>OW028735.1:23828495-25223403 GCA_932294355.1 Aporophyla lueneburgensis
AAATTTCCTATTCTGCTTAATTAGTAAGTCATTGTCTCGTAATTCTGTCAAGTAATTTTTAAAAGTCTCCCCAATTGAATCGCGAACTTCTTCCATTGGCTTGGTGTAATCTTTAAGTTTCTTAAGAACTACTTCACTGTCAAAAGGGTACAGTCCACAAGCTTTAAATCCAGCAATGACGTTTTGTGCTGCAGTCTGTTTGCCTGCTTCTATAGTTTTGGAAAGCAAGGCTGCGAATACTCCTTTTGGCAGGGCGTTAATAATTTTACCTCGTTTTGTATTCCTCCAGTCACGTAAAATTTGCCGCCAATTTGTTTTCAATGCGCTAAAATACGATACATCTAATGGCTGTAATAAGTGTGTAGAATTCGGGACAAGGCATATGAATTTGATGTTATTTTCCGCGCAAAGTCTAAGACATTTTGTCGTAATGTGAGAGCTTAGGTTGTCTCCAATAATGACCTTCTTTCCTTCCTTGTTTTTCAAAATAGGGAGTAACTGTGTTTCGAACCAGTCATCGAAAGTTGTGGCATCTATCCAACCTGATGGTGTCACAGCCATTCGAGTACCTGGTGGAGCACCTTTAATCCAGTCAGACCACTTTTGCTTAGCCTTGTAAATAACATATAATGGAACAAATTCACCTGCTGCATTCGCGCAAAACATTACTGTGAAACAGGATTTAGTGGAATTTCTGATAATTTCAGGGTTTCTACATTCGCGTTTGAAAAGGAGTCTTTCCTTTTTGGGATTATCATGAAACCCTGTTTCATCGAAATTAAAAATGTGACTGGGCGGAACACCTTCAAGCTCCGTTCTTAAATTCTCAAAATATTGCTGAATTATATCTTGAGTTACCTGAGCTCGCTTACGACTTATACAATGAGCGAACTTTTGCTTGATATCGCTGTGGCGCTCTAGAAACAGTTTACCCCACTCCCATCCAGGCAAATTATTTTTAAATGTTTTTATGCTCCTGTTCTGGTCGTCAAGATATTTTTTAACAATTACCCGCACATCTTGCATGCTTACAGGTATGCCGTGGTCAGCTAAGGCTACGATGTGACTGCATATACAGTCCTCCTCTTCTGCTGAAAGAACGGGGGGCTTGCCAACTGGTCTATTATGTT
Organism: Aporophyla lueneburgensis; assembly: GCA_932294355.1. NCBI lineage: Eukaryota > Metazoa > Arthropoda > Insecta > Lepidoptera > Noctuidae > Aporophyla > Aporophyla lueneburgensis. The sequence goes on from OW028735.1 coordinate 23,829,626, forward strand.
TATTTTTTAATTTGTACTTTAATGTACTCCTTGGAATGTTATACGTTTCAGAAGCAACCCTTTGAGACATTTTGCAGGTTTTTATGTCATTTAGGGTTTTTTCCAGGATATCTGCGGTGTAACGGGTTTTCTTACCATATTTGCGGGTTCCAGGTGCTGGACACGGTCTTTTTCTGGGCATTATTATCAACTGCAACCAAAAGTGGCAATTCTTTATAAAAATAAACGGCACTGTGGGTAACTTTGACCCGGGCCAAAGTTACCTAATTTAATACGATATTTTACAGAACAAGCTAAAATCAAGAAAACCCAGAAAACAGTAACTTACAATGTTATAGTTTGTTGAAAAATCATTATTTAGGACTGAAACTTAATTATTAAAAGCTACTTACCCTCACAACAAACTTTGAAGTACTCAAATGGACAACTTTAAAAAAACGTTACACTTCTGACTTGCTAACACAACAATTTCAAAGTTATGACAAAAAAGTTGTGTTGACATGTGTCAAATTTTGCCGCATATTTTCGTTCAAAAATATAGTAAAGAAGTAGATGATTCATAAGTCACTGATATTCAGCATTTTGTTTAAAAATAAAAAATGATGAAATAAAATATGAATTAACGGGTCAATGTTATACGGAAAGCTTAAGTTACCCAGATTGACTGTACTGACGAAGCATCGAAAACCTACATAACCCGACCAAGTTCGGATAGCTACAAAAAAGCGGCCCAGCCATATATCTAAGAGACGTTCTTAACCTTCCAATATAGTATTTACTAATATGGTACAGTTCCGTACACAAGCGTTAGGAAAAAATAAAACAATTGCATTTCTTGAATTAAAAATATTTTTTTAATAATAACCCAACTATCTACGATAAAAACAAATCTTCAATTAACAAGTACTTTTCTATTTAAATATCCGTGTACAAATTTTTTTTTTATTAAGTACATACTTAATTATGTTTCATTACACACTTAAATAAGTAATTATAATAACGTTAACAAACGCTTGCAACGACAGCAATAAACTTAAATGTGTTTTAACTAACATAGGTTTAATAAACGATTATGAATATAAGGGTAAGTAAAATATTTAGAGCTTCAATAATAAAATCACAGATTAACAATCTCAGATCACATAACTAGACTATTCAGTTGTTTAGGTTTGAGAGTCTGCCTAATATAAAAATAAATCAACATTTAAAAAGTACTTATAAAATAAAAAAGGTATTTACAACTCAATACCAATTATTAAATGAGTAGCAAATACAGAAAAAGACCTCAACATTTCTAAGTATAATGTACACTAGCTTAAAAAAAAATCACAGATTAACAATCACAGATCACATAACTAGACTATTCAGTTGTTTAGATTTGATCAACATTAAGAAAGTGCTTATAAACTAAAACATTGGTATAAAAAAGGTATTTTCAAGAAAATATTCTTAAATGAGTAGCAAATACAGTAAATAACCTCAACATTTCTAAGTATAATGTACACTAGCTTAAAAAAAAATCACAGATTAACAATCACAGATCACATAACTAGACTATTCAGTTGTTTAGATTTGATCAACATTAAGAAAGTGCCTATAAACTAAAACATTGGTATAAAAAAGGTATTTTCAAGAAAATATTCTTAAATGAGTAGCAAATACAGTAAATAACCTCAACATTTCTAAGTATAATGTACACTAGCTTAAAAAAAAATCACAGATTAACAATCACAGATCACATAACTAGACTATTCAGTTGTTTAGATTTGATCAACATTAAGAAAGTGCTTATAAACTAAAACATTGGTATAAAAAAGGTATTTTCAAGAAAATATTCTTAAATGAGTAGCAAATACAGTAAATAACCTCAACATTTCTAAGTATAATGTACACTAGCTTAAAAAAAAATCACAGATTAACAATCACAGATCACATAACTAGACTATTCAGTTGTATAAATTATTGCATGAGGCATTATGTTTTTGGAACTATTTTGAATTTTGCTACATAAATCGTCGTAACACTGAAATGATTTATTAGTGTACGGGGGTCTCGAACAATGCGCCTTGTAATGACCAATACCTGGCATTTGTAAAGGTGGAACATATTCAATAATAGCCAATATTTAAAATAGCTTATTATTTATTTCAATATTACGAGGTATGTCCTCTACATTTATGTACAAATTATGTAGTTCAAAGATAATTAAATCATTTAAATCATATTTAAAATCGACAGTGCCTATTCCACAAAAATTACAAATAGGAGGATTGTCACTCCTCATACCAGATTCTACAGACTCTTGCAATTTGGCAATGCCTTTACACTTAATGATATCAATGTTTAAAGGTAGGTATTTACATTTAAAATTGCTGTCATTTATGGAAACAAGGCATTCTTTATTTGAACAACATTTCTTTCTGTTTCCAGAAAAGTATGGCAAACAGATGTCTTCAATTATTTTTGTGACATTGCATGCACAATCTATAATTTGGCACTGTCTTGCATCAAGTGTATTGTCATTAACATTAAACAATGGATTTAGTAAAATTTCTCGTTTTGCGTATAACGTTTTGCAATTCTTTTTCGTATTAGATAATAGGATAAAAAAACGAGTGAATGAATCTTTGCTAATCAAGGAATCTATAAAATTACGGAAAGAGATACGGTCAGTATATGCGACTGCGAAAGCTTGAGCCACTGCGTCAAATGCACAGGTATTAGTCACTACATTTTTGATGTCTTTCGATATTGATACGTTACCATTTTGTAAGATGTAAAGAGGCTTCGACGAGATAGTTTTTGTGTTGGGAATAACTAGACCTCTCCAGTTTTCTATTTCAACAGGATTGTCTTGAAAAATAGATTGCTCCTCGAAATCACCTATAATTTTCGTCTGTTTAACTTGATTTAAAATCATATGTTCATTCTTATTCTTAATTATCTTAGTAGCAGTTTCAGAATATTTAGCTTTATTTAATTTGATCATTCCATTAATGTTAGTGTAATGTTGTATTAAAAATTCGTCTAAACGTATTCGCTCCTGCTTTGTATTGAAATATATGGTCTTTATATCTTTGAAATGATTTTCAACATTTGAGCTACTCCCAACATTTCTAACATTACGAAAATACTTATCCATAACGCCACTCCACATTGGCAACTTTCTCAATAGTCTTTTTAATGTATCATTTATTTCTGGTAGATAATATTCGTTTTTATGTTCGTTCGGGTCAATTAACATTAATTACAATTTTTCGGTTTCTAGAATATTGTCGTAATATTGAATGAGTGGGTTTGTACCTGCATTGTTGGTGTCATTCTTTTCATCGGCTAATACAGAACATAATGCCTCATCATCGTTACAGTTATCTAAATCTTGGATGTCAACCTTATACTCGCTTATATTCGCTAAACACGCTACAGCTTGATCATATTTCTTGCATGAATGCCCATCTAAATCTAGGGTTACATATTCATGTAAAGATACAGTAACGATATCTTTGATTACTGATTTGACTTCGTCATAGGACTTAAGCAAGTGAATTTTTTTTATACAATTTATATAGAAGTATTTACATTTTTCTGTCGCTTTATCGAAACAGCTTTGTTTGTATAATTTTTTGAAAAAATGAGACTTATCCAATCTAATGTAACATGCTGGTATAGAATTATGTTCACCTTCTAATATCGAAAAGCACTGCGCTAAATATTTGTTTGTGTCGGTGTTTAAAAAACTGCGACATATTGCTCCTAATAGGGCAGACGAATCATCACTGATAATTTCATTCGGCGTATTACGGTTACGCGCCCATGTGCTTAACCACGTGGCTATGGTTTCAGTAGTATGGGACTGGGACGCCATATAACATAAAGGTATACTTGTGTTTGCAGTGTATGCCACAACGGCATACAAAAAGGTATGTTTGGGTTCTTTAGTTCTTAAATTATCGTTAACATTTGGCGGTGCAATTACTTGAAAAATCGAACCGGTTGCATCGATGGATAAAACGATGTGTGTATTTTTTAATACTTCATCATAATATTTACCTTGTTCTTGGGTCCAAAAATATAAAAAAAACGGGACTAAACTAAATTTTTGAACAAAAGAATCAAAAGGTGGACTTTGTGACATAGCATAAATGGAGAGAATTGTATTCTTATCGAATTGGAGTGCCCTTTTAACTTCGTGTCGTATACGCCTCAAAGTACTTAATTTCGGAAATGTTGGAGGTTCACATGGATCATTTATGCCTATAATTTTGTCTGCCATCTTGGCTCTAACTGCTAATGCCTTATTATGTTTTAACATTACTGCTAATTTTTGTTTTCTTACAGAATTAAGTTTATTCTTTATAGTCGAATCATGGACAAAATCTTTTTATATCGGCTTAGCAAACAAGTAACATCTATGAAATTACTAGTTATTGGATCAATAGTGACTAAAATATTTGCTCCACATTGGGTACATTTGCCATCACATTTGATATTATTTAGCTTTAAATTTGAAGGAACGTAATTGCTTTTAAATGAAAAAGTGCATTGAATATCCGTTTTTGCCCATATGTGGTCTTGTAGCTCATTCGTCCAATTATTTTTTAACAACTTGTGATTTGTTGGTTCTATATTTCTGTACTCATAATAATCCATTAGAAATTTTACTTGAACTTCATCAGATTCGTCTGTAATATCAACATTGTTTTCATCAGAATCATCAAAATAATGTTTACTGGTGGGTATGTTTTCACAGTGGTCAAAAAAATAATTATAATGGCGTTTAATTGACAATTGTATGGCAGGTTTCTTCATGTGGTAATTAAATAATTCAGCTAACTGCTTTTGTATACTGTCATACACTTCATGGCTAACAGGAGGAACAGATTTAACAAACGTGTCTTTATGTATTCGTACTACTACTTTCATATTATTTAACGGTATAGTACTTTTTCTGCCGGCCATTTTAAATTTTTCCTCCCGTCAGCGTCGGTAGCGCCGCGCGATGCGTTGGATCAATTGGTTTGGTTTGTAGAATTAGGTCGTTGAGGTGTTCGCTTCTAGTGAGATTAAGACGCCATTATAATCTGAAACATTAATAAAAAGTATACATTTACATAGGTACATGGATTACTACATAAAGATAATGAAAAATTGTGATACTTTATTAGTTGCTTTCCTTTTAAGGGGAGTATGTCTTAGTGATATAGAATCATATGCATAATTAATTATTGAAAAACAGCCGTTATTGCCATCTCTACACATAACCCCACAAAAAGAAAGTCAATAATAAACATCTGCCTTATACGTATATGTATTTTGCATATTGGTAATAAATATAAGGTGATTATTCAATAACAATATTTATTTTCAACATTTCGTTACAATCTAGTCGGTCGTTTAGTTAATTCAGTAGTTATTCTGTAATTTTCTATTCAGTAGTTTGTCTTTAACCAGGAAAAACATCTACTTGGTTACGATTTTATTATAATATATTACTACTATTACTATTATACTTTAAGGTACACACCAAAATAATACATAAATTTTACAATAAAAAAATATAATGTACAAAGGCGAGCTTAACTCATTAATGAGTTCTCTGACAGCAAACCTAGAGCGAAAGAGAGATAGTTCTTAACAGGACAGAAAACAAGTGTACATAGTAAGAAAGGGGGGAAAAAAAAGATAAACTACTCTAATTATAATATTATAGGTACCTACATAAAATAAACTACAGATAGAAACTAAACAAATAACAAATACATAAACATAATATATACTCAAATGATACATACTTATAAATATATACTTAAACTACAGTTTATATTGACAAAAAATGTTCCAAAACTACCAACGAAGGGCTATCGCGTAACGAATGAGTGAGTTCCACAGACGCACAGCACGAACAGTGAAAAAGCCATTATAATATGTCTAGTATAATTTATTATTATGAATTTAAATTCTAAATAGAATTAGATCAATCTGTAGATATTAACTTGGGTTTATGGTGTCTGTCCAATGTTAACGTAACACAATTATTATAATTTATATGCCTCATAAACTACGTAAATGAATAAGTGTATAGTTATTAATTTATTATAAAATCTTACCTTATATCTGTGATCAGCTTCTCACTATCACTGACTCAATATTCCTACTACATAATTATGTTAAGCTTCACTGTTACACTATAACATTAATAACACACTTTGTCAATATTATTATTATCGAGAATTGGCGATGCATAGCAAAACAACAGCGCATACGCACATTGTCCTTGACTGCACATTTGTTTGTGACTGGGGATAAAAAACAAAATCAGGTTCAAGTTCAACAGCAAAAACGAATACGCGCGGGCCGCGGCCAATGAAAACATATTATTGCCCTCTCTTTTCTTCAAGGATGGAAGTACCGTTTCAAGCGGGAAGCCGCGCGCGTCCTGTTCGACTAGCAGTTTGTGGAATATTCCACAGACGTTAAATTACGTGCGTTCACAAGAATATAATTAAATCAAAATATTAACTTTTAAAAAATGTGAATACCTATCGGAACTCCGGAATTATTCCAGTCAATTCTGGAGCTGAAAAATCAGAACAATTGAACAAAAATGTGGTGTACAAAAATAAATGACCTTTAAATTATATCGAAACAACAATTGTGTTATCACCTATACCAATTCAATACCGGTATTATACGGTAAATTTTGGGATGTTACCTAAATATATTGCATGGACGCTTTTTTGTAGCTATCCGAACTTGGTCGGGTTATGTAGGTTTTCGATGCTTCGTCAGTATTTTAATTGATTTCTTTAATTACTAAATTTAATGACATGAAATTTTGCATGTGAATAGTTGAATGAATAAACTAATTTTTGGCATACATTTTACCATGCAATTCCTTTAGAACGTCGTGATATTTGACTGTTTTGTAAACAGTGATCTATTCATGGTAAAATTGTCCTTTAACTCTTTAATTACTAACGGAACATCATTGATACTTGGCAACATGTTTCAGATACTTACAAGGTTTGTATAAACGTGAAAATCTAGACCCCAAAGTGCATACTTTAAGAACTAAGACCTATTAAGTGTATTTTACGTTTATATTTTTATCTTTTAAGCCCTACGATTTTTTCTAAATCTGTTTTTTAAACAAATATAAACAAATTCAAAACAACGTATGTAAAAATCTACAGCTCTCTATGTAAGCGCTTTATATGAAAACTAGCTAATGGCCAAACGTTCGCGTAGCGGAAACTTGAATTTCTCCGAAGTTTATGCATGCACTCATTTTATTCATACATACACAATTACACACAAATACACACTAATTTTTGGACACACCTCTTTTCTTCTAAAGTCTATGGATTAAAATAAGTTCCGCCAGGACAACGTTCGCCCAGCGGAATCAGTTTTTGGTGAATTTCTCCACAATGGCTGCGTACACAATTTTTTTTTTACCATACACAATTATACGACGTCATACACTAAATATCTGCATAATTAATATCTTTAAATTCAACAACATTCCGCTGCGCGAACGCACACAAATATGACATTACATAGATTGTTCAATTTAAGTTTAATTTTTCTAATAGTGTAGACATCAAAGTTTTAGGTGAAAGTGAAATTTTTGTTATATGTTATTTAGTTTCAATTATACAGCCTTTTAAAATTGTTTTTGTAGTTTTAGGTCTTTTTAATACTTAGTAATGGTAAATTTGCCAAAAAGTATTTAGACCTAATTTATTTTAAGTCTTTTTAATAGTAAAAACATATACAACTTGACTGTACGTCTTAGGTTTATGTCTATTTATCACTAAAATAATTAAGTCATTTTTGATTTTGGTCTTTTTTAATGATGTTAAGTCATTCTAATACTATAAAAATATACTAATTACGTTGTGCATTTTATTTAGGGTTCATTTATTAATAAAAAATAAAACGATATTGTTGGGTTCAGTCTTTTTAATCAATATAAAATAGCAAAATAAAAATTATAATCAGTCTTATTTCTTATGAAATCCTAGTAGACAGGTACAAGATAGATTCTAAACTTACACTTCTACTTATCTTAATCGTAGCTGCATGTATAGGAACTAAAAGAAAGATAGAGAAAGTTACTATAGTATAGTAACTAGAGGTTTATAAAAATAACTAGTAAATAAAATGATTAACAAAACAAAAATAGAACTTCAAAAGTTATTATCAATCAGCCATTTTGTTCTCATTACAATCTTAGTAAATAAGCTAAAAAATTAACATCATCAAAACAGATTTTGAATCCGTTAACTAATATAGTATAGAATCATAAAAATTTGAATAATAATTTGGTATTAAATTTTTTGCAATTAACTCGCGCAAGTCTTTCTTTTTGTTCTCGCTCAACACTTGTTTGCCTGTATAAGCCTTTACTAGTGTTAATTGCTCTAAAGGTAACATTTTAGTTCATCTATTTCGAATACATACTTCAGAATAATCCTGCTGGTTGTATGTTTCTTTAATAAAAAAGAAAATGGGCACTTCTTTGTTACTTTAATCATTTTAATATTATTCCAAACTACATTGTTTCCATCTTTGGTTTTATTAAAATTATAACCCCAATCTTCCTGTAATTTTTTAAAATCAAAGAAGTCATTAAAAGTACACTCATTGACTACAAATTTGCAACCGGATTTACGTGAATTTTTTATTATGGAAATATACAGCATGTTACAAAAACCCTGTCCGATCCTTAAGGGTATTATTCGGCATCGTACTGCGTACATTATTACGTAACCAATTAATGGATTTGAGATTATTATTTTTCCCTTGTGAATATAATTAAATAAAAATAAAAAATAAAAACGAATCAAAGGCAACACTGATCGCTCACAAAGTTCACGTGTTACTATGTACAGTTTTGTGTCAAAGAAGCCGCCGCCTTTGTCATGAACCTGCTTTGTCGCGTGCCGCCAAACAAACTTATAACGAAAAAAAATTACGCTACGTCATACCTTATGCCGACGCGTAGGTATCAGCTGATATTGTTTTGTAGGCATAGTGATCCGGAGACCTAATCATGTTTATTAAGAAACAATTTATTGAATTAAATGTAGCCCTGATAAGGGCTTTTTTTAATATGATGTCCTTTGGGCAAAGTACTTACCGACTGCAGGTTTCAGTTCTCTTGTTGTTGCATACTTCGGCGATCGTGCTCCACATGTCCACCTCCAACACTGATACACATTCGACACCTTTTCACTAAATTTGCACGTACTCTTTGCAGCGAATTTGTGTCCGATTTAAGTGAGTCGAAAGCTGCCACACTTAGATTCTGCCACAATTCGAGATCTGACTTCGATTTCCGAATCGCACTCTCTTTTATAAACAATTTGTTTAACATGACCCCATAAATAAAAATCCAGTGGAATGGCTGATTGGAATACGACATTTTTCGCGAAACGATAGCGGCACGTGATACGTACAGACAGACGTCCGATCAAAAGCTATCTACACGAAAGACTGGCCATTGGCCAACAAGTAGCGCGCCGGTAGGCAACCAGTCGGCATCATCAAAGAGTCGAACGAGTGCCTACAACGCGGTACTGTAGCTATACTGTGGTAGGGCGGTGGCCTTTGAAATAAAAATAGGTAAAAATATCAAGATTTTGCCGACGGGTGGAGTGTTGTTAACTTATGAAAATTTCCCATATTCACTGTTATATTTCGCATGGATTATAAAAATAAAAAAATCAATTACCTTTTGTTTTTTTTTAGATAGATTTATATATCATTTTTTCTAGTACGTATGTTGAACGAAGATTACGCCTTTATTGGATCGGACAGGGTTTTTGTTACATATTGTATTGATGTGGAGAATATATAGGTCCTGCTTTCAAATTTTTTAAAATTTCTTTTTCTATTAAACTGTGTATATTGTCAGCCTCGTTCTGTGTGTGGCCTTTGATTACAAGTTTGTGAGTTATTGAATTAATATTTAAATGTGTCACTGCGTACAGATATACTGTAACGATAAATTTGTTTTTATTTTGCCCTCCACAATTATCCGAATACAATATTAGATCAATACCTTCTTCATTAGTATTTCTGGATTCACTGCAAAGTTTTTCAAAATAATTTAATAAGCATGAACCTATTTCGTTAGCACCTCTTTTTGCGTCCGTTTCGCTCCAAAAATAACACTGCACATTGTTATATGAATCCTGAACTTGGCCTTCTACTTTTTTGTTTAAAGAAGCAACAGTAAAGTTGTAGCTATTAAGTTTACTTTTGTAATAGAAAGCAGAGGTGTCCCCCCTAGGTGTCTGCAAAACTGCCTCAAGATCAAATAGAATTACTTTGTTATTATCATCAATCTTACATCAATCATTATATTTTTTCTGTCGGCTGAGGGCTTTTTCTATCAAATGCATGTCATATTTTTCTTTAATTACAAGTTTTTCTTCAGCTGATGAATTCTGGAATTGTAAACATAGATCGCATTGATCTTTACGTGGGCGAAAGAATGAAATGTTAAACTGTGTAGTACTGTGTGAAATGTAAAACTTTATAAAATGTGCAATATTTTCCAGCAGGCTTGTTTTTTTGTTTTTGTATGTCTTCGAAATCTCTAAAGAGATCAATTATCGTTTTACTACCATCTATGAATTCACTGGTCGATGTTTGGCGTGTGTAAGGCGGCCCCTAGACATACAATAACATTGTACAATACATTTTATTGCACAATAAGATTGAGAGGCGCTTTGAATCCAAACGATCAATTATATTGCACAATAATACGAACTGCACAATGTTTTCGTGTTCAATCTGAGAATAGTATTAATACAGTTTACAACACAAAACTACACCACTTTCTGCCTTAAAATTCATCACAGTTCGGTTTTTGGAAAATATAACAAAAACCCAAGCGACGCGTCTGATTTCCCGCCAGAAATATCCGTGTACTCCTCGTTCAACACAAAACACATACTAAAAATATTGCGCAATACTGACCCTACACGATGCAATGGAAAAATATGGTGCAATAAAAATTAAGGTCAGGTGGGGTAAGAGGAACATACTTTATTTTCAGTAAAATATTTTGACTGTTAGGACGAACAGTTGAAGTCTTTTAAGATATTTGGAAAACACAAAACTTGCCTTTATGTATTAGCTTCCCGTGGGCTAAATGTCATTACGCTAATAACACTTCTTACGACGATATTGACGTAAATGTCAAGATTAAATAAACGTTCCTCTTCCCCTCACATGGGGTAAGAGGGACAGTCATTGTATTTCCTAAGATTGGAGTTTGAATTAAAATATTCGTTGCTAAATGTTCGTTAATTTGTAGGCAAAACTGCTTCGATCAATATTAGATCTTAACTTCGATGAAATAAGGTATCATTTGGAATGAAAAAGAAGAATAAATCAATTCGGGGTAAGAGGGGCATACAGGTTCGATCAGGGGTGGCAAACTAAAAAGAAGTCGATCAGTTATATTTTTATTTAATCATACAAACAGTAGTAATAAACAGTCTCACCCTAACTAGTTTTAAATAACAATGGTACTATGTAACGAGATCAACATTGCGAATCAGTCTTTTAATTCTTCTAAAAAACACCAAAACTATTATAAAAAAACACTAAAACTATTAAAAAGTAACACCAAAACTATTATAAAATACCTGAAATTATTTTTGAAGCAAGGCACTTGAATCAATTAAATTGGCGTAGGTACAGCGCCTCTTAAATATTTATGAAAAATATGAATGATCTTCTTCATCTAAAATAAATTCTTTGGAATTGCTAGGATTTTGAGACAGGCGAACTTTCTTGACTACAGAGTATTCTAAAACAGTATCACGATCTACTTGTTTAGCGAGTTTGAATTTCAGTGGCTTTTTGTAAGTTTTGTAAAACATTATATCATAACTAGTATCGCTTCCAGAAAGTATATTTTCTATGTAACCTACATAATACACCCACCTTTTCCTGATAAAGTATCGAATCAAGACATTGTCATTTATTTTATAATTCTCTTTCTCTTCTATATTCTTCATATCCCATTTGTCATTACCTGCTTTTGCCATAGTATTATTGTTCCTTTGATGCGATCTCTCACCAACTTCCTTTGCCGCCTGATATCTGTCATCCGAACTATCACAAACTTTTTCCAGCACATCGTTTCTCTCATCCGATATTCCACTGACTTCATGTACCACCTTGTTCCCCTCAGTAACTACTTGTTCATTAGATGCACAATACTCTTCGTTTTCCACTTCTGTCAGCCCATCCCATTCGCCGTTAAATTCCCCTGCTACCATATTAGTTTCATCTGATTCCTCTCTAAAATTCACTGTCTCCTTGCTTCGCTTGTCCAAATTCTTACCAACTTTCTTCACCACATTGCTTTTCTTATCTAAGATAAAGATTTCATCCTCTTGTTCACTATAGGGTTCATAATTTTGTAAAAATTCGTTACTGTATAAATCTCTTGTTATATCATATTCTTCATCGGTCAAATCTATAATATCAGAATCCTCATGCACGCTCATGCAATCAGATATGCTGGTAGATGAGGATGATGATATTTTTCTGAGCTTTTTATTTCGTCGAATTATTTTTTTTGTAGAATTTATGGTTTTACTCTTTTTTGACTCACTTTTAATTTTCCTCTTTTTGTTAAGACCTGATGGACCTGGTAATGACATATCCACTCCAGAAACCTGTACATCAGTCTGCTTATAATCACCTCCGTTCTCACACCTTTCCTCCCCGTTATTTTTTTCTGCTCCTGTCTTATTATTTGTGCTCGCTCTTTTTTCCGTTGGTTTCTTTTTTTCTTTACTTGCTTTGTTTTCTTCTCGTTTTTTCAACTTTTCTTTTTTTTCTGCTTCCTTTATTTGATATCTTTCGTACACAAGATCATGAGTGATGACCTCTGCTCCTGGCGCTATTTTTGTTCTTTTGGTTGTCAAAGATGGTTTTCCAGGTTTAATCATTTTCAGAAGCAACTCTTCAAATGTGACATTGGTATATACACGCTGATTGTCAAGAATTTGGACTTTAGGACGCTGTTGAACATTTTCAATATTTAGCAATGGAGCAGCTTTTTCTTCGCTGTGTAAAACGTACTTTGGTGACGCTTCTATTAAATTACACTGAGGAACTTCCTGCTGTATTATAAATGTTTCATTTAAAACAGTCAGTGCGATTTCACTCAACTTTTTGGGGGATATTTGTTTAACAAGCTGATTTTGTGATTTTTGTAGCTGTTCATTCTTCCATTCTGCTAACTGAACTGGATCAAATTTCTCTTCAGCTATGACATTTTTATTTATTGGGTATATCCCTGCTTTACGAAAGCCTGCTTGACATACTTGAGAATCTATCTGAGTCCACACTTGACCAAGAATCGTTGAAAACTCTTTTTTGGGTAAAACCTTGCCGACATTCAATCTTTGCCATTTGACCAACGCTATGTCCCATTTGTCTTTGAACGATTTATTTACCGCTAGATCCAGAGGCTGCAATAAATGACTCGTATGCGGTGGGATTTTTAAAATCGTTATGTTGTTTTCTCGTGCCTTTTGTATAATATTAATTCTCACATGAGTAGAATGACCATCGTAAAGCAAGAGAATAGGGCGTTTATTTTCAACGGTTGGCAAAAAAACTTTTTCGAAAAAGTTTTCGAATACTGTCGCTTCCATCCAACCTTTTTCTGTCGCAGCATAAACTGTTCCAGGAAACCCATCTTTAGAAACCCATTCGTTCCAGATATTTTTGCCTGTATATATAATTAGCGGCGGAGCTTTGTCACCAGCGGCACTGCATGCTAAAAGCACAGTTGTATTCGTTTTCCCTGGAGAGGCGATGGTTCTTGTAGACGTATAGCCTCGACGACCGACAACATTTGATTTACTTGGGTCCTTGCTGAAGCTGGTTTCGTCGAGATTCCAAATATGCGATGGTTTATCACGTAAGCCCAGTTCATTGATAGTTTCCTCTAATAAATCAAAGTAACGTGCATGTTCAACGGCCTGGGGTTTTTTAACGGAAAGGCCATGTCTATTCTTAAAAGCAAGAAACCAGTCCTCTCCAGGGATCCCATCTCTAAACGGAGTTTTAATATTATTCTCAACCACGTATTGGCCAACTAATTCAATCACTTCCTTGCGCGTTAACCCAAACCCTGACTTTTCCATGACATGGAGATTTTCCGCAAGTGTTTCTTCCACATCCGTAGGCAATGCAGTACACCTGCCTAAAGTTTTGGATTTTAAACCTTTGCGGTCGTATACACGGTTAACAATTGTTGTTCTTGGTATATTATAAAGTTTTGATGCAGCGTATGCAGATATTGTTCCATTTTTTACTGCATTGACAGCCTCACTTAATTTATCATTATCATAACTGCTTCTATCAGTTTTTCTTATATATTTTCGCGGCATGTTTTATCATTCCTGCAACAGTCAAACAACAACAAAATATTACAATTAAAGAGAGAGGGACACAACGCATGAAACTTTATTTATCTAAACTATTATAATATACTAAAAAGAAAAGATTTGATTTTTTATTTGTTTGTGATATATATATGTATATATTTAAATCGGTCTTTTAGTTTTTCTTTTGACTTCTCTTTTTTGTTTATATAAATAGATAGATAGAAGATAGATAAATTATTCACAATGTTGGTCAACCCCTGACATGAGGGAAGAGAAACATATGTTCCTCTTTCACCGTGAATAGTGAGCCTCTTACCCCAGCTATTGTTTTCGGAGGTTTGGATTTTCAAGCGTAAGAAACTCATATTATTAGTTGTTTTTAAACTAAAATGGTTAATAAAAATAAATACTTACAGTTTTCTCCATGTATCATTACATTTAAAATATTTCCAGCACTCTTTTTTCAGCAAAATATTGGTTAGCAAGAAAACGTGCTTACTTTGTGCTAGTCGAGTTCACAACTGTCAAACGTGTTTTCATTTTTTGTGGCGTCTGAGTTACGTAGCGACATCTATTGAAAACCGTTCAAACTATTTCGCCTTCACTGTTTTATCGACGGAACGTTCATAGTCGTAAACGCTTCGGTTTACTAGTTATGGTCCTTAGTCCCTCTTCCCCCGGTATCTCTCTTACCCCACCTGACCTTAAACATGCTCAAACTTTCATTCAATCATTGCACAATCTTCAATATTAACCCCATACGGTCAATAATATTGCACAATTCGTAATATTGTACAATTTAATTGATCGTTTAGGGGCCGCCTAATGGGAATCTGTTCTTCGAATAGAATTGATAAATTCTTTGATGTCTGAAATTAATGCTTCATCTGACACATTACTAGCAGTCACACCTCTAAAATCAGTCTTTAAAATCCCATGTTCATCGGTCTTACTTTTGACTGTATGAATCATTCGATCAGAAATACCCAATGTATTAAGAGGCATTTTACATTTTTGCGCGAATATCTAAGATTTTAGTCGCCTTATTTACCTCTCATCTCATCATTATAAATACTCTGGCATTGACGAATACATGTAAAAAATAGATCAATCTTTTGTTTTGTCACTTTTAGTAGCACATTTACAAAAACTTATTTGTATACTTTGTAGTAATTAATCTCCCACAACTAGTTTTCTTAAAAATCAGCGCAGGGTCCATTTCAGACTCCTATTTCCATCATTAATATGTAGAAATTTGAGTAAAAAAAATACACAAAACAACAGACATATAATCTAGTTGTTACATTTAGTACAAGAATATTGATTTTTAACACGTTAGCTGCCATGGGGGGTCAAAATGACCGGCACTTGGTAGAAGCGTTTGGGCCATGGGGGGCTTAAATGACCGGCACAACTAAGGTGAACTTGAACACCTTTTGCTCGCTGACGGCCATGCGTGTAACGCAAAATACCATTACAAGTGGCCGGCGCGGCCCCAATGATCACTTTAGATAACTTGGCCTCAAAATATTTTTATAATTTTTTGGTTGTATGAATGTTTTTGTAGCGAGTCAAACAAAATTATGATGTAAATTAAAGACAGTATACTTTTTAAAATATTTTTATTATTACAAATCAAGGACTAGTGTTATTTAGAGACACATTATTTTGTGTTGAGATCAAAGTAATTTAAAATTAAAAAACAAACAGAAAATTAATGATTTTTATCAAAACACGGTCTGCACAAATATGGCTTGTCTGGGCAAACTGAACAAAATGTAACCTTTTTGGTTTTGTTTTTGGCAATTTTTCTTCCATGCGTTTGTGAATTATTTTTGTAACAACCTACACAAAATTTTCTTGTCGTCACAGCCTTTCCGTCTGCTTTTACAAGAGAATGTTTTATTCTCTTTGGCCTACATGGAATGTTAGCTCCATCACGTGGGTTTGAGTCAATCATTTGTTGTGACAGTTTTCGTCTAAATTCAATAATAGGTATCTTCTTTTTTGTGGTAGCTTCATATAAAACCCGAGCATTTACTACAGCTGTGTTTAGAAGCAGTTCTAAGGCCAACTTCTTGTACCACTTGATAGATTTTCGAAGCGGAGAAGAATACGCTGTCATTTGATCCGAGAGGTCTACTGCTGCCTTAGCTTTATTATAATCCATAATTATCTTCGGCTTAATCACCTCTATTCCTCTCTTATTTTTAGTTTTTATAAATCCTATAGAGTGTTTAGTTGACAGTAGACAAACATCACGTTTGTCCTTCCATTTCATAACTGTAATTCCCTTGCTGTTTTCTTTGGCTGCAAACTCACCAGGGTTTAATTTGGCTTCCATCACCTGTTTCGGCAAGTACTTTCTGTTTTTACGTAAAGTACCAATAAGATGTGTCTCATTGTCAATTAACTTTTCTGCCAAATCCAAACTTGTGTACCAATTGTCTACAAATACAGAATAGCCCTTTCCTAGTAAATCCTCACACAGCCTGAGCACCACATTTGTCGGTGTAGAAAAAGCAGAATCGAGCTGTTTTCCAGAATAAACCTCAATTTTCCAAGTGTATCCGGGAACAGTACATAATTTAAATAGTTTGATACCATATTTATGGCGTTTTTGCTTATTATATTGTCTAAAGATTACTCTACCACGAAATGGAATCATGCTCTCATCCACACAAAGAAATTCACTAGGTGTATAGTGGTAAGCAAAATTAGCATTCAAGGCACAAAGAAGATTGCTTATTTTCGATAAACGATCATTTTCTCGAGCCTCCTCGTTATTAGAAAAATGCAACATCCTCAGTAATATTTCAAACCTGTTGCGGCTCATAATATTTTTAGTGAACAGTTGAGCGTACATTGGGTCATTAGACCAATAAAGTGCCAGTTTTGGTAATTTTACCAAACCCATCCAAATTATAAGACCAAAAAACTTCTTGATTTCAGTTTTATCAGTGTCCTTCAACAAGTGTAGCCTGGATTGGCGCAATAATCGACTTTTAGATATAACTTGCGCGGCAAAAATATTGGTCTGTCTAGCTATATCTTCTAACAGAGCCTCTGGTACCATCAAATTATAAAAATCAGCAGGTTGACCGCCAGCTAAAGCGTGTCGCAAATGCATCGGCTTCAAACCAGAAATTTCAGTGTAAGGTATTATATTAGGTTGTTTACCTTGTGGTTCGTGCCATTCCGTATTTGGAGTGTAACCAGACTCTGACGGTGAGGGTACAAGGATATCTTCGTCTTCAGTATCAGATGGCACTATGCAGCGCTTCCTTGCACGGCGATTAGAAAACCGAATAACCTCTTCATTATCACTTGAAAGACTCTCCGTCTCACGAAATTGGGATTCAATATATTCTATTTCACGAAAATCATCTAAAGTTAGATCCAATTCGTCAAATAACATGTTCATTTATAGCTTTGACATATAATAATAACAATAAACTAGAATGTTAGGTGACCATTTAGCGCGCACTCCGATCTGTGACAAATAAAACTTGCACTGAGTTGTTTACCTACAATTACAAAAACATTCGCACAGGACGCGGAAGAAATGTAATGCCCCCGCAGCGGGGAAGGGACGCAGCATGCACTATCCTAATATTTCTTTATTTTTCACTCATCAGTAGCGCGCTCGCTAGGTATGGGTCGTTACGTGATTTTCGCGAAACGTAACGTAACTAGTGACTTCGAACGCGTCACCTGTTTTCAAAACTAGTGATTTTAGTAACTAGTTATTTTTCAAATTCTATTCGGTGATTCAACATGGTGATGTTATCGAAGTATTACAGTTATTTGCGAAACGAAAATATCAATGGTTACATAATGTAATACGTTACATTACGTTACGTTAGCTTTATGTTTTTTTAAAGAATAAATTTTTGTAGCAACTTAAGCAGATAAATCATTAACGTAATACTAACACAAATAAACTTCCCTTCATACTTTATTCAGGCTTAGGACTGACTGCATCGAATAATTTATTATAATGAAAGATATGCAGGCGTATTTAGAAGTTCATTTGATTGCTTATGTGTATATACAATGATTTAAAATATTTACAATTCGTTATTATTTTTGCACTTTTTCGTTTTTTTCTCTATTTACACTATTTCAATAGTCTAACACTATTACGTTTTTCATCTACTTACACTATTTCAATATTTTAACACTATTTAGTTTTTTCTCTATTTACACTTTTTCAATATTTTAACACTAGGTATTTATTTTTCATCTATTTACACTTTGTACAAAGTCTTGGTATAACTTTTACTAACTAAGTAATCAGTTTGCATATTTTTTCAATATATAAATCTTTTTGGATCAAGATTGACATTTAGGTACGTTAATTGGGTAACTTTTTTTGTTTTAAGTTGTGTGCGGCGGTTAGTAATAGTAAGACCTGTCTTACTAAATATCCGCTCGCACGGGACTGAAGTTGCCATGATGTTACCGTATCGTAGCAGAAGTATGGCAATATTGGGGTAAATGTGGCGGTTTAGTCGCCACCATTCCAGAGGGCAATTAAATTTGCCGTTTTCGTTAAACATCGGCAATACATCATCTTTCATGTATGAATCCACTTCTTTAATCGCACGGGACAAAGGTGTGCCTACTTCTTGCTGTGTACCCACAATATTATTTAAAATAGACCAGGGTGAAAATTTGTCCCGCACTGGTATGGCAGTCGAAGATGAAGAAGATTGCTGCGCTTCATTTTCTGTACGTCGCCTTCTAATAATACCCGCAACCAACTCTTCCACGGTTTTCTTTGCTTTTACTGCTTCATTTGTGTCCGAGAATACATTCATTTTGTACCTTGGATCTAAAATGGTACATATAGAAAATGTGCCGCTTCTCTCGACACCTTCTAACCTTCTATCTAAACCTGTCCGAAGTTCTATAATTACATTATTGGTTAAATCCATAAAGCCCTCCAGGAGCAGTTGATCGCAAGAATCTTTAAGACAGCGTGTCATGGCGATTATGGTACTGGCGGTCATATAACTTTCACCACTCATGGCTTTGGTGGCTTCTTCAAAAGGCTTTAAAACCTTGCACAGTTCCTTAAACACATTCCACTCTTCTACAGATAACACTGGTAAATCTTTTCTAAGAATGGCGATAGTGGCACATATATAATTTTCTAATTCTACGAATCGACATAACATATAAAACGTTGAATTCCATCTCGTTGGTACTTCCTGGATCAACCGCTTTGGTGTATCCTCTGGCTTATCCTGTATTTGCACTTTTAATAATTTCTCTAATGCTACTGTGCTTGATTTAAAGTGCCGGACGACAGTCTTAACCTTTTCTAAACTAGTTTGGACTTGACGGAGGGCATCCTGAACTATTAAATTTAGGGTATGGGCAAAGCACCCGTAATGCTTCCACCCTATGTCTGCTATGGCTTTCTTTACGTTGGCTGCATTGTCACTTACAATAAAATTTATTTTATTCGTTACATCCCACTCGTTTGTCGTTTCGAGCAATGCAGCTTGTATATTTGCACTGCTGTGTGTGTCTTGGAACTGTGCACATTTTAGTAGAAATGTTTTTAATTCTAGGTCTTTTGTTATATAGTGCCCTGTTACGGCAATGTACGCATCGTTGACCCGAGACGTCCATAGATCTGTGGTTAGTGAAATAAATTCAATATCCTTTATTTCTTCTGTCTTTTGCTGAACTATTTTGTCGTATAATGTAGGGATTAAGATGTTAGAAACAGTTTTTCGAGATGGTAACACGTATCCAGGTATGTGTCGGGAATATTTTTTAAAAGCACGTTCTTCTACTAACGAAAATGGGAGGTAACTGTCTATAAATAACTCGGCAAGGTCACTATCAATTACTCTTTTCTGAGATTGTGAAATTTTTTTGGCCGTTCCGTAACTATCGAGGCGCTGTTGCTTAGGGCGGTGCATGGGTATAGTACCTAAGTTCACTGCACTTGGTATTTGATGTGTAGTGGACGTAGTGGCTAACGCAACATCTAAGCTGGACGACGAAGGACCAGGTTGGACATCGCTTGGCGTTTTTTGTTGCCTTGGTTCTTGAGGCGTTGTTGATTGCACTGTAGAAACACTTTCGTATGCATCGAGATGTTTCCTCTTCAAATGTGTTTTTAAATTGGCGGTTGAAGTTTTGAAGCTATAAACTTCACCACACTTGTTGCACTTAGCTTTTTTTTCGTTTGGTAGTTTTTGGAAAAACTCCCACAGGACACTCGAATTGCATCGAGACATGACGAAAAAGTTATTTATTCACATATACTATTCACACTATATACACAAATATTACAAAAACATGCAAGGAAGTCACTTTCGCAATAAATAATTACTTTAAATCTAAGCAATATTCACCAACGAACTAAATTAAAAGTTTTACTTGTCAAAGTAAACATAAACAAATACTATTACAATAACAATTTCAAATTACTGTTCGTACGTCGCCCGTCGAAGGTTAAAAATAATGACCAATCTAAACTAATCTCTAAGTCCTAAGTAATACGTATGAAAATTACACGCATCAGAACTATTTAATGTTAGTAGTTGGCGACTTGGCACGTGCATGTTCGGATTTCATCGTGTCATCACTCGTGATTTCGTTTCTCGCTTTTCATTCGATCACTACAATACTACATTGTAATATAACTAGTTACAAAAATCACCTGTTTATGTGTGACTCGAAACTAGTTATTCCGCTACATGCCCTATCACCAGTTATTGTAACTAGTGACGTGAAATAACGCCCATACCTAGCGCTCGCTCGGGCGCAGGATGGACGTTTTGGCGGGAATTCTTACGCGACCAACAAGGATGACCGGCGATTTGACCGGCGTGGCTCCAATGAAAAAAATATTACATTTGCGCCGCGCCGGGTGTAAATGACCGGCGGATTAAAAACAGCACACAATATACAAAAAAAAATATATAAAAACATATATTATATATAGAAATCTTATAAATAAGTCATTTCACGTCATTAAAACGACTGATGAAAAACGCAAATGTATTCGGATTTCCATATGGCAGGCAACGTGTTAATAACATTAATTAGTAAAAAAATTAAGTCTTATGGCAATTTTTATGATTTATTCGCAAGTTTATCGCGTTTTTTTGGTTTGAATAAAGCATAATTACATTAAAAAAATCATGTCAATATAAAGTATGCTCTATAACAAATCGAATTCTCAAGTTTTATTTAAATCTGTTAATTTAATTAGACATAATATCGTTTTTGAAATCACTCTAAATTATAATAAATTACGATGCACAAGCGGGCAACGTTTAGTACGGCGCAAGCGCCCAACGGGGAAGGACCTGTGTCATTTTTTCCCGCGTCTCAGTTTACGGGTACTCGTATCGTGAACGCAAAAATATACTACGATTACAACATTTTGCTACTCTTCGCATTTTTTTTTTTTTGTATAAGAGTTTCGTTTATTATCAAGTAAAGCATTATTTTAATAGATTGTAGAAAAATTTTGACTAAAATAATTTATTTTAACTAAATCTGACTATTTTTAATCGCGATTAAAAAGGTGTGGAGTAAAACTAGTGGTCATGAACAAAAATTCACACCAACGGCAACATGTACGTCAGGCTGGCCCGGCCCCATGGAATTTAATAATGAGATTGTTATCAATCCAATGTACCCGGGTATACTAATATATGTAACACCTTCATTTTCAATGTAACTCTTTTTAAAAGAAATTACGTGCACTTCTTAGTGGCCGGGCCAGCCTGACGTTTTCAGCCCGGCCACCTTGTTTCCCACTAATCTACAAAAAATACTGGCAATATTGTGCTACAGATGAAATATACCCTATAATTTATGCATATGTAACACAAAATCGAATCCTAAAATGCAATAGCATACGAAATATTAGCGGTTGCAGGTGGCCGGGCTGAAATTATTTCGTTACTATAAAACAGTAAAACTGCAACACCTACCAAAAAATAATACCAGTACATAATGAGATATAGAGATATAGAATACATGTAACGCTTTCATTTTAAATTATAATACATATTTAGAAAGAATAATCACTTGAAATTATATTTCAGCCCGGCCACCTAAAAGCGGTAATATTCCCTAAAATCTTATGCTAATTTGTACAGTAAAACCTGATACAGCTATGAAATGAAAGTTACATTCGTTTTGTTTTAGTCGTATACCTTTAAGCCTTCTGTTTGACTAGATTATCAAAATCTGAGAAACTTTCCGAAGAGTGACTATCATTTATTAACTAATTTCAGGACATTTGGTTTGTTGAGTGAAACAAAATTGGTAATTGTCATATTTTTTTAATAATCATTTTTGAAATTAGTTAGACAACATTTGTACTTATATTAATTAGGTACTATAACAATTGTTAATTATAAATAATGTAAAAAAAGGTTACACATTGATAATAACACAGTTATCAAAAAATTATAGTAATATCAATATTACCTTAACATCGAACATTCATTCATTCAGAATATTAGAAGATAATTTTTGGTTAAATACTTATTATACCTTGGTAAAAAATCACAGATTTTCATAATGATTTTTACATCAACTTTGAATTTAAAGTTTTGAAAACTTTCAATTAAAATTATGCTAATATAATTATTACAACAATTCTTAAATAAAGAGAGAACCATAGTTCTTTCAGTGGCAGCTAATGGAAATATAGCTATGTAGTATATATAATTTAACATAATATTAAAATCACAGCTAAAAATCACAATGTTAACTTGTATAATTAAACGTATGCTAATATAATAATCATTGCTAGCCTATATCTGGCATTTGTACTATAAGTATTTTGACTAATTCAAATTTAAATATATTGCTTATTAGAATCGATAAAAACGTACTAATCACTTGATTATGTTATTTAATCAAGCTAAAATGTACGTCAAGGAATGTAAAAATATTAAATCCAAATTACTTTTTTTAACACTAGACTGTAAATCGTCATAACACATCCACAGATCTTGATTAAATAAATGGCATTTATAATGTCCTAGATTTTCCCCCAATACTACATATTCAATAGCACCTACAATCACATAAATATTAGTTCTAACTTTGATAGATAAAGGTATATCGTTCAATATTATTTGATCTGTTCCATTTAAATCAAAAGATATAATATTCTTTACATTATAGCTGGACAAAACAGTGCCCGGGCAATCGTGTTCACAATCCTTCGAAATAACGTCTATACAAATTGAGTCTTCTAGGGCTGATATTCCAAATGTTTTAATTACGTTCATATTAATGGGTAAAAATGGTACTGTTCTTTGAAGTTGAAATGCACATTTTTCTTCGGTACATATTTTTGTAAATAGAGCGCTATAAAATAATTCTAAAATCATTTGTTCAAACAAATTTGCGACATTGCATTCACAATTTATATCTATTGTATTTTTCGAGGATAGTTTGTAGTACTTTTTACATATGGTATTTCTTAGTTCGTATACTGCGGCTTCAGATATGTTTTTGTTACCTATAAATTGTATATAATTACATAACATATTATTATTATTTTCAGTCTGATCTATTTCTAATTTAAAGTTATTAAATGCAATATAACCATAAGCTATTAAATATGTAACAGCATCAAAACCACATGTATTTGTTAAAGTGGAACCAGTTACAATATTTCCATTTTTTATAAATTTTAACATTTTATAAATCGGTACGGTAACTGGCTCTTCAGCTTGTCCTTTCCAATTTTCTACAAAACTTGGCATATCACTGAAAATAGAATCTTGAGGAAATAACCGTTTTTGGTGTGTTCTTTTTTGACGATTCTTTTTGATTTTAATCTTTCGCTCTTGAAGGGGCGGTGCCTCATTATTTTGTAGTTCACTAGCAGCGATATTAAGCTCTCCATTTAAATGATTAATATGTATGTTTAGAAATTCGTCAATCCTGTATTTTCTTACTTTAGTTTTGAGTAATAAATGTTTTATTGTTTTAAAATAATCCTCTGATGCACTAGACGATGGATTTTTGTTTTTTGAATTGTATAATGGAGCCATAACGTTTGACCACATGGGCAATTTTCCCAATAAACGTTTTAGAGTAGATATTAGAAGCGGATAATATAATTTGTTGGGGCGTTCACAAGATTCCTCTTCTTGTTTATTTTTACAAGCAACAATATTATCAAACCATACCATAAAATTGCTTACATCTAAAACATTCTCCTCATTTAGGAATCTTTCTTCATCTACGTAATTGTGTGCGTTGTTAGAATCTTTTTTATCAATTGTAATACCTTGAATTCTTCTTTTCAAATTACAGTGGGCATCAAAGCAAATTTTTGAATAAAATTTAGTTAAAATAACAGTTAACATATTTTCAATTATCTCTCTTATGACTACGATACACTCTGCTG
Organism: Aporophyla lueneburgensis; assembly: GCA_932294355.1. Lineage (NCBI taxonomy): Eukaryota > Metazoa > Arthropoda > Insecta > Lepidoptera > Noctuidae > Aporophyla > Aporophyla lueneburgensis. The sequence continues at coordinate 23,854,472 of OW028735.1, forward strand.
TTTTAATGTAAAGAATACAACGAACAAAGAAAAATTTTACATTTTCTGTTGTATTATTGACGCACGAAAGATTATGAATAGTTTTGACAAAGTGACTTGTATCTATTCGCATATATACTACAGGCAAACTATTTGTATGTCCCTCCAATGCACTGTAAGAAGCTTCTAAGTAATCTTTTGTAGATTTATATGAAGTAAAGCATTGGATTGTAGCAGCAATCAAAGCTGAGGAATCGTCCGTGATTATTTCTGCAGGAGGGATAATTCCATTACTGGCCCATTTACCCAACCAATCCGCAATGCTATTTTTAGTGTGAGAATCACTAAGCATTTGTGAAATTGGAATAGATTTTAAAAAGCTATCAGCAGTTATTAATATAACATATAAGAATAATCTTTTAGTAAATTTAGTCCCATTAGGTAACACAATTGGTTTAATTATAGAGCCTGTGGCATCTAATGATATGGTTGGTCGACCATACTCTTGAACATATTGTTTGTAATATTTTATTTGTTCTCTTCTAACCAGTAGTAAATATGAAAAGTTGGTTTCATTAAAAGACATTGCCCGCCGATGGGCCCCTTATTTTCAGTGCCGGGCAGAGACTATTTACTTCTCAAAAATTAAGTCGTAATTTTATAAGTCCAATTTTATTTTATCAACATCTCTTTCACCCTAGCATTAAAAACCGTAACTAATAATTATTTTATTGAATCAAAGGTAGTTCTGCCATTAAAACTTAACCTGAATGTTGTCAAGATAGACCACAGATTATGTCAATTAAATGGTAGTAATCGATTGAAAATATCGATATATTACTATTCCGCCGACTAAAAGTACCAGAGATGTTTACAATAGCTTCTCTCCGGTCATAATCTAGGTCTCATGTAACTGATTAGACGTATATTCAAATCGCGGATTAAAATGAGCAGCGGGCGGGTTAAAATAAAAAGAAAATAGAAATAGGTAGTAAATAAACTAAAACACGAAGGAATTGTAATCTGAGGATATATACATATGTCATGGTCAGATCGCAGAATTGATTACTTTATGATGTGACTAGCCATTTCATGAATTAGTTGCATTTCATGATATGGCCAACTAAAACTGGCTAGATCGTTTAAAAATTAACGTTTGATGATATCTCAATTAACGTTTCGATTTGAAATTGTTATTCACTTTTAATAAATAATATAAATCATATGCAAAATTATCTGTTTAATTATGTAAATAGAAAGCAAGAGCTTGTTTTTAGGGTTCCGTTGCCAAATGGCAAAAAACGGAACCCTTATAGATTCGTCATGTCTGCCTGTCTGTCTGTCTGTCTGTCCGTGTATGTCACAGCCACTTTTCTCTGAAACTATAAGAGCTATGTTGTTGAAACTTGGTATGTAGATGTATTCTGTAAACCGCATTAAGATTTTCACACTAAAATAGAAAAAAAAAACAATAAATATAGGGGTTCCCCATACTTAGAACTGAAACCCAAAATGTTTTTTTTCATCAAACCCATACGTGTGGGGTATCTATGAATAGGTCTTCGAAAATGATATTGAGTTTTCTAATATCATTTTTTTCTAAACTGAATAGTTTGCGCGAGAGACACTTCCAAAGTGGTAAAATGTGTGTCTCCCCCCCCCCGTAACTTCTAAAATAAGGGAATGATAAAACTAAAAAAAATATATGTTGTACATAACCATATAAACTTCCACCGAAAATTGGTTTGAACGAGATCCAGTGAGTGTTTTTTTTTAATACGTCATAAATCGTAAACCGCAATTTACCTTTAATTCAATTAACTCAAATATAAAAATTAAAATAAAACATTTAATGTCATAAACATAAACCTTATGCATAAACCGAGGATACCTACAGGTTTGTACGGAACCCTCGGTGCGCGAGTCCGACTCGCACTTGGCCGGTTTTTTTACAAAGAGAAACTGTTTACAACTGTTGCACAAACAGCAAAATATCAACACTAACAAAAGTTACCACAAAACGGTCACACCACAATTGTTAAAAATCGACTTTTATCAAATCGATTTGGTAAATCGATCAACAAAATATTTAACATGGCCACACCTACCCCGCGTTCCGAATCACAATAACATCGCTGTTAGCGCGTCAAGAAATCGCCACGCTCTACGGAAGGGTTGTTTCGCGCGCTTACATACATCGATTTTGCGTAACTTGGAACGCGAGGAGAGTAGAAAGATTAATCTGTCAAATCAATACATCATTCAAATTGTTTATAAGTGGAATCTCAATTTCATCATCTTTAAAAATTACATTTCTCTGAAACTAGGGTGAAAAACTGAAAATTGATTTCAGGATCTAAAAAGGTAATTGTTGTTCTTTAAAACCAAGTTAAAACCACAGTTGCCCGCGTTTTTTTTCTAGGGGCCCATATCTCCTAACAAAATGGGCAATGTCTTTTCCTGAATTACGGAAGAGTATGTTGAAGTATTTGCCATAATGACAACAGATAATATTTGATTGGTATGGTACCATTTCTGCTTCCTTGTTTCATGACGTATTTGGCGTAATGCTCCGACTGATGGCAATACAGGTGGTTCCTTATCTTGAAATATCATATCATGACTCGCTATTTGTTTTCTAACTATTGTTGCTGAATCAAATTTTAATTTCTTAGATAATGTTCGTCTTGAGTACGGAGTGAGTCGTATTTTTTTTAAAGGATTATGCTTAAAATTTGGTTGAAGTTGATCAATTTCACATAAAAAATCAATAATATGATCAGTCTTATCTTTATTTTGAATTTTCACTGTTGCTTGACACTGAGTGCAACGTCCGTAGAATGTAATGTTAGCGCCTTGAATAACATGTCTTTTAAATGCTACAGTACAAGGTAACTTATAAAACTCCCAGAGTTTTTTTCTTAAAAGACCGGACCACTTAAATTTGGGAATAGCTCTGTACGTCTGATATCTTGCACTAGGTTTATTTTTATCGTGTCGTTTATACGTATAACTTAAGGGTTCAATTTTCTTCCATTCATGAACATCAATTGGAAATTTAAAACTAATTTGATGAAGTAAGCTTGCTTGTTGAATAACTGGAGAAGACCCTGATGATGATGTTGACGAAATTATAATACTATTGGTATTATCTTCATTTCTTTTAATGAAGCACTCATCTTTTGCCCGAGGTGAGTTCTGGTTGTTTAAAAAGTTTCTTCTAAAGCTGAGATATAGTGCTTTTGGTGACATCACATAGTTTATATCTTTTGCTATGGTATTGTATATAATAGAACTATATCTTGTCGTGGTGATCAAGCGTTTATGTTTCTCAAATATTTGTTTTTGAGCCACAATATCTAACGCACTACGTTTTCCCATGGTGTAGGCACGCTCAACTGAAATAAAATATATTCATTTTAACTATGGTTTCGTAATAGGTATTCATGTAGGCTAAATAACTACATTAATATTTATTTAAATACAAATTCCCTAAAAAGATAAGTGTATGCAGTAACATTTGCATGCATTATCAAGTATATACATAAATCTATTAAAAAATATTTTAGCACCTAAGGAAAGAAAGAAAGAAAGAAAGCAAAGAATGTTCATAAGAATCAAATTTACTTTCACAAAACTTATAACTTTTGGGACATTAGAAATATATAAGATAGAATAGAGATGGGGAGAGGGGCGCGTGTCGCGGGACGAGGAAAAGAATGCGGTGAGCGAGGGACGTGGATCGCTGTGGCAGGCCGTACAAGGGGGAGTTACAAGAAGCGCGGGTACAGACGAACACCGTCGACGGTTGCCTGATTACAATGAATAATTCACTAAAATCCAATATATAAATCTTACAGTAATTAATAAGAAACTGATTAATTATTGATTTCACGAAATAAATAAGTACACAATAATAATAAGTAAATACATAGGGTAGGTACACAACAATAAGATTCACAAAAACTAAACACTTACTGTTAGTAAATCACCAAAATTATTACCTATTGACTATAAACGAAAGGATAAAATATATTTAGTTGATGGCATTGTATGGAGTTTTATTATTAAGTAAATGAGTGTTTAGATTTACTTTACTTTACCTGTATATTTTTTTAAATAATTACTTAGCTACCCATTAACATTGTTTGTCGATATATTTTAATTTATCAAAACTATGACTTACCTTAAAAACATCACATCACAAACAACTACACTGCAACAACTGATCAAATTTTACACTCACAGTAATATTAAAACGTAAAATATTATGTCAGAAGTGTTGATAACTACACGGCTCTTGCGCATCTATTCTGTCTACTCGGGGAAAATATCTTACGACTTAGGTTGGGACGCGACACAGGCGCCGTCTAAAAATCGGTGGTAGCGTCTGTGAACTATTATCTTTGTATGGTTATGTTGCGAAGCCAAAAACGGAGAAAATATATATAGGTTTAGGTATTATGTATCCAACAATTATTATGTGTGATTTATACTACTTAGTTTATTAATAAAAATATCATAGTAACGCATTTTGTTTCACTCAACAAACCAAATGTCCTAAAATTAGTTAATAAATGATAGTCACTCTTCGGCAAGTTTCTCAGATTTTGATAATCTAGTCAAACAGAAGGCTTAAAGGTATACGACTAAAACGAAACGAATGTAACTTTCATTTCATAGCTGTATCAGGTTTTACTGTACAAATTGGCATAAGATTTTAGGGAATATTACCGCTTTTAGGGCATAAACTGCGTTACGCGTGTGCACGCACGTGAGCACGTCGCGGGCCACGCTTCTGGTGCACGCACGTGAGCACGTCGCGGGCCACGCTTCTGGTGCACGCACGTGAGCACGTTCGCGTGCTTATGCGCGGGCATCGGCGCGTCAGTTTTCTCAGTACAATTTTGACGTTGGAGGTGTACAGTCGAGTAATTATGGATAAATTAATGTTGTATTATTTATCAAGACGACGGCGACGACGAATTGCCAAAAAAAGACGCCAGCCAGTAAGCCCGTACGTTGAATCTAGGTTACTGTGCGGGGAATTCGTGGTGAAGTTTGGTATATTAAGAGAAAATGAAAGGTTTTTTTTCAAATATTTTAAAGTTTCATTACAAGTCTATGATGAATTATATTCAAAACTGGAGCCCTATTTGAAGACTAACAATCTACGATTGAAATCTACGTCAATCGTATCACCAATGGAACGATTTGCAATGACATTGCGGTAAGTAAAGACATTTCGATATTAATAATCATCTTTATTCATGTAAAAAAAACAGTCATTATTTAACAAAAGTTTAGAACACTCATATTTTTTTGCCAATTTATGTAAGTCACACTACTGTTTAGCCACATCAAGCCAGAAAGAAGAAGAAGTTCTTATTGTTTCGGCAGTGACACCTGAATATGGCTTAAAATGTTTTTCTTGATGTGGTGCACTCTGTTCTTAGGGCCGAAACACATAACCGCACACTTATTAATCATCATATTAATCACAGTTTCTTACATTTATTAATTATATTTTGTTATTTCTAAATTACACAGTTTTATCGTTTTCGTTTTTTTTATCTATACCTACTTATTTACTTATTTTTTTATATAATCACAACAGTCATTACAGTGTCTTGCATAAACGTTACGTTACAATTAGTTTTTGATTATTCATTTGAAATACACTAATAAAATCACAGGTTCAAGTTTAAAATAAAAAAAACACAATAACAGTTAAAACAGTACAATAAGTCTAAATGTCTTAATTATAATAATATACCTACCTTACAAAGTATTAATTATAATGACGCATATTGATTGCAAGTTTTTACATACGAATATTTCCCTTATTAATTATTCCCTTCTATTACTAGATCGGGTACTAATATTATTTTAAATTCTTATTTATCATCACAATCATAATCACAGTTTACTACATAAAAGATTAAATTTAAGAAGAGGATATATGAAGGAGCAATGTTATGAGTAGGTTCAAAAAAAGGTCCATAAAGTAAAAAAAGGGGTCTATTGATACACTTTTTTATTTGACCCTAAATAGGGTTTAAGATAAAAGTGTCCGAATCGACCCCGTTTCTTTCCTTATGAACATTACACTCAAGGCTTGTAAACTTTTGGCGAATGCCCTTGTATATCATAATAATTGCACATGAGACCAGAAAAATATAAATATAAAATTGCGCTTTTTACTAACTTAAATAGTTCTTCATGTTCTTCTCTTTCTTTTGTTCTTAATAATTAAACAGTCTTAATCAAATCTTCAGTCTTTCTTGTTACCTATTTATTCATTGTTCGTGTCTGATCTTATATGTAAGGATTCTAAATCATTCGTTACCGTATTTTGCGTTAATGAAAGGTCATCAATGGTAATAATAATTTCTTTTTCTATATCAATTAAAGCTTCTAATACTTTTGTACGAAATAATAATTTTTTAAAGCAACTCAATTTTTTCACAGTTGGTAATAATGACTTAAAAAAATTCAAGTCTTCGTCCATATTATCTGCAGTGTTATTCTTCACGCAATTTAACAACTCTAATTCGAAATCAGTTGGCGATTCGCACTTACGTTTCTTGGAAGATCGTGTTTCTTTGGTAACGCTGGAGCTGGTGCTAGGTACATTAATCAAATCTTCTTCAATAATCGTATTATTTTGTGAAGTTCTCGGTGACGCGTTTTGCTCTACTGACTGATTAAAATCGTCTGCCGATTCTTCTCCTTGAGTATTCGAGTTTGAATCTAAAAATGACAGCATGTCATAGTAAATGTATGTTTTATTTGCCCTGGAACCGGAACCTGATTTAAGTTTTTTTTTAGTAGACCTCACTCTTATATAAGTGTCTCTTGCAGTTTTCCATCTTTGCTGCAGCTTTTTCACTGAAACAATAACACAGGTATTTTATTTTATTACAGATATTTAGTTAGTGGACATACCTTCGTCGATATTCATCTGGCGTATCAGACAGGACTAACCACGGTCAGAAAAATAGTAACAGAAGTTTGTCAAATTATAATTGAAAGGTTAAAGGAAGAATGTATACCAAAATTTTCCCGTGCGCTATGGGTAGAGACTGAAAAAGGTTTTTTAACGCAAGCCCAGTTTCCTAACTGCATAGGTGCAATAGACGGAAAACATATACGCATTATAAGACCTCCACATAGTGGTTCCCTCTATTACAACTATAAGCATTACTATTCTATTGTACTGCTTGCAATGTGTAACGCCAACTATGAGTTTACCTATATAAATGTGGGAGTGCAGGGTAAAGAATCTGACTCCGCAATTTTCACACAAAGCCGATTGTACGAACAAATCAACAATGACTTAATAGATATTCCTCCTGCCAAAGCATTGCCCGTAATACACAATGATAAACCAACCAACACTGCTGCAACCGCAGCTTTGCCCTATATTATTGTAGGAGATGAAGCATTCAGGTTATCTAGCCATGTCATGCGGCCATATGCTCGAGCTCTCGATTTAAACTACAAAAAAAATTATTCAATTATAGGTTAACGAGGGCGCGACGTTATATTGAGTGTACATTTGGTATCATGGCTAATAAATTTCGCATACTCCATCGTCCATTGAACGTTGGAAAAGACAAAGCAATTTGTTTTCTTAAAACAATTTGTATTTTGCATAATTTTATAAGATCAAGAAGTCAAATTAATGACTTTCATGATATTGTCATTATACCAGACCATATACGTTCAGTTCGGGGGTTAATTGGAAATACCCACAGAGATTCGTATACATTACGCGATAACTTCGCAGATTATTTCGTTGCAGACGGACAGCTGTCATGGCAAGATCGCAGTATTTATTGAAGATAGTTGGCTTTTTTATAATTTATGTACATTCAATAATTGATTTTTCACGGTTTGTTACCACACATTTTTTATTAACATAGCAGGCATATTTTAATAATATACCTAATGATTTTATTTGTTAAATTCATCGGATGTAACCAAATAACTTAGATTGTTGTAAACTAAAGTTGAGAGATGTCAAAGAAAAACCTACAAAACTACAAAACGCACGCTTATTTTACAAAGTTACTAGCCCAATTCTAAAACCAATATAATAAATATTTTAGTTGATAATTGTTTTATTTATTTACCTACCGATCCACTGTTTCTGCCCTAAAATGATTTTGAACCCTAAATACACCGATAGTGTGAAGTAGTGTGAAGCTCGCAGTCGTGAACATAGGTACTGGTTGTCTCGTGACGCGCAAAATGGCGGCGACCGCGTGGCCGAAAGAAAGAACTTTGGAATTTATCGAGCAATATAAAACCATACCAATATTATGGGACATTGCCCACACGAATTTCACAATGTTCAGAAATACGCAGTATCTCTGCACTAGTTTTGAATATAAGCATGATTTTATATTTACATAGGTAAATTATTGTAAATATTCCGAGTTTTAATTTTATAGTTGGATTAATTGTTGAAAACATTTAATTGACACAAATACAATTGAAATAACTAATTATATATAACTAATTGCATAGATTATTAAAAATAAAAATTTGGCGCAAAGAATAGTTTACCTAACCTACGTTATTATAAAATAAATAAAGAGTGTAGGTACTTACCTTGTATGTTTTTTTCTGCTTCACTCCAGTCATCAAAATTTTGAAACAGTACTGTACAAATGTCTAGCCATGCTTTTGATTTAGCGTCCCGGTCTTTAAATATTTCGCTAGATTGGTCCCATATGGCAGGACGACACTGAACTTCAACAATTACCCTTTCTGTATCAAAATTTGTCATTTTTTGTTATGGGCCGGGCACGCGCGTGCGGTCGGTTCGAGATAGCGCTGTCAACTGAACAAGCACGCGCGTGCACCCGCTAGCGGGCTTCGCGCGTGGACCCGTCCAACGTGATGCGTGATCACGTCGCGTGCATGCGTGCCCCGTTGCACGGAAGTATCACGCGACGGGCGCCCGACGGGCTCACGAGCGTGTGCACGCGCATGAGCACGCGCCTTTTGTTCGCAACGAGTCACACTAAATCGTGTCACCGTGTGACTGGTTGAGAAAAATATTCGCATGGAGTAACAGTGTGACTCAATGCGAATTTTTATTCTCATCTAGTAACACTAGTACACGAGTAGTGTTACTCGTTCGGAAAACCAAATCGCATGGAGTAGCAGCGTCATTCGATGCGAATTTTTATTCTCAACTAGTAACATTTTTCAGAATGTCTATTTGACAACGATAAAGTTAAATAAAAATTATAAAATAATGTTTAAATTTCTAACATATTAGTAGGTAGGGACGTAACAGAAAAAAACTGATCAGGTTTTCTACTTATTTATTAAGATTAGTTTAAATCATTTCTTAATCTAAAACAAAGTGTTTTTGTCTAATTGTACTTCGATGTAATAATAAAAAAAACAACCTGGTTACAGTACAAAATGTAAATAATTCTTTTTTACCTACTATTATATAATTTTTCCTATAAAATCAGCCTTCTTTATAACACAAAATAATCACATTTATATATTAAGATTAGTTACCAACTAATATCACATTAATAATTTCTCTTTAAAATCAGTCTCTCTTTTATCACAATATAATCAACAGTTATTCAGAAATATTCGCTTTTTGACCATTCGTAAGTTTAGTGTCGTAAAATCTCCAGGAGGGTCCCAATCGTAATAGTACCATTTACGAAATCCATCTGAGCATCTTGTATAAAATTATCATTAAGTATTGACTTTGATAATCGTTTTCTGGATGGTTGTGTATTGTTTTGATGTTGAATGTTGCGAACGGTGTATAATTGGGAATCTTCTTTAAGTATGAGCAACAACTGCATCAAATTTGGGTTCTTCTTACTGACGGCTTTGTTCAATTTATGGTGCCAGCCTTCAATGAAGTTTGTGGTTCGATGAGTCTCCCCAAAAGCACACCAGACTTTTAAAAAATCTTCGTGGAGCCATTGCTTTTTCATATAATTCACAAATTTTTGGATTTGTGGGTCATTATCATCATATCGCGAAATAATATACTCCCATCCGTTCATGATTTCTTCTTGAGGTAACAGTGGTAGAACTGCGCTTAGGCTTACCATGCGTTTCTTCTTTGGGTCTTGAGTATTTGTTATATGCAATTCACGGCCTTTCTTAAAAATTGCCTTATTATAGTGGTAATAGCAGCCCTTGACTGCAATTGAAGGAAAAACTGTAGCAATTGCTCGCATGGCGGCCTTTTCGTAGTCTACTTTAAATATTATTGGATTCCAATTGGGTAACTGCGACTTTATTATAGAGAACAGAATCACGTAGGCTTCTGTGTTTCGGTGACTCATCAAAGCGTAGACTAGAGGTATTATATTAGTGTGATTGATCGTGCTGCCGATATCGCCATGGATTGAATATAGTTGCGTAAATGGAATATGACAACTTTTGAAAGTTCCATCGCCATAAAAGTCTGTTAGCTCGCACAAAGTTTGCCTTGCTTCGGAAGAAGAAAATACTAGTATTCGTGTATCATCACATGTGTACTCCGCTAACAAAAAATCTTGATAACGAGGTGGGACTTCGACTTCCAGCACATTTTTATGTTGTAGTTTTTGTACTTGAGCCGCTGAATTACGTGTTCTATATAACGTGTCTTTAATGGAACTAAATTTAGGTATTGAAGTAATTATGTCTATTCCCGCATCTTTTAGCTTTCCGACCATGGCATTGTATTTTTGAGGAACACTGGGAAATTCCTGCGTAGTTATATCTTTTTTTAAATGTTGGACAGATTTCAGGATTTCGTTGTTCGCAAAATCTGGTGTACATAAATGAGGAGTTTCTTCTAATATACGCTCTTCCTAAAATAGTAAAATGGGATAGAATATTAGTAAAATAAAATATTGGTAAAATATTGACTTAAAACTAAAAAGCCTGTTCTCTCAATAAGCTAATGTTTATATAAAACTAGTTGTAAAGCTATAAATAAATCAAGACAAAGCTTTAGCACCCAAAATACGTCACTGTGGTTTCAACAAATCTCAAGTGAGCGTGATAAAACAAAATGGCTGCCTCTAAAGGACGCGAGGAAAGTTTTTCAAGATGCAGTATTATTATTTATTAAATGATTATATACAATCACTATTTTACATTTTATTTTTTTTACATTTAACATATAAATCAATAATATTATATACAACGAAGCTATGGAATACATTTTGGTAATATAGTTTTCTTACCTTTATTCTTACAAGCCCTTTGCACACCTTTCGTTTTGTACACGCCCACACAATCAATCCACTTTTATGTTTTTTCCTGGCGTAATATTGATGACCAGCTCGAAGAAGAACAGTGCCACCGTTTTTATTAACAAAAACTAAATCAACACTGTTTGACGAACCAGACGTAGCTTCCATTTTGAATGACAGCGGAGCGTGTACTGAACTTGTCACACGCATTGCACGATTCACCATGAAGCAATGTTGCCAGATCGGTGCGTAAAAAATATCAGAAACTCATACATTATTTTATAATTTTTATTTAACTTTATCGTTGTCAAATAGACATTCTGAAAAATGTTACTAGTTGAGAATAAAAATTCGCATCGAATGACGCTGCTACTCCATGCGATTTGGTTTTCCGAACGAGTAACACTACTCGTGTACTAGTGTTACTAGATGAGAATAAAAATTCGCATTGAGTCACACTGTTACTCCATGCGAATATTTTTCTCAACCAGTCACACGGTGACACGATTTAGTGTGACTCGTTGCGAACAAAAGGCACGCGCGGGTCGGTTTTGTGTGGACACGCGAGAGGCACGCTTAACGCAGTTTATGCCCTTAGGTGGCCGGGCTGAAATATAATTTCAAGTGATTATTCTTTCTAAATATGTATTATAATTTAAAATGAAAGCGTTACATGTATTCTATATCTCTATATCTCATTATGTACAGCACCCCTAGCCAAGTTGATAATCTGCAATCGTTAACGCTAGTCGCTCAACGTTAAGTCACGTGGTTAGAACAAACGAACAGAAAATTCGTAGCCAAATTCACATCGTTCAAAATGATAGAATGATTTTTTATCGTTTCTACAATGTTCAACGCTAAATCCTTTGTTATAATGTGTCGTTTTTCTAAAGACATTGTAGAACGAGCGGCCGACACAGGCGCTTCAACATGGCTACCAACTTATCTTTTTCTACAATTGCTGACACTGAGGCGTTACCGATTGTAGAACGGTAAACGTTTGTGACTTGGCTGGCTGGTATTAGTTTTTGGTAGGTGTTGCAGTTTTACTGTTTTATATTAACGAAATAATTTCAGCCCGGCCACCTGCAACCGCTAATATTTCGTATGCTATTGCATTTTAGGATTCGATTTTGTGTTACATATGCATAAATTATAGGGTACATTTCATCTGTAGCACAATATTGCCAGTATTTTTTGTAGATTAGTGGGAAACAAGGTGGCCGGGCTGAAAACGTCAGGCTGGCCCGGCCACTAAGAAGTGCACGTAATTTCTTTTAAAAAGAGTTACATTGAAAATGAAGGTGTTACATATATTAGTATACCCGGGTACATTGGATTGATAACAATCTCATTATTAAATTCCATGGGGCCGGGCCAGCCTGACGTACATACGGCAACGCCTCGCCTCACGTGCAAAAATAGTACTGTATTTCTTTTTTCTTTTGCTTATATCTCGAAAATGGCGTGTCCTATCGCAAAAATAATGACATTTTCGACCCCCTTTATAAAACCCCACACATATAAATCTCAACACGTGGGTAATATCAAGTGCGAGTCGGACTCGCGCACCGAGGGTTCCGTACAAACCTGTAGGTATCCTCGATTTATGCATAAGGTTTACGTTTATGAAATTAAATGTTATTTTTTAATTTTTATATTTGAGTTGATTGAATGAAAGGTAAATTGTGGTTTACGATTTATGACGTACCTATTAAAAAAAACTACTTACTGGATCTCGTTCAAACCAATTTTCGGTAGTAGTTTATATGGTAATGTACAGACGCCACCAGGTCAAGCTACCCGAAACTGTCAATTTTTCCCAATGAACCTTGAACCTAATGCTCTAGAAATAAAGTCGAAAATCTATCAAAGAAATCTGACAGATTGTAGTAGCTTGATGTGTTGGCGTCTGTACATCATATATTTTTTTTTCAGTTTTATCATTGTCTTATTTTAGAAGTTACGGGGGGGGGGGGGGGACATTTTACCACTTTGGAAGTGTCTCTCGCGCAAACTATACAGTTTAGAAAAAAATGATATTAGAAACCTCAATACTTATGAAGACCTATTCAGAGATACCCCACGTTTGGGTTTGATGAAAAAATTTTTTTTTGATTTTCAGTTCTAAGTATGGGGAATCCCAAAATGTATTGATTTTTTTTTCTATTTTAGTGTAAAAATCTTAATGCAGTTCACAGAATACATCTTCTTACCAAGTTTCAACAGCATGCTCTTATAGTTTCGGAGAAAAGTGGCTGCGACGTATGGACAGACAGACATGACGAATCTATAAGGGTTCCGTTTTTGCCATTTGGCAACGGAAGCCTAAAAATACCACGTTGAGTCGCGATTGTCAAATTTGATTTTAGTCGTGTCAAAATAATTTTTAAAAGAGATTATTTCTTGCAGAATAGCGTAACAATTCTCATAGCTAAAAGTAAGCAATTTTAGAGATAGTTTTGTTAGTTTAGTTCGGTGTACAACAGAATCGGCACCAATATGTAATTGTTTTAATTTTTATTGTATACTTTACATAACATATAGTTGTATTTTTTTTATTAGTCTAGAAATCTTTATTAGACTGGATAAATAAAAATAAATATTTTCATAAATATCTAAATACCGCATTATAATTCTAAAGGCTCAAGATTGTTTAGACCGGCTCGACACTCGCGTTACACTGTTTGTATTGTGCATGTGTGGATAGCTACGCACACATACATAAGATTGCCGTCTTTTACCTAAACTCGAGCGTTCAAATTTTGTAAGAGGGCTCTTAAGAAAAAAGGTTTTACAAACTCGAATTGGACTACCATCAACGATAAAATGAAAAGCTTTGTTACAATTTCTAGGAGCCAAAGCATTAGTATACTTATATTTGGGTGTAATATTGGTTAAGCATGACAAAATAAAAGATCGTTGATTATGGATATCTCCAATTTCCCAATAAGTATCAAAAATACGTTGCCTTTGTACAGAATCTATTTTGGTAGGACACTGCAATCTGCATTTATTATTACATGGTGGCTTAAGATGTCGAGCTTCAACTGTTGCATTTTTGCTATTAACGTAAGTTTTTCCCAAATTTCATAACTTTTCAGCTTTAATTTGTTTCCAGGTTTCCGGTTGTCTAGTGCGCTTTCTACTTTTTGTCACAGTAATACCTCCATCAGTTGTTGTAGCTGCTGCTGAAGTGGACTCCTGTTCTCGTTGAGGTGATCTTGACGGCTCCGGAGTTGTATTTTCTTTATTCATTTTAACAAACTTATAAATTATATTTTTAAATATTAGAATATAAAATAAAAAAAAACATTTAAAAATATAAAAAATAGTAGCCCACCGGTATCGGGAACAGGGTCCAAGCTACCGGCGGTCAGGGCTCCAGAGAGAGGAACCTCCTGACGATGCGAGCCGTGTCCAGAAGTACCGCTTTCTGAATCAAGCCCTTGACCCAGCTGCCTAACGAGAGCCTCCTTAGATGTTGGTCGAGGCTCTTGGCTATCAACCCATTGGCTGTGACGACTATCGGCACAATGATCGCTGAATCCACATCCCACATGTCGACAACCTCGCGAGCCAAGTCAAGATACTTGATCTGTTTATCTTTCTCGGCTTTCACGAGGTTCTCGTCATGCGGAACCGTTATGTCAACAATCATTGTGCGCCGCTCTACTCGATCCACCACCACTATATCAGGCTTATTTGCGACAATAGTCCTGTCAGTGATGATGGATCGATCCCAAGTACAATGTGATATTTCCATTATCGAGAACTGGGTCGGGCACATACCTGTAGTACGGCACTTCCGATTCCACAAGGCTGTATTTAAGAGCAAGTTGCTGATGGATAATCCTGTATTTTCTTTATTATTATCAGGGTTTCTTTCCTCAGATTCATCACTAGAACTATCAGATGATGACGAAGATGAGCTTGATGAAGAAGAGCTACTACTGCTAGAACTAGAGCGGTGGATAGGTCGAGTTAGCAAATTATTAACCCTTTTTTCATTTTCTACTTGGAATGTAGGATCACCGTCACTTAAATCTGCGTCACTTTCTTCGGAATTTATAGGCGAAATAAGACAATTTATAGATGTTCTTATGCGGGTAGCATTCTCAGGTTCATTTTCAACATCACGCAAAATCTATAAGACAAAGTAAACATGAAAGTCAAATTAAAACTATGTCATTAAGTTAGGATCAAAATATACTAATAACTTTGTATAAACTAATGTAACTAATGTACTTTCAATTTAATAATTACAATACTTGATCATCTGGTTTTGGGGTAGGACTATCTTGATGTTCAGTGTCATTAAAATACTCTTGTGCATTCAAAAATTTACAATTTTCCGGTTTATTTCTAACATCATGTAGCACCTGCAAGTAAACACAAAAATGAATGTATTGAAATTACCCTCAATAATAAAAAAAAATGGAAAAATATTTTTTATTTGGTTACCTGGACATCAATACTTCTATCTGAGAGAATTTCGCTATTTTGTACCGGTTCATTAGGCACAGTATTTGCCTGCAAACAAAAATGATTACAATTAAGTGAAAACGCCAGGGAATTGCAGGGAATTGAAGTACCTTCAATTTTCTTATTACCTGGTCGTGTTCTTGGTAATGAGGACTGCCTTTATTATCAATTAAATCAAGAATTTTCCTTGATCGTGCAGAAGCCATTCTAGAAAGTAAAATCATAAATAAAAGCATTTATTTTTTCTACTATTTTAATTTTAATAAGACTTATTACTGAATACGGACACATTGTCAATTTTGACCACAAAAATATGCATTATTTTTGATAAAGCACAGACCCATTACTTTATGTGACCATGAGCTAGTTATCAATATTAGTATTAAACAGACGTAACACTAAACTATGACTGTAGCAAAAACTAATTTGACAACATTTTTACTATTAAACTGACTTAAATATTAATGTGATCACAAACTGTTATTGTTTTTTAGTTTTAAATAGACCTAAAACCGAATACGCCGGTTGAATGTAACAACATTTTAGAATTAAAAAGGCTCATTGCGGAAAGAGTCAAAATAATACTAAAAATATACATAAAACTTACCTTTAATTTCACAATGAAAACGCCTTAAACACTAATAGGTCACTTTAAAATTAAATGCACAAACTGTTTATGTTGTAACGGTTGAACGAACACTGAATGAGTCTGTGTTATGTCAATCAACGTCACAAAAGTCGCGAAAATGAAAGAGACAGCAAAGATTGTAAGAGTAGCGTATTGAAGAGTTTCTTAGAGCTATTTCATAGATGGCGTTGTTGTAGTCACGCCAGGTGCATTAACTCATTTTACGTAAATTTTGAGTTCGGTCACTATAATATTAAGCGTGCGATTTTTGCATATTTTTTGTTTGTGTTTGCATAAAGGGTATTTGGTAAAGGTTTAGAAATTCGTAACCTTAATAGGAGGTTGGGAGGGGGTGGGGGTGGGGGGGGGGTATGCACCCCCCACCACTTCCGCCAGCAGGAAAAGCATAGTTTTTTTTTATTAATTATTTAAAATCTCATTTTGAGGTTATGTTTTTATCATTTTTTTGTTAAAATAAACCTGATTTATGAGGGGACAAAGTGCGGGAGGGTAGTAAACTCCCTCCCCTATGCCACTCACCTCGATGGAAGCCCAGTAGACGGAGCCCCGCTTCGCGGGGCTTCTACTTCTGGGTGGTTTACAAAAATATAACCACGAAGGGGATGGCGGGGTCTAAAGACCCCGCCATCCCCTTCTAACCTTACCTGTCCGAGTCAGGGTGCCCCAAGTCCCGAGCTCACACCGCTCGCTCTATTAATATTGATTTATTGGTAAGGGAAGAAATAAAATGCAGATTTTAATCATTTATTTATTTCAATTCATACACATATTTAATTGCTTTAATTAACTTCAAAAAGGGATTCTTTTTAAATTTCATTACATTTCGCCGCCATAAATATTCAAAAATTACATCAGAAAAGTTTTGAGTGAAGTTAAAATTGTCCTTTTTAAAAAATCGTTTAACGGCCCTCCACTGGGACTTGATTCTCTGTGTATGAGTCCCATCTTCAGCCATAAAAGGATTATCCGGATCAGAGTGATTGACTTTTTTATGGATATATCCATGCTCAGACAAACAATCATATCGTCGACGATACTGCAATAGTGCGTAACTACAAGTTTGATAACTTTACAGGAGATAAAAAAACCTTCATAATTTTAGTATTTAGAATTATAAGCGCATCTTATTGAAATATAGGGACCTTGGAGTACCAGGCCATCAGTCAGTGGCAGAAAATTTACGGTTTTTCTAGTGGTTTGGATTTTATGGCACTTGCGCGGTTTTTTGTATCAATATCAAGTCTTAAAATGTTATAAAAGGGCAGATACGCGTAATTGAAACTATGATAAAGAGTACAAAACAATTATTTATTCATATAAAACACAAATGGAAGGCACTTCTCAATCACAAATATTTTGAAAATAAACAGTTTTAAATTCAAAAGAAAAAAAAAAAAAACGAATTACAACACTAACTTAAGTTGTTCAGTCTTCACCTTTACCTAACCATAAAGAGTAAAACCAAAATATAAAAATAACTGTAACAAAACATAAATTATTCGGAAACAAAATTAACAATAACTAGTCTTACCTAATCATATTCATGGCATATAAAAAACTCTGAATTAGTCGTATCAAAATAACATTTTAATCGTCAAAAATTAAATTATTATAGAAATCGTGGCAATCATTTGGAATGACTGTTTTCAGCTCTTGTAGATGATTAAATTTAGCTTTAGTTATTTTCTGTGGGCCATCATGGAGCGGTGGAGCTTCGAGCAAGAGGGATTCTATTGGTTTCGCTCGCCGGGGTAAACGCATGTATGCATCAGAGTACATTAATTTATAGTCAATAGTACCATTCGTGTTGTACCTTAGCACCCTTATATCTGTTACACATCTGTCACTAACAGTTCGTCCCGGTCTTATAGAGTCATAAACGAGATAGTATTTCCAGCTATAATCCTTGAAGAAAGTATTAGGTCATCCCACTTCCAGTGTCATATTTTTGTATTTTTTTTTTTTATAAAAACTGACTACTATATACTATATAACCTTGTGACACTAATCAATAATCTCCACCACTATTAATCACTCGCTCCCAGACTGCTGGCAAATCATGAACACCATTTAATGTACCGCTTCATTTAATTCATCAATAATGCTCTTTAGTTTAATATCTAACTCCTTTTTGCTATTGTATCGAGTACCCGACAATTTCCTCTTCACATGGCCAAAACAATTGAAATCACAAGGATTCATATCCGGGGAATATGGCGGCTGAATAAAAATAAAATTTCAATCCATCCTTTATCTTCAATTCAATTCTGAACTATTTTTGATTTGTGCGGTCTGGCGTTATCATGTAAAATTATAGGACTCGTTATATGATGCTCGTCTGCCCAAATAGGAATATTTTCTCCAAAAATGACTTATATCGCTCCCCAGTCATAGTTGTATTTTCATCATAAGTTCTCCAAAAAGCAATGTCTCTGACATCCATAGCTACTATTAGTAGTATTTTTCGTTCATGTAGCTCTGCACGTGGTAAATGTTCAGCTGAAGTGCCCGGTTCCACCCAACATCGTGACTGATGTCTTTGACGAGGAGTATAAAATTCGACCCAAGTTTCATCAAGGCATATGAATCTATTAAGTATATTTTTTTTACGGCGATACCACGATAAATGGCTACGCGCAGTTTCATAACGAAACTCCTTCTGATTAGGGCTTCCAAAATTACGGAAATGTCAATTACGTAACTAATTACGGAACTTTTTTGTCCAATTCCGTAATTCCGTAATTACGTGATTTTTCCTATTTTTTTTAAATTGATTATGAATTTTTGTAAATATTGTAGATAGAGTATCTACAATTTTTACAGTTATCTTTTACTATCTCAAATTCAAGGATGTATCAAAATAAACACAATATTTAAACAAAAAAATATTTATTTATATTTATTTATTTTATTTTTAATTTTTAGAAAGCTTACAGACTAATAACATTATAGTAACAAGAATATATAACTAAATTGCTAATAACAAGCCTCCACAGATAGATACAAAAAAAAAATATATATGTCGGAGATGGCTGTCAAATACAAATTGTGGGTAGTCCGCATAATTTGCTATCCTTTGTTTTTATTATCATTAATTTACGTGATTTTTCTATCAGATTGTGTCTAATAAATTGGAACTTAATTTATTGAGTACTTGGTGTCTCACTAATTCATTTTTGGCAACTTATTTCGATAGCTGTAACCGGTAGTTTTGTTCAAAACAATAAATGACATGTCACTTTAAATTTTAAAATGATTTACGTAGTGAATTCATCATTTGTTATTTACGACAATTATTCTCATATTGTTTGATTATTTTACAATGTACTTACTTATTTAGTTAAGCATACTTTAGTGTTTTCTATCAAGTAAACACGTGGCGTACTTCCGCGCGCCATTGGACTGAGTTGTCATAGATATTATGGCGGGACATTGTCCTATAAAAGAGCTTGCACTCAGTGAGCAAGGCAGTCTATCTTCGGATTAGACTCAATACAGAGCTTCTGCTCCCGACACTGTCGGTTTACCTGGTACAGCGCTGCTGTATATTTACATAGCTGTATTGACTAGCTGATAGCGAAAAGATACACTTTGTATTTGGGTGGCTTAGGCCTCTATACGAACTGCAACCTTAAGGGTTTGTTCGTTGTACTGTATTGTTATTACCTACTTTATCTTATAACCGTTTTATTCAAGTTCTTCTAACTTAACAGACAGCTGTGCTGCTGGGGAGTTTGTTCCGCCACTTCTTCTTCCCAGCTATAGCACTAGGAAGTGTCGAAGGGTGGGCGTTTTGGGGGACTGTCTTATGTAACTTTGACGTTCAAAAGTGCTGACTCGCAGCCTAGTTTCAATAAATGACTTTTGATTTTGATTGTGTTTCTTTTTTAACAATTTATTAATATTGTAATACAACTTGGTAGTTGTTCATAATATTGTTTGTAGTTGTTAATAATATTGTTTATCCCAATAAAACGGGAACGCCAAACCCTGACGATATATACCGCTCGGCATTCACTCGGTACTCCCCCTCCTGACGATCCGACAAAAACACAAAAAAAAAAACCTGACAAAAAAAAAAAAAAAAAAAAAAAAAAAAATATCTAACACTGTACTGTTAAATTATTGATTCATTTAAAGAGGTGGATAATTTTATTTAATTGTTATGAATTATTCAAGAACTTAGTTAAGTCAAACCATTTTTTATCGTCCCGAATATAATCTTTCTTCTTGAAAATGTTATCTCATAAATGACAAGGCATTTAAAGTTTTGTCACCTAGGGAACTTCTTAGTTTATTACAAAAATATCCGGCGGATGAAAAGGCTCGCTCGGCTTCAACACTTGTAGGCGTTATCGAAAGTAAATAATTATACGCTGCAGTCAAAAAAACTTCGCGACCGCCGCCAGCGCTGTCGTAAATGCACATTTCTACCCTAATAATGGAATGGAGATCTGTGTTTACTGTTGAAATTGTTTTATTTACAGTCACTTTGTTTATTTCTTTGTCTAACTGTTGTGCGATTGTCAACTCCTCGTCATCATCGTCACTGGTAGCAATTGCGTCCGATGCACTCGGTTGTGGTTGTGAATTAGTGCTTTTTTGAGTAGAATTATATTTCAACCGTTCCAAAAGTTCCACTATGTACATTCGTATATCATCCGACGATGGTTTCGTGAAATATTCTGAGGCAGCTGTTTTAAAAAATTCCTCATTGTTATGCAAATATTGCAAAACACCGAATACATTTGTTCGCCTTTCCTTAATTCTCTTTCTAAGAGATGTGGCTAGTTTTCCACTGAGATCGTTTGACTGAAGATTAAGTTTCTCTAGCATGAATCGAAGCGCAGCGTCGGCCGTCAATAAGTTTGAACCACGGCGACATAATGACAAAACTGTAGTTTTTATTACATCCAAGCTGTAATGAATGTCGTGAAGGTCTTGGATCTCTTCGTCTGTAATGTAAATTTCGCATTTGATTTCAAATCTAATAACGCCTTAAAAACGCATGATTTTAATTTGAGAAATCGGCCTACCATATCTGATAAGCTGTTCCATCGCGTTTTACAGTCTAGTATTAGGTCAATATTTTTACCATGTTCTTCTAAAATGTACTTTTGCAACAAGTCGTTTTTCAAAGGGGAGTTTTTAAACGATTTTATTAGATCTCTTAATTTTTTTATAGTGCCTTTGTATAAAAACTCCGATTCTGGAACTCTGGTCGATTCTACAATAAACGCATCCTCATCTTCTTCAATTTCCTCTTCTTCTTCAGCGCCGGTATTTGAGACATCCTCCTGGACTTCAGGTTCTGGAGATTTTTGTGTTTTATATAAAACATCCAGGACTGCTAGTTGTATCCCATGAGCCATACACAATTGGTGGTGGCCGTCAAAATTTCTACCCATTTTGACCATAACACTCGCTCCATCTGTTGTGAAAGCAATTATGTCGTCTTCCAGACTTAAACCGAAGTCACTCAAATGTTGCTGTAATAATTGAGTGCCTACTTCAGCTGGCATTGATCCCTGTATCCGGACAAGTCCCAAATTTTTATATTTGGCCATATCAAAGTCTTTATTGTGGATATTTATATTCATATACCTTTTATTACGGGTAGACGTCCACTCATCAAACGTGATAGTAAATCTTATTTTCAGACTTCATAATTTTCAATTGATTTTTCAATTTGTTTTTTGTGTTATCACTCTGTTTTAGAATTATCTGTGTTATAGTCGTAGAAGATTTCGGCACATCGTAGCCAGAGTTTTTAAAAAGATATCTCAGATCTTCTGACGTACAAAATGTGCTCAATGGTATCCCATCCAATGCAGCCATTCTGGCCACTCGAACCTCCATATTTGAAAAATAATCAGTGAGTTTAATTTTCTTTTGTGAAGGTTCATTCGTACGTTTTCGTGTTTGAATTTGACCACTATTAGACGTTGATGTACTCGGGCTTTGCGACTCCTGCTGTTGCGGCATATCTCCGATATGCTTGGCACGCATGTGAGTGTGTAACGCTCCAGTTGCGCCACCTGGAGTTTTCATTTTTTTTTGTAATGCTTACATTCAACACTCTGTCCATTATCAGCTCTCAAGAAATGTTCCTAGATAGAGCTTTGTGTGCGTTTGTTCAAAAACTCCTTGTATACAGTCTTATTTGAAGAAGACCTGAAAAAAAATAAAAGGAAGTTAAGTTAAAATGATATTGGTTAAACATAGTTGTCAACTCATTACAAAATAATGTAAACACTTATTTTGTAGCCAAACGTTTTTTTCTTCTATAATAGGCGAAAGAGCATGCTTAGTTCATTCATTCCTGATTTAGAGACGAACTATGAGGAATTTCAAATTTTTGATAGGTACCGACCTTTTATGTTTTAATCAGTGTTCTTAATTAATATATATTTGGGAACCTAGATATTCTATAATCTAATCGGAATAAATACACCTTAAGAAAATGTTTGATTTACAAATTATTTTGTATGAACTATGCATGCTCCACGCCCCATGAGGTTTTTAATGCCCTTTTAATACTAAATAAGACTGATTTAAGTACTTACATCTTTGAAGAGATAATCCACACATTCAAATTTCAAAGTCACCCACGATAAAGATACAACTGCTACAAATTGTTAATATTTGCGCGCATTTACCACCAACTTTTAATTAAGTATCAGACCAAGTGTCAACTGTGCCGAGAGTCTAGCGATGTGAACTGAACAACCGACAATTGAGCAATGAAACTACTTTCTTTTTAGTTAAGAATGTAAGGAGCATAGTAGTTCCCCTAAGTTCCCCGTGGTCGTAGGGACTTTTCGTCAGGGACTCCCCGGCCTTGCCGACTCGCCAAGTTGATATATTTGAACTCTATTCTGTACGTCTTAGAACTATTTTTTGCAAAATAGATATAAAATAAACTGCGGGGAATACCCTATTTGTACAGTTTTGATGTAGTTATATAGTATAGTGTTTTTTTTTTTTTTTTTTTTTCAGGATGGGAAATCATCAAATGACTTCTCCCGCTCTGGGCGGAGCGGGAGGGCGTGTCAGACTTTTACTGACTAAAACCCACCCGTGTTCCATCAGTTGCCCATGTGCCAGGGTCACGGTATCTCCTTCGAACAATCACGCGACCCCGGCAGGATATAGTATAGTGTTGCCACATTATAAATAAATAATAAAAAAAGCATTATACGTACACCGTATAATGCTTTTTTATTGGTTGACTATTTTGATGGATTGATGATACTAATAATAACGTAAGTACGGAATTGACATCTTCAGTTACGGAATTGAAAATACTTTAAAAGGAGTTCGTAATTACGTAATTGCGTAATTACGTAATTACGTAATGGAAGCCCTACTTCTGATCCGTGTTTAGAGTGTGGGGCACCCACACTACACTTTTATTGACCAGACATAAATCCTCCGTGAGTACTCTATGTACAGTGGAATGAGGAATGTTAAGTTGAGTGGAGAGATCACTGACACTGACCCTATGTGCCTGACGAAGTGCTTCTTCGATTTTGTCCCTTGCTTCTAATCTAGTCGATGATAATGATCGAGGTGCTCGCGGCTCATCTTCAGCTGTGGTTCGTCCTTGTTTGTACATTTCAAGCCATCGCTGTACGGTTCTTTTATTTAAGGCGTTACGACCAACACACTTTAACGTAAGTCGTGCGCAACTCCTCCAGAGTAGTTGAGTAAAGCACAAAACTTTAGAAATATACGTTGCTCCACTACATTAATAGATTTTTTTAAATCAATGCGTGTCTTGACAATACAACACACCAAATTAAACTAACATGATTGTACAAGACAACACATGTATTAACTATTGCATAACATTGCGCAATACATAAATATTGGAAATAAAAAATATGACACTGGAAGTGGGATGACCTAATACAATCATGTTAGTTTAATTTGGTGAGTTGTATTGTCAAGACGCATTGATTTAAAATGGAAGATTTAAAAAAATCTATTAATGTAGTGGAGCAACGTATATTATACGGCATCACCACGTTATAGGGGAAAGGTTTTATTCTGGCTTCTGTTGAAATGATAGCGTACTGGTTTGGCAGGTGAATTTCGCGATTTTTCAATTTTCTCTCTATGACGGAATGCACCGAGTCCACTTCCATTTGCGTGTGCCCCTTTTCTAAAAACTTCTTGGTGATCGTTACATTATATTTGACAGCGAACCGCAACAAAGCATTTGAAACCACATTATTACGATTTTGAGCTGTGCAACCATCGTGCATCGGTGTATATAATGACATCTTTAGGATCATTTTGAACTTAATTAGTAATATAATCGATAAAAACGAAGCATACGTGGCGGCTCTTAAGTCTGTTACCGTTTCGTCAAACCAGTAGCATGTTACTTTGTGGTTACTCAGATTGTAAACTGTAAAGTTATGCACGCAAAGCTTCGTTTTGAAGTACAGTGCACTGGCATTTAAATATGGGCAAAACATCACGGCTTGCAAGTCGGCAGTTACTGCGTGAACTTCTCCTTTGATCGCGGCCTCTTTGTCCTTATTCTTCTCTTGGCGAGCTGCTGTTTTGAGCGTTTATCACACTCGTCCTTCTTTGGCTTAAAAATGGCAATATTTTATTGAGCTAGGATATCTTCAAAAAACTTTCTGCTTGCTATAAGAGAGGAGAGAGAATTCGCACGCTCTACATACAAACGGTATAGATGGGCCTTGGATTGAATAATCGGTTCTAAATACAGTTTTTGGGTAGATTTTCTGCAATAATGTGATGGAAGTTTTGGGATTTCTTGAAAGAAATTCAAAACAGACTTTTTTTGTTAGTTGCTCAGCCTGTCCACCAGCCTGAACTGAAGCTTCTTGAGAATACCCTCTATGACCTCTTGCGCCCAACCAATATTTGCAAGTCCATTCCTTGATTCCGAGCGTGCCCAAAAACATAGATTGGTACACACGTACTTTCTTATTGGTAGCTTTTAAATGGTAAATCTTACTTTCACTACGTCTACTACTGCCGGCTCCCTTAGTATTTCTTTGGGTGTCCTGGGTGTCAATTAGAGTCAAAACATACAGCTTTTTTTCCTTCCATGATCTTGCCCAAAACTCATCAAATATTTTCTTCCTCATTTCTTCAGTAAAAGTGTTGCAATAGAAAACTTTGCTCGTAGTAGAGGTTGCAAAAATTCGATAATTTTGATTTTCGAATATTCGAATATTTTTTCAGTGATGTTCGAATATTATTCGAATATTCGAATATTATCAAAATATAAAAAAACCACTTAAAAATCAACCTTTTATTTATTTATATATATATATTTTTTTTAAATTAACAATTTTTTATCAACTATTATAAAAATGAAATCAAAACATAGTAAAATTGGACACATAAAATTAATATTGGAAAAAACAAGCAACATTTAAAAAATTAAAATAAATCAACAATGTAATAGCGTCAATTAGAACATTATAATCAAAACATGATAAAATTGGACACATAAAATTAAAACAACATTAAAATAATAACAAATGGGTAACTTTTTTAAGCATTTTTTTTTATTTAAATCGTTGCAGCGCATAACAATTATTATATTTTATTTATTTATTTTACTTTCAAAGAATACCTACGTTAATAATAATTATTATTTACGTATTCTTTGAAAGTGAAACCTGAGGAGACTTAAAGCGTCTATGGAATCATCGTTTAGTTAACATCTGAGATGATTACAGATACCTATAGTTCGAATTTGAAAATACCCTTTCGCACTCTACACTAGTTGGTGGAATGCACATTAACACGTCATAAGCCTTAATAATATAAACCCGCAGGGCAGCTTGTGGCGAGCTGTTGGGCAGTAGCGACCCCACGGACCCTATCTCCCGGGAGAAGTCTTGTTCCTCATCTCTGGCTTGCCTTTATTGGCCGGCTGGAGTGAACACTGACGAGGATCAGAGCTCCCACCTCATTCTTGCCTTTATTGGCTGGCTTGAGTGGAGATTCGCAAGAGCAAACGTGCTCGGGGAAAGGAAGTATTCCAGTAAGTGCTCGTAGGGACTTGACCATCTTCCGGGCTCTGGGATTGTTCTGAAAGCCGTGGAATACCTCTCCACTTCTCAAGCACCTCAGGAAGTGTTGCCCCCTTGTCGCTACGTCACTATGTGCTAGCGACGTTTCTCGGGGGCCTATTATTGAGTGTGCAAGTCACCCCCTGCCATTTTATTAGTGTATACAAAACATTGATCAGGCAGGGGCAATAGTTCTTCCATAATTGTAGTTACCAGTCCATTGTAGCCAACCAAACCCATAGCCTAATTTGTTTTGTTTCCATATTCTGTAATAGTTCTGCTCCAACCGGGGATTTTCCTTGGGTGCACTTGCATAGTGCATACAGGGATAATCGTCGGTTGGTGCCCCCTCATCATTTAAAATTGTCTAAGGGGCCTCTGCGAGTTGGCTTCGGCCCCTCGTACGCCTTCCAAAGGACCGGGATTCTAGAATCCCGAGATATGTTTAACGTATGTATAAATAATAATAATAATAAAATAATAAAATAAGTTTATTGACACGAAAAACCTTTTTTTATACAATAACAATAACCGTTCACATAGGTAGGTTAAATTGGTTTTTAGGAAAAGGCTGCCTTAGTTAGGTGTATTTGCCTGGGCGGTCCTGCATTTCGGAAGTCGGTGGCAAAAACCTTAAATACAGATCCTAAGACACCGACTTTCGAAATTTAAGTTATTTACGACTTTGTAGTGTTTTTTAAGGAAGTCGGTTGCTTTTTTTGTAAAAAAAAATTAATAGCTTCTACAGTAGTTTTTACGATAGTGAGAGTCGTAGATAAATCTTGCAAAAGATCAAGCTCGTCGGTGCTGATCATAGTTTTTTCTTTCAAGTCAATCAGTGGCTTTAATATTGCTTCCTTTAATAGCAAAAATCGTGAAACCATGTCCGCCATGCTGCTTCACCGCGTTTTACAATCTAAAACCAGGCCCGCTCTTTTGTTATCTTCAAGAACATGTTTATTTAACAAAAGAAAAATGCACCGTTTTGCAAATAAACAAAACGCGTTTCATCACATTTCTTCCCGTGGGTGTCGTAAGAGGCGACTTCGGGACTTACTGGAATGGGCAGCAGCGTTCTCTATGCATTTTACCACCATACTGCGATCGCCAATCCGCCTGCCACGCGTGGCGATTATGGCAAAGCCCCCCAAATTGGGGGAGGTCATGTCCAGCAGTGGACGTATTACGGCTGAAAAGATGATGATGATGATGAATAACGCGTTCGTAAGTGAATAAACGTAACAAAATGGCGTCAGTCAAGTCAAACCGTCAAGCAGTGTTGCCAACAACAAATTTTAAGTTCTACCAACATAGACTTTAGTAATTTTTTTGGTAGTATTCGAATATTCGAATTTATATTTATTTGCTATTCGAATATAAATTTGGAAAGCAAATTCGAGTAATTCGAATATTCGAATATTCGATTGCAACCTCTAGCTCGTAGTACAGCGTTCAGAAGCACATGCCATCTCAAGTTTTTTTTCCGGTTTAGCGATGTCTTGCACATACTTTCCATTAATCTTTCTAAATCCCAAGTACTCCTTCCCCATCATTCTTTGTCTTTTATTATCTTCTCTTTTCCATGAATCTTTGTACGCTATTCTTTTTCGTTTCTTTGTCGATGTTTGCTCCTCTACAATAAATCTTTCAGGGAAATTCTCGATATCTTCTAACTGCCACAGTCTAGTAATTAAAAAAAAAACAACGAGTCATCAAAAATCAATTAATTAAACACTTAACAGATTATTCGTGAGGTAAATTGTCATAAAATGAGTGACAATCTCTTGGCAAGACTTCTTTTAATTGTTGAAGGTGATTAAAGGAGAAGGGAATGACTTCATAGATTCCTGGGCCCAGGTGTTAACTAAATCAAACTAGCCTTATTTGTAAGAGGGTATAATAACAATGACTCACTGAAAATTTGGTGAAATTTGGCTATCCAGGAACCAAGTTATATGAATTATAGTAAAAGTGAGGTTTAAACTTTTCACAGCAATCCATCTCGTCAATATCCAATCGATAGGCGTAAACAGTTGTCCAAAATAGAGAGCCAGGTAATTTAGAGTAGCAAGATACGTCAAATAGTCCGTTATAATATGCAAAACCGAGGTGTCATGGAGTTCAACAATAAAACAAGGAAAATACCGGCGTACTCAGAACGAAAGAAAACAAACAAGTGCATCTGTCAGTCAGTGACTGACGGATGTCAGGCACAAGTGTTGCCGGAACAAAAATTTCACTATAAATCGATTCAATCGATTCCACGAAAGCTTGATATGCACTTGTCACTCGACTTGCATACATATTCTCAGATTTTACCGATTTATTCATAATCGATTAATAGTAATTCAGTCAATATGTAATCGATTATTTAGTTTCACTAACTTAATTTAAGTTTTCTCGCTTTCTATGTAGAAACATGGTACGATATTCTGTGATATCCTTTAGAAAAATATAACGGTTTTTTTAATACACATTTCAACTATTTAACTGCTGGGCCCAGAAGTCCCCTTCTCCTTTGGTAGAAGTTATGGGAATCGGTCTAACATGCAAAGCTGAGTAAGTGACAGAATTCAGCTTTCTCGGTCTAACAGGTAACTCTGTCCAATCATCATCAAAGTTAATTTTATAATAAATAGTGCCGTCTGGTCTATATTGGATGACTCTCAGGTCAACAACTACAGGCTCGCCTGCTTTTCGACCGGGTCGTATGGTGCTGTATCTCCAATTTTTCTTATTATTGTAATCCTTAACAAAATCGTAGTTAATCTGAATAGCTTCATAAGGAAAAGGATTTATCCGTGCCTCCTTTGTTACAGTAATATAGTCACTGGGAAGATGTATCTCCCTATTTTTCAGCTTCCTTTCGATTGCAGCATGGACTGCGTCACATTCCATTTGTGTATGCCCAGGCTCTAAGTACTTCTGTGTGATAGTCACACCATGTGCAACACTAATGTTCAACAAACCATTTGCCATTATATTGTTCCTATTTTGGTAGGTGCATCCATCTGAATAAATGACTATAGGCAATCCTTTAGGCAAACAATAACTCACGATGTAATCGGACACGAAAGATGTAAAAGTACTAGCTGTAAGATCTGCGCATGTTTCAAACCAATAACATGAGGCTTGGTCGGTAACCAAATCATACATTGTAAAGTTATGACAAGTAAGCTTTGTCTTAAAGTACAATGAGCTGGCTGTTAGATAAGGGCATGCTTTGACTGACTCTAAATCCATAGACAACAAAATGAATTCGCCGGATGTAGCTTTCTTTTTGTCCGTCTCCTTCTCTTGCCTCGCTCTATTTTTGCGTCTAATGTGTTGTTCATAATCAGAAGTAGTGATATTCCCTACTACATGGCCACAGCAGGTATCGCACATGTCCTTTTTTAAGGTGTATATGGATAGATTTTTCTCATGAAACAGTTTCTCAAAAGTAAAGCGAGAAAGCACAGGATCCTCATTTTCAGTACACATGTTTTTGTACTGTTTATATAAATCGCTCAGAGAACGGTAAACAGGTTCTAAATACAATTTTGACGTTTCCCTCCTGGCATAGTGAGAAGGTAGTTTTGGAATAAGATCCAAAAAGTTGCGTGCAGTTTGAAGCTTTCTTTGTGTTCCAGATCGTGGCGTTCTGACCCTGATTGTGTTTTGAATATCTTGGCAAGGAAGTACTCTAACAGTCGATTTTTTCACCCAAGATTGAACCGTGTATGACCCCAGACATATTTAAAAATGTTGTTCTGCAAACCTGTACATTCTGGCCTTGGTTAATTGGCAAAAAGTAATCAAACGTACCTTCACGTCTCGATCCATGATCACTTGTTTTGCGGGTCGTACCCTTACGGTTTACAAGTCCGACTACATACACTTTGCGCTGGTCCCAGTTCATATTTTTCCAAAAACTGTTGTGTATTTCTTGACGTTTTTCATCATTAAACTTTTCACAATTTCGCATCTTACTCTTCTTACAAAACTGCGAATTACACCTATCACCTAATTTTCTAGCAGGTCTTACTTTATCTTGTCTTAGTTTTGTATTCTTTGGTTTTGTGTATCCCAAATATTCCTATCCTAACATGCGAAGTTTCTTATTTTTTAATTTCTTCCAGTTATCCGGGTCACCTTTAGCTTTGCGTTTTATTCCTTCGTTTGGATTACCGTGATAAATGCCCGATGACGTGGACGGTTCATCTAAAAGTAACCCTGTAGGACTAGGACAATAAGTTATGTCACTATCATTGCCAGAATAGTCACCATCATAGGAACACGTTTCGCGTATTAGGTTATCAGGTTCAGATTCAAGTATCTGAGTATACTCGTAATTACAGAAAAATGAAGGTGGAACTGAGGCACTTCGTTTTTTACTGATGTCTTTGGTATCATCGTAAGTGAGAGCGGGCATTGACAAACTACAGCCTCTATCAACTAAACGAATATCACTGAAAATATCCAAATTGTTTCGTTTTCCATAGGGTAGGTATTGTAATTGTTGAGTTATGAAACTGTTACTATTAGTAAGATTTGAGAGAGAATACGACTTCGTAATCTTACATCGCTGCTTTGTTGCATAGTCACCATTATCGTAGCTTAAAGTTTTGGTTTCAGGTGTTACTTGATCAAGTGTACCTGAAAACATATCAGAATCTAGCATCAAAACTAGAATTCGCTAACACAGAAATCACAACTTAGTAGGTAGGTAGGTAATACAACAGCTTACCTGGGCTAGGAGAAATAGTAGCTTCAGGCTGTGTATTCTTCTCGCGAGCTTTCAGTATATTAATCATCAGTCCAGCTCTTACACCCTGATAACGCCTTGCCATTCGAGACATTTTGCTAAAACAATAAGAAGACAATGGTGCCGATTCCCTTATTCACAAACTAAACTAAATTTAAGTTCAGTGCATCTTTTTCTTTCTATTTCATTAAGGAAAGGACGGAAGATAAATTTTAGTTTAGTCCTGTCAAATTAATCAGCGCTTGACGTAAGTTGACGTAATTTTAGTAGGCAAGTTTTTAATCACGTCTAAACTTGTATGGAGTAGTGACAGGCGCTGATTAATTTGACAGGACTAAACTAAAATTTTTCTTTTGTCCTCTTCATTATGAAGTACAAAGAAAAAGATGCACTGAACTTAAATTTAGTTTAGTTTGTGAACAAGGGAATCGGTACCAGTATCTCCTAAATACCAACGTTAAACAAAAACGTAGAAGAAATATATCCTATCTACAAAAAAAAAAAAACTCAACGTTTAAATTATCCTCATTAAACGAACAGAATATTACCACTATTATGAAATGTGACTTGTATTTCTTACCTGTTATCCTATGGAACTCGTCAATCCGTGAATAACTCCACAACCAATATTATTTTTCAATTATTTCACTATACCTACGAGCAATTTAAACGAGCAAACATGCGCAAACACGAATTGCTTCAAACTGACTGTCGCGATTATAAAATACCCTCCCTCCCGCCTCTTATGCACCCGTGCGCCCGTACCCGCGTCGGCGCACAGTGGGCCCATACTTAAAATTAGTGCACTTAGGCAACAAAGTTACCATATCGATGCGATTTTTTTTTATATGACGTGTTATAATATTCCTGACAACTTTTATTCTTATAACATTTCTTCTAAACTTGATAGTTTGTCTTGAAAAAAATTTATTAGATTTTTTTGTATGGCGCGAATCACGTTTAATTTTTTTTCTTCAATTGTACTAATATGTTGGGTGTGTGGCGTGAGTATATGATTTATTTTTTAACGGCACGTTATCTATTGTTGAATAAATATATCGTAATGTTTCAGGTTATACTAATTTTGTTAATGATAGGTGAAATAATTTAAATTTGTACGGGCAAGTCGTTGATAATTATCTACATAATCAACTGTATGTATATTATTATAGTAAAAGTTATCGTACGTATGATCAATATGAAACTGTGAAGTAATTGTAGCCCTGAAAAGGGCTGTTTGTCATATTCCTAACCCTGATGGGCTTTTGTGGGAATAATTTAGAGCCGGATCACATTATTTCTTGTTCCAGAAGTGCTAGTGGGTCCGGCAAATTTTAGGACTCTGCTATGAGGCATTCTTCTTCCTCCATAATTTCACTGTCACAGGGAGGCTCAGTAGTCTGTAACAACTGAGTTGCTTCAGGCAACAACTCATTATGAACCTGTTTCATTATTTTAGGCCTTATGTAGGATATGTGGGGATCAGAGCTTATTAGAAGTCCATGGAGGATGTCTTCGTTTGTTGCTATTCTCCCCGTTTTCCGAGTGTGCCTCTCCCTGACGTTTCTGAAGTCCTTATTACGGGCTTCCGAAGCTTCTTCAGATAAGGTACCTGAAACGAATAAGTACATACATTTTAATTTCAAAACGCAATCGAGTCAAATAATACATCAAACTATATTTATTTTTTACTTACCAATTGGCAAAACACCAAAGTGGTTACAGATGTCTGCACCGTGCATTAGAAGTTTATGTACACTAACTGGCATGTAGTACCACGAATAGTGTTGCAGTACACATCAGCTGTTTCTCTACAGTATCTTCTAAATTTTTCACAGTCAATGTTTTTGCCTGATGATATGGCTTGTAGAATAACGGAAAATCTGAAAATCAGATTTTCGTCAATTCCCGTTATTCTGGAAGATCTTTTGTAATCTTGGAAAAAGCGCCTCGCTGTATTCCCGTCGTTTGTAGTTCCAAAACCCTAAAATGGGAAAACAATACTGTAATATACAATACATAGAGATATAATTCACAAACAACATAAAGAGAGCGAAAATTAAATACATACCTGTTTGACTATATCAATCAGCATTCCAGTTTGCTCACGAAACTCTTGCTGTGTGGTTTTTTTTTTAGCTTGTTTCAAAGCCTTATGTTCGCCGCGAGCAGTCCATCGTTGAAAATCCAGATTATAAGATATATGGAGAAGACATTCCATACACCGAATCTTCATATGCAGTGAAGAAATTCCTTGTTTGTAAATTTCTTCACGAAGTGGTTTAGAAGACAAAGCGTCTAAATTATTCATCTCACTCGGTTTTATTTATTTATTTATTTATTCATTTATTTGCGTAAAACATGGTATAAAGAGGTCTTATAGTAAAAAAATAGAGCAGACATGTTTTGCCAAGATTAAACATAGCATGCAAATATTCAAAATTATAATTGTAGTAACAATTTCCCAACCATAATTATTATTATAATATTACAACAACACTATTTTCGCTCTAGGAATTGCTTTATACTGTAGAAGTTGTTATCATTTAGCCATACATACAATTTATTCTTAAAAGCATATCTCGAGTTTAACATTTTCAGATCAGTAGGTAATTTGTTATAGATTCGTACACACATAGTTAAGCAGCTTTTATTGTACTTAGCAAGCCTGGGAGCATTATTAAGCATGAGCCTGTGAGGATCTCGTCGGCTTCGAGGATTTACATCATTAGCTATTTTAAATAATTCCTTATGTTTCCATACAAACATGCATATTTCATTAATGTATAAACAAGGTAGCGGTAACAAGCCAAGTTTCTTAAATATTGGCTGACATGATTCCTCAGGATGAAGTCCGTATAATGCCCTAATGCATTTTTTTTGAGCAACAAATGTTCTATTCTGGTCGGTACTGTTACCCCATATTATAAGTCCATAACGCAATATAGATTCCACATATGCATGGTAAGCTAATATAGCTGTTTTTAGATTAGTACTTTTTTTTACTTGTCTAAGAGCATACACAAATTTGTTTATCTTGCTTGAAACACTGTCTACATGCACTTTCCAATGTAGATCTTCATCAATAGTTACTCCTAGGAACTTGGTATGTGTTACTGGTTTAATTTTGGGTATATTTAATTTGAGGTTAAATTTATGATTATTGGATTTATTAAATTGTATATAAACTGATTTGTCAAGGTTTATTTTCAAGTTATTTACATAAAGCCAGTGAATTAAAATGTCAATTGTATTGTTAATGTCAGTTTCGTGATCAGAAATTGTATTATTTTTTTTTTTACTGGATGTCACAATAATAGAGATGTCATCAGCAAACAATATGCACTTATGTTTCGTTATTTTAATGATGTCATTTATATATATCAAGAATAAGATAGGCCCTAGTATGCTTCCCTGTGGGACACCAAACTTATTACATCTATATTTCGACGAGTGTTGCGTTACTTCTTTATTTTCATTAATATTTGTGATGGTAACGCATTGTTGCCTGTTCTCTAGGTATGATTTTATCCACTGTAAGGTAGGCCCTCTAATCCCGATTGCTTCTAGCTTTTGCAGCAGTAGATCGTGTGATACTAGGTCGAAGGCTTTCGATAAATCAAAGAATAATCCTGTGGTTAGGTTGTTGTCATTGACGTTAGTTAATATAACATTTATGAGGGCATAGATTGCTAATGTTGTAGACTTCCCCTTTTGAAAACCATACTGTTCTTTTTTTATAATATTGAACTTTGTACAGTAATTTGCAATTCTTTTGTACATACATTTTTCGTATATTTTAGACAAGATGGGTATTAGGGTTATAGGGCGGTAATTGCTTAGGTCATGTCTGTCTCCTTTTTTGTAAAGTGGTCTAACAATGGAAAGCTTTAAAGCTTCTGGAAAAATTCCCTCATAGAATGACAAATTGATCAAGTGTGTTAGTACTTCAACAATTTCGTCGACACAGGCTTTAATGATTTTGGTGTTAATTTCGTCGTGCCCTTCAGAATTTGTGTTATTCAAATGCAGTATTTCCTGCTTAACTTCAGCTATCGACATCGGTCTGAGGAACATAGAGCCAACAGTAAGACTATTGCTAGTGTTACCTGTGACGTTCGGCGGCATTGATTTGTTTGTTGAATCGATATAATGGTCATTAAAGGCAGACGCTATTTCTACTGGGTTGGTAATAAGTGTGTTGTTATATTTGATACTGTCTATATTATGTCTAGGCTTTGTATTATTTAGCTCGTCTTTTATAACATTCCACGTAGCTTTGCATTTATTGTCGTTTTTAGTTATGTATTTGATATTAGCGTTTTTCCTGGAATTAAAGATGCATTTTTTAAGGAGATTAGCATATTTAAGGTATTTAATCTTATTAATCGCAGTTTTGTTTTTATAAAATTGATGGCGCAGCGAGCGTTTTGTTTTACAACTCTTTTTTAAGCCCTTGCTTATCCAACTTTGCTTCTTTTTGTTATTTAAATTTACTTTTACTTTTAATTTAGGGAAACAAAGATTGTAAAGTAAGCAAAACGTATCATGAAAATGATTGAATGCTGAGTTTGCGTTGTTAGCCGTATGTATATTAGACCAAGAAAGATTACTTAAGAATTCCTTAAACTTGTGAATATTATCTGAACTATAATCTCTTTTGTATGTATAATATATTGCTTGACTTTGGGTTTTATGTTTTAAGGGAATAGTCAACATTTGTGCTGTATCGTGGTCTGACAAGTGAAGTGGCAAGACTGCAGCAGTAGCGTCGTGAATGTTACTCAAAATGTGATCTATACATGATGACTTACGTGTTGGTACATCAATGTGAAATTTCAGATTATAGTTGTATGCTAGATCTTGCAATTGAGTAGTAATGTTGCCTTTTTTTAGGGTGTTAATATTCAAATCACCCGCTAAAACTACCTTTATTCTAGATTTATATTGTTGAAATAAATTATGCATGAGACTATTTAATTTTATTAAGAATTGGTTCGGGTCTGATTGAGGTGTTCTGTAGACACAAATTATTATTAAATTTTGATGTGTAAGTTCAATTCCGCATACTTCGAAAGTGTTTTGCGTGGCGTAGCTTTTTATTAGAGGCAAATCTTTGAATGATAGGTGTTTTTTTACAAGAATACAGGTACCACCTCTTTGTTTTTCTCTACAGTAGTTAGAAGCCATCTCATAACCGTAAATTTTAATGTAGCTTTCGTAGTCTCTTTTGATAAAGGTTTCGGAAAGGCATATTATGTCTGGGTCGTTATGTTCTTCTTGTAGTTCTTGTAGGGTTAATTCTAGAATTTCTGTTTTTGATACGATACTGGCAATATTTTGGTGAAGTATTTTAAGGTTATGAGTTACTGGAGGTGATATGTTGGGCAAGAAAAAATGTGCTATTTCGTTTTGTTTTCGGAAAATAGTACGGAATAGTTCCTTTTTGAGGTTTTCCTACGGGATGTATAGAGTTTAGTGTTTGTGGTGTTGAATTCTTGGGTTGAAAATAGAAAGGAATTGTTCCTTTCTTGGGCTCATTAATATTGGCTTTCAATTTAAGGCTTGGTTTGTTACTCGCTATCTTCTTAATTAGCTCTCTTGGGTTTAGATAGTTCTCGCTGTAGTCATTATAGTCTATAAGGAAATTTAATTTGTTACATAATATGCCGTATGTGTTAGAGGTTCCACATTCTAAAAATTTACACTTTTTGTAGTGTTTACACAAGTTTTTAATACGATAGTTAAGATTATTTTTATCTAAATTCTCATTTTTAAACACATTCAGGACAATAATCATGTTGTTATAAAATGTATCTAGCACAATCCGTAGTTGCGATAAAGCCAAGCAAATGGGACACGTTGCATATGATGGTACTCCAGCAATAATATTGGCCACTTTTCCATCAATCATGGTCATATGCAATTCATGTGATACAATAATATTTCCACACTGTGTAGATATTCGTTCATCAATTTGTTTTTTCATCTCAGACTCTTCAGACTTTATAAAGTCAGCTGTCTCCGAAGTGAAAGTGAACTTCACTGGTCGACACTACAGAGTTGAGCAAGGTGTGGGGTTCTCCCAAACTAGATTTTCATTCGCAGATGTTGGCCTAGTAGACA
This sequence comes from Aporophyla lueneburgensis, assembly GCA_932294355.1. NCBI lineage: Eukaryota > Metazoa > Arthropoda > Insecta > Lepidoptera > Noctuidae > Aporophyla > Aporophyla lueneburgensis. The sequence goes on from OW028735.1 coordinate 23,891,768, forward strand.
CTAGCCGAAGAGGGACGATGCTTATCATGACTACTGATGAATCATCGAACTCTGTAGCTGTGTTTGACTTTTTCTGTTTATAGTTACTCTGCGACGAAGAACCATCAAGTCCCCATTTCCAGGTCAACTTGAGTTCTTCATTTTGAGACCTATCAACAGTATTTATATCAAGTAATATCCTCTCCACAGTGTGGTCCAATAGCGCTTGCAATTTAATGTGAGCTCCGTTTTCGGTAATCTCCATACTCTCTTGTGGTGGGTAACATCTTTTCTTGGCATTTACAAGCTTTGGATAAGATGGAAAGGCAGCACAGTTTTCTTCTTTCAGAAATTGTCGAAGAGCTAAGTACTTCCATTTCGAGAGCGCAACTGATGTATAAAGAGCTAAACACTTATCTTCAGAGACAGTACTTAAGCTCTGCTTTTTGAATAGTCTCTCTTCTACTTCGGATAGCGCATCTGGATTACTGGAAAGGTATTCGACCACTTTTGCCAGATTCGTTTTGCCGTTGTCTTTCAATTTTGTTATGTACCAGTGCTGCAACTCTTTCTCGGAATTTTCTTCTACTATGGAAGTAGAACGTCTTTTCTTTTGCTTATTACTTAACTCTTCGAACGGTTTTCTGTGCTCCTTTTCTGTAGATGTCCCTGCTTCCGCAGTACATACTGCAAGAGTAGGAACATGGCAATCTATATCCACAAGCTCAGATAAGGCTGCGTCCGAAAAGCCCGTCACACTTCTCAGATCAACACTGTCACAAACAGGCCAGTTGATGTTTTTTTCCAACCACTTGCGATTAATTACACGATTCATAAAAGTTTTTTTGATTTCTACTTGACTCTATCCACTTTTTATTTAAATTTACACAAAAAAGTCGACAGAACTCCTTGATTCGGTTCTTGTCTTCTTCAGAAACTTCGGTAGTCAAGACAGAAATGATTCTTTCATACAGAAACATATCGCACCTTCGGTAGAACAAGGGCATAATTGCAGTTTTTGCTATTTTACAGGAGAGCTATTTTAAGATATTTATTGCATTCAGTGAGGTCTTGCTCTGTTAATATTGCTCGAAAGTTTTTCTTCTTTGCATGATATAAACTATATACTATATCCTTTTTAGGCGTATAGTTAACAAGAATTAAGAACTTTTAGTTTTTTTTTCAATTAATTTTAATTTTAAGGAAGGGATACATTTGTGCCCTTGTTCTACCAAAATGTATATTATTTTGTAATTAGGACTAAATTTGAGCTTTAATTTAGGATGATTTTCGAATAAAAATACCTTGTTTTTCCGTATAAACTTTTTATTTTCTTATAAAGTAAAAAAAATGTAGTAACTTTCACGAAATATAATACTTAAACTATCATTATAGTCTTACTAATCAGTCGTCAATAATCTCACGTTTGTGTCTCTTTGGAATCACAATGAAAATAGAATTATAGAAGATAACAAAAATAACAGTGACATTATTTTTAACAAGATTCACTGTTATGCAAATGAAATTCTTTAGAATCACACTTCAAAAAATATTAATTAAAAAATATAAAAATATCTTTATAACAATTATTTTTTTCTTACTAACGAATCAGTTCTAGCTCTCTCTCCTTTTCTTAAAAAAGGTTGTTAAAATATTGTTCATAGAACTTAGGAACTATATTTGAGGATATCAATTGACGAATGTCTTCTTTTTTTCTGTGAGGGATTGGTAACTTTTCCTTATAGAGCTGGTTTAGTGTGACATCTTTCACACTTTTTTTATTACCGATACGACCTGTTCGAATTCTCGCTGCTGTCCAATCGTCGGTTTTGTAGCTGCACTTAAATTGGTATATCTCTGAATCTTTCATAAATTTGATCGCTTTCGTATCCAATATTTTAAAAGTATTTCCTTCAACATCCTTGTTTACATTCAAATTAATATCTTCAGATAACAGCTTCATATCAATGAAAGAATCAAAATTCATTTCTTTAACGGTAAATTGAACACCCTTTTTCTTAGCATTTTTAATAAGACTGATGTATTCTGCTGGAGTGTATATAGGTCCAGCCTTTTTAGCTCGCTTAACGTTTTTTTCTATTACAGAATGGACGGCATCAGCTTTATTCTGGGTATGACCCCTAACAAGGAATTTGTGTGTTATTGACTTTATAGGCAATGTGTTGACAGCATAATAATACATTCCAAAAACGAATCTGAAACAAGTAGAAATAATTATTTACATTATAAGTACATTACCTACCTATATTGTTCAGTATGAATTATAACAACAATCACTCCTATTTATCTAAATCTACTGTAAATTAATTGTATTATAAAAGGCAACAAACTTACTTATTTTTTTGCTGCCCGCAGCAATTATCCGAATAAAATATTATGTCTTTATCTGCTTGTTTGTTAGAAAGATCCTCCAAAAACTTGTAAAGGCATGTTCCTATTTCATTGGCGCCGCGTTTGCCAAGACCCTCGTGCCAGAAAAAGCAAATTGTGGTATCGTCTTTTATATTGGATACCTAAAACAAAATATACATTAGGTACATTCGAACATAAATTGATTAATTTTAACACTATAATTAACTAATTAGAAAATGAGTCCTCACCGTAAAATTGTAACAATTTAACTTGGACTTATAAAAGAAAGCTGATGACTGGCCAATTGGACAAGGTAAGACTGCCTGTAGATCGAAAATGGCAACTATATTATTAGAATCACTATTTTTGCATTGTTCTGTGTCGTGTTTTAGTTCTAATCTGCTTAAACTTTTCTCTTCTAGGTGTTTTTTGTATTTTTCCATCAGTGGTTCCTTATCGTTAGAGTTTTTGTACGCCTCACATTCATCGCACTGATCTTTTCGGGGAATAAACAAACCAAGATTGAAATCAGTATTAAAAATTCGATAGTAGGCATCATAATTTGCAAATTCCTTTCCAGCGGTTTCTTGAATCTTTTTGTAATCACGATGAAGCTCCGCTATAGTTAAACTTCCATCTATATATTCCCTGGTTGTATTAGCCATTAAGTAGTGACTTTCTGTTCTAGGAATGGAATTTATATGATTTCGGACCGATTTCACGACTTCATCGCTTAAATTACAATGGTTATTATGCTTTCCGCGATTATCGGCAGGACTCATTATAAACAAGGCTTGATCAGATATTTTGTCAATTACATTCCGCAATGTTTTTTCACCAATACATAAAGTATTCAGCAAAAAAGTCTTACAAATCCTGATTTCCTCACCATTTATCAGAAAATGATAGGTTGAGTTCGGTTTCCTCGGTGGTTTAAATGTGTTATTTGCTGTGATCTTGATTCTTCGGGTTGTAGGATTTTGTTTTTTAATACATGATGCAAGAAAATCTCTTTGCCTTTGGTGTGTTCCCAATTCCCAGTAGGATTTAAAAATCACACTCCTCGTTTCAAAAGAAACTTTAGTAGAACAAGACAGACGACACGAGGTTTTGCATGGAGGGCGCATGGATTTCGCTGGTGCGATCTTGCCTCTTTTGGTCGTGTATTCTTGGCCACTATTTTTTAAACGTTTTGAAACAGCTTGTTTCCATTGCTGTGTATTTTTTTGTCGCTTTCTTGACTGCTTTTTATTAATTACTTGCTCAGTGTGATCTTCACTCGTATCCACAAGGGGTCCTGGGTCGTTATAAACTTCAACACTTTCCGTATTACCATCAGCCTCATCAATATTACCCCTATTATCAGTGTCAGAAGAACTCGACGAACTAGATGAGCTGCTGCTGTTGGAACTAGACGAGCTACTGCTGGAACTTGAAGAACTGGACGAGGTGCTACGTTTGGGAGATCTAGTTTTAAATATACTCTTATGTTTCACAGTTCGTGGCGGTTTATAATGTGATCCTTCAGATGGTGAAAAATCTCCACTCTTTGAGGAGTTAAGCTCACTTGCAACCTCTAAAAAGGTGATGAAAGAATAATATCTCAGTTACTTTACACATGAAATAATCCAGATATTTGTATAGCAGTTTTATTATCTTACCTGTAGTATTTACCGCAGGAGAAATTTCTGTTCCAAAATTGTTATTTTCCATTTTTTCAACATCAGAATTCTCGAAATCTAGAAGAGGTGACGGTAATGATTCAATAGGTGTATCCGTTGTTTCTGAAATGATGCCTTCCATTGATTTAACAGTTTTTTATATTCATATCTATCCATGTTTCAACCATGTTATTAGCTGTAAAAAAATATATATTTATATAAAAAACTTAAGTAACATACCAATATGAATTAAGAAATAGCAACAATATACTTACACATTGACGAGTTTTCGATTGAATTTGCTGCTCTGTTAGAGCCCACATCTCCTTCGCGACAAGATCTATTAGAATTTGTGTCAGTTTCTTTGATTTGCAAATTATTTTCGTCATTAAGCATCATTAAATTTTTTTTACTACGAGATCCCATTTTAAATTCTGAAAATTTTATTAAAATTTAAATCATACAAAGAAACTATTCATATCACAATTCACAAATAATGCATACCTACTAGTCGTAAATACATAAAAATACCAATACTAATAAATAAACAGAAAATTTATCACAAAATTTGTATTAAAAAATAATACAAATTTATTTCATTAACTTAAATAACAAACATTAATATTAAATCAAGTCAATTTGGAATGACAAAAACGTAATTGTCATTAAGTCTAGCAAAATAGCATTGCAATTGGAATGACAAAAACACATTTACTTTTAAGACCAAGGAATAAAACAAATCTTGAACGGACAAGGGCATAACTGTCTGAACGACTTTGTCCTTCCAATTTTAAAATTATAAATTAGGCATAAGTGTAATAGATGTGGCATTGTCGCTCCAGAAACCAAAAAATTAAAAGGGCATATTTACCTTTACGACGTTAGCGGTCCAAGTGACGACTGCCTCTCTCCCCGCCGACGGCGCAACTGACCAATGAGACTATGTCCAGCCAAGAGAGCAGTAAAAAGGCACCAATAAGACAAAGTCACTATTTTCGCCTAGCGGATTTTTAAAGGAATTAAATGACTGTCTTTGTTCCTCCAGTTCAAATAGCATTTTTAAGGCATTTCTGTATACTTAACTCATTTTTGCAATTTTTGACAATTGTGCCCTTGTTCTACCGAAGGTGCGATATGATTTTTCAGATCACCGCCACTTCTTAATTTCACAAAAAGATCTAGGTTGGTACAAAATCCAGCCATAGTTCTAATGTAAATATAAAAATACAAGTTAGTGTTAATTACTCAAGTAGTGGACATAACAGTGAGTGAAAATTATTCAGCCAATCAGAGACGAGCATTTTTCGATGACTCATTAGTTATGCGCTTAGCCGAGTGCACAAACAAATGAGTCATCAATCACAATGCAGGTGCTACCGATAACATGCAATAATAACTAAATCTCTACCAGAATTACTAGTTATAAGTACGTATGCGCTATTAAAACTATTTATTTAACTAAAAAGAAGGTGAAAACAGCCAAATGAGACAAAAAATATGCTTTGAATTTATTTTAAATGACAAAAAAATTCTTCCAAATCATTTGTTTTTTACCGAATGATTACTCGCGTTGCCGCAGATGGCCGGCGCTGATTTTTTTTTCATGGATAGAGAATGACCCTAGCTATCATATACTCACGCCACACACTCAACATATTAGTACAATTGAAGAAAAAAAATTAAACGTGATTCGCTCCATACAAAAAAATCTAATTAATTTTTTTCAAGACAAACTATCATCTTTATAAGAAATTTTATAAGAATAAAAGTTGTCAGGAATAATATAACACGTCATATAAAAAAAAATCGCATCGATATAGGAACTTTGTTGCCTAAGTCCACTAATTTTCAGTATGGGCCCACTGTGCGGCGCCACTACGTATTGTCAGTCGCAAATAACCAAAGAACACGTATAGACGTGTCCTGTAAAAGTTATGAGGTAATGCCATAAAATAAATTCGTTGGTATAGTTAAGAGGTATTACCACATTCAAGTAGAATGCTGTTGCAATAAAAATACGCTTAGGAGTTTTTGCCAAAACATGCGAATAACGCCTCTAAATTCAAATAGATAAAAAAGTGAATTTCTTGAAAAATGTCAGTTAGGAGGTATTGGCACTTCACCGTCGGTATGTGATTTGTCATCCCTTTAAAGTATTTAATTACGTTAAGTATTTCTGTCTTAGCATCTAATTTATACTGCTCATTATTTTTTTTAAACTCGCCAACTAATGACAGAAAAAACAATTTATCTTCATCTTCAACAATGCGCGAATTCTGTAATTTTTCATCGAAGCGTTTAGCTAATTTTTCAATTAAGACGTTCTCATCTGTGATTGTGGTATTTAATTTTCTTTTGTTTATTTTATTTTGATGATTTTCACTTTCTTCAGACGTAATTTCAGCGTGCTCACTTTCTTCTAAACTGTTTGTTTTATCGGGTCTATCTTCTATTATTACCTTTAAAAAAAAAGACATCTGCTGATAACATGCATATGGCCGAATGTTTAGGGCTGCTGAACCACTCTTTGGTTTTATTTTTTTAGCATATCTGGTGTACCCATCTGTTAATGTCTTCCATTTTTTCTGTATTAACATGGCTGTAACAACAAAAAAAAAAAATATTTATTGGTACAATTTATTGATAAAAAAATATGTTTTTACAGGTATTTGGCAACTGGATGTACATTTATGGATTTGCAATATAGTTTTAGAATAGCATCAACAACAATTGGTAAGATAGTGAGGGATGTTTGCAGAAATATATGGATAGGTACATATGAAGGATATGTGTATGGAACAACTAACTGAAGATAAATGGAAAGACATAATAAATGGTTTCAAAAAAACTTCTAAGTTTCCGAACTGCCTTGGCGCCGTTGATGGCAAACATATTATGGCGGCCACATACGTAGCGGTATACCTGAACGGTATACCGGAACTGAAGGCTTGTGCAAGTATACCTAACGTCCATAGTGACCACACACGATTCAAGTATGCCCAGTTCTGCGCCTGTGACAAACCGAAGAAGTCGTGTTGTGCAATAAGTATTTTGTGAAATATGCCACCGGTTCTATCTAAAGTGACACCCACAAATGATGACGTTTTGGCTATTGTTGGTTTGGTGCTAGCTATTAAGAAAAAAGAGAAGTGTAAGAAGAAACGTTCTGTATGGTGTAAAGAATGGTTACTGAAAAGAAATAAGTATTCCCACACCAACCTTTTAAATGAATTGAAATTCGCTCCGAAGGACTGGCACAATTATTTGCGTATGGATGAAAACACATATTTGGAACTCTTGTCCTTAGTAACGCCATTGATACAAAAGAATGACACGATAATGCGCCCAGCGATAACACCGCATGATAGGTTAACAGCAACTTTGAGATTCCTGGCGACTGGTAGAAGTTTCGAAGATCTTAAGTTTTCTACAATAATATCACCTCAAGCTCTAGGCATCATTATCCCTGAGATATGTAACGCTATCTATGAAGTACTTCGCACAAACTATTTGAAGGTAAGTAAAACCACAAGATTATAATCAAAACTTTACTTTTATTAAAAACGAATAGAGAGGCAGAGTCATAATTAGGTACAGGCCTTAATCTTCACCGTTAAACTAAGAAAATAAAGTCACCATGGACATGTTTTCGGTGGAAAGTGAACCCGATAATTGAAGGCTGGCATTCGAGATTTGCGGGTCTGGCCTAGTTGGTGCATGTGATCGTATTTGATGAAAATATGTCGGTTGACTCTGCTGAGATTGTAAATTGTAATTTATATTTCTGTTATTTGAGTAAAGGTTGAGTTGAGGTTCCGATAACATCTGCTGCTGATGGATTTGCTGTGGTACCTGATTTAGCAGAGTTGAACTTGTGAGCTTGTGTGATATCGTTAAGTTACCAAATTGTGCCGCAAATAACGTATCAGTAATATTTTTTTCTGCAAACAATCTCTGTTCTCTGGGCAAGTCACGCAATTTTATTGCCACCATTTTGCCAAAAACGTCGCAATCATCTTCGGGTACAGTCGGACGTTTGAAATGATCACGCACCGACAGAAGAACATCTTCAGCTACGGAATCAGAATTTGAAGTCCTTTTTGAAGGCCTTGACCGGTTTCTTGAAGGTGTCGGTGGGTGTAGACTTTGGACGACTGTAGAAGACGTCGATGCTTGTGGACTTTGAACGGCGTCAGAAGAAGACTCAAACTCCATCAGTTTCAACTCCCTGTGTTACAACTCCCTCAGTTTTTTCTGTCTGTAACAATAAGTTAAATATAAGTTTTTTTTTTTTAAACATTTTAAGTACCTACAGGGTCCTCGCTCACTTCACCTTTATTAAGAGTTATTTTCATATTTGTTTCAGATTCCGAAAACAGAAGAAGATTGGAAAGATATCGCAAAAACCTTTGAAGACAGGTGGAATTTTCCTCACTGTGTCGGCTCAATCGACGGAAAACATATAGATATTATTCCACCGAGTGAAAGCGGATCTTATTATTACAATTACAAAGGGCGGCACAGTATGGTTCTGTTAGCAATTGTGAATGCCAAAGGTCAATGCCTATTCCTGGCCCAACCCGAACACGTTTCGAAGGATAATTAAAAAATATATTTTTTTTAAACAGGAATTATCCGTTTAACTTCTATCTCTAACTAAGTCGCCGTCATTATAAGCAATAAATAAGTAATTTAACGTATTATTATCACTGAGAGTTTGACTGTCAGGCAAAGTTTAGGGTTGCTAGTATATTGTCAATTTAATTTCGAGTCGTATATTGAATACGTCTAATCGATTACGGATTAATTAATAATTATAAAAATCAATCCGTGTGCTCAAAGGCGTGCTTTGTAATCACACGGCACGCCGTCATAATCATGACGGCCATTTTAGTTTCTGTGAACGTAACTAACTAACTCCAGTTTAAGACAAAACAATTATGGTCATAAACATCTCAAACCAGATATCTTATAGTCCAAACATACATAAACATGGAATGGTAATATCATTGTATTGTTTATGGCTTTGCCGTAATTAGATAAAATTAAATTGTTCAAGACCAATAATCGATTCACGTAATCGATTATATTTTAAAATATGGCAGCATTATTCTATGACAGATGATGAAGTTGACATTTGACACCCAGTAAACAAATAGTTAAAGATATAAAATATAGTTTGTGTTCTTTTGTGAGGTTTTTTATGACAATGGACTCTGATCAATATCACCAGAATGACAATCCTTGCACGAACTTGGATCGTGGCTCCACTTTGAATGACGACCCTAGTGTGAATGTGAAAACTGCTGGCTGCATATGACGACCCTCGCATGCATTTGGACTGCGGGAGTCCCGCTTTTACTAATGATTAATTCGGCGCGAATTCGGACCTGAGTAACTATGCTGTCCCGAACACGTCGCGTGGATTAACCGGCGCAAGCAAGGTTCGCTGTGCGAATTGAATAATGGATATGAGGCACTTACGCTCTCATCAACTCACAAATATATATTGTATAGCAATGGGTTCTTCCACAACAGGTAAGTATTATATTACTCACCTACATTAAACAATACCTTTAGAAAACTATGATAATAACAATAGCCAGTCCTAATGCAAGCTTATAGTGATTTAACTTCACTACACAATATAAAACAAAGTCACTTCCCTCTGTCTGTCCTTATGTTTAGATCTTTAAAACTACGCAACGAATTTTAATGCAGTTTTTTTAATAGACAGAGTGATTCAAGCGAAAGGTTTATACGTATAATAGGCGGGTGAAGCTGCTGGCAAAAGCTAGTATTAAATAAGTAAAAAAAGATATTTTTAAATACCTAAATACTTTTACTTTATTGAGAAAGTAACCAAATCTTACAGCTCATCATCATCTGCCTAGCCTTTTCCCAATTATGTTTGGGTCGGCTTCCAGTCTAACCGGGTGCAGCTGAATACCAGTATTTTACATGGAGTGACTGCCTATCTGACCTCCACAACCCAGTTACTAGGTAATACAATACCTCTTGATAAGACTGATCTGAATGAAAGTCTGACAGACTTTCGGGGTTCTGACGACCCGTAACGACTGTCTAAGATCTACAAAAGACAGCCGGGACCAGCGGCTTAACATGCTTTCTGAGGCACGGAAGGGTCTTGGTTTGTAAAGATGGTCATATATATGTACTGACGTAACATCAGCATTATTTCATTACATAGCTTTTGTATTGTTGGGGGAGGGGGGGGGGGGATGTTGTTTGGGATAAATGATAAGTATTGATTGATTAATAAATAAAATATATATGGTGCGGTGCAAAAGTAAATATTTGTAAAGGTAAACATTACAAAATGATATATATGTATATTTAATTTAATATTTAATAATGTAATAATATAATAATTTAATTAATTACTTAATAGTTACTTAATGCTTGTGTGTGCATCTATGAATGAACATATGTATGTGTAGTGTGGGGTGTGGTGTATTTGTGTGTATGTGTATGTACATATGTGTTCGGGTGTATGAATGGGGTTGTGTGACTTAATTTTATTATTTTATACTTTCTAGAAGTTTTTCAGTATTTCCATAATTTTGAGAGAGAAGGAAGTCATTTATGGTAAGTTTTAGTTTACTTATTGGTAAGTGATGTAGCTGAGTATTTTTACTTATTTTCTTATATAGGTATGGACCCATATAGCACGGTTGTCTTCTGAAGAAATCTGTTTTACATGGTTTCAGGTCAAATACTAGGTCGTTTCTGCGTTTGTTTTTCAGTCTTACCGGGTCATACGTTGAGCCTTTGTGGCTTATAAGCAGAACTCTCCTGATATAAAGTTGTCGAACCGTTAATACCATACAATCCTTATATAGCTGCTCCGTTGGATACTGGAAGTTCCTTTTGTGCATTACTTTGAGAACTGCTCGCTGGGATCTTTCTAGGTTTAATATATGGGTTTTGTGTGTACTCCCCCAGACTGTTTAAACTTAGAAGGTGACTATTATTCAAAGGTTAAAATGAATAAGTAACTTTAAAATGAACAATGACTGTGTTAATACCATTCAAAAGTCATTGTAAGTGTATAAAATAAGTCAGTGCTGGTGAAAAAATTAAAAAATTATAAAAAATTAAAAACTGTTGTATTTCCAAATGGCGATTTATTTTCTGAACTGATAAGTACTAGAAGGTGCTCATAACACCTTATACTATCATTCCTTACACTATTTGTAAGTGTTCACTGTGGGCCACGGTTGTTCTAGTATGTGGGCATTGTCCTTTCGATTTATTATGTGCGATTTTGGCACAAATGGCAGAGTATCAGATGGCGGTGTCCTGCAAAATACAGTTTTCTACAAGAAACTTGAGAAAAATCTGTTAGGCTACGTCCGGACAGACAAGCGCCTTGCTTAGCGACTAGAGCCTAGTAGCTTGCGCTCTGGCTAGTTGCTAAGATACGCGGTGGCCGCACTACAGGTGGTTTGCGAGGTGGGTCGCTAAGTGCCTTGGTCATTTGCTTGTCGGCACGTTTACGAGATGTCACTTTCAAAAATAGCTCTAAAACTGCTACTTACAGAAAATTCACATTTGAAATATACCATTTCACGGCCTTATCCATCATGTTGGGTTCATGATATAAATAAGTCACGGTCAAGTCATGGAGAGTTTAATGTTCTGTATAAACAGTTGCGTAATTTTGATGACAAATTTTACGAATATTTGCGTATGGCAAGAGAAACATTTGATCTACTTCTCAGTAAAGTTAAAGGAAAATTAACTCATTTGGATACTCATCTTAGAAAAAGCATATCAGCCTAAGAACGACTAGTCGTTACATTAAGGTAAGTGAAACTCTCAAATACATATTATTTTTATTTATTCAAAAAAACTTAAAAAACAGTAATTTAAGATCTATAAGATCTATGGAAAAAAACAATTCTTCATATAATTATTTGTAATTGTTTATGTAAAGCCGAATCGTTCTCCATTTGCATGGGTATATTATTAATTAAATTTTGTTCAGATGAATTCTGGACGTGCAATTCATAGACTGATTGTTGAGTATTTATATTTGGTACAGGAATATTCATTACTGATGTTACCGATTGTTGAATGTTATTTTCTACAGCTTCAATTTCAACCAAAATTAAATCTTGAATCTTCGATCTTAACCTTAGTTTACGCCTTAGTGGAATATTTTCCAAATAAGGCAAAAGACTCTCAAAAAACAGTAAATCACCGCTTTTTTCTTTGATACTTTCCCTCTCGAGAATCTCAAGTTTCTTCTTCTCTATTTCTAAAAGTTGATCATTGTTTTCGATTCTGTTCATACGAATTTTCTTTCTTTGTGATGTTTGACTATAACTTTGAGATCCTAGAATATCACTTGTAATTGTTTCTGAAGTAGAATTAGTCTGCACAGAACCTGGATTCTGCAGCTCCTCTAATGTTGTATCGGTTGTAATAGAATAATTATCATCATTATCTGTACTTAAGTTTGAATCTCTCGCGGGGCTCTCGCTCTGGTTCTTCTTGCTCTTTAAAAATAGTAATTGATCATAATACTGCCACGTACTTTTACATATTTTATCAGCGCTGTCTCCGCTCTTTGGCTTATCAATTTTTCCACATTCTTTAAAAAAATACGTTCTCAGATTTTTCCATCTTGCTTTTACTGTTTTGACTGAAACAAAAACCAGCAGTTAATATGTTGTTCAGTTAATAAATACTTTTTTTTCCAGATATTTGGCTACTGGAGAATCCTATAGGTCTCTTGCATTTCATTTCCGCTTAGGTCGCACTACAGTTTCTGAGATTGTAAGCGAGACATGCAATATTTTGTGGAGTACACTGAAAGACGAATACATGCCAATTCCAACGACGGAGAAATGGTATGAAATTGCTGATAAGTACTATAACAAGTGGAATTTCCCTAATTGTATTGGTGCAATAGATGGGAAACATATAAGGGTACAGTGTCCATATAATAGTGGGTCTTTGTACTATAATTACAAGCAATATTTTTCAATTTTACTACAAGCTGTAGTTGATGCGGATTGTAAAATTATTTTAGTAGATATCGGAGCAGAAGGGCGTCAGTCCGATGGTGGAAATTTTAGAACTTCATCTTTGTTTTACATGTTAGAAACTAATGGCCTCAATATTCCATCGGAGAAAGAAATTCCTAATACAAATATTAAAATACCATTTGTCTTAGTTGGTGATGGTGGTTATCCACTAATGAATTATTTGATGAGGCCTTTTTCATTAAGAAATATTGAGAACACAAAAACTATTTACAACTACCGACTCTCAAGAGCTCGCAGAAGTGTAGAGTGCTGTTTTGGTATAATGGCGGCAAAATGGAGGATTTTGCAGAAAGCTATTGAAACTAAGGTCAATACTGCTATTTCAATTACGAAAGCTGTATGCATTCTACACAACTTTGTTATGACGGAAGATCGATCTACGTTTCAACAGGACATAAATTCTACTATTACTAATGCACCAATATCCACCAGGACTCAATATAGATTTTCAAACAGTGCATTACAAACTAGAGATATTTTGTTGAATTATTTCAACGGAATCGGATCGATTACCTGGCAGAATAACTCGTTGCCAGAAAATATAATCCAACGCCATAATATTCATTCACAGCATTAACTTCTCATTGTACAAAAAAAAATATCACGTCATAAATAATAAATAAATAACTTTTTTGTACTTACCATCTTTTTTTACTTCGACTGCTACCTCTTCCCATAGTTTTTTTTAAGATAACAGCATTTTTATGGAGTTCACTACCCGGATTCCACAGAGGTTCTCTTTTAAAAACTGATGCAATTAATAATTCATCCATTTTATTCTGTTAAAATACCTCGCGCCTCGTGACAAAAAACCAACACGTTTGTTTACTTCGATACACGCTAAGCGACTAGCTAGGCGCCAAGCGCGCAGTGCGGTCGGTCGCGAACATTCTAGAACGTTCGTTTTACTAAGCTACTCGCTAGGTGACTCGCTAGGCTCTAGGCACTAAGCAAGCCGCCTGTCTGTGCGGACGTAGCCTTAAAGATTCCTGTGGAAGAAAAAATTAACAACAGCTTAAAAGTATTGCCATACGTTTTCGTAACTGATGATGCGTTTCCTTTGAGGTGTGATATGATGAAGCCATTTAGACAAGCGGACTTGAATTCACAAGATAGAAAGATCTTCAATTACCGTTTATCTCGAGCGAGGCGCATAGTTGAAAATGCGTTCGGTATATTGGCGGCTAGGTTCAGAATTTTCCACACACAAAATAATATAGAACCAAATAATATTGAATCTGTAGTAATGGCGAGCTGTGCTTTGCACAACTTTCTAGTCGCTCATTCACGTAATCACTACTCGCCTTCTGAATGTTTTGACCAAGAAAATGCAGAAAATGGAACTATCTTGCCAGGGTTACATGCGGGTGACCACATGATCCCATTAAATAGAAGGGGATATGGGAATACTGCACTCAATGCAAAGAATATTCGGGAACAGTTTATGGATTACTTTAGTAATGAAGGCAGTGTTCCTTGGCAAAATAATTTCATAAATTAAAAAAATAAATAAATAGTATTAGAATTGAATTTTATTCTGTTTAATTTTTTGTGAAGCCAGAACAAAAATCTTACCGTAGATTCCTCCGTAGATTCCTCAGTCAGGTTCGATTGCGATGTTCTTGGTGTCTCTTGGTCGCGGATAAAATGCAATTTATCGTAGTACCATAGACTCGGCACGTATACATCGTTGATGCCTGTCCCTGATTTCTTCGAATTTTCGACTTTTTTCTGTTCTTTTCGGTAATTTGTCCTGTAGGTACTAATTTTTCTAATCACTGATTCCCGATTCGCGTCCGGCTCTATTTCTTTCAAAACATCTACCAATTGTTGGTATGCAACGTTCTTTTTGTCGCGAATATGGTATTCTTTACTTTTTATTTGCCATAGACATGGTAACTTCCTGTATAAATCTATAAACTCTTTTAATTTCTCTCTATTACTGCGGCGTGAATCGACAGACATTTTGGCGCGAAAATAAACACACAAACCGACCGAAGGGCTGCCGCGCGTGCGACTTAAGCGTTCCGACACACACTCTCATGCATACTTGCACAAACTAGTTTGTGCAGGTATACAGATCGTAGTTTTGATCTGCCTACAGGCGCGTTTCCATTATGCAAGTGTTTGCATACATGTATGACGTCAGACTTGTGTACAAGTGATTTGAATTGGAAACACGATTTTGTTCAACTTGCAGCTTGCATACAAGATTTTAGTGGTATACAAGTTAGTTCTAGTTGTACAGTGTTTATCATGGGTAGAAGACGTGCTGTGCTTGTCGCTGCATGCAGAGTTGTATACGCAATAATTATACACGTATTAAATAACAAAAAAAAGCATCGACGTCGACCAGTTCAGTGGGTTAGAAAATGGATTCACAGAAGAGATACTTACGGTACGTCGAATAATCTGTTAACAGAATTGGCTACAGAAGATGCTAAACGGTACCATACTCATCTCAGAATGAACGAAGAACTATTTTTAAATTTATTGGATAAGATTTCGTCCAGAATATCTAAGCAAGACACTATTTTTAGACACGCTCTGCCTGCAAAATTGAAATTGCAAGTGACGCTTAAATATCTGGCATCGGGGACTAGTCTTGGAACATTGGAAGAATTGTATCGTGTGCCCAAATGTAGTATTTCTAAATTCCTGCCCCATGTCTGCGACGCAATTTACGAGTCACTTCAAGAATATATAAAGGTAAGTAAAACAATGTATAAGATCAATGTTCAACATATTTTTATTATAGTTAATCTTAACATTAAAGAGGACTGATCGGCGGCTATTTTCAATCTGTGAAACAAACAACTTTAAACTCACGAATCACGAAATCACGAAAGTTAGTGGGTCGAAAACTCAAATCCTAATCATCGTCATCAGATTCCAATGAACCCATAGCGCGAACAGCACGACCTAATAAATCTTCTTTGCTACTGTCCGATGGTCCTGGTTCATCACGCTTACTCTCGGTGTCAATGTAATCCACTAAATCAAGATTTATACCATCAGGTATAGAAATTACAAGTGCTTCTTGTTGTGCCTTTTCTTTTAAGGATTTTATTCGCTGCTCTTTTAAAACTTTCATAATAAGTTCTTGAGTTTCTAGAGCGTACTCTAACGGCAGTTTTTGAAGTTGAAGACTAACGTTTTGACCAAAAACATCAAATTCATTTTCCGATTCTACGCTCTTATTTATTTTTCTCAATTCTTGAAGTGCGGTATTTATGGGATCATATCTTGCATTTCGAATCGATTGTCGAAAGTTGGATGAGGATTGACTCTGTGTTTGAGATGAGCTTCGAGAACCACTGGCTCTGGCTGGCGTATTGTCTCTGCTATCTGTTGAAGTATTTTCTGATTCAACCTAAAACATAATTCATTCAATAAATTTAAAAATAAATAAAATAAAACATTTCTTTAATGTTTTTTATTTCTTTCAGTTTCCGAATACTAGTGAAGAGTGGAATGAAATTTGTAAAGGATTCGAAGAACGTTGCAATTTTCCACGATGCATTGGAGCAATTGATGGAAAGCATGTCATCTTGAGATGCCCAAATGGGAGTGGTTCTTTATATTATGACTATAAAGGACATTTTAGCATAGTCTTGTTTGCATTATGCGATAGTTACTTAAACTTTCGATACCTACATTAATGTTGGACATTATGGGAAAACATCAGACGGAACAATATTCTCTCATTTAACTCTTCAGTCAATATTAGAAAATGGTAGCTCAAATATACCGCCTAATTCAGTGGTATTAGGAGATGTAGAAAACATAATTCATTCAATAAATTTAAAAATAAATAAAATAAAACATTTCTTTAATGTTTTTTATTTCTTTCAGTTTCCGAATACTAGTGAAGAGTGGAATGAAATTTGTAAAGGATTCGAAGAACGTTGCAATTTTCCACGATGCATTGGAGCAATTGATGGAAAGCATGTCATCTTGAGATGCCCAAATGGGAGTGGTTCTTTATATTATGACTATAAAGGACATTTTAGCATAGTCTTGTTTGCATTATGCGATAGTTACTTAAACTTTCGATACATTAATGTTGGACATTATGGGAAAACATCAGACGGAACAATATTCTCTCATTTAACTCTTCAGTCAATATTAGAAAATGGTAGCTCAAATATACCGCCTAATTCAGTGGTATTAGGAGATGTAGCATTTCCACTTAAAAAAATATTTAATGAAGCCATATCCTCGAACCCAAGGATTAACTAAAGAAAAGAAAATATTTAACTACCGACTGTCGAGAGTAAGACGAGTGGTTGAAAATGCGTTTGGTTTATTGGTGTCGAAGTGGAGAATTTTTGAGCGACTTATTGCTGTTAAGGTGAATACAGTTGATAAAATAATAAAAACATGCTGTGCACTGCACAATTGGTTGAGACATACTTCTAGTACATATATTACACCTAATTTTGTTGATCGAGAAAATTCAATAACAGGACATAGTGAAGGCATGTTCAATGACGTGAATATGAGAGCATTTCAGCAATTACGCCCGGCACAACCGTCAAGCAGTCCCAAAACTGCGGTCGAAATAAGAGATGACTTTGCTAACTACTTTGCTACAGATGGTGCTGTAACATGGCAAGAAAGAATGATTAAAAAAAAAAAAAATAAAGAATTGATACTTACAGTGGTGCTTTCTTCATTCCTTCTTAATTCGGTTGACGTCAGCAAAAAATTCATTGTGTTAAACCAGCTTAATTTTGGTGTGTATATGTTACTTGTTCCACTACCGGTTGTTTTGGATTTTTCGATTTTTGCTAATTCAGCAAAAAATTTGGTACGCAGTGATCGTATTTTATTTTTCACTTCTTTTACGGTCATAACAATACCATCATAACAATTCATCACTTCGATTAGTTTTCTATATGCTGATTCGCGTGCGTCTCGATTTTTGTAAAGATTGTTTTTTGGTTCCCAAAGACAATCATGTCTATGATATTCCTCAATAAACATTATTTTTTTCTCCGTATCCCATTTAGCAGTCATTTTTACAAAGTAATAAAGTCATAAACAAAGTAATCCTCTATGCACGACCGCATGCGCTTGCAACATGCGTGCAAATGTGCCGACTTGATTATTGTGCGTACAAGTTTAAACCTAATTGCATACAAGTTGCAACTTGTTTGCAAGTTGTTGTTTCCACTATACAATTTGCATGCAACTTGCAACTAGTATGCAAATCACTTGCATTGCGTTTCCATTATAAACGCGACTTACCAGACTTGTGCAAGTCAGGAAACTTGTGCAAGTTTTGTCACACACACGCTCCGGTATACTTGCACAAGCCTTCAGTTCCGGTATACCGTTCAGGTATACCGCTACGTATGTGGCCGCCATTAGAATAATACAACCCGCGCAAAGTGGATCGTCATATTATAACTATAAAAAATATTTTTCGATAATACTTCTAGCAGTATGTGATAGTAATTATATGTTCACTTTCGTGGATATAGGCTCGTATGGAAGGCACGCTGACTCGACTATTTTCGAAGAGAGTTGTCTATCCCTTTGCAACCGGGAGTAAAAAAACTCGCATAGATCAGTAAAAACTTAGTTATCGTTTGGAAAGTGTTCAGAGACCCTGGAATAAATACTGAAAAAAATCTCACGCAAGCTGGTCTTCAGCAATCAGACCCTACGTGAGGTTCAGGAATAATTTGCAAGTCGCACGATCGTGAGTATATGTAAATAATCAATGATTAAGAACGAATTAATGAAATAAATACTATCAATTAAAATAAAATATGAATATTTCAGTTTTCTTACAACTTTAATCAGTCTTTATTACAAAATACACACACCGGCAAAATTAGGGGAACACAAAAAAAAGACAGTTTATTTTTTATTTTTAGCTTTTTTATGTAGGTTTTTCGCTTCATTAGGGCTTGGTTATTATATATAAATATGAAACAACAGAAACTAGGGTTGAACATTATTTATTTACAGATAATTACAGAAAAATAAGAAATTGGAGAAATTTTGAATTTATTATACAATTTTTAAAAATTAAATTATTTTTGTAAAAGTTATTTTAATATCTTGTATTGCCTCCGCGGGCTCTAATTAGGGCTTGAATACGTCTGCCCATGCTTCTAATGACACTTTCTATCATTTCCTGGGGCAAATTGACCCACTCTTCAGTCAGCGCCAATTTTAAATCATCAACATTCCTAGCAGGTGGAATCCTCTCTCGCACTTTCCGTCCAATCATGTCCCAGACATGCTCTATCGGATTCATGTCTGGAGATCGTGCTGGCCAGTCCATTTGTGTAATTCCGACTTCGTTAAGGTAATCGCGAACCACGCGAGCAGTGTGGGGCCGTGCGTTATCGTGCATAAACACAAAATCTGGGCCTATAAATGGGGCAAAAGGCATTACATGGGGTTCCAAGATCTCTGTTATGTATCTGTGTGCAGTCAGAGAACCTCCATCGATGATGACCAAAGCTGTACGAGCTGTTAAACTTATGCCACCCCACACCATAACGGACCCTCCACCATACGACACCGTTTCGGTAAAATTGGCTTGATGGTACCGTTCTCCTCGATACCTCCACATCCTTTCCCTCCCGTCGATGAAATTCACACAAAATCGGCTTTCGTCAGAGAATAAAACTCGACCCCATTCATCGGACCAATCTTGGTGCTGACGAGCGAACGCTAATCTTGCAACTCGATGACTTACCTCAAGTTTAGGCGCCTTAGCTGGTACATACGACTTTAAACCAGCTTCGTTTAACCTTCTTCTTACTGTTCGTTCACTTACACGCACGTTACGCACTTCTTCCAAGAGATTTCGGGTCTGGACAGCTGTTTGACGACGGTTTCTCAACGTTTGCACCCTTATAAAACGTTCGTCTATGGCACTGGTTGCACGATTTCTGCCTTGTCCCCGCCTCCGCACGTAGGATCCTGTCTGTCTGTATCGTTTAACATTACGGTGGATCACAGATACTGATACACCCAACGCTCGACTCACTGAACGGTATGTGTGACCTTCCTCGATCATTGTCACAGCTCTGGCGACTTCGGTTGCTGGCAAATCACTCATTTTGTACGCAATACAATGTTAACTCTTCAAACAACAACAACAAAATAAGCTAGGGCCACTATTGACTGCACAAACAAAATTCTTATCAAAAACACTTAAAAGCGCTGACTGTCAACAAAAACTTAAGAGGGTATAATTTCTGTTAGATCATTGAAAAATGTCAAAATGTCTCAAAATGTTATGTTATACGAGGGTAACATTTTAAATAAATGAACCACTTGACGAATTACTCACGAGTAACAAAAAAAACAAACCTTTTTTTTGTGTTCCCCTAATTGTGCCGGTGTGTGTATATGAGTATTTATAAAATCACGAGTAACAAATGAGATCTTCTTAATTTTTTAAATTAGAACAAAAATAAACTATGTTACTTCTTAATAATCAACAAAATCTTAATTTTTAGTCACTACAATCAATGAGATCGACATAATTATTGTGTACACAAATGATATGTTTTAAAACAATTTTTATCACGAGATAAACATAGATAGTCGTCGCATTTTTCACACCTAATTTTTGAACGACTGCTGCAAGTTTCCAACCTACAGGTCCTTGGCGCTTTTATGTCATCGCTGGTTGGAAAATGCTCATATCCATCATATCGTTTCTCTGCCGACGGTCTGATTGCTGGTCTATATATTTTATAGTCTCGACGCGGAGCTGTTGACTGATCTTCATCTTCACTATCCCTTCGAGCTCTACTTGCTGTAGAAGATTAAGCATCCGCCACATCCAAGCGAAAATCCAGTAAAGGCTTTGTGTCTTTCCTTGCATAATTATTACTGTGGCAGTCGATTCTATACAGCCTCCAAGAGTTTGCCAGCGCGAGGTCAAAAAAATGCGTCAATACTTTTAGGGTCCATTTTTTGGTTTTAATAAATGTTCGATAATACTCCATTTGTTGATCCAGTACATCTACTCCTCCCATGTGTTGGTTATAATTTTTTACTATTATTGGAGCAGTTACGTCGACGTACCGTTTCATAGTTTTATCCCACCTTTTTACGAGAGTGGTTGCACCGGAGCCAGTACAGTTTGATGCGAGTAATACGGATTTATTATCTTTCCACTTTACGATGGAAGTAGGTTCATAAACAAATTGTCGGCTTTCTCCACGAGTCCATTGAACATCCGTTTTAAATTTTATTGTAGCTCGGTCAGGGATACGATTTAACTTTATTGTCCCTGTAGAATGCAGATTTAACTTGTTCATTTCTTCAATTAAAGGTACTGTGGTGAAATATCTATCGTGATAAACACAGCTACCAGGGGGAATACTTTTAGATAAATGTAGGATTACCGAAGGACCGAGGCCGAGATTCGTATCACCAAACATCGTCCTTGCACCTCTGTATATGTCGAAATCCAACATCAATCCCTCACTAGTTGTCAGGATGAAGTTTTTAAACCCTACAGGCCTAGGTTTGTTTTTCACTACCTGACGTAGTTGACAGCGGCCTGTAAATGGTATCATCTGCTCATCGATTGAGTAAAATCCCGGCACCCTTTCTAATTTATTACAAGCACGTTTAATTTGATCGATCATGGGTTGAACCTTCCATAGTGGATTACCAATTTCAGTTGGAGGTGGAGAATCTGAATCAACTACGTGTAGTGCATTACGAAGGGTTAAAAACCTGTCCCGTGACATTAAATCGCCGATAATTTCCAACCTAGTATCAGCCCTTCAATACATAGGCAGTCGGGGATAAGGAAGACATCCCATGAGTATTTGTATTGCAATAAGCTTCGCGATCTCACTGCTTGTACTTTTCAATTCACGGCCTGTAGTACGTAAGTAATATAAGTTAGTACATTGTGATATCCTTTCTATGAACTCGTTATCTATATAGTCACGAAAGTACTCGATGGGACGCCTTACTGGTTTTGTAGGCAATGGAAGATAGTTGTGCAGTTTATCTACAAATGGAACCTGCTTCCATATTCTTTTCCTAATACTTGGTGTTGATGCCGATCTTTGTCCTTGAGAACGTGATGCTGTCACTGTTCTTCTTTCCTGAATACTGGTGGTTGATCTCGAACGTTCAGAGGATAAATTTACTGACCTTAGTCGATGTAAAGGACGACGAGACGTAGATGATAGCGATGGGCAAGGCGACTGCATTGTTGATGGAGATTCAGTCGTTGTTGGAGGAGGATGTTGTGTCATTAATGAAGCAGAAGGTTGCGGTATCGATGTAGACGGAGGCTGCATCACTGGTGAACATATCAATGGTGATAATTGGTGACTAATTTCTTCATCTTCATTAGGAATATCACCATCGGAGAGATCTTCGCATGCCAATTGATCAAACAGATTATTTGGTTCAAAATCCAAGTCATCGTCGCAAAAATCTTCAATCTCCGATAGATTTCCGTCCAACAATTGTTCAAATATTGCATCATCCGTAATTCGAGCCCCTAATACAAAAGAAAAAGCAATTTTAATACCAGATAGAATCAAAATAACAAATAAAACACAAAACAACGAAATGTTATAATATCGCGTCCTACGACCGATGTTGCATGGTCGTGCGTGTTTAATTTTGACGATAAATAATTACGAAACTAATACTTTCATTTGCAAAAACTTGATGACTATATCTACAGAAACTCGTATTTAATCAAAAAACATCAAATAAATATGAATAATACAATAAAACTACTAAAAATTGATCTACTTACGTGCGGAGGCGCCGGGATTAAAAGACGCAGCCATCCCTCATGCGGGTTTCAACGAACTGGCAGGACGAAACGTGTGCGCAAAGTGCAAAACTATTTTTTGTCTCATTCTTAGATAGTGTCACGATAGATCGACGCCGGTTGCGTCCGCTAAAGTCGTTTACAAAGGACATCATTCATTTTGTACCCAAAAATGAAAGTGCCGGCCAGAATAAAAAAACACTAGATTCTTATGGGAAATAATGTCCTGAAGATTTTTTACTATTACAAGAATCGTCTAAAATTAACCCCCAGGCTGCTATTTGAGTTTTAAAATACAAAACATATTTTTATTCCTAAATTGTTTGAAACATCACATTACGTTTAAAAGTTGACAAACAACCTAGCTACCTGCTATTGTATTGTGTGTGCAAGGTCACGCCGCTTCTCGCACGGCCGCACCCCATCCATCCACCGCGTACCCCTTCCTCCCGGCGTCCGTACGGCGAACGCAACAACCGGGTTTCGAAGCAGTTAGGCCCGGCTTTAGGCACGTGTGACGAGGATGGCTTCGTGATGGTGGAGAGGAAGAAGAGGAGGAAGCCTCCTAGTCGGAACCAGTGCGGGACCGCGCTTGCAGGACCCAACATGCTGCTGCGTCCAGCTACACCGACGACGCAGCTCTATGTGTCCCGTCTACACTACACCACGAAGATTGAGGAGATCGTGGAGTATGTACGAGTAAAAACGAACTGGACTTTGAGGGTCGAGAAGTTGGAACCGCGCCACAACACAAACTTCAAGTCATTCGTGGTGCGAGTTCCAACTCTTGAAATCGAGACCTTCCTCAAGGCAGAGTTTTGGCCGAAGGGTGTCGTGTATCGGCGATTCCGCGGAAGGCTACGCGACACCACGCAGCGCAACACGACGCCGTCACTTCGTGTACAATATAGTTTTACATTGTTTTTATTTGTATGTATGTTAGTCTGTAAGGTATTTATGTAATGGGTCTTTGTAGCCCGAAATAAATAAATTGATTGATTGATTGATTGAAAGACAATGGAACGAAATGAAACGCAAGCACAAGTTAGCTATTTATGCGACTTATGTTGTATTTACGATTAACCCGTATGCTGCTACTTGAGCTTAAAATTACAAAAAGAGAAAGTTAATAAAAAAATCTATATGGGAAATAACGTCTACAGGATTTCTTTTTAATGACAAGAATATCTAAGATTACCCCCTGCTACACCGAGGTAGAATAATAGACTTGAGCGTTAGGTATACTAACGTATGATCATAGTAGGTAGTAAAAAATAACAACAAAAATATTGGGGGAATCTTTATACTATTTTTTAATATATGTACATATTTTTACATTTCAGTTGACCTTATTATAACATTTTCTAACCCTATTGCGGGTGGACTTATATGAGGTTCGTGTCTTGCGAAGCTCATATACCACACCAAACACATTGTGTGAGAGCAGCAACCGACGTTTCGCTTGCATACGTTGCAAGTACAGTAATAATGTGCTATGGCTTCCCGACCAGTTAATTCAGCCAATGTATACATAATATGTTCTGGCTCTCACATGGCGAGACTGAATTCTTCCCCTTATTATTACTACATTTTCGCCCAACTCTCTGGCGTGCTCAGTGAGAAGTCCGCTTCCGATTTCAATAATAAACTCTCCATTTGGGTTTAAATGTTCGCCGTAGTAGCTCTTTGCTTGTTTAATCTGGTATATACCAAGACTAAATAGCACCAAGTCTTCTTCCGTTAGCCTCGGGAAGTCATTTAATTCTGGCACATCTGCTGATAGTGAACGAGATTGTACTCGCCTTCTATTATAATTAAGTCTTATGACTATATCTGCCAATATGTTTGTAAGAGTCAATCTTTCGTTAATTATATTTAAGAATGTTTGCGCATGAATATTATCATGTATTGACCTGTGATAGGCATTTATTAAAGCGGCAGCTATTTTGAAGAAATCAAACATATAGTATAACGTTCGGTTTATATACAGGGTGATTGGAAGATGGGTGCAAAGCTTTAAGGCGAAGATAGTACAGACAATTTAGAACCATTTAAGCCATGGTTGTCTTAGGCGAAGTCTTACCAAATATGTTTAACCAAATTTTTTAGTTTTTTTTCGGAAATTCTCAAAATTTAATGTAAACTGCATAATTATGGTTAAATTGAATGATAAATTAATTCATTTTTTATTTATTTAATTAAAGTAATGTGTAAGCAATGAAGCAAAACATGTTTTAGGCTTCTGTGTCATTAGACATTTTTTTTACAAACATTTAAAGCTCAGAAAAAATAAAAAAATTGTACAATACTTCTTTTAAACCTTATTAAAAAAAAAACGGAGGGTGCTTTTTTTGTTCAAACCTTTTTGAAGACATGCTTGATAATCGATCTTTCTTTTGAGGTATCATTTATGCGGATATCTTACAAATTATTGAAATTAGGGCCTACAAACCAATTTGAGGGAGATTTTTTTTATTTTAGGCAGACTAATTAAAACAACATTTGAATTAAAATTATTTATTTTTCATGTTCAAAATGACGGCCGTGATTCCTAATACAAGCACGGCCCCGTCTTCTAACTTCTGTAGTCGTTATTTTCAACATCATCTCCTGCTTCATTGTCTCAAACGCTGAATTTATTCTTTGTATCAATTCTTCTCTAGTGTTTATTTCTATGTTGTTATACACCAGTTCCTTGGCCCGGCCCCACACGAAAAAGTCCAACGGGGTCAGATCTGGGGAGCGAGTGGGCCAAGGGATGGGTCCAGCCCTGCCGATCCAAATATCAGGAAAGCAATTGTTGAGGTGTTCCCTTACATTTAAAGTCCAATGCGCTGGACAGCCGTCTTGCTGAAAGATGACTGTTCGGTCTCTTTCGAAGATCGGGACATCTGATTCCTCTACCAGCAGTGGTAAATCAATTTGCAGAAATTGCAAATAATTTTCGCCATTCAATGGATCAGGCAAAAAGTGGGGCCCAATCAATGTTCTGCCAATTATTCCAGCCCATACATTCACAGAGAATTTCATCTGAAATGACACCTGCTTTTTAAAATGCGGATTGTTGTCTGCGTCGGCCCATTCATGGATGTTGTGAAAGTTTGTAATACCTTCCCTTGAAAATTTACTTTCATCCGTCCACAAGATTGATTTCAGATACCACGCATCTTCGATGTCTCTGTTGAGGAGGAAACGGCAGAACTGAATTCTTGTTTGAGGATCTTGCTCTACTAGACCTTGCACACTCCTGCCATGGAACGGATACTTATCATTTTGGTGCATTGTATGTCACACCTTCCATTGAGAAATGTTTAAATTTCGAGCTACTGCTCTAGTACTGGTAGTAGGATCCGCTTGAAATGCTGCTAAAATGTCTTCGTCGACGGCAGTTTCGTGTCTGCCCGGGATGACTCCAGGTTCCACGCGGTGAAACCCATCTTGGGCAAGACGACGAAACGTGTTGTAAAATACTCGGACATTCGGTATCCTGCGATTCGGATAGCGCTCTTGATACATCCGTCGCGCCAAAGATCCATTGCCGTCTACTCTACCGTACATAAATACGATATCCGCATATTCTTGATTGGAAAAAGTAGCCATAGTCACTTAACAATTAAGAAAAACGGCGTAGTAGCGCATTAAATGTCAACTCAACACAATTAAGTCAAAAATCAACACGTGCAGAAGCGCGAGGCTACGACTGGACACGGTGAAACAAAAAAGTTCAAAACTAACGCAAACAACACGTGCAGGAACGCAAAGGGCTACAACTGAACACGGTAAATTGTGAATGAACACGACAACGTCCACTCACAAGGGCAGTAGTTTGACTAATAAGTAAAAGATGTAACGGCTTCATCACAGACCGACTGACCCTGACTAAAGAAAAACGACTTTGTTGCCTCAGTAACTAAGACCATTTTGCTGTAAAAACCAACTCTTATCGCTTTTTGCTATTCATTGGGCGTTCTACCTGGAAATGCCGTCGCACCGCGCTCGGTGGCCATTGTTTAGAGAATCCCCTCAATGGGTTCCCCTCAATTGGTTCCTGCATGTGCCAAAAATTCTTAGAATTGAACAATGTTATCATTTCGAGCACATAAAGTATTCTTTTAAGCAAAAATTTTGTGTTTTGTTAGACTGCCTAAAATTTAAAATTTCTCCCTCGAATTGGTTTGTAGGTCCTAATTTAAATAATTTGTAAGATATCCGCATAAATATACCTCAAAAGAAAGAGCGTCGAAAGAGCGACGTGTTGATTATCAAGCATGTCTTCAAAAAGGTTTGAACAAAAAAAGCACCCTCCGTTTTTTTTTAAAATAAGTTTTAAAAGACGTATTGCACAATTTTTTTATTTTTTCTGAGCTTTAAATATCTGTAAAAAAAATGTCTAATGACACAGAAGCCTAAAACATGTTTTGCTTGGTTGCTTACACATTACTTTAATTAAATAAATAAAAAAATAATTCATTTATCTTTCAATTTGGCCATAATTATGCAGTTTACGTTAAATTATGAGAATTTCCGAAAAAAAATAACTTAAAAATTTGGTTAAAAAAATTTGGTAAGACTTCGTCTAAGACAACCATGGCTTAAATGGTTCTAAATTGTCTATACTATCTTCACCTTAACGCTTTGCACCCATCTTCCAATCACCCTGTATATTTCTCAGAAGCCGAAAGTCTCGTTTAAAACGTCCGTTCACCACCTCAACAACCCATCGGCAAATAGTGATTAGACGGGATTTGTTTACCTGGTCTGTAGTGAGTTGTGTTTCGTTTGGACGTTTGCTTTCTGGCATATGCACTGAGTAACCTTGTTGTTGCATGAGTACAACAACGTCTCTGAAACCGCGGTCCAAAATAAAAACATCACCGTTTCTGTAGAACCAATGAAAAACGCCATCACCGGTGTCTTCTTCATTGTCTATTACATTTTTCATTACTTGAGCATTGGATGTGGTGGCAGCATGAGGTCCAGACACTTCTATTATATGTCCATCACAACAAACAAATAAAAATGGTTTTAAGAGGTTTCTGTACTTATGATTACTGTATGAATTTCTTTGGAAGAAGTAATTGGAACTCTTCTGAATGTATATATATATATATATATATGCCATCACAAATCGTTATTGCCTTTCTTTCACTAGGTGGACTATCTGGATTGCCGAAGAGATATTTTGGCACTGTAAGGTTTCTTCGAGCTACGTCTTCCCTGCTTAAGTGATCAAAGCCCAAGTGCAATGGAACAAAATCTTGCATCAGTGCAATACGACCAGTTTTAAGCATGCGGGCAAAAGAAGACTCACTTGTTCTAAATATTGTAGCTAGTCTCGGATTTGAATCTCCTGTCCGCAGTTTCAAAAGTACAGCGGCCAATATTACGTTTTTATTACGTGTATCGTTGAGACTAGGAGTGTTTGCCAAAAAATCTGTATATTGATCGTGAGTAAGGCCAGTTCAGGTATGAAACTCATTTGGACAGTGTACACAGTAATTCCCCCATAATAATAACAGCAAAATAAGAGCACAAGTAAACTGATTGGTAGCCGTCCGAAGTAATATACGTCGCATGGATAACTACAGTCCATTCACACTTATTTTACCTCTGATTTTGCGTTACAGTCAAAATCAAAGTGATCCTTGTTTTCACTGCAATAAGGTTGCTTTTGAGTTGCTGCCATTGACAAGTCTGTCAATATCACAATGATCTTTAAATCCGTTACATAAGGTTCATATTAGGTTGCTGCTGTCAGAGGTAAAATAACTGTGAACGGACTGTAACTTGTGCTTGCGTTTCACTTCGTTCCATTGTCTTTGCTTGCGTTCGCCGTACGGACGCCGGGAGGAAGGGGTACGCGGTGGATGGATGGGGTGCGGCCGTGCTAGAAGCGGCGTGACCTTGCACACACAATACAATAGCAGGTAGCTAGGTTGTTTGTCAACTTTTAAACGTAATGTGATGTTTCAAACAATTTAGGAATAAAAATATGTTTTGTATTTTAAAACTCAAATAGCAGCCTGGGGGTTAATTTTAGACGATTCTTGTAATAGTAAAAAATCTTCAGGACATTATTTCCCATAAGAATCCAGTATTTTTTTATTCTGGCCGGCACTTTCATTTTTGTGTACAAAATGTTCGAGACATGAATGATGTCCTTTGCTTAGAATTTTGTAAAGTCGAAACTCACGATCGTTTTAACTTGGTTGGAAAGGGCTATATAAAATGTTACAAGAAAAAAAGTTAAATATACCTCCACCTTCTGCAATATCGCATAATGGACCTGTATTACCGAATGTGTTTATTGGGGATGAAGCAAGCAAATTTTCCTGCAAGCTTGCAGGAAAATTTAATGCGTCCATATGGTGGCAAGAATTTACCAGAGAAAAAAAAAATTTTTAACTATCGGTTATCACGTGCTAGGCGATATATTGAATGCACGTTTGGCATTTTAGCTAATGAATGGCGGATCTTCCATAGACCACTTAACGTCAGTGTTGATTTCGCAGTGGATATAGTAAAAGCATCATGTGTTCTTCACAACTACGTAAAACAACGAGATGGAAATAAATTTGAGGATACGTTTGAGGGTCTTCCTCACTCTATAGTACACTCAACGCAGCAAGTTCGCCCAGGTGGGCCTATGTTAACAACAATCCGTGAAGAGTTTGCTAATTACTTTGTGAGCGAAGAAGGCAAACTATCTGGCAATGGAATATGATATAAATCAATAAATTTGTGTGTGACTTTATAATATGACATAAACTTAATAAATGTGTGTGTAATAAAATGACTGACTTTTTTACTTACCGATTTTATTTTTTTCTTGATTTGTTTTTTCATCAAAGTTCTCAATAACTTGGGCGCAAATAATTGCCCATGCATTGTGCTTCTTTATTTTGTCGCTGTGCTCCTTAAGCTTATAGTTCCAAATAATTGCATGTGTTTTAATTGCACTTATAAGCGCATCACTATCGCACACACCCTCCATTTTGAAAGATCAGTCGACAAATGAGACGAGACAGAGAGACACTAGACGCCGCGAGGCCAGAAGAGAAGGGAGGGGGAGGTCGTAGAGCTGTCGACTGCTCTAGAGCCGCCGACGGCTCGAGCAGTCAGTGTATGCCTCGCGACTGCTCGCGAGCGGTCGACAGCACGATGGAATTTCATCATGTAGTTGACGGCTTGAAGCGGTCGCGACTGCTCGAGCAGTCGTGTGTATGGCAGCGAATGAATGGCTATAGTTCACCGCGCGGTCGTGGCTTCAAGCAGTCGGTCATAACTGCTTGAAGCAGTCCGTGTACGGCTGGCCTTAGTGATAACAAAAATAAAAATCACGAGATCAGATCAGATCTAAGTAGCACGCTACAATTAGTACAAAAAAATACAGGACGTTTTTAATCTTATCATAAACCTTGTCCTTGTCCTTTAAAGTTGTCTCTGGAAGCGAGACCTAAGGAAACTTAGCGCATCCATGGAATCATCGTTTAGGGCACATCTTAGATGGTTGCAAATATATTTGCTGGAAGAAAACACCCTTTCACTCTCTACACTGCAGAAAGTCGTATGCTTGGCTCAAATTTACTTGTCTAGGACCTCCTCTATCAAATAGCGCCATTTGCATTAGAATTGATGTTTCCAACTCTTCTCTGCATGATCAATTTGCGGTAGATAAAGAAGAAGTTGCTAAAATGGTGTCATTAAGAATTGGTCGAATATTTGAATATCGCAAAATTTATATTCGAATAATTCGAATATTCGACTATTCGAATGCAAGCCCTAGTGCTGATGGATTCAAGTGGTACAGTCTGGTAGGTACACTAGAGGACGAGGTTCCAGGAAAAATATCACTGTCATTGCTGAAGCTTGTGCCTGGTTGTATTTGTTTGGCTATAATTGATTGCCTTCTCATGAGCAACTCCTTCCGTCGTTTAACTAAGTCCTGCAAGTTAGAAGACATCCTCCACACAAACAGATTCTGCAATAAAAAAAAAATAGAAAACTGTTTAATTCCAAAAATAATCAAAACCGCTTAAGTACCAAAAACACTTTACTTTTGCCTAACACAAAACCGCGGAATTACAACCCTGCAATAAAATCGATTTCATCCATAAAATATGACACAAATGTACAATCCATGATTGAAAATAGCAAGCCTATATATAAAGCAATGGAAATGAATAATTTATATTTATATAATTTCCCAACCCCATTCTAATAACATTTTGCGCTACACTCGATAGTTTAGAGCACATAGGTGTGCCGACTTATAATTTTTAATTTATACATATTTATATGATAAATAATTTATATACTTTATTTAATAAATTATTTAGATAGCTTATATAATACAAAAATTTAAAAAATAAGAAGAAAAAAAAGGAAAAACAAAGTCAACTAGCTAGACTCGAACCTGCACAGACGGGAGTACGAGTCTAGAGCATTACCGCTTACGCCACGGTACGCTCGAGCGGAATATAATGTAACTTATACAAGTGCGGGCTGAACTTTGTATGCGTTTTTCTCAGCTCCTTCTGGGCATTGGACGGAAATATTTTACAGTGGTAATACCCACATGGTATACTACCACTACACGAAATTTCATTCAAATCCGTTTCCCCAAGGTCGTGCCGTCCCCTTGTTAGATCTTCTGACCCATCTTCTATCATCCCGAGAACCCAGTGGCCCTCAATGTGACGCACTGCAGCAAAGAATTTGGAATGCTTAGATATGTAACAATCATAGGTTTTGGATGTCTATAATAATAATATACTCTTAAAATAATTACCTCGATTGTTTTTCCTTTTTCCAAATTTGGATTCGTCAATCTGAACTATTTTTCCAGGACCACCAATCTTTCCTGTAGCGTCATTTTTTTCCATTTCATATATTACTATTGTTTCACGACAGTAATTATACCAATCATTAAAAGTGGCCCTGCTTAAACAATGGCCATTAATTCCCTTATAGGGATCTTCATTAATTGCTGTATTGTAACTCCATTTTTGAGAATATGCATACATCAAATAAAAAACATGTGTTAGATTTATTTTAATGTTTTCAAAAAATGTGCCTGTGTTTCGAGGAATTTTTGACTTGGTTTTACAATTTCCTTTGCAGCAACACCACGCACCAAAAGATTTATTTGTTGATTTCATTATTCTCATTGGAGTGCGATGTGTTCTGCATAATTTCTCTGACAGTACCAATCCCTTTTCTTCAGCGAATGATTCATATTGGTCATTGGTACCCAACTGTCTTATAACTCTCGCCAAATTCCACATAGTGAGCACTTCTTCGGTATATAAATATCGATTGACAAAGGGCCCGTCGTCTTCGAAGACATCCTCCAAAATTGCCGGACCTCCACTAAGCCCCGAGCTCGTAGACGGCCCAGGTTTTTGGTTGCGTCCACTTCCACTACTTCCAGACCCCATAACAGGCTGCAATAGCGTGCAATCAGTGTCCAGTAAGTATGCCGAGGTCTTACAGTGAAGCAATTCGATCAGAGTCCAAAAATAAAGCCAAAGTCTTCAAAAAACACAAATCAAAACACAGGAGCACATTCACGATGACTCGAAAGCAACGGAATGACGCCCAACGTATCTGTCAAAATCTACATTTAAGATGACAGTTTGCGTTTCGTTTCACGTGTTAAAATATACATCCTACTTGAAAAACTTTAAAAACATGGCGATATTATAGAAATCACGTTCCGTTTCACACATTATTAATAATATTTTACGTAATTTTGAAAATTGTTTAAAAATATCTAGACGCAACTCCGGCAGCCAAAATGACATAAGAGGGTTAGGGACGAGGTCCCTTGAGCCCCCTAAACCTCGACTATCTTCAAATTCAGGTTACGAATTTCTAAACCCAACCCGGGTATTTTATTTTATGCAGGTTGCTGTGAGTTAAGGCGAAGTTTCATCATGTCAGTAGTGTCTCACCTGATTCCTTGTGTGATTAACATTTGAAAGTGTTGAAATGTCTTTGATTCAATTCGATTTATTCATTAACATTTTATATTGTGTTTGAAATAATACGACCCAGTACAAATATTTAGAAGCAAGAAAAACACTCATAATATACTAACGCAAGGCGACAAATTGAGCTACACATTAAATGTGTATATGTATATCTGTATACCGGAAGCAAACAATCATAAGTCACATTAAGCTAATTATTCAGTGCACATGTTTTAAGTCTCAATTTGAACACTACTCATTTAAGTAACTTGACTACTTAATTGTGTTAACTTCTAAGTAAAATTTTATTTGTTGTTTAAAAGAAGGTGACTAAGTTGTTTTTTATTACAAAAAGATATTAATAAAAATATAATTAATTAATTAAATCATGGACTTGGGATATGCTACCTCTAAACATAAAATATGAACTTTCATTATTTACATGTAATAACAGAATATCCTAAGTCCTGATTCTTATAGCACAATAAAAATCATGTTTCATTAATCAAAAGTTTTATTCATAATCATTATCGTCGTCGGGAAAGTCCGATGCAGTGAGAGATTGTGGCAATTTTTTATAATAGTCATGACAATATGATGGTAAATATAACAGTAAATCCTGGATATCTTTATATTTTTTGCTTGAAATTGGAATTAAGTTTTGGTTCATATTTTGTAAACTTCCTGGAAAATTCAACTCCTTCCTCTTTTGACGCCTTGAGTCGACCATTTAAAAATTTGCATTATCTAATGAGTTTTATAATATAAAAACCCAAAGTTTTCTTTTCGAACTTGCAATGTAACTGATTTTTAAAGAAATGGTTCTTTATCAATATTAATTTTTCTACTAATGAAAGGACCATTAGTAGATAATAAATCTTGTGTTCGCTGCCAGGCCAGACCTCACCATAGGATTTAATTATTATGTGGAAGCGTGATAATCGTGGGCCCTGGGTCAAGAGTGGCTAGCGTACTGTCCGCCGTGCGCGGAGCCAAACTACAATATGCAAAAGACTCACCTCATGTAGAAGAACACCTGCTCTGGTGCCTACCTGGATTTATGTATGTAAGTGAGTGTATATTGTATTGTGTAGTGACGTTGTAAATGGGTTTTCCAGGATACAGGCCGCAACAATGAGGCTGGAGGCAATCACAGCATGCGGTTTCTAATAAGGACACTTTCACTTCAAAGTACTTCAATTTCAACAAACTTAACCCGTATTATTACGTCAAAGGGGGGTTATTTACAATCAAAGCAATTGGATCACGACTAATTGTTACAAACGGATCGATTTAAAGGGATTAATTTCAACAAACGCGTCACGGGGTCCCAAAACGGCGACGGACCTTTTCAAGCGCAAAACCCAAGAGGAGTGTCAAAGTCAAACTTGACAAGTCAGATGTCACTCCGTTCGGGCGCGTTCCGAAGGCGCATAGAGTAACCAATTTAAACGGTCCGGAACATCTTGAAAATTTTTAAAATGTTCATGCCTCGTATAAAACATTATTATTAAACAATTTAACATCAAAACTCTGTTGGTGCAAGTTGCGAGGCTGACAACGACTTTTGTTTAGATTCATTAAAATATTTTTTAATTGAAGAGGACGTGCAATTTGGCAACAAGAGCATCAGCGTCGTGGACTATGAGCATAGACATAGAGCTCATAGACACGATGTCAATGATAAACAATTAAGACAAAAGTAATATAGAAAAATGCGCAGCAATAGGATATTGCAGTGGGTGGTTAGCACGTCAAGCCAAAAGCAAAGTATACAAAAAATGTCAAACATGCCTCAAATCCATGAAAACTGATTATACAGAAGATTTTAATGGATTTATAAAAATAAAAGAATATGATGGCAAAAGATGGCTGTGCTATCCAACGAGGTGTTTGTTTGATTTTTTGCACAAGTGGAACACATAACTTTTAGTTTTTTTAAAGGCATCGCCCTTAAAAAATAATATATCTGAATATATAAAATTGGCGGTAACAATAAATACGGATATTAATTTTGTAACGTGCGAGACACATAAAAATCATTTAAAGGAATATTTGATCAATAATAGCATTGAATTTTTTATCCCTATTTGGTGCAAAGAAGTCAGCCACCTTCTCACTGGCAAAGCTTTAGACTTTGATAAGGATGACCTATTCAAAAAAAAAAAGCCCATGATCATTACAAAACCAATAGAGGTCGGAAACGACTAAGGCAAACTGGTACCGAAGTTAATGTTTAGTTTTTATATGGAAAGTAATGTTTTGTTTTACGCAATAATTATAAACATCCAAAATTGATATTTGTTTTACTATCCCCGAAACAAAAAGTTTATTGTAATAATGAATTAACTTTACCGAGTAGAATAATGTAGAATGGTTGAATATTCTGTTGTAGTAAAACTAAACCTAACAAATTCAAATGTATATTTGAATTTTTAGGTTGTTTTATTGCAACATAATTTTCAACCATTCTACATTATTCCACTTACTAGAATTAGCGAAATAAGGTACTACGTAGGTATATTGACAGATTAATAGTGTATGTCCTGGTAACTAGATGGCGCTGCCTAAGAAATACTTAAGTTGCCAGTCTATCTCTAGTATATATGTAGTCTGTGGTCACAATAAGGGTGCGTTCATTCATTACGTTCAGAAACAAACTATCCTATTTGGACTTAGGATGCGTTCGTTTTTTTATAATTGAGCGACACAAAAGCATAAGTCCAGATGAGATAGAATACCTTTGAAGTGATCTGGACTTAAAGCATAATACCGAATTCGAAAGTTTGTAAAAAAAAAAATATTGGACTTAAAATAGTATACCACTAAGTAGATCTATAAATGTTTGTTTCAAGGATATTACAAAGTGAATGTCGAAAAAAATGGACTTAGGATAGTTTACCTCCGGTATACAGATATACTGGAAATTCCAGTATAAGTAGACTTCTCATCATAGGGTTGCGTCGATTTTCGGCCTTTTAGTGGAGTTGTCAACTTTAAGGGACTAGAAAAATATATTGCGATTATTTACGCCTAGTGCTATTGCTGTTAATTTACAGTGTACATAATATAGTTTTCGTTTATATAACTCATTGGTTCCTACAAATAAACCTTTTTTATATTATTTTTTAATATGCAAAATGGGTAAAACGCCGGTATTCGGCCGGAAATTTTAGATTTCGGCCCTCAAGAATTTGGTTTTCGGCCACTGGACTAAATAGAATAGAAAGGTAATACAAAAACTAAATAAAGTAACAATAAAATGTATTTTTTATTTATAGTAACATTAATCAAATTATTATTAATCAGGTACCATTATAATTGACAACAATGCAAGAATAAATTATCTATAAGTCTTCGCTTATTTATTCATAATAATTATAATTTAAGTATCAGTCGAAAAAAAATTGTTCAATAAAGAGGCATCATTAAGTTATTCTAATCGTTAAAACATAAATTCGTATAATAATCTTTGATTAACAAAATATTTGGTAGAGTCTGGCCAACGAAAGCGTGATCTGAAAACCGCGGCAAATTCAAAAAATCTTAATGTGGTATCACCAACTATCAAAATCAAATCAAATCAATTTATTTCGGGCTACAAAGACCCATAACATAAATACCTTACAGACTAACATACATACAAATAAAAAACAATGTAAAACTATTGTACACGAAGTGACGGCGTCGTGTTGCGCTGCGTGGTGTCACGTAGCCTTCCGCGGAAACGCCGATACACGACACCTTTCGGCCAAAACTCTGCCTTGAGGAAGGTCTCGATTTCAAGAGCTGGAACTCGCACCACGAATGACTTGAAGTTCGTGTTGTGGCGCGACTCCAACTTCTCGACCCTCAAAGTCCAGTTGGTTTTCAGTCGTACATACTCCACGATCTCCTCAACCTTCGTGGTGTAGTGTAGACGAGACACATAGAGCTGCGTCGTTGGTGTACTTGGACGCAGCAGCATGTTGGGTCCTGCAAGCGCGGTTCCGCACTGTTTCCGACTAGGAGGCTTCCTCCTCTTCTTCCTCTCCACCTTCACGAAGCCATCCCTGTCACACATGCCTGAAGCCAGGCCTAACTGCTTCGAACCCCTGTTATCAGGTTCATAGCAGCTCTTCTCATCCCCCTTCGTGGTTTGCGACACATGTTTGTGCGTGGCGACGGTAGCAGCGTAGGCACGTTTAGGGGTCGACGTACCTACACGAGTCACTACCTCGACCGGTGTCGAGTCAGCGACGGCGGCGGCGCATGTTGCAACGCGCGCAATATCAGCAGCGGGTGACGCAGTGGAGCCTGCCGACTCGAAACTGCCGATGCTAGCGTTACTCGCTCCGTGACGTATGCCCACGTTGGAGGCAACAAACAGGCGACCTATTTACCTTAACAGAGTTGCGTAACAACTCTACTTCGGCACGTAGTTCACCAATGGTGTTATTCGACACCTCCAATGTAGATTTTACCTCGGCCAGGCTTGCCTTAAGAGTTGAAATGTCCTTCAGCAACCTGGTGACATCGACGTGGTCAAACGTGACTGGGGGCAACTTATTGGGCCAATTGAAAAGTCCCCGGTCTGACACACAAATGGCGGTGCTAGTATTAAATCCATGTGATTTTTAGTTAGCACCAACCTTCAAACGATACGTGCCAAAATTTGACAACAGTCCGACCATTAGTTTGTGAGATATTGCGTTGTGAGTGTAGCTACTTTTGTTATTTGAAAAAAGATGGAAAAAAAAGAATTTCGTGTGCTGATAAAATATTGCTTTTTGATGGGAAAAAAATACAGTTGAAGCAAAATCTTGGCTTGATGAAGAGTTTCCGGGGTCTGCACCAGGAAAATCAACCATCATTGATTGGTATGCTAAGTTTAAACGTGGTGAAATGAGCATCGAAGTCGGTGAACGCGGTGGACGCCCAAAAGAGGCTGTCACCAACGAAAACATCTAAAAACTTCACAAAATAATTTTGAATGACCGTAAAGTGAAGTTGAACGAGATAGCAGACATTGTGAAGATATCAGCTGAACGTTTACATCATGTAATTCACGATTATTTGTACATGAGAAAGCTATGTGCAAAATGGGTGCCGCGCGAGCTCACAATCGATCAAAAGCAGCAACGTATTAATGATTCTGAGCAGTGTTTGAAGCTGTTCAAGCGCAATAAATCTGAATTTTTGCGACGATATGTGACAGTGAATGAAACATGGCTCCATCATTTCACTCCGGAGTCCAATCGACAGTCAGCTGAGTGGACTGCACACGATGAACCGAATTCAAAGCGAGGAAAAACACAACAGTCAGCTGGCAAGGTTATGGCATCAGTATTCTGGGATGCGCAAGGTATAATATTCATTGATTACCTCCAAAATGGCCAAACCATCATCAGAGATTATTATATAGCGTTATTGGATCGTTTAAAGGATGAAATCGTTAAAAAACGGCCCCATTTGAAGAAGAAAAAACTGCTGTTTCATCAAGACAATGCACCGTGTCACAAATCAATGAAAACAATGGCAAAATTGCATGGATTGGGCTTCGAATTGCTTCCGCATCCACCGTATTCGCCAGATCTGGCCCCCAGCGACTTTTTCCTGTTTTCAGACCTCAATAGAATGCTCGCTGGAAAGAAATTTAGCGCCAATGAAGAAGTAATCGCCGAAACTGAGGCCTATTTTGAAGCAAAAGACATCGTACTACAAAAATGGTATCGAAAAGTTGGAAGATTGCTATAATCGCTGTATCGCCCTCGAAGGCAACTATGTTGAATAATAAAATCGAATTTTGCCAAAAAAATGTGCCGGGGACTTTTCAAGCTCCTTCGCCACGAAAGCAGGAACGTCGTCCGGGTCGGTGCTCTTCAACATCGAGATGATGTCTTGCACACACTTCTGGCCACCATCCCTGCGGCGGGACTGCATCTGCTCGACTTTGCCGAGCGATTGGAACAGCAGCAGCTTGGCACTACTGATCTCCTCCTCCTTGAAGCTGGACTTGCAGATCTGCAAGATGCTGACTTCGTCCGTATAATCGATGGCATGATTGATAAATGCCAAGACCTCGTTGGCTATGAGCAGTTGTGAACTCATAGCGACGTAAACCGGGCAACGGCTAAAGCCGCGCGACACGCGAATATTATGTTCGTATCGAGCAGCGCAAACACGTCCGTACCCGACCGTGCATTGCGTGTCATTCCTATACCTTTAGCTAAATGTTTTGATACTTGCGTATTCTTTATATTTATTATAATTTATTTTTTGTTTTAATGGCTCCGTCTGGTGTAGTGTAACGGGGGCCTTGACTGTCATGGATGTGAGTTAAAAAACGAGTGTGTAGATTTATTTATTACTATGTACATAAATATTAACCTACTTAACATTTAATTTATTAATTATTTAATCATCATTCTCAAAATCAGAGTCCAAAAATTCAACCTACATGGATTCATCTGTATCAGTAGTGGAGTCATCATCACCTACGCTTATTATAAATTTTTCCAATACTTCTTCTGTTATGTGATCTCTTTGTTTATATTTATTTTCCACATTTATTACATGATTCGTCATTTTTTTCCAATCTTCTGCAGTTATTCGGCCAAATGAGGTTTTTATGAGTGCTTCTCTTTTGGCGCATCCACACATGCCGCCGGCTTATGCCGCCGGGTTTCAGACCGCCTTGCCGCTGAATGCAGGCCGCCGGCTTTACCGGCGGTTGCCGGCGGCCTGCAGATGCGGTTGCAATTTTCGCAGTAGTGTTGTGACTTTCGTCGAAGTTAGTCGTGTACGTAGGATTGAAAGATGTTGGACTATGATATAGTTGCGTGTATCGCAAGTGTAGTGTTGTATGTAAAAAGAACCGCAAAATCAAACGAAGATATTGGGTCAGACCAAGTCTACGAAATAGGCCTAATGTGCCCCTGATACTTGAAGATTTTAGAAAGGATGACATAAACCGAAGAAATATTCGTTCGAAATTTAACACTTTTCTAAGGATCTCTAGTGAAGAATTTGAAATATTACTGAATTTAACTGGACCCATGATATCAAAAACTGACACCCGCTGGAGAAATGCTGTGTCAGCTTCCGATCGACTAGCAATTACTTTGAGATACCTGGCTACAGGAGACTCTTATTTTTCACTCGGTACGCTGTTTAAAGTGTCTCCACAAGTTATTTCTTTAATAATTCCAGATGTTTGTCAAGCGTTGGTATCTACATTATCCAATTGTTTAAGGGTAAGTACAAATATCCGTAACACATTAGGTAGTTAGAAACTGAACCTTCCTAAGTAACATATCTATTCCTAGTCGAATTATAATATCTATGATTTTATACTGTACCTGGAACTTCACACACATTTTACATACATATAACTAGAACTACACACACAAATATCACAAACAATTTTATTTTACAGATGCCGAATACACAGGAAGAATGGCTATCAGTGGCTCGGAGTTTCATGCAGAAATGGAATGTACCTAATTGCGTAGGTGCCCTCGATGGGAAACATATACGTATTTCATGTCCAATTAATAGCGGTTCTGAGTTTTTTTATTATAAGTCATATTTCAGTATTGTTTTGCTAGCTTTAATCGATGCCAATTATAACTTTTTATACGTGGACATTGGATGTCAGGGCAGAATATCTGATGGTGGAGTTCTACGCAATTCAACTTTATTTGATATGATACGAGATGGAACTTTAAGTCTGCCACAAGCGATTCCATTACAAGGGAGAAATACACCTGTACCTTTTTATTTCATCGGTGATGATGCTTTCCCCATCTCACAGAATATAATAAAACCATTTTCTGGATATCATGCAAAAGGATCACCTGAGAGGGTTTTTAATTATAGAATTAGTCGCGGGCGCATGGTTGTAGAAGACGCGTTTGGCATTTTATCTAATAAATTCAGAATTTTACATTCACGCATTGGCTTACAAAATGAGAAAGCAAAACTTGTCGTGATGGCTTGTGTGCATCTGCATAATTTTATGAAGAGAAATGAAAGAACTACTGATGGAGTTTTGAACGAAGAGCAACAAAATATTCCGCAGATCGCTCTAAATGTAGAATCAAGTGTAATTAGAAATGAGCTAAAATGTTATTTTCTATCGGAACAAGGTCAGCTTCCTTGGCAATATCAAATATAATGTTTTAAAGAAATAAAATATGATTATTCAAATAATTGTTTTATTTAGGAATCAGAAACATTTATCAATAATTTTAAGCTTTTATTAAAATAAAATAATTCAACTGAAAATATTTAAACATTGATTTTAATCTATAACACTATTTTCGGTTAAATTATTTTCCAAGACTTGTAACAGACTGTCACTTGTGTTGACATCTGGGCTATTTTGCATTTCATAGTCTGCTTGAACAGAGTAAGAGCGCGAAGTTGAGGGCGATGGTGACATTGCTGACGTTGTAGGTTGGCCTGTGAAGTATCCTGGACGAACATTTTGATAACGAAGAGGCTGAGTAGTATTATTGGTATCAAAATTCATCGGACCCATTCTCATTTCTGCTTCATAGACAATATTCTGGATTTGATGTTGTACTGTACACATCGTGTAATGATCCATCTTCCTCAACTTGCTACTTATATAGTCTGCAAATATAGCAGCATCATCGCGTTGCCTTGCATTAGATGTAATCTCCCTCAGTAATTGCAAAGCTTCATCAACTTCAGGATCTCCCTCTATGTTTCGCTTTCGTGACCTCCTTGTCGAAGGTAGCGTAGTCTGGGGAGTGATATTAACTTGAGAAGACTGAAAATAAAAAGGAAATCTTATAAATAATTGCAAACAAGCTTTAACATTATGTTTTGAAATATCCAATCAGTATGTAAATATTTAATAAAAACCGGCCAAGTGCGAGTTGGACTCGCCCACGAAGGGTTCCGTACCATTATCTATGAAAAATGAACGTATCTATTACCTACAACTAGCCAAAATACAAACATTTTTCGGCAACAAAAAATAACTTTGTTTTTCATACAAATATATGAATAACAAAGTTATAATTTGCGATTTCACACGTTTATTGTATGGGGACCCCCTTAATATTTTTTTAGTTTTAGTATTTGTTGTTATAGCGGCAACGGAAATACATAATTTGTGAAAATTTCAGCTTTCTAGCTATCACGGTTTATGAGATACAGCCTGGAGACAGACAGACGGACAGACAGACAGACAGTGGAGGCTTAGTAATAGGGTCCCGTTTTACCCTTTGGGTACGGAACCCTAAAAACCAAGCTTATAAACATTACATGTATACGGTCACCATTGATGACGCCTATACCTACACTATTGATGAGCGCTTATTCCCGAATACTTCGCTTTCGGTGGGCGTTTTGCCGACTGCATAAGGTTTAAATACGAGAGTATGCTCGTCCGCTCTCCGTGGTATTATATATTGTTACCGGGTTGTAGGTAGTAGGTATCTAATATTAATACGCGAGAAAAAATCTTTGTACCCCTATTTACGAAAATATTACTTAATGAAATATGTATTTTAAATTAATTATGGTCGAATTTCGATCAATGGGCGACCAACTAGTCTACTTGATTATAAGAATTTGATGGGTACTTACAATAGGTGCGTGGCTGTTCAGAGTCGGTACCGGTGCATTCTTGTCACTAAGAAATGATAACGCCTTATAAGCAAACGATTTCGGCAATTGAACATCTTCCCGTCCAGATCCACTCCTTTTAGATTCTTCATATTTGCGTTTTTCTCGAAAATAATGGCTGGATAAATTCTTCAGTTTTCTCTCAATTTCTGATGATGCTATGTTGAACACAGAAGCAATATCCCTAATAGCATCATTTCTTTTGTTGCGATTCTTGAAATCCATATGCCTTGGGTTCCACAATGGTTCATTTTCTTGATACTTTTCTATTAATAAAAGTACTGCACTATCATACCAGTTAAATTCTGTCATTTCGTTATTTACTTCTATGAAATTATACGACAACACTACCACTCCGTATCGAAGCCGCAAGCAAACTGCCGCCGGCAACCAAAAGCCCCGCGTGCCGCGGCTGAGATGCGGCAAATGCCGGCGGCACGGCCGCCGGCCATGCCGCCGGCCGTGCCGCCGGGCATGTGTGGATGCGCCATTTCTTTTGCTGGCAGAAATGTTTTTTTTTGCCACCATACGCTTAGCTAAGCTCCATATCAGCTCGATCGGGTTGAGATCACAATGGTAAGGTGGCAGTCTCAATACCTCATGGCCGTATTGTTTCAAAAGCTCATCAGCTACATACAGGGGTTCGGGTTTATGCTTGTTAACTAAACATAACAATTCAGGTTTTGTTAAGTAATCTTCATAATTTATTCCGTTGGAATCGAGCCATTCTTGTATTTCAGCTTTTCTTATTTGTGTCGTAGGAACTTTGTTCTGTTGTACAGTGTGGTAGCTCGCATTATCCATTACAATGACACTGGGTTCGTTCAAATTGGGTATTAATTTTTCCTTTAACCATTTATCAAAGTTTTCAGCATTCATGTCATGGTGGTAGTCCGCCAACCTTGATTGTGTACTAAAAACTAACATTGCATATGGTACAAACCCCGTGTCAGAGCCAGCATGTACAATGATGTATCTTTTCCCTGAAGAGATATGTTCCAGTGGGCTTGGTTGTGAGGCACCACTTGTTGTTGGACCTTGCCATGACATTTTAGGCTTATAATTTTTGTGTACATATGTTTCATCTTAATAGATGATTGGTTTTCCTTCTGCTCGTTTTGCAGATATTTCTCGCAGATAACGATGTCTCTAAGCAGCAATATCAAAACGTCCGACAAGGACCATTCGTTCATTTTTATTTATCTTGAACTCATATCCATTGGCAAACAATATTTTACGCAGAGTTACTCTGCATCCATTAAAGCCAATACTAGAACGTAATTCTTCTAGCAATGTACGTAATGTCGGTACCTCCTTTCTCACAACATAAAATTAATTGATTTTATTTCTTATTGCATCAGTATCAAAGCTGTCTAAATTCGACACCGTGCTTTTGTGGGGGCGTTTCTTTCCTGGAGTACTCCACACCCCTTCATTTAAGGATGCTTCTTTTCACGAAACCAGTATGGAACAGCTCCGAGTGGACCCAACATGCTGCTGCGCCCTGCTGTGCCTACGACGCAGCTGTATATTTCACGTCTGCATTACACCACGAAGGTTGAGGAGATCGTGGAGTATGTACGAGTGAAAACGAACTTCACTTTGAGGGTCGAGAAGTTGGAATCGCGCCACGAATTTCAAGTCATTCGTGGTGCGAGTTCCAACTCTTCA
This sequence comes from Aporophyla lueneburgensis, assembly GCA_932294355.1. Lineage (NCBI taxonomy): Eukaryota > Metazoa > Arthropoda > Insecta > Lepidoptera > Noctuidae > Aporophyla > Aporophyla lueneburgensis. The sequence goes on from OW028735.1 coordinate 23,935,935, forward strand.
AATCGAGACCTACCTCAAGGCAGAGTTTTGGCCGAAGGGTGTCGTGTATCGGCGATTCCGCGGAAGGCTACGCGACACCACGCAGCGCAACACGACGCCGTCACTTCGTGTACAATAGTTTTAAATTGTTTTTTATTTGTATGTATGTTAGTTTGTAAGGTATTTATGTTATGGGTCTTTGTAGCCCGAAATAAACTGATTTGATTTGAATTAATTTTTCTTAGTGTCGTGACACCAACACCTGGAAAACAAAGTATCAAATAAATATTTTAATGTTGTAGATACTCAAACAGTTTGATGACATCAAAATAACACAAATTTGGGAAATGGAACAAACACTATCAAATGCAGGTACATACCAGTTAGTAAAGATATTTCTTCTAAGAACATTCTCTCATTTTCTATTAAAGATTTCTTTTCTAAGCTCCTTAACTTTTCAAGAATGACTTTAATTTCGTAGACTCCTTGAATATCTTTCAGCTTATCTAGAAATATAAGAAAAGATATCATTACATCGTAAATATATACTAATCAGCCAACATGGATCAAGAGTACCAAGCCATACTAACCCAAAAAATCCGACATCGCACCTAAACATTGTTGTTTTTCTTGGTAAACAACTTCTTCCTCCTTTTGTTTAGGTTTGAACTTACTGATCATAACATGTAGCAGCTTTCGCACGTTACTTTTGATTGTTTTACCCATAAAAAAAGCAGATATTTTTGAAAAATAAATCTCTTTACAAAATAATAACAAACACAATCACAGACTTTGACGTACACCTTTGACAGCTTAATAATGTTGTCATATTAAAACTTTGAAAATACCCCAGATCACGCTTTCGTTGGCCAGACTTTAACAATCTTTATAAGTTCGATAATATCAACAAAAGCTTCGTTCTCATACAAAATAATAACTATACATAATCATAATCAACATTTTTCTATCAATAAAAATCTAATATCAAAACCGTAAATACCTATGGCGGCATTTGGCAAAATAATCTGCAATCAAATAAGCTTAATTGTAATTGTAATTAGTAAACTGATTACAAATGCAAGCATTACATTTGAAGGGTTTGTCTCTTTCGTTTTCCTTCATGGGTTTCTTGGTCTTCGCGATTTTTCGTTTGTAACATTAGCATTTTTTAACTGTTCTTTTTTATTCTTTTCTTTTTCAAAATTTCTTGTCGTTTTATTCTCAATTCTAACTTCTCTGTTTTAACTTTTTCTTTATCTTCATAAAATTTCCGATACTCCGCCGATGAAATTGCCGCAGGTAAAGGTGTACGTGTAGTGATCGTGTTAGATTTTTGTGCAGGTTGCGGTTTAAATAAATGTTTTTCTATAATATCTGTTTCCTTTGTTTTACTAGTTTGTATAGGTGTACTAATCTGTTTTATTGGAATATCAACCAGCACATTGCGTCGAGTTATTTTATTTTCCAATGATTCAGAGGTCTTGTTTGATATCATGGGTGTTTGTGACAGTAATACTGTGGAATTTGTGGTTATCGTACTACATTGAGTGGTTATTATTGCATCGCGGCAATCGTTTACGCTTTCAGACAGTACTGTTGTTGCAGGCAGACTTATTTGAGTTGGTATTATAAGAACATCATCCAGCGATACTAAAGAACCAACATCCAAATAACTTCCTGACAAATGAAATGTGGAAATGTCGTTATCAATCAACGATTCTGATGCTTCGATAGATGAATCCTTATCTGAGTGAGTTACTAGAACACCATGAGTTATTGGAACACTTTTATCTTGGCTTATGTTGCACAGACTTTCTGGAGTTTTAACAGGACTAAGCGGTCTTATATTGCTCAATTGGAGAAGCAAGTCTTCGTCAGCCTGGCTTTGTGGAATGGTTTCAAAGGACACCATTTGAGTCAAGTTGATATCATCTAATTGGCTGGTCATATTATTACCTTCTTCGACTATTTGAGATGTTGTATTATTGACTGTTGAGTTCGTCAGGTCTTCAGAGCATGTTTCGTATAAAACGTCAGAAAATTGTATCTGAGAAGACTTTCTTTTCAGTTTCTTCATCTCCTTCAATATAACAGCCACTTTTATATTTCTTTCGGCCAGCGTTGATTTTAAATGTTTCAAAACCTTTCTTGTGGAAACTAGGTCTGCGTTAGTTATTTCTTTAGAATTTCTTTCGGGTGTCTTTGATTTGTTTAATATTTCCAGGGTATTCTGAACACATTTCGTGTAATCCACTGCATCAGGATCAAATGGATAAAGCTGGCATTTCCTGAAGCCATTAATTATATTTCGCTGCATATTTGCATTTTCCAGGCAGTCTTTGAAAAGAGCGCAAAAATTTGTCTTGGTGACAGAAGAGGCTTCGTCAAAAACTTTCTCACTACTTTTTTCCATTCTGATTTCAAAGGCCCAAAAACACTGACATCTGCCGGTTGAAGTATGTGCGTGGTATTAGGTGGCAGAGCGTAAATAATTATTTCCAATTGCTCGCACATCGCGCTCAACTCAATTGACATATGGGATGTGTCCATCAACCATTAAGAGAATGGGTTGATTGGCGGCGGCGACCTCTCGCGTCCGGCCCTGGTGCGAGCCATGGTACGGAGCGAGAGGGAATGGGAAGCAGTCACCTCCTTCTGCGAAGCAGTAATGCTCGCGAAGGAGGAGGCGGGGCGCGTGAGGGAGTGGCAGTCTCTGCGCCTTCACATCCCTAGCCGCCTCAGGAGGAGACGCCCCGGGCGTCGGGAGTCAATAGCGGACTCCCGGCCACCGTAGGCGCGAGCTTGCGGGTGGCGAGCAATGGGTAGCTCGCCGCCCGGTAAGGACCAAGCTCGGGTCGACGGCGCGTAGTGATCCACGCGCGCCTCAAAGAGATGTCAGCAGCAGTGTAGGGGTCGCGTGATTGTTCGAAAGAGATACCGTGACCCTGGCACATGGGCAACTGATGGAACACGGGTGGGTTTTAGTCAGTAAAAGTCTGACACGCCCTCCCGCTCCGCCCAGAGCGGGAGAAGTCATTTGATGATTTATGGGTTTCTTAATTACGTTACTCACCAACTTATTAAAATCATTCGTAATGTATTAAAAAAATACGTCACTTCGCATCCAACCACTCTCAGACCTTCCGAGGACCCAATGTGGTGGCATGGTATCTGCTATTTGTTTTGGCGGGCGAATATATGGAAAAACTATTAGTGGAGGGGCATACTTGCCCGTTAGCATTAAATGTCACCAAAACAGTTAAATTATCTTTTTCACTGCCATTTTTAATTTGGTAAAGATTCCGGTACGCTCGAAGACCAAGAGCCTTTCCTGTTTTAGGGCTAAGGGCGAATCCACTCTCGTATCCATTGAATATACGTTCCGGAGATTCCAAATATCACGATGATTTGATTCTACCAGAAACGCTTCAAGTTCTCGAAACCAGAGCTTGATTGACTCCTTCGTTACCCTAGCTCTCGCCTTGTTTATTCCTTCAGCGGATCTTTGTGAAAGGAGAATGGGCAAAAATGTATGAAGCCTGGTACTCGGCCCAATAGTCATAATATATATATCATTGGGAAGGTCTTTTTACAAGGATTAATGATAACCAAGTCGCTTGTCTCCATTTGCTGTCGGAACGGAGTTATTTTGTGTTAAGTATTTAATTTTTTTTTTAGTATTTTTTTTTTTGTTTTTGTTGATTTTGTTAAGATAATGGTGATATTATATCGTTGTCTTGTATAGAATCATGTGTGTGTTGATTAATAGGTACTAAAATGAATAAACACTCAAGAATAAAAAAAGAAAAAGAAAAGAAAAGTAAGAAACGTTATTTATTTTTTTAAACATTATTATCAATAATGATATCATTGAGGAACGCTGCAGGAGCAGTGAAGCCTTCATGTCTGGCATATCCTAGATACCACACGATTGAAACTATATGAGCACAAGTGCCGACTGTTCGTCGTCCGGTCAAACATGTGCAGTAATAATTGCATAAAATGTTATGGATATTGGTTTCGTTTTCATTAACATTGTTTTTTACCAATACATAACAATAATACGTTTTTGACCGTACGTGACGCGACTGTATGCGTCCGCGTAAAAGCCAAGTATCTTCGTTTATGCCATATTCAATTAAATCTTGAAGTGCACTTTCTCTATATATTTCTAAAATGTATAGTCCATTTGACAAATGCTCGTTGCAGTAGGATCGGGCTAGCTTTAGTTGATAGGTGCCCAAAGAAAGTAAAATAATCTGTTCTTCCGTCAGTAGTGGGAAGTTCTGTATTTCTTGACTTTCTATTCTTTGAAAATCTGCTCTTCGGCTATTCAAACGTTTTCTTTCTACATAATCATAAAGTAGATTCGGGGAATCTATTCTCTCCCTAATTATGTTTAGGAAGGCCTCTGCATGAATGTTATCATCGATGGGTATGTGGAAGTTATTTAACATAGCTGCGGCGATTTTAAAATCAATGAACATTTTTGGTAGTGTTTTATTAAAATATTTATGCCGCAAAAGCTTGAAATCTCGTTTGAACCTCCCGTTCACCACTTCCACTACCCACCGGCATATTGTTACTGATCGAGCTTCATTACCTTGCTCTGTAGTTAACTGTGTCTCCCATCTGTCTTTAGATGGTGGAACGTAGGATTCATATCCACATGCTTCTATAGCCTCTAAACTGTCCCGGAAGCCGCGATCTAATATGAAGACATCGTTCGGTTGAAGAAAGCAATGTAATGGGTTTTCTCCATCATTCATTATGTCGCTCATGATGTTCGCATCGGTCTTAGTGGCAGCGTATGGTCCCAAAACATCGATTATATAGCCATTGGAACACACAAGTAAAAACGGCTTTAGCAAATTCTGGAACTTATGCAGGCTATAAGATAGACGCTGGAACAAGAAGTTCGAGCTTTTATTGATATATATATATAAGTCCCATCGCATATCACGATAGCTTTATTGTTTTCTTCATTGCCAAATAATCCTCTTGGTATAGTAAGGTTCTTTTCTTAAACGTCGTTTCTGTTCATATGGTCCACTCCCAAGTGTAATATTACATATTCATTTATGAGGCATTCGCGCACAATAGTTAATAAACGTTCCAGTTTTCTTCGTGACATATTAAATAACGTCGCTAGTCTTTCATCTGAGTCTCCGGTACGTAGTTTCGTAAGATATATGCCTAACGCAGTTCGAGGCTCCTTGCACCTCTCACTTAGTGACGGTGTTTGTTGTAGTATGGAATCAAACTGTTCGCAGTTGCGTCCTGTCCAAAAGTGCATATCCTCGTTGCTTAAAGCACCTCTCGTGTTGAAATCTAGCCTAGGTCCACGATTTAAAGCCATTCTCAACATGTCACAAACGTCACTAAACTGTTGTGCATTGAAGTTATGTGTGACATTGCAGAATTGAGGCAGCTCTTCCCAAGAATTGCTCTCAAGGTGTTGTCCACATACTCTAGCACCGTCAGGAATATATAACTTATATTCACAGAAAATGTGAATCTTGATCGTCTCTGGTATTCGATGGCGGGTTGTGTTTTGGCAGGTGTTAAAGATACAATGCCCTGGAGTGTTTGGAGCTCGAGTGTAGTCTGGAACCTGAAGTTCTCGTACATTCTGTTCTACTTCTGCAGGTGGTCTTCCTACAAGTTGTCAATTCTCTGCCAACATCGGTGACACACACGTCGTGTGTTGTTGAACTCCACCTGAAAATAGTACAATACGATCTTGTTGATGTAATGTTGTATTTTTATGAAAATATTTAAAACAATGCGGGTTGTAGGCTAAAAATTCAGGGCTAAAGTCATAGCATACTTGTATTGTTTTCACATTTTAAGTAATGCAAGTAAAAAAATATCTTATGTATAGCCGAAGCGACGGCTTAGTGAATAGAATAGATAACAATATCAAACGCACAATAAGTGGTCAGAAAAGTGTTTCAATAATAAGAACTATAAACGTGCGAACTAAGTCATAAAAGGATTGTGAAAAAGCTGCACAAGTCATTATTGATATAAAGGAATGCCGCTCAGACGCAGGTATCTGGGATTACACGTGTTTTTTGACGTGACAACGTCTTATAAATTGGTTTGCCAGGTGACACTTCAAGAAACTGCGTTACGCTCCGCTCACGTTATGCGCTCACAATGAGAGCGAGTGAGAGGCACGCGTCCCTTCCACTCGGGCATGGTTAGCCCGCCTAAGAGCGAGAGAGACAGACATAAAAAGTCACTCAAAGTCGTTGTCACGTAAAACTTTCGCCCGTATACCGACTTTACAGGCAACCAATTTTTTTTTTTTCTATGAAGCGCGAACACTATTCTATTCTAAAAAAACACCCACAGCTAAAATAAATACGTGCAGTTGGTAGTCTACAGCTCGTTTCGAAAACGCATTTTTACACACAACACTAGGACAGTTCAATAAGACCTGTAAGTGCGAGTAAAAGGTCCACTTAAAATGATTTATGACTCAGTTCGCACGTTTCTAATGGCTCAAGTATAAAAATATAACATACAATAATATTATAAACAAACCTCTTCTAAAAAGAAAAATTGAAGCTGGTGAACAGCGATATAGTTTAATGAAGTACTAACCTCCAGAACGGCGTGTTCTCGTATATATGCCACAAACTCGGGGCGCATTCTTGGAAGATCATCAGTCAACACGTGCTGTTGGTATCTAGCACGATGTAGGCCTCGCCGACACATCACACAGTTGCGATGTTCCTCCATAACGATGTTCCAAATCGAAAAGCACAACAATAGTCCACAACACTAGCCAAGATAAACGTTTATAGCGGGTAACAATGTCCAAAAGGGGTAGCCGGGGTCAGTGATGAAAACGGTATAAGAAAGTACTAGATATGTAATAAACAGCAGCGGAACGTCGTCTCACGCACAGAACGATACGACGACTAATGAAGGATGCGGCACAAAAGGTTGTCCACTGGCACCGCGCACCGCCCACCCCACCCCTCGGCTGGTTCCCTATCCCCGAGTCACCGTAGTATCAAAAAACAGAAATCTTAAATGTAATACTACTTTTTTATGTAAAAATACATATTTTCAAAAGTCATCACCATTATCATATCATATCACGAAATATTATGCATGAATAGTTACACAATATATTTCTCGTTTTAAATAATGTTATTTTACATTGTTATTTTTCGTATTTTCAACCATGATAGGTATGTAATATTACTGTATTTGCAATTATGATATTAACTAACTTTGGGGGCTTCCCGAGGTTTTCGGACAAGGATTTGGGACAAGTCGCCATAGTAAATATTTTTCCTGATTAAAAGATCTATCCAATGACGCCACAATGATTGCTATTGGAGCGAGTACCAAAATGCCCAATCTCCTTTCCGGATGCCTTTTCAAGAAATTAAAAAACCAGGTTTGTCCAGGACGGTCGTCTTTGAAAGGAGTCTGCATGCGTAAGTCTTTTATGATTTTCTGAACAGTGTTTAGCAGTTCAGATTTTTTATAGGAAAACCACACTTAGCTACATATGTCAATAAGCCATTCCACTATTTTTATTTCGATTTCATGGGTAAGTATAGGATCAGGACCTCGAGTTTTAATTGAATAACTACTTCTTCCAGATATTCGATCTTGTACAGTTGCCCTAGGAACTCCATAATTTCGGCAAACTTCTCTAATAGAAAGCTTTTTTCGCGAATATCTCTAAGTGCCTGGTTAATGGTATCTTGAGTATACGGTGCATTTTTTTTTCGTTTTTTAATGATGTCCTTACTCTTTGGAGGAGCCATCTGAAGCAAAAAAAGTCTGAAAATCGAGCTCCATGCTCATAGAAACTCAAAGTCAGGAAATTAAAAAACAAAAATTGGAATGTGTCTGGTATACATAGCTTTATATAATATTAAAGTATGGAAGGTATTAGTAAGCCCATGCGTGAGAAAAAAAAGTATTAAGTTTTTTTTTTGTATGGGTGAATTTTTTGTATGGGTGAAAACACTTAAAAGTTAATTTATTTGAAACTGAATGGAACTGAAGGTCTGATGCTCACACGAGGTATTATACCACACACGGCAATAGCCGCGTACTGACTGAGCGAGCAGCCTCGTGAGGCTGCCTCGGACGTTTGCTTCGCAACGTTTGCCGTGCGAGGCAGCCTCGGTCTGTATTTAAATAGTCGGGTCCACACCGGACGATCCATCGATCCCGCGATCCGCGATCCAGGATCGCGGAGCGTGGATCGTGGATCGTGTTAGGCCGATCCACTCTTGGAAACTTGCGATCCCAAATATGCGCTCCAAGCGATCCTAAGGCGATCCGTGATTCAGCCAGTCTAACTCTTGTACGATATGGAGTCACACGTACAACGGCGGCGTCTTGCCGTTGCAGCAGTAACTTTTATTTTGCTTAAATGCTTGCGCAAAAAATCACAAAAAAGAAAACGACGGTTTTGGGTGAAACAAATTTACAAAAATCGCTTGGAATCTGGGACTCAGCTGTACGCAGAGTTAGTGTCAGATAAAGTTGAACACAATTTTGCAAGAATGAATGCTAATCAATTTGAGATATTGTGTTCATTATTAAATAACAAGCTAAGAAAGAATGATACAAATTATAGAGATGCCATTACTGTGAAGGAAAGATTATTACTAACATTAAGATTTTTAGCAACTGGAGATTCGTACGTCAGTTTGCAGTATCTGTTCCGCATTTCCAAACAGTCTATATCGATAATTATTCCTGAAGTTTGTGAAGCCATCATTGACCTGTTAAATGATTATGTAAAGGTAAGTAAAACCATACTTTATTACTCAATAAAAAAGTAGTGTATTACAATCATAATTTAAAGAAGTAACATGTTTACAATTATTAATTATTTTTTGAAAACATGATATAGGTAGGTACTTATTTAATTCGGTGGTGACTGTGGAAGTGAATAATCCTGAGGTTTCAGAAACTGGGACTGCGATGAATTGGAGGCTAGATGAGCAGACGGTGATGTCTGTGGAATTGGAGCTGGATAATTTTGAGGTTGTAGAGACTGGGACTGTGATGAAGTGTATGCTATTGGTGTGCCAGGATATGAATTAGTGTAATATCCATAATTGCTATCCCCATATCTTCCTGTGTCAGCTTGAAAAATAACTTGGCATATAGCATTTTTGACATTAACTAATGTTACTGCATCATATTTCCGCAATTCAGTAGATATATACTGCCCGAAAGCAATGTAAGAATCAGTTTCCGGTTGTGGTGGCGAGCACATTGTTGCAGAAGTTGGAAAGCCTCTGAAAGAGTTTCATCTGATATGTCATCTGCATTATTAGAAGTAGTTTTCTTTCTTTTTTTTGTTCTTTTGTTTGTTGTTTGGACACTGGATTGTGCATTCTGATCATTCTGCTCTCTACTCTGATCTGTGTGGTGGTTGGCTCTCTCCGGTTGTGTGTCACTAGTAATGTTACTGTTCTCGTTTTCGCTCACTGTAGTATTAACTTCAAGTTCCCCTTCAGTCGTATCAGATTCTACCTGTAACAACAATTATTATTACTATTTACTGCTTATTCTTATTTTCAGCTTTATATTATAATTAAGATCTCCTTTATTTTCAGGTGCCGTCAACTAAAGAAGAATGGCGTACAGTTTCTCAGCAATTCGAGAATAAGTGGAATTTCCCACACGTGATAGGAGCGATGGACGGCAAACACGTCGCTATACAATCGCCTTTTAATAGTGGCAACGACTTTGATAATTACAAATTATTTCCTAGTATTGTTCTTTTTGCATTAGTAGATGCAAATTATAGGTTCCTGTATGTGAATGTTGGGACTAAAGGCAGAATATCAGATGGAGGCGTGTTCAAAAGCACAAATTTATATAAAAAACTTGAAAAAAAAGAGCTAAATATTCCTCCACCGGAGATATTGCAAGTTCCCTATAAAATTGAGGTACCCTATTATATACTAGGTGATAAAGCTTTTCAGCTTAATGATTATACTATGAAACCATACGATGGTACACGGGAAAGGGGTTCTTGTGACAGAATTTTCAACTACCGACTGTCAAGAGCACGTAGAGTAGTTGAAAACGCGTTTGGAGTACTTAGTTCTGTCTACAGAGTCCTGCGTAAACCTATGCTTTTGGAACCAGAAACTGCGACTAAAGTCGTGCTGGCAACGGTTCATCTATATAACTACTTACGCAGTAATCCTAACTTTATATCGCCAGGAACGTTTGATACAGTACAGGAGAATGGAGATGTAATACCTGGAAGCTGGCGAAATGAACCGCCATCACAATCGCTACAACCGATGGCCGTCGTACCAAGAAGAGCAACAGAAAATGCCACTACAATACGGTCCCACTTAGCAAGACACTTTGTTACAAACCATACAATAGTTTGGCAAAATGAATATCAGTAAACTAATAGCTCACATGTTCCAATGTATCGCGTGTGGTTCCGGGTTCATTTTTATCCGCCATAAAGTCGAAGTCATCATACGCAAACCACTTTGATTTATATGTATCTTGAGCACCTGAAATAAACAAGTTACTCATTAAAATAACCACGTGTATTTCTAACAGCTTAAATGTAAAAAGCGAAATCACGTGAAATCCACAGTAAATATTATGATGTAATTACTTATAATAAAATATATAATTTTAATACCTACAGATAAAAAGTAGCTTTGTTTTCTTACCGGATCCAGTTATACGGCTTTGCTTCTCTCTGTGTTTCTCCCTTCTGTAGCCTCCCGCCAGAGATCGCATTTTTTTCTTTAGGTTCTCGATCGACTTATTCCCCATTTCACGAGAAATCTGACGCCAAGCATCATCTCTAACACCTCTATTGGTGTAATTAGAATCTTTGGGATCCCATAAACATTTAAATTCTTTATAAAGCGATATCAAACGGCGACTTTCTGAGATGTCCATGGCGAGGTGGATCGCGCGAACCAACACAACCGTCCACACCGCGCGCATCACGCAACTGAGGCACCTTTGAGGCTGGCACAAAAACCGACCGCACACGGATCGCGCGAGGTAGGGAGCGCGCGCTCCAATACGTGCGCATGGATCGCGCGCGGCACGTCCACACCGCCTGCATCTTTGGATCGCGCTGCTGCCGCGCGCGATCGGAGCGCGATGGATCGTCCGGTGTGGACCCGGCTAATATGCATGAGGCTGCCGCGCGCGGCAAAGCCGAGCCGGAGCGAGGCTGAGCCATTAGTCGAACGTCTCGAACGCTCAGTGGTGACTCACAAGTCGAACAGAGACCACGCGAGCGTAGCGCATATTCAGTTGTGCTCAAGATTGTCATGAGGCCGTGCGTTCGGAAGGCTATCGCCACCGCTGCCTTCATACTAATTCATCAACTTGTACAAAAAAAGAATAGAAAAAAACCTAAACGTTTTTGGATAAAAACGATATACAAAAACAGATTACAAGCTGGGAACAGATTATTTGAAGAGTTGTGCTTTGATGATGCAGAAATCAATTTCACTAGAATGAATAAAATTGAATTTGAAAATTTGTACTCTCTTATAAACGCCAAAATAAGCAAGAAGGACACAAAGTTTCGAGAAGCAATAACCGCGAGGGAAAGAGTTTTGGTTACGTTAAGATTTTTGGCCACGGGAGATTCTTATACTAGTTTGCAGTATCTGTTTCGTATATCAAAACAAAGAATATCAGTAATCGTTCCTGAAGTTTGTGATGCGTTAATCGGGGTGCTAAAGGATTATGTTAAGGTAAAAAAAAAAAAAAAAAATATTTCAGTTTTCGTACGTTTTTTATTAATAATTACAAAAACATGATAGAAATAGACGAAGAGACAGTTGACATAAAACGCTTAATTAAACAATTATTTAACAATGAGGACGTGGAGGCGGAGGAGGGGGAGGCATCGGTGAGATAGGAGGCATCGGTGAGATAGGAGGCATCGGTGAGGTAGGAGGCATCGGTGAGATAGGAGGTATTGATGAGGAAGAAGGACAAGACAAATAATTGGAACTGTTTAGTCCACTGTATGATTGAGTATAATAACCAGTATATGATTGGTATGCTCCCATATCCGCTTCGAAAATAATTTTATTTATAGCATGCTTTACATTTGCTAAAGTAAAAGCATCATATTTTCGCAACTCATTTGCGACGTGTTGCCCATAAACATCGTAGGAATCATGTTTTTCCGAAGCAGTACTATCACTTGCACACTGTTGTAAAAGTGTTAAGGCTTCTGATATAGCATTATTAGTTAAATCATCTGGCTCAGTTCTTTTAGTTCTCTTCTTTGCTCTCGTATTTTCATTTCTGGTTTCTTCAACTGTATTTTCATTGTCTACTTGACTTTGACTGCCACCATTTTGAGTTTCACTTTGACTTCCATCATTTTGAGTTTCACTTTGACTTACATTCTGTAAAGTGAAAAATCATAATTTTATTTACAGATACCATCATCTGAAGAAGAGTGGCTTACTACAGCAAGAGAATTTGAGACGAAATGGAATTTCCCTCATGCCATTGCAGCAATGGATGGGAAACATGTTATATTACAGTCGCCTATAAATAGTGGCAATGATTACGATTGTTACAAATTGTTTCCCAGTATAGTTCTGTTTGCTTTAGTTGACGCCAATTATAAATTCCTGTATGTAGATGTTGGTAGCAAAGGCCGTATATCAGATGGCGGTGTGTTTACCAATTTATATAAAAAACTCGAAAGAAGGGAAATTAATATTCCTCCGCCAGAAATCTTACAAACGCCTTATGCAACTGCAGTGCCATATTTTATTCTAGGCGATAAAGCTTTTGCATTGAATGAGTACACAATGAAACCTTATGAAGGTACTCCAGATCGAGGTTCAATGGAAAGGATCTTTAATTACCGACTGTCCAGAGCAAGGAGAGTTGTGGAGAATGCGTTTGGAATTTTAAGTTCCGTGTTCAGAGTATTGAGGAAGCCCATCCTATTGGAACCAGAAATAGCTACAAAAGTCGTGTTAACTACTATACAAGATTATTTTTAGTATATGCGAAACCTGAATATAGTTTGTTCAGAATCAGTAACTGAATCGATTCCAATAATTTTTACACCATGTTATATTTTGTACCAAAAATATTTAATTACGCTTCCAAGTAGGACATCGAACGACAATACGTATATTTTAAAATTATCATGTCTTTCTCGTACTCAAACGTCCATTACACGGAGATGGTACGTACACTAGCTGTTTGTGGTGATCTGCATAAGTTTTTGCGTGGACAACCAGGTAACTTATCAAGCTTATAACTTTGTGATTATTAATGATACAGTTTTGAAATTTTTTTCATAGATTCTTTACATAAAAATACTAGACCCGTGTTTCGGGTTTCGCATAAACAAAAATTAATGTTGTATACTTATATAACTACTTGCGAAGAGATCAAGAGTCCTCTCAAAGGTTCACTCCCCCGGGATCATTCGATGCCGAAGCTGAAGGAACAATAATACACGGGCGATGGCGGCAGGATACAGGGATGTCATCAATTCTGCCTATTCAAGCTATTCCACGGCGAGGGCCAACAGATATAAAAGAAATACGTTCACATTTAGGGCGACATTTTATTACAAATGGAGCAATTGCTTGGCAGAATAATTATCAGTAAATAGTCACTTCTTCATGTAAAGAATCTTGCGTATTTCCTGGGTGGTTTCTATCGCCCAGGAAACTGAAAGCGTCATAGGCGTACCAATGTGATTTATATATGTCACCACAACCTGTAATAACATTAATGTTTTTATTTTTCAATATAATTGAAATTTTAGAGTGTATGTTTATAGTCTATAGTTTTCTCTGTCTACGATCCGAAGTGTGGCCGGCTAAATACACTGAAGTGTAGTTTAAAGGCATTAACATAATAATAAACATAAACATACCTGATCCTGTGATACGGCTTTTCTTTTCACGTGACCTTTCCCGCCTATAGGATCCTAACAAAGACTCCATCTTTTTTTTTAAGTCAGTTATTGGAATGTTCATTTCCCGGTTTATGTTTCTCCACGCATCTTCTCTTAGTCCCCTGTTGGTATAATCAGGACATAGCGCATCCCAAAGTAGTCTATATTCGCCATATAATTGTATTAATTTGAGACACTGTTCTTTATTCATGGTGTTCTTCGAAGAAGCGGGGCAAAACACAACCGTCTTGAGTGCGCGCGGCAAAGTTACTGAGGCGCTTTAGAGCATGGAAAAAAACCGACAATGTTTGGCTCGGGCCGCGGCACGCTCGGGTGAGGCGGCGCGTGGGTTTGCCTCGGGCGAGGCTCGTCTTGACTGACCGAGGATTTGCCTCACGCGGCTGCCTCACGAGGCTGCTCGCTGTCAGTACGCGGCTAATAAAGGTGACATCAAATTCATATACCTTTCGGTGCCGCTTCGCGCGTAGCAAATTTTAGAATTTTCGATAGGTGATTTTTCAAATCTTTGACATGAAAGAATGAAGTTGACCATTGATTTATTTGTACTATCGTTAGTTAATAGCTTACTTATGACTTTTTTGATGGGTATAATTAAATACGTTATTAATCAAATACTCTTTTTTTTACAAAATTGCATAATCAGTCATAATCACGGTGATTAACAAGTGACTGAAAGCTGATTTTACTAAGTACCTCATAACAAATGAAATCACCGTGACTATGGCTGAGTTATAATTAAACACTAATGACATGAGCATTTACCAGTTAAGATCTAGCGGGGCCAAATAAGCCCTAGTCACAATAAAAAATTGTTGTCTGTAATATATATCTAATAATAAAAGGTATCTAATGAGAGAGAAGCGAACGTTAATGAGGGTAGTTGTATAAAATAGGACGTTTGATTTAAATTTTATCAGTTATACGCTATTACGTTATTATGTTGTATTTATAATTGTGTTGTGATGGAAGGTTTTGGTACCAATTTGGACATTTTCCTGTTTATGACAAACACCAGTTGTTTTTCTCAAATGTTATTGCGAAAATAGTTGATTTGTCAGAAAATGGAAAGAACGAATTGAAACAATTCTGTCAGACTTGTGTGCTCGTTGAGGAACAAATGGATCTCGTGTAATCGCACGCGACGTACATTCATAAAAAAATATGAGACATGGCTATAAGAGGACATAAATGGCCTGAGGTTGTGAGGGAAAAGATAACCCCTTCTGTAGTGTTAGTAGAACAGTAACAATGTTCCAGTTCTGACTTCGCTATAAATGAGGATGCAAAAACATCCTGTGGACCGGAAACGTGCAGTGTTGGAACATCAACATCAGTTGTGACTCCCAGAAAGCCATTTGTGAAGCTAAGCCCACTACAGAAGAGTCGAAAAGCTCCTAACATACAGCACTGAAAGTCTTTCTCATGCAACTGGTTTAAAAGCACAAAATAAGGATGTAGCAGATATCATTAAACTAGTCTCGGAGCATCCCGAAGAAGCTGCAAAGAAAAAGGAATTGTTAAAGGCAAAAAAAACTGTGCCCATATACTCTGCTGAAAAAGCTTTAGGTATTTTGACCTCATTGCAGCTTCCGAAGTGGCACTATATAACATTAAGATCTTGAGCAAAAGAAGAAGGAATACTATTGTATCCTTCTTATACAGCTATCCTTGAAGCGAAGAATAACTGCTATCCGCCAAAAGATGCCATAAAAATCACGGAAAGAGGGGTTAAAGTAAAACTCCAAGCTATTTAGAACAAAACTGTGGCTAGACTTGGAAAATTCCTACGTGTAGAATCTTCACTTGATGGCAAAGAATTTATACAAGTGGGGTTTTGATGGTGCTTCAGGGCAAAGTTTGTCTAAGTAAACTATGGCAGAGGACGACGATTCTAGCATGTTTATGTGTTCATTTGTGCCTCTGCGCTTAGTTTGTGGCGAAGAAGTGATATTGGAAAAACCAAAGCCATCTTCCACAATGTTCCGTAAACCAATATATTTTAAGTTTTCAAACGAAAACAAGTTGAACACAGTTGAAGAACAGGCTGTGATTGAAAATGAGATTGAAGACCTGCAGCCTTCTATTATGGGAAGCCATTCTGTAAAGCACTCGATACTTATGACCATAATTGATGGCAAATCACTTCTAATCTATCAAATACCTCATCTCAGACTTGTGATATATGTAAAGCAACTCCTATGGAAATGATTAAGTTGCAGGTCTTTTTTTTGTGGGTGGGAAATCATCAAATGCAGCTCCCGCTCTGGATACAGCAAAAGGGCGTGTCGTTATAACTCAGTCATAGTCACGGTGATTAAAAAATGAGGTACTTAGTAACATCAGTTTTCAGGCACTTGTTAATCACCGTGATTATGACTGATTATGCAGTTTTGTAAAAAAAAAGTATTTGATCAATAACGTATTTAATTATACTCATCAAAAAAGTCATTAGTATGCTATTAACTAACGATAGTACAAATAAATCAATGGTCAACTTCATTCTTTCATGTCAAAGATTTGAAAAATCACCTATCGCTTTGCTACGCGCGAAGCGGCACCGAAAGGTACAGTAGAGCGTCGATTATCCGAACGTCGATCAACCGAACGACCGCTTATCCGAAGTACTACGCCCGCCCCACTCGCACTTGCTATCGTCCTCCCGCGCTTCAATACATGTGAAATTGTCTCAAACTATTAGTTGTATGTACTCGTATGTCACACTCAAGTAGCCGTTAGTTGATAAACTAAATTTTACCGCGTGAAAGATACTATTTGTCAGTGGCGAAGGGTGATTTTATTAGAGAGGTAAACCGGAGCAAAAAAAATGCTTACCTAGGCCAGACGTGACGCACGTAGTTCAGTTACTTAAAATCTGTGACTGACTTGCTGTCTTCAGTCTTCTACAAGCAGATGTCTTCAGACCACCTTTACTATACGTGTAAGCACTGGTGATGATAACATAGGTAATTTATTTTATTTTTATGTTCGTAGTATTGTTCAGTTTCCCTGGGTCTCAAGTTAATATTAATATCCCCTGTTATCACAATGTTTCTTTTTTGTACATTTAGTGATTCCAAATGTAAGCTTAATGAGTCAATAAAATTATCTGCACTTAAATTTGCTGGGGATCTATATACACCAAAGACAATGTTATTTAGAACCTCGATTTGAAGACAAGATGCGTGTAAGAGCTTGACTTCTGTAACTTTATGTTTTAAAGATTTTTTCACGAACGCTACGACTCCATCATTTTTATTTGAAAGATTTGTGGTATAATAGCAATTGTAATTTTCAAGTTGAGGAACAGGTTTATTTAAATTAAGTTGGCATTCCGTTAATACATTGTATTGTATTATGGTGTCTGTTTCAAATTTAAGACTAGATAATGTAAGTAAAAAGTCGTCGAAATTGCGACAAATGCCTCTAATGTTCTGGGAAATTATAGTGAAATCATTTTTATGTATGGATGTATGTTTATCAAGATCTGTACAGTCGCATGTGATCGATTTAGCAAGCTGTATGTTATCTATTTCTTGTAGTGTTTGTAATGATTCACACGCTGCACAGTTTACGATCTGATTATTCTAGGTGGACAAAAACATAAAAGTAAAATTTCTGAATAAATACATTTTATCGCTTG
Organism: Aporophyla lueneburgensis; assembly: GCA_932294355.1. Classification (NCBI taxonomy): domain Eukaryota; kingdom Metazoa; phylum Arthropoda; class Insecta; order Lepidoptera; family Noctuidae; genus Aporophyla; species Aporophyla lueneburgensis. The sequence continues at coordinate 23,953,514 of OW028735.1, forward strand.
TTTCTTAATCTTGAATAACACTAGCAACACATAACACAAAGCAATCATTCCTGAACACGGCGACCCTTTCGATAACAATAGCCAAAGTTACCCTTCCGATCGCAGGTAGTCGAGTGCGCGCCATAAAAGTCGTCTTACGGAATTCTGGCCGGGCATACACTACCCATTAGAGAAATGAATTGTCTCGATCATTTTATGCTAAAAATTAATCCGAAAAAAAAAACTGCATTTATAGCTATCTTACGCACTACCACTACATACCACTATACCACCTTCCTTTCTTTGGCAAAAATAAAAGACCGAATCGCTCCAGATAAGACTAAAACAATTATAGATTCTGACAGTGCTCTCCTATATTCGCAAAATAAAAATTTAGCAGAACTTCTATTTATTGATGATCCAAATGTGGTTACAATCTCTTTAATAGAAAAAAAATAGTGAATCTTTGACTGCTAATACACGCACTATTACCATACCAAGCAGTAAACGTTTACTAAAACCCTTGATTACTCAGGGTATTCTGAGATGTATTCGGAATCGTAATGCGTTACAGAAAAAGGCACGAAATGATCCTCACAATGAAATAGCCAAAATGACATATACGCGGTATAGAAACTATTGCAATAATCTCATAAAAAAGTTAGAAAGAAAATATAATAGGGTACAAATTACTAACGCGATCAAAACTTTGGAAAAATATAAAAAAAATATCACTTATACTAATAAATCACGAACAGAAAACTCAGAATTATTGCAGGTTTTGATGCAATTTGGCCAGGTAACGTCCAGTGATGGTGACGTTATTTGTGATATGTTCGGTAATTGTTTTCGTTCTAACTTTCTTGATGACACTAGTAATGCCATTAGTCAATCTTCGGCTTATAATATGGTTGATGGACCCAATGACAACACGCACGATATAAGTCGAGTGGAGATACGGATAAGTGAGGTTTGTAGGCTGCTAAAACAAGTAGATTTAAAGAAATCCGCGGGTCCAGATGATATTTCACCCATATTCATCGTCAACTGCGCCACGGATCTTTCTGTGCCTCTTTCCATACTATTTGAAAAATCTCTTACTACTGGCATGGTGCCTAAAATATGGAAGTCGGCATATACATATAACACCGATACATAAAAAAGGGTCAAGGACATTGGTCGAGAATTACCGACCTATTTCAAAGCTGTGTGTGTTTGCTAAAATACTGGAGAAAATTGTGCATGCACAAGTTTATTCGGCACTCAAGCACAGTTTAAGTGAAAACCAGCACGGCTTTGTAAGGGGTCGGTCAACCTCATCTAACCTTACTGTTTGTAGCGACTATCTCTCTCAGTGTATGTAGCAGAGGTCCCAAGTCGATGTTATATACAGTATGTAACAAAAACCCTGTCCGATCCTTAAGGGTATTATTCGGCATCGTACTGCGTACATTATTACGTAACCAATTAATGGATTTGAGATTATTATTTTTCCCTTGTGAATATAATTAAATAAAAATAAAAAATGAAAACGAATCAAAGGCAACACTGATCGCTCGGCAAAGTTCACGTGTTACTACGTACAGTTTTGTGTCAAAGAAACCGCGGTTTGTATGATCCTTTGTCATGAACCTGCTTTGTCGCGTGCCGCCAAACAAACTTATAACGAAAGAAAATTACGCTACGTCATACCTTATGCCTACGCGTAGGTATCAGCTGATATTGTTTTGTAGGCATAGTGATCCGGAGATTTAATCATGTTTATCAAGAAACAATTTATTGAATTAAATGTAGCCCTGATAAGGGCTTTTTTAATATGATGTCCTTTGGGCAATGTACTTACTGACTGCAGGTTTCAGTTCTTTTGTTGTTGCATACTTCGGCGATCGTGCTCCACAAGTCCACCTCCAACACTGATACACATTCGACACCTTTTCACTAAATTTGGACGTACTCGTTGCAGCGCATTTGTGTCCGATTTAAGTGAGTCGAAAGCTGCCACAATTCGATCTCTGACTTCGATTTCCGAATCGCACTCTCTTTTATAAACAATTTGTTTAACATGACCCCATAAATAAAAATCCAGTGGAAAGGCTGATTGGAATACGAAATTGTTCGCGAAACGATAGCGGCACGTGATACGTACAGACGTCCGATCAAAAGCTATCTACACGAAAGACTGGCAATTGGCCAACAAGTAGCGCGCCGATAGGCAACCAGTCGGCAACATCAAAGAGTCGAACGAGTGCCTACAACGCGGTACTATAGGGCGGTGGATCTTTGAAATAAAAATAGGTAAAAATAACAGGATTTTGCCGGCGGGTGGAGTGTTGTTAACTTATGAAAATTTCCCATATTCACTGTTATATTTCGCATGGATTATAAAAATAAAAAATCAATTACCTTTTGTTTTTTTTTTAGATACATTTATATATCATTTTTTCTAGTACGTATGTTGAACGAGGATTACGCCTTTATTGGATCGGACAGGGTTTTTGTTACATATTGTATACCGATTACAGCAAGTGTTTTGATCGGATAGATCATGTGATCCTGTTGCGTAATCTTTTATCGGTGGGCATTAGGGGTGACCTTTACCGGTGGTTCAAGTCCTATGTGGAAAACAGATGTCAGACTGTAGTTCTAAATGTCCCATCGGGGGTTCCTCAAGGATCCTTACTAGGACCACTGTTATTTAATATTTTTATCAACGATGTCTCTTCTTCTTTCCGGTATTCAAAATTATTATTATATGCTGATGACATGAAGATAATGAGACAAATCAATACCGTAGCGGATGCCCATCTATTACAGACAGACCTTAATAATTTTCAAGCCTACTGTACTCTAAATAAGTTAGATCTGAATGTATCCAAGAGTTATGTTTGCTCTTTTACACGGAAACCTATCCCGCTCGTTTATGACTACACGCTTTTGGATACAGCACTAAATAGGGTCAGCACTATCAGGGACCTGGGAGTTACCTTTGACGCTAAGCTCCTCTTTGATGCACATATAGACAACATTGTCAAGAAAGCATCCAAAGCACTTGGTTTCATTCTCCGGGTGTCCTCGGAGTTCAAAAATATAAAGACTATAAAAATATTGTACTGTTCCTTTGTCCGTAGTCATTTGGAGTATGCTTCTCAAGTTTGGAACCCTAATTATAATGTGTACATAAATCGTATTGAGAGCATACAAAAAAGGTTTTTAAGGCACATTCAGTATCGGTCTAAAACGTTTTTAACTAATTATACATACCGTTGCAAAAAGTTTCATATTCTTCCACTTTATGAAAGGCGTAAAATATCAGATCTTGTGTTTCTCTTCAAAATTGCTAATGGAACAACCGGCGTTAACGAGTTGTTACACAAAATTGGGCTGCGAGTGCCGTCTGCGTTCTTAGTGTTCTTACGTAGACCAGATTTATTGCACACCCCAGTGGTGGCCACTAAGTACAGACGGAACTCGTACATAGTGAGAGCGAGTCGTATGTACAACGCAACCTGCCGGGAAGCTGATATCGACATTTTTAATACTAGTGTTGCTAAATTGAAAAAAACTCTATCTAATAGCTTCTTCGAGCGTAAATAGTATTATTATTACATTATTATTTTTGTTTGTGTTAAATTACCTTTTAAGCTTTGCCAGCGTTATTGTGCATGTGGGCCTTCCGCTTGAATCGCTCCGCCTATTGATAAACCGTGTTGGGATCTGTTGCGTGGTCTGGGGAATCGGGACATGCAGGCGCGGGAAGTGGCTTTTTGTACTGTGTAGAGATGGTCTATTGTCTTTTTCATCTGATTTATTACTACATGTGGAAACTTGTAATTGGCCTTATTTTATAAAAAACATCTACTCACTGTATTGTTTAGCTGTAAGTTTTCCTAAAATAAATAAAATAAAATAAAATAAATCATCTCCCACAGAATCCGCTAACTTTATTAATAAATATTTTGCAAGTATAGGCAGAGATCTGGCCCAAAACATAACAACTGATACTAATTTTAGCAAACTCCTTAGTAATACACCATCACACATAAGCTCAATGGTACTTCTAGATACTGATCAACATGAAGTTTGTACCACGCTTATGAATCTACGATCTGACAGAGCCCCCGGATGGGACAATATACCCACTTGCTTCTTAAAACTTGCTAAAAATGAAGTTGTGGCAATTATCACGCATTTTGCCAATCTATGTTTTCAAAAAGGTACAGTCAGCACCAAAAGTCGATGAACAGAATCAACATAACAAAACACCTGTTCACAATAAAATGCCATAAGTTATAGTCGCAACTAGGAAACAAAATAGCCTGTACACCAGAAATTTACAAAAGTCGTTAAACACGACTATTTCAAAAGCATCTGTGCACTAGTATTCCTAAAGTCGCTGTACACCATCAATCCAAATGTCGCTGAACATCATTGTATCAAAGTCACTAAACAGCTAATTTCACCTGACTAAACTAACTACTACTAAATATGGAAACTGCTGATATTGTTATTATAGAACAAAGTGTTCAGTACTGAATAAAAGTATAATTAAAAACGTAATCATTTATTTATTAATAGCACAATCAAAAATTCAAATGAAAATATTTTAGATATTATAATATAAATCTTAACGCAAAACAAAAATTTAATTTAAAAATAATAATTAATAGCGGGTATGGCCTCCATTCGCGTCTATTACTGCCTGGAGACGTTCGCGCATACTACCTACCATATTTTGACAAATATTTTGGCCCCTAAATCTCTCCCAAGTTTCTGTTGCATGAGCTATTATATTTTGTCGGGTGCGGAGTGTATCGGGATCCCATGCTTGCACCATAAGACCCCACAAATTTTCTATGGGGTTGAGGTCCGGGCTCTTCGGCGGGAATGGGATCTCCAAAATTTGCTCAGTGTTTTCATTAAACCATACTCGGCATACACGTGCTTTATGAATTGGACAGTTATCGTGAACGAAGTTTATTGGCCTCTCTTCTGGCAACATGACTTGTGTCGTCGGCAACAAAACATCGTTCAATATATCTATATAGCCCGCGCTATTTAATCGACCTCCTATCTCGATTAGTTCTCCAGGGCCACCAGAGCACATCCAACCCCAAAACCCAACAGATATTCTGCCACTTCCTCGGTTATCGATTATATTACGATCTGCATATCGAGTATTATTTATGCGCCAGAGCGACATACGACCATTTTCGGTAGAATGAAATGTTTTTTCATCCGAAAATATCACATTTGTAAAATCATAATTCAAAAATCTGTGCGCAAATTCGAGTCTTTGCAATTTATGTCTTGCTGTTAACATGAGTTTTTTGGCTGGTACTCGGTGATGAATACCTGCTTCGTGCAGTCGGCGCCTTACTGTATTAAGGGACAAGTTATTATTGATGGCTATTTCATCAGTACGAGTGAAACCGTTATTTCTAAAAGCGTTAATAATTGTTTGGTCTTGTTGGCGAGATGTTTTTCTAGGTCTTCCTGTTTTTTTCAACTCCCTTATGTGACCATCGTCATCCCAACGCCTAAGCCAAAGATATACGGTGGTGCGCTGAAACAATGTTTAGCCATGATTAAACATAAACATATATTTCTTTCTTACAATGATGCGGCTGAGGACTTATCGGGTAAGTAATAGATGCACCCATACTTATCAATATGTGCTTGAATATTACCAAATGTTTGATTTAATAATAAAAATATAACACTGACTCGTCCTGGCAATCGATTCCTAGACTTTTTGTTCGATTTTAGGTAAAAATATCAAATAAATAAATGTTATTTATTATTGATTATAATTAAAACTGTTTAATTGTTAAAATGTTTTAGAAATAATGCACACTTTATTTGTTTTTATTAATTGCAGCAATCTTAATACCTACTTACAATTATTGTTAAACATGAATGCAAATATTATATAAAATTATACGTTTTATTACTTACCGAAACTCCTAATTCTGCAGCAATTTCTGATACATTGTATCCTTGTTCTTTCAAGAAAACAATTCTGTGACGTTCATGCTCCGTAATATGCACATTATACGGCATTATTGTGATATTTATCGATTGATCTATCTCAATAATATAAATAAACAATTATGCACTTACACAACGTTTCAATTACTTCAGACTACGACAGTCGACAATCATACGCTAGACTAAAATTATCACAAGTCATGTGAATAGAAATAATAAATTAAAAATTAAAGGAAGGTAGGTTTTGTAAGATTCGCGCAAAGTAAATTACAAGTACCGTCACAATAATCGCTTCGTAGATCATTAGAGTTATGTTTATGTTATTTCATATTATAGATTAGTATGGTTACTGACAATAAAATATAATTGCTTTGTAAATAAGTATTGAAATAGATACTAACGTGTTAACATAGTTACATTGCAAGCAAGCACTGTCCCAAAATTAGCTGAACAACATAAGCGTCAAAAGTATATTAACATACGGCAACATTAAAAATATACTTTGTTAACCTAATTTTGTCTTTACAGCTGTTTGGTGACTTTTGATACAATGATGTTCAGCGACATTTGGATTGATGGTGTACGGCGACTTTAGGAATACTAGTGCACAGATACTTTTGAAATAGTCGTGTTTAACGACTTTTGTAAAGGACAATGCTCATGGATGTATGGAATCCCGTACCATGTTGCATCAAAATCAAACTTTGTTTTTTATATACTACATTGATCATATTAACTCCTACAAAAGTTCTTTTTGAAAAATAAACCCGGGTTTCAGAGTTATTTAGTGAAATCAAAATAACTTAAAAACTAGGTCTGTTTTGTTCGACGCTGCCAACGACTTGTTTTATATAGGTATCTACTTAGACACGTTATACACGGACGAATATTATTGCTCTAAAACAGCGTAATCCACGTATATAAGTTAGGAAGAATTACGAGTTATAGCAACGTCTAGCCCCGCCACAGATACGTTGAGTCTCACAGTTACCTACTGGATACAAGTCACTATCTGCTTAAGCAGTCTTCCCGGTGGAGACTAAACTATAGCCTCCAGCCAGGCACATGTGACACTCGGTGATTTGACCGACCCTTATATTATCAACAGTGTGAGCCGGTAACGTGGGTATAATTCTTGCCAAACTTCTTGGCCGCCCTGAAGTTGGCTACAATGGGTGAGTCGTAAATCTAATAAAAAAGAGCAGCTTATAATGTTCCCACTGTTGGGACACAGGTCTCCTCTTAGTGAGAGGGAGCCGTAATCCACCACGCGGGCCCAGTTCGGGTTGGTAGATGTGACAATGCTTCAATTTTTTGCTTCTAAGACGTGCCGGTTTACTCATGATGTTTTCGTTCACCGTTTTGCGAGCTGTGGTGATGACATAATTTACACAAAGTATAGCGCCTGTTTGGGTTTGAACTCACGACGTACTACTCGTAAGTCGCGGCCGCTACCACTGGGCCGCCGCTACCACTGGGCCACCACTACTCACCAATACCAATAATACATTATCATAAATAAGGGTGACCAGTCAGACTTATAGGTAAGTGATAGAAAAATGAAACAAACAAGTTCATTTGGGTTTTTAATAGGGATCAAAGTCAAAAATATTTATTTAACAAAACTGTTACATAAATCATTGATCATACTCCTGAAAAAAAATCATCTAAATCTGTTGCTGGCGAAGTTATGTCATTATACCGTCCCCAGCTCAAATACTATACTATCGTCATTACATGAGCACAGCAGCCCACTGTTCGCTTACCGACGAGGCGACTGCAGCAATAACCTACTATGGTTTCTAATGTGTTGGCCACAGCATCATCTCTGCTAATCAATAAATGCATGTGATAAGTACGACTGTTGACATGTCTCGAATTAATCCTACCTCTTAAGAGGTAATTATTAAGCCCTAAAATCTAAGGTACATCATCATCAATAGAATTATTCACCTCAACTGAATAAATACCAGTCCGACGGATGTGTTCCCCATAATAAGATCTAGCCTGTTTGAGTTGGTAGGTCTCAAGAGCTAACTGTTTTAAATATGTTGTTGTCAATCACAGTAAGCCATCTAAATTATGGCTTAGGAATATTGAGATCTCCACATGGTCCAGCATCTGGCAGACCTGGGCGATTGCAGTTGTATACATCACGACGTTGAACTTCTCTTGTAGCTGACCTCCAGCAAGCAGCACATACTCTTTCCAATCTTGATATCTATAAAAATAACATGATTATACATGTAATACAAAACATTTCACAATGGGTTATAGACTTGATAAAAGTATTACTGTAATGTGATGTAACTAGGAATACATGATAATGATCAGGCAGTAATTGTGTCAAAATAGATAATAATTAAGTTTCATTTTTATGTTGCAACATAAATAAAAATATTTACCACATGGAGCAGAATATTTCAACTAAAATGTTTCTCTCTTGTCGATCTTTTCTTACAGGATATGGTCTAGTTGCACGTAGAATAGAATTGCCACAAGAACAACATAATTTTCCATGACCAAAAGCAGGCAAAGATAAACTTCCTTCACTGAGTGTGTTTGCTCGATCTTGAAGCAGTCTCAAACACTCTGTACAAAGCACACATTCTGAAGACATCTGCAATTAAAACCATGAGTGAAAAAGTGTGCTTTTACCCTTTATGACGTTACCTATCTTCTGTAGCATTTTCAAAGAAATTACACCTACAAGTAATCAAGACTAAAGTGTTTTTTGGCCTCAAACAGGTTCGTTTTGTTTTTGTTATTTATTTGTTGGATATTTCCTGTGCGAGTCCAAAAATGCTTTCATTCATTCTATAAAAATAATGTTTTATAAGCTGGTGCATTAATTAAAAGATTAGTCAGGAAATAGGTGCCTGACATTCATAAGTAACTATATAAGTATTCAAAGAGTAAAATAAGATTGCTTACCTGAGTAGAAGTTATCCAAGACTGTAACAAGTTAATCATTGGAGTAGACGCTTGTTCTAATGTGTGTAGGTTTCTGGGTATCAAAAATGAACTATTCATACATCGCCGGTTTTGCCGGGTGACTGACGATGTCAATCGGTCGACCGACTCGACATATATGCACAATGAAATACTCACAAAAAAAGTTCACGAAATACAAAAAAGTTCTACTTTTCAAAACAATTCAATAATTATTCAATCTCAATTCTCAAAAACACAGACGGTACTCGCACTCGCTACTCGCTAGCGCAAACCACAGACTACAGAGTACACGCGCAAAATGTCAGATGCACAGATATCAAATCCATTCTGTTGCATTCTACATCTTTTTTACCAGTTGGGAACGGCTAATTAACCATAATAAAACCAAATAAAATAATGATAATCTTTTAAATAGATATTCTATTCTAGCTTTTTTTTTATTAATGTAGAATCAGCAGAGTATTACTTTTACAGTGAACATGGCGCTTTCAAAAATCAAGGTTATGTTAATCATTTATCACGTGAAGTGAAACGGAACGTCAATTATAGGAAGTAAAACAATATCCATACTTTTATACTTAAAAATAAATTCCCTGTTCAAAAATATAAATCCCCGACGAGGAACGTCGTAAAAAATTATGAAACTAATTACTCCAAAATTTTCGTCTTGATGCGTGAGACTTTTTGGTACCACTTTTGAGCATTCTCCTTTCTGGTGTACAGGCTATTTTGTTTCCTAGTTGCGACTATAACTTATGGAATTTTATTGTGAACTAGTGTTTTGTTATGTTGATTCTGTTCATCGACTTTTGGTGCTGACTGTACGTTCCCTACCCCATTAAAAAAATCTATTATTACACCTGTGTATAAGCGTGGTGATAGAGACGATGTGAATAATTATCGACCTATTGCCGTCTTAACTGCGATTTCAAAAATTATAGAAAAACTGTTAAATACTCGCCTCTTGCAGTATCTAAATAGATTTGATATTCTGTCCCCTTCTCAATATGGATTTAGGCAAAAAAAGTCAACTGAAGATGCTGTCATAGCACTAAGTTCTTTAGTAGACGAACAACTCGATAAAGGAAATAAATGTATGGCTGCCTTTCTGGACCTAAGAAAAGCCTTTGACACCGTCTCTATTCTCATTCTTTTACACAAGCTTGAGGCTATTGGAATTCGTGGAATACCACTGACACTCTTTAGAGATTATCTTTCTGGTAGAACACAAAAAGTGAAAATTGGACAAATTGTTGGTGAGGATGCAGATGTATCATACGGCGTACCACAAGGAAGTGTACTAGGACCTACGCTCTTCCTAATTTACATAAATGACCTCTGCAGCATGAGGATTAATAATGCTAAAGTATTCTCGTACGCGGATGATACAGCTGTCTTCTCAGGGAAAACATGGAATGATGTTAAGAACAGTGCAGAAGAAGGACTAGCTCTTGTTGCAACGTGGTTAAAAAAGAATCTGCTTACCCTGAATACAAGTAAAACCAACTTCATTTGCTTTAATATTTACAATCAGCTTCAACCAGATAAAGAATTTAATTTAAGAATCCACACGTGCGACATTACTACCGTTGGAACTTGCTGCAATTGCCCTACTATTCAACAGTTACCCAAGCAAAATATCTGGGAGTGATTTTTGACCAGCGTCTTTCCTGGTATCCTCATGAGTAGAGTACGAAAACTGATCTGGATATTTAAAGAGCTGAGATATGTTGTACCAAGGACAATAAATGTAAATAAAAATAAAGACAAAGAAATCTATTAAATGAAATTTATGTATCTTTGGATTTTTTTTGTATCCCCATACAGTTATGCAATAAACTAAAACAGACTGGCTGTTTTAGTTTATTGCATAACTGTATGGGGTGGAGTAACAAAATCTAGTTTTCTAGAGTTGGAACGCGCTCAAAGAGCGATACTTTTTTTTTTTTTTTTTTTTTTTTCAGGATGGGAAATCATCAAATGACTTCTCCCGCTCTGGGCGGAGCGGGAGGGCGTGTCAGACTTTTACTGACTAAAACCCACCCGTGTTCCATCAGTTGCCCATGTGCCAGGGTCACGGTATCTCTTTCGAACAGTCACGCGACCCCGGCAGGCATCGGTCCTAGTAGACCCCTACACTGCTGCTGACATCTCTTTGAGGCGCGCGTGGAACACTGCGCGCCGTCGACCCGAGCCTGGTCCTTACCGGGCGGCGAGCTACCCATTGCTCGCCACCCGCAAGCTCGCGCCTACGGTGGCCGGGAGTCCGCAATCGACTCCCGACGCCCGGGGCGTCTCTTCCTGCGGCGGCTAGGGGCGTGAGGGCGCAGAGACTGCCACTCCCTCACGCGCCCCGCCTCCTCCTTCGCGAGCATTACTGCTTCGCAGAAGGAGGTGACGGCTTCCCATTCCCTCTCGCTCCGTACCATGGCTCGCACCAGGGCCGGACGCGAGAGGTCGCCGCCGCCGATCGCCTCCACGAGGACACGGCGGTGCCCCGCCCAGGCAGGGCACACCTCCACCGTATGCTCCACCGTGTCCTCCAGACGATCCTCGCAATGGAAACACCCGGACGTATCCTCCCGCTTTATCCTGAACAGGAACCCACCGAAGCACCCATGCCCGGTGAGAACCTGCGTCAGGCGGAAGGTGAGGACGCCGTGACGCCTCTCTATCCACTCCTCAAAGAGGGGACTTACCGCCGCAATAGTGGCGTGCCAAAGAGCGATACTTAAAGTGATGTACTTCAAAAAAAGAATATTCTCCAGTGAAAAGCTCTACACATTATGTAATCTGCTGTCAGTGAGAAAATTGTATATCCTTCTTATCATCCTTAAAACGCACAAAAAGACGCCATATGATCCTAAAATACTAGAAAAGAGAAAAAAGCACTGCATAGTAAATGTTCCCTCAACTAAAACAGAATTTGCCAGCAGACAGTATAAAAAACGTTCCGCCTTTTTATACAACAAAGTTAATAAATTATATATATGTTATGGACCAAGTGAGAAATTGGGCATTATACATAATGCCCGGTCATTATGAAAAATGCCCAATTTGAAAATGCAATTTGATAAGAATTATTCAAATAATCAAATTGACCGGGAATTATACATATTGTCCATCACCTTTTGGGCAGAGTAATACAAATATATTTAATGGCATAGAATTAAAGCGCCAGTTCAATATTTGAGTTATGGTAGGTAAAAAAATAAAAACGCATGTTTGCAAACTAGTTTAGCAGTAAAAACTGAGCAGTAAACTAAATAAAAATGGGTCATAAAATAATTTAAACGGGCAGTTCAATAAATACTGAGCCGTGGAATAGTTGAACTGGGCAGTTAAGCGTGATATACTCGTATGTAATTTTTATATGTAATTATTATGTGTCTAATATTGAATTATGGAATTAGTAAATGATTTTTATTATAAACATATTTTTGTATAAGTCAAACACTGATTTGACTCAGGCTGTCAGTTTTTAAATCATACTTGTTTGTTAACGGGTCTGAAGGGGTCTGCTAGGACCGATGCCTGCCGGGGTCTCGTGATTGTTCGAAAGAGATACCGTGACCCTGGCACATGGGCAATTGAAGGAACACGGGTGGGTTTTAGTCAGTAAAAGTCTGACATGTCCTCCCGCTCCGCCCAGAGCGGGAGAAGTCATTTGATCATGTCCCATCCAAAAAAAAAAAAAACTTGTTTGTTAACGGGTATAAAAGGCCGGAGCCATAGTGAAACTGTCAGTTGCTTGGCAGATGTTTAGTTGGCTAGTTCTAGTGCTGTTGTTGTGTGGAAGGATCGACCAGAGGTCACGTAAGTTAAGTAATTGATATTATATCGTAATTATTGCCTATTATCCATTCAACTGTCCAACCCGCGCGGCGATTATCTCCCTAACTGTCCGGGCATCAAAGGACAATGCCCACATACTAGAACAACCGTGGCCCACAGTGAACACTTACAAATAGTGTAAGGAATTATAGTATAAGGTGTTATGAGCACCTTCTAGTACTTATCAGTTCAGAAAATAAGTCGCCATTTGGAAATAAAACAGTTTTTAATTTTTTATAATTTTTAATTTTTTCACAAGCACTGACTTATTTTATACACTTACAATGACTTTTGAATGGTATTAACACAGTCATTGTTCATTTCAAAGTTACTTACTCATTTTAACCTTTGAATAATAGTCACCTTCTAAGTTTAAACAGTCTGGGGGAGTACACACAAAACCCATATATTAAACCTAGAAAGATCCCAGCGAGCAGTTCTCAAAGTAATGCACAAAAGGAACTTACAGTATCCAACGGAGCAGCTATATAAGGATTGTATGGTATTAACGGTTCGACAACTTTATATCAGGAGAGTTCTGCTTATAAGCCACAAAGGCTCAACGTATGACCCGGTAAGACTGAAAAACAAACGCAGAAACGACCTAGTATTTGACCTGAAACCATGTAAAACAGAATTCTTCAGAAGACAACCGTGCTATATGGGTCCATACCTATATAACAAAATAAGTAAAAATACTCAGCTACATCACTTACCAATAAGTAAACTAAAACTTACCATAAATGACTTCCTTCTCTCTCAAAATTATGAAAATACTGAAAAACTTCTAGAAAGTATAAAATAATAAAATAAAGTCACACAACCCCATTCATACACCCGAACCCATACATACACATACACACAAATACACCACACCCCACACTACACATACATCACACATACATATGTTCATTCATAGATGCACACACAAGCATTAAGTAGCTATTAAGTAATTAATTAAATTATTATATTATTACATTATTAAATATTAAATTAAATATACATATATATCATTTTGTAATGTTTACCTTTACAAATATTTACTTTTGCACCGCACCATATATTTTATTTATTAATCAATCAATACTTATCATTTGTCCCTGAAACTAAAATGGCCGTCATGATTATGACGGCGTGCCGTGTGATTACAATGCACGCCTTTGAGCACACGGATTGATTTTTATAATTATTAATTAATCCGTAATCGATTAGACGTATTCAATATACGACTCGAAATTAAATTGACAATATACTAGCAACCCTAAACTTTGCCTGACAGTCAATCTCTCAGTGATAATAATACGTTAAATTACTTATTTATTGCTTATAATGACGGCGACTTAGTTAGAGATAGAAGTTAAACGGATAATTCCTGTTTTAAAAAAATATATTTTTTAATTATCCTTCGAAACGTGTTCGGGTTGGGCCAGGAATAGGCATTGACCTTTCACTTTCTTTTTTACGACATTGCGAATTTTTTTGCACAAAAACGATTACGACTGAAAAACTACTATAGCTATATTCTAATAATAAATACTCACGGAAAGCTAATAAGATATTGAATTCTAATTGGAATAAACTAAATTAATCAAACAAAAAGCTAATAAGATATTGAATTCTAATTAGAAAATAAAGTCGGGGATTTCAAAAAAATATCGTATTTATTTTTTATTTCGTGTTTTACAAGAAAAGTGTAATAGTTACTAGGCAAAATTATTTTTATTATAATAGTACATAATATACCTTTCAAAATGACACCAATATCTAAATATAAGTATTTAGTTTTCTATCAAGAAAAAACAAGTACTTCTCAGAAGGTCCCCGATCCAACACTAAAATCATGAATTACGAGTTGCGTTTGAATAATTTGTAGACCCCATCTCAATATATTTCGTTTGTAAATAGCTGTTATAGTGCTAATAGTAAAGTATTCTCTTATATTTAAGCATTTATTTAACAAAAACAACCAATTCGCAAAATCGATCAACTACAACCAACGAACAATGTCCGCGCGGTCATCATAAAACTTTTCCAGCTATATTATTCCATGTAAACGTTTCGAAATTGGCGTAGTAATGCATATTTCGCAAAGGAAATATCTTCACGTTTAATTTGATGTACAATAACAATATAAATGTGGTATAAAAACAGAAAACTTACCACATTTTAGTTGCAGATCCACACACAAACATAGTTCGCTAGACAACAAGGATGAACTGTTATTTTCTTTTTTTTTTTCTAAATTTTATGTTGCCGGTCCACAGACGAAATTCACTCTCCTGGATGACAAATCTCATATAGCGACATCTAGTATTTCTCTAATGTACGACTATCAAAGGACTGTAGCGATAAACACGTTTCAAGTGACGAATGACGCATAAAACGTCCTTGGTTACAAAAGTAACCATGGACGTTTCGACAAGATTTTATTTGGTTACTTTTGTAACCATGGAAAGTTGAGTGGTTATGACATTGTTGTTGTACTGTTTATAGTGTTGCCAATATTGTAAATGTTTTAAATCCTATAAATGGAATATTCATATTCTTTTCCTAGATATTATTGTTATATTTTGATTATATTGATATTATTCTGAGTTCTCTTGGACAATGGTCCAAGAGATAGAATTAATGTATTTAAGATAATGATAATGTATGGCAATGTAAGAAATGTGTTGATATAATACTTCAATACTGTTTCCATGGAGTTTCTTGTCCTTCTTCTCCATGAAGACCTAGTTTTGGAACGGACGACTAGCTTTCTGATTAATTGCTGACAAGCCTAATTGAAATAAAGGTCTAGTCTTGTCTTTCTGTGCTTTAATTATTGAAACCCTTCCCTGTACATAATTAGTACATATACAAGATTATTTTTAGTATATGCGAAACCTGAATATAGTTTGTTCAGAATCAGTAACTGAATCGATTCCAATAATTTTTACACCATGTTATATTTTGTACCAAAAATATTTAATTACGCTTCCAAGTCGCGGGCCTTAGTGTTTTGTTTCGATTTTAAAATAATCATGTCTTTCTCGTTTTCAAACGTCCATTACACGGAGATGGTACGTACACTAGCTGTTTGTGGTGATCTGCATAATGTTTTTGCGTGGACAACCAGGTAACTTATCAAGCTTATAACTTTGTGATTATTAATGATACAATTTTGAAATTTTTTTCATAGATTCTTTACATAAAAATACTAGACCCGTGTTTCGGGTTTCGCATAAACAAAAATTAATGTTGTATATACACTTATAGTTATATACTGCTTAACCTCTTAAGACCTGAACTTGAACCAAATATGATAATAATGTTTTTTGTGGTTTATTGTAGTTATAGGGGTATAAATAAGACACACAATTTTTTTTAGTTTTTTTTAAATTAATATAATTAATAAAAAAGTTGGTGCACATATGTGTACCTTAGGTTTCAGCGTGGGCCAAGGCTCTTGTAATTGTGGTAGCTTTCAAAACAATTATTTTTGAGCACACATAGGTACACATTGCATTTGACACACATGGTGCGGCAGCGTGAGGAGCACGTTGGATGTCGACATTTTGAAGCGAACTTGCTGTCCACAAATCGCGGCAGGTGACCCACATTGTCAAGCCTAATTTCAGGTTGTGGTTGGGGTACAACTTGCCGGTGTTTTTTTGTGGGCGGTTCACATATATCGCTTGTAGAAGTCGAGCTGGATCTTATCGAAGGGCTGGCACTGGGACGAGATTTGGAACCAAGAGCCAAGAAGTTGGGTTCAACCCTTCCGCCGCTAAACTTCATCATCGCTTTGGCTAGATTCAGTCGGTATTGTAGTAAGCCTAACTTTTCCTTGCGTTGGACATTTTCTTCGGCGCAACAGCGGGTGTACATTATCCAGCAATTGACGACAACCAAATCAATAAAATGGGAAAAAGTTCTTGTAGTCCACTTTCTTGTTCGCATTGCACTCCGGTAGTAAGCGATTAGTCTGTCGCACAAGTCTATTCCACCCATACAGGTGTTGTAATTTCTGATTGCTGCTGGCCGGGCTACGTCTATTTTCTTCTTTTCTTTTTTACACCACCGTTTGCAGGTATCTGCAGAAGCGCTCCCTGAACAAGTAGACAACATTGTCACGGCCTTTGTATCCATCCATTTTACGACACACACATTCTCATCACTTCTTACTCTTTCATCCCACTCTCCTCTTTCTAATGCCTTGTCATTCTTCAGTTTCTTTGCTACTGGCCCAATCCTATTTGACATTGCAGTTCCAGTTAGAAAAATACCGCAATTTTTTTCCAGTAAATGTTCTGCCAGTTTCAGACTAGTAAAAAATCTATCTGTATACAAAACACAGCTACCGGTAATCGTGCGGCAAAGTTTTTCCACGATACCCGCTCCTAGTCCTAGATTTTTCATGGTATCTGCAGGTAATGTATCCTTGCCAACATAAATTTCAAAATCCAATACCAACCCATCTCGGGCAGCCAGCACGAAGTTCTTCAGGCCCAGTGGATTCGGCTTAGCTGGCACGTATTGGCGGAATTCACATCGTCCGGAAAATGGTATCATTTGCTCGTCAATTGACATATGTTTCGAGCGAGGCAAACTATGACATTTTTTTAGAATGCGGTCTATCAAAGGTCTGATTTTCCACTGCTTGTCATTAGGATTTGGCTGGCTGACGTCAACTAAGTGCAGATAGTTCCTAAGCTCAAAAAAACGATCACGACTGATTGTATCCCTAATTATAGGTACACAAAGATCTTGACACCAGTAGAGCTTTCCTTGGGGATATTTGAGGGAGCCCATCATCAGTTGCACGCCGGCAAAGTGGATCATTTCAATAGCATTTGTATCTATTGACTTTAGATCTCTTTTCTGAGCTGAATACAGGTTGCTCTGTTCTGCTAGTAATTTCCAAAAGTCTAGCCCCAAATACTCAAAAAAACAGTACAAGACATTCATGTCTGAACTCCCCTGTGAAATTAACACGTCATCTGCAATATCAGGCCCACGGCAAGGCATTACGTTCTTCCGCCACAATAATCGTGATGTACTTTGACTTACTTCTTCAATATTTTCGTCGTCTTGTCTCACTTCTTCAGATATTTCTTCAACTTCGCTTTCTCCACAATTTTCCGCTTCTTCATGGTCCTGAAGACCTCTTAAGACATCTGGAGGCAAGTACTCTTCATCATCATCATCGTCTCCAGAAAAGTCAAAATCACTGTTGTTCAGGATATCCTCAATAACTCGGTCGTCCATATTCAAGCTGAAAAAGAATCATATACCTATGTCACAAAAGTAATCTTTAGTCCTGAGGTACACATACGTGTACCATTAAAACGAGACGACAATAACACAATAAAAAAATCAAACAGATGAAAAACTTACCTTTCACACGTTAGTACAATAATTTAGTAACACAAATCAACAAATATATTGAACTAAACAGAATAATTTGATTTTTTAACGAAATTCAAACATTGCAAGTAGATGTCGCGTGACAAAAATTACAACCGACAAATTCGAATGAAAAAATTATTCGACAAACTTTCTCCGCGACGCCATCTATTGACTTATATTCGAAACTCTGGAATCTATAATAACTTATTAAAGTACTAAAAGCTGTCAAAAGATGTCGCTACTAGTTGTAGCTTGAATAAATTATAGGTGCACATGTGTGTACCCACGGTCTCAAGAGGTTAATATAACATCAGAAGTGGCGATTGTTCCCTGTCCTTTTAAAACTGCTTACTAATGAATGTTATTTTCTTATTTTCATGCTCGATGGTGGGGCCACTAACGGTCTATTGGAAACCGTTCGTTGGCGAATCGCTGACTACACTTGCACCTTGACATCTGAGCTGCGGTGCTGCAAGTTGCTGTATGAGGTTTGAAACTGCGGAACCTCGACTTTTTGTAATAATATCACGAAGTTTTCAGGAAATAAGTAGTAAATGAAATCGTTGAAATCCTTAGAGGCCCTTCTACATTAAAGCGAAATACAAAGGGATAAAATGATTAAATTAAGGGATTAAGTATTGCCAATCACTTTTACATCATCATTCAATAGCTAATCAAGTACCAATGGGTTATTGTGGATGGAAACATATTAACTACTTAATAGTCATTGTACCTTTATTTCTTTCAAGTATTATAAGAGGATACAATTTTGAAAAAAAAGGGGAAGTATTATGATGCAGGTGTTCACAGAAATGAAACTTCACGATGTCAGATGTTTAGAAAGTATTTATTTGCACAGAAAGAGGTACCGGTTACAGACGTTAAAGTTTAAAAAAAGAACCTAGCCACGTTTTAAGGAGCTCGGTTGTTGTTTTTTTGAAAAGGGATTTTTTTTTTAACTTTTTAGTTATGGTATGTATCTCTTATATCACTGCTGGCCACGTGAATAGCAGTGACAGAACTATTAGAATATTATCATGATAAACAAAGTGGATTAAATTCGTATTATCGAAGCTAATGCAAAAACTACCAAAGCAGAGTCAATGAAATTCAAATGGGACTACCAATTAAAAAAAAGAATCATCAAAATCGTTCACCCAGCCAAAAATTATGAGGTAACAAATATAAAAAATACAGTTGAATTGAGAACCTCTTTTTTGAAGTCGGTTGAAAAAAATAGTAAAGTGAATCCGTTTTTCGTAAAGTTTTAATGATGATACACGTACTAACAACAAGAAATCGTTACATAAGGCCCGTAATACACACTTGGCTGGCCACGTATTTAATTATTTACCGTAGCATTAGAAAAGTTTAAGGAGAAACCGTTATTCTTCTTAGTGTGTCGATAGCAATCTAAATGTAGTCAGCCCAGAATTTGGCTGAGAAACCGTTGATTAGGTTACAAATAAATCGGGAGTGCCGAGCGATATTCAGGCGTCAGGGTTTGGAGTTCCCATTTTATTGGGATAAACAAGAAGTATAAACAGTTACAGCGTTTTAATACAATATTAATTACACGATATAAAAAGAAACACAATAAAAAGGTAACAGATGGTAAAGTAGGTTAAAACAATACAGTTCGACGAACAAAAGGTTACAGTTCGTATAGAGGCCTAAGCGACCCAAATACAAAGTGTATCTTTCGCTATTTAGCTAGTCAATACAGATTTTTTTTTTTTATAATAAAATATTTAATATAATTTATTAAATTTTTAATAATTTTCTTTCTTTCTTTTTCATAATATTCATATTAAAAATTAAAATAATAATAAACAATTAATAATAAGTTAATTAATAATATATTAATATTATTAATTTAAACTAGCTGACCCGACAGACTTCGTCCTGTCAAAAAGATTTGTAATGTGGCAGTTTTTGTGCCTACGTATTTTAAAAAATTCTCCTGAACAGAACCGTCACCCTGGTGATAGGGCGTTGTGAATAAAAAATAATCAAATAAAACATATATAAGGATTTAAAAGTAAGTAATCGCTTTATTGTTAATCATGTGAATCATAATTATTATTATTATCATTGTAGTGCTTTGTGGTATACGATGTTTTTTGTTTGATTACCTGGCGCATAGATAAACAAATCTGATGGTTTTCCAACACGGGAACAGGCAACATACAATTGACCATGTGAGAAACATGGGTTTTCTAGATTAATACCACAAACACTTAATGATTGCCCCTGGGACTTGTTTATAGTCATAGCAAAAGCAAGCCGCACTGGAAACTGTAGTCGTTTAAACTCAAATGGCACATCAGTCGGAATCATTGGGATGCGCGGTATGAGAACATCTTCTCCTTTATACTTTCCTTTGAGTATAGTTGCTTCTATCACATTGTTTAGTAATTTTTTTATCGCTAACCGTGTACCGTTGCAAAGACGCGGTTGGTTGATATTTCGCAACATTATAACCACCGATCCAACCTTTAATTGAAGATTGTGAGGTGGCAATCCTGGCAAATCCAGCGAGTTTAAACATTCCGGTGGATAGTTGACTACATCATCTTGATTAGTAGCCGAATCAACTGATTTATATATCCTCAATTCGCCTGTAATTTGTTCTTGAATTTTGAAATTTAATTCATTTACATCTATGTTTTTTGCAGCCAGTATAGCTCGTTCGCTCAACCAATCATGGTTTCTGTAATTTTGAGAAACATCTGGAAACACCTTCTGAATAAGCTCATCTTTTGATCGAGTTAACTGACAAAAACTTTGAGGAAAGTTAATGCAGCCAGTCAACATGTCTATAGGAAATTTGCCATTACCAATGTCAATGAGTTGTTTAGAGAATATGTTTCCAGATTGGTCATTTTGCAACTCGACACGCATATTCTTGCTTAAATGAAGTACTTTGACATGTTTCCACAAATTGGAGGACTTTAGACATGCATTGAGTTCATCAGCTGGCGTTGATCGTGGAATCACTGGCAATGTTTGACGAAAATCTCCTGCTAATAAAATCATTGCACCACCAAATCGGGTATTATTGCTCCGTAGATCTTTTAAGGTTCTGTCTAAAGCCTCCAAAGATTTTTTATGTGCCATCGTGCATTCATCCCAAACAATCAATTTACATTGCTGCAAAACCTTTGCCATTGCAGAGTTCTTCGAAACGTTGCAGGTTGGAGTTTCATTGCTTTGCATATTTAATGGCAATTTTAGTGCTGAATGGGCTGTTCGACCACCTTCAAGCAAAGTTGCTGCGATTCCCGACGAAGCGAGTGCAAGTGCAATTTTATTTTGTGAGCGAATTGTTGCTTATATTAATGAAATCAAAAAAGTTTTTCCTGTACCACCAGGTGCATCTAAGAAGTAAATCCCTCCAGTTTCATCATTTGTTACTTTCATAAGAGTTTCAAATACATACTTCTGTTGTTCATTTAACAGTGGAAGATTTGTTTGAATTAATTCTTTCAAAGCGTTGAGATCATACAGTCTTTCTCGATGCAACTCTTGGTTAAAAGCGTCATGCATTGGACGATTGGGCGCGGTCAGGCCTAATTGAATTAATAGTTTGACATTATCAAGCACATGTCCTCAATTGAAATCAATGCTTCATTGTAAATTTCTTCACTGATTTGTATATTTGGATTTCCCATTCTATTCCGTATTTGATACAAAATATCATCACACATATAATCTTTGTACTTGATCCACAAATCAATTGGGTTTGATGGGAAGCATGTAGATATGATTATAGAAAACAATGTTCGTATTTGATGAGCGTGTGATGATATTACAGCATCATTGAGAGTTTGATCCCAATGAGCGTCATTTTCAAGCAATTGCAAACGTTGACAGGCTTCTCTGTAGGATCCACACAATTCACCATCAACAGTTCGTTACTGTTGGAATGATGTTGGGCCACGTACATTGACTAATAGCAGTCGTAAATAAAAACATTCATCATTGCTTGGATGTACTGAATAAATCCGGCCAATCGCATCGGTGGAATATACATCTGTATATCCTGGAACTGGTTTTTCTTGTTTCCGTCGTATAAATCTCCTTGAGGATTGATTCCAGGTATAATATTTTGGCATTACAGAATATAGCAATGTTTGTGCGAGATCATCGTTTTGGCATGTCTCAAAAAAACTGGTTAATGTAGTAGATGGTGGCTGAGCAGCTCTTTGTACTGCGTTCTGTGCTGTAAAATACACTCTTTGTCCATTTTCTAAATGCACAGCTAAGTGAACAACAGAAGGGTGTCTCTCATGAATAGGAAAAGAAAATATTCGCCAAACTGCTTCATTACTACTGACATAGCGGCCCATTTGGTATTGGGTAACTTCATCATTGGAATTCTCTGCACCAATTCCAATCACAGCCATATCACTCCCTTTGGTTACATATTTGCAAATGTATTTTATAGATTTCACTGAATGGCAAGATTCAACGTTGATGTGTGCTTTGAATGTCTTTGATAAAATGGGTGAATATGGAACAATCCAACGATTATCTATTTCAATATCTTGTTGATTTAATTTGACAATTGTTGATTTTCCATTGTCTGCTGTCGATCTGCGACGATACAATGGATAACCGTCATTACCAGTAATTGTTTCCGATATTAATGTCCGTGGATATCGTTTTGAACATTTACCATCCATCATACACGGTGAATTTTGATTAAGAGTTCCACAGGGACCATGTATCATGTTTTTGATAACTACCTCATGCAATCCAGGATCTACTTGTACATTAGGGATTTCAGCTGATATCACTGCATCAACTTCATTTGGCCTTATCTTTTCAACCAACCAAATCAAAATGTGTGCATGTGGCAATCCTCGTTTCTGCCACTCCACAGAATACATCCAGCAGCGTGTCTCACCAAACACATTATGTTTTACGATGGAATCCATTAAAGATTTCAACTTTTGTCTAAAGACTCTGGCTGTAATATCATGACGATCAATGGGTGATTGCCCAGAGAATAACTCCTGCTTGATTTCTATCCATTGCGGATTGCATGTAAATGTGATGAACAAATCTGCTGTACCATAATGACGAACATACGACATGGCATCTTGAGCATATTCGTGCATATGCCGAGGGCTTCCGATGTATGTTGCTGGAAGAATAGTCATCCGACCGACATTCTGTGCATTTCCATCAGTATTAATCGCATCTCGAAGGTGAATATACTCTTCAGATCGGAGTTTGGTTTGATTCAACCTGATGAATGTTAATCTCTCCGTTTCAATTTTAACATACATGTCAACAACATATTTGTGATATAATCGCCGACATTTCAATATGTGATTATCTTCATTTTCCCGAATCATTAGGCGGTATGAATAATAGTTCATTGAACTTACTTTTTTGTTGGTTTCAGAACCTGTAAATAGATTTTGTTTTAATAACATTCAAATATAAAATTAAAATACATAATATAATGACTGAGATATTATCGCCATAGCTAAACTAATATTTTAGTTACCTGTAATGGGATTTATCATTTTTATTGAGAAATCGTAGCCATCTTCACCTTGCCAAAATATAATGGGATATTGCAGTGCATCATATGAGCGGTGTGTTTCCTTTATACGTTGTAATTGATCATTCCGACGATGTAAAACAATATCACGGGATTCCAAGTTTTCTCCAACTACAA
Organism: Aporophyla lueneburgensis; assembly: GCA_932294355.1. Taxonomy (NCBI): domain Eukaryota; kingdom Metazoa; phylum Arthropoda; class Insecta; order Lepidoptera; family Noctuidae; genus Aporophyla; species Aporophyla lueneburgensis. The sequence goes on from OW028735.1 coordinate 23,977,356, forward strand.
CGATAGCAACTTCATCAATAGTTGGTGCATTAAAACGTCTTGTATGTTGACCTGCAGGTGTTTTATCAGCTCTGATTACAATTTTGTGGTTATCGGATGGCATCAGATCCAGGGCAGTTTTAAACAATATAATCAATTGATTGTGTTGATGAAATAAAGTTTGTAATTGTTCTACAATAGACCTCTTTACTAAATTGTTATGTGCACAACGCAGATCAATTTCTTGTGGTGAATTGCCCATAAAATAAATTTGCAGGAATTTGTTGTCGCTATCTGACACTGGTAACAGTGAACCTGCTCTGTGATATATTTGCCCTTGTATCTGTAAATAAAAAAAAAATATTATGGTGTGGTATAAATTAATGGATTGTCAGTGATCAAACTTAAATAATATTTGATCTTAAAAAGTATATATTTAGTTTTAACTAATATCTATCAAATATAATAAAATATAATAAAAGTGTCACTGAAACTGAATCACCATATAATATGATGACTAAGTGATATATTTCGTAATGATTAAGAAATTGAAGATTAGTGACACATCTTAACTTTGGTGACAGAAAATTTTATTCGCTAAAATAATTATGAGTAACTGCTATAATACATACCTTGAAAGTTGGCATAAAATTTTCCCGAACTACATTTGTTGCCCCAAATGAAGTCATTTGAAAGCAATTGTTATATTGTTGGATATGTGTCAAAAAAAGTGTATAGAATCTGTTCCTATTCCTGAAACCAATGAGTACAATGGTTCTGGTGGTGGATCCAATGGTATCAATTTCACTTTACCATTTGCGCAACACAATCCATTGGCTTCGTTTTTTGTATTTTAATGCCTTACAGTGTGAGCAAACCGAGTTCATAGAACCAATAACAACACATTGGTAGTTACTGTAGTCAATTGACACATCGTAACTGAAAGCAGCTCGATTCAAACTTGCGCGATTATTAGTTGAATGTCGCGCTCGCGCTTCACGCGTTTGTGATATCCGAATTCTTTCACGTTCATTTCCGTCGTCACGTTCTTGTGCAGTACGATTAGATCGGTAATTAGCTTGGTTTGTAGCATTTCTGGTTCTTCTACCTAAATTGCTTCGTCTTATAGGAGGCATATCAAATATAAATTATTTTTTCACTAATCACGAACTAAACAAACACTAACTAACTAAACACTCTGCACAAAACACGATATACGAATTTGTTTCGTGTATCAGTTGTCAAAAGCAAACTCAGTAGATTAGGTAACAGACAACTTTTTTTTTTTTAAATTTGATATGACTTGAAGTCAAATCCTTTTAAGCCGTACGAATTGTTTTATTTATTTAAAATTTGTATATTAAAAATAATAAAACACTGTTGGTAACGCGATTTTTGTTTGACTGATGTAATGACGTGGAAACTGATGCATTTTATCTCGCGTGCCGAAACTAATACAAAAGAAACGCGAGTTTCGGAACGCGACATTAAACTCCTCCAACTATGTATTCTGTGCTCCAACGCACACACGCACATTGTTTTGATAGATATGATCTTTGACGTTAGGAACACACCTACATTGCTTAGACAACAGTGAGTGCTTGTAATTTAATATGAACTTTATACCATAGCAATAAAACTCAAATTGACTACGTTTTAGTTAGAAATCATTTGTATGGGAAAAAGAAAAGGGCTATTTTTAGGGTTTTTCCAGGAATAATTCTAATTTTTCTTGCCGTAAAAACCATCCTTGAACTTCAACGAACATTTAAAAAAAAGATTTGGCCAAATTGGTCCAGGCGTTGTTGAGTTATGCGCTTACCAACACATTTTGCGATTCATTTTTATATTATAGATTATATAATATAATAAATTAATATATATATTAATATACAGCAGCGCTGTACCAGGTAAACCGACAGTTTTGTCGGGAGCAGAGGCTCTGTAATGAGTCTAATCCGAGAGAAAGAGCGAAAGAGAGAAAGAGCTGGCACTCAATGAGCAAGTCAGTCTATCTACTGACTTGCTCACTGAGTGCCAGCTCTTTTATAGGACAATGTCTCGCCTTAATATCCATGACAACTCTGTCCGATGGCGCGCGGAAGTACGCCACGTGTTTACTTAATACAAAACGCTAAGGTATGCTTAATCTAATAAGACTTACATTATTAAGTAATCAAATATTACAAGAATAATTGTCATAAAGAAACAACGGTGAATTTAGCAACGCCAATCATTTTAAAATTAAAGTAACAAGTCATTTGTTCTTTTGAACAAAAGTGTCGGTTACAATTATCGAAATAAGTAGCCAAAAATCAATTAGTGCGTACACCAAGTGCTCAATAAATTATGCTCTGATTTATAAGACAATATCTGATAGAAACATCTCCTAAATGAATGATAATAAAAACAATTCATAACAAATTATGCGGACTACCCACAATTTATAATTGTTAACAAACTCCGACAAATATATGAAATTACGTATAGAAAAAAAAAATAAGATGCTAAAAACGTCATAATGTTGACTAATTGTTTTCTGCATTTTTAATTTTTGTCTTAATCTGCGTTTGCTATTAAATTTTCAAACATGTAAACAAACTAGTTCAAAAATAATCATCTTGATACCTACACGTAAAGCTAAATAGATATTCAAGTTTCTATAAAATAAATTTGTTATTAGGATTTGAATACACTATAGATAGACTTATTTCTCCGACATAAGATATATTTTAAGTGTTAATTCTTCACAGCTTGTTCATTATTAGCTTTGGAACATGTCACGGACGGTGTATGCCCAAGGTAGTTCTAGCATTTTGAAATCAATCGATTAACGGAGTAAATATGAAAAAATATTTGAGGTGGTAGTTAACGCAGAATTCATAGATCAGATAACACTTTGTTTAATTATAAAAGTGATTATGTGGATCTCAGTGCTTAATGCAATTTTAGTTTCATTTCTTTTGAGGGTTAGGTATATTATTTTAAGATATTTAGAATTAGCTTGTGAGGTTTTTATTATAGGGACATACTCACAGGGATGAGACCTGAGATAAAACCTTATTATTTAGGTTTGGTTAAACTGAAATAACCGGATTTATAAAACAACACAAATAAAAGAAAAATAAACTACACAATTCGCGGTGAATTTAGTTGTGAAATAAATGAAAATTAACCGCTGGAGTCTTAGGCCTGGTGTTAGGAGACTCACGTGCAGCGGGTGAGACCATAACATCACTTGGGTCATAGACCAATGAAAACAATATAAATGTTCCTCTTATCGCTTTTGACACTTGTACTTCGAGATGACGTACAGTTCGGCATGGTCGTAAAAGGTTATTTTCTAATTATAAGCATTTTTGTCCATTTCAGTTGTACTGAACGTTCAAACGATATATTGACAAAGATTAGATTTATTATGATTTATTGGATAATTATTTTGGAAGATTAAGAAAAAGGTATTGTGAATACTGATGTAATAACATGATGTAACAATTGTAATGGGCATTTACCATTATTTATTTTTTTGTAGTTATGGTCTGATCCTTTATATCTTCAGTTCTCAAATTATTTCCTTTATCAAGCTCACCTCATTAAGCTACGATACTGAGCAGATTATCACATAGAAAATTAAATTAAATTGGATTACAGCGATTACCGATAAAGCAACCCAAATCTTTTATGTTCAATGGCCTGACAATTTTATGAAAAACAAATAAAATAAAAACAACAGAAAATAATGATGCTGTTAGTGTCACACTATTGATTCGGTTTGACATATTAAGATGATAGCTGAATGTCATTCTGTGCTAATAGACGTTACAAACATTTACATGTTGAGTTGGTGAAGCTGTACGAATATAGTTTGGTTGACTGTACAAGTACTATAAAAACGATGTTATTTGAGAGATATTTAAATGCCATTCAAATGTTCATGGTAATTTAAAATTACTTGTTTAGGTTCTGATGTTTATAAATTGTTTCGAAGATAATTTTAACGAAGAAAACAACACATAGTTAGTAGTAGTTTAACATCCTGAAAATTCAATTTATACTTCGGTATGATCCTCCATGTTTTCTTCAATCGGTCTTTCGTTGCTGGAGACCGTGGTCACTGGACCCGTTTAAGCGGACAGCCAGGCTCCGTTGACTCTGTGAGAAAGTAGCTAACACCACCTACTGAAATAATTTGAGGATGTGGCTTCTTTTACTTTGATTAATTCTTTACTTTTTCCAAAGTAGTGAGCATCACATAGTACAGAAAATAAATAGCTTTTCTCAAGATTAACCTCTGTGAAATAATTGTTTTTACTTTGGTTTGTTAGGTATTAGTTACAGTTATTACTTCCAAAGTGAAGTGGAAATGTTGTGGTCGGAGTGGCCATGTCAAAAATTTGTGGAAATGTTAATAGTAAATGATTATTGAATACGGTTTTCGGTAATATTGTCAGATTGACCGAGCGATGAATTATTCGAATCATTTTCATGATCACTGGCTACTGTTTTGATACCACGGTTAATTTTTAATTTCAATAGTTAAAAGTTAATCAATAGGAATGGCTTTTTCAATTATTTCTAAAATAATTGTTTTGTAAACTAAATTATACCGACAAACGATTCATTATTTGTCAAAATTGTTTAAGTATTTAACCTGTTTCTATTACATTAGGGAGGTAAAGAAAAAAAAAACAAAAGGTTTCGATACATAGGTAGATAAGTTTTATTACGCTTAGAGAACCTGAAATGAGAATCAAACGAAAAGTAAAAAAAAAAGTAAAGATTCGCTGGGCGATCGTTTACTTGGTGCTTGTCTATCTCACCAGCAGTGGATGAATAGAACTTGCATGACGAAGTAACCGATAAAATTTGTTTCCGCTGGTCGGTCATTTGCTTGGTGCAAGTCTATACCACTAGCAGCGGGTGGAGGGGACTTGGCACGTCTAGGCACTTGGCAAAACAAAAGGAGAAAAAACAAAAACAAAAAAAAAATAAACAGTTGTAGAAAACTAGGTATCTAATGTACTTCGAGAGCGAAGTACTTGTCAGTATGGCCGTGATATATGTAATTTTTATATGTAATTATTATGTGTCTAATATTGAATTATGGAATTAGTAAATGATTTTTATTATAAACATATTTTTTGTATAAGTCAAACACTGATTTGACTCAGGCTGTCAGTTTTTAAATCATACTTGTTTGTTAACGGGTCTGAAGGGGTCTGCTAGGACCGATGCCTGCCGGGGTCGCGTGATTGTTCGAAAGAGATACCGTGACCCTGGCACATGGGCAATTGAAGGAACACGGGTGGGTTTTAGTCAGTAAAAGTCTGACATGTCCTCCCGCTCCGCCCAGAGCGGGAGAAGTCATTTGATCATGTCCCATCCAAAAAAAAAAAAAACTTGTTTGTTAACGGGTATAAAAGGCCGGAGCCATAGTGAAACTGTCAGTTGCTTGGCAGATGTTTAGTTGGCTAGTTCTAGTGCTGTTGTTGTGTGGAAGGATCGACCAGAGGTCACGTAAGTTAAGTAATTGATATTAATCATATTGTAATTATTGCCTATTATGACATTGTTGTTGTACTGTTTATAGTGTTGCCAATATTGTAAATGTTTTAAATCCTATAAATGGAATATTCATATTCTTTTCCTAGATATTATTGTTATATTTTGATTATATTGATATTATTCTGAGTTCTCTTGGACAATGGTCCAAGAGATAGAATTAATGTATTTAAGATAATGATAATGTATGGCAATGTAAGAAATGTGTTGATATAATACTTCAATACTGTTTCCATGGAGTTTCTTGTCCTTCTTCTCCATGAAGACCTAGTTTTGGAACGGACGACTAGCTTTCTGATTAACTGCTGACAAGCCTAATTGAAATAAAGGTCTAGTCTTGTCTTTCTGTGCTTTACTTATTGAAACCCTTCCCTATACATAATTAGTACATATATACACTTATAGTTATATAAAGTGTTAAAAAATTAACTGCAAGAATTTCGTCCACTTACTCGGCATCGAAAAACGAACACATCATTTTTTTTAAAAATTTTTTTGAGCATTTTAGTATTTTCACATAAATAAAACAATTTATTAAAATATTTTTTGTGCGCTGTACGTAGGGCTGCGCTTGCGGCCATCGTACCGCGCGCGAGCGACTCGCTAGCGGTTCCCCCGCCGCCCGCTACTCTTCCCGCAGCTCTCGCCGCACCCTTTCCCGATCCGTTTAGTCGTCCGATATCCGTCGCGCGATACGGGTGTGATTCCCTGTGTCATTTACGGCAAATACGTGCGTTCGCGCAGTTTCGCGAATACTTTTAATAATACCGTTTACGTATTCCAATCGAGAGTACTTAGATATGGTAGTGTGCTACATTATGACTGGTGAAAGTTTAGCTGCGGCACGTAACCGTTACCGTGAACTGTATGGTGAGCAACGACGAGTGCCTGCTGTCCAAACAATCCTAGGAGTCTACCAGCGCTTAGTCAGCTTCGTCCTCATCAAGCAATAGTAGGCCACGACTCTCCGGTGACATTGAAGATTGAGTGCTGGAATACTTCAACGACTGTGTATGGACAAAGTGGCAACAACATTCAAATCGTGGACGAACTAAAAACTCGTATAATTAGTGCATTTGATTTAATTAAAAGTGACAGAGACACATTAATCGCAGTGCAAGGAAACGTAATACGTCGTACTAACTTATGCATTAGACAAAACGGTGAACACTTTCAGCACCTTTTGTAAATAAGGTAAAAATTAAGACCATTTGTAAATAATTTTTAAATTATTGTAAATAGGTTGATTCAAATTGTTTAAACATACCAGGTTATTGAGCTAACTTAATTTAAACAGTTAAAATATGCTATTTGTAAGTAGTTCGATAATTTGCCAGTCCAAAGTCTGTGAAATGAGATGGGAAAATTAGAATCAGCTGTTTACGAATTTGCGCCGTCGATTCGTGTCGCAGGGGTGAATGACTCACGCGTGCGGCGAGGCGGCCGCGGTGTCGTAGGTCGCCGGCGCCGCCGGTGCGCATGCGGTGTACAGTGCGCATATTCAATAATTTTGTGCGAAGTGAAAATATTGCAAATCTCTGAAACGGGTTGTTATTTTGAAATCTTTTTTCGCCATTATTTTTTATTTGTAATACTAAACAAGTTCTTACTTTTCTTGCAGTTAATTTTTTAACACTTTATATACTGCTTAATATAACAAGCGCGTACAGTTAACAAATCGTAATTTAAAATCGAACTGCTTAAAATAAAATTTATTACTTACCAAATTTTATTTTAAGCAGTTCTATAAACGATGAGGCATGCAAGCAAGCATGCAGCATGCATAGTTTATGTCACGGCTCCGGCGCTATGGGGCTCCGGCGGCGGTCCCACGCGAGCTTATCGTCGCAGATGTGCTTTACGCTCGCCACCGCGGCTGGGCGGCGAAGCCGGCCAGTGAGCCGAAGCTGTCAAAACCACCTGCTCCTTAGCTCTCAGGCCGCCTCGCCCCTCCGTGCCTACGCGGTTTTAAATTACACTCTAGGGGTAGGGCAGACAAGACTACGTGCAGTCGGTTTTGCAACGATTCGTTTCTGTAACTATGCAGCACAACATATTGAATTTATAAGACAATACTTGTAAAAATTAAACAGTTGTAAAAATTTATTCCCATATTTAATTACTATTTATTTATTGTTATTGTCATTTAACTTAAATAAACTAAATATTAAACCATTTAAATAATCAGACTCATTATTTGGATTAATTATCAAGGACTTCTACATTAAGAATTCACTAGTTTTTGCATTTAAAACTTAATGGAAGTCATAATGGCGGTCTCTGATTTGTCAAAGCGTGCCACGCCATGCGTGCCTCCCTCCCCGCCCTCACACCGCGTCATATTTAGTTTTATTATCAAATTGCCCAATTATCATGTAGCAATATGTGACAATCCGCGGCTAAAGGTACCTTGTGGTCGATATGGAGTTATGCATACGCTAGTAATCTGCGATTAATACGCTGTAGATATCAAAAAAGATCAACCTCCTACGATGTTTTGTTACGGAGATATATATTTTTTTTAAATTATATTCGAAATTGTGCAATTTCGAGAAACAGACATTTTAAGTTCAGTCACCTCGAACACTATGTTGCCGTTGTAAGTTACATAGTGGCTAACGAAAAATTATTCCTGGGACTCCTGTCTTTTAAAGAATGTTGAGACAACTTCTGTATTACTAATCAGAACCTTGTTATGGACCAATCAATGTGTCTATGGACCAATTTCTAAAAAATGATGTTTTGTTTAATTTTGCCAAATTCGTGCGATGAGACCTACAGATTTTTAACTGATCTATTAGAACACAATTTCGAAAGAAAATCTTGACAAAATAAATAAATAAAAACAAGAATTAGGGGTAAAAATCACCTTTAATAATTTTCATGCAAAATCACAAAACTTAACAAATTTCAGTCATAATTTAACAAACAATATAATTTTTCATACATAAATCAACGAAAATCTTTCATTAACTTAAAATAAAACTGACAATGGTGCCGATTCTGTTGTCACAAAATTCTCTAAAAAAACTAAACCAAATTTTAGTGATTTTTCACTAAAATTTGGTTTAATCCTGTCAAACGACGATTTCCTATTCTGAAATAGACTAAAGTGATACAACTTAACTATATTTTAGTTTGACAGCACTAAGATTGCACTGAATAATTATTGTAGTCAAAATTTTTGGTGAAAACCGGCAAACTCAGAATAGCAAAATTGACATTTTCACTAAACTAATAACTTTAGTGAAAATGTCAATTTTGCTATTCTGAGTTTGCCGGTTTTCACCAAAAATTTTGACTATAATAATTTATTTTAACTAAATCTGACTATTTTTAATCGCGATTAAAAAGGTGTGGAATAAAACTAGTGGTCATGAACTAAAATTCTCAACAACGCGAACGCCTCGCCTTCACGTGCAAAAACGGTTCTGTATTTTTTATTTTCTTTTTGCTTATATCTTGAAAATGGCGTGTCCTATCGCAAAAATAATGAAATTTTCGGCCCCCTTAGTATACCCTGCCGGGGTATACTAAGGGGCCGAAAATTTTAAATTCATTTAAATCTCAACACGTGGGTAATATTTTTTTTATATTTTTCAAACAAAATTGAAAAATTCCATATAAAACACGTTGAGGCTGCCCCCCAGCACGCGCCTTCGTCTCTCAAAAAAATCATTCTACGCAATGCACACACAAGTACAACGTTGCGAAACCAAAAGAAAAAAAAAAATACCACGCTGAGTCGCGATTGTCAAATTCGATTTTAGTCGTGTCAAAATAATTTTTAAATTTAGAGATTTTTCCTTGCAGAATAGCGTTACAATTCTCATAGCCAAAAGTAAGGAATTTTAGAGACTGTTTAGTTAGTTTAGTTCGTGTACAACAGAATCGGCACCAATATCGCCATTACAGGCTAATTTTAGCTTTTTAAGTCACTTAAACTTACATCACAATAGTAGTTTTTGTTCCATACATTTGAGAAAAGGTACCTTATGGAAATAATGTAACAAATTATAATCCGTCAAAACAATAAAATTAAGATTATACATTGATGATAATGGTTTTTCTAATGACTGGTTTTATTTCTAACATTTTAGTAATAAATCGTTACAAACATAATCAGTTCTTTTTTAGTCTCATTAAAAATTATTAATTTTTTTTTATGTAAAGAAAAGGGTCCTTATGGCCGAGTTACACGATATTAAAGATTTGCTTGTTCTGAACGCCTTTTTTTACAAAAATGGACACCACCGCTAACTTGGTTTCTGCGACCAACCTCACCACAATAGGTGCATGTAGGCTTTTTACGTTTTGTATTTGGCAAAGGCTGAACACCACTACAACTTGGCTGTGACTGAGTAGGAAGCACTTGGGGAAGATTTTCTAAAGGATCTTGAGATGCGCGCAGTTAAGGCTCGGGGCAAAGTATGTCTTGGGATTCAGGTCGTACAAATTGTCTAATTTTTTCATATAGATATTTTTGCCTGTCGTAGGAGAGGCCTTGTGGTTGGATAACTTCAGGCATCTCGTCAATACTAAATGTATCTTTAAATATAACATGCTGGACGCAAGATTCGCCAGTGGCAGACTTTTAGCAAGAAATTTGACCAGCTAGAGATAACTCTGTTTTAAAATGGCTGTAAATTTAGAACAGTAGCCGATTTCTTACTTTTGAAAAAAATTACCCAATCATACGTTTTAACATTTACAGTATTACCAACCTCGTTACCGACCATTACTGACATAATCGAATTTGTCTTTTGGCATGCTGTTACAGCTGCTTCGCCAATGTCTTTTACCGTACTGACTTGTGATTTTCGGAATTTCTTCTTAAACAAACCAAAATATTGGTCGGGTGCAAATTTGGTGTGGCTTACAGGTAGAAACGATAGCTGAAAACTTTTGTGTCTCCCTGTCATTACCCGCCATAATCCGTATTGTATAAGGTAATTGTTTTTATTTTGCCCAGCGCAATTATCGGCGTGGCAAACGACTTTAGTCTCTCCTAGAGCAAAGTTTTCGAAGAAATGGTGGAGAAAAGAAATAACAACGATCGCTCCTTTGCCTGTCGCACATGACTCAGGAATTACATAAAGTACAAATGACAATGCCAGATCCTGCCCCACCTTTTACCACCATACAGGAAAATTAACTTAATCATAAATAACGCATGACATTATGACCCTTTGTTGCTAAACTATTATTCTGTTACACTTGCGGATATTAAGTTAGTGATAAAAAGGAATTTAAAAACCCAAGGCATATGTTTCCTGTTCCTGTTCCTGTTTTTATCGCGACCATCTGCGTTACTTAGTACGCAACGCAGTACGCACACACGCGGAACAAAAACAGTTATTTAGTTTAAAAAAAAATTGGTTGCCTGTAAAGTCGGTATACGGGCGAAAGTTTTACGTGACAACGACTTTGAGTGGTAAAATAATATGCAGGCGCCTAAGCGAAATAGAAGCGCAAGACATGAACCGGTGTGTATGCCTATCTCTCTCACTCTCTCTCTCTCGCTCTGTCTCTCTCGCTCTTAGGCGGGCTAACTGTGCTCGAGTGGAAGGGACGCGTGCCTTTCACTTTTTATGTCTGTCTCTCTCGCTCTTAGGCGGGCTAACCAGGGACGCGTGCCTCTCACTCGCTCTCATTGTGAGCGCATAACGTGAGCGGAGCGTAACGCAGTTTCTTGAAGTGTCACCCGGCAAACCAATTTATAAGACGTTGTCACGTCAAAAAGATAAATGTTCATTTATTACGTACCGATTTTAATATGTATTTAATTGTTTTAATTACACCCAAATAATGAAAATAATGTTTGTTAAAACCTATATAATATTATTATGAATATATATTTTTATAAATATTTCGCATTTGATCACTAGTAGGTTATTAAGTGTAATGAAACGTCATTGACAAGCTATGTCAAAAAGTAATTCATTGAGTTTTGACTAGGGATGGGCAAGTGAAAAAAAAAATCGATATTTATCGTATCGATATTTTTAAACAGTATCGATAATTATCGAGTGAAAAATATCGATGTATCGTCAGTTTTCGCATGATTATTCATACATATTCCCAAAGCATTCAAACTTCGTAAAAAGAGTGTCATCAGATATGGACATTAGGAGCACCCTCTGTTTGATGTTCTCGCTTGTCAAACAGCTTCTATTGTCCGGTACTGTCAGATTCACGACTGAAGGAGTATCTAATAACATTAAGCACGAAACCAAAGTTGCGTTAAAAAAAAAATCGAAATTGATACGAATTCGATACTCTAAAATAAATATCGAATATTGATATATCGCGATTAAAAATATTGACGATATATATCGATTATTGTATGGAAAAATATCGATATTTTGATATATCGATAGTTTTTGCCCATGACTACTTTTAACATTCGCTTTGTTCTGGTTGCCGTTGCATTGCTGTTTGTATTTTACGCTCCCTAATCTCAACGTGATCAATATTATTACTGTTATATTATCCCGACGACTTTTGCTTTTGTAAACGGATTCTGATTATTGCTTCCATTTTGAACAATGCTTGACTTGGGTAACGATGTTGAGGTGCATAAATTGTTATTTGTGCATGTAAGGAAGACACAACATATCTTAGCATCCAAGATATGTTGTGTCTTCCATACAATCTGCACTGCAAACTCTTCTCGTAACATGGAAATTGTTGTAACAGGTATGTAAATACTACGGTATTTATTGATCGTATTTGACCGTACCGAAAAATCTTAAATAATAATAATTGTAGATTTAAACAGACAAAGCAAGTTCTAAAGGCATTTAAACATAATTTAGATATATCTAATAAAGCAGCAATACAATGCTACATTTTGCATGCTTGTAATCAAACTTTTATTTTATGGGTCAAAGCTCTATAGAGTTTCCGGCATTGTCCGTTGTGCATTGGCTCTATAGCAATCCCGAAAAGACCGATCTTATAACCTGTCAAGAAATATAAAGGGCCAACTTGTTGTGCATCGTGTGGCAAATGAACCTGTTGAGCAAAATCAAACGAATAATGCATCAAACCATCAAAATCACAAGCTACATGAGTGCCAAGAGCCATATTGACTACAATTGGCGCTATTTCAGCTATTAAGGTGGAGTAATAATGTCTTTCAGTCTGAAAATTACTTAGATGATTGAGTGATTCTTGAAGAATCTTAGCCTTAGATTCTTCATTCATTGAAGCCATCTTGTTTAATGTTGTTACATTTTTATGACAGACATGGCACAAATCGGTACGTGGATGCTGTATTACAATATTTGGGCAAAAATCTTTCCAGATTTGATACCATGAGGTACGACCAACGGCATTTGTTTCATTTTTCGTACATGCTTCTACGTATTTCTCATATACGTAGGTTTTGCTCATACTGCTGGGTAAGATGTGTAAATCAACGTCACGATAACAAGGCATTCGACCAGGCAATATGAGTGAGTTTTGTAACGAGAAGTTCTTAATGAACGTAACAGCATGTACACGCTGTTGTAATGTAAGATATTAGAATGTTTTGATATTAGTTTTGCTTGACTTGTGTGCAGTGACTTCAGTTCCGTTCTTTTTAATTTGCCCCAAATGTTTCGAAATTTTTTCATGCCTACTCCATTTACAAAAAGAAAAAAAGATCTACATACCGAGACCCCGCGAAATTTATAGTCTACATTTGCTCTATCTCTTGTCTTTGATTTGTGGCCTTTCTTCGCTGTTTCAGGAGTTGTATTTGCCAAGCAGTTTAAGGCCCCCATTAATAAAATGTTTTGATTATTTATATGTTGATCACAGTAACCATTTAAGCTTTGGGAATCAAGTCTAGAAGCAAGTATTTCGTCACGAGGAAATAGTCTTATACATTGTCGTTCACAACCGCAACCTTCCTTAAAAAAAATATCTTCATTTATTGTCACATCTACATTGTTTTCTTCGATAAAATTGTCCTCACATATATTTCTGTCCGTAATTGTATGTTCAAATAAGTCCAAATTATTTGAATCAGGATCAATGTCTTTTACATTGTAATTATATTCTCGGAGAAATAACTCAAATTCAGCTGCATAATCGTCTTTTGTATGCACTCCTGGAAGAAGTTACAATTGTGACTGATTATAATATTTTTTAGGGCATTTAACATTTCTTGCATACACGACAATTGGTCTATTTTTGGCAGTTTACTTAATTCAACTGATATCATTAATCCAAAATATTTGGCTCCGTTATTAAATTCAAATTCGTGTGAATCATCAACTTCATTTAAATTACATTGTGTACATTTTTCTGCAAAAAGATTTTAATACTTATTATTGTTATGACGTTGTTATAAGTTTTACCTGAATAAAACTTATAATAAAAAGTAATATGGGTTTACTTGGGAGAGATCATTTTGCGTTTCACCATCATCATTGACGTTTTGTAACACACCTAGAATAAAATTACTATAATAATAATACTTGTAAGGAGGGTAATTACCTTACTTAATGTAATATATAAAACATTGATCAGACAGGGGCCATAGTTCTTCCATAGTTTTCAGTTATCAGTCCATTTTAGCCACTCAAACCCATAATCCAATATTTTTGTCTCCATATCTTGCAATAGTCCCACATCAACCGGGGATTATCCTTGGATGCACTTTTAAGGTGTGTCCAAACACGGCGTGCAAGGTGCGCGGCAGCTACGCGCGGCATTCGCGGGACACAAATTTGCCGCGCGCCTAGTTTAAACCTTCTGCGCGGCAGTGATGCGCGGCATGTCCGAGACACGCCGCGCTCTTTATTTCGTATTCAAACTACAATGAAAGCGGCCGCGTGTGTTGTTGCTGTGCTTATTATTCGTAAATTACGTAGAAGAAGGAATAAAAGAAAGTGTATTAAAAAAAGGCAGTGTTGGATGCGACCACTCTTTCAACAAAGGACAAAGAATCTGGAAGGGATCTATTACGAAATCAACTACCGAACGCCACAGTTTTTAAGATTATCTTTGGAAGAATTCGAACACATACATACATTGGTAGAACCATTTATTAAAAAAATGGATACTCACTGGCGAACGGCAATAACGTCGAAGGAGAGACTTGCAATAACGTTACGTTATTTGGCTACAGGAGACTCCTATTCCAGCCTACAATACACGTTTCACGTATCAAAGCAAACAATATCAACAATAATTCCAGAAGTGTGCGATGCCATAGTGAGAGCTCTTAAGGACATGGTACAGGTAAATTATTATGAACTTTATTACTTATATTATTTTTATTATTTGGTGAAATATTTTAAACTACAGATTTTTAATTTATATTTTTTATTTATTTATTTTCATAATTAAGTAGTAATTAAATACAACACAATCATCATACGTCAATCACAGTTGTTCTCAACTAATTCACAATATTAATCTACATCCGTGTCTAAATCGCGAATCAATTGTGTAAGGCCAGTACCCATGTTACTAGAAGATGATGAGTCAAGAACGGTAAACTGTGAAGTGAAATATCCTCGTCTGTTTTCAGCGTTATATTCTTGTGTTGATGATTGATTGAGGAGCTCCATATCAGCTTCGTATAGTATAGTATTTATTGAATGTTTGACTCTCGTAAACATAGTGGCATCATATTTTCTTAGTTCGGCTGCTATGTGCATGCCAAAAGCAACGTAAGGATCATTACTACTGTCATTTTGTTTTCGCATTACTTCTAATGCTTCTTCTATCATTTGATTTTCAGCATCATACTCTGACTCTTGATATGTCCTCTTGTTAGCGGGCATTTCTTTTCTTGGCTTCTTGGTATTTGTATCTTGGTCTCGAGTGCCTTGTTCCGAAGTTCCTGGTTCCGAAGTTCCTGGTTCTGAAGTGCCTTGTTCTGAAATGCCTTGTACCGGAATAGCTTGTTCTGTATTACCCGGCTCTGAGGGTAAGCCACAATCCTGAAACAAAATAAATAAAACGTTATTAATTTTTTTTTCAGCTACCAGTGTCAGAGCAAGATTGGAAAGCAGTATCTAAAGACTTCGAGGAAAAATGGAATTTTCCGCACACTATTGGGGCGTTAGATGGAAAACACATAACTATTCAAGCTCCTTTTCGTAGCGGCACTGAATATTTTAATTATAAAAAGTTCTTTAGTATCGTGCTATTAGCATTAGTAGACGCAAACTACAATTTTATGTATGTTAACATAGGAAGCCAAGGTCGAATTTCAGATGGAGGAGTTTATAAACATTCCGAATTGTATCGAAAGGTAGAAAATAATCAACTTAATGTACCAGCGCCAGAAATTTTACAAATACCCTACATAACTAAAATACCATATGTAATATTAGGAGATCAAGCTTTTGCATTAAGCACACATTTGATGACACCATTTGCAGGAATTCATCCAAAAGGGTCAAAAGAAAGGATTTTTAACTATAGACTATCAAGAGCACGCCGAGTAGTAGAAAATGCTTTTGGAATCATGTCGGCAAAATTTAGAGTATTGAGAAGTACAATGATTTTAAGCCCAAAATCAGCCAAAACCATAGTTCTAGCTACTGTTCACTTGCATAACTTTCTTCGCAGAGACTCTTTATTAAAAAAAAACAAATGATTCGACGATTGAAACAGCTACCTTTACTCCAAATCAATTTATTACCACTCCTTCTGATATTCGTATTTTTTTGTCAAGATATTTTATGACAAACGGATCAATTGATTGGCAAGAAAGATATTAAATAATTGCATAACCTTAGGTTAAAAATGGCCAAAATTAATAAACAGCCCCTTAGCATTATTTGATCTCATAGATTTTGCAGTATGCGGGCTGTATGTATAATATGGCCGTTACATCTAAAGTAATATTAAAAAGAGGAAAGATTTTTTTGTTTGTTACGATTTAACTCAAAAACTACTGGACCGATTTTGATTTTTTTTTACTATTACAAAGCTACATCTTCACTGAGTAACATTAGGTTATAATTTATAAAAAACAACCAGACCACGCGGGCGAAGCCGCTGGCGGAAAGCTATAGTCTAATAAAAATATAAAAGAAATAGGTACTTACCACTGCATCAATAGGGTTATTCCTGTCATGTAAAAAACTAAATGCTTCATAAGCAAACCATTTAGATTTATAGGCCTTGTTTCTACCTGCAACAGAAAAAAGAACATTATAACATCTAAAACATAAGCTGATTTTGTGTCTTATTAAAGAATTGAATTACGCATTTCATACATGTTGGATAATCGCGAGGGTAACTTGAAAATTAGATTTTTTGTTTGTTGAGATATCTTAACGATTATGGTGTCAAATAAAAGGTCTAGGTCTAAAACCATTTTATCAGTTTGAATCATGTAACTCGGTCCACGCGTTTAGAGATAATTAAGAATTAGTATAGTGAAAATGTAAACAGCCAGAGATTTATTAATAAGTACCTACTGTTATAAAATGTAATAAGATTAAACTTACCACAACCGGTGACATTACTTGTTTTTTCTGTTTCTCTCCCTTCTATAAGAACTCAAAAGACTTTTCATTTTCAATTTTAAAGCTGCTTTTGGTTGTACGAATGTTTTTGCTATTTCATCCCATAGATCTTCTCTCACATTATTATTGTGATATTCTTTACGTCTAGTGTCCCATAATGGACTATGGGAGCCATAAATTTCAATAAGACGAATTGCTGTTTCATTATCCATTTTATTTGATAAAATACGTCCGTCCACACACAACCACTGGCGAACCAACACTAACACCGTTCGCGGCGATCGTCGCGCGCGGCAGGTAGCTCGCGGCTGCCGCGCGCGGCAATCGTCCAATCATAGCGCGGCAAGCCGCGCGCGGCAGCCGCGCTCGAATGCCGCTTTATGTTTGGACACACCTTTATAGTGCGAACAAGGATAATCGTCGGTTGATGCCACATTTCATTAAAATTTCCTAAGGGGCCTCTGCGAGTTGGCTTCGGCCCCTTGTACGCCTTCCAAATGACCGGGACCACAGGGTTCCGAGATATGTCAAAACAATACTTATAATAATATAGATATGACGCATCAGAGCAATACGAATATAGTATAATACATTGACTTACTCAAAACTGATTGTGACTCAGTTCCCAATAGCTCCTCTTCCATGAAAATATCTTGTGATTCCGTTTCGGGTATGTAACGCCCTATGAAATGGAATGAAACATAAAAATTAATTGAACAATGTTTACACAAAACTGTTCATCTCTCTACTTCATTTAAGTAACGCATGTGTGTACTAATAATAACAAAGAAATAAATATTGCTATTGGGAATTTTATAAGACGTTTAAGTAGTAGGTAGGTACTTACCCTCCTTATAAGGATAATTATTTTTATCTCCTTCCATTATTATTTATCACGATGCAAACAAATTTATACTGCACTTTAATCTCAAATTGTGTTGAAAATTATTAATAATGTACACTAAAATTTGCAGAGGAACGCTTTTAACTCAGCCGAACGAAAGAATAAACGAACAAGCAATGACTAGTGCCGTTGCCGACTGCCGTATCCTTAGCGATGAGCGAGATTGAAAACGATGCTTAAAGCGTAGGTAAGAGTAGTTCAGATGCCTGGCGGCGAAGACAAAGTATTGCTACGATGCAGCGGCGTGAATGACAGAAGCGGAGCACGTCAGGACGTGTTTGCATCTAGCGTTTCATAACACGCGGCCGTAAGGTACCTTTTTTACTAAACTTTGAGACCACATTATGGACTTATTATTTACATAAAATAAAAAATAATAACAGGCAAATAAATTTCATATCTTATGCTTTGCGAAGAAGCAATAAAAAAAAAACTATATTTCTTGCAAAATTTACAAAATATTCAATATCTTCGAAACTATAAACGTCCATAAGGTACCTTTAGCCGCGGATTGTCACATATAATAATGACCGTGCAATGTGATAAATAATAAAGTTAAGATAGTATTAGTCACTTTGCCCAATAGAGCTAGACATTATTCATAATGCTCGTACATTATGTATAATGCCCGCATTAATCACCTGGTCCATAACATACATGTACCGGGTGACTTTTTTAACGTCTTGAAAAAAAATGGGTGTAATAGGTGAACGGAGTAGAAAGAAGCCTTTGGCATAGAAATTTTTATTATTTTTATTTTTGAATAAGATGTAATGAAATTGATCTAGCAGTAAATATTACACATTTAAAGTAACATTTTCATACTAGAACAACGAAAACAGAAATTTGGAAAAAATAAAATAATTAAAATCTATCGAAACTCAAATCATACGCACCCTACTCAATGCGCGGCATGTATCAATGATTTTGTAGCGCGGTCCTACCCTTTGAATCCATCAGTCATTGATCTTTCGCAGGCGCACGGGCCGCACCCGCATCCTCCCCGTCCGCTCGCGTCCCGCGCTCCTTTAGTCACCTGCAATCTGAAGGCCTTCCTGCCTTCTATTCTAGTTACACAACACACCGTATGAAGGTCGAGGCGGTAAAAAATGTCATCCGGTATAATGCAAAGAAAATTCAATGTAAAAAAGATTTAACAATATGGTTACACAATTTAAATTATGATGATACACCCCCGGTTTCTGAATTGAGTATTTGAATTTGAGAACGCCTTGATCAGTATTTAAGTATTACTTAAACACTTTTTCGTTTCTGAATTGAGTTTTTTCAAACTCTAATCAAGATTTGATCATTTAATCAAATTTGACACAACGCATGGTTAAAGTCGTACGTCATTTACTCAAATTTGACACAACGCGTACTTAACTCATGATTAAGGTCGCCAGTTGCGTTTCTGAATTGAAAAAAACGTGTTTGACTATACTCAAAGCATAATCAACGGCAAGTTAATCAGTTGAAAGTTGACACACCAATTTCATCTACTCAAACTGTAATCAGCTATAGAAACTAGAGATTTTGTAAGCGATTTTGATCATAATGAGTGACGACGATACTTCCTGTCGTCTCTGAAGATGCCTCAACGCAGATAAACCCGCAAAAGAATACATTGGCCTAACTTGTTCATCACGCTGAACGGCAAATAAAATTTAAGAGTCGGTTCCCCTTTTCTCGTACAAACAGGCGCGAGAGGTTGCGCGAAGTGTCGCGGAGGTGATTCTACGATTTATCACGACGCAACACCTTTCACACTAGCGCGACCGCTCGTCGCGCCGCGGCGAGCAGCACGACAACATAAGGTACATTTTGTGTGGCATCGTTGCGGAGCTGCGACGGCCGCGACGCCATACAAAATGTACCTTATGTTGTCGTGCTGCTCGATGCGGAGCGACAGTGTCGCGGCACGACAGGTAGTGTCGCGCGTGTTTTCATAGAAATTGTTTTACGGATATAAATCTTTGAATCACGTGCGAGCGTCGCGTCGCGCAAGTCTGCACAAGCCTTTATGAAGGAGTCGTTTAGATTTATTTTTTACAAAATAAAGCCTAAACTGACCTATCGTATTCAACGGCGGGACTGCATTTCTCCCATGTTGCAGCTTCTAATAGCTCTTAGGTTTTACGCGACTGGTATATTTCAAGCTGTTGTAGGGGACACGGTAAATGTGCGACGTTGTGCCGCGTGGTAGGTAGGGTGACTAGTGCGATAGCATTACTGAGATGGCAATATGTTCATATGCCTGCACACTGCACAGGGAGACCATTAGTAGCGGCACGATCTTTTGAAAAAGCTGAATTCCCTAGATTCATAGGTGCTGTAGACTACAAACATATAAAAAAAAATCACCAAGAGGTAGAAAAGCTGAGCTGTAAAGGAACAGAAAAGGTTTTTTTTTTCTATAAATGTTCAAGCCAACTGTGATGCCGATTTATAAATTACTAGTATCAATGCACGTTGGCAAAGTTCCGTGCGCGACACTACTATTTGGACTGACTCACCACTTGCAGCTCAATTTGAAGCTAGCAGATTTGTGTAATACCTTAGTCTCGGGGATAATTGTTACCCATGCCTTAGGTTTCTCATGACAACCTTTTTGAACTAGGGTTCAAAAAGGTAGGCCTCTAGTAGGAGAGGCAGGCCTCTCTATCGCAGGAAGCCTATAACAGAGCCCAGATAGCATCATGAAATAAAATATTGAAAGGTGTTTTGATATTCTTAAAAGAAGAATTCCATGCCTACATTCAGGCATGCAACTAAAACTTCCAAAAGTATTGAAGGTAATTGTGGCGTGTGTTGTTCTTCACAACATGACTCTTCGTCTTTATGACTACATCCCGCTTTAAAAATAGTACTCTGTGATGACTACATCGTGGAATATGATGAACATGTATAAGAAGAAAGTGTGTAATTTTGTTGTCCTACCTATAGTAACCTGTAACCTATAGTACAAAATTATTTTACTCGAATAAAAGTGTGTATCATCATCTGCGTAGCCTTTTCTCAACTATGTTGGGGTCGGCTTCCAGTGTAACCAGTAAATATGTAGTACAATAAAAATATGTAGGTAATGGAATATTTTTAATTACTCCTACTTTTATCAGTTACATATAAAATCACAGATAGGTAGGTATTTACATTATATTTGCTGAATATTTTCTTGGGCGATGCTTTTTTTAGCATTGTTTCATGCCTAGGCCCAGTTATGGTGATGCTCTTGTACTCTTTAGCAGTGGAGTTCCAGGCTTCCTGTTTCTTCTGTATTTAGTAGGTATGCCCTTGTCCTTTTGCACTTTATTACATTTTGGGGTTTTTGGTGGAATGGTATCTGAAGCAATAAATCACAAACATCTAAATTACTAATGTGGTGAAAGGTAAAATTATATTATGGTAAACATTACAGGTTATTGTGTTACTTGCTACAGTGTGGGCCAGTGGTGATACCGTTGGGTCACCACTGCTGCAAGTATACCTTAATTTACGAGTTGTAGGACGTGGGTTGTAATCCAGGCAGGCACTATCACCACCAGTGCTCTAAAAACTATGAAGGATAACATCGTGAGGAAATCTTCATGTTCTAGATCCTAGAATTCGAAGACATGTGACATCTACCAAACTGCACTGGGCCCGCGTGGTAGATTATGACCCCCTCTCACCGAGAGGCGGCCTCTGTCCCAGCAGTGGGAACGGTATATGCTGATTATGCTATGTACTTACTTTGTTATTATTTAAAGAATATTTTCCTTCTCCTCTATAGTATAGTTAGACAATCTCTTTTTCTTGTCTTAATCCGATCTAATTGGTACCATTTATTTGTAGTTTATGTAAAAAACGAACAGAAAGCGAATAAAACTTGTGTTTATTTACTGACAGTTTGACATTCACGATTCGATTCAGACAAACACGTCAAATACTTATTTTCTTAAATTTATGCATTACAAACTCTATTCACATAAGTTTGTTGTAGTTTGTTGAAATTAACGATGTTATTTAAAATTAACAATTTATTTTTGAGTCTATTTTAAATTTATGATGATAAAATTTAAAAATATTATGCGTTTTTGAAAAGTACCGGTTTTTGAACGTGAATTGGAACGTGTTAGCTTTGATCAAAAAACTTAAGTAAATAATCAGTTGACTATGGTTTGACAAAAGACAATTTTCAGTTGTGAAACGCAAAATACTTAAAAGCATACTTAAGGATTTGAGAATACTCAGTTGAGATTTGCTAGTTTTCTCAAATCAGAAACCGGCTGACAGAGTTACTTTTGCAACGGGTGACTTAATAATAAATTATATATGTAGTGATGCTATTAGCTTATTTAGTCACACCATGTACAGTCAACGGCCAGAAGTCCACTTACACCGCAATGACCATTATCGCCTGCGCTCTTCGATCAATAATAGCACTAGATAAAGGATCAGGAACAAAAATAAGGCGCTCAAGTGGCCACGTTTGCACACACTTACACATTTATATTTCTTACTACGAAATATAGAAAAACGTTTCATAATAATAACAACTTCAGTTTATTATAATCCTTAACACTCAAACATAAAGCATAATTACGATTGCAAAATATTCATATTTAAGTCCTTTTGTCATCGGAGAAAGGTAAAGAGCAATAAATTTAAAATGTCCCTTAAAAATCAAAAGTCATTTTGATATAAGTACAAAATTATTTATTCTAAACTGAAACTTAAAGTCTAAGCAATATGGTTAAAAACAATGTGTTGACAATTTCGTGCTTACTCTATTTTGGAACTAAACGTAGTTCTTGGTATTACATTTCAATGCTCAGAACACAGTACGTATGGAAAGACGTAGAGTTGCAGAATATAATTTTTTAGGTGAAAAGGTACGTTTTGATGGTGGCAAACATTTTTAATCAATTTAAAAAAGTAGTAGGACTAAAATAGTATAATAGTTATTTAATTTAATTAAGTGCGGGTTAAATCAATGTGTACCACCCGTATAATAAATGGGTGCGTCTACTTTTATGTACTAGTATTTAGAAGTTAAATTTGTATTAAATCAAATTATTTTTTCATTTAAATTAAAGTTCAAATATGAATTTTTATAAGGTTTGTATATTTCTTCTCCTCTTTCTTTCGCTACAATAGATACCCATTCTGCACAGCGAAATGGCTCGCTTGGAAATCTACAAACAAAAATAAAATATAAAATTACAATACTACTTCTTGCATTCTCTGTTCCAGAACAGACAATGTTTGTTACAATAGTTGGTGCGTTGTCGCAAACATTGGTCAAACAATCATAATATGTATTTGCTAAATGATTTATATTTACTATTTGATTGTTTTTATTTTATGAAAAACACTTAAAGATTTAAACTTATGGAAAAAAAGATATTCCTTCCAAAAACTCGGTGCTACAGTGGTTATTTACACAATTTTTGAACGCGTGCTGCGGCATTTAGGACGTCTTATCGTTGGCTATCATTGGACCAAACTAATTTCAAATAAGAGCACAAAAATATTTGTGCTCTTATTTTTCCGGCCGTTTTTGAAGCGCTCATCGGGAATCTAGTACATTTTTGATCGAAGCCTGCGCTATACGAGCTGCGGCGCCTATACACACATACGCATATTTATCTGTGTGAGTAATGTTCCAACGCTAACAAATTAACATGTCGTGTAGCATCGCGCTACGAGTAGTTATAGATGTTGTCAATGCTAGACAAGGATGACAATATCAGTAACTTGTTTTTCTTATCGCAGTCTGATTATTTTTTTCATAGTAATGCAAAATTTCAAATAGTGAACATAAGTTAACATTAGCTAGATCGGTAACGAGGCTGCACTCGCTAATGTGATCCGGATAGATGTGAGTTCGAATCCCTAGTTATTATGGCCTATTATTTTTTGTATGTTTTAGTAATTTATTTTAGTAAATTACTTTGAACAAATAGATATTACATTATAGGTAATTTATGATTATAATATGATAATAAATTAAACAAATTTTGATATGGTAACATTGTAATATTTTTTATACAAAAGAAATCCTTTACACTTAGTTATGTTATTATTATAGTATTGAATGTTAAAAAACACATTTTAGGTTACATATAGATATTATGAAAATTCTGATATCATTTAAGAGGTTATAGCTTAATTATTCATTTTCTCAATGAAAAGAGGATTGAAACTTAACCTCAATATTACAATAATATAAATACTAATTTGTTAAAGTTACAGCCACTATGTCCCCTGACACAAAATTACCCTACTTGTCCTAATTTTTAATATTTCGTGTGACCTCCGTTAGCCTCGATACAGCTAATGAGACGTCGACGCATAGACGCCACAATATTTGCACAGATATTTGTACCGCGCAAACTATCCCATAACTGCATGCAATGGGATTTGAGTAGCTCAGGGCATCTTTCGTCCCGAGCTTCCCATCTTTGCACCATTAAACCCCATATATTTTCTATGGGGTTTAAGTCAGGGGACCGAGCTGGCCAAGGAATAACTTTAATTTCCGGATGATTGCTAAACCATTCGCGAACAATCCTGGCACGGTGAATAGGACAATTGTCTTGAACAAAACTTATCTCGTTTAAGTCTTCTGCGGGGTAGACATTACGCACAGTAGGCAACATTATATCGTTCAACACTTCCACATAGTTGACACTGTTGGCTCGCGTCGATATATGGTTGAGGCTCACAGAAAATGTACCATCACACACGTGAATCTATAACGCACGATAACACACTGGAAATAGGTAACACACTGGACATATTGTTAAGATTCATTCACACGAGACAAGATTATTTATTATAATGGAATTTAAAATGAAACACTTTATAGACAAATGTATTTATTAAACTCAAAAGCTTCACTAACAAGGCTGCATAGCATTACTTATTATTTCTTAATGACTAATCATTCAAATAATGAGAACAAAATTTGTGCTTAAAAATGCTTAGAAAAAAAACTGATTTTATACAATCAAACAATTTTCGAACCTTTTTTTTATATTTTTTATTATATTCTTTTTTGTTTCATAAACCTATACTTGTACATAAATATCCTACTCAAAATAAACCTCGTCGCTAGTAGCAGCTAAAAAGTATTCTTTTGGCCGTTCAATGCTTTGTGTAATTTTAATCTGTTTTACGA
Organism: Aporophyla lueneburgensis; assembly: GCA_932294355.1. NCBI lineage: Eukaryota > Metazoa > Arthropoda > Insecta > Lepidoptera > Noctuidae > Aporophyla > Aporophyla lueneburgensis. Next base: position 24,002,449 of record OW028735.1, read on the forward strand.
TTAAATCTTCAGTGATTGTGTCTTCATCTTTTATTTTTTGATCAACAAACTTTAGTACTGGTTTTTTAACATTTTTCAAAAACCGTATGGTAAAATAACTTTTCCCTTCTTCAATGCGAATATCTTCAATAAAACCGATGTAGTATTTCCATGAGCCTCTTTGGTAGTATCTTACTAGTACTGTGTCTTTGAAACATAGCGTCCATATTGATTGATTTTCTGATGTCACTTCCGAGACGTTAATTAAACTCTCAAAGTCTTTTAAATCATTATCCTGAGCCATAGCCAACACCGATTCTCCCTTTGTTTTTATTATTTCCTCATTTTCATTAGATATAAGACTTATTTCTGTCACTTTCTTAGAAGTGTAAATATTTTTTTCATCTTCATAACTTGACTGTTCAGTTCTTTTTCGTTCAATCTTATTAGGGTCTGTTTCTTTTCTTAAACCTAATATCCTCTTCTGCTCTTTTATTTGAAAATTTTTATCGTCAAAATAATCTTCGTTATCTGTAATGTGATAATCTTCATCGGAAGAATCATGCAAAGAGTACAAGTCTTCGTCTGTACTGCTCTCATATTCTTTTCTAATTTTCTTAGTAGTTGTTCTAAGGTTTATGTCAATAAGTTTTCTCTTCTTCGGATTGTTCTTTTTTGTATTCATTTTGTCAACAGATGGCGAAATATTTTCTTTTGAAGTTGTGGCAACTATTATTGTTATGGGGTCAACTTTTTTAAAACTAAATGGCCCATATTGGGTCAAATCAAAGTAAGACTTATTTTGCTCAGTATTCTTTATGTCTGATAATATTGTAATCTTCTTTATGGGCGCAATTGTTTTTTCGTTCTTCACTGCTGTTTGTTTTAGTAAGCCAGCAAACTTCAAATTAATACGCAAAAACCTGGTCTACTCTTTTGGCAGAAACAACTTAAATAACGGTAGAAAATAGAGTCAGCTGAGTCAACGTTGTTAACAATTTGATGTATTTTCATGGTGTTTGGGACTGGTACAAGATCTACTGATTCATTCAGTATGGCATCTTCAGGGACAAAAAAAAGTTGTAACTTGGTTTCAGATGCCTGAAGAAGTTCGTAAGCTGTTTTAGCATCAGGAACATCCGAACCATAAGCGACAAATGAATCTAATTTACGTTTTATAGCTCCCCCAACGCCATCAGCGGCTCCTTTGCCGTGAGAGGCTTCGAAAAAGTTCCATGTCGTAAATGGAAAACGGAGTTCCGTCGTTAGTTTTGAGAAATAGTAAAAGTTTTTCTTTTGTCTGTACTGAACAGTAGGACCATCTGAATAAAAATGAATCCCATTTACCTCAGGTAATTTCTGTTTGATCAATTCTAGTACAGGTAAGAGATGAGCCCAAATGGCATCTGGACCATGTTCTTTGCTTGGAGACATAGATGCAAAGGATTGATTACCTTTTGCGGTATACAAAATACCAGTATGAAGACTAATCTGTTGCCTTGATCCATCAAAATGCATTGCTTGTATTTCAGTGCTTAATTTACAGGCATAATTTTCTGAAAAATCTATGTGTAATGCTACGGTGCGATCATCCAAATTGTTTGTGCATCGTCGACATTCTTTGTACTGATGGATGATATTGTAAGAATGAGTCTTGAAATTTTCCAATTCTTCTTGAAACGCATCTAGGAGCATTCTCAACGAACCGGTCTTTTTTTTCTTTATCGATTTTCTTCGTTGTCTTCGTCACATCACTATTTCTATTCGGTTTGAATTCATGAGACTTCAAAACCCATTCATCCCATGAAATGTTCTCATTTAGATTTTTCTCACCCATGTCAAAGTCAATATATTTATTTTTGCACAACTCACATTCCCCATAAGAACATTTTTTAGATTTCAAATCACAAACAACCATACACAATAATTCGTCAAGATCTTTTGTTGCTATTAATCCAATTGACTGCAATACCGTGGCTTTCATCTGCAAATTTTCATGTCTGTTGCAAGCGCAAGTATCTCGTTTTTCGGCTTTTGGTGGCAATACATAAAAAGGCCTGTATCTTTTGAATGTAGCAAATGAGAACTTCCCTCCTTCTTGTCTGTATTTTTTATATAGTTTATGTAGAGTTCCGAGCAAATACCTTCTCTGTCTTTTCTGTTTCTTCTGTGTTTTTATTCCATTTTTGCCTGCCGTCATTCTGCTTACATCGTCCCTCTCATAAAAGTCCCTCAACTGGGTCTGTATTAAATAACTTTTATTTTTCTGTAGCGTATGTCGAATTTTTCCTTTAAAGCCTAAATAAGTACCTATTTTGGTTTTCATAGAGTATCTATTTATGGTATCATTTTTGCTGAAAACATTTTTTATTATGCGTTTTTCTTGAGTATTATTACTTTTGTAACTCTCTTTTATACTTTCCACAATGACGTGGTGTTCAAGCAGTGTTTTTTTTTGACTCTTTCCTTTTCTTCAGGACGTATATTAGGTAAATTTTGATTAATGTAAGCATTATTCGTTTTCGAAGAGGGGGTCATTCGCTCAAAATCTTCGTCTTTTGTTATATTATTAGCACTCGAGTTAAGCTTTTCTTCAAAACTATAAATTAATTCGTCTTTCGTTTTGATAATCTCTAGTTGCTCATTATTATTGCGTACACATCTGTTAAATTTTTGCCTCATATTTTTTAAAGATTGTTTAAGTTTTCTTAATAGGTCTGTTAATTTTATGTTTTCAGTCTTCAGTTTATAAATCACTCTTCTACTTTGATTCCTCTTCTGTTTTAAAATCTGTGCATTGACTACTGAAGGCACTTTTTCAGGTATCGGCTCTTCTTTGCTTTTCTTCTTTCTCTCTCTCCACTGTTTTCTAATATTTTCCTGCATAGAAGAAGAATATTCTGCTATTTTCTTTCTATTTTGTTTTGTCCTCTCAGCATTTTTTCTTTTCTGTATTAAGAACTTTTCAGGATTTTTTTCTTTCAGCCTTTCTCGATAGAGCTTCTGTCTGTCAGCAGGAGTTAGCGGCATCTGCAAAAAAATTCAGCTGGAAGAAAACATGCTATTTAAAGCGTAGTGTGGGTTGGCATCCCGCTACGTGAACCGACGACCATATTGAATACCGCTCTGATAATACAATATTGTTGTAACTCAAAAGTTGACTTTTTAAGAATCGAAGAAAACATTATTATTCACTTGATAAAGATTATAAAAATAAAAATATTTTATTAAGTTTATTATTATAATTAACGCAATTATTATTTATTATAATTATTATTATATAATATTTTGACAGGCCTGTTGGTCTAGTGGTTAGTGACCCTGACTGCTATGCCGGAGGTCGTGGGTTCGATTCCCATCCAGGACAAATGTTTGTGTGATGAGCACGATCATTTGTTCTGTGTCTGGGTGTAATTTATCTATAATATGTATGTATTTAGAAATATATAAGTATGTTTATCAGTTGTCTAGTACCCATAACACAAGCTCTGCTTAGCTTGGGACTAGATGGCGTTGTGTGATAGTTGTGGAATATTATTATTATTATTATATAATATCAATTATTAATCTATTATAAAAAAAAAATCAGGTAAAATATTTTTATCTACAAAATTGACATATTTTGAGTTAATTACAGCATGGCAGCAGTATTGTACTATCAGGCGATAAGGAAGTTACGGATACGCGTTGCATGCAGCTGGCTCAGGACTGCGTGTTTTGAGAAAAAAACTTGGGAGGCCTTTGTCCAGTATCTCATGCTGTTGATGAAAATTTTGCAATGTGCACTAAGCTTTACACTTTTCACGTGTGTTACATAACACAAATTCGTAACACACGCAACACACGTGAACAAACACGCGTGAATAAAATAACCTAAAAGTCGTGTAGCATATCTAAATACAATGCAAAGTAGTGAAAAACTGCATTATTTAATAATATACATATCCCTTTTAATTGTCCTTGCCCTTAAAAAATAGATGTTATTACTTACCATGCAAAATTGCTGCTGAAAAGTTGCTAAAATCCAAGTACGAAAATAACACACACGCGAGTACTGCTTTTTCCATAAAAACCAAGATGTCTGACGGGAATCTGACATTTCATATTGGAAGTAGTAATGTTGCCTTCGCAAAAAAAACATCACAAGTGTTGCTACTGCCTATTACAAAAAACTAATACGTAACAAATTGTTTGTAACACACGTGAAATATTATAGGCACATTTGTTTTTGAAGTCATATTTTTATGATTTTTTGCCTAATCTATTATATCTACTATTGAGATAGTAGATTTATTCCCATATATTTTTTATATTACTAAGATGTTATGATAACAGTAAATTACACGATGAAATAAAATAAAAAATATATTCTATTAGGGGTGGGCACGTTTTATTTTTCTATGAAACAAGATGTAAGCAGTTTTTTGTACCGATTTATTTTTGGTTAAATTCAAATAAATTAACAATTTAAATGACCCTATATTAACAAGTGAATAATATCCAACACAGGAAACAAATAGATTTATTTATTCAGAACTTCCGAAATATTTTATCTTTATTCAAAATTCGCCTCACGCAAAATTTGGATAAAGTACATGTTTTGTGAGCCTCACCCATATAACTTAATTCACCGGGCCCTTGAGCACTTATCCACCCCCACATATTCACACTGATTCTGCCTGACTCCGTATTTGGTCTGACATTGCCTTCAGACCAACGCGTGTTATTTTTACGCCACAAATGCAGCCTTCCTTTTTGGCACGATTTAAAAGATTTTTCGTCGGTGAATATTGTCGTCTCCCAATCAAAGTCCAAATATTCCCGGGCAAAACTTAACCTCGCCTCTTTATGCCGTTGCGTTAAAAACGGTTTTTACAAAAATCCTTTTTTAAAAATCCTTGAATGTTTTGATGCACCAGGTTGATACTATGTAAGTCTTACACATACATTTGCCATACATACATTTGTGCTAGAGGTTGCCTCTATTGTTTTAATTTCTAATTTAAATTAAAATCAATGTTATCAATTGTTACCAAATTATTAGCAGAATTGTTCAACATGCCATTGCATTGCTCAAAAGGAAGGGGGTTAATAGCTAATTTCTTGGCTGAAATAGAAAAAAAATATGATAGCGACACAGCTATCTGTCTTTTATAATAGTTAGAAAGATAGTACATAACACTATTATATCTGTCTTTTGTCAAGTACCAATTATTAGTAACATAATTGTTAGTATCAACTAAATGAAACAAATTATTATTAAATGTCAAAATGTGCAATGTCATGTTCATTTCAAATCTTAACCTATTTTCCTCCTGTGGCAAGCTGTTACTGTAGGGAAATGTAAATAATATAATCTTTCTTAAACTAAGATTACTCAATGTTTGATAGTATTGGAGCAATTCCCCTTTGTTCACATTTCCCCTATTACCCATAAAATTAATAATGTGGTCTCCTGGGTAAAATTACATTTAATAATTTCCTTCACAATATTAAATAAGGAACAACCCATACAGTAATTTATTATTGACTGACCTGGACATTCATCTGTCAACAAGTTGCCTAATTCTTTTCCAATTTCATCGCAAAATAACACTACATCACTTTTTACAATTTGCTTACACTGTTTATTGGAACTATTAGTAACAGGAAATGCAAAATCAACACAGGGTTGCAATGGGGTGGTATTGCAAGTTGTCAATGAATGGTCTGGTGTAGGTAAATTTGATGATTTTTGACATTGCTCACAGTTGGTTGTTTGCGAGTTTACCAGCTCATTCATTGCCAACACATATTCCCTCATGAGATCTTCTGAGGTATTATATTTGTTAGTCATTGAACTTAGTTTTTCCTGTAGGTGATCAAGTTCAGATTGTAAGTTCTCTGTGTCAATGCTGTACCTCCTGTTACTTTCTTCCAAATTAGAAGAATACATACCTATCTAATATTTTGAGTAAGTTTAGTCTTTCTCTATTAAGTTTAACATTTTTAATGAAGAACTGATGTTTTTTAACCAACTTTTTGGTTTTAACAATGTATTTATTCATTTTTATGTATTTTTTAAGTTTGGTTTTACTAGTGACTACCCTCACTGAGTTGAATGACTTGGAATTATCATGACCTATCAAATCTATGGTGCAAGAGGGATTGATAGCGAAAACCATTGAGGGGGCAACAGGCATCAGCTCATCGAATATACTCTGATTCAGCGAGGCGGTGATATTAGAGTTTATGGTCTGTAGTTCTGAAATTTGACATTGTGCCTCATATAGCTGTTGTTGTAATAAATGTTTGTGATTAAGAGCTTGTTCATACTCTATGCTACACTGGCTGAATCCGTCCACAACAAGCTGAAGTCTGTCGCGTTCTTCTATGGCATCAGTGTATTGAGTGTATATCTGAGCCATTTCAATTTTTAATTTCCTATTATTATCATGGGCATCGAAGAGCACCTTCTCATTGTCATCCATTTCCTTATTCAGTTGGTCACAGAGCTCCTTTGACGCCTGTAATTCGCTCAAAGCCTGTTTGAGTTTGGACTCTTCGAGGCGAGCACGGGCGCTGCGAGTCATAATCATGATTATAAAGAATAAGGAACCGACAAGAAATTGAAAGAGAGAAGATGGTGCCAGTAGTCTATAGGAAGATTAGTTTAAGTGAAAAATGAAATTTAGATGTAAAGAAGGAGTTCTGTCACCAAACCAAGGAAAGGTTATGTTTACGTACAAAGGTCATTGACATTAGTAATCGTATTAAAAGTGAACAACGGAAAAGTTGGTAAAAAAAGAGTACGTAAACAAACTAATAGCATGTAAAATACAAAGTATTGTACCTGATATTAAGATGACAATGCAAAAGTTCACCTCTGCCGGCAACTATCACCGATTCACTTTGAAATATTTAAACTTATTTTACACTTGTTATGTGAATCTAACACGAAATACACTTTATTATTCTATGTACTAGATGAGTAATTGGAAATAGGCCATATAAACAATGAAAAACTATTAATTAAGATTAAAATTACTAGGACAAATTTAAATCCATATGTACAGACTCCACCAGGTCAAGCTACCCGAAACTGTCAATTTTTCCCAATGAACCTTGAACCTAATGCTCTAGAAATAAAGTCGAAAATCTATCAAAGAAATCTGACAGATTGTAGTAGCTTGATGTGATGGCGTCTGTACAAAAGATCGTATTTTCTTTCTTACTTTTTTTTTTCTCTCTTTTGTTATTTGTATACATATTTATAATGCAAGGGAAGAGCGGAGCCTTCAACTACAGGTATTTCTATGCCTAAATGGAGACTCCTCGATATGCAATGTAAGCTAAAATGATATGTAATAAACTTATTGTTTTTTTAATGGATGATAATTTTCTGCATTGGTATTTTTGTTTACGATTGTGATTACATGCTGGCATGACTGGAAGACCAGGTGCCGTATACCTGAAATCAATAAAATAATTATTTTCTCCATTCCAATGATTTTCTTGAAATATCTGAATAAATTTATTCAAAACACGACACGACTTCACACGCGTGGCGACAATCAACACACAACTGGGCGCCATTTTGAACGTGGACCAATACTCAAATGGTGTGAAGACTACCTTAATAATCGCAGATACAATGTCAACATATGTAATTAAAAGACTAAAAGATAACACATAACTTTATACATAATATTTTATTTAATATTAGAGTACAATGGGTAGGTACGATGTAAGCGCGCGACCACACCGAGGGCTCTGTTCTAACTAACTCGTATGCCTTTACACATACTAATACACACACAGAACGTGGCCCCGCACCGCGCCTCAGTTCTGCTAACTCTTGCGTTGTCTATCAGTTCCTGTATAAAAATATTTACGTTGACTAGGACCGGTCATTTAATGAGTGGTAATGAGCCGCCTCACGTAGGTTAGGTACTAACCTACTTGCTAATAGATGTTTACGACTGTCATAGTTACGTATAAAATATTATTGATGTACCCACATTGTTTTTAGTGCTTAAGCAGTGTTGTTCATTTAATGCGAATGTGAGTATCAATACAAACCATTTCTGGTTTAATGATACAAAAGTAAAACGAACCTGTAAAGACTATAATGTATAAATAAATAAAAAATAAATAAAAAACTTAGCCGAGTGCGGCGTTTTCGTGGCGGAGCGTCAGGAAGGAGCACCCTGTTGGTCTCAGCTCTCCGCTTCCTCTCCGACAGCTCCTTCCCGACGCCAGACAACAACGCCGCGACCCAACGGCGACGCTGCGTCGCCTGCCTCTCTGCTCTGACTTCTGAGAGGTTACTGAAATAAAAATCCAAATAAGTATTATGTCTATAAGAATACGAATAAAGATAAAACAACGATACATACTGCTCTTCAGAGCTCTCCCCACGTCCCCTTCCTCCTCGTCCGCGACCGCGACCGCGACCTCGCCCACGAACACGGCCAACTTGCTCTTCTGCGTTATTTTCCCTAAAAATAATGTATAGCTTTATTTCAACTACTTTTTAACGATGAAACAATTGGCGTAGCACAAGCATATTACTTTACCTGCAAACTTCATGCGATACAATACCTTTAATCTTATAATATCTATGTGTGCCGCGTTATCGTTAAGGTCCGAGGGGCACAAGCATATCGAGAGCACGACCGCTATTCTAACAGTCTAAAACTAAAGCTTTAAACAACAGTGAAAAAAAAAAAACTATTCTGTTAAGTTACTCTTTTGAAACATCGAGAATGGTATGTTATTGTTACTACCCGAACGCGATAAGCTGAGACCTTCTAGGAATGCGACTCCCCGCCCGCTTCCCCTGCACTTCCCTGATGGAGCCCGTATTGTACCGTTCGCATCGCTAGCACCGCTTAGATAAAATAAATGTATAAACTTAAACATTGTATTTTTATTCATTACAAAATCTCAGAGTTAATACTTTCGGTGATACATAATTAAATAGTGTCCTATTGTTTTAAAATAGTGTAAAAAAAAAACATTCGATAAAAAGCAGCGTACTCCCTGATTAACATAATAAATCAGCACCCCTAGCCAATTTGATAATCTACAATCGTTAACGCTAGTCGTTCGACGTTAAGTCACGTGGTTAGAACAAACGAATACAAAATTCGTAGCCAAATTCACATCGTTTAAAATTATAGAATGTTTTTTATTGTTTCTACAATGTTCAACGCTAAATCCTTTGTTATATTGTGTCGTTTTTCTAAAGATATTGTAGAACGAGCGGCCGACTCAGCCGCGTCAACATGGCTACCAACTTATCGTTTTCTACAATTGCTGACACCGAGGCGTTACCGATTGGAGAACGGAATTCGACACGAAACGTTTGTAACTTGGCTAGGGGGGCTGGTTAAAATAAACAAGGCGAAGCCGCGGTCGGCTGCTTGTTATGTTTGCTTTTTGCGGGCGGTACAAACACGCCACTTGAGACGTCAGACCGCGCTCAGCACCCCTAGCCAAGTTGATAATCTGCAATCGTTAACGCTAGTCGCTCAACGTTAAGTCACGTGGCTAGAACAAACGAACAGAAAATTCGTAGCTAAATTCACATCGTTCAAAATGATAGAATGATTTTTTATCGTTTCTACAATGTTCAACGCTAAATCCTTTGTTATAAGGTGTCGTTTTTCTAAAGACATTGTAGAACGAGCGGCCGATTTAGGCGCTTCAACATGGCTACCAACTTATCGTTTTCTACAATTGCTGACACTGAGGCGTTACCGATTGTAGAACGGTAAACGTTTGTGACTTGGCTAGGGGGGCAGGTCCCGACATATTTATCGCGCACGGGTAGTAGGTACTTACACCACACCTTTTAATATTTTCGTAGAATACCTAGGCTTATAGTGCTAGTACATCACATGCAAACTGAATATAAAACAATCATAAGCATTAATTGTACATCGCAAACAAAACACACCACAATTTAAAATATTTATTATTTACTTCGTAAATCCTCAGCAGTAGAAACCCTGATCTAGACTTTTTAAATGCTAACGACCGGTGTCCGATAACTTGTATTGAACATCTGTTGAACATATTGTAAATGTGATAAAAAATTTACGAATCTACTAGTATTTCTATAAAAAAGTATGACAATAAACTAATTATGGGTAGGACTTCGGATAGTCGGGCGTCGATTTCAGGGGTGGTAGGGGTGAGGGGGGGGAGGTGTAGAGCCCCCCTGTGAAGGAAAAGCGTCGATACCCCCCCCCATTATTAAGATTTTTTTTAAATATTCTAACCTAGCCTTCGAATTTTCGTGTATCAACGTCGATTTAAAGGCCGGAAGAGGTGTGGGGTTCACGAATAAAACGAAGGGGAAGTAGCAACGCTCGACAGGACACTTCACTGACAGGGCTCGTCAACAGAATCAAGTAGTTTCTGGCACTCGGCGGCCGCTGCCGCGGCACCACTCGCTTCGCTCGCTCGGCTCGTGCATAGGTCACAGTTTTAACCTAACCTAACCTCCCAAACCGTGTCGGATCTGCCCCGGAGGGTTTTTTAAGGCTTACAATAAATTACCACAACCTAAATAGCCTAATCTTTATAACGGATAATTTGAAATACAATAAAACAAATCAATTATTATATAAACATTTATTTAACACATTATATATTTACAAACTTTAGAAATAATACCTAACTTAATCTAAAATAAAACTACATTTCAATATACATTCATTTAATCAATTTTGTACACATATTTAATCGCGTTTAATAATTCTAAGAACGGGTCTTGATGATTAATTCTTATTTTTCTTCTCCATGAATACTCAATAAGCCAATCCGTAAAATTACCTTTATATTGGTCTTTATTAAAAAGTACCTTTAAATATCGCCAGTGGCTTTCAATGCGCTGGGTGTGTGTCCCATCTGGTGCCACAAATTTGTTTACGGGGTCACTGTGGTTAACTTTTTTTATGTATGTACCCATGTTCAGGAAGGCAGTCATATGCTCTCCAAAAATCTGTATGGATTTCAGTGCCTTCCTGAACATGTTTCTGTATCAGCGGCACCAATATTTCAGAAGACCTTTCATTGTTAGGACACACTTCCAGCCGTAAATCATGACTACCGTCTTCAATCATGCCCAACACCCAGTGGCCTTCAATATTTCTTCCTCTATTATATTTTCTTTTTCCAAATTTTGATTCATCAATTTGTACAATTTTTCCTGGACCACCAATCTTGCCTTGAGCGTCTTGATGCTCCAACTCATATACAATTATAGTTTCCCGGCAATAGGAAAACCAATCAGCAATTGTGCCTGTAGAAAGCACTGATTCCCTATCCTCTCGGGTCGTCTCCACTTGTACTTGATAGTACGGGTACTTTTGACTAAACATATACATGATTTGAAATATCAAATTTAACGGCAGCCGAGCATTTTCAAACCACGTGTCCTTTGCTCGACTCACCGATTTGATCCGACAGTTGCTCTTCATGCAACGGAAGATTCCCAACTGCCCAGTCCCACTGGAATCACTGAGTGGCATAAGTTTTTTGTGATAAGTACACATCTTATTCCTCGGGATAAGATTTTGCTCTTCAGCAAACTCTATACACTGCTCTGTTGTGTTCAGTGTGGAAAATACTCTGAACATATTCCAATGGGATCTGAAACAATGGAAACATACATTAGAACTGTATTGGCTTACAATTTTACTTCTGCAAAGTGTTCTGTTGGTGGGCAAGAAAATAAAAAAATGCCAACCTTATTTCTGCCGCATTATAATGAACGCGGCGGTCGGACGACCCAGAAGCACGAGGTTCCGTAGCACTCGCACTGCCCTCAGACGATGTCGGTGACGCAGGCGTCACCGGCGCGTCAGTGGCAGTGGTGGCACAGGAACAACTAGCTTCTGGTTCAATCACGGGCACAAGTGGCTCACTAGAGTCTAACACTTGCACACACGTAGGGCCTGAAGACGAGCTCGCAACAAGCAGCAAGCAATTATTTAGATGGGTTGAAGTGGCTCATTTGAGTCCGAAACTTGCACTACACTCGATTCTTCAGACGATGGCACGGAACACGAAACCTGGGGCTTCGGAGACGCCATGATGGTGTCAAACGTTGTTTCACAAAGAGGAGTATGTAAACACTCTCAACTGCTAGGGACACAAACGATGACTGACAGATCGTTTAACAACAAACAATAGCATAGATTTACGTTTGGTTTCACTTTTCGGTAATAGTCGGTAAATTTTTACAAGTGTTTTGCATCATAATTATGAAGTCAAACATCTTAGTGCGTTTACCTTACTTGAAAAGAAACGTTTAATGGCGAGACGAAATGTCAAAGTGACAAAATATTACAAAATTTTACGATTTAAATTTTTTTTTTCGGTAGCTATTTAATTTCGACACTTAGAATTTCACGTGGAGGTTTCTAATAATATGATCTTTACGTAAAAAAAATATGGACTCCCAAATCGACGTCAGGTAATACGAAACTTAGCCCTAATTATGAACTATTCTTCCGTTTTTACACATTACAGAGTCAAAATAAACACAAATATCTTTGTATTTAGCCTAGCAACCGGCAGCCATATTTGTCATCGCAAACTAACTTTTTCAAAAGGCGGAATAATGCATTTTTTTTTTATCTAAAACTACATAACTTTATCAAAATATTGTAGCTCTATTCTTCACGAACATTTTTATGTATAATAAGTGAAAATTAAAGAATAATAACAGAGTACTTACGACATTTTAGAGGAACAACACACGCTATGCACGCACTTCACTTACATAGTTCGATACACAACTTCGATATTTTTTTTGGTTGCCTTTCTGTGTGAGTAGTGCTGCGAAATGTTATTAATTAGTGCGTTGAATCATTTCATAGAGAACAGCTCTATGAAACTATTTAAAAAGACGGAACGTGTTAGTCGATTTCAAGTGGCATTTTTTACAACCATGTCGTTAGGAGCCTCTAGTACCCAGTGGCGGTCAGCGTTTTTTAATTTTTGGGTTCTTTAGTACCCCGTGGCTGTTGAGTAGTACAAGTTTGAAACTAGTACAAATCAAATCTTTTACAGTTTGAGCAGTAGAAGATTTTTTAATTATTTCTTTAAAATAAAATTTAAAAACATTTTTATCAGATCTCCAGTTACCCTGTCTTAAAATGTCGTCAAGAGGGATATAATTCTACTTTCTTGACGAAGCAACTGCGGACCTTAAGGGTCCCATACACTTACAGTCCGCCTGCAGTCTCTGGTCTTAACGGGCGGCCTGCCGTCCAAGATCTGCATAGCTCACACACTATAGCGATTATTGCTTGCCGGCAATGATCGAACAACGGCTCTGAGTCTACACACTAGCACTACACACTAGCAGGCGGCAGTCGACAGTTTCACACCGCAATGCCGCGTGCCGGCACTTGCCTGACATAACGGCTAGGGCGTACACACTATCAGACGACAGTCGGCAGTTCGAAGCAGCCAGCTACGCATAGTTGTTGACAGTTTTGAAAATATCAAGTGATAATGTTACGTTAAAAACGATGTGCTATTTTAATATTTCGTTGCGTTGCGTGTAAGAGAATCAAGATCTCATATGACGTTAGTACGTAAACTGAGGCAATCGCATCAGGAAGATCTATTTATTTACTTGCGAATGTCTTCAGAGACCTTTAACATGTTATTGACCATGGTTAAACCATACATCAGTAAAATGAATACAAAAATGCGTCAGTCTATAAGCGCAGAAGAGAGATTAATAGCAACTTTACGGTAATTGGCAACAGGACAAAGCTTTGAGGATTTAAAATTTCCTACAAGAATTTCACCTCAATCCCTGGGTGTAATGATCCCGGAAACATCGAAATATACAAGATGCAGTTTTGAACCTGCAAAACATTTCAGGAGGTTGTAATGAGACTCGTAAATAATCATATAACAATACGATACAAAGTCAATAATCAATAATAGTTTTTATTTTAGATTTTTTAATTTTATTGTTTTCCAGAATAACTCTCTTAATAACCCTCTTCAAAAAATACAGAATCACCCATTGCGATTTATCGCGCGTCATGTCGCTGTGTGCGTGAATACAATGACCAGTGACGACACTGTACGACGCTCCGCCCACATTTCTACGAAACGAACGCGGCACTAAGTTGAACTAAAAAGGCGGTCGTTGCTATGGTTACGCGCAGCAACCGCACGTCATACCGCACTTCGATTGAGACGCGAAAATCTGTTACAGCGCATTCAAGGTTAAACCAAAGTGCCGCGGCCCGCGATTTGTACAAGTTGTTGTAGCTACAGCAACTTATAGCAGATAATTTAACCTTAGATGTAGTTTGAATTTGAAAATCACAATGTACCTACGTTAAATAATAACTCATTTTTAAGCATAATTACAATGCGAAAATCTTCATCATCTGCCGAGCCTGTTTCCAACTATGTTAGAGTCGGCTTTCAGTCTAACGGTATGCAGCTTATTACATGGAGTGCCAATGAATCACGTAGGGCGACTGCGTATCAGACCTCACCAAACCAGTTAGTTGATAACACAATACCCATTTGTTTGACTAATTGTCAGACTTTCTGGCGTTTGACTATCCGTAGGTACCAATGACTATACGGCAGGGCTGTTAGGTCGTTGACCCGTACCGACCCGTGTGATACCTAACGACGAGCTACAAATCAATCGGAACCAAAGGCTTTAATTAAGTGCTTACCGAAACACGGGATTTCAATGATGTCCTAGATAAATTTACAAAGTACTTACATCAATATGAATTTAAAAAATAACACAGTGGTACTTGCTCAGTCACGAGCCTGCGACCTCATGCATGAGAGGAGCACGCCTTAACCCACTGGGCTAATACGATAAATACCTAATAATAGTAGGTATTAGATACTACTGCGCCAAAAAAGGTTCACGTTGACGTCGTTAGTTAGGTAACTGATGAATAAAATGATAGGCGGAGATAAATAAACCTTACATAGCACGTAAGCAGTTCTTGTTGCACAACTGTGATCGCGAGCGCAAGTGCGGAATTTAGGTAGGCACCTAATAATAATAATGTAAGCACCCGGCGCAGTCAGCGCTCTGTGTAGGTAAATTCAGCCCCATGGACGGTTTTCGTTTTTATTTGTAGAAATCTTAAATCCACCAATTTATTAAGATTTTCCTTCCTACTTTTTAACGGGCTGAGAACCGATAAAAATGCCTCAAGATAATTTGTGTTTTTTAAGTAGGTAGGTACCCATGTGTTAGGGATTTTAAGTGATTTTTTTGTCTGATAGGTATTTTTGGCCTAGTTAAAAATTTTAAATCAACTTATTTACACTAATCAAAGTGAATTAGCTAACATTTTATTTACAAATTATTGTCTATGTACTAATAAATAAATTACCTACTTATGTTACAGTCTAGCACGACGTTGCTGACTTTCCTTCAGCTTACGTAACACAAACACGTTCGTTTTTATTGTGTTGAAAGCACTGATCACTTTTGCACGTAGTTGGGTAACACTGGTGATTTCGTCTATGTACACCAATCTTTTAACGTCTCCCCACAGATAAGCACAGGACAGATGGTGTTCCAGCAACAAAATGTAACTCGCGCTACGTTATCAAGTTGGTGGAGATCCTGTACCTTGCGTAATGAAAAGGTTGCTTCATTTCTTTGTGCAGTAGCCGCCACACCGTGGAATGGTGCACTCCAAACCGTCGAACAGCCTCCCGCGTGCTTGCCCGTGGCTCTCGCCGGAAGAATTCCAGGATATCTTCCTGCAAGGCGACAGGCAGGCCTTCGTTGCCGCGACCTTTAGCATGCTCGGGAACGTCGAACTGCCGATAATCGCGCAGTCTCTGCGTAGCAGCCAGCATTACCCTGTTATGTAGGCCATACACGCTACGGTCTACCGGAGAGGTAATCTGTGCAGGTATGCCTGCGCAGGTCAACCGAACAATGGTAGCGTGTATGCGGACGTTCCGGTTTATCGGAGCGGTTTTCAGTTCTCTAAAGCGATGGCATCGAATGTGGACGATGACACGCTGGCATTGCTAGGTCTTGCTTTAATTTTGAAGAAAAATGATACGAAAAAAAAACAAGCGAAGAAAGTGGAGTAAGCATTGGTTATTGAAAAGGAAAACATATAGTCATGTTAATTTATTAAATGAATTGAAATTTGAACCAGAAGATTTTAAAAACTATCTTCGAATGGACGAGAAAACATAACTTAAATTACTTGAAATGGTTACTCCTATGATAAAAAAAGAAGACACAGTTATGAGAAATAGTATTTCTGCGCACGAAAGATTATCAGTTACATTGAGATTTCTCGCAACTGGCAGAAGTTATGAGGACCTAAAATTTTCAACAATTATTTCGCCTCAGGCACTTGGAAAAATTATTCCTGAAACATGTGAGGCTTTGTATAAAGTACTTAGAAGAGATTATTTGAAGGTAAGTCATTAAAACACTGTTATATTACAGATAATATTTATTGAAAAAAATACGATTTTAATTTTAATCATTAAAGTACAAAACTCGTGTACAAATTATTCATTATCAACATTGAAATTATTAAGGAATGTCGCTGCCGAATCTGCAATCGATAAAATTACCTCTGTTTCATTGGGCTGATTTCCTGAAATTGTAGGTGTTCGTATTTGTGGCGAGTAGGGATTGCCTTGGGAACTGTTGAGTAGATGGCTAGTATGAAATGATTAAGAAATATACTCTGAATTTTGACTAGTGGGAAATGGAAGGCAGGGTGGGCTAGGACTTCCGGAAGAAACAAAACTTACAGGGTATATGTCCTACTGGAATTAGGAGAGGACTGATATGCATGTTGTCGATATTGCTGAGCAGGAACATAGCTTCGTTGATTTTGTTTCAAAATATCTCTCATGTTAATATAGGCATGCTCGTGAGTGAGGTTTCCTATTTCTGCTTCAAAAAGTATTGGGTTGGCTAATAAATTATGAGCGACATACATTACTTAATATTTTTATTTATTTTTATAAATTATTTAATATTAATCGTTGACAATATAACCACCGTCGTTGTCTACTACCATTCGCCAACGCTTGGGCAAAGCATGGATGGCATCGCTGTAAAACTCCGTCGGTTTTGCTTTGAAGAATTCGTCTATGTATTGTTGCAACTGATGTTCATCATCAAAGCTTTTTCCTTGTAAATGATTACTAAGTGACCGGAATAAACTGAAATCTGTTGGGGCCAAGTCCGGAGAATACGGAGGGTGTGGCACTATATCCCAGTTGAGCTCCAATAGTTTTTGTCGGGTACTCTTAGCGATGTGGGGCCGGGCAATGTCATGTAGAAAAAATATTTTGTCACGTTGTGGACTTTTACGACAGAGTTCAAGTTTCCGATGTTCAAGTTGATTACACTATACTATTGCCGTCATCGTGGTATTAAAAGGCAGAATTTCCCAGTATATCACACCATGTTTGTCCCACCAGACCGAGAGCATCACCTTCCGAGGGTGAAGATCTTTTTTTGGCGTAGGTTTGCCTGGTTCGTTGCGGCCCAACCACTGGCGCTTGCGTCTATGGTTAATGTAGATAACCCACTTTTCGTCCCCGGTGACGAGATGGTCCAGCCAGCTAAATGTGCGACGGAACGAAAAAAGGTGCGCACAGATATCTGCGCGATAAGTCAATTGATCTTTGTTCAACTGGTGGGGTACCCAAACGCCATATATGTATGTCTTCCCCAAACCGCGCAAATGATTTTCCACCGTGCCATGACAGCATCCCAGCTTAGCAGCTAAATCACGAGTTGTGGTCCTAGGATCTTCTTCAATGAATGCCTTTAATTTATTTATATCCATTTCCACCGGACGCCCAGACCTTGGTTGATCGATCAAGGAATAGTTACCCTTGATGAATTTTCGAAACCACCGCTTTGCTGTAGCCTCGGAGACTGCATCATCAGCTATCCTTTGGCATATGTTACGAGTGGCTTGTGCAGCAGAATGGCCAGACTGGTACTCGTATAATAAACAGTGCCGGATATGCGTTTTAATGTCACTCATTTCTTTCGTGGTTCCTTACGCAATGACAACCGAAACATTACTGACGGCATGCTCGCGATTCGCTTTTTGCCATAAAACGTTCTCGCGCTTACCCGAAATTTTCAGTAAATAAAAACTGAAACGCTCATTACTTATAAGCCAACCCAATAAATCATTAATAAGTTTTTCTGCGACTATTATTTGTTTCGCATCTAAAGCCCTCAATTTCATCGCCACATTTTTGCCAATAATATCGCACCTATCTTCTGTTACAATTGGGCGAGGACGCTTAAAGTGATCTCGTACCGATTCCAATACTTCATTTGCTAAGCTTTCATCTTTTCTTTTTGTTTGACAAGGTTTTGGTGGGCGAGATGAATTATTATTTGACGATGTTGATCGAGCCTCGTTGTCGGTAGATACGCTGTTGGATAAATATTCTTCAGCGGCATTTGAAGAGTCTTCAGTGTTGTCTTTCTAAAAACATAAATAATTACATATTATATTAATAACATAAAATAATTATGATATATTTTTGTGTCCTGCCGCTATAGATATTTCACATAAAAAATAACTACTTATTGTATAAATGATAAATCTTTTATTTTTATATTACAGTTTCCTACATCTGAAGAAGAGTGGAGGGAAATAGCAAAGATGTATGAAGATCGATGGAACTTTCCTCATTGTCTTGGTGCAATAGATGGAAAGCACATAGCGATTTTTCCACCGGCTAATAGTGGATCGTATTTTTATAATTATAAAGGGCAACATAGCGTGATTCTTATGGCAATTGTTAATGCAAAATATCAATTTATGTATATAGACCTCCTTGGGCAATGAAGCTGTTATACGGGTCCACTCCGTACACTCCAACCCTCCAAGCGTAAGTTTCGAGCATCTGGGAGGGGCACATTCCTCGTTGCATCCGTCAGGTGGTGATGAAAATTGCGAATTTGAAATGGCTGGTCCAGAAACCTCCGTTTTAAGTCGGCCATCCAAAACACCCGCTCCCACCGGGGGGTGATCAGGATGTATATTCCGCAAGCTTTGTTGCAAGTGTGATAGCACCCGCGGCATCAGCGCCGGAGGAGGGAATATCCAGGCTAGGTCGAAGACCCATGTTTTGCTGAACGCATCTTTGAAAGCCGCACCTTTGTCTCTCGCGTCTCGGGCCACATAAATTGGAACAACTCTTGAGAGAGGGGTTGCAAAAAGGTCTATTTGGGGGGTTCCCCACTTCTTGAACAGTAAGCTCGTCATCTGATCCGATAGGTGCCAGTCTGCAAGCGATTTCTGACGTGATAGACTGTCGGCCATCTCGTTGTAAATACCAGGAATGTAGTAAGCGAATGTCTCTATTCTGTTTATGTAAGCAAGCTCTAGAATATGCGTTACTAGATCTGTTAAAATACTGGATCGTGTTCCCCCCTGATTTCGTATGTAAGACACAACAGTCTTGTTGTCGGACTGAATGAAGACTCGTCGGTCCTGTAGTTGAGGTAGCGCTCTCTGGAATGCTTGATACACTGCAAATAATTATTTGCGGTTTATATGCCACGAAATCTGAAAATTTTCTGCCCATAACCCGCTAAGCAGCGACCCGTTGACTTGAGCACCCCAACCGTTTTCTGAAGCATCCGTTGTGATGAATATGGTCTCCTGACATGTAAAATTTTTTCTTCCCTTCTGAAGATTCTCCAGCCACCAAGTGCACTCTTGTAGAGCTTTTGTTGGCAGTAGATATTTTCGAGTCCTTTGATGTTGAGGAAGACAATTAGCTGCGCGTTGAAGATGTCTTGTGTGTAGTCTTCCCAGAGGGACCGTGAACGAAGCAAAGTTGAGTTTTCCAACTAGACTCTTTCCCGTGACCCAATTCCAGGTTCTTGTCTTTATTATCTTCACAAGAATGCTTCTCGAATCTTTTTGTTTGGCAAAGAGGTCCTGTTTTCTTTTGTAGATAAGTCTTTATTTGCTTTAAACATGGTATAAAGTTGTTACAGTTTGTTTTTTATATAATGTCCACATGTTTAGCGATACAAAAGTTGTATTAATTGCATGCAAAATAATTATACATTCACGATTTAAATATGAACTAAACAATGTCGCAGATTACCTAATAGAATAAAAGTCATTTACATTTTTATTAATACATGTACAACATATTTATATTTTGAAGTCAAAAAGATCTTTAATATCATAAAAGTTATGTCCATTCAGCCATTTATACAATTGGTGTTTAAATGAGTTTGTGTTTGTTAATAATTTTATTTCGGTTTGGTATTTTATTATATACAGGGCGTCTCACGGATATGCCACATGGAGGGAAAGTACCTTGAATATTGTAGATGGAACATTTTACTGAAAGAAGACATTATTTCAATTTAAAAAACAATTTGAACTGCATTCATAGATATTTAAATAATTGCATGGTTGAACCGGGAATCGAACCCGTTACACGAGAAAAATAATCATCCTGTAGTTTTATCATACGGGTCGAAAGGCTTCATCATAAGGATTATTTTTTGCTAAATAACAGAGTGTCAAAAATAAAGGAAGACCATGAATTTTAACATTTTTAATACAAAATTAATCAATTTATCAAAAGCTCAAAATGAGTCGTTTCCTGTTGAACACAAAGTCGCACTCTTTTGATTATTTCGCTCCCTGTCGGTTTTTGATCTTGTCGTTAGTAAGGTTGTGGGCGGAGGCGAAAGGCTTTTTAAAAAGACAAGTGTTCAGCTTGAAGAGCGGATTAAGACTGACATTATTTATTGATAATACTCTTATATACTATAGTTAGACAATGGTGCCGATTCTGTTGTCACAAAATTCTCTAAACTAAACTAAAAATCACTAAAATTTGGTTTAATCCTGTCAAACGACGATTTCCTATTCTGAAATAGACTAAAGTGACACAACTTAACTATATTTTAGTTTGACAGCACTAAGATTGCACTGAGTTATTAGTTTAGTGAAAATGTCAATTTTGCTATCCTGAGTTTGCCGGTTTTCACCAAAAATTTTGACTATAATAATTTATTTTAACTAAATCTGACTATTTTTAATCGCGATTAAAAAGGTGTGGAATAAAACTAGTGGTCATGAACTAAAATTCTCAACAGCGCCTCGCCTTCACGTGCAAAAACAGTTCTGTATTTTTTATTTTCTTTCTGCTTATATCTTGAAAATGGCGTGTCCTATCGCAAAAATAATGAAATTTTCGGCCCCCTTAGTAAACCCCGGCACATTTAAATCTCAACACGTGGGTAATATTTTTTTTATATTTTTCAAACAAAAGTGAAAAATTCCATATAAAACACGTTGAGGCTGCCCCCCCAGCACGCGCCTTCGTCTCTCAAAAAATGAATTCTACGCAATGCACACACAAGTACAACGTTGCGAAACCAAAAGAAAAAAAAAATACCACCCTGAGTCGCGATTGTTACAAATTCGATTTTAGTCGTGTCAAAATAATTTTTAAATTTAGAGATTTTTCCTTGCAGAATAGCGTTACAATTCTCATAGCCAAAAGTAAGGAATTTTAGAGATAGTTTAGTTAGTTTAGTTCGTGTACAACAGAATCGGCACCAATGGGTGCTTATTCTAAGAGCTTTCCTGTTATCTTTATGATACCAGGAAAGTGTACATGCTATCATATTTATTACCTAATTAACAAAGGAGGTTATTGTCTAATAGCCTTGATAAGTGTATATAATCAAGGTTACGCTTATATAACTCGTGGTGGATATTTTTTATATTATTTTTTTTATAATCAGTCAGCCGCATTGCGATGGACGAAATAATTTACGCGTCTTTCGGCTCAGGATACGGCTCGATTTGTTGCATACAACCTGGACCAGGTACCTACTAATTACGTATCTCTTTATCATTTTATCATGCACTTAAATTATAATAGGGAAATGATGCGTATTTCTCAAGTGGGTACATTTATTGGTAATAGGTACTTATGATAATGTCAGTTGTATGTTCTTACGGCAATGTAAGCTTTTAATTTTTCTGAACAAAATTTCACATCAATTGTTAAAATTCATGGTCTTCCTTTTATTTTTGACACTATGTTATTTAGCAAAAAACAATCTTTATGATGAAGCCTTTTAATCGGTATGATAAAACTACAGGGTGATTATTTTCTCGTGTAACGGGTTCGATTCCCGGTTCAACCAAGCAATTATTTAACACGTTCACTGTGCTTGCCCCACCGGTGGGTCATACCGAGTTGCTCATCGTACGTGCATGACCCACGGGTGGGCATGAGTTGTTCGCCAATTGAAAGGCTCATAACCTCAAACACGTATGAGTTTAGCCAATTTTATTGGTTCACACGTGTGAACAATGGACTAAGAAAAAATATTACGCAAAAACCGGAGGAACTTTTTTAATAGAGTTGCCAGTGTTCGATTATCGAAAATGAGATAATTTTGGGATGTTTTGAATAAAAAAGAAGACTTATTTTATTATATTTAATTTAATGGGAACTATTAAAACAATTAAGACAAAAAGCTTTTTGACACGCTAGACACTCCATATCTGTTTTTTTAGTTTTTTTAGCTGCTTCCGTTGGTGTACGGCCTGTTTCAATTAAAAATTTGTAGCAACCAGAGCAACGTTTTCTAATAATTCGTTTTGGGTCATGTCTGGGTATTTTTGTTAGGAAATGGCTGAGTCTAGAAGTTCCAGACTGCTCAATTGATACACCTGGACCTAGAAGAACGCGGTGTAGGTAGATCTGCTGAAGGAGTAGGAGTTTGGAGGCTCAGTAATCGTTTAATGATTATTTCGTGGCGTTTTAGCACATCCATTTTACTACGTGGGTTCAGATCTTTGTAAATCAATATTGTGTTAATCACACAAATCGACATCAGGTCTCCAGCAATTTTTTTATACCAAAAACAAGTTTTTCGAACAGGTGAATTATAGCTGGCGAGCTGGTCTGCCACATCTATCCCTTTTTTGCCACGATTGTACTCTAATACTATTTTTGGCTTCAACGTTTGTCTGTATCCAGTTGACATCTGCATCTGGTGATTGTGACATATTGACATCACCAGTACATCACGTTGATCTTTCCATTTTAATACCGTGAGGAAACTATTTTGCTTGGCAGCAATTTCACCTTTCCTTAGGTTCTCATTGACCACGTCTAGGGGAAGATCTCGTCTATTCTTACGCACGGTTCCGCAAAAGTCTGTTCTGCGTTCTTTTAAATATCGGGCCAATGGGACGCTGGAGTAATAATTGTCTGTTACCAGCAACCTGCCCTCATTCAAAAGATCTGCCGCCAGTATAAGGACAACTGAGCCTGGTTTATCAAGACCTTCGACGGTTCTATCTTCTCCTGAATAAACTTTGTAGCTCCATGTATATCCTGTATCCGTACACAGTTTTTAAATTTTCATACCATACTTGCTGCTCTTTTGAGGATTGTAGGTTCGAATTAGCACTCTTCCTCTAAACCCAACCATCGATTCATCGACAGCAACGGTGTCTCCTGGAGTAAATATTTTACGCGAGTTTTCTACAAATATATCAATAAGAGGTTGTATTTTGTATAGTCTTCCAGTTCGATCAGCGTTGTTGTCTGCAAAATGCCAACTTCTTAGGATGAGGCAGAATCTGTCGTAAGACATTGAAATCTCATGCAAAAGTGGATGGAAGTAAAGTTTATCTTTCTTCCAATAACATTCTGTTGTAGGAAAATCGATAAGTCCGGTAAACAAATAAATTCCGATAAACTTTAGCATTTCCTCTGCAGTAACATCTTTCCAACGTTTTATGCGCGATTTGGGTTTCAAATTAGAAAGACGCTGTAATTGTGCGGCGTAAATATTGGTCTGAGTAACCATCAATTCATTCATTTCGGCATTTACAAGTGAACGAAATATGGTCCACAAGTCTGAATTTTCTCCAAAACATTGATTTTGTCGCTTGCCGTTATCATACCCTGTGAAAACCTCCCTTTGCAAAGGCCGCATTTCAAAAGACCATGCAGAAGGCAATAGCGGCTGAGAGCGATGGATTTGAGAATGACTCGAATCATCGGATAGTCTACGCGTTGAAGCTGGTTCATGCATGCCAGGCTGATCAAAAGTAGTTTCGGCAATCACTGATGGCAACACAGCAGGCTGTTCATCAAATAATGGCGGCAAAACTTGCTCAGGCAAGTACATACAAGGCTCTTGTAAAGCAGTAAAAGAAGGTGCAGGTGACAAAACAGGCAGCTCATCATTGTTATTCTCATTTATGTAATCTATAATATTCTCCACTGTTTCAATATTTTCAGGTAACTCACCACACTCTGAGTCTTCCAAAGCCTCCACGATATTTTCTTCGCCATCACTATCTTCTAAAATTCTCCATAACTGCTCATCCGTAAGTGAAGTCGGAGGTCTGGATCGATTCATTATAATACAAAAACAAAAACAAAGTTTTATTGCTTTGCAAAACTTTTTCTAACCCCTTGACGTCACTTTACTTGGTATATTATTTGACATTGCAAAGCAAAATTCTATTACTTGTCAAGTATTTTGGTTATAGAAACCACAGATTATACCGTAAAATGGTTATAAAGAAGAACATGCATATTGCAAGACATGTATTGTACAGTAGGGGCATGAAGTTGCGAGATCATACGTGTATGACCCACAGATGGGGCATGAGCCATGAAGTTACGAGATCATACGTGTATGACCCTCGGGTGGGACATGGGACAAAATATTTTTTTAAATGAAAGGGGGTATATAAAACAATGCTTTATCATATCATTTTTATACCTAACGCAATATATTATCTACAATTTGCGTTTGCACTTATAGGGTAGTCTCTCTCATCATAGCTGCACAGTGAACGTGTTAAATATCTATGAATGCAGTTCAAATTGTTTTTTAAATTGAAATAATGTCTTCTTTCAGTAAAATGTTCCATCTACAATATTCAAGGTACTTTCCCTCCATGTGGCATATCCGTGGGACGCCCTGTATACGTACACACATTACAAGGCAGCTTTTAGCGTACCTGATTTAGGATTATCCTTTAAAACAAGTCTGTGTGGATCCCTTGTTGGTCTAGTGATTACTTCATACGCTTTGTGTGTATGTATCCTACATTATTCCCAAATATTCTTGGTGATGGGTTGGTGAGCTTAGAGACTTCTCTTTGTTTACTTTCCATCCCAGGTCCTCTAGGAAATCTACAGCGCATGCTGTGTCTTCTATTAAGCAGTTCTCCTGCTGATTGGCTATGAGGAAATCGTCGAGGTACACAATGACTCTTTGTCTTAGCTGCGCTGCTATCCAGTTTGACACTCTTGCGAACGTCTGTGGAGCAGTCGATAGGCCAAACGGAAGGCAAGTAAATTGAAGCTTCCTTTGCTGATGTACTATTGCTAAGAATTTTCTGTGGCCTGGTTTTACAGGTATGTGGAAGTATGCCTAAGAAATGTCTATTTTTGCCAGAAAATCTGACTCTTGAAGGTAATCTGGCACTGATTCAGGAGGCGAAATTTCTTTGGGCGTAGATAATTGTTTAGTCCGCGTAGATTTATAACAGAGCGAAGACTTCCGTCGGACATTGGAACTGCGAACATCTTCGATAGGTAACCGACCGGGGAATGACAATCCCCAAAATTCCCTGAGATATCAGCGCCTCTATCTTTAAGTCCATTCCTATAGTTCGAAATGTAAAGTCGCCATATGTTTACATAACCGTCTAGCCTCCCTCCTCTGAAGTCCGTATGTCAGGATCTCTTAGGCTTTTTGGCATCGGTTTCTCTGTGGAACTTGTCCCTGGAGCTAGGGATCTGGCTACGCTTTGTCGCCATTCTAGGGTAGGACTTAGAGATGGGTCGTACTAGGTAAAATTTGTACTAGATGCACCTAGTCCAAGTCCGTACAAATACTAGATCCAAATACCTATTCCACCTAGTCCACCTAGTCCATGAAATACGCATACTTTATAGATGCTTAGTCTTTGCGTACCACCGATACGCGTAGATTCGTACGTCAGCAGTAATAAATTGTACCTTCATAATTTCCACAGGCTTAGGACTATCAACGTAAAATTAAAACATGTTGGCCTTTGTCCATAAAATGATCACAAGCGACACTTCTTTTTTTGGGAGCCATTTTTAAAACAAAACTTGAGAGGTGTCAAGGGACACCCGGATGGAACGAAGTTCCTTTCCAGGATTCATGATTGTTTTTTTTATTATTTATTATGTACAAAAAACCTGTATACACTTAACAAAAGTATTATCTCTCTCTCTCTCTCTCTCTCTCCCTGTCTCTCCCTCTCCTTCTCTGTCCCTCTCTCTCTCTCTCCTACGTTCCAAAACAAAATATATACAGTTGATTTGAGAAACCACCTCCTTTTTTTAAGTCGGTTAAAAAGTGTCGTTACAACTTTTTCTCTTAATTCCGTCTAGCCCCCTTTCGCAACGCGCCATAAGCAACTTCGTTCCAATAAACAAATTAATTAATGTCACAATAAAAATAGATCTAAGTTCTTAATGATTTATCAAAATTTCGTTACAAAAATCGATCACTAAATAAGTCCGATAGTACGTGTTTGCGACGTCGAGTCAAGCGAGATCACATTCGCATGAGTCCGTATTTGATACTAGACTGCATCATCACAGTCTTCATTAGTATCGAGTATTGTCAAAGTACCTATATTATAAAATACTCCTATTCCGGACTAGTATCGAGTCTCGAGACTAGTCCGACAGACAAGGATGGAAGGACTGCGGAATAGTGTAGTTAAAAAAGGACTATGGTGCCGATTCTGTTGTCACAAAATTCTATAAACTAAACATCACTAAAATTTGGTTTATTCCTGTCAAACGACGATTTGCTATTCTGAAATAGACTAAAGTGACACAACTTAACTATATTTTAGTTTGACAGCACTAAGATTGCACTGAGTTATTAGTTTAGTGAAAATGTCGATTTTGCTATTCTGAGTTTGCCGATTTTCACCAAAAATTATGACTATAATAATTTATTTTTACAAAATCTGACTATTTTAAATCGCGATTAAAAAGGTGTGGAATAAAACTAGTGGTCATGAACTAAAATTCTCAACAACGCCTCGCCTTCACGTGCAAAAGTATTTTTTATTTTCTTTTTGCTTATATCTTGAAAATGGCGTGTCCTATCGCAAAAATAATGAAATTTTCGACCCCCTTAGTGTACCCCTGCATATTTAAATCTCAACACGTGGGTAATATTTTTTTTATATTTTTCAAACAAAAGTGAAAAATTTCATATAAAACACATCCAGGCTGCCCCCTAGCACGCGCCTTCGTCTCTCAAAAAATGAATTCTACGCAATGCACACACAAGTACAACGTTGCGAACCCAAAAGAAAAAAAAAATACCACGCTGAGTCGCGATTGTCAAATTCAATTCTAGTCGTGTCAAAATAATTTTTAAATTTAGAGATTTTTCCTTGCAGAATAGCGTTATAATTCTCATAGCCAAAAGTAAGGAATTTTAGAGATAGTTTAGTTCGTGTACAACAGAATCGGCACCAGTATATATTTTAGCACAAAACAGTGCGTGTCATGTTACTTTTATGCCATTGAATTAGGGTTCAAATTCAAGTGACTGACACACGAATGATTTTGTCAAACTTGAATGAGCTATGACTATGCTGCTATCTCGCTTCGCCGCGTAGTCGGTACTTCGATTCGCGCGGACCGCGGCGCGGGTGCTGTGTACTGCGTAGGCACAGTAAGACTAGGTGGATCTAGTATTTTAAAAGTTGGAATAGGTGCAACCTAGTCTCTTTACATACCTATTCCCTGTACCTATTCTAGTATATACGCCTCATCTCTAGTAAAACTTTCCCGACTCGGCATTCATCGCTTTGAAGGTATGGGATCTTGGTTGATAAGAAGATTTGGGCGTTGTAGGGATCTTCCTTCTTTGTTCAAAGTTTGTAGAGGTTCTTGGTTGAGGTCTCGGCTTGTAGGAATTTGAAGAGTATTCCCGAAAAAATTCTTGTAGTGAAGGTTGCTTCATCAATTCTGAGACCTGCAGCTCATCAAAAAGATGTGTCGAAGAAGGAGGAATGGCATTAAGCAGTGTTGCGTAGTACTCATCTTTCTGTAGGATCGCATTCCTTCAAAGTTCTATTGTTTCCACTTTACGACCACAAACATATTGCAAAATGTCATCAGAAATCGTCTTGAAAGCAGAGTTTGGTCCAGACAGCGCTTCCTTAATGTCCGATTTTAGAGACGGATGTTTGGACGAAAGCTCCTTAATAGCACTGGTAAGAGTAATTTAATTAGTTTAACTGGGAAATAACATGTTCAAGAGTAACAGATTGTAATTATAACGGGATATGTATCGGGTTGTGTGTGGAGAGGGGGGTAAATTTGAACGGTTTTTACAAAATATTGTGCGACATTGACAAAGGGCAGTTTATCCTATATTTTTCTGACTGTGTGACTTCTTAAGGGATTCAGCTATATAAAGGTAAGAAAATTTTTCACATACAAAGCATAACAACTGATTAAATGGTATTTTAAATAAAACTGTTTTGTTCAAATCTGCCTCCCTACTGGGGGCAGATTTGAAACACCTTGGGGCACTTTTGAAACAGCTAAATAAAATCAAAACCATGACACTTGAAACAAAATGTTAAGAATCTAGACTTTCAAGCAAATGTTTTATAAATATTTTTCAAAATATTTTAGTCTTATAAACAGTAAAAGAAAAGTTATAATAATAGTTCTAAATTATGTGTGGGGCAGCTTTGAACTTATCATATAACATAATGGGGCAGTTTAGAATAAAAAAATATGTGGCAGTTACCAATGGTTATCACATAAGTAATTTTTCTTACATTATTACTAATTAAAAATCTTAATAAAATAACAAAACATCAATCATCTCTTCCTTTTCATCAAGTCTACATAAGTCATATTCTGGCCCTTAGTTTAGGGACATTCTGTGAGATCAATTATCATTTTTACTTATTATAAAGTTACACTTATTTTAATAAAGTTAAAAACATTCTCTGTAACATAAACAAAAAGTTATGTTCTTAACAAACTGAAAACTAAAATAATAGTCATTTCTGAAGAATAGATCTTCCAATACAAAACAAAAATAAATCTCAAACAAAAAACAATCAACTTCTGGTAATGAACTATAACATCCACTCAAGGAACCACCAATACAATGTTTATTAGTTTTATGGATTATTAAGAAACTGAAGCTTAACCTAATTTAAATGGTGTGAAATCAAATTTAAAAGTAAAGTGATTTGCAGTTCGTGATGTTCCAGCAGCAGAAACTGGCGCAGGTAACTTTGCAACAATGTCTAAAATTGAAACGGACCATTCGTCAACTTTATCTGGGAAAAAAAAATTGCCCATATTTTCGCTTCAAATACAAAACTGTGAATAAATTTCCTTCTTTATTTATTATTTTAGCCACAAAATGCAAATAAAACATCTTTTTGGCTGATTCGCACTTTACTAAAATAAAACTTCCTACTTTCAGGTCTTCAGGGCGCAACTGATAAGGAATTGTGACATTTGCTTGATCGAAATCCTGTTCATCGTCAGTTTTGCAGTCATTGACATCCATGTCTGAATCATCATGAACAGACATATCTTCTTCGACATCACTTTCAGAGCTTAAATCATGTCTTACAATTTTTTTTTGGCTAACTTTGTCTTCTTGTTTTTTTTCAGGTTTTTTACTTTTTTAGGTCTAATGGATGACTTATTTACCCGTCGCATACGTTCCAGGTAAGCAGATTCAATTATATTTTTTTAAGAATGCGAGATCTAGCTTTCTTTCTACCTTTTGTCCCTTTTCGAGGAGCTGCTTTGGGAAAGGGCATGACGTCCTCAGGTGAAATAAGTTTGCTTGGTGTAGATACTGCTGTCGGACATACCACATGGTCATTGTGTGGTACTTGAACAGGAGATACGACATTTTTTGTTTACTTGGTGTTATCAGAATCCACAGTAGATTCAATATTAACCATTAAAAGTGATAGACGGTTTTCTTCGATAATATCTTCAGCATCAGTTGCATCACTACGACTGTCTTCAGTCACTACGGGCTGATCTTTTCTATTTTTTTCAGGTATATCCTCAGCACTAGGTGCATCATCAGGTGAGTCAATATTTCCGGGTATTAAAGGCTGGTCTTTTCTAGTTTCCTCAGGCATATCTCCAGTTGCAGCATCAGGTGCATCACCGTTTTCAAGTAATATAGACTGATTATTTATGGTTTCTTCAGGCATATGCTCATCATTAGTTGCATCCATAGAAACTAAAGGCTCAATAACATTAGCATTCGGGCTTGCATGGATATTTTTGTTTTCTTCAGGAAGAGAATTATTATCCATTGGTCGATTTGTGACTTCTGAGCACTCAAAATCATCATCAGTGAACTTATTTCTGCAGATAGGGTAAATACCTGGTTTCGAAAATCCTGATGTAATGTTGTTGATGGTGTGAAAAGCATTATATGCTGGAGTAACTATGCCAGCTAAATCGTGAATTGTTATTGTTTTGCCGGGATAGTTAAGCAGCCAATCATTTTGGGAGACTGCGAGCTTTGCTTTGAAGGAGCTATTTATTGGAAGAGGTCGCATATATGTATGCACTGGCCTGTTACACATGCCTGTCACCGATTCAAATTAATATTGTTACGGCATATGTTTTTTATGAGCCTTGTCACTCGTGTAAAAATATTGACAACGAAATATACGAATTATATTATCAGACCACTGCTCGTTATTGGCTTCTGTTTTCCATCAAGTATCATTTTATTCGTGAATGTGTACTAGCTAACAAAGTTGAAATAAGGTACATGTCAACTGATGTGATGATAGCGGACATCTTAACTAAAAGTGTTCACAGCCCGAAGCTTAGAGAATTTTTAAAGGATTTATCCCTGTCAAATTATTCTATTAAGGGGGCGATGAGTAGTTAGACGTTTTGACGTTTTATGTTCTTTTTTGTGCTTTGTGTAATAGATAATTTAGTTTCGTTATGCATACTTTATTTTGTTAGATTTCTTCTGTTTTTGTATTCTACTTTTGGGTACAGCGTAGTACAGTCGGACACAGAAGTGTTGGTGATTTATTTAATTTTATGTACCGAGTTCTGACAAGTACAGAAGTGATCATACGCAGCGTAACTATATTAAGGGGGCGTATTGGAAGAGGTCGCATATATGTATGCACTGGCCTGTTACACATGCCTGTCACCGATTCAAATTAATATTGTTACGGCATATGTTTTTTTTTTTTTTTTTTATGAGCCTTGTCACTTCCTTCCGCCTGACGCAGGTTCTCACCGGGCATGGGTGCTTCGGTGGGTTCCTGTTCAGGATAAAGCGGGAGGATACGTCCGGGTGTTTCCATTGCGAGGATCGTCTGGAGGACACGGTGGAGCATACGGTGGAGGTGTGCCCTGCCTGGGCGGAGCACCGCCGTGTCCTCGTGGAGGCGATTGGCGGCGGCGACCTCTCGCGTCCGGCCCTGGTGCGAGCCATGGTACGGAGCGAGAGGGAATGGGAAGCCGTCACCTCCTTCTGCGAAGCAGTAATGCTCGCGAAGGAGGAGGCGGGGCGCGTGAGGGAGTGGCAGTCTCTGCGCCCTCACGTCCCTAGCCGCCGCAGGAGGAGACGCCCCGGGCGTCGGGAGTCAATAGCGGACTCCCGGCCACCGTAGGCGCGAGCTTGCGGGTGGCGAGCAATGGGTAGCTCGCCGCCCGGTAAGGACCAAGCTCGGGTCGACGGCGCGCAGTGTTCCACGCGCGCCTCAAAGAGATGTCAGCAGCAGTGTAGGGGTCTACTAGGACCGATGCCTGCCGGGGTCGCGTGATTGTTCGAAAGAGATACCGTGACCCTGGCACATGGGCAACTGATGGAACACGGGTGGGTTTTAGTCAGTAAAAGTCTGACACGCCCTCCCGCTCCGCCCAGAGCGGGAGAAGTCATTTGATGATTTCCCATCCTGAAAAAAAAAAAAAAAAAAAAAAGCCTTGTCACTTGTGTAAAAATATTGACCACGAAATATACGAATTATATTATCAGACCACTGCTCGTTATTGGCTTCTGTTTTCCATTACTATTAATTGCCACGTCTAACGGCTGCATTTTGTGGGTGCAGTGTGGTGGGAAAGTTAATAGCACAATTCCGTTGTTCCTTGTTGTTTTTTGAATGTATTGCAGGACTTTAACAAATAGCGGCCCAGTCATTCATCTACTCGTAGGACTATTTGCTAATCCCAAACTTCCAGGTGGAGCTCCAAAAAACATTGTGTCATGAAATCTTGCTCTAGGAAAGATGAATACAGGAGGAATGGTATTTCCAAAGGCGTTCACTATGGCACACATTGTAATTAATTGGCCTCTCTCTGCTGAGACACTTTGCCCTACCTGCTTTACGCCTTTTTGAGCAATTATTTTTGGTGCTTGTACTACGGTCATTACGTTAGTTTCATCTAAATTATAGATGCGATCTGGTGTAAAGTTGTGTTTTTTTAAAGCTTTGTCATAATTATCAAAGAACTGGTCCAAATTGTGCTTATTAAAGCTTGTTGAGCGTGAGAGACT
The DNA here is from genome assembly GCA_932294355.1 of Aporophyla lueneburgensis. Lineage (NCBI taxonomy): Eukaryota > Metazoa > Arthropoda > Insecta > Lepidoptera > Noctuidae > Aporophyla > Aporophyla lueneburgensis. The sequence continues at coordinate 24,035,066 of OW028735.1, forward strand.
AGTATTTTCAGGCTTTCTAAGAGATAAGTTTTTATGCCGTTTCATGAACCCTTTTATCCATTCTATCCCAGCTTTTTCTTCAGTTTCCCATTTTTCCGGACACTTTTTTATCGCTTTTGCATATTTATAAGCTAATTTTCTTCCGCGTAAATATGTGAGGCCATACTTCATTTTGGTCATTCTGATAAAATATTTTTCAAGCATTTTTTCTTCATCATTCGTGAAAACCTGACTCACAGTATACACTCAGCGGCACGAAATGTGGCCCAAGCGCGTTATGTGGCTTATTATCAAAATGAAAAGCGAAACAGGGTTCTTTTTTGTTTTAAAACTTAAATGTTTATTCGAATCTTAAATGCGAATGATTAATTAACAAAAAAGTGAGTTAACTTTATTAAAATTTTACAAAATTACAAAAAAGACATTAAGCTCTAAGTTAAAAAAAAAATGTTTAAGGATGAAATTTACAAAATAAAGCTATGGTACTTAAAATTAATAGCGGGTATTTCCACCTCTGGCTCTGATGACCGCCTGCATGCGATCAGGCATGCTGTGGATTACGTTTTTAATGTCCACATGGGGTATTTCTTCCCAGGTGGCCACTAGAGCGGTTTTTAACTGACTGATAGTCTCTGGAGGGTTGGGACTGGATCGGATGCGTCTTTTAAGCATGTCCCAGACATGTTCTATGGGATTCATGTCCGGGCTTCGTGCTGGCCAGTCCAATTTTCTAATTCTCACCTCCGATAGGTAATCATCCACGCAACGTGCTGTGTGAGGTCGGGCATTATCTTGCATTAAGATAAAATCTTCGCTACCGATGAATCCCACGAATGGTAACACGTGTTCTTGGAGGATCTCTTCAATGTATCGCACTGCCGTTAGACGACCTGCAACTACTGTCAACTCTGTGCGTGCATCTGAACAGATCCCTCCCCAAACCATTACTGATCCACCTTGAAAACTGACGGTTTGCCTGGTAGTGATTGGCAAAAACCTCTCCCCATGCCTTCTCCATACACGTTCGCGGCCATCTGGAGCTCTTAAGGCCACTCTGCATTCGTCAGTCCACAGAACTTTACTCCACTGCTCGTGAGTCCAATTTGCGTGTTCGCGAGCGAACCGAAGTCGAGCTACGCGATGGTGCCGGAGCAGTTCTGGACCTCGAGCTGGTCTTCGAGCATGCAGATCCCGTTCCTCCATTCTCCTTCTTATTGTCCGCTCACTTACGTTGACCCCTCTTGCCGTTTGTAGCCGCTGCCGTATTTCGACCGCAGTAAGGAACCGATTTCTCATAATTGCGAGAGCGATAAATCGGTCATCCCGCGCTGATGTACACCTAATACCGCCACTTCCTGGTCTCCTTGTGTATAGGCCGGTCTGGTCGTACCTTGTTAAGGCGTACCTGAGAGTTGTACGCGGTACATTTAATGTTTCAGCAATCTCTCGCTGCGTTCGCCCCTGACTCCGAAGCAACACAGCTTGAGCAACTTGAGCTGAAGTTAGAGCCATTGTGTTCCAATTCTGGAAGCATAAATTACTACAGATTAATTAAAAAATAAAACAATAAAGATTAAATTCACCACCATTTCAATATCGAATTTTAACTCACCCGTGTTTTGTGCGTTCCAATAACGAACTAACGTTAAGTATCACAGAAATTAAACAAATGAACTTTTGTTTTGTGCTTACCCTCTTAAATGAACTAAAACAAATGGCCTGACAAACTGCCACTTGAAATTCTCATACGCGATATCAAAATCGCCTGTTATCGGTGTGTTTAGGTTTGGGCCACATTCCATGCCGCTGAGGGTGGTTTTAGACAATAAGAGCCTGACAGACCCCTCCGCCCACCCCAGGGCGGAGGACATCCATGAGGATTTCCACCTCGAGATCGAAAAAAAAGGTGTAGTTTAACAAACCCCAGTTGGTCCGTATTTGCTTGTGTAATCTTCATTTTTGGGCCTTAAATTTTCATTAATTTTTTTAACTATAAAATAGAGTGTTAGGTCTTATGTTGTAGATTGAAGCCACAGTTCTTAGTTTCATGCCATCATTTACCACACATAAAACTGCTCTGTTGGCGTCTTCTTCGATAACGTCGGTATCTCGCTTTTTTTTATAGTTTTGCACCTTTTCAACCAGTAAAAAAATATTTTTGTTCTAATTTAATACATACTTACATTAAAGAAAATGAATGGGGCACCTTTGAATGAATTAGTCAAAAGTGCCCCCCGTGCTCTGTTCAAATCCATCCCTAGTCCACTTTTGAAATTGTAGACTGATTTCACACGGTTGGAACATGAATGTTAATTATAGTAACAAGGTATTCTGAAGCTAATAAAAATGACGTTTAACATACAGGTATAACAAATATGCAAAGCCTACTTACAAATCCAGTATCTTCTTAAGAAAACTCGAAGCTTTGTTTAAAGGAGAACGGGCGTTCTAGCCTAAGAACCAATAACAACATGCGGTATATCATTGGAAAGGTTTTTTTATGTACTTCAACTATTGTTATGGCGGGAAGTTCCAAATCGCTGTGTGGAAAAAGTTATTGCACAATAAAGCCAGACTTAAGCAAAACAATTTTTTTTTTTGCATTTTATAAATGTATGTATATATATATAACCGTAAGACGTCGTCCTTATATAAAGCGTTCATACGTCACTTTTTGTTCGATAAACCGGAATGCGTGGTCTTGCCGACAGAGGGCGCCTTCCGGTTTTCCGAACAAAAACGCGACTTTCGCGTAACCATCACTTTATATTAGAACGACGCGCTACGCCTTACTTGTCTGTACCACTGGTTTCTTGTGCTTTTCCTTATCGCGTCCGATAAGACAGCCACTGAGAACGAGTAGCAAGAGGTGTTTGCGGATGAGAGGGGTAAGTGAGCCAGTTATCAGATGCACGCGCGCATGTTCTTTAGTCGTTATTTTGATTTGAGGGTAGCAAATACCCCTCAACAGGGCATCGGTGTGGGCGCCCTATTTGAGGCTGCGCCCAGCGCGCCGTTTGAGTGTGGCCCAGAGGGTCAGGGTCATTCGGCTTATCCGGGAATATCGCACGGTCTCGTGCGAGGCGGCGAGCCTCCTTGCTGGAGTGCCGCCATGGGATCTGGAGGCAAAGGTCCTCACGCATATGTGGGGGTGGCACGAGGAGGCGAAACGCCGGGGCAAAACTCCGCTCCGGCCCTGGTGTGAGCCATGGTACGGAGCGAGAGGGCATGGGAAGCCGTCACCTCCGTCTGCGAAGCAGTAATGCTCGCAAAGGAGGAGGCGGGGCGCATGAGGGAGTGGCAGTCTCTGCGCCCTCACGTCCGTAACCGTCGCAGGAGGAGGCGCCCCGGGCTTCGGGAGTCAAGAGCGGACTCCCGGCCACCGTAGGCGCGAGCTTTCGGGTGGCGAGCAATGGGTAGCTCGCCGCCCGGTAAGGACCAGGCTCGGGTCGACGGCTCGTAGTGTTCCACGCGCGGCTCAAAGAGATGTCAGCAGCATTGAAGGGGTCTGCTAGGACCGATGCCTGCCAGGGTCGCGAGATTGTTGGACTGGCACATGGGCAACTGATGGAACACGGGTGGGTTTTAGTCAGTAAAAGTCTGACGCGCCCTCCCGCTCCACCCAGAGCGGGAGAGTTCATTTGATGATTTCCCATCCAAAAAAAGGGTAGCAAATACGTTTTACTATTACCATTTACATTCGTCATAACTATCATTCGACTACGACATTTAGCTTTGTTTATCGCAATCAGAACTAAGCTTTTAAAAACGGCCTGCTTTAGTCATGGATGAACACCACAACAATTGTGTTATGTGTCAGCGTGGGAACAGAAGGTATCAGCGTCACATTTTGACTGCAAATATTCCATAAGATCAACCTGAGCTTGCAGATTATTTCCGGGAACATGCACTATTGGAGGTTTGTTTATTTGTTTATTACAGTGAATATATTATACTAGGGTTATATTGTGTTCGCTTATCTTGTGGTAATACATAAATAGCAATAAAGACTTATACTGGTAGGTGCTCTTATTTTGAAGCTATACCTACTAAGAGGAAATGTTAGTTAATACGAGGAGTTGGATTAGTTAATTATTTTTTTCTTTTTGTAATCCTACAATAAACAACTTCTAAAAAGATAGTTAAACCAATTCATTCACTCACTAAGAGGATTATATAAGATACTGATTGTTTTATTTCCAGGTTATATTCAACAATATACGCGTTAGGTGTGTTGTTTTATTATTCTCCGAAATAAAATGTGTGGGATAATCATAGTACGTTGGTACTTCCAGTTTAAGCATATCAGCGCCTGTAACATGAGATGAGTGAGAGCGAGATACAACCTTGGCCAAAAGCATTAGGAACTCCTATAAAACACGTGCAACTAATAGAGTATAACAAAAACTGAGCTATCTGTTAAACGCGGTGTATTCATATGTTAATTAAAGAATAGGTAAGATATTTTGAGGAGCCATAAAACACCTGGTCCACAATTAGCGAGAAATGGCATGTCTGTGAATAAAGCCTAGCTTTATTTCACCATAACTTCATTCACACAGCGATTTGGGACTTTCCGCCATAACAATAGTTGAAGTACATAAAAAAACCTTTCCAATGATATATCGCATGTTGTTATTGGTTTCTAGGCTGGCTTCTATACATTTTTGCCCGTCCTCCTTTCTGTTCGCAAATTCACGAGCACATTTTTTCACGTATGACATTAACAACTTGCCGTCTAACAAATGTGACAGTTGTCAAGGTAAGTATTGCCATTAATAAAAAAGTGTAGACGCATAGACAATACACAAGATGCGTTCAGAATTCAATGAATTCAAATCTGCCCCAGTTCAAAACTGCCCCCCTCTCCCCTAAATAAAACATCGTTGTGAGAACATAAAGTAAATCAGAATATTGTTTTATGAAAAAATGTCATCTATTACACTTAGATCTAAAGGAGAAAAAGACGAATTTTTTTTTGAGATTAATTTCCTTAACCTCTCAAGTACCTCGCTCGCTTATCGTAAACTCCCTCCCGCCCCGCACACTTACGTCATCGCGCGCGTCGAGTGGCCTGCGCTCACAAAAACGCTTATTACTCAAGTTCTATTGACTCATATCTCAAACGGTAAACAGTTTCGTGTTCCTGAAGAACGAGTCTATGTATTACAATATAAACAACTCTTGTATTACTTCTTTGGAATAAAAAATATCCTATAGATAAGAGAGATCTCGCCGCAACTAGACCCGTTGACGTATCTTATTTATTTTTGATAAAATGACTGAATCAATTTACACGAAACTTTTGAACTAATATAACGAATATACAAGTAATACAATGAGAATTTTTAAGAGTCCTACATACATTATTCTTATAAGATTCCAACTCAAAATTCATATACACGTAACTGTCATTTTTCAATTGCGCAGTTCAATGCACGACTTTGTAAACGATCATCCGTGTTATTATGAACAGGTATCACTATAAAACGTTTTTAGGATACTACCTAAACCTTCTTCAACTGATTTCTAACCATGAATCGAAAAAATATACTTCCGAAATTGTAGACAACCGAATTGGTTTATAAGAGGGATATAACCTATTTCCACTCGATAATTTAGGTTTTCCAATTAGAATTTTACTTGGAATCAAAGAAGAACAAGATACTTTATCAATTTCTGTACACATATAGTTCCTATCATGGAAAAAATAAGAAATATCTACATTTCAAGTGGTCGTAAAATTTGTACTGAATTCTAACATGGCGTAGGGTGGGGATCACACCACTACATTATCGATAAGATGTTCACCTATCGAAAATGAATTCAGTAAGGAAAATAAAAAAAAAAACAATTTAGATCTACGTGTTTTATTTTTCATATTGTGCATATACCTAAGTTATTCACATAACCGCTTGAATCGCGAGCGCACATCTTCTTATCTTGTCACCGGACTCTGGGTCATAAAAAACGATGACGCGACACGCGCACCATATGGCTGAGCGCACAAAAGACTTTGTTACCGAGAACGGTAATACGAGCCACCTTGAGTGTTGTTTTTGTTCAAGTATATGAATGGGTCTTTCAAATAGTGATAAGCGTTTGTTAACATTTCGTTTCATTTTGTTTATATTGAGCTGTAAACATTGACTATAGTTGAAAAAGTCATTATGTGAACTTCAAAAAGGATTATTTTAAAAAGTAAATCGGTAACATCTACATTTTATGACTTTTATTAATGTAAGGGTTCTATCTACATACGATAAAATAAAAAAACATACTTCATACTAAAAATGGTATGCTGCATAGCAATCCCTGTGGGAATGGATAAAGAAATATATTATGATTTCTATTACCCGACTGCGAAAAAAAGAGGGTAATGTTTTTCGAGTGTATGTAATATTCGTTGTTACCGTCTATAGGCCAGATGGATGATTTTGATAAATTACTAGCTTCTGCCCGCGACTTCGTCTGCGTTAAATTTCTTGTTCCCCCGACCCTTCCCGTCGCGTCGAATCGCCTACCCGTGCGATTTTCCCCGTTTTTGCAACATTTTTCATTTACTGCTCCGCTCCTCTTCGTTGTAGCGTGATGTCATATAGCCTATAGCCTTCCTCGCTAAATAGGATACCCAACAAAAAAAGAATTCTTCGATTCGGACCAGTAGTTCTTGAGATTAGCGCGTTCAATCAAACAAACAAAATTCTTCAGCTTTATAATATTATTATTATATTATTATAATTATAATATTATAAGTATAGATATGTCGTTAGATCTGTAGTAGCCGGTTGCGTGCTAGCGCGCTTAAAATTTGAAAACACAGGCGTCAACAAAGTATTTTACAAACAAAAGTGTGGTATCGTATTCAATAGGAAATAAATTTCGTACGGCCGCCGCTGCTGGCCGGTAAACTTTTATATATTTACGTTATGATGAAACGTACAATAAAAGGAAAAATAATAAAACAGTTTGGTAAAATGAGTTGTCTACTTTTAGATGAAATTATTTTTACAAGTAGTGTCATCGAAAAAATATACAAATTAGTTGTTTCCATAACTCAGTCGTTAGTGAAATTTGAGTTTTAACTAATATTTAATTTCCATTTTTAGAAAAAGAAGAATTCAAAAAGACGAGCACCGGGTGGTGGTGTGGCGGAGGGCGCGGATTGAGCGCCGCCTGTGGGAGCTGCAGTGGCGGTGCTCCACAGCAGTACCTGCAGTACCAGTCCCGCGGGCCCGGCCATTGCGTCCTTCGCCCTCCATAGATATCCCGGTGCCGTCATGGTGGCGGCATCACCGCGCAGTTGAGCATTGGCGAGGTTATGACTAAAAATGTACCATTTTTAGTCATAACCTCGGCAAAATAAACACAATGAACTTTTAACAAAATGTTGTTTTATTTATGTACTCCAAAAAACTGTTTGTGTTCCTAATCCTGCCTACGCTCATCAATTTCTCCCAACAGTGAACACATATCAGCGTATGTTATTGAGATAGTAAACTAAACATATACTTTCATAATCCTGAAGTAAGTACCTACCTACCTAAAATCTTGTGATTTGAAAAGTAGGTAAGTGAGTGAACGACTGGTGGCGACGAGAATGAAGATGTGGAGTGAATGAATGAATGAAAGACGTAATAAAGTTATCAGGTGTTATTTATTTTAGTTTTAGTTCGTCTAGCTACTAGCATAGTAGAACTGTGAAAACACATCTTCATTTGTCTTGATCTTGAATTTTGTCGTCTCCAGAAGCGTCCTGACGCCGCCACTCACAATATTATCCCGTGTTTGTAGTAGGAACACATACACGGGAATAATACTGCGCGCGGAAGTGTCGCCATCCCACTAGCATAGTAGAACTGTGAAAACACTACTTCATTTCAGTCTTGATGTTGAATTTTGCCGTCTCCAGAAGCGTCCTGACGCCGCCACTCACAATATCATCGCGTGCTTGTAGTTAGGAACACATGCACGCGATAATACTGCGCGCGGAAGCGTTGCCATCCCACTAGCATAGTAGAACTGTGAAAACACTACTTCATTTCAGTCTTGATGTTGAATTTTGTCGTCTCCAGAGGCGTCCTGACGCCGCCACTCGCAGTATTAAACCTATGCATGTAGTAGGAACACATTCACAGGAATAATACTGCGCGGGGAAGTGTCGCCAGCCCAGTATCGCGTCTATCTTCTCGACTTCATTATGAAAAACTGGCTGAGTGCGAGTCGGACTCGCGCACAGAGGGTTCCGTACAAACCTGCAGGTTATTCTCGGTTTATAGCATAGTATAACTGTGAAAACACTTCTTCATTTCAGTCTTGATGTTGAATTTTGTCGTCTCCAGAAGCGTCCTGACGCCGCCACTCGCATTTCTAGTCACCTGAATGTAGTAGGAACACATTCAGGTAAATAGAAATCCACGCGGCAGCGTCGCCATAACACTGCCGCGTCTATCTTCTCGACTTTATTATGCATATAAACACAAACAAACAAAACAACACAACAAACAACATAAAAAAAACAAACAAACAACAACAAACATTATTATGCATATAAACACAAACAAACAAAACAACACAACAAACAACATAAAAAAAAACAAACAACAACAACAAACAACAAACATTGACTATAGTTGAAAAAATCATTATGTGAACTTCAAAAAGGATTATTTTAAGAAGTAAATCGGTAACATCTACATTTTATGACTTTTATTAATGTAAGGGTTCTATCTACATACGATAAAATTAAAAAAAAACATACTTCATACTGAAAAATATTTTTTTACAAGCTTATGAGTAGCACGGAATATTTGCTGACGGTGAATAATTTTTCACGCAAATTATATAATTTATTACAATAATACCCTTTCACGTAGAAAAAAAATATTATTATTGTCAGAAAGATATGTTCCTATTCTAACTTATGTGTAAGTTTTATGTTCATAGGTTTATCTATTACAGAAAAATATGGGATTGATTGAAGGAATTCCCACTGACGTAAAAACGCACTTGACATTTCTCGTTTCTTTTTGTTCAATGAAGTATGAGTAAATAAAATACATCTTATATTACTATTTTCTACAAGAAATGCCCTTTCCAATGATGTATCACACTTGTTATTCAATAGCCATCGGAAAAAAATACAAGTAAAGAAATATCACATATCGGGAGAATGGACAAAAACACGCGTGCCATAAGGGGTTACATAAAGTGCATATCCGGGTTTAATTAAAGTAAGAAGTATGCGTGTGTGCTGCATGGCAATCCGTGTCAATGGATGAAAAAAATATTATGATTTTTATTACCCGACTGCGAAAAAAGGAGGGTAATGTTTTTCGAATGTATGTAAGTAATATTCGTTGTTACCGTCTTTTGGTATCCAAATAAAGGGGTTTGAATGGCGAAAAAAGGAGGGAAATGTTTTTCGAATGTATGTAAGTAATATTCGTTGTTACCGTCTTTTGGTATCCAAATAAAGGGTTTTGAACGGCGAAAAAAGGAGGGTAATGTTTTTCGAATGTATGTAAGTAATATTCGTTGTTATCGTCTTTTGGTATCCAAATAAAGGGTTTTGAACGACAATATCCAAAAATTCAAAATTAGACTATACCTCGGCAGTCGGATAAAAAAAAATAATAAAAAAAAACCTGTTGCTTTGAAGACTATCACTTCACTAGTCCCTGAGCAACGTGATACTCTCCAAAGCAACCGATTATACAGAGGTTCACGTTGCAAGCCTCGCACTTATAGGCTGTGCAAGTATCAACCTTTTTAAGTGCGCACCACTTGCAACGTGACTTCCTGATGTTGGTTTTGGCAGGGAAGTGACGGCCGGCTATCAGCAGCAGTTGTTGTATTTTTGGAGGACGAAATCTCATTGCCTGTGTGACTGTCCCTGCCTTCAGGAACATGACGAAAGCATTGTGGATGGACACGTTGAGAAGCCGGCGGAAAAGTTTTTTATACCATATTAGATTAAGAACTCTTTCTATGGGAAACGCCTGCAAAAGCTGGTCCTTTTTGTCGACGCCTCCCATAGAAAGGTTGTAATCTAAGACTACTTTTGGCTTGTAGCGGTAGTAGCCGTATTTTTCTTTTCTGCCGACCTCTACCCTGTGGTATGTGGATATCAAAGATACCACATTCGCGTCCTTCCACACTGAAATCGTCATGTCCTGTGTTTGGCTAAAAGCCACTTCACCCGGCCGCATGTTTGCCTTATTTTTGAGGCGCAAACTATCGGGCACGAACTCCCGATTCAGACGTAGGGTGCCCATTACATCTGTTTTCTGAGCCTTGAGGGTGCGCGCCAGCAAAGGACTGTTGTAAAAGTTGTCCATTACTAGAGTGTAACCTCTGTTCAGTAATGGACCAACTAACTTTAAAACAGTCCTTGATGTCGCACTCTCAGGCTCAGGGTCGTTCGTGGCCTCGACATTATGCCTTTCTCGCTTGCCGGTGTAAATTAACATCTGCCAAAGGTATCCCGACTTAGACTCAAAAAGTTCATAGCTCTTTATACCTACCTGAGCAGCTTTAGTCGCTATCAGCTGTGAAAAAGACAGTCTGCCTTTCCACAGTAGCAGCGACTCATCAATAGCAATTTCCTGTTCAGGTAGGTATAAAGAGCTAAATTTGTGGTTCAAATGGTCTATGATGGGTTTTATTTTGTGTAATTTCGTCGGGATACCTATGGCAGAGTTGTCTACAAAGTGCAGACAGCGCTTGAGGAGCTTAAAACGATGGAAAGGCATAATGTCTGTAAATTTGCCCACCTTTAAATAAGGCAAACATGGGTTCCAGATGGGTTATTATGCTGCAAAGCATTGTCCCTCTCCCTGTGGAGAGGGACAATGCTTTGCAGCATAATAACGCCAAAAAACGTCAACAATTCTTGTGGCGTTGTTGGTGTCCATTTTTTCATTTCTGAAAGCTTTGGAAGGGACGAGGTCAGGAGGTTTGCTGCATATTTGTTGGTCTCAGCGACCATGAGGTTGATGATGTCTTCGTCCCAAATTTTGGAAAAAATTTGGAACGGAGACATTCCTTCGACCGAGAAAGTTGGCCCCGCTGGCCCAGGGAAACTTTCTCGAACCCCAGTGAAGTATGTTGGATCGTGAGACCAATCAAAGGTCAACAAATCCTCCTGACTGGATTCTCGGAGAACACTATCATCCTGCCTGTCGATAGATCTTAATACCTCGTGGAGTTCGCTGGACAACTCTTCCACGACGAATTCTCCAGCGACCCTCCTACAAGGCAGATCCTCCAGGCAGTCCTCATCCTCGACATCACTGCCAGGATTCAGACCCGCAGAGAGTTCCCACTGCCGAATTTCTGCCTCCTGGTCCTCTTCGAATATCGAAGGCTCTAAAACCAAATTATACAAGTCTTTATTTAACTATCAGCTGCTTTGAACCACCCAATCAAGGATTGAAGGAGACTATCATCACAAGGAGAAATAAACATAAAAACATACCTGGTCTTGAAAAAGACGTCGATGGACCTGGAGAAGAATTCGGCAGTGTGGAACGCTCTGCACAGGATGATGTGCTAGGCGAGAACCCAACCAACTCGATCCTAGCATCAACAAACAAGGACTCGTCCACTTCCTGCCCTTCACACACAGCAATAACCCCCGTGGATGGGGTAAACACAAAGGGAGTTTGCCTGAGAAAAAAATATAAATATAAGTCGACTTAATTTAAATGTTTCAAATTAATTCAGAGATTGAGGTCAAACTTACATCGGGGCAGGCGGCGGCGTGGTTGAAGCTCCCGACTCTTCTTCGCCCGGCACCACCCTCGAAGGCCCGCTTCCGTCTAGCGTTGGAAAGAAAAGTAATAAAATATATTAGGTTGGATTAGTCAATAAGGGGTACGATATCTTGCAGACAATTTACACACCCGACTTCCTCTGCTCCCACGGTTGTGGAATACGCAGGGGCGGCACTTCCGGAGTGCCCGGTATCAAAGGGCACGGGATTCGAACTGGCGACACTTTTCTGGAAAGATTTAATTTTCCTAAATATTTATCTTGCCTTCGCTTTTTGCTAGGAGGAGCATCGGGCATTAAAAATGCCCGACCTCCTTCCTTTCGCGCAGTTCTTCTAGCCGTGCCCTTTGCTCCGTTGTTAACCGGGCCACGTTTCTCCGGTCGACCGCCCGCTGCTTTTTTATTCGCCTCCGCAGATCCGCGATAGAACTAGAATAAACAAAATTTAGTGAAAAAAAAAAAACAGTATTGCTAAGTTTACTTACGTTGTCGGTTGCCTGGCGATGGCTGACGGCTCTCAGATCGCAGCTTGCTGCGGCTGCTCCGTTAAAAATTAAGTAAAATTATGGGTAGGCATCCAAAAATGACCCAGCAAATCAAGAATAGTATTGCTAAGTTCACTTACGTTGTCGGTTGCCTGGCGATGGCTGACGGCTCGTCAACAGCAGCTTGCTGCGGTTGCTCCCTTAAAAATTAAGTAAAATTTTAGGTAGGGATCCAAAAATAATCCAGCAAATCAAGAAAAAATCAATAACCAAATATAAATAAATAAATTATAGCAAAATATAAAAAGTGCGAAAAAATACAAACAAAGTAAATGAAAGTGCCCGTGCGACATTCCCACGCCCACGTCCACGGCCACGCCCGCGCCCGCGCCCACGCCCACGCGCACGCCCGCCACCACCACGGCTGCCTCTTGCATCAGCTGCATCCATTTCTAAATTGTAAATACATCGAAAACTCAATTAAAAAACCCCCGACACAAAAACCTAATTTCCCTTTAAAAAGTAAAAAATAATAAAAAAAAACTCAATCTTAAAGTACCTAAGTATGTATTAATAATTCAAAAAAAAAAAAATACTTCACGTTGGGGGACCGCTCCAGACCTAACAATTTATTTACAAATAGTCTATTACCTAACTAATAATTAAGAAAAGAAAACTTAATTAAAAAACCCACGACACAAAAACCTAATTTCCCTTTAAAAAGTAAAAAATAATTTAAAAAAACTCAATCTTAAAGTACCTTAGTATGTATTAATAATTCAAAAAAAAAATAGTTCGAGTTGGGGGACCGCTCCATACCTAACAATTTATTTACAAATAGTCTAATTACCTAACTAATAATTAAGAAAATAAAACTTTTATAAAATTATCTCACAATATTGCATTTAGGATACGACCGTCAACGTCTGCCCTCGCGGAGCGAACGAAGCTAAGAACACTCTCGATTAGTTCATCAATATTCTCTTTCAGTGCACTTTCATTTGAGACCCCAGTCACTCGACTGGGATGAAGCAATTTTAATTTAAAAAAATGTATTAAAGGTGACTTATGTGCGAGTGTTCTTAGACATGTTCGAAGAAAATCGGTTGAGCCGTTTAAAAGTTGTGAGGGAGAAAGTGGGGAAGAGTAACCAAATGTCAGCAAATATGTATATTTGCTGACATTTTTAAACGGCTCAACCGATTTTCTTCGAACATGTCTAAGAACACTCGCACATAAGTCACCTTTAATACATTTTTTTAAATTAAAATTGCTTCATCCGTTCGGGAGCTATGATGCCACAGACAGACAGACACACAGACAGACAGACAGACAGACACGTCAAACTTATAACACCCCTCTTTTTGCGTCGGGGGTTTTTAAAATAATCAACAAAAGTAAAAAAAAATCTTCAATAACTCGAAAAACATTCAATACCTTTATTTTAGGATAATTCAAAATAAGAATAATAATTACGATACAAATACATACAAAAAAAAATTCAGTTCATTTCATAAATTTTGACCGGTATAAAATTCCCTGTGTATACCAAACTTTATAGAAAAACGGCCATTTTGAAATGTTACATTTTTTAGGTTCAGGGTCACACTTGAACAAAGTTGTAATCTTATCTCAAATTTAGTGCCTCCTTAATATTTTATGGTTGAAAACTATTAGGGAGTAAATATTCAATATGATAGGTATTGCTTTTTACGTAGAATTGGTCTCACGATTTAATAAAATACGATAGCATTCGGCCAAAATTCTAGTACTGTTACACGGTCACTGAAAACCACACAGAAATAGAACTATACTTACCCTCAGGTTAAATCCTGGTTGCACACACATAAACTATATTATAAGTAACCATTAAATCAGTAATTTACTCAAAAATTCTCACCCAAACCGATAAAATGTTTTATTTCGTGTTGGAGAAACTTTTCGTGCTAACGAAATCCAACGACTGACGTTTGACATTATTTTTTTCACTCAAAATGAACCATAGAGAAACTTGTTTGTGATTGCATGAAGAAATGTATTAAGAATCGAGTGGAAAAGATAAATAGAATTGAAACATCGTAGGATAGAAAGAAATAAACATATTATGACGACGGAAAGTTCCGGACGCAGAAAGGGACATTAGAGTCTTCAACGGTGTAACCGGTGGAAGACTCACACGGCTCGAAGGTTTTAACTCCGAACTTGGCTGCCTTGGTCTTGATGTACTGGCGGAATATTAGGTTACCTTTCCACCAAAGTGAGGGATTCGTCAATACAAATATTCTGGGATGGGACATAGGCTTCATAGGCTTCCTTGAAGCGTGAATTTAAATGATCTAAAATGGGGCCAAAACAAAACAGTCTGTCAGAGTCGTCTGTTGGTCTATTGCTGTTGTCATTGAAATGGATAGCGTGGCAGAGATTTTTGTAGCCGGCACGGGAGAACATCTTTCTAAAGATGTTCGTCTGAAAGAGTGGGTTCATGGTAAAACAGGACTTCGTGGAGGGCATCTTGATGACTCCGAGCATCATCCAGAAGGAAAATAGGACCAATATTTCGTGAATATTTGTGTCATACCAGTCCCGGGCAAAGCTAGCGGATGAACTAGCTAGCCACTGAGCATAACGATTAGTCTCGGTCACTATATGTGACAAGATGCCATCATCCCAGTACTGCCTAAACGAGCCCCTGAGCATAACGATTAGTCTCGGTCACTATATGTGACAAGATGCCAACATCCCAGCACTGCCTAAACGCCCCATACGCATTTTCAGATGCGATAACAGGCCCCGTTTGTTCAGGCAGAAATTGCTCCCTCTCACCTGAAGAGTCACGCATGGATGACCATTCAAAACTAGTTGAAATCCCTGTCCCAACAAACAGAACCTCGTCCTGCCCAACATCAGCATCTAAAAACTCATCATTCTGTGCATGCGCTTCATTTCCTAGCCTTTGCCTCCTCACTCTCTTAACTGCCCGCACTCTCGCTGCCTCCCTTGCATTTACTACTTTCATCACCATCGCTCGCAGCTCTTCTGGCACGTCCTCATCATTAACTTCCACTTATCTAATCGCCATCGTCCTCTGGGGCGATGACGACATACTTAAACCTAAAAAAAATTGAAAATACAATTGAATTAGTCGATTAACGAGAAAACGTAAAAATATAACTTACTCATCACGAGCATCAGCCTCATCATCCGCAAGGGTAAGCGTAGGCGACCGCAGAGCGCTTGACGGGCTCAGCCTATCAAATGAAAGGTTTTCGTTATTATAAATGATTATTATGACTCAAAAACATTTCGATCAAAATGTTTTTTATTGCTTACTTACGATTGCATCGCACGCGGCGGGCTTGGTGTTGCCAGAGGAGCAGCAGTGGCAGGAGGTGACGACAGAAGACTGGCCGCAGGAGGTGACGGCGTGCTCGGAGGACTTGAGGGGCGTGGCGGGATCTCCTCTCCCTCTGCCGTGTACAGTCCGAGGATAGTCGATGCCGAGCCGATATACTGAAAATTCAAAACACATCATTCATTTTCATATATACGGTGATTGGAAGATGGGTGCAAAGCTTTAAGGCGAAGATAGTACAGACAATTTAGAACCATTTAAGCCGTGGTTGTCTTAGACGAAGTCTTACCAATTATTTGTAACCAAATTTTTAAGTTTTTTTTTCGGAAATTCTCAAAATTTAATGTAAACTGCATAATTATGGCCAAATGGAATGATAAATGAATTCATTTTTTATTTATTTAATTAAAGTAATGTGTAAGCAATCAAGCAAAACATGTTTTAGGCTTCTGTGTCATTAGACATTTTTTTACAGACATTTAAAGCTCAGAAAAAATAAAAAAATTGTACAATACGTCTTTTAAACCTTATTAAAAAAAAAAATGGAGGGTGCTTTTTTTGTTCAAACCTTTTTGAAGACATGCTTGATAATCGCTCTTTCTTTTGAGGTATCATTGATTGAAATTAGGGCCTACAAACCAATTTGAGGGAGATTTTTTTTTATTTTAGGCAGACTAATTAAAACAACATTTGAATTAAAATTATTTATTTTTCATGTTCAAAATGATGACTGTAGTAGGAACACATTCACGCGAATAATACTGCGCGCGGCAGCGTCGCCATACCACTGCCGCGTCTATCTTCTCGACTTCATTATGCATATTGAGCTGTAAACATTGACTATAGTTGAAAAAATCATTATGTGAACTTCAAAAAGGATTATTTTAAGAAATAAATCGGTAACATCTACATTTTATGACTTTTATTAATGTAAGGGTTCTATCTACATACGATAAAATAAAAATAAAAATACTTCATAGTAAAGTAATATTTAATTAAAAGCTTATGAGTATCATGGAACATTTGCTGACGGCGAATAATTTTTCACGCAAATTATATAATTTATTACAATAATACCGGTCACGTAGAATAAAAATATTATTATTGTCAGAAAGATATGTTCCTATTCTATCTTATGTGTAAGTTTTATGTTGTTAGGTTTATCTATTACAGAAAAATATGGGATTGATTGAAGGAATTCCCACTTACGTAAAACGCACTTACATTTCTCGTTTCTTTTTGTTCAATGAAGTATGAGTAAATAAAATACATCTTATGTTACTATTTTCTACAAGAAATGCCCTTTCCAATGATGTTTCACACTTGTTATTCAATAGCCATCGGAAAAAAATACAAGTAAAGAAATATCACATATCGGGAGAATGGACAAAAACACGCGTGCCATAAGGGGTTACCAAGCATGTCTTCAAAAAGGTTTGAACAAAAAAGCACCCTTCGTTTTTTTTAAAAATAAGGTTTAAAAGACGTATTGTACATTTTTTTTATTTTTCTGAGCTTTAAATATCTGTAAAAAAAATGTCTAATGACACAGAAGCCTAAAACATGTTTTGCTTGGTTGCTTACACATTACTTTAATTAAATAAATAAAAAATTAGTTCATTTATCATTCAATTTGGCCATAATTATGCAGTTTACATTAAATTTTGAGAATTTCCGAAAGAAAAACTAAAAAATTTGGTTAAAAAAATTTGATAAGACTTCGTCTAAGACAACCATGGCTTAAATGGTTCTAAATTGTCTATACTATCTTCACCTTAAGGCCTCTTGTCCACGACACGTTTTCTTAACCGTACGGCGTGTTAGCCGTACGGTTAACGAAACGTGCAAGCTTGTACATGGCACGGCGAAGCTACCGGTCGAGACAACGGCCAGGTGCCGCTCAGTTCACATTTTTCTGCAGCCAAGTTACGACGTTATCGACATGAACCCGTCTAAAAAAAAGATTATTCTCGCGTACTATGTATATAGAAAACTTTAAAAAAAGAGAGAAGAACAAGGTTTTGGATACATCCAATTTTAGAAAAACGCGAAGAATTTGACGCTTTTCATACACTTGTCAAGAATCAACTGAGGGAAGATGAAGACAAGTTTTTCAATTATTTTAGAATGCAGAAAACGACATTCGATAAATTGCTCCAAATTTTATCCCAGAAACTAAAGCACCAAGATACTTATATGCGACAAAGTATTTCCGCCGCAGAAAGATTGGCTGTAACTTTGAGGTTAGTACAAAATTAAATTACTTACATACTTTTGTATTTTTTTATTTATTTATACTAATCATTTATCACAAACAAAATTGTACTGTTGATAAATTATTTACTTACTAATCAACAATTAATTATACACGTAGAAACAAGAAACAAGGATAAATATGTTAATGAAATTCAGAACTGAAATCGAATTCTTCTTCAGCACTAGCTTGAGAATTTGCAGAGGTACTTCCTGCATTTTCACTGTACACAGATACTTGCGATTCTGGTCGGTTGGAGATTGACTCCAAACCAGAACTATGTCCAAAATCATATTCCTGACGATTATTCCAAAAGCCTGATCTAGCAGCTGTAGAATACCCATACATTGATAACTGCGAATTCGCTGATGCTGTGCCACTTTGATAGCCACTATCCCATTGGTTTCTAGGTGTAGGTATATATCGGTTATGCTCTCTCTGTTGGATGCTATTAATTATTGATATGACTTGAAACTGAAAGTCAATCATATTTTCATCACTAAACTTGTCAACAGTATCAGAAATTCCCCAAAAAAAGTTCATACTACGGCTTTTTTCCTCCTGCGCTGTTGAATCCATATACTTCATAAACTTAATGTCAACTTCGCTGAGTTTATTTTTATTTTTTATTTTTTTTGTAGCCTTCCGAACCTCACTCGTTTCACAGTCCCCTGAGCTTGATTGAAGGCTTGAATCATTTACATGTTCAATCATACTAGAATCGGTCTTGCGATGCTCGACAATTTTTTTTAAGAATAGCATTTGCAAAAATTGTATTTTCTTATTTTTTTTGCTCCAGATCCAGATTTACATTCATTCATTTTTTTATTACATTTTATCCAATTATCTTTCATATTGGTCCATTTCTTCAGCACCTGTTGCCCTAAAAATAAAAATGATATTATTTTTTTTATATTTCAGGTACCTAGCAACCGGAGACACATTTACAGATCTACATTATACCTATAGAATTAGAATAAAAACTATAAGTTGCATTGTACGTGAAGTTTGCTACTTCATTTGGTCAGAACTGTGCAAAGAATATATGAAAATGCCGACTAAAGAAGACTGGTTTCAAATTGCAAACAAATTTAAAAAATCTTCCGATTTCCCGCTGTGCTTAGGAGCGGTTGATGGTAAACACATCAGAGTCATTAAGCCTATGGACAGTGGTTCGATGTTTTTAAATTACAAGCATTACTTCTCAATAGTTTTAATGGCGGTAGTAGACAGCGATTACAATTTTATATTTGTTGATATTGGTGCCTACGGAAAGGAATGTGATTCCAGTGTTTTTAAAGAAACCACTTTTTGGAAAAAATTAACAAACAACACATTAAATCTACCCGATGCATCACGCTTGCCTGGAACTGACTACAAATTTCCGTTTGTGTTTTGTGGAGACGAAGCCTTTGCTTTGCATTATCACTTACTTCGTCCATTCGGAGGCCATCAACTTAATCAAATAAAACGAACGTTTAATTATAGACTCACAAGAGCACAGGCGCAGGAGCGCAGGTTTGTTGAATTTGCTTTTGGAATTTTAGCCAACAAATGGCGTATTTTTCACCGGTCAATGAATGTGTCAATCGATTTGACTGTAGATATTGTGAAAACTTGTTGCGTTTTGCAAAATTTTATACATAAAGAAGAAAGCTTTCATTTTGATAATGAAATCGAGTCCACCTTTGAATTAAGTTTAGTGGCTAACGATGTTCGCAACAGATTTGCACAATATTTTATGTCTAACGAAGGTAGCCTCTCTTATCAAAATAACTATGCTTAAAATTTTTTTTGTAAGGAAATAAATTACATATCTGTAACTTACCAAAATTGTTTTTTTCTTCACCACTTAAATCTTCAAATAGGGGATTTAAGTTTGTAAAGATTTCTTTCCAAGAATCGTACTTAAGCCGCTTATTTTTATAATCGTCATTAGTCTTATCCCATATTACAGGTCTTTCATGAACTAGTGTAATTAGTAATTCTTGATTTATGTTCATTTTACTCGTAATACAAAATGAGCGTATGTAATCCGTCACGAGAACGTTAAAACGTCCGGCACTGTCGACACGCTCGCATAGACTGCAGTACAACACTGATCAAAATGGCGCCGTGTGTATACGCGGCGTGTCGAGGGGGACGCACGGCGAACACGGCGGCGGCGCCGGAACGTAAAGCCGCCGTGTATGTCAACAAGCTTCTACAGTGGCCCATACAACACTGACAGCCGTGCCTACACACGGTGAATTTACCGCAGATTTTTACGGCGAAAAAACGTGTGTGTACAAGAGGCCTAAAGCTTTGCACCCATCTTCCAATCACCCTATATGTCTCTTAAAACATAATCCATACTCAATGCGGGGTGGTTAAAGTGTTCTTGATGTCTAGCCCATCCTAAGTAATATACGACACTAATGACGTGTGTGGAACTACCCAAAGTCCTTTTACCGTGGTGACACGAGCAGTAATATTCTGTTATTGCGTTTATTCCATCTGTATTTTCATCAAACAATACATAAGTGTAATATATTTTTGTCGTTACGTGGCGCGATTGGATTCTGCACTTGATTAAAATATTATTGTCTCTGCCCTCTACTGATGCAGGATGTCTGTATAGTTCCATATTGAATACTCCCGTGGCTTTCAAATGCTCACTGCAGTAAGACCGTGCTAACCTTACGTGGTACGTACCAATTGAGAATTTTATCAGGTCTTCAATAGATAAACGAGGAAAATGTTGAACTTCCTGATCATTTCCAGTCATCCTATTAAACGCGACTCTTTGTCTATTTAAATTGTTCTCTTCAACGTACACGGCCAGTCGATTGGGGCGTTGTATATTCCGGTTAATTACTTCGATAAACTGTTCTGTGTAGGGACTATCACCGTACGAATCTTGGAAATAATTGATTAAAGCTGCAGCAATTCGAAAATCTTCAAATATGTGCGGCACATGTTTGTTGAAAACTCGGTTTCTGAAGATTTTAAAATCACGCTTGAACTTTCCGTTTACGGTTTTAACAACCCAGCGCACCATTGTGATGAATCTTGATTTATTTGCTTGCTCAGTGCTTAATTGTGTATCTTGCCTGCGTTTAGTTGGTGGCATATCGAGCTTCGTATCCATATGTTTCAATCAAGGGAATGGCGTCTCTAAAGCCTCGATCCAAAATAAATACGTCCCCTTCATGGAAAAAAAAAGGAACGGGTTCTCTTCCATGGGTGCATCATGGTTTTCTAAAATCAATCTCATTATATCAGCATCGGTTGTCCGTGCAGAGTATGGACCTGCTACGTCTAAAATATATCCATCCGCACACACGATAATGAATGGTTTTATTAAGTTTTTTTATTTATGAAGGCTGTATGTTCGGCGTTGAAAAAAAAATTTAGAACTTTTTTCTATATATATGTAAGTTCCATCAAATACAACAATTGGTTTTGGGGACTCGTCGTTACCAAACAATTCGTTTGGTATAACCCGGTTGCGGGCTATGACTTCGTCTCTGGTTATATGATTTAAGCCAAGGTGCAGTGGCACAAAGTCGGCGGTGAGACACTGCCTTACCTTGTGTATTTTTCTTCCGACAGTTCGCCGAGATATATTAAATAGTGAAGCGATTCTGTTATCCGGCTCGCCTGATCGAATTTTAGTCAAATAGATAGCCAAGTCTTGCCTTGGAGTATTTGTAGACCGATTAAGGCTTGGTATTTGACTCAGCAAATCGTTGAATGTGGCTCTATTCCTTCCAGTCCAGAAGATTAACTCCTCCTCAGAAACATCATCTACTTTGAACACTGATCTTTGTTCTAAAGCTTGTGTATATATGATGATGATATCTGCCACACTCTCCGCATTCAAGTCGGTCAGTTGATTTGCTACATTTTCAGGAATCTCTTCTATTGTCATACGAAATAAATGCCATTGGCAATTGCGGGCGAGATTTGGTACATAAAAGTGGTGATAGCTGAGGAGTTGTACCTTCACCGAATTAGGCACTTGACGCAGCGAACCGTTGTTGCAGTTGTCAATTAAACACCGCCGAGATGTATTAGCAGCGCGTCTGACTCCTTGTACGTTTACAACAGCAGCTGGTGGGGCAGGAGCAGGTGACGCTTGTCGCTCTTCATTAATTGCAGCATCGATTCTATGCCGACATGCGTGGCAAATAGACCGAGTTCCGTCAAATGCTATCTGTAACAACATAATGTTTACACGGGAAAGACCTAATCATGACTTACCATACTAAGTAATGCACTTAAGGTGGTAAGTCATGACTTAGTGCTCCGTGTAAACGTAAAACCGGCTACTCACTTGCCGATTGTCGGGGCAATCTGTGACATCGTTGAGGAACGGAGCTATACTATGAAGCGAGAAGAACATCTTGCTTCTCGCTTCCTAGAATAGCTCTGTCCCGCAGTGACGTCACAGATTGCCCCAACCGTTGGTGAGTAGCCGGTCTAAGGAATGCTACCATAAATCCAACTTCTAGCACTGAACTATATTAACTTATAATTCTTAATGTTAATATAAAAGACGCCACACGCTCAAAGACCCACACTAAGGTTTCCTTTGTATCGTGGGTCTCTTGGGACACACAAAATGACAAATACGAACATCCATGACCCGAGTAAATATGATTTTTACACAAATGTTTGCCTCTGCTGGGATTAGATATGAGCGCCGATGGCCAATAAGGACCGACGACCTCAAAAAGGTGGCTGGGACAGACTGGATGCGGAAGGCGGAGGATAGGGTGTTGTGGCGCAGCATGGGAGAGGCTTATGTCCAGCAGTGGACTGCTATAGGCTGATTTGAATCAAGATTTATTATAATTTTGACGTGACAAACTGAACTGAGAAGAAAATAAACTCTCACTTGGGGTACTTGTTCGATATGCGTACGGTTCGGTCAGCGCGTTTGGTAAAACTGAATGCCGCCGCTCGGGTTCGGCGCGCCGGTGCCTAGGATCAGCGGCGGCGGCGCGGCGAGAAACGTGGCGGCGGCGGCGCGCCGGCGCGGCGCTCATATCTAGCTGGGATTCGAACCCAGAACCTGTTTCAATAAAAAAAAACGGCAGCAGCAAAAAAAAAAACATAATACCTAAAGACTGTAACATGTGATATCGTCTATTTACTTGACTTACAAAGGTACCTAACTATCGACACGATTTTTTACTATGAGAGGCTTTAGTTATAATAATTACGTATAAAAAAATGTATAATACATACCTCTCCACCAACGATGCGCAATAGTTGTTCTACGAAATCTCTTCGAGTTTCCAATAATCGTTCATTAAGAACGTATGGACGATGACGACGTAGTGTACATTCACACGCAGCACAATTATTAATATCGTCAGCCATATCAACGAACCACTCACAATCACAATGCAAAAATCAAGTCCGGTAAAGAGAAAGCCAAAGGTCAACGAAAACATCCAATCTTGAGAATAAAAAAAGCGCACAGATCTTAGAACGGAATGCAAAGGACTGCGCCGCCAGCCGCCGATACCTGCGCTGCGTTGTGTCACGTCGGCTAGTCCACCCCTTCCCCGCTCCTCGACATTGTTCTTTTAATGAGAGAGTGAGATAGCCTGATTGGTCTCTGTCTTACGGGCTACCTGAGCACTATACAGGCAGCCTTGGTTGACCGTATTTGACTGTTTTTCTACTAACTTATGCAGTAAATCATCGAATACGACGATTTCGAAACGAACACTAAGGTGATTGTTGTGTAAAAACAAAATGCAATATTTTGGTGTTAGCCACTGATTTTAAATATAATATATATAAAAAAAAAACCGGCCAAGTGCGAGTCGGACTCGCGCACCGAGGGTTCCGTACAAACCTGTAGGTATTCACGGCTAAAAAAATATATATTTTTTTTAATTTTTATATTTCATTTGATTGAATGTAAGGTAAATTGCGGTTTACGATTTATGACGTTTAAAAAAATAACTACTCACTCGATCTCGTTCAAACCAATTTTCGCTGGTAGTTTATATGGTAATGTACATCATATATTTTTTTTAGTTTTATCATTCTCTTATTTTAGAAGTAACGGGGACACACATTTTACCACTTTGGAAGTGTCTCTCGCGCAAACTATTCAGTTTAGAAAAAAAATGATAATAGAAACCTCATTACCATTTTTGAAGACCTATTCATAGATACCCCACACGTATGGGTTTGATGAAAAAAAACATTTTTGAGTTTCAGTTCTATGTATGGGGAACCCCAAAATTTATTGTTTTTTTTCTATTTTAGTGTGAAAATCTTAAGGCGGTTCACAGAATACATCTACTTACCAAGGTTCAACAGCATAGCTCTTATAGTTTCGGAAAAAAGTGGCTGTGACATACGGACGGACGGACAGACAGACAGACAGACAGACATGACGAATCTATAAGGGTTCCGTTTTTTGCCATTTGGCAACGGAACCCTAAAAACCGGCCAAGTGCGAGTCGGACTCGCGCACCGAGGGTTCCGTACAAACCTGTAGGTATTCACGGTTTATGCATAAGGCTTGTGTTTATGAAATTAAATCCTATTTTTTTTATTTTTATATTTGAGTTGATTGAATGAAAGGTAAATTGCGGTTTACGATTTATGACGTATAAAAAAAAACTACTTACTAGATCTTGTTCAAACCAATTTTCGTTGGAAGTTTATATAGCAATGTACATCATATATTTTTTTTAGTTTTATCATTCTCTTATTTTAGAAGTTACAGGGGGGGGGACACACATTTGACCACTTTGGGAGTGTCTCTCGCGCAAACTATACAGTTTAGAAAAAAATGATATTAGAAACCTCAATATCATTTTTAAAGACCTATCCAAAGATACCCCACACGTATGGGTACGATGAAAAATTTTTTTTTGAGTTTCAGTTCTATGTATGGGGAACCCCAAAATTTATTGTTTTTTTTCTATTTTTGTGTGAAAATCTTAATGCGGTTTACAGAATACATCTACTTACCAAGTTTCAACAACATAGCTCTTATAGTTTCGGAAAAAAATGGCTGTGACATACACGGACAGACAGACAGACAGACAGACAGACAGACAGACATGACGAATCTATAAGGGTTCCATTTTTTGCCATTTGGCAACGGAACCCTAAAAAGGAGATATGTCTCTTTTCTGTCGGGCCTGGGTCACAAATGACCGTTCTTCTTGTGGTTCAAATGGTCTATGATTGGTTGGATTTTGTGTAGTCTCGTCGGGATACCTATGGCAGAGTTGTCTACAAAGTGCATACAGCGCTTGAGAAGCTTAAAACGATAGAAAGGCATAACGTCAGTAAATTTGCCCACCTTTAAATAAGGCAAACATGGGTCCCAGAATTCCCTCTCCACAGGGAGAGGGACAATGCTTTGCAGCACAATAACACCAAAAAACGCCCACAATTCTTGTGGCGTTGTTGGTGTCCATTTTTTTCATTTCTGAAAACTGGAAGGAACAAGGTCAGGAGGTTAGCTGAATATTTGTTGGTCTCAGCGACCATGAGGTTGATGATGTCTTCGTCCCAAATTTTGGAAAAAATTTGGAACGGAGACATCCCCTCGACCGAGAAAGTTGGCCCCGCTGGCCCAGGGAAACTTTCTCAAACCCCAGTGAAGTATGTGGGATCTTGAGACCAATCAAAGGTCAACAAATCCTCCTGACTGGATTCTCGGAGAACACTATCATCCTGCCTGTCGATAGATCGTAATACCTCGTGGAGTTCGCTGGACAACTCTTCCACGACGAATTCTCCAGCGACCCTCCTGCAAGGCAGATCCTCCAGGCAGTCCTCATCCTCGACATCACTGCCAGGATTCAGACCCGCAGAGAGTTCCCACTGCCGAATTTCTGCCTCCTGGTCCTCTTCGAAAATCGAAGGCTCTAAAACCAAATTATACAAGTCTTTATTTAACTATCAGCTGCTTTGAACCACCCAATCAAGAATTGAAGGAGACTATCATCACAAGGAGAAATAAACATAAAAAAATACCTGGTCTTGAAAAAGACGTCGAAGGTCCTGGAGAAGAATTCGCCAGTGTGGAACGCTCTGCACAGGATGATGTGCTAGGCGAGAACCCAACCAACTCGATGCTAGCATCAACAAACAAAGACTCGTCCACTTTC
Organism: Aporophyla lueneburgensis; assembly: GCA_932294355.1. NCBI lineage: Eukaryota > Metazoa > Arthropoda > Insecta > Lepidoptera > Noctuidae > Aporophyla > Aporophyla lueneburgensis. The sequence goes on from OW028735.1 coordinate 24,061,070, forward strand.
TGCCCTTCACACACAGCAATAACCCCCGTGGATGGCGTAAACACCAATGGAGTTCGCCTGAGAAAAAAATATAAAAATAAGTCGGCTTAATTTAAATGTTTCAAATTAATTCAGAGATTGAGGTCAAACTTACATCGGGGCAGGCGGCGGCGTGGTTGAACCTCCCGACTCTTCATCGCCCAGCACCACCCTCGAAGGCTTGCTTCCGTCTAGCGTTGGAAAGAAAAGTAATAAAATATATTAGGTTGGATTAGTCAATAAGGGATACGATATCTTGCAGACAATTTACACACTCGACTTCCTCTGCTCCCACGGATGTGGAATACGCAGGGGCGGCACTTCCAGAGTGCCCGGTATCAAAGGGCACGGGATCCGAACTGGCGACACTTTTCTGGAAAGATAAAAAAATTAAATCGTGTGACTGTGAAAAGCATATTATTTTCCTAAATATTTATCTTGCCTTCGCTTTCTGCTAAGAGGAGTGTCGGGCATTAAAAAATGCCCGACCTCCTTCCTTTCGCGCAGTTGTTCAAGCCGTGCCCTTTGCTCCGTTGTTAACCGGGCCACGTTTCTCCGGTCGACCGCCCGCTGCTTTTTTATTTTTTTTCGCATATCCGCGATTGACCTAGAATAAACAAAATTTTGTGAAAAAAAAAAATAAAAAACAGTATTGCTAAGTTTACTTACGTTGTCGGTTGCCTGGCGATGGCTGACGGCTCGCAGATAGCAGCTTGCTGCAGCTGCTCCGTTAAAAATTAAGTAAAATTATGGGTAGGCATCCAAAAATGACCCAGCAAATCAAGAATAGTATTGCTAAGTTCACTTACGTTGTCGGTTGCCTGGCGATGGCTGACGGCTCGTCAACAGCAGCTTGCTGCGGTTGCTCCCTTAAAAATGAAGTAAAATTTTAGGTAGGGATCCAAAAATAATCCAGCAAATCAAGAAAAAATCAATAACCAAATATAAATAAATAAATTATAGCATAATATAAATAGTGCGAAAAAATACAAACAAAGTAAATGAAAGGGACCGTGCGACATGCCCACGCCCACGCCCGCTTAGAATAATTCAAAATAAGAAAAATAATTAAGATACAAATATATACAAAAATAATTTTCAGTTCATTTCATAAATTTTGACCGGTACAAAATTCCCTGTGTATACCAAACTTTATCGGTGGACGGCTATTTTGCTTTGTTGCATTTTTTGTGTTTGCGATCACACTTAAACAAAAATTGTAATCTTATCTCAAATTTAGCGCCTCCTTAGTATTTTATGGTTGAAAACTATTAGGGAGTAAATATTCAATATGATAGGTATTGCTTTTTACGTAGAACTGGTCTCACAATTTAATAAATTACGATAGCATTCGGCCAAAATTCTAGTACTGTTACACGTGCACTGAAAACCACACAGAAATAGAAGTATACTTACCCTTTTTTTTTTTTTTTTTTTTTTTTCAGGATGGGAAATCATCAAATGACTTCTCCCGCTTTGGGCGGAGCGGGAGGGCGTGTCAGACTTTTACTGACTAAAACCCACCCGTGTTCCATCAGTTGCCCATGTGCCAGGGTCACGGTATCTCTTTCGAACAATCACGCGACCCCGGCAGGCATCGGTCCTAGTAGACCCCTACACTGCTGCTGACATCTCTTTGAGGCGCACGTGGAACACTGCGCGCCGTCGACCCGAGCTTGGTCCTTACCGGGCGGCGAGCTACCCATTGCTCGCCACCCGCAAGCTCGCGCCTACGGTGGCCGGGAGTCCGCTATTGACTCCCGACGCCCGGGGCGTCTCCTCCTGCGGCGGCTAGGGACGTGAGGGCGCAGAGACTGCCACTCCCTCACGCGCCCCGCCTCCTCCTTCGCGAGCATTACTGCTTCGCAGAAGGAGGTGACGGCTTCCCATTCCCTCTCGCTCCGTACCATGGCTCGCACCAGGGCCGGACGCGAGAGGTCGCCGCCGCCGATCGCCTCCACGAGGACACGGCGGTGCTCCGCCCAGGCAGGGCACACCTCCACCGTATGCTCCACCGTGTCCTCCAGACGATCCTCGCAATGGAAACACCCGGACGTATCCTCCCGCTTTATCCTGAACAGGAACCCACCGAAGCACCCATGCCCGGTGAGAACCTGCGTCAGGCGGAAGGTGAGGACGCCGTGACGCCTCTCTATCCACTCCTCAAAGAGGGGACTTACCGCCGCAATTGTGGCGTGCCCAAAGTATACTTACCCTCAGGTTAAATCCTGGTTGCACACACAAACTATATTATAAATAACCATTAAATCAGTAATTTACTCAAAAATACTCACCCAAACAGAAAAAAAAAAATTTTTCCAGAAGGATAAAGTTATCGTGTCAACGAAATCCAACGACTGACGTTTGACATTATTTTTTCAATCAAAATGAACCGTAGCGGAACTTGTTTGTGATTAATAGCATGAAGAAATGTATTAAGAATCGAGTGGAAAAGAGGAATAGCATTAAAACATCGTAGGATAGAAAGAAATAGAAATATTATGACGACGGAACGTTCCGGACGCAGAAAGGGACATTAGTCACTTAGGCTGCCTGTCCACCGGAGCGGAGCGAGGCAGCGGAGCGGAGCGACGGAGTAATGCGGAGCGGAGTTGCGTACTGTGTCTCCACCGGAGCGGAGCGAGGCAGCGGAGTGGAGCGAGAAAGTAATGCGGAGCGGAGATGCAGACTGTGTTTTTCATTATACGGAGCTAGACCGCGAGCACGCGACGGGTCATTCGAGCTTACGGTGGCGGGCGATTTGTTTAGTTCTACGCTAAATTTCACTGACAGCAGACATGTTATCGAAAAAGTTAATACGTTATTACCTCACATTGCTCGAGGAAGAAGAGTTGGAGTCAGAAGAAACCGAATTACTTACCATATACCATTTGAATAATTCTATAAGGAAACACAGATTTTGGTTAAGAAATCATATCAAACATCGTTCAGAACACAGTGAATATTTTACTTTTTTCCAAACTGCTGACGAAGAAACTTTCGAAAATTCTTATAGACTTTCAAGATATACTTTTTATGAACTTCACTCTCTGATTCAACCATATATTCGGAAACAAGACACAAATTACAGAAATTCTATCAGTAGCTGTGAAAGATTAGCAGTGTGTTTAAAGTAAGTACACATTTTGAAATCAAAGTAACTTTTATTTTTGCATATAGTCGACGCCATGTTAGTTTAATTTAAAAATTATAATCTGTCTCAAAGTTGTTCACATTTTCATTCAGTCCTGTTTGCTCTGCTGCAGATGTTTCAATATCCTGGGTTGCTTGAATGTGTGAAGCGCTAGGAGTATTAATACTAATGTTGATATTATCTGGAGCACTACGAGTATTGATGCTAGTGTTGATATCATCTGAAGCACTAGGAGAATTGATACTAGTGTTGATATTATCTGGTGTAGGTGTTGAGCCTGTAGAATAACCATAATTATTCGGAGAATACCAACACTGTTGAAGATTACTTTCTTCAGCTGACAATACCGCATTAAAGCAGGCTTTTTTAATTTGAAGTTGTAAATAATACGGCAGCTTTTTCGTAGATGCAGCCAAATTTAAAAAAAATAATTCTATATCATCGTACTTATTACTGGCTGACATCATGTTTTTAACTTCTATCCGTTCTCGTTCCAAAAGTTCGCGACGTTCTTGATTTTTTAAAAAAAAATCGAGAATTTCATCGTTCTTTTTTTTTTTTTGGATGTCGATGGGAGAGGCCCAGATGCTGTTGAATCATTAGAAACATTGAGAGAAGGAAGATTATTTGAATTTGATGGCAACAAATTGCATGATTCCCTTGAACTCATCTCACTCTCATCAATGATATTTGGTGGATTTGAAGTTTCGCTTGTTGAGTCGTCCAAGGGCGCAAAATTTGATGAACGTTCTCTGTTACACATGTAAGGCAATAAAAATGACATGGCTTTCTGATATTTCCATTCTTTTCGTTGTTTTCTAGCCTGTCCACTCCTTGTTGCATTTTGTCTTTTTAATGCATCTCGATGGTTGTCTCTCAGTTGTTTCCATCGCGACTTTGCTTTTTAACTGAAACAAATAAACAAACACGTAAATGTATTCCATACAATTATACAGGACGGTCTATTTATGAAAAATATATTGCATGTACTTACGCGAAGGTAAATAATACAATTAAGTTGGTTGCTTCAAGGTAGCCCGCGAAATTCAAATTTTCGCACGTTTTTTTGCATTTTGCAACTCAGTATTGGATAGTACCATTCCAGTAGTAGACATGCCATTACCGTGAATAAAACTTTCAGTATCATACTATCCAATACTGAGCTGCAAATTGAAAAAAATTGCGAACATTTGAATTTCGCGGGCTACCTTGCAACCACCTTAAATACCTTTTTAATTTTTTAGGTATTTAGCAACCGGCTAGTCATTTACAATGATGGGAGAGAATTTTAGAATTGGATTGAAAAGTGTATCAAGAATTGTTGATGAAGTTTGTGATGCTTTATGGAATGTATTGCAACCTCTTGTTATGCCGCAACCAACAGAAAACGACTGGAAAGAAATCGCAAAAGATTTTGATGAACTATGGCAATTTAAAAATTGTACAGGTGCTCTTGATGGGAAGCACGTATATATCAAGGCTCCCTCGAAAACTGGGACCTCGTTTTTCAACTACAAAAAGAGATTTTCTGTAGTATTGATGTGTTTAGCTGATGCCACAAGGAAAATCATAATGGTTGATGTCGGATCTATGGGAAGATTTTTTGATGCAGGAATTTTTGATAACAGCATTTTCGGAAAGAGTCTAAAAGAGAAGAGATTGAATTTACCTGAGCCGGTACCACTGTATCAAGGTGGAGTAAAAATGCCGTTCGTATTTATAGGAAATGAAGCTTTTCCACTAATGGAAAATTTTATGAGACCATACCCAGGTGATGGACTAAATGCAGAAAGAAAAATATTTAATTACCGATTGTCACGAGCACGTCGCATTGTTGAGGCAACTTTCGGTGTATTGACGAGAAAGTGGTACGTGTATCACAAAGATTTCGAATGCAAAATAGAAACAGTTGACAAGGTATTAAAAGCAACATGTGTGTTGCACAATTATTTAATTCAAAGACAACCTAATTATATTAACAATAATGAAAATAACATGGAGCAAACATTACTATCAGATGGTAATATTACAGAAACACATAGTACACATACACATAGTAATGATGGTTATCAAGTTCGCGAAATGTATTGTGCATACTTCAATAATCAGGGGAAGGTTCCTTGGCAAGATACTCGGATTTTGGAAAGAATCTATCGTCAGTGATGTGTGGTTCATTTTAGAACATTGATGTTAAGTCAATATTTTAGAATGAGGTACTTTGACAGATTTAGATAGATTGGCCAGCCGCGGACATTATTTAGGTATTCTTTTGCTAAATCCAAATAAAAATATACAAAGATATCAATATGTAATCGAGGGTATTATAGAATAAAGATACATAATTATATATTTACCATCCGATATGTTTATTTCAATGATTATTTGGTCCCACGCCGTATCTTTTGTTTCGTTGCATTTGTAAAATTCTGAAGATGTGTCCCAAATGCACGGAAACTTTTTCACACTTTCGATAAGTTTTTCATCTATTTCATCCATTGTCTTCACTGCGTCGGTCACGTATGCACTGGTCGGTCTACGGCGGCACACTGCGGCGGCAACCCGCGTCCGCGCCCGCACTCGTTTCTCCGCTACACTTCCCCGCTCCGTTTCCCCGCTCCGCTGCCCCGCTCCGTTTCCCCGCTCCGCTGCCCCGCTCCGCTTCCCGGTTTTGTATGAATTTTTAAACTAGTTTGTAACTCCCTGTCCACTGAAGAGGAGCGGAGATTTTGTGCAATCCTATTGGTTAATATTTCTCAGTTTCTCCACTCCGCAGCCTAGCTCCGCTCCGGTGGACAGGCAGCCTTAGAGTCTTCAACGGTATAAGAGTAAAAGGGACAAAAGTCACTTAGAGTCTACAACAGGCGGGGTGAGACCTATCTATGAATAAATCTAGTACATCATTGTCGATCTTTCTTTTCAAGTCACCTGATATTTTTTTAGTGGCGCCATATCTTTCTATACCTTGTTGTCTTACGTGACGTGGGGGTGAAACTGTTGGATGCGCTGCTGTTGAAGTTGAGTGGGTTGTCGGGTTTGCTAACGTAGTACTTATTGTAGCCGATGTTGACACTGTTGCAGATGTATCTGCGGCAATAATCTGACCTGCTGAGGCAGTTTGGAAAGTCCTAATATCTTGCTGCCCGGTAGCAACTTTCGTATCTGCATCTAAATGCTTTTTTTAAAATGTGCCTTTAGATTGCCTGTCGTACCTTTATAACTATAACTGTCACCACAAACACGACATTTGGCTTTTTTGTCGACTAAATTTGTTTTGTTAAAATAGTCCCATAAAATACTCGAATTTATATGAGACATTTTTAAAAATAGTTTTTAACACGAGTCACAAAATGTTTCAATATAAGTACCTACTCTAATTTTTACACTTAAATTTTATTTACACCTTAATACCTACACACATTAATACACAAGTTAAGAAAGTAAACTATTTTAAACACTAAACTAACACAAATTAACAGAAAATCAAATCAAATTAATTTCAAAACATTCGTACATAAATAATAATGAGGAACAACAATAATGCGCTCACTCAATAATTGCTAGCACGACACTAAAAATAGAATTTTAAAATTTTTTCGCTCTCTAGTTCAAGGCCAGAGGACAACAAGCGTCATGCGCGAAGTTAATAAATCGTTGCATATTATGTAATGTAATATGCATCCTTCATCATCATCATTTCAGCCGTAAGACGTCCACTGCTGGACTTAGGCCTCCCCCAATTTGGGGGGCTTTGCCATAATCGCCACCGCGGGTTGACGATCGCATGGTGGTTAAATGCATAGAGAACGCTGCTGCCCATTCTCTAGTAAGTCCCTTAGTCGCCTTTTACGACACCCACGGTAAGAAATGGGGTGGTGTTATTCTTTACGTCCGGCACCACACGGTACGCCATGATATGCATGATATGCATCATTACTACTTTAGAATAAAGCTTAAAGTTGAAATTCCTTTCACAATCTTGCCAAAATACTAAAACAATTCTTCAAACAGACTTATTGCATTTGACATAAGGTTCAGAATAGTACTTACGTATTATTAAGCTACGTTGGTTTTATTAATCACGCGCTCCCTCCCTCGGCCGGCTGCTAAGTTATTTCATAGGTAGAGATCGTGTTACATCGTGTATACTCGGTATTTATTCGGTAAATCGGTTCAATACGATACGACTAGCATACGCGTACGCGATCGATGCTCTCGGATACGCGTTATGGAGCAATATAGTGTTTCGCCCGATATATAGATTCAGATTAAGCCGATATCGGATTTTAGATATTGCCCCAATATATGGATTCAATATCTACACACATCAAAAGTGTCTAGGGATCAACATATATTTTTGCAATAACTTTTCTCCTGATTGATATTAATTAAAATTTTCTTTAAGGATTCATCAAATAAAGTGTTTTCGTTTGTCACAGTAACGATAAACCAAGTCACCTTTGCATTAATAAAGAAATTTGCCATTTTCCTAATAAAGGGATTTTTGACATTTGAACCACTAACACAAAAGTTCGAAAAAAAGACTGAAATAACAGTTTTCTTTAAAATTTTATTGGGTAACTTAAAAAATTAATAATCCGTGTTTCTACCGCGAACACTAACAACACAAGAACATCGGTTTGGCATACTCAAAATGAGTTCATCCAAATCACGCTGTGGAATGGCCGCCCATGTTCGTTGCCACAACAAAAAAGGTCTTCTTGCGACTGGATACCCTCCATATTCGGCAGAACTCTTCTCTGTAGCATATCCCATGCATGCTCAATCGGATTCAAGTCTGGCGACTGAGCAGGCCAGGGCAGGACATTGATGTTAGCTGCGGCGAGAGTCTGTCTTACAACTCTTGCGGTGTGCGGTCGTGCATTATCATGCATTAACTGAAATAAGGGACCGATTTGCACTTGTAGAGGAACGATGATGTCTGATACAATCGTCTCAGCATAAATTTGAGCGTTGAGGTTGCCTCTGATCCAAATCAACTCAGTTCTTCCGCCGATCCAAATACCCGCCCATACCATGATGGTTCCACCACTATAAGGATGGACTTCCTGGCAGGATTTTAATCGCTGTTGGCGTCCAGGGGTTCTCCAGTGTCGTATACGTCTTGTATCCGGTCTCATACCAAAACGAGACTCATCAGAAAAGCACACGAAACGCCATTGTTCTTCTGCCCAATTTCTGTGTTCAAGAGCCCATTGATATCGAATCCTACGATTGTGCATTGCTATAGGTGGTACCCGTAGCGGTCTTCGGGAATGAAGGTTCACTTCATGCAAGCGGTTTCTGACTGTTTGGTCGCTAATTAAGTTCCCTGAAGAGTGATGAAGCCTCACGGCTAACATCATGGCGGTTATTGTTGGAGCTCTTCGAGTTAAGATTTGAATGTATCGGTCTTGTCTCCGTGTGGTGCAGCGATACCGTCCTCCATGGCGCTCAGCCACGGTACCAGTGCTTCGGTAACGTGTCCAAAGTCGACTGATAACACTCTGACTTGTAATTCAGAGCTAAAGCCACAGTACGTTGCCGGGAACCAGCTTCTATCATTCCCACGGCTCTGAGCATTTCTTCCCTGCTTAAATGACGTCGCCGCTCCATAATAACGTTGGTTTTTAATCAGTAGTAGGGAAACAGTAGCACTAATAATGTCTTCAATGCGTTGTATGTTTTTATAGGGAAAATATTGACAGCTGATTTTCATCTTTTACTCGAATTTGATTCACAGTTCCTGATTCAAATTATGAAATGCACCAAAAAGGATCCATATAAATTTATAAAATCATAAATTTATTACAAAGCCACATCTCAATCTCAAGAAATCCGCATAAAATGCTTGATCCCTAGACACTTTTGATGTGTGTATATACGTTTTGTATCACCCACTCCTACTTCAAACATGTTTTTTGTTCAAAACAAACCTATCGAGTGGAGTATCACAATAAAGGACTCGAGGAGTCGATTCCAAAAATGTGACTTCATAAAATGTAAGTAATAAAAAAAATTGACTTTGCCAAAAAACCCGACTGCAAGAAAAACTAAAACGACTAAAAAGTTTTCAAGAAGTCTGATGCAGTTCATTTACAGATCTGCCGCCAACAACTGCATCGGACTGCTTAAAATCGTCATTTTAGTCGTTTTAAGCAGTCGGGTTTTAAGACAAAGTTAATTTTTTTCTTTACTCTTCGTCATCCGAAGATATTAAAACTTCTTCAAATGGTAAAATAACATTTTCTTCAGCTTTGGTTTCTTCAAGTAAGTCATCGTGATTCAGAACATTTTCTGTTGATGTTTTTAAAAGCCAAAGTACTTTTTCTGGAAGAACCAAACGCTTAATTTTTTTTTGCCGACTACTGAGTGACAGCATGGATAGAAATGGATCCGAAGATTTTAATGCTCGGTGAAATCGGTTAAGCACAGTTGTTTTCCGGTTTAATTTTCTCGTATGGTGTTCTCTATCATAACGCCAGAATTTATTACGAGATTCTGAAGCTTGTTCCCTCAGCATACCAATTGGTAACGGACTAGACTTTATAATTTGATTACCGTGAGCTAATATTTTGTGAAGTGTAACTGACATGTAGCACCAGTCGTACTTTTCTACATATTTTGCAGCGAAATTCGCATAAAATTCGTGAAACTTTTCAGGATCTATTTCAAAAGTACTTGACAGGGCGACTAATATAACATGTAAATCATCTACAAGCCATTCTTCGACACCTAGGATGTTCGCAAATGTTTTTCTATGTAAGTCCGATAGTGCAGTGCGGGCTGTGTATCCGTCATTGGATATTCCTGAATTCGGACGTACAACATCGACTGCCAAAGACATTTTAGCATAAATTTCAGCTTGGATTCTTCTTTTCCGCTCTTCGACAATCTTGGCCTCAATCGATTTTTTTGAGACTCTATTTTCGCACAGCTGGGTCATTTTTATATCTTAAATGAAGAAGAAACTCAAATATTCTAATCATGCGTGCAACGGGCTCAGACCATATTGTAGCGCTTCCGAATTAACTGGCCTCCTCGAAATCTTGTCTAGTTTATTTATTAAATTCTGTACATGTGGCATCGGAACACGCGCATCATAATTGTGATTTGGTATCCGTAATCGCGTTAAATACCTTGCCATCAATTAAGGTCAAATATAATTTGGGATCTCCAATGACACTATTCCTGGCGCTAGTTTCGGCATAAATAGGTGTGAGATGTTTAATTTCCTCCTCAACCCGGTTTTTTTCTTGCTAAGTCAATTCTGTAGATTCAGATCGATATTGCAACTTAACTGGGCGACAAAACCTGTAAGATTGAAGGTTTGGGGTTTGACCACAGTATGAAACTGTCGTTAGTTTTTGTTTTTAAAGGTATATAAGTCGTTGCAAATAAACTATGTTCGTCATTTTCGCCATCTGAAAAACTTTGCTTATACATACATAGATTGTTCCGTACTGCCGTCAAACCCCCAAGAAAGAACCTTGAAAAATTAACATGTAGACTTCTTTTCCTACAGTATTCATAATTTCTTTCTTGAATGTTTTCGATAATATATCGAGCTCCTTGAAATTATTAGCTTGGTAATTAATTTTTACAAACAGTTTTGGTTTGCCTCTTTGGAATTCAACAACTTTACGGGTGAGGCCAAACGAGCGTAATTTTGTGAGTCGTGAGTCGCAGAATTTCGGTCGCACAAATTCTGCATGGCAGAAATTCTGTTGGGATTTTAGACGAGCGCATTTTATTCAGTTACTATCGAACGTTTATAGCGGATGTTTGTGTCGTGCAATGGAACCGTTGAAAATGTTGTGTATTTACGAAGCATATTTAGAAGACGAAGAAGTAGATAGTGCCAGAAAGCTTGGACAGTTCCACATTTTATATGAATGTAAAGTATCATGTGCCATTACATGTTTTTCAAGAATTACTACAACTCTTAAAACCTTTTATTACTAAATCAAACACAATCATGAGACTAGCCATCAGACCGGAAGAAAGACTTAATAATTACACTCAAGTAAGTTTTTAAAGTGCTTAATAATATTTAAAGTTGTACAAACATTGTATTACAAAACACAACTTGATGCTGTTTAGTATGTTTCATCAAATGTATTTTTAACACCCTTGTTCGTAAAGCTGATGTAATTCCACCGGTTTTAAATATGTAAAGCGGGTCATAAAAAACGCGTGTGTTACCAAAGCAAATAGTTAAGTTATAGTCCAAACAAATTCCATAACAGTATAATTTGCCATTTCAAATATGGAACTGATCGCCGCCGCACGACTCCAGCTAGTGAGCAGCGCGCTGTTGCTATTCAAAGGATACCGGCGAGAGAATTGTTGATGAAATTATTAAGCGTCTACGTATGTCACCCTACTAGATACCAACGAAATAATTTACTAAGTTTTTTATCAAATCAAACATAGGTACTATCAAAGTCTGAAAAAAAAATCATCATAATAAAGAGCTTATTTGACTAGATTATTGTTGTTAAGAAATAGTCATGGCTAAGTTTTTTTTCTTTCTTGCTTGACTTCATGACTTTTGGCTAAGCGATACTTTTAATGTTGCCATGTAATATAAATCTTAGTCAACTTACATACGCTGTGGCTTTACGTATTGTATTAATATACTTAGGAAATATATTTCTGTATCAGAATACAAATGTTAAAATAAAAATGATTGCTTGTGCTAAAGATTATAGCGGTCATAATTTTGTAATACGTACAAATGACATCGTAGTGTAATTCGAGTATGGCAACATCGCAAAAAAAACATGACATTTCAATTTTCAATCGGCCGGCACTGATAACTTGTCGTTGTCTCCGCGTGCGTCTCGTTATTTTGTTTTCCATCGATTTTCCGTGATTTTCTATTTCATCAACTGGTTCTGCTTATGAACTCTGAGATTTACGGTTCCCGGTGTGACTAGTGCTTGCCTAAGGATTCTGATTGTTTGCCTATACGACGACATTTTTCTGTGACTCTGGATGCCGATTCTGCTTGTTACCTTGGATTTTGTTGTGTGTGCATCGATTTGTTTATCACGATGAGTAGCCGTGTAAGGCCTACACGCATCATGTATGTCAACTGCAACATATTATGTGTCAATAAAATGCGCCGATACCCGGCATTGGCACTTAACTCGAGAGTTGGATGTTACGCTCATACAATGACTGAAGTATGATATCTAGGATGAGCCAGACATCAACCATATATCACAGCACCGGCAAGTTTTCTTGATCACATTGTGGTTAGAGAAGATGAGGAATAAATATTTAAAAAACAAAGTTGTTTTCTTTTTCTATACCTACCGTTGACCTACCCTTATCATGTAATGAATCATACTATATGTATAACTAACTGCTCTAAAGATAGTTGACTAAGATTATTAAATAAATATTCTTCTGAACATATAATGAAGTAGGTAAGTACCTGCCTACTTACTTACGTGGACCATGTGGCAGGCCTACGCACGTCGGTTGGACTTAATATTCTGAATATGTAGTCCGTAGTATCGTGTGGTGCCGGACGTAAAGAATAGCATCACCCCATTTCTTCCCGTGGGTGTCGTAAGAGGCGACTAAGGGACATATTAGAGAATGGGCAGCAGCGTTCTCTATGCATTGTACACTACCACACTGCGATCGCCAACCCGCCTGCCAAGCGTGGCGATTATGGCAAACCCCCCCAAAATAATGACAAGCACTAATAAAAAACGGCCCCTAGTACCCGGCGGCCCACCTACCCTTGGCTATGGTAGCAGTCAAGGCCACGGTGAGGCAAAGGGTGCTAAGAATCCCCGGAAGAAATCCAGCTACCACAACCACCGACAACTGGACCTGGCAACATACAACACGCGTACACTCCAGACCGACGAGAAGATCGCCGAGCTCGAGGAAGAATTGAGCAGGATACGATGGGGTATAGTAGGTGTGCGGGACAAGTGTTAAATAACAGTGAACGGGACAAGTGACTTAAGAATAGTGTACATAAAGTGATATATAGACGTTAATAGGACAGTAAATAAGTAATAGAGTAACGATAGTTTAAGTAAATAATACCGTAGTGATCTGTTCGTGATTAGTTTAGTGATAGCTAAGTGTTTATGTTCATGTTGTGTTTATATCGTATTTTATATTTTTCTAGGATAGATTCTAATATATAGACCCTAATTATATATACTTTACCTATGTAAATAAAGGAAAACTTAGTGAAAAACGCGAAAAATGTCACGCGGTCCCCATTAAGGTAAAGGTTCGAGGCATCTAAGAAAAATGTACCGCGCGCTGATTGGCTAACGCATTTAATGTACATTTTTTTTATTGGTTGTCTAGCTAGTTAGCACTTAGCACAAAATGTATAAAAAAGGAACATTTTGCCGATTCGGCGCGATTCTACGCTCGACGCCCGCCTTGGAAGGTCGTTACGCTGCCGCTCCGCTGCGCGTATCCCCTCCACCGCCCGCCGCTCGTTCGCCCGTCAGTTGTGCTCCGTGCGCCACGCTGCGTAGTCGCCCCGACTACTCTCCGCTATTTTGCGATTTAAATTATTTAAATCGCAAAATTCGGAATTTCCTGTTTCTTCAGATTCAGTCTAAAACCGTACTGTCTTGTTCGCAAGACAGTGGTATTTCTGATTCGTCAGAAAATCGTCAAAAACGTGTGTTGTGTTGTGGCCCCTTCAGGGCAAATCCACAGTTTCGTGGTCACTCGGTGGATACCTTAACGGTGCCAACGAAGCCGAGTGGGTGCAGACCCAACGCACCCGTCTATCCCCTTCAGGGCTAGACGAAAGTTGGACGGGTCCCGGATCGCTGGCCTTGGGGGCTTCCAAAATCAAAATCAAAATCAAAAGTCATTTATTCAAACTAGGCTGAGAGTCAGCACTTTTTGAACGTCAAAGTTACAAAAGACAGTCCCCCCAAAACGCCCGCCCCTCGACACTTCCTAGTGCTTTAGCTGGGAAGAAGAAGTGGCGGAACAAACTCCCCAGCAGCACAGCTGTCTGTTAAGTTAGAAGAACTTGACTCTATACAATATCGTGTAAGTAATTAATATTACAAAACAAAACAAAACATACATTATTCGCCATATGTCAGCTAGCACACGCCAATATACGAACAAAACATTGAAAAGTAAACTCAAGCTGAAATAAATAATAAAACAAAATCGTAAACAGAACGTAAAACTTAAATAAAGCCTCCAGGCATAAAGGGCGTGCCCGCCCACATATTCAACGACGCAAAATGATACATATACATCCATTGATGCATATTGCTAAGTTGAAGTTACAATAGTTAAACTAGGACCTCCGGAGTAAAAATAAAATAACAGTCAATACAAATAACAATAACAAAAACCATGGTCAGCAAGTCGACCAGTCACCACAAGCAGCACCCGTTCACGAGCATAACGCAAAGGTCAGCCATTACCCCCCTCGCCACATTTGAGGGAAGGTGGTAACCCGACCCCCGACGCTACCGCAAGCAGTGACATCTAAGGGAGCATGACGAACTTGCTGCCGGTTGGTCAGGCTAGAATATTATGAACAGCTGACGAGGTCGCTAGCTAACTACATGTTGCAATACAACTGATTTAAAATCACTGTAATGAGTAGATTATGTCCACAATAAGTGAAATTAAAAGAAAATAAAAAATAATTAACAAAATCAGTTAAATAAAAATAAAATAAAAAAAAACAATTATATGAACTACCCATATAAACTGTCAGTAGGAAAGCTAATTCTGGATTGAAAGAACATAAACATTGTCTTGAGTTAATCACAGCGACCAACTATTCTTATCGTTTAAGTAGTCGTTGATAGAATAGTATGCCTTTGAACAAAGGTTGGATTTTACTTTAGCTTTAAACTCATTAAACTGCAAATCTAGCAAAGCAGAGGGAAGCTTGTTATAAAAGGTAATACCAAGACCAACAAAAGAATTATGAACCTTATGAAGCCGGTGAAAAGGAGCACGTAGTTTGTCCTTATTTCTAGTATTAATGTTATGAATATCACTGTTTTTAGTGTACAAGTGTATGTTTTGCCTAATATATAAGATGTTGGCGAAGATGAATTGTGATGCCACCGTAAGAATACCAATATCTTTAAATAAATCTCTCAGAGAAACTCTAGCACCTAGTTGGTAAATCGCTCGAACAGCTCGTTTTTGAAGAACAAAAATATTTTGAATGTCCGCGGCTTTGCCCCACAGCAGAATGCCGTAGGACATTATGCTATGAAAATAACTAAAATAGACTAATCGAGCTGTATCAACGTCCGTGTACTGTCTAACTTTCCTTACGGCGTAGGCGGCCGAACTGAGCCTTCCCGCTAGGCTTGATATATGTGATCCCCACTGAAGTTTGGCGTCTACTGTTATGCCCAGAAAAACTGCCGAGTGTACAGTATCAAGCACCTGATTATTTAAAACGACATTGGGTCCCAGATTCCTAACATTCGGTAAGGCGAACTTTATACATTTCGTTTTCTTAGCATTAAGAACTAGGTTATTTGTGGTAAACCAATCCGTAGCCATTGAGAGCGCACTGTTCACGTCGTCAAAATCTTTTCTATTCCTGTCTACTTTAAAGATAAGTGAGGTGTCATCAGCAAATAGTACAATGTCACAGATATTCTTTAAATAGAATGGTAAGTCATTAATGTACACTAAGAATAAGAATGGACCCAGTATTGAGCCTTGAGGTACACCTAACTGAACTAGTAGCCCGGAAGATTTTACACCATTGACATCTACACATTGGTGCCTATTTTGTAAATAAGAACTTATGACATTGAGAGCTTCGTTTTGAACACCGTAATGACGTAGTTTACGCAAAAGTGTGTCATGGTGAACGCAATCAAAAGCTTTGGAGAGATCACAGAAAACTCCGATAGCATTTTGCGAGTTCTCCCATGCGTTGAATATGTGTTTCAGCAGAGCAACACCCGCATCTGTTGTCGAACGACCTTTTGTAAAGCCATATTGCTCATTATGAAGGAGGCTATTTAAATTAAAATGTCTTAGCAACTGCTTGAGTATTAACTTTTCAAATATTTTACTAAATGCAGGTAAGATAGAAATGGGCCTAAAATTGCCAACGTTATTTTTATTACCTGTTTTAAATAATGGTATGACTTTACTACTCTTCATGAGGTCAGGAAAAGATCCCGAATCAACACATTTATTAAAAGTTACAGCTAGATAGGGGGCTACGATGTCTATTATATTACTTAACAGTTTAATGGAGATGCCCCAGTAATCTCCAGTGTTTTTTGACTTAAGTGTATTAAAAATATTAACCACGTCACGAGGCGTTACATGTTCGAAACTAAATAAGCGACTACATCTGGGCACACTATTATGCAAAAGGTTTTCAGCTTTAGACGGGGACGAATTTAAGGAGCAAGTCGTAGTTATAGGTATGTTGGCAAAAAACTCATTAAATGCCTCAGCTACATCGGCAGCTTTATTAACCAATTTGTTGTTAATCATAATCTCCAGTTGTTTTTCCTGTTTAACCGATTTACCCGTTTCATTGTTAATGATTTTCCAAGTGGTTTTTATTTTATTGTTTGAATTTTTAATTTGATCGCTTAAAAATTTAGATTTAGCGAAAGCACAGATTTTTTTAAATAACTTTGAATAATTTCTGATATACTCTAGAAAAGGAGTATCAAATATATATTTTTTTAAACCATATAACTCGTATAGTCTCGCTCTACTTTTATAAATACCTGGAGTAGCCCATTGGTTGAAGCTAACAGAGGTGCTATTAATGTCAATAGTTTTGGTCTTGAAAGTAGATTGGTATTCTTTTTGCACAATATCAAAAAGGGCTCCATAGATTTCATTAGGAGTCTCGTGTTCTACTATAGATGGAGTAATCCTATGAGCAATATTATTTTTAAATTTGTTGCAACGACTAACTGTATAGGGCCTACATTCTATTTTATGCGGCTTTTTTAGTAATGGCAAAGGGAAGCTGGCTAATAATCCACAGTGGTCAGACGTTAAGTCACTTAACACTAACTTATTATTGGCATCACAATCACTAAATATATTATCAAGACAAGTCGAAGACGATGCCGTGATCCTAGTAGGTTCGAAAAACAAGTTTATTAAATTAAATGACTTAAACAGATTGAGCAGTCTAATACTTAATGGAGTAACATCTAAAATATTAATATTAAAATCTCCACATAAAATTATACATTTATTAATTGATTTTAATTTGTTGAGTGAGTCCTCCATGACCGACTCGAAACGAATAAAATCCCCAGAGGGTGGACGATAAACGCATATTATGACGTAACGCTCTAGTTCAACACAAGACAACTCAATAGTGCGCTCGATGGAAAGATTAACTAAATCTAAACGTTGTTTACATTTCAACTTGTTTGAAACAAGAACTAATGATCCACCGCGTATAGCACTTTTTCTCACAAATGCACTTTGCACAGTAAAAAAATCATCATTCATAAAGACTATTTCATGTTCTTTCAACCAGTGTTCAGTCAAACATAATACCTGAACATCATGGTTTTCTACAAATAAACTTAACTCTAGTTCTTTGCCGGACAAACCCTGCATATTTTGATGAACAACATTCAACATATGCGGCTTACCTGTTGTCGCACCTAATAGTTTAAACTACTAGGTGTATCAAAAGTGGTGCTAGAACCACTACTAACAGTAATCGCTGGTACCCTACAAGTACCAGTGTCACGGTGTAAATTGTATGCTAAAAGATTAGCAATTTGTCTCCTACACCTAGGTGGCAAATACGTAGTATAATTTGTTAATTTGTAATCAGTAATAAATTGATTACAATCAAAATATAAAATAGCGTCACTGTGACAACTAGTCCTATTATAAATTAACATATTTAAATTATAAATGTGCCTGTTTTGCTCCTCAGACAAGTATTGAGAATAAGGAAAGGCACAGAAAATAAATTTACAGTGATTGGTCTCATTGAGATGTAACATCAAATGGACACATTGAATTATTTCTTTTTTTCTAACATTTAAACTATCCCCATATAATAATATTACTGTAGAACCAGGGTTTATTTTTGACAATTTAATTTTACTTAATAATTGGCTAATACTGGCACCAGGTGAACAATTATTAATTACATACTGTTGTGAACACTGATTAAATATGCTACCATAACCTTGACCAAATTTGTCAGAAAAAATATAGGTTGTGTTAATATGACTATTATCATCAGAAATACGGCTATTTACTGGCTGAGTTGCTGAGGGTGTGGGTGTATCAAGTTGAGGCTGAGGTACAACGGAGCAAGTGCAGCTAAAACAGAGGTTATTTGTCAGAGACTCATACCTCTCTGCATTGCACTTGACCAGGTCTGCCAACTCACAGGCTTCCTGCATGCGCTTACTCAGGTCTTGTTGAGTAGCCTCATATTTACTAAAGATATCCTTTAGTGCAAATTCCCTAACAAACAATTCATCCCGAAGGTGCTGAGTGTCCGTATCATACAAAGTAGTACATAATTTCAAATCACTATAACACTTCTTCAATTCTTGTATTAAATTTAGATTTTTTTGCCTAAGTTTTGTGTTTAATTTATTTACTTTTTGGCATTTCAATGTTTTCTGATACTTTCTAATTAATCTATTAATTTTAATATATTTTTTTAACTTATTGTGGCTAGTAAACAATTCGTTTTTAGAAATGGTATCATCAGTTAAATCTATTGTTACAATTGGCTCAACACATGTAGGTTTGGACCTGATACCAACCAACTCATCATAGAGACTGCTGGTGATCGCAGACTCTTCACCGGCTTTGAGAGTTTCCAAATGGGTTACTGTGTTGTGGGCCCTGCTTAGTTCCAGTTCCAGTTCTGATATCCGTCTCAAAGCCAGTTCGTAGGTGTCACTACAATGCTGGTAATTTGACACTAGTTCACGAAGGTGTTGATGCTGGTCAAGTATGTCCATATGCTGTACATGTAGTTCAGCCAACTGATTCTTAAGGTCAGTGTTCTTTTTATTAATTAACTCTATTTCGACCTCGCTGTCTTCCCTTTCCTGTATCAGCTGATTGCATTGCTTTTTACTAGAATCTAATTCCTTTAACGTAGCCCTCAGTTTTTCCTCTAAGGATGCAGCTCTACGGGTCAACATATTGACAGATCAACCCTAGAGGCACCCTGGAATGAGAGAAGAGAAAGCTAAGTGTGTGAAAGGAATAAGAGAGAGGGGTGAGAAGTAGATAGTAAATGATGGGAGTTCAAATTTTAAAGAGATAAAATAAAAGAGTGAAATCTCAATTATGAATGAAAATGAGATAATAATTATTAACAACAGTAAAAAGTGAAAAGACTAAAAAAATGTTTTTTTTAACTAAATGTGCAAAAATAAAAAATGGTTGGGGGTAGGTCCTACTACTATATTGTTCAATTCAGTTCCTAACATTAATTTATTATAGTGGTTCTAATTTTGGAATTGAACATAAAAAGTATGTCTAGTAATATGGAACAGTGATTTCTATGGGGTCTTCAACGTTGTTTCAGTGATTTTATCCTAATTAGTGCATGAACTTAATGTCAAACACATTATGGAGAAATAAAGGGTTATTTACGACATAGATCACTGTGATAAGTAGTATGAACGTTAAAGGGCAAAAGGTGCAATGGGATCTAATAAGATTTTAGTTGACTAAGCTTAAATTAAAAGGAATACTCCCCGGGTTAGGTGGTGATTTCAAATCCGTCCGTTGGATGACAGCTGGTACTGATTTATTGATATTTCATTGACTTTGCAACGAAATAACTCACAAACATTAATCCTTATTATTTATCACTATATCTATCGAAATTAAACACGATTTTAAACATTTAAACGCAAATTACATTAATTTTACAATTTAATTCTAACAACAAAATTTTTGACGGCCGGCTGCCAGTATTCCCTCGTCAGCCCCGGTGACAGTCTTCCCTCCACAGCCGCGTACTAGTGCCGCGGGTATATCTATACCCCCCGCACTAGACTGGTCGGGTACCTTCAGTACCCATCGCATGACCGGTTAGGAACCCGTTCGCACAATAAGATTGGCGACGGGAGTCACTCTTAGGGCTCACCAGGATCACCTCCCTGTCTATACCCGACAGGGAGTGTAACACTCACCCCCGGCATCCCACCGGGGATTAGGCTACGTAGGAGTAGGGTTTTGGTGTCAGGATCACTCTCATGAGTGATTAGGTCCCCCCCACCCCTTAGTTTTTCTCCCCGGGAAACATGGTTAAACCCATATCTCCCGAGGAGAGGGAAGCCCTCTCGGAGGCTTTCTTCGAGCTTGTGGATGATGACCGAGAGTTCGTCATCTCTTTTAAGAAACGCTGGAAGGCGAACAGGGAGAGGAAGGCCAGAGCCAACAAGCTAGTCACTGTTTTCAGTGACGCACTTGAGACTCCGGCTATCCCCTCCCCCATCGCCCCAGTAGACGATCTTCCGGTGTCCATGGACACGGAAGATCATCCCGATACCGCCTCAACCGCTCCCCAGGCTGACTCAAACCCCTCCTCGTCCTCGGACACGGAGGCGTATGAGTTAGTCTCCCATACAAAGGGCAAAGGGAGCAAGAGGAAGAAGAGCAAGGACAGCAGCTCAGCCCCAGCCGCTAAAATCATAGCGGCTGAGGACTCCGCTCCTCCGTCCCGCGCCCCCACCCCGCTGGCGACCTCCGCCAACGCGTCCGACCCCCTCCCCGATACGCAGGCGACCCCCGCCACCGCGACCGCGTCCCGTCCCTCGCCTTCAACCTCCGCGAAGGTTGCCGCGCCCCGCGCTAACGGTAGCGCCCCGACCGCTAACTCTGGCTCAACCACCGCCAGGAAACTCCCTCCACCGCCCCCTGTATTTATACAGGACAAGGCCAAGTGGACGGAGGTGTCCAAATGGTGCGTTGACCAGAGGGTCAACTATACCAGTGCCCGTGCCACCCAGCAGGGCATAAAGGTATCGGTACCGACCTCGACCGATTACCGCGAGCTGACCAGGCTCCTCTCTGCCAGGAACGTGTCCTTCCACACGTATTCCTTGCCCGAGGAGCGTCTGACCAGGGTGGTGATCCGCAGGATCCCCTGCGAGATCCCCACCAGCGAAATCAAAGCTGACCTCGAGAGACAGAACGTGCCTGTCACAGAGGTCCATAGGATGCACAGATCCAGACAAGGCATTGCCTTTGACATGGTCCTGGTGGTGTGCCCTCCCACGGAGGGTCACCACCCCATTTTCAAAGTCAAGGCAGTCTGTAATCTGTCTGGTCTCATCATAGAAAAGCCCCGTAAGTCGAACATCATTGGCCAGTGCCATAGATGTCAACTTTACGGGCACTCAGCGTACAACTGCTACGCCACTCCCAGGTGCGTCAAGTGCCTGGGAGAACATGGTACAGCAGATTGTACCCGGCCCAAAGACCGCACTCTCTGCACCGAGCCACCTAGTTGTGTGCTCTGCAAAGAGTCCGGTCATCCGGCAAACTACCGGGGCTGCCCGAAAGCCCCCAAGTCCTCGTCCCCTAAATTGGCGCAACGTTTCGACGCTCGCCAGAAAAGGGAATCCCCCTCGGCCAAACTCCCCGCGAGATTGGCCCCTCAACGTCCCTCCCAATGGCCTCTTTTGAGTTCCCAGAAGGAGTTCCCCGCACTGGCCTCCTCTAGGCCAAAGCCCGCCCCCATCCCTCCCTTAGTGGACCCGCGTACCCGCGCCCCCGCGCCCCTTACGCCCCCCGGTTTTCCCGCGACCGCTCCCCCCGCCCGCGCCGCGGCCCCTCCCGCTGCCCCTATGGCAGGACCCACCCCAGTTCAGAGGAAAGGTCAGGCTCCCCTCAATGCGTTCAACGTCATTGCCGGGACCTTTAACACCTATAGCACGTTCCTCTCCCCGCGTGCCCAACAGATGGCCCAGGAACTAGTTGCCGCCGGCGGCAACCTGTTCCGTATCCAATCTATATATGCTGCGTATCCAGAGATCACGCAAGCACTCCACGTTATGAACTCCCAACGCCCCTATTATGGATAGTCGAGGAGTATTAACTAGACTTAAACCCCGTTCCCTAAAGCTAGGCTTCTTTAATGCCAACGGCATTCACGGCCAACGTGATGAGATCGCCACGTTCCTCCGCGACCATCACGTAGACATTTTACTCATACAAGAGTCGTTCTTAAAGCCTCATCATCGTGACCCGAAAATTGCAAACTATCGTTTAGTTCGCAACGACAGGTCACGTTGTCACAGAGGCGGCACCCTCATATACTATAGGAAGTCCCTGTACTGCATACCTATGGATCCCCCCCAACTCTCCCGATTAGAAGTTTCGGCCTGTCGGTTAGCACTGACAGGTCACCAGCCGATCACTATTGTGTCGGCTTACCTTCCTCCCACACATGAGTCAGAGGACCCTCAACTCCTCGCTAACGACCTTTCCGATCTCTTCGGCATGAGTGACTCCGTTATCATAGCGGGCGATCTCAACGCCAAACATCCCGCCTGGAATAGCACCAGGACCTCGACTAGAGGTAGGCAACTTTTCAACCTCTGCTCTACCATGATCTTCGATGTCATCGCCCCGATGACTCCCACTCACTTCCCCTTCGATGTCGATCAGCTACCCGACGTTCTTGACGTAGCGCTCCTTAAGAATATCAACTTAAGGTTGGATTCTATAGAGACTATTCACGAACTCGATTCTGACCATCGACCAGTAGTCATGAACCTGGCCCCCCGATTAGGTATTCGCGACCCCTCCCAACCCCCCGCCACTAAAGTGATCACTGACTGGAAGAAAGTAAGCGAACGCTTACAATCTAACACGTCACATCACTTAGACTCTATCCCAGATCAGTTTGACTCTGTCGCCGCCACAACGGCCGCGATCGACTCTCTCACGGAACACGTACAATCGATCGTGAGCGAAAGCTCACGGGAGGTTCCAGATACGGGCGACCGTAAATGGAAACTCCCCGACGATGTACGTGATCTGCTGACAGAGAAGAACGCGGCCGTTCGTGCTTACAGCATCTTTCCCTGTGATGCTAACAAAGCTCACATGCGTTACTTACAGCGTGCTGTAAGGACACGTGTGACTGAGCTGCGTGACGCTAACTGGGACAAGATGGTGAGCGAACTAGAGCCGACTCATCTCGCCTTCTGGGAACTTCAGAGGAAACTGAAATCCTCTGAGTTTTCCACTATGCCCCCCCTGACCCGCCCCGATGCGACCATTGCATTCGAGGATATCGACAGGGCTGAATGCCTAGCCGATAGCCTCGAAGCCCAATGCACACCCAGTTCGCAGCCAGTAGACCAAGCGTTTGTCGATAAGGTAAACGCGGAAGTCGAACGCAAAGCCTCACTCCCGCCCGTTGAAGACCCTGATGATCCCCTGCCCCCCGTCACACCTGACGAGGTGCACGAGATCATCAAGGGTCTGAAGACTCGTAAAGCCCCCGGATCAGACGGCATCACCAACAGAGTGATCAAGCTGTTCCCCGCTCACTTGATTATGCTCATGTGTACCATCTTCAATGGTGCCTTGAGTAATAATATTTTCCCCCAAGCGTGGAAGGAAGCCACCGTCATTGGCATCCCTAAGCCCGGTAAGCCCAAAACCGAGCCCACGAGCTACCGCCCCATTAGTTTGCTCAAAGTTCTCGGCAAAATCTATGAGAGACTTATTTATAAGCGACTCAGGGATTATGCCGAAACCAAGGGCCTCATCCCCAACGAGCAGTTCGGTTTTCGAACCCAACACTCGTGTGTCCATCAGGTACACCGCATCGTCGAACATATCAATGCTGGTTTTCAGCGTGGTATGTTCACGGGCGCTGTATACTTCGATATAGCGAAAGCGTTCGACAAAGTCTGGCACAACGGCTTATTATATAAGCTGTACCAACTCGGAGTGCCAGACCGTCTCGTGCTCATCTTACGAGACTTTCTTGCGAACCGTACCTTTCGCTATCGCATCGAAGGGGCACTTTCCTCCCCTCACCCGATCCCTGCAGGAGTCCCTCAAGGCTCTGTACTAGCCCCCCTCATTTTCACGCTGTTCACTAGCGATATCCCCAGAAGCAAGAAGGCAAGGTTAGCTCTGTTCGCAGACGACACTGCCATCTTCTTCTCGGGATTTAGTGACACAGCGCTGGTTCGCTACCTCCAAACCGCAGTCGACGAGCTCGGCGATTGGTTCAGGAAGTGGCGAATCGAGGTCAACCCCGACAAAAGTCAGGCGGTCTTTTACACCCGACCGCGACGTAATCACCCCCCTCCCCGACCCATCTCAATGTTCGGCAAGCAGATCCCTTGGGCGAAGCAAGCCAAATATCTAGGTGTCATCCTCGACGAACACCTCACCTTTTCCGAGCACATAAAGCAGGCTCGCTCGCGGGCCGCTTTCGCTCTCAGTAGGCTCCATTGCGTCCTGAACAAGCGGAGTAAATTGTCTCTTCTGTGTAAGAAGCGGCTTTACACCGCTTGTATCAGGCCGATTATGACATACGCAAGCCCAGTCTGGGCACATGCCAAGCCCCGATTCATCCATAGGATGCAGACTCTCCAGAACCGTTTTCTCCGTCAAGCCACAGGCTCGCCTTGGTTTGTTCGGAATATCAATCTTCATTTAGATATGAAACTCGGACTATCCATCAATACATAAAACGCGCTTCGAAGCGTTTCTTCGATAGGGCCGTAGCCCACCGCAACCCTCTGGTTGTGGCGGCAGCTACTTACACCCCCTCCCGTATTAGCAAAGTCCGCCGCTCGCGGCACGTTCTTACCGATCCTGATGATCCCACTACTCTCCTCCAGGAGAGTCGAAAAGAGACCTGTACAGCTAGACCAGCACACAGACACAAACCGTACCGACCTCGCCGCCGAGGTCCGTCGTCGCGACCCCGACCTAACAGTCCCTCCCGACCCTTGCAAGAGCCAGCCCGCGATGCTGCGCCGTTAGCTTTAAATTAGTCCCTAAATAATTTAACCCAGATCCAGCCAGTCCCTTGCTGCCCCCCTATCAGCGATTGCCTAAGCCGAGGTTCGTACCCCCCTCGGGGTAACCCTTAGAGCTTTCGCTTTAGTTTTTAAGTATAATAAGCCCCGGCTGGAGGCCTAAAAAGGTAACTTTTTAGAACTCGCCGGGCCCCAATCCGTTTAAGTAGTCACAATCTTTTCAGGATTAACTACGAGATGCCCCACAAAAAAAAAAAAAAAAAAAAAAAAAAAAAAAAAAAAAAAAAAAAAAAAAAAAAACCGATTCGGCGCATTCGACGCCCGGCTACCTGTGAAGAAAGTGCTCCAATATACGAAGAAAGAAGTCTCCAGTAGTTTCATTTCCCGCCAACCCAGCACACAAATGAGGCTGTAAGCCACATTTAATGGTCCTTCGAACACGGATATTGCGGGAAGAATTACGAAGAGCAGAAATACAGAAGATTTCACGGAAAAAAGAAGAGTACTTTCAAGATATTCGAAGAAAATCAAGCCGGCAACATGCCCGTTACACGCTCTGTGGGTAAGGGCCGTAAACCGTCGGGGGAACAGAAGCCGTCAGAAGAACAGAAGTCGTCATCGCCCGAGATTATCGACTCCGCAACCGGCACCAGCGCGGAAGCCAGCACGGAATCAACAGTTACAGGGACGACCGCCACGGAGACTTCGGAACAAACAGACACCTCCGCGGCAACCGATCCATCCGCCGTGACTTCCGCGACCGCTGCAACTACTTCGACCGCTGCCACCTCCGCATCAGCCGCAAACGCCCCCGCCTCACACGCCACCGCCGCCGCCGCCTCCGTAACTCCGTCCGCTGCAACGACGCTAACTGCGGGAGCGAAGGCCCAACAACTAACGAAGCCACCCGTCACCGTCAACGTTAGTGAAACCCGTCCAGAAACAGAAAGCTCTACAGTGAAGCGAATTGAGAAGACAGCCGCCGGTCCACCAAAGCCGACCGGACTACGAGACCTGCGCCCCCCTAGTATCAAAGGGGGAGCTGGGGGATCTACACGTAGCAGAACGAAGCAACTCAAGCTCGCAAAAGCAAAGGAAGACTTATTACGTCTTCAAGTGGAACTCGCCGCAGCACATCTAGTTACATTAGAGAAAGAAGACTCAGAAGAGGAAGAAGATGACGTCACCCTCTACTCGAAGTCAGAAGTTAACGCAAGAGTGGACGACTGGTTGGAAAATCAAGTGGATCGTCCGACGTTAGCGAACACTAAAGAACCACGCCGCCCTATAGAAGATCCAACGGTTGCCCGCACGAGAGAACAAGCGACAACGAAACATGGAGAAACACGTCAAGCACCGGCGGGAGAGCAAACCGACATAGCCATCCTAGCCGAAGCCATCTCTCGGGCAGTCAGCGCAGCTCAACGGCCCAAGTTCGTCGAGTTACCGACCTTCAATGGATCTCATCAAGAATGGCTGCCCTTCCGCGAGACAGAAGCAATGTTCAGCACGGTTGAAAACACGAATCGGCTCAGAAGAAATCTCAAAGGGAAAGCCAAAGAAGCGGTCGAGGGTCTACTCATAACCAACGCTCACCCAGCCGAAGTGATGAAGACATTGGAATCAAGATTTGGAAGACCAGAGTCAATAGCCATGTTGGAAATGGAGACGCTTCGAGGTCTGCCGCGCCTCACCGAGTCGCCGAGAGATATCTGCATATTCGCCACTAAAGTTTCCAACGTGGTGGCAACACTGAAGACTCTGGGTTGTTTCAACTACATGTACAACCCCGAACTCGCGAAGACAGTTGTGGACAAGCTGACGCCGACTCTGCGATACAGGTACTACGACTTCGCAGCAATACAACCTCGTGAAGATCCTTGCCTCATCAAGATAGAGAAGTTTTTCAAAAGGGAAGCGGAGTTGTGCGGACCCTACGCGCTGCCTGAACAGATGGCAGCACCCACTACAGCTGCCCCACAGAAGAGGATGCAAAGAGTCAACAACGTGACTGAAAAAACACCGACGCAGAAGTGCCTCGTATGCGAAGAAGCGGGCCACACCAATGCGACAGAATGTGAACAGTTCAAGAAGTTAGATGCAGACGCAAGATGGGACATGGCCAAGTCTAAGCGACTCTGCTTCAGGTGTCTTCGCTACAGAAACAAGACACATAGCTGCAAACCCAAGACGTGCGGCGTCAACGGCTGCAAGTACTCCCACAACAAGATGCTGCACTATGAAAAGAAGACAGAGAAGACAGAGAATAAAGAAGAAGCGGCAGAGGTCATCAACTCAACTTGGACAATCAAGAAACAATCGTTCCTGAAAATCCTCCCAATCCAAGTGAAGGGACCGAAAGGAGACCTCGACACCTTCGCACTAATGGACGACGGGTCAACAGTCACATTGGTCGACGAGGGCATAGTGACGAGCGTCGGAGCGACGGGCCCCATAGACCCACTGAAGATAGAAACCATCAACGACATGAAGACGTCGGAATCGGCTTCAAGAAGAGTAACCATCAAACTGAGAGGGCTCAACGATCACGAAGAACGAATACAAGCACGCACAGTGAAGAACTTACAAGTCTCATCTCAACGGGTGCCACAGGAACTAGTAGAAGGATGTCAACACTTATCTGACATCCGAGGGCATCTCACATACGCCGACGCGAAACCACGAGTACTAATTGGACAAGACAACTGGCACCTTCTGCTGACGTCGGAAGTAAGAAGAGGAGACAACAACCACCCGGTGGCATCTCTCACGCCCCTAGGGTGGGTACTTCACGGCAGTCAAACACAAACCTTCGGGAAGAAGATTGACTTTGTGTCACACATCACAGAAGATCCAGAAGAGAATTTAGAGAACCTTGTGAAACAGTACTTCGAGATGGACGCGCTGTGCATACAACCCAAGAGACCGAAGACAGATCCGGAAGAGCGAGCACTTCGTATTCTAGAGAAGACCACAACAAAGATAGAGGAGACAAGATTCCAGACCGGCCTTCTCTGGCGTAAAGAAGAGGTCAGACTTCCAGACAACTATGAAAATTCATTGAAAAGGCTCTTCAGTATAGAGAAGAAAATCGATCGTGAACCCGCCTTGAAGAGAAAGTACGTCGAACAGATGGACGCTCTCATCACAAAGGGGTACGCCGAACTTGCCCCGGAACAGAAGACAGCAGACAAGACTTGGTACCTGCCACACTTCGCAGTAATCAACCCGATGAAGCCAGAGAAACTTCGGGTGGTACACGACGCCGCAGCCAAGACAAAAGGGGTGGCGCTCAACGACATGTTACTCGCAGGTCCCGACCTGCTGCAGTCACTACCAGGTGTCGTCATGCGGTTCCGGCAGCACATGGTTGCAGTCACGGCAGATATCAAGGAGATGTTCATGCAAGTCAAGCTGCGAACAGAAGACAGAGACGCACTGCGGTACCTCTGGCGCGGGGATCGTCGAGACGACCGGCCCCCAGAAGAATACAGAATGACGTCATTAATTTTCGGAGCATCGAGTTCGCCGTCAACAGCAATTTACGTTAAGAACCTTAACGCCAAGCAGCACGAAGAAACTCACCCAGAAGCCGCAGCAGCCATCGTACACAAACATTACGTCGACGACTACTTGGACAGCTTCAGGAGCCTCGAGGACGCCTAACGTATCACGAAGAGTGTACGAGAGGTACACATGAAAGCAAGTTTCGAGTTAAAACAATGGAAATCAAACTCAACATCGCTACTAGAATCACTTGGTGAAGAAAACCGAACCGAAGATATGGAACTCTATAGAACAGAAGAAAAAACTGAACGAGTCCTGGGCGTCATCTGGAAAATCAACTCGGACGAACTCACCTTCAACCTCAACCTAGCCAGAATACCTTCAACACTCATAGAAGACAAACAGCCGACAAAAAGGGAAGCGCTAAGAATAGTAATGTCCCTCTTCGACCCGCTGGGACTCGCTTCACCCGTCACGATAAAGGCGAAGCAGCTTCTTCAAGAGGTCTGGCGTAGAGGGACAGCATGGGACGACCACATAGATGACGACCTGGCAGAGCAGTGGGAGACGTGGATGAGGCAGCTGAAGAACCTCCACGAAGTCGCGATCCCGCGACAATATCTCCACTACAGTGATGCAGTTTCCCTGGAGCTCCACGTCTTCAGCGACGCCAGCGAATCGGCTTACTCCGCGGTCCTCTTCTGGAGAGCGGTAGCGACGGACGGCGAAGTCAGCCTCTCCCTCATCATAGCCAAAGCGAAGGTAGCACCGTTGAAATTGACGTCAATCCCGAGGTTAGAGCTCCAAGCAGCGGTCATGGGAACCAGACTCGCAGAGGCAGTAATCGAAGAACATGAGAAGAAACCCGATCGCAAGGTGTTCTGGACAGACAGCAAGACGGTGCTGACCTGGATAAGAACAGGCTCACGTTCATACAAGCCCTACGTAGCTCATCGCCTAGCAGCCATAGAAGAAAGTTCCAAGGTCAACGACTGGCGCTGGGTCCCAACAAAATTGAACGTGGCGGATGACGCCACACGAGACGTACCATCAACATTCAACAGACAACACCGATGGTTCAGAGGGCCAGACTTCTTATATCAAACAGAAGACTTCTGGCCGACAGAGAGTACAAAAGTAACACCAGAAGAATGCTCCGACGAAGAGAAGACCCACCACGTAATCGCCAGAAGGCGTCTGAGACTTGCAGAAGGCCTCCCCAATCCAGAGAAGTTCTCCAGCTGGGACAGACTCCGATACTCAACGGGACGTGTTTTACAATTCATTCAACTGTGCAGAGCCACGAAACAGAAAGTAAACTACAGAAGAACAAAGAAAAACAAAGCAGTTGATCCCGCCTGGAAGAAAGCCAGAATCACAGAAAAGGGGGGGGTGTCTACGACATCGAAGAGGCCGACTCAAGAAGCGAAGAAACGCATGCCGATCACAGCCGAGCTCCTCAAGAAAGCTGAAGAATTACTGATGCGATCCTCTCAAGAAGAGTCCTTCGCGGAAGAAATAGATAGTCTGACCAACGGAAAACCAATGAACACAGAGAGCCGCCTCCGACAACTAAGCGTCGAAACTATAAATGGAGCACTGACACTCAGAAGCCGCATCCGAGCAGCTCAAGATATGAAGGAAGAATTCAAAAACCCACTGGTGATCGATGGTGATCATCCTACGGTCAAGCTCTGGATACAAGCTGTTCATCGACAGCTTCATCACGCTGGTGTGGAGGCTACGGTCAACGAGTGCAGACAACAATATTGGGTACTGAGATTACGCCCTATCACACGTACAATAATACGAAGGTGCCTATTCTGCAGAATGAAAACTCAAGTACCACCATACCCTAGGACTGGGGACCTACCAGCGTGCCGCCTAGCTCACCATAAGAGACCCTTCACCTTCACCGGAGTCGACTATTTCGGACCCCTCTCAGTGACCGTCGGACGCACTCGACAGAAGAGATATGTAGCCATCTTCACATGTCTCACAACGCGAGCTATACACCTAGAAGTCGCTGGATCACTTAGTGCTGACTCAGCGGTGATGGCGGTGAGGAGAATGATCGCGCGCCGAGGCTGCCCGACTGAAATATGGTCGGATAACGGCACCAACCTAAAGGCCGCTGACAAGGAACTACGACGGGAAATCGACGCGGCAACTGCAGAGGAAACAGCCAAAAGAACTATCTCCTGGCGCTACATACCACCTGGAGCCCCATTCATGGGAGGGGCATGGGAACGGATGGTTCGTTCCGTCAAGACAGCACTCACCGCAACACTGCACGAACGCCATCCGACAGAAGAGGTCCTCACAACTCTACTCGCGGAAGTAGAGAACACCGTCAACAGTCGTCCGCTGACTCATGTATCAGTCAGCCCAGAGGACCCGGAGGCCCTCACTCCTAACCACTTCCTGTTGGGAGGACCGGGACGTGTGCCGCTACCGGGAACTTTCACCGACAAAGACGTCGTTTCACGATCCAGCTGGCGAGCCTCACAGAGACTGGCAGACATCTTCTGGTCACGCTGGGTGAGGGAGTATCTTCCAGAACTCCAACACCGGCGGGAGCCACATGGACGAGGACAAGCAGTGCAAGTAAACGACCTCGTACAAATCGTCGACCCGAACCTGCCCCGCAACGTGTGGATACGAGGAAGAATCGTCGCTACGTATCCGGGTCCAGACAACATCGTGCGAACAGTGGACGTGCTGACCAAGGGAGGTGTTCTACGCCGGCCGGTGAGGAAGCTGGTGATCCTGCCCCTGTCTCCGAGCAACGAGCCCGCACCGACAGCTGATGCGACACGGTCGCACGGCGGGAGTGATGTGCGGGACAAGTGTTAAATAACAGTGAACGGGACAAGTGACTTAAGAATAGTGTACATAAAGTGATATATAGACGTTAATAGGACAGTAAATAAGTAATAGAGTAACGATAGTTTAAGTAAATAATACCGTAGTGATCTGTTCGTGATTAG
Organism: Aporophyla lueneburgensis; assembly: GCA_932294355.1. Classification (NCBI taxonomy): domain Eukaryota; kingdom Metazoa; phylum Arthropoda; class Insecta; order Lepidoptera; family Noctuidae; genus Aporophyla; species Aporophyla lueneburgensis. Next base: position 24,092,734 of record OW028735.1, read on the forward strand.
TTTAGTGATAGTTAAGTGTTTATGTTCATGTTGTGTTTATATCGTATTTTATATTTTTCTAGGATAGATTCTAATATATAGACCCTAATTATATATACTTTACCTATGTAAATAAAGGAAAACTTAGTGAAAAACGCGAAAAATGTCACGCGGTCCCCATTAAGGTAAAGGTTCGAGGCATCTAAGAAAAATGTACCGCGCGCTGATTGGCTAACGCATTTAATGTACATTTTTTTTTATTGGTTGTCTAGCTAGTTAGCACTTAGCACAAAATGTATAAAAAAAAGGAACATTTTGCCGATTCGGCACATTCTACGCTCGACGCCCGCCTTGGAAGGTCGTTACGCTGCCGCTCCGCTGCGCGTATCCCCTCCACCGCCCGCCGCTCGTTCGCCCGTCAGTTGTGCTCCGTGCGCCACGCTGCGTAGTCGCCCCGACTACTCTCCGCTATTTTGCGATTTAAATTTATTTAAATCGCAAAATTCGGACTTCTTGTTTCTCGGTCGGATTCAGTCTAATACCGTACTGTCTTGTTCGCAAGACAGTGGTATTTTGATTCGTCAGAATCATCGTCAAAAACGTGTGTTGTGTTGTGGCCCCTTCAGGGCAAATCCACAGTTTCGTGGTCACTCGGTGGATACCTTAACGGTGCCAACGAAGCCGAGTGGGTGCAGACCCAACGCACCCGTCTATCCCCTTCAGGGCTAGACGAAAGTTGGACGGGTCCCGGATCGCTGGCCTTGGGGGCTTCCCTCGTCAGCCCCGGTGACAGTCTTCCCTCCACAGCCGCGTACTAGTGCCGCGGGTATATCTATACCCCCCGCACTAGACTGGTCGGGTACCTTCTGTACCCATCGCATGACCGGTTAGGAACCCGTTCGCACAATAAGATTGGCGACGGGAGTCACTCTTAGGGCTCACCAGGTTCACCTCCCTGTCTATACCCGACAGGGAGTGTAACACTCACCCCCGGCATCCCACCGGGGATTAGGCTACGTAGGAGTAGGGTTTTTGATCAGGATCACTCTCATGAGTGATTAGGTCCCCCCCACCCCTTAGTTTTTCTCCCCGGGAAACATGGTTAAACCCATATCTCCCGAGGAGAGGGAAGCCCTCTCGGAGGCTTTCTTCGAGCTCGTGGATGACGACCGAGAGTTCGTCATCTCTTTTAAGAAACGCTGGAAGGCGAACAGGGAGAGGAAGGCCAGAGCCAACAAGCTAGTCACTGTTTTCAGTGACGCACTTGAGACTCCGGCTATCCCCTCCCCCATAGCCCCAGTAGACGATCTTCCGGTGTCCATGGACACGGAAGATCATCCCGATACCGCCTCAACCGCTCCCCAGGCTGACTCAAACCCCTCCTCGTCCTCGGACACGGAGGCGTATGAGTTAGTCTCCCATACAAAGGGCAAAGGGAGCAAGAGGAAGAAGAGCAAGGACAGCAGCTCAGCCCCAGCCGCTAAAATCATAGCGGCTGAGGACTCCGCTCCTCCGTCCCGCGCCCCCACCCCGCTGGCGACCTCCGCCAACGCGTCCGACCCCCTCCCCGATACGCAGGCGACCCCCGCCACCGCGACCGCGTCCATCCCCCCCACGCCGCCGGCGACCGCCGCCACCGCGTCCCCCTCCCGTCCCTCGCCTTCAACCTCCGCGAAGGTTGCCGCGCCCCGCGCTAACGGTAGCGCCCCGACCGCTAACTCTGGCTCAACCACCGCCAGGAAACTCCCTCCACCGCCCCCTGTATTTATACAGGACAAGGCCAAGTGGACGGAGGTGTCCAAATGGTGCGTTGACCAGAGGGTCAACTATACCAGTGCCCGTGCCACCCAGCAGGGCATAAAGGTATCGGTACCGACCTCGACCGATTACCGCGAGCTGACCAGGCTCCTCTCTGCCAGGAACGTGTCCTTCCACACGTAATCCTTGCCCGAGGAGCGTCTGACCAGGGTGGTGATCCGCAGGATCCCCTGCGAGATCCCCACCAGCGAAATCAAAGCCGACCTCGAGAGACAGAACGTGCCTGTCACAGAGGTCCACAGGATGCACAGATCCAGACAAGGCATTGCCTTTGACATGGTCCTGGTGGTGTGCCCTCCCACGGAGGGTCACCACCCCATTTTCAAGGTCAAGGCAGTCTGTAATCTGTCTGGTCTCATCATTGAAAAGCCCCGTAAGTCAAACATCATTGGCCAGTGCCATAGATGTCAACTTTACGGGCACTCAGCGTACAACTGCTACGCCACTCCCAGGTGCGTCAAGTGCCTGGGAGAACATGGTACAGCAGATTGTACCCGGCCCAAAGACCGCACTCTCTGCACCGAGCCACCTAGTTGTGTGCTCTGCAAAGAGTCCGGTCATCCGGCAAACTACCGGGGCTGCCCGAAAGCCCCCAAGTCCTCGTCCCCTAAATTGGCGCAACGTTTCGACGCTCGCCAGAAAAGGGAATCCCCCTCAGCCAAACTCCCCGCGAGATTGGCCCCTCAACGTCCCTCCCAATGGCCTCTTTTGAGTTCCCAGAAGGAGTTCCCCGCACTGGCCTCCTCTAGGCCAAAGCCCGCCCCCATCCCTCCCTTAGTGGACCCGCGTACCCGCGCCCCCGCGCCCCTTACGCCCCCCGGTTTTCCCGCGACCGCTCCCCCCGCCCGCGCCGCGGCCCCTCCCGCTGCCCCTATGGCAGGACCCACCCCAGTTCAGAGGAAAGGTCAGGCTCCCCTCAATGCGTTCAACGTCATTGCCGGGACCTTTAACACCTATAGCACGTTCCTCTCCCCGCGTGCCCAACAGATGGCCCAGGAACTAGTTGCCGCCGGCGGCAACCTGTTCCGTATCCAATCTATATATGCTGCGTATCCAGAGATCACGCAAGCACTCCACGTTATGAACTCCCAACGCCCCTATTATGGATAGTCGAGGAGTATTAACTAGACTTAAACCCCGTTCCCTAAAGCTAGGCTTCTTTAATGCCAACGGCATTCACGGCCAACGTGATGAGATCGCCACGTTCCTCCGCGACCATCACGTAGACATTTTACTCATACAAGAGTCGTTCTTAAAGCCTCATCATCGCGACCCGAAAATTGCAAACTATCGTCTAGTTCGCAACGACAGGTCACGTTGTCACAGAGGCGGCACCCTCATATACTATAGGAAGTCCCTGTACTGCATACCTATGGATCCCCCCCAACTCTCCCGGATAGAAGTTTCGGCCTGTCGGTTAGCACTGACAGGTCACCAGCCGATCACTATAGTGTCGGCTTACCTTCCTCCCACACATGAGTCAGAGGACCCTCAACTCCTCGCTAACGACCTTTCCGATCTCTTCGGCATGAGTGACTCCGTTATCATAGCGGGCGATCTCAACGCCAAACATCCCGCCTGGAATAGCACCAGGACCTCGACTAGAGGTAGGCAACTTTTCAACCTCTGCTCTACCATGATCTTCGATGTCATCGCCCCGATGACTCCCACTCACTTCCCCTTCGATGTCGATCAGCTACCCGACGTTCTTGACATAGCGCTCCTTAAGAATATCAACTTAAGGTTGGATTCTATAGAGACTATTCACGAACTCGATTCTGACCATCGACCAGTAGTCATGAACCTGGCCCCCCGATTAGGTATTCGCGACCCCTCCCAACCCCCCGCCACTAAAGTGATCACTGACTGGAAGAAAGTAAGCGAACGCTTACAATCTAACACGTCACATCACTTAGACTCTATCCCAGATCAGTTTGACTCTGTCGCCGCCACAACGGCCGCGATCGACTCTCTCACGGAACACGTACAATCGATCGTGAGCGAAAGCTCACGGGAGGTTCCAGATACGGGCGACCGTAAATGGAAACTCCCCGACGATGTACGTGATCTGCTGACAGAGAAGAACGCGGCCGTTCGTGCTTACAGCATCTTTCCCTGTGATGCTAACAAAGCTCACATGCGTTACTTACAGCGTGCTGTAAGGACACGTGTGACTGAGCTGCGTGACGCTAACTGGGACAAGATGGTGAGCGAACTAGAGCCGACTCATCTCGCCTTCTGGGAACTTCAGAGGAAACTGAAATCCTCTGAGTTTTCCACTATGCCCCCCCTGACCCGCCCCGATGCGACCATTGCATTCGAGGATATCGACAGGGCTGAATGCCTAGCCGATAGCCTCGAAGCCCAATGCACACCCAGTTCGCAGCCAGTAGACCAAGCGTTTGTCGATAAGGTAAACGCGGAAGTCGAACGCAAAGCCTCACTCCCGCCCGTTGAAGACCCTGATGATCCCCTGCCCCCCGTCACACCTGACGAGGTGCACGAGATCATCAAGGGTCTGAAGACTCGTAAAGCCCCCGGATCAGACGGCATCACCAACAGAGTGATCAAGCTGTTCCCCGCTCACTTGATTATGCTCATGTGTACCATCTTCAATGGTGCCTTGAGTAATAATATTTTCCCCCAAGCGTGGAAGGAAGCCACCGTCATTGGCATCCCTAAGCCCGGTAAGCCCAAAACCGAGCCCACGAGCTACCGCCCCATTAGTTTGCTCAAAGTTCTCGGCAAAATCTATGAGAGACTTATTTATAAGCGACTCAGGGATTATGCCGAAACCAAGGGCCTCATCCCCAACGAGCAGTTCGGTTTTCGAACCCAACACTCGTGTGTCCATCAGGTACACCGCATCGTCGAACATATCAATGCTGGTTTTCAGCGTGGTATGTTCACGGGCGCTGTATACTTCGATATAGCGAAAGCGTTCGACAAAGTCTGGCACAACGGCTTATTATATAAGCTGTACCAACTCGGAGTGCCAGACCGTCTCGTGCTCATCTTACGAGACTTTCTTGCGAACCGTACCTTTCGCTATCGCATCGAAGGGGCACTTTCCTCCCCTCACCCGATCCGTGCAGGAGTCCCTCAAGGCTCTGTACTAGCCCCCCTCATTTTCACGCTGTTCACTAGCGATATCCCCAGAAGTAAGAAGGCAAGGTTAGCTCTGTTCGCAGACGACACTGCCATCTTCTTCTCGGGATTTAGTGACACAGCGCTGGTTCGCTACCTCCAAACCGCAGTCGACGAGCTCGGCGATTGGTTCAGGAAGTGGCGAATCGAGGTCAACCCCGACAAAAGTCAGGCGGTCTTTTACACCCGACCGCGACGTAATCACCCCCCTCCCCGACCCATCTCAATGTTCGGCAAGCAGATCCCTTGGGCGAAGCAAGCCAAATATCTAGGTGTCATCCTCGACGAACACCTCACCTTTTCCGAGCACATAAAGCAGGCTCGCTCGCGGGCCGCTTTCGCTCTCAGTAGGCTCCATTGCGTCCTGAACAAGCGGAGTAAATTGTCTCTTCTGTGTAAGAAGCGGCTTTACACCGCTTGTATCAGGCCGATTATGACATACGCAAGCCCAGTCTGGGCACATGCCAAGCCCCGATTCATCCATAGGATGCAGACTCTCCAGAACCGTTTTCTCCGTCAAGCCACAGGCTCGCCTTGGTTTGTTCGGAATATCAATCTTCATTTAGACATGAAACTTCCGACTATCCATCAATACATAAAACGCGCTTCGAAGCGTTTCTTCGATAGGGCCGTAGCCCACCGCAACCCTCTGGTTGTGGCGGCAGCTACTTACACCCCCTCCCGTATTAGCAAAGTCCGCCGCTCGCGGCACGTTCTTACCGATCCTGATGATCCCACTACTCTCCTCCAGGAGAGTCGAAAAGAGACCAGTACAGCTAGACCAGCACACAGACACAAACCGTACCGACCTCGCCGCCGAGGTCCGTCGTCGCGACCCCGACTTAACAGTCCCTCCCGACCCTTGCAAGAGCCAGCCCGCGATGCTGCGCCGTTAGCTTTAAATTAGTCCATAAATAATTTAACCCAGATCCAGCCAGTCCCTTGCTGCCCCCCTATCAGCGATTGCCTAAGCCGAGGTTCGTACCCCCCTCGGGGTAACCCTTAGAGCTTTCGCTTTAGTTTTTAAGTATAATAAGCCCCGGCTGGAGGCCTAAAAAGGTAACTTTTTAGAACTCGCCGGGCCCCAATCCGTTTAAGTAGTCACAATCTTTTCAGGATTAACTACGAGATGCCCCACAAAATAAAAAGCCGATTCGGCGCATTCTACGCTCGACGCCCGCCTTGGAAGGTCGTTACGCTGCTGCTCCGCTGCGCGTATCCCCTCCACCGCCCGCCGCTCGTTCGCCCGTCAGTTGTGCTCCGTGCGCCACGCTGCGTAGTCGCCCCGACTACTCTCCGCTATTTTGCGATTTAAATTTATTTAAATCGCAAAATTCGGAATTCTTGTTTCTCGGTCGGATTCAGTCTAATACCGTACTGTCTTGTTCGCAAGACAGTGGTATTTTGATTCGTCAGAATCATCGTCAAAAACGTGTGTTGTGTTGTGGCCCCTTCAGGGCAAATCCACAGTTTCGTGGTCACTCGGTGGATACCTTAACGGTGCCAACGAAGCCGAGTGGGTGCAGACCCAACGCACCCGTCTATCCCCTTCAGGGCTAGACGAAAGTTGGACGGGTCCCGGATCGCTGGCCTTGGGGGCTTCCCTCGTCAGCCCCGGTGACAGTCTTCCCTCCACAGCCGCGTACTAGTGCCGCGGGTATATCTATACCCCCCGCACTAGACTGGTCGGGTACCTTCAGTACCCATCGCATGACCGGTTAGGAACCCGTTCGCACAATAAGATTGGCGACGGGAGTCACTCTTAGGGCTCACCAGGATCACCTCCCTGTCTATACCCGACAGGGAGTGTAACACTCACCCCCGGCATCCCACCGGGGATTAGGCTACGTAGGAGTAGGGTTTTGGTGTCAGGATCACTCTCATGAGTGATTAGGTCCCCCCTCCCCTCCGCCATGGATAAACCCATGGATCCTACGGAGAGACTTGCCAGAATCGAGGCGCTCCTGGCTGAACTAGCGGGTCAGCTCAGCATTGAGCACTCGGAGGTCGGAGCGGTTGTCTCTGTTTTTCTTTTATTGATAAAGAAAAATAAAGACTTCGCTGCCGAATTCTCCGAGTTGTACAGAGCTGAGCAACTCGTAATTCCGCCCAGCCCGGGCATCGCTGACTTCAGCGACGCCCTCGAGGCCCCAGCCTCCACCGATGCACCGTGTCAAATGGACACGGAGGATGTACCCACAAATCCTCCCGATACTACCGCGCTCTCTCCCCAGACGGACTCGCACTCCTCTTCGTCCTCGGACGCAGAGACGTACGAGCTCGTCTCCCATACTAAGGGCAAAGGGAGCAAGCGCAAGAAAAACAAGGCGAGCAGCTCAGCCCCAGCCGCTAAAATCATAGCGGCTGAGGACTCCGCTCCTCCGTCTCGCGCCCCCACCCCGCAGGCGACCTCCGCCACCGCGAACCCCCCCCACCCCGCTACGCAGGCGACCCCCGCCACCGCGACCGCGTCCATCCCCTCCACGCCGCCGGCGACCGCCGCCAACGCGTCCCCCTCCCGCCCCTCGCCTTCAACCTCCGCGAAGGTTGCCGCGCCCCGCGCTAAAACTAGCGCCCAGCCCGTACCCTCTGGCTCAAACACCGGCAGGAAACTCCCTCCACCGCCCCCTGTATTTATACAGGACAAGGCCAAGTGGACGGAGGTGTCCAAATGGTGTGTTGACCAAAGGGTCAACTATACTAGCGCCCGTGCCACCCAGCACGGGATCAAAGTATCAGTCCCCACGTCAGGCGATTATCGCGATCTGACCAGGCTCCTCTCTGCCAGGAACGTGTCCTTCCACACGTATTCCTTGCCTGAGGAGCGACTGACCAGGGTGGTGATTCGCAGGATCCCCTGCGAAATCGCCACCAGCGATATTAAGGCGGACCTCGAACGACAGAACGTGCCTGTCACAGAGGTCCATCGAATGCACCGTTCCAGGCAAGGTACCGCCTTTGATATGGTCTTGGTGGTGTGCCCTCCCACAGAGGGTCACCACCCCATATTCAATGTAAGGTCTGTCTGTAACCTGTCAGGCCTTAAAATCGAGAAGCCCCGTAAGTCAGGCATCATTGGCCAGTGCCACAGATGCCAACTGTACGGGCACTCAGCGTACAACTGCTACGCTACTCCCAGGTGCGTCAAGTGCCTGGGAGACCACGGTACAGCAGATTGTACCCGGCCTAAAGACCGCACTCTTTGCACCGAGCCACCTAGTTGTGTGCTCTGCAAAGAGCCCGGTCATCCGGCAAACTACCGGGGCTGCCCGAAAGCCCCCAAGTCATCTTCCCCTAAATTGGCGAAGCGTTTCGACGCTCGTCAGACTAGGGAATCCCCCTCGGCCAAACTCCCCGTGAGACTGGCCCCTCAGCGTCCCTCCCAATGGCCTCTAATGAGTTCCCAGAAGGAGTTCCCCCCACTGGCCTCCAGGCCTAAGCCCGCTCCCATCCCTCCATTAGTGGACCCGCGTACCCGTGCCCCCGCGCCCCTTACGCCCCCCGGTTTTCCCGCGACCGCTCCCCCCGCTCGCGCCGCGGCCCCCCCCACTGCCCCTATGGCAGGACCAGTACCCGTACAGAGGAAAGGTCAGGCTCCCCTTGATGCGTTTAACGTTATCACTGGGACCTTCAATACCTATAGCACGTTCCTCTCCCCGCGTGCCCAACAGATGGCCCAGGAACTAATTGCCGCCGGCGGCAACTTGTTCCGAATCCAGTCAATTTATGCTGCGTATCCCGAGATCACGCAAGCAATCCATGTCATGAACTCCCAACGCCCCCATTATGGATAGTCGCGGAATATTAACTAGACAAAAACCCCGTTCCCTAAAGTTAGGTTTCTTTAATGCCAACGGCATTCACGGCCAACGTGATGAGATCGCCACGTTCCTCCGCGACCATCACGTAGACATTTTACTCATTCAAGAGTCGTTCCTAAAACCTCATCATCGTGACCCGAAAATTGCAAACTTTCGTTTAGTTCGCAACGACAGGTCACGTTGTCACAGAGGCGGCACCCTCATATACTATAGGAAGTCCCTGTACTGCATACCTATGGATACTCCCGAACTCTCCCGATTAGAAGTTTCGGCCTGTCGGTTAGCACTGACAGGTCACCAGCCGATCACTATTGTGTCGGTTTACCTTCCTCCCACACATGAGTCAGAGGACCCTCAACTCCTCGCTAATGACCTTTCCGAACTCTTCGGCATGAGTGACTCCGTTATCATAGCGGGCGATCTCAACGCCAAACATCCCGCCTGGAATAGCACCAGGACCTCGACTAGAGGTAGACAACTTTTCAACCTCTGTTCTACCATGAACTTTGACGTCATCGCCCCGATGACTCCCACTCACTTTCCTTTCGACCCCGATCAGTTACCCGACGTTCTTGACATAGCACTCCTTAAGAATATCAACTTGAGGTTGGATTCTATAGAGACTATTCACGAACTCGACTCTGATCATCGACCAGTAGCCATGAACCTGGTCCCCCGATTAGGTATACGCGACCCCTCTCAACCCCCCGCCACTAAAGTGATCACTGACTGGAAGAAAGTAAGCGAACGCTTACAATCTAACACGTCACATCACTTAGACTCTATCCCAGATCAGTTCGACTCTGTCGCCGACACAACGGCCGCGATCGACTCTCTCACGGAGCACGTACAATCGATCATGAACGAAAGTTCACGGGAGGTTCCAGATACGGGTGACCGTAAATGGAAGCTCCCCGACGATGTACGTGATCTGCTGACAGAGAAGAACGCGGCCGTTCGTGCCTACAGCAACTTTCCCTGTGACGCTAACAAAGCTCACATGCGTTACTTACAGCGTGCTGTAAGGACACGTGTGACTGAGCTGCGTGACGCTAACTGGGACAAGATGGTGGGCGAACTAGAGCCAACTCATCTCGCTTTCTGGGAACTTCAGAGGAAACTGAAATCCTCTGAGTTTTCCACTATGCCCCCCCTGACCCGCCCCGATGCGACCATTGCATTCGAGGATATCGACAGGGCTGAATGCCTAGCCGATAGCCTCGAAGCCCAATGCACACCCAGTTCGCAGCCAGTAGACCAAGCGTTTGTCGATAAGGTAAACGCGGAAGTCGAACGCAAAGCCTCACTCCCGCCCGTTGAAGACCCTGATGATCCCCTGCCCCCTGTCACACCTGACGAGGTGCACGAGATCATCAAGGGTCTGAAATCTCGTAAAGCCCCCGGATCAGACGGCATCACCAACAGAGTGATCAAGCTGTTCCCCGCGCACCTGACTATGCTCATGTGTACCATCTTCAATGGTGCCTTGAGTAATAACATTTTCCCCCAAGCGTGGAAGGAAGCCACCGTTATTGGCATCCCTAAGCCCGGTAAGCCCAAAACCGAGCCCACGAGCTATCGCCCCATCAGTTTGCTCAAAGTTCTCGGCAAAATCTATGAGAGACTTATTTATAAGCGACTCAGAGATTATGCCGAAACCAAGGGCCTCATTCCCAACGAGCAGTTTGGTTTTCGAACCCAACACTCGTGTGTCCATCAGGTACACCGTATCGTCGAACATATCAATGCTGGTTTTCAGCGTGGTATGTTCACGGGCGCTGTATACTTCGATATAGCGAAAGCGTTCGACAAAGTCTGGCACAACGGCTTATTATATAAGCTGTACCAACTCGGAGTGCCAGACCGTCTCGTGCTCATATTACGAGACTTTCTTGCGAACCGTACCTTTCGCTACCGCATCGAAGGGGCACTTTCTTCCCCTCACCCGATTCGTGCAGGAGTCCCTCAAGGCTCTGTACTAGCCCCCCTCATTTTCACGCTGTTCACTAGCGATATCCCCAGAAGCAAGAAGGCAAGGTTAGCTCTGTTCGCAGACGACACTGCCATCTTCTTCTCGGGATTTAGTGACACAGCGCTGGTTCGCTACCTCCAAACCGCAGTCGACGAGCTCGGCGAATGGTTCAGGAAGTGGCGAATCGAAGTCAATCCCGATAAAAGTCAGGCGGTCTTTTACACCCGACCTCGACGTAATCACCCCCCTCCCCGACCCATCTCAATGTTCGGCAAGCAGATCCCTTGGGCGAAGCAAGCCAAATATCTAGGTGTCATCCTCGACGAACACCTCACCTTTTCTGAGCACATAAAGCAGGCTCGCTCGCGGGCCGCTTTCGCTCTCGGTAGGCTCCATTGCGTCCTGAACAAGCGGAGTAAATTGTCTCTTCTGTGTAAGAAGCGGCTTTACACCGCTTGTATCAGGCCGATTATGACATACGCAAGCCCAGTCTGGGCACATGCCAAGCCCCGATTCATCCATAGGATGCAGACTCTCCAGAACCGCTTTCTCCGTCAAGCCACAGGCTCGCCTTGGTTTGTTCGGAATATCAATCTTCATTTAGATATGAAACTCCCGACTATCCATCAATACATAAAACGCGCTTCGAAGCGCTACTTCGATAGGGCCGTAGCCCACCGCAACCCTCTGGTTGTGGCGGCAGCTACTTACACCCCCTCCCGTATTAGCAAAGTCCGCCGCTCGCGGCACATTCTTACCGATCCTGATGATCCCACTACTCTCCTCCAGGAGAGTCGAAAAGAGACCAGTACAGCTAGACCAGCACACAGACACAAACCGTACCGACCTCGCCGCCGAGGTCCGTCGTCGCGACCCCGACTTAACAGTCCCTCCCGACCCTTGCAAGAGCCAGCCCGCGATGCTGCGCCGTTAGCTTTAAATTAGTCCATAAATAATTTAACTCAGATCCAGCCAGTCCCTTGCTGCCCCCCCTATCAGCGATTGCCTAAGCCGAGGTTCGTACCCCCCTCGGGGTAACCCTTAGAGCTTTCGCTTTAGTTTTTAAGTATAATAAGCCCCGGCTGGAGGCCTAAAAAGGTAACTTTTTAGAACTCGCCGGGCCCCAATCCGTTTAAGTAGTCACAATCTTTTCAGGATTAACTACGAGATGCCCCACACAAAAAAAAAACAAAAAAAAAAAAAAAAAAAGCCGATTCGGCGCATTCGACGCCCGGCTACCTGTGAAGAAAGTGCTCCAATATACGAAGAAAGAAGTCTCCAGTAGTTTCATTTCCCGCCAACCCAGCACACAAATGAGGCTGTAAGCCACAGTAGGGTTATCTGAAGTCCGAAGAGAGGGGGAGGACTCGATAATCCTCAATTCCGGAAACCTGCTCTTTTTCCGGGAGGGCGACCAGCGGTCCCAAGGTGGTGTCGGGTTTATCGTCCATAAGTCCCTTGTGAGCAACGTTGTGAAGATCGAGAGTATGTCGACCAGGGTGGCGTTCCTTATACTCAGAATATCCGCAAGGTATTCGCTGAAGGTCATACAGGTGTACGCCCCGACCGCGACACACCCCGACGATGAGGTGGAGACCATGTATGAGGATATTTCCAGAGCCATGCATGGTTCCAAAACTCACTTCACCGTTGTTATGGGGGACTTCAACGCGAAACTGGGCAAGCGAAGCGATGATGAGCTGAGAGTGGGGCAATTTGGAGTTGGACGTCGGAACCACCGGGGTCACCTACTGGCTAGTTTTATGGAGGGAAGAAGGCCTCTTTATGATGAATTCCTTCTTCAGAAAACGTGAGCACAGGAAGTGGACCTGGCAGAGTCCGAACGGTGCAACCAAAAATGATTGACTACATTATGTCGACGAAGAAGCAAATATTCAATGATGTCTCTGTGATCAACGCGGTGAAAACCGGAAGTGATCACCGCATGGTAAGAGGCACATTGAATATCAATATCAAGCTGGAACGATCTCGACTGATGAAGTCAACGCTCCGTCCAGCACCGATCCAACTTCAGAACCCCGAGAGCTTTCAGCTCGAACTCCAGAATCGTTTTGAGTGCCTAGGGAGCTCCGTGGACGATTATAACGATGAGTTCGTGGAAACTGTCCATACGGTCGGGTCTAAGTTCTTCCAGACCCGCCGTACGAATAGAAAAAAGAAACTCTCAGATCCAACATTACAGCTCATGGAACAGAGGCGCGGAATGATCCTGCAGTCTTCAGAAGCTGTACTCGAGTACCGGCAGCTAAATAGACGGATCTCTAAGCCTTGAAAAGTGACCTTCGCCTCTTTAATACGGAACGTATTAAGGACGCCATAGAGCGGAACAAGGGCTCCAAAGTCTTTGCAAGAGATCTGTCTATTGGGCAGAGTCAGCTTGCAAAACTGAAGACCGACGATGGCAGAATCGTGTCCGCCAAACCTGAGCTGTTAAGAGAGATTGAGAAGTTCTATGGACAGTTATACACGTCCACCAGAAACCCCGTTATGAATCTAGCTAACGACCCGAGAGCTAGATTGACTCGACACTACACTGAAGATATCCCGGACGTCAGCTTGTACGAGATTAGGATGGCTCTGAAGCAGCTTAAAAACAACAAGGCGCCGGGTGATGACGGAATTACGGCTGAGCACCGCTGCACTGGAGGATGTCTTCAAGGTTTTGGACTGGAAAGGGGCTGGCATCAACATCAATGGCGAGTACATCACTCACCTTCGATTTGCCGACGATATAGTAGTCATGGCTGAGACTATGGAGGACCTCAGTACAATGCTCGATGACCTCAGTAGAGCTTCCGAAAGAGTGGGTCTTAGAATGAACATGGACAAGACAAAGGTCATGTCCAATGCTCGTGTGATACCCACTCCAATGAATATCGGAGGCGCTACACTCGAAGTTGTGGACGAATATGTGTACCTAGGACAGACTGTCCAGTTAAGCAGGTCCAACTTCGAGAAAGAGCCCAACCTAAATACGGGGCTTTTGGCTTTGTTGCATTTTATATGTATCTTTTTTAATTTTTATTTTGTAATGTGCGTTTTGTTTGTGCAGAATAAACAATTTTTCTTTCTTTCTTTTCTTTTAATCGTCGAATCCGACTCGGCTGGCCAGCGTTCGGGAAGCTACGCGATATCTTCTCGTCCCACTTACCGCAGTGTCTCAAGACAAAAGTCTTTGACCAGTGTGTGTTGCCAGTGATGACATATGGCACTGAGACATGGTCGCTCACAATGGGCCTCATAAGAAGGCTCAAAGTCACCCAAAGAGCAATGGAGAGGGCTATGCTTGGAGTTTCCCTACGCGATCGAATCAGAAATGAAGAGATCCGTAGGAGAACCAAGGTTACCGACATAGCCCGAAGAATTGCCAAACTTAAGTGGCAGTGGGCAGGGCACATTGCTCGCAGAACGGATGGCCGATGGGGCCGGAAGGTTCTGGAGTGGCGACCGTGTACTGGAAGACGGAGTGTTGGAAGGCCTGCCACAAGATGGACCGATGACCTGGTGAAGGCCGCAGGAATGCGTTGGATGCGGGAGGCACAGAACAGGTCGAAGTGGCGGTGCTTGGGGGAGGCCTATGTCCAGCAGTGGACGTCTTTCGGCTGAAATGATGATGATGATGATGAGTCCGTAGTTGATTTTATATTTAAAATGCATTTCTATCAATGATATTTTGAGCAATAAGTAGGTATATATATCTTTTTCGATAAGTCTGTTGTTGACGAGACATAACCTCTAAAACTTCTACCTGAAATATCATAAATTCCTGACTTCCTATAAAAGTATAACTGAAGACAAAACTGTTCAGCAATTCAATTTCTATATTTTTCATAGGCAGACGCTAAAAAAAAATGTCAACAAAAATTTGTTCGAGAGTTCGCCACTGTTCTTTCGAACTAATCGCCGCGCGGCGCCAGTCAGTAGGCAGCGCTGGCGCGCTGTTAAAATGACGGAAAAGCAACAGTGTGCATTCACAGATTGAGTTTATTTAAAATAAAAAAAAAACTGTTTATTCGGTAATTTAAAAACTTGGCTGCATACTCTAGCGTCTTTGCCAACATTTTCACGCAGCCACGGCAGAAAATAATCCTCGCGCCATTTTTCTCAAAGGAGATCGGCAAACAGTCCTAAGAAATTTGGCCTCAGGGCATAAACTGCGTTACGCGTGTGCACGCACGTGAGCACGTCGCGGGCCACGCTTCTGGTGCACGCACGTGAGCACGTCGCGGGCCACGCTTCTGGTGCACGCACGTGAGCACGTTCGCGTGCTTATGCGCGGGCATCGGCGCGTCAGTTTTCTCAGTACAATTTTGACGTTGGAGGTGTACAGTCGAGTAATTATGGATAAATTAATGTTGTATTATTTATCAAGACGACGGCGACGACGAATTGCCAAAAAAAGACGCCAGCCAGTAAGCCCGTACGTTGAATCTAGGTTACTGTGCGGGGAATTCGTGGTGAAGTTTGGTATATTAAGAGAAAATGAAAGGTTTTTTTTCAAATATTTTAAAGTTTCATTACAAGTCTATGATGAATTATATTCAAAACTGGAGCCCTATTTGAAGACTAACAATCTACGATTGAAATCTACGTCAATCGTATCACCAATGGAACGATTTGCAATGACATTGCGGTAAGTAAAGACATTTCGATATTAATAATCATCTTTATTCATGTAAAAAAAACAGTCATTATTTAACAAAAGTTTAGAACACTCATATTTTTTTGCCAATTTATGTAAGTCGCACTACTGTTTAGCCACATCAAGCCAGAAAGAAGAAGAAGTTCTTATTGTTTCGGCAGTGACACCTGAATATGGCTTAAAATGTTTTTCTTGATGTGGTGCACTCTGTTCTTAGGGCCGAAACACATAACCGCACACTTTTTAATCATCATATTAATCACAGTTTCTTACATTTATTAATTATATTTTGTTATTTCTAAATTACACAGTTTTATCGTTTTCGTTTTTTTTATCTATACCTACTTATTTACTTATTTTTTTATATAATCACAACAGTCATCACAGTGTCTTGCATAAACGTTACGTTACAATTAGTTTTTGATTATTCATTTGAAATACACTAATAAAATCACAGGTTCAAGTTTAAAATAAAAAAACACAATAACAGTTAAAACAGTACAATAAGTCTAAATGTCTTAATTATAATAATATACCTACCTTACAAAGTATTAATTATAATGACGCATATTGATTGCAAGTTTTTACATACGAATATTTCCCTTATTAATTATTCCCTTCTATTACTAGATCGGGTACTAATATTATTTTAAATTCTTATTTATCATCACAATCATAATCACAGTTTACTACATAAAAGATTAAATTTAAGAAGAGGATATATGAAGGAGCAATGTTATGAGTAGGTTCAAAAAAAAGGTCCATTAAGTAAAAAAGGGGTCTATTGATACACTTTTTTATTTGACCCTAAATAGGGTTTAAGATAAAAGTGTCCGAATCGACCCCGTTTCTTTCCTTATGAACATTACACTCAAGGCTTGTAAACTTTTGGCGAATGCCCTTGTATATCATAATAATTGCACATGAGACCAGAAAAATATAAATATAAAATTGCGCTTTTTACTAACTTAAATAGTTCTTCATGTTCTTCTCTTTCTTTTGTTCTTAATAATTAAACAGTCTTAATCAAATCTTCAGTCTTTCTTGTTACCTATTTATTCATTGTTCGTGTCTGATCTTATATTTAAGGATTCTAAATCATTCGTTACCGTATTTTGCGTTAATGAAAGGTCATCAATGGTAATAATAATTTCTTTTTCTATATCAATTAAAGCTTCTAATACTTTTGTACGAAATAATAATTTTTTAAAGCAACTCAATTTTTTCACAGTTGGTAATAATGACTTAAAAAAATTCAAGTCTTCGTCCATATTATCTGCAGTGTTATTCTTCACGCAATTTAACAACTCTAATTCGAAATCAGTTGGCGATTCGCACTTACGTTTCTTGGAAGATCGTGTTTCTTTGGTAACGCTGGAGCTGGTGCTAGGTACATTAATCAAATCTTCTTCAATAATCGTATTATTTTGTGAAGTTCTCGGTGACGCGTTTTGCTCTACTGACTGATTAAAATCGTCTGCCGATTCTTCTCCTTGAGTATTCGAGTTTGAATCTAAAAATGACAGCATGTCATAGTAAATGTATGTTTTATTTGCCCTGGAACCGGAACCTGATTTAAGTTTTTTTTAGTAGACCTCACTCTTATATAAGTGTCTCTTGCAGTTTTCCATCTTTGCTGCAGCTTTTTCACTGAAACAATAACACAGGTATTTTATTTTATTACAGATATTTAGTTAGTGGACATACCTTCGTCGATATTCATCTGGCGTATCAGACAGGACTAACCACGGTCAGAAAAATAGTAACAGAAGTTTGTCAAATTATAATTGAAAGGTTAAAGGAAGAATGTATACCAAAATTTTCCCGTGCGCTATGGGTAGAGACTGAAAAAGGTTTTTTAACGCAAGCCCAGTTTCCTAACTGCATAGGTGCAATAGACGGAAAACATATACGCATTATAAGACCTCCACATAGTGGTTCCCTCTATTACAACTATAAGCATTACTATTCTATTCTACTGCTTGCAATGTGTAACGCCAACTATGAGTTTACCTATATAAATGTGGGAGTGCAGGGTAAAGAATCTGACTCCGCAATTTTCACACAAAGCCGATTGTACGAACAAATCAACAATGACTTAATAGATATTCCTCCTGCCAAAGCATTGCCCGTAATACACAATGATAAACCAACCAACACTGCTGCAACCGCAGCTTTGCCCTATATTATTGTAGGAGATGAAGCATTCGGGTTATCTAGCCATGTCATGCGGCCATATGCTCGAGCTCTCGATTTAAACTACAAAAAAAAAATATTCAATTATAGGTTAACGAGGGCGCGACGTTATATTGAGTGTACATTTGGTATCATGGCTAATAAATTTCGCATACTCCATCGTCCATTGAACGTTGGAAAAGACAAAGCAATTTGTTTTCTTAAAACAATTTGTATTTTGCATAATTTTATAAGATCAAGAAGTCAAATTAATGACTTTCATGATATTGTTATTATACCAGACCATATACGTTCAGTTCGGGGGTTAATTGGAAATACCCACAGAGATTCGTATACATTACGCGATAACTTCGCAGATTATTTCGTTGCAGACGGACAGCTGTCATGGCAAGATCGCAGTATTTATTGAAGATAGTTGGCTTTTTTATAATTTATGTACATTCAATAATTGATTTTTCACGGTTTGTTACCACACATTTTTTATTAACATAGCAGGCATATTTTAATAATATACCTAATGATTTTATTTGTTAAATTCATCGGATGTAACCAAATAACTTAGATTGTTGTAAACTAAAGTTGAGAGATGTCAAAGAAAAACCTACAAAACTACAAAACGCACGCTTATTTTACAAAGTTACTAGCCCAATTCTAAAACCAATATAATAAATATTTTAGTTGATAATTGTTTTATTTATTTACCTACCGATCCACTGTTTCTGCCCTAAAATGATTTTGAACCCTAAATACACCTGCCGGGGTCGCGTGATTGTTCGAAAGAGATACCGTGACCCTGGCACATAGGCAACTGATGGAACACGGGTGGGTTTTAGTCAGTAAAAGTCTGACACGCCCTCCCGCTCCGCCCAGAGCGGGAGAAGTCATTTGATGATTTCCCATCCTGAAAAAAAAAAAAAAAAAAAAAAAAAAAAAAAAAAAAAAACCCTAAATACACCGATAGTGTGAAGTAGTGTGAAGCTCGCAGTCGTGAACATAGGTACTGGTTGTCTCGTGACGCGCAAAATGGCGGCGACCGCGTGGCCGAAAGAAAGAACTTTGGAATTTATCGAGCAATATAAAACCATACCAATATTATGGGACATTGTTCACACGAATTTCACAATGTTCAGAAATACGCAGTATCTCTGCACTAGTTTTGAATATAAGCATGATTTTATATTTACATAGGTAAATTATTGTAAATATTCCGAGTTTTAATTTTATAGTTGGATTAATTGTTGAAAACATTTAATTGACACAAATACAATTGAAATAACTAATTATATATAACTAATTGCATAGATTATTAAAAATAAAAATTTGGCGCAAAGAATAGTTTACCTAACCTACGTTATTATAAAATAAATAAAGAGTGTAGGTACTTACCTTGTATGTTTTTTTCTGCTTCACTCCAGTCATCAAAATTTTGAAACAGTACTGTACAAATGTCTAGCCATGCTTTTGATTTAGCGTCCCGGTCTTTAAATATTTCGCTAGATTGGTCCCATATGGCAGGACGACACTGAACTTCAACAATTACCCTTTCTGTATCAAAATTTGTCATTTTTTGTTATGGGCCGGGCACCCGCGTGCGGTCGGTTCGAGATAGCGCTGTCAACTGAACAAGCACGCGCGTGCACCCGCTAGCGGGCTTCGCGCGTGGACCCGTCCAACGTGATGCGTGATCACGTCGCGTGCATGCGTGCCCCGTTGCACGGAAGTATCACGCGACGGGCGCCCGACGGGCTCACGAGCGTGTGCACGCGCATGGGCACGCGCGGGTCGGTTTTGTGTGGACACGCGAGAGGCACGCTTAATGCAGTTTATGCCCTCAATGAACAAAAATGAAATAATTTGGGTTTTCAAGGGGTGATACTAGTCTATAGCCCTGTGTAATTATTTTTTCGAAATAACATGGGATATGAAAATTTAAAAAAAACTTTATATCAGACCGTAGTCAACAAATCCCATTAGCATTTGTTCCCGCTCTTTTACTAGGTTATGAGTTTTAGTGATTTTGAAGGTCAATAGGTACCTATTTCTGGAAGAACGGAGTCCAAGAACGAAATAGGAGTCAAAAAGGCAGCTACAATTGTCCAAAAACACAGCAAGGGTCGGTAATGTAGCACTCAAAATAAACAAATAACGCAAGTCAAGCGTTATGACGCTTTCCGGAAATCTGTTGTTGACAACCGATTGATTGACAAGTAACAGCCGTATCGAGTGTTGCAGTTCACAAAAATGCAAATAGGTTTTTCTATGAAATCATTAAAATAACATAAACGACAACAAAAAATATTCTATCTTAAATCATTGTTTCGCAATAAACTCATAAAAAACTTTTTTAAGTGAAAATAAATATAAATCGAACATTGTAATACAAATCTTTTAACGGGAAAAACATTTTTATTTAAAAATAGTATAATATGGCAACATCAGACAACTGCAACGACAGGAATACATCAATTGACTTTTTTTTTTATTCCTTTTTCCTACGTTTTTTTAGGAAATGATAAATTATAGTAGGGTTTATAACTATTTAAATATTATTTCGAATAGTCTAATACTTTGTCTATCGGGGCCAGGAATCGCCGATCTCCTTTTCTTTTCTTTGTACTTGTATTGTGAATATCTAAAAATGACAACTTTAAATAATGAAGATGAGTAATATATTTCTTCAACTCCACCGGATATATTAACAGAAGCGCGAACTGCATGCGACAGCTTGCTGCCGTCAATATCCAAGGACAGATACAATAACCACGTAAGAAAAATGTTTTTTTTCTGTTTCTTCGCAAATGTGTTAAAAAACGTCGTACGATATACGTGCGTATTGGTTATAACATGCTCGACTCAATTACGCCCTCGCCTTCGGCTCGGGCTGAAATTCCGCCTCGCATGTTATAACCATACGCACTAATATCGTAATGTACTATTATAATATTAGATTGAGTGTATTGATTAGTTTCATTATGTTCATTTGTGGTGTATCCTCTGCTGATTGCTGACGGGATGTATTGATTGCTATTGTGTGATTCAGAAAAAGGTGATGAAAATCGAGGCCAGTTTGATTGCGTGGGCTGATCTGCAATTTGATACTTCACTTTATTTTAAGCTTTCATCATTTCCATGCGAAATTCGAAATTTTGTCTCTGAAATTTTTGACATCTCCGGCAAAAGAAAATGTCGATTAGGGTCATCATCAATCTTAAAATTATGGAGAAGAGATTCTTGAAATGGTGTCATTTTTTGGTTTTTATCTTTTGTTCGGGACACCGATGGTTGCGATGACACTGTCTGCTTTGATGTCGAAGGTAGGTTTTAGTATACAGATGTTTCCATGGACGCTGGCTGCGATGAAAGCGGTTGAGATAGAACTTGTGATGATAGCGACTCGGATTGATCGTAAGGCAGAGTTTTGGCCGAAGGGTGTCGTGTATCGGCGATTCCGCGTAAGGCTACGCGACACCACGCAGCGCAACACGACGCCGTCACTTCGTGTACAATAGTTTTACATTGTTTTTTATTTGTATGTTGTTAGTCTGTAAGGTATTTATGTTATGGGTCTTTGTAGCCCGAAATAAATTGATTTGATTTTGATTTTTGATTTGATAAATATTTTCTTCATCGTTTTCGTTACCACTTACTTACATTATTGTCACTATCCGTGGTTTCAGGAATAGCTACATTTAAAGACGAATTCGTCGACTCTTTTTTTCATATAAAAACTGCAACAATTGAAAATATGGACATGACTTTTTCTTCTTCGCTGCACTACCATTTCTTTCTTCATTAGCTTTTTTCTTTTCACGGATATAATAGTCTCTTGCTGTTTTCCATTTCTTTAGCAGAAAGTTCACTGAAAAATAAAAATTATAACTGTTTATTCATCATTTCAGCCGAAAGACGTCCACTGCTGGACATAGGCCATAGGTCAGAGACAAAATTTCGAATTTCGCATGGAAATGATGAAAGCTTAAAATAAAGTGAAGTATCAAATTGCAGATCAGCCCACGCAATCAAACTGGCCTCGATTTTCATCACCTTTTTCTGAATCACACAATAGCAATCAATACATCCCGTCAGCAATCAGCAGAGGATACACCACAAATGAACATAATGAAACTAATCAATACACTCAATCTAATATTATAATAGTACATTACGATATTAGTGCGTATGGTTATAACATGCGAGGCGGAATTTCAGCCCGAGCCGAAGGCGAGGGCGTAATTGAGTCGAGCATGTTATAACCAATACGCACGTATATCGTACGACGTTTTTTAACACATTTGCGAAGAAACAGAAAAAAAACATTTTTCTTACGTGGTTATTGTATCTGTCCTTGGATATTGACGGCAGCAAGCTGTCGCATGCAGTTCGCGCTTCTGTTAATATATCCGGTGGAGTTGAAGAAATATATTACTCATCTTCATTATTTAAAGTTGTCATTTTTAGATATTCACAATACAAGTACAAAGAAAAGAAAAGGAGATCGGCGATTCCTGGCCCCGATAGACAAAGTATTAGACTATTCGAAATAATATTTAAATAGTTATAAACCCTACTATAATTTATCATTTCCTAAAAAAACGTAGGAAAAAGGAATAAAAAAAAAAGTCAATTGATGTATTCCTGTCGTTGCAGTTGTCTGATGTTGCCATATTATACTATTTTTAAATAAAAATGTTTTTCCCGTTAAAAGATTTGTATTACAATGTTCGATTTATATTTATTTTCACTTAAAAAAGTTTTTTATGAGTTTATTGCGAAACAATGATTTAAGATAGAATATTTTTTGTTGTCGTTTATGTTATTTTAATGATTTCATAGAAAAACCTATTTGCATTTTTGTGAACTGCAACACTCGATACGGCTGTTACTTGTCAATCAATCGGTTGTCAACAACAGATTTCCGGAAAGCGTCATAACGCTTGACTTGCGTTATTTGTTTATTTTGAGTGCTACATTACCGACCCTTGCTGTGTTTTTGGACAATTGTAGCTGCCTTTTTGACTCCTATTTCGTTCTTGGACTCCGTTCTTCCAGAAATAGGTACCTATTGACCTTCAAAATCACTAAAACTCATAACCTAGTAAAAGAGCGGGAACAAATGCTAATGGGATTTGTTGACTACGGTCTGATATAAAGTTTTTTTTAAATTTTCATATCCCATGTTATTTCGAAAAAATAATTACACAGGGCTATAGACTAGTATCACCCCTTGAAAACCCAAATTATTTCATTTTTGTTCATTGAGGGCATAAACTGCATTAAGCGTGCCTCTCGCGTGTCCACACAAAACCGACCCGCGCGTGCCCATGCGCGTGCACACGCTCGTGAGCCCGTCGGGCGCCCGTCGCGTGATACTTCCGTGCAACGGGGCACGCATGCACGCGACGTGATCACGCATCACGTTGGACGGGTCCACGCGCGAAGCCCGCTAGCGGGTGCACGCGCGTGCTTGTTCAGTTGACAGCGCTATCTCGAACCGACCGCACGCGCGTGCCCGGCCCATAACAAAAAATGACAAATTTTGATACAGAAAGGGTAATTGTTGAAGTTCAGTGTCGTCCTGCCATATGGGACCAATCTAGCGAAATATTTAAAGACCGGGACGCTAAATCAAAAGCATGGCTAGACATTTGTACAGTACTGTTTCAAAATTTTGATGACTGGAGTGAAGCAGAAAAAAACATACAAGGTAAGTACCTACACTCTTTATTTATTTTATAATAACGTAGGTTAGGTAAACTATTCTTTGCGCCAAATTTTTATTTTTAATAATCTATGCAATTAGTTATATATAATTAGTTATTTCAATTGTATTTGTGTCAATTAAATGTTTTCAACAATTAATCCAACTATAAAATTAAAACTCGGAATATTTACAATAATTTACCTATGTAAATATAAAATCATGCTTATATTCAAAACTAGTGCAGAGATACTGCGTATTTCTGAACATTGTGAAATTCGTGTGAACAATGTCCCATAATATTGGTATGGTTTTATATTGCTCGATAAATTCCAAAGTTCTTTCTTTCGGCCACGCGGTCGCCGCCATTTTGCGCGTCACGAGACAACCAGTACCTATGTTCACGACTGCGAGCTTCACACTACTTCACACTATCGGTGTATTTAGGGTTTTTTTTTTTTTTTTTTTTTTTTTTTTTTTTCAGGATGGGAAATCATCAAATGACTTCTCCCGCTCTGGGCGGAGCGGGAGGGCGTGTCAGACTTTTACTGACTAAAACCCACCCGTGTTCCATCAGTTGCCTATGTGCCAGGGTCACGGTATCTCTTTCGAACAATCACGCGACCCCGGCAGGTGTATTTAGGGTTCAAAATCATTTTAGGGCAGAAACAGTGGATCGGTAGGTAAATAAATAAAACAATTATCAACTAAAATATTTATTATATTGGTTTTAGAATTGGGCTAGTAACTTTGTAAAATAAGCGTGCGTTTTGTAGTTTTGTAGGTTTTTCTTTGACATCTCTCAACTTTAGTTTACAACAATCTAAGTTATTTGGTTACATCCGATGAATTTAACAAATAAAATCATTAGGTATATTATTAAAATATGCCTGCTATGTTAATAAAAAATGTGTGGTAACAAACCGTGAAAAATCAATTATTGAATGTACATAAATTATAAAAAAGCCAACTATCTTCAATAAATACTGCGATCTTGCCATGACAGCTGTCCGTCTGCAACGAAATAATCTGCGAAGTTATCGCGTAATGTATACGAATCTCTGTGGGTATTTCCAATTAACCCCCGAACTGAACGTATATGGTCTGGTATAATAACAATATCATGAAAGTCATTAATTTGACTTCTTGATCTTATAAAATTATGCAAAATACAAATTGTTTTAAGAAAACAAATTGCTTTGTCTTTTCCAACGTTCAATGGACGATGGAGTATGCGAAATTTATTAGCCATGATACCAAATGTACACTCAATATAACGTCGCGCCCTCGTTAACCTATAATTGAATATTTTTTTTTTGTAGTTTAAATCGAGAGCTCGAGCATATGGCCGCATGACATGGCTAGATAACCCGAATGCTTCATCTCCTACAATAATATAGGGCAAAGCTGCGGTTGCAGCAGTGTTGGTTGGTTTATCATTGTGTATTACGGGCAATGCTTTGGCAGGAGGAATATCTATTAAGTCATTGTTGATTTGTTCGTACAATCGGCTTTGTGTGAAAATTGCGGAGTCAGATTCTTTACCCTGCACTCCCACATTTATATAGGTAAACTCATAGTTGGCGTTACACATTGCAAGCAGTAGAATAGAATAGTAATGCTTATAGTTGTAATAGAGGGAACCACTATGTGGAGGTCTTATAATGCGTATATGTTTTCCGTCTATTGCACCTATGCAGTTAGGAAACTGGGCTTGCGTTAAAAAACCTTTTTCAGTCTCTACCCATAGCGCACGGGAAAATTTTGGTATACATTCTTCCTTTAACCTTTCAATTATAATTTGACAAACTTCTGTTACTATTTTTCTGACCGTGGTTAGTCCTGTCTGATACGCCAGATGAATATCGACGAAGGTATGTCCACTAACTAAATATCTGTAATAAAATAAAATACCTGTGTTATTGTTTCAGTGAAAAAGCTGCAGCAAAGATGGAAAACTGCAAGAGACACTTATATAAGAGTGAGGTCTACTAAAAAAAACTTAAATCAGGTTCCGGTTCCAGGGCAAATAAAACATACATTTACTATGACATGCTGTCATTTTTAGATTCAAACTCGAATACTCAAGGAGAAGAATCGGCAGACGATTTTAATCAGTCAGTAGAGCAAAACGCGTCACCGAGAACTTCACAAAATAATACGATTATTGAAGAAGATTTGATTAATGTACCTAGCACCAGCTCCAGCGTTACCAAAGAAACACGATCTTCCAAGAAACGTAAGTGCGAATCGCCAACTGATTTCGAATTAGAGTTGTTAAATTGCGTGAAGAATAACACTGCAGATAATATGGACGAAGACTTGAATTTTTTTAAGTCATTATTACCAACTGTGAAAAAATTGAGTTGCTTTAAAAAATTATTATTTCGTACAAAAGTATTAGAAGCTTTAATTGATATAGAAAAAGAAATTATTATTACCATTGATGACCTTTCATTAACGCAAAATACGGTAACGAATGATTTAGAATCCTTAAATATAAGATCAGACACGAACAATGAATAAATAGGTAACAAGAAAGACTGAAGATTTGATTAAGACTGTTTAATTATTAAGAACAAAAGAAAGAGAAGAACATGAAGAACTATTTAAGTTAGTAAAAAGCGCAATTTTATATTTATATTTTTCTGGTCTCATGTGCAATTATTATGATATACAAGGGCATTCGCCAAAAGTTTACAAGCCTTGAGTGTAATGTTCATAAGGAAAGAAACGGGGTCGATTCGGACACTTTTATCTTAAACCCTATTTAGGGTCAAATAAAAAAGTGTATCAATAGACCCCTTTTTTTACTTAATGGACCTTTTTTTTGAACCTACTCATAACATTGCTCCTTCATATATCCTCTTCTTAAATTTAATCTTTTATGTAGTAAACTGTGATTATGATTGTGATGATAAATAAGAATTTAAAATAATATTAGTACCCGATCTAGTAATAGAAGGGAATAATTAATAAGGGAAATATTCGTATGTAAAAACTTGCAATCAATATGCGTCATTATAATTAATACTTTGTAAGGTAGGTATATTATTATAATTAAGACATTTAGACTTATTGTACTGTTTTAACTGTTATTGTGTTTTTTTATTTTAAACTTGAACCTGTGATTTTATTAGTGTATTTCAAATGAATAATCAAAAACTAATTGTAACGTAACGTTTATGCAAGACACTGTGATGACTGTTGTGATTATATAAAAAAATAAGTAAATAAGTAGGTATAGATAAAAAAAACGAAAACGATAAAACTGTGTAATTTAGAAATAACAAAATATAATTAATAAATGTAAGAAACTGTGATTAATATGATGATTAAAAAGTGTGCGGTTATGTGTTTCGGCCCTAAGAACAGAGTGCACCACATCAAGAAAAACATTTTAAGCCATATTCAGGTGTCACTGCCGAAACAATAAGAACTTCTTCTTCTTTCTGGCTTGATGTGGCTAAACAGTAGTGCGACTTACATAAATTGGCAAAAAAATATGAGTGTTCTAAACTTTTGTTAAATAATGACTGTTTTTT
This sequence comes from Aporophyla lueneburgensis, assembly GCA_932294355.1. Taxonomy (NCBI): domain Eukaryota; kingdom Metazoa; phylum Arthropoda; class Insecta; order Lepidoptera; family Noctuidae; genus Aporophyla; species Aporophyla lueneburgensis. The sequence goes on from OW028735.1 coordinate 24,119,573, forward strand.
TTACATGAATAAAGATGATTATTAATATCGAAATGTCTTTACTTACCGCAATGTCATTGCAAATCGTTCCATTGGTGATACGATTGACGTAGATTTCAATCGTAGATTGTTAGTCTTCAAATAGGGCTCCAGTTTTGAATATAATTCATCATAGACTTGTAATGAAACTTTAAAATATTTGAAAAAAAACCTTTCATTTTCTCTTAATATACCAAACTTCACCACGAATTCCCCGCACAGTAACCTAGATTCAACGTACGGGCTTACTGGCTGGCGTCTTTTTTTGGCAATTCGTCGTCGCCGTCGTCTTGATAAATAATACAACATTAATTTATCCATAATTACTCGACTGTACACCTCCAACGTCAAAATTGTACTGAGAAAACTGACGCGCCGATGCCCGCGCATAAGCACGCGAACGTGCTCACGTGCGTGCACCAGAAGCGTGGCCCGCGACGTGCTCACGTGCGTGCACCAGAAGCGTGGCCCGCGACGTGCTCACGTGCGTGCACACGCGTAACGCAGTTTATGCCCTGAGGCCAAATTTCTTAGGACTGTTTGCCGATCTCCTTTGAGAAAAATGGCGCGAGGATTATTTTCTGCCGTGGCTGCGTGAAAATGTTGGCAAAGACGCTAGAGTATGCAGCCAAGTTTTTAAATTACCGAATAAACAGTTTTTTTTTTATTTTAAATAAACTCAATCTGTGAATGCACACTGTTGCTTTTCCGTCATTTTAACAGCGCGCCAGCGCTGCCTACTGACTGGCGCCGCGCGGCGATTAGTTCGAAAGAACAGTGGCGAACTCTCGAACAAATTTTTGTTGACATTTTTTTTTAGCGTCTGCCTATGAAAAATATAGAAATTGAATTGCTGAACAGTTTTGTCTTCAGTTATACTTTTATAGGAAGTCAGGAATTTATGATATTTCAGGTAGAAGTTTTAGAGGTTATGTCTCGTCAACAACAGACTTATCGAAAAAGATATATATACCTACTTATTGCTCAAAATATCATTGATAGAAATGCATTTTAAATATAAAATCAACTACGGACTCATCATCATCATCATCATTTCAGCCGAAAGACGTCCACTGCTGGACATAGGCCTCCCCCAAGCACCGCCACTTCGACCTGTTCTGTGCCTCCCGCATCCAACGCATTCCTGCGGCCTTCACCAGGTCATCGGTCCATCTTGTGGCAGGCCTTCCAACACTCCGTCTTCCAGTACACGGTCGCCACTCCAGAACCTTCCGGCCCCATCGGCCATCCGTTCTGCGAGCAATGTGCCCTGCCCACTGCCACTTAAGTTTGGCAATTCTTCGGGCTATGTCGGTAACCTTGGTTCTCCTACGGATCTCTTCATTTCTGATTCGATCGCGTAGGGAAACTCCAAGCATAGCCCTCTCCATTGCTCTTTGGGTGACTTTGAGCCTTCTTATGAGGCCCATTGTGAGCGACCATGTCTCAGTGCCATATGTCATCACTGGCAACACACACTGGTCAAAGACTTTTGTCTTGAGACACTGCGGTAAGTGGGACGAGAAGATATCGCGTAGCTTCCCGAACGCTGGCCAGCCGAGTCGGATTCGACGATTAAAAGAAAAGAAAGAAAGAAAAATTGTTTATTCTGCACAAACAAAACGCACATTACAAAATAAAAATTAAAAAAGATACATATAAAATGCAACAAAGCCAAAAGCCCCGTATTTAGGTTGGGCTCTTTCTCGAAGTTGGACCTGCTTAACTGGACAGTCTGTCCTAGGTACACATATTCGTCCACAACTTCGAGTGTAGCGCCTCCGATATTCATTGGAGTGGGTATCACACGAGCATTGGACATGACCTTTGTCTTGTCCATGTTCATTCTAAGACCCACTCTTTCGGAAGCTCTACTGAGGTCATCGAGCATTGTACTGAGGTCCTCCATAGTCTCAGCCATGACTACTATATCGTCGGCAAATCGAAGGTGAGTGATGTACTCGCCATTGATGTTGATGCCAGCCCCTTTCCAGTCCAAAACCTTGAAGACATCCTCCAGTGCAGCGGTGCTCAGCCGTAATTCCGTCATCACCCGGCGCCTTGTTGTTTTTAAGCTGCTTCAGAGCCATCCTAATCTCGTACAAGCTGACGTCCGGGATATCTTCAGTGTAGTGTCGAGTCAATCTAGCTCTCGGGTCGTTAGCTAGATTCATAACGGGGTTTCTGGTGGACGTGTATAACTGTCCATAGAACTTCTCAATCTCTCTTAACAGCTCAGGTTTGGCGGACACGATTCTGCCATCGTCGGTCTTCAGTTTTGCAAGCTGACTCTGCCCAATAGACAGATCTCTTGCAAAGACTTTGGAGCCCTTGTTCCGCTCTATGGCGTCCTTAATACGTTCCGTATTAAAGAGGCGAAGGTCACTTTTCAAGGCTTAGAGATCCGTCTATTTAGCTGCCGGTACTCGAGTACAGCTTCTGAAGACTGCAGGATCATTCCGCGCCTCTGTTCCATGAGCTGTAATGTTGGATCTGAGAGTTTCTTTTTTCTATTCGTACGGCGGGTCTGGAAGAACTTAGACCCGACCGTATGGACAGTTTCCACGAACTCATCGTTATAATCGTCCACGGAGCTCCCTAGGCACTCAAAACGATTCTGGAGTTCGAGCTGAAAGCTCTCGGGGTTCTGAAGTTGGATCGGTGCTGGACGGAGCGTTGACTTCATCAGTCGAGATCGTTCCAGCTTGATATTGATATTCAATGTGCCTCTTACCATGCGGTGATCACTTCCGGTTTTCACCGCGTTGATCACAGAGACATCATTGAATATTTGCTTCTTCGTCGACATAATGTAGTCAATCATTTTTGGTTGCACCGTTCGGACTCTGCCAGGTCCACTTCCTGTGCTCACGTTTTCTGAAGAAGGAATTCATCATAAAGAGGCCTTCTTCCCTCCATAAAACTAGCCAGTAGGTGACCCCGGTGGTTCCGACGTCCAACTCCAAATTGCCCCACTCTCAGCTCATCATCGCTTCGCTTGCCCAGTTTCGCGTTGAAGTCCCCCATAACAACGGTGAAGTGAGTTTTGGAACCATGCATGGCTCTGGAAATATCCTCATACATGGTCTCCACCTCATCGTCGGGGTGTGTCGCGGTCGGGGCGTACACCTGTATGACCTTCAGCGAATACCTTGCGGATATTCTGAGTATAAGGAACGCCACCCTGGTCGACATACTCTCGATCTTCACAACGTTGCTCACAAGGGACTTATGGACGATAAACCCGACACCACCTTGGGACCGCTGGTCGCCCTCCCGGAAAAAGAGCAGGTTTCCGGAATTGAGGATTATCGAGTCCTCCCCCTCTCTTCGGACTTCAGATAACCCTACTGTGGCTTACAGCCTCATTTGTGTGCTGGGTTGGCGGGAAATGAAACTACTGGAGACTTCTTTCTTCGTATATTGGAGCACTTTCTTCACAGGTAGCCGGGCGTCGAATGCGCCGAATCGGCTTTTTTTTTTTTTTTTTTTGTTTTTTTTTTGTGTGGGGCATCTCGTAGTTAATCCTGAAAAGATTGTGACTACTTAAACGGATTGGGGCCCGGCGAGTTCTAAAAAGTTACCTTTTTAGGCCTCCAGCCGGGGCTTATTATACTTAAAAACTAAAGCGAAAGCTCTAAGGGTTACCCCGAGGGGGGTACGAACCTCGGCTTAGGCAATCGCTGATAGGGGGGGCAGCAAGGGACTGGCTGGATCTGAGTTAAATTATTTATGGACTAATTTAAAGCTAACGGCGCAGCATCGCGGGCTGGCTCTTGCAAGGGTCGGGAGGGACTGTTAAGTCGGGGTCGCGACGACGGACCTCGGCGGCGAGGTCGGTACGGTTTGTGTCTGTGTGCTGGTCTAGCTGTACTGGTCTCTTTTCGACTCTCCTGGAGGAGAGTAGTGGGATCATCAGGATCGGTAAGAATGTGCCGCGAGCGGCGGACTTTGCTAATACGGGAGGGGGTGTAAGTAGCTGCCGCCACAACCAGAGGGTTGCGGTGGGCTACGGCCCTATCGAAGTAGCGCTTCGAAGCGCGTTTTATGTATTGATGGATAGTCGGGAGTTTCATATCTAAATGAAGATTGATATTCCGAACAAACCAAGGCGAGCCTGTGGCTTGACGGAGAAAGCGGTTCTGGAGAGTCTGCATCCTATGGATGAATCGGGGCTTGGCATGTGCCCAGACTGGGCTTGCGTATGTCATAATCGGCCTGATACAAGCGGTGTAAAGCCGCTTCTTACACAGAAGAGACAATTTACTCCGCTTGTTCAGGACGCAATGGAGCCTACCGAGAGCGAAAGCGGCCCGCGAGCGAGCCTGCTTTATGTGCTCAGAAAAGGTGAGGTGTTCGTCGAGGATGACACCTAGATATTTGGCTTGCTTCGCCCAAGGGATCTGCTTGCCGAACATTGAGATGGGTCGGGGAGGGGGGTGATTACGTCGAGGTCGGGTGTAAAAGACCGCCTGACTTTTATCGGGATTGACTTCGATTCGCCACTTCCTGAACCATTCGCCGAGCTCGTCGACTGCGGTTTGGAGGTAGCGAACCAGCGCTGTGTCACTAAATCCCGAGAAGAAGATGGCAGTGTCGTCTGCGAACAGAGCTAACCTTGCCTTCTTGCTTCTGGGGATATCGCTAGTGAACAGCGTGAAAATGAGGGGGGCTAGTACAGAGCCTTGAGGGACTCCTGCACGAATCGGGTGAGGGGAAGAAAGTGCCCCTTCGATGCGGTAGCGAAAGGTACGGTTCGCAAGAAAGTCTCGTAATATGAGCACGAGACGGTCTGGCACTCCGAGTTGGTACAGCTTATATAATAAGCCGTTGTGCCAGACTTTGTCGAACGCTTTCGCTATATCGAAGTATACAGCGCCCGTGAACATACCACGCTGAAAACCAGCATTGATATGTTCGACGATACGGTGTACCTGATGGACACACGAGTGTTGGGTTCGAAAACCAAACTGCTCGTTGGGAATGAGGCCCTTGGTTTCGGCATAATCTCTGAGTCGCTTATAAATAAGTCTCTCATAGATTTTGCCGAGAACTTTGAGCAAACTGATGGGGCGATAGCTCGTGGGCTCGGTTTTGGGCTTACCGGGCTTAGGGATGCCAATAACGGTGGCTTCCTTCCACGCTTGGGGGAAAATGTTATTACTCAAGGCACCATTGAAGATGGTACACATGAGCATAGTCAGGTGCGCGGGGAACAGCTTGATCACTCTGTTGGTGATGCCGTCTGATCCGGGGGCTTTACGAGATTTCAGACCCTTGATGATCTCGTGCACCTCGTCAGGTGTGACAGGGGGCAGGGGATCATCAGGGTCTTCAACGGGCGGGAGTGAGGCTTTGCGTTCGACTTCCGCGTTTACCTTATCGACAAACGCTTGGTCTACTGGCTGCGAACTGGGTGTGCATTGGGCTTCGAGGCTATCGGCTAGGCATTCAGCCCTGTCGATATCCTCGAATGCAATGGTCGCATCGGGGCGGGTCAGGGGGGGCATAGTGGAAAACTCAGAGGATTTCAGTTTCCTCTGAAGTTCCCAGAAAGCGAGATGAGTTGGCTCTAGTTCGCCCACCATCTTGTCCCAGTTAGCGTCACGCAGCTCAGTCACACGTGTCCTTACAGCACGCTGTAAGTAACGCATGTGAGCTTTGTTAGCGTCACAGGGAAAGTTGCTGTAGGCACGAACGGCCGCGTTCTTCTCTGTCAGCAGATCACGTACATCGTCGGGGAGCTTCCATTTACGGTCACCCGTATCTGGAACCTCCCGTGAACTTTCGTTCATGATCGATTGTACGTGCTCCGTGAGAGAGTCGATCGCGGCCGTTGTGTCGGCGACAGAGTCGAACTGATCTGGGATAGAGTCTAAGTGATGTGACGTGTTAGATTGTAAGCGTTCGCTTACTTTCTTCCAGTCAGTGATCACTTTAGTGGCGGGGGGTTGAGAGGGGTCGCGTATACCTAATCGGGGGACCAGGTTCATGGCTACTGGTCGATGATCAGAGTCGAGTTCGTGAATAGTCTCTATAGAATCCAACCTCAAGTTGATATTCTTAAGGAGTGCTATGTCAAGAACGTCGGGTAACTGATCGGGGTCGAAAGGAAAGTGAGTGGGAGTCATCGGGGCGATGACGTCAAAGTTCATGGTAGAACAGAGGTTGAAAAGTTGTCTACCTCTAGTCGAGGTCCTGGTGCTATTCCAGGCGGGATGTTTGGCGTTGAGATCGCCCGCTATGATAACGGAGTCACTCATGCCGAAGAGTTCGGAAAGGTCATTAGCGAGGAGTTGAGGGTCCTCTGACTCATGTGTGGGAGGAAGGTAAACCGACACAATAGTGATCGGCTGGTGACCTGTCAGTGCTAACCGACAGGCCGAAACTTCTAATCGGGAGAGTTCGGGAGTATCCATAGGTATGCAGTACAGGGACTTCCTATAGTATATGAGGGTGCCGCCTCTGTGACAACGTGACCTGTCGTTGCGAACTAAACGAAAGTTTGCAATTTTCGGGTCACGATGATGAGGTTTTAGGAACGACTCTTGAATGAGTAAAATGTCTACGTGATGGTCGCGGAGGAACGTGGCGATCTCATCACGTTGGCCGTGAATGCCGTTGGCATTAAAGAAACCTAACTTTAGGGAACGGGGTTTTTGTCTAGTTAATATTCCGCGACTATCCATAATGGGGGCGTTGGGAGTTCATGACATGGATTGCTTGCGTGATCTCGGGATACGCAGCATAAATTGACTGGATTCGGAACAAGTTGCCGCCGGCGGCAATTAGTTCCTGGGCCATCTGTTGGGCACGCGGGGAGAGGAACGTGCTATAGGTATTGAAGGTCCCAGTGATAACGTTAAACGCATCAAGGGGAGCCTGACCTTTCCTCTGTACGGGTACTGGTCCTGCCATAGGGGCAGTGGGGGGGGCCGCGGCGCGAGCGGGGGGAGCGGTCGCGGGAAAACCGGGGGGCGTAAGGGGCGCGGGGGCACGGGTACGCGGGTCCACTAATGGAGGGATGGGAGCGGGCTTAGGCCTGGAGGCCAGTGGGGGGAACTCCTTCTGGGAACTCATTAGAGGCCATTGGGAGGGACGCTGAGGGGCCAGTCTCACGGGGAGTTTGGCCGAGGGGGATTCCCTAGTCTGACGAGCGTCGAAACGCTTCGCCAATTTAGGGGAAGATGACTTGGGGGCTTTCGGGCAGCCCCGGTAGTTTGCCGGATGACCGGGCTCTTTGCAGAGCACACAACTAGGTGGCTCGGTGCAAAGAGTGCGGTCTTTAGGCCGGGTACAATCTGCTGTACCGTGGTCTCCCAGGCACTTGACGCACCTGGGAGTAGCGTAGCAGTTGTACGCTGAGTGCCCGTACAGTTGGCATCTGTGGCACTGGCCAATGATGCCTGACTTACGGGGCTTCTCGATTTTAAGGCCTGAAATAAAAAAAAACAGCAATATTGGACGAAGAGAGAAGCAAAGCATTATTAGCAAAAGCTAAAATAGAATTAGAAGAATTAAAAAAATCTATTGAAAAACAGTCATCATAACTGATTTGATGCTTTTGGTGAAAAGTAAAATAAAAGACATGAGTGGATGAAGGGGATATGTCGCAAAATTCTAATTTCGAGAAAATTGAGTTCAAAGTTTCGCATAAACATTTTAGGATATTTCAAAACGCCTTACATTTATCCAAGGGTGTCTAGCGGCGCCAACCGTTTAATATTTTTAAGGTTTAAAATTGTTTGTATGCACATAACACCATCATTCATGCATAGAACAGCGAACATCTGAAAATGCGACATATCCCCTTCATCCACTCATGTCTTCAATTATTATTAGATTAATTTATGCATTTTTATTTATAAAGGAAACAATATTTAAGTAAAAAACCTTTCAACCAAGGCTTGCCGCACTGTAAAACCATTGCTGTTGGAGATTTCATTAATTTGAGCCACATTAACAACATCATCATGAATATCAATGTCATCCCAGTTCAATGGCACCAATTCGTCAACCAATAATGCTATATTATGCAGTGTTGCACATGCACATCCAACAGCCACAATTGTATCCACCTTAAAGCCATGTATTCACTAAGGGACAAAGTCGCTCGACTTATCGCGAGCTGTCGCAGGACATTTACGTGCGACTGTCCGGCGACAGTGTCGACCGACATTTCGCTCGTCCACATACCAGAATTGTGATCAACATGTCGCCCGAGGAGGTAGTGTTGTTGAGTGCGGCTTACATAATTATTCGGAAAACCATTTCAAAACGAGAAAAGAGAAGGTGATGGGTGCGGGAATATTAGCAACAAAGGGAAAGTTCATTAGGCTTGGTTAGCAGTCTTCGAATGTGCGATGGCTCTTTCGAATATTTTACAAGAATGTCTACAACTGATTTTGAAATACTTTTAATTGGTTACTTTTGATTGGGCCGTCAATAACTAAGCAAGATACAAAATTTCTAAATGCCATCGAGCCTCACATCAGACTTGCGACAACACTGAGATACTTGGCAACTGGGGATAGCTACAGTTTATTATCGTATACATTCAGAGTGTCAAAACAAGAAGTTATAAGTCAATGTGTGCCAAAAGTTTGCAAAAAGTGAGTAAATATCTATTACGTGTTAACACAGTTTCATTGGTCCACACTACTGCCATATTCGCGGGTAGTCGCGGAACAATGTGTGACACACGTCCTCACAACTCTAAACGCCGCGCGCCGTCGTGACTGTCGAGGGACACCGCGCGACACGAAGTCGCGCAAGGTCGACGCTATCGGAGCGTAGACAAGCGACTTATTCCCCGACACGTAGATGTCGCCTGCGATGTCGGACGATGTCCCCCGCGACGTCGCCCTACACGTAGATTTCGTGTTGGGCGACAATGTCGCGGGACAAATGTCCTCTAGTGAAAACGGGGCTTAATACCCATTCCTACTTGAAGACAAGGAAATTTTCTTTTCCAATTACCAAAACATCTTCCTACAGTATTTCTGGTTTTAATTTGGCTTCTGTTGTATGCTTCTTGGGGAGTTGTATTGGGTGATAAAAATGGTGTTAGAAGCACATTGCTTACTGCATACCCGCTGTCTCCTAAAATTATCCCTTGTAATCCCCCAGTATGCAGTATTTGCTTAATAGAGCTGCTATTGTAAATAAAGCTATCATGCGTACTGCCAGGCCACCGGGCTACTAAATCATAAAATTCTAAGTTTGGCCCTGTGACTGCCTGGACATAGATAGAAAAATATCCTTTCCTATTTCTATAACTTCTGAATTAATTCCTCCGGGGCTTCTTATTTTAATGTGGGTACAGTCGATACAACCAATCACTCCAGGAAAATGAGCTACTTCATAAAACTTCTTCCTGCAACAAAAACACAATAAGTAGGTAAGTACATAATTATTAAGAATGCTTTCTTATAGAACTTAGTAGGTACAGATGAATTATAATAAAAAAATGACCTTACTTCACTATGTTCATTTCTTCTACCGTAGAAGGTAATTGAACAAAGTCTTTCATTTTGTATGCTATCAATGTAGAGACTTGGGCAATAATTCGTGAAACTGACTGCTGACAGATATTCATTACATCTCCGTCCAATTTCTGCAAAATAAAATGTACAGCCACATATTAAGTGCCCTTTAAACGATCAAATTGTTTGTAAAATTTTACGTGTTTGTCAAATTATTTGATAGTGTACTGCTGTGTTTGAGGCGTTGGTCAAATAATCTACGTGTTTGTCGTGTTTGATGAAAATCTGGATTGATGTCGAGTTTGACAAACAGGTTTGAACGTGAACGGCGGTGTTTGTCAAACAAGATCTCACTCGTTGTGTTGACATCATGGAGGACGCTACGCTCAGTGACGATATGCTAAGTGGCAATATTACGAACAAAGAATTTACGTTGTATTTCATATCTGTTTATCGTGATATGCCAATATTATGGAAAATAAAATCGAAAGATTATATGAACAAGAACAAGAGAAGCACAGCAATAAAAAAATGACTTTACTGAAGATGTGTCGCCGGAACATTACGGAGGAAGACGTGAAGAAAAAAATTAATATTCTATGTACGAGTTTCAAGCGCGTAAACAACAAAGTGAAAAAGTCTATACTTTCTGGTTCTGGTACAGATGATCTGTAAGTACCATCATTATGGTACTACAAAGATTTAGAATTTCTTCAAGATCAAATGGAGGCAGAGTCAGGAATTAGCACAATAATAGAACAAGAGGTAAATAGTAGTACTGTTTATTGTATTGTATTTTTTACACGTACACACGGCTACACATCAAGCTATACTTAACCAATATAAGCTGACTTCTGATTGTACGAAAAACATACAATGCGAGGTCAGCTAAAACTGGTTTTGTATAGCTTGATGTTTAGCCGTGTGTATAACATAAAAAATTACTCTAAACATTTGTTTTGCCATGGAACAGCGCCCGTTGTATTAAAATATTCACAAAAATCATCTCTTACTTGTTTTGCTAGAGTAGCACTATTTCCAGCTCGAGTATGCTCAATACCTAACAACATCGACTCATTTCTCCAAGTACCTGGAATAACAGCCCCCGTAACAAACTCTTCCACATCTATTTCTCCATGTCGAACGTAATTTTTTTGTTTCATAAGTAAATTTTGTAGATGGCAACACGCCATTACTACTATTTTTGCTTTTCTTGGAGATAATTTAATAGGTTTTTGGAAAATCTTAAAGCGATTTGCAAGAATGCCAAATACATTTTCAATTATTCGTCGAGCACGAGATAATCTATAATTGAAGATCCTTCTGCTATCATTTAACACTTGTTTATTGTAAGGTTTCATAAAGTTTGCAAGTAGTTGGAAAGCTTCATCGCCTACAAACATAAAAGGCATATTTTTACTAGTGTTTGGCAATTCTTCTGGCTCTGGAATCTGTAATTGATTATTGTCAAAACAATGCCAAAATTTTGTGTTTTTAATTACCCCTCCATCTGACACTCTGCCGTTTGTACCGACATCAACCATAATGAATTCATAATTTGCATTGGCTATACCCATAAGTACTATGCTGTAGGTTCCTTTATAGTTATAATAGTAGGAACCAGAATGCTCAGGTTTTTGCAAAGTGATATGTTTTCCATCTACAGCTCCAATGCAATTATCAAAGTTCCATGCATCTTCCAATTTTCTTTTGTTCTGGGTACCTGAAATAGAAAAATGTTTATTATTATGTTGTTTTTATTTCCAGGAATCATCATCATCACAATCTTTAACCTCAACACCTTCGCAACCTTTGGCATCTACAAATCCAGTGCAATAAAAAAAGAAGAAAAGTGAGGACTTGCAGCATGACTTATTGCCATTAGCCAGGGATCATTTCAAAAAACCTGAAAATGAATATCAATCAATGGCAAGAAACTGGGCCTTTAAACTGGAGAGGATGTCTGCAGAACAAAGACGACTGGCAGAAAAGTTCATCAACGAAATACTCTTTGAAGGGGAAGAAGGAAATCTTCGTTGACATTCAGTAATAATTAATCCGAGCAATCAATATTCCATTCCCTCATCTCCATCTATCTTCTGTTCTGTACATTCAATCTCCTATCTCTCACACTCAATCTCCTGTTCCACAATCTCCATCTCCCGTTCCGTACATTAAATCTCCTACCTCTCACACTCAATCTACTGTTCCGCAATCTCCATCTCCCGTTCCGCACATTCAATCTTCTATCTCTCACACTCAATCTACTGTTCCGCAAACTCCATCTCCCGTTTCGTACATTCAATCTTCTATCTCTCACACTCAATCTACTGTTCCGCAATCTCCATCTCCCGTTCCGTACATTCAGTCTTCTATCTCTCACACTCAATCTTCTGTTCCGCAATCTCCATCTCCCGTTCCGTACATTCAATCTTCTATCTCTCACACTCAATCTACTGTTCCGCAATCTCCATCTCCCGTTCCGTACATTCATTCAATCTTCTATCTCTCACACTCAATACACTGTTCCGCAAACTCCATCTCCCATTTCGTACATTCAATCTCCTATCTCTCATACTCAAAATCAAGCTCAAACTTTGTCGAATACGGAGCAGTCTGTGTTAATTCATATTCCAGACTCGCAAACAAACGAAACTGAAGCTGAGAAAGCAGCAAAATACTTGAAACATTTTTATTCATTTTAATTAGTATGATTTAAATAAAACCTTACCTGAATATTGTTGCATAGTGTTTCATTTATTGCTTCACAAGTTTCAACGATAATGTTGCTCAATGTTCAAATGCTTCAATGTTCGAGGTGCAACCCAAGCTTGAAATTTTAAGTTTTCGAAATCGGCGCCGCTAGCCAGGTACCTCAAAGTTATTGATATGAACCTTTGAGAAGCTGGTATAAATTTGCGCATAACTGTGTCCTTTTTTTCAATACGAGGACGGCTCATAGTCAGTAAATCTTCAAAAGTTTTATGGTCCATGCGCAGGAAGTTTGCGTAGTCTTCAGGTTCTGTGCGCAATATTTCCCGTAGCAAATTCTCGTGGGTACATTTATCTCTTAATTTCAACCATTCTCGACTCCATCGTCTTCTTTTTTTGTCTTGATACACAGTGCTAGAGTCAATGCCAAAAATGCGTCATCTGAATTACTCATTGTAAGCGCTCGGCACGGCGACGTCACGTCACGAAAGAAGAAACCCGAATCTACTAGAAGGTTAACTAATTTATTTGATATTTCGTTTGATCATTTAAGCTATTGTTTGATGAAAACGTGAAGTTTGACAAACAAATTTGTCAAGCAAATTTGATCGTTATAGGGCACTTTAGGAAGGTAGGCACATACTTCTAATAAAACCTTACAAACTCCAATAAAACCCAAGTACATTTTTTTTTGTATCGGTGCAATACAGTTCAGTACCTAGACTACTAACCTGACGCGACCAACTCCCTGTAGCGAAGTAACGTAATGTTATTACCAACATTATTTCTGGTGCAAATGGTAATCGTCTTTTCGTTGGTTTCCTGAGGTCCGATGCCAGCAACGGCAATATTACACTTTTTACAGATTCAGGAGTAAATCTATAACGTGCATGGAATTCTTGAATAGAGTATTTAGTAAAGGGATCAGAATAATCTCGTAAATACCGTCTCGGTCCTACTTCTCTATATCTTCTGGCATAATCAACAAACTCAATGAAGTCTGGTAAATCAGACATTATTGCTTTTAAATAAATGCAAATGCGAATTCACTGGTCAAAATAAAAATATAACCCCACCTTAAGTACTTAACTTTAATTTTCATAAAAAAAAGGAGCACTAATGAACCGTTAACTGACTCTGGGAGTGGACTTTTTTTATTTTTAGTAAGTAGCCTCTTAAGTAACCATTAGGCGACTCTGAGTGTGGCTGTAAGTCTATCTTATTCCAGCTTTATATTTTACTAATATAATTAATTTGTAGTAAATTCTCATTTATAAAACTTAGTGAGATTACTGCTTCCCAAACGTGAAAAGGGACAGGCGCCATGGTAGATGTTTTTCTGCATCAAAATAATATTAATAATGACTAAATGAGCGGGTACCACGTTCCATAAATTTTTGGCCATTCTCCTTTGTCTATTCCTCGTCGTTCTCAACAATTGGGGTTATCCAAAACCACCACATGGCGAATTTTGCGTAAGGATTTGGCTTTGAAGCCTTACAAGGTTCAACTGGTGCAGGAATTGAAGCCGACCGACCATTCACATCGCAGTAGATTCGCTCAATTCATTCAGGAACAACCCGCTGGTTATCCTGAAAAAAAAAAACATTTTTTCAGACCAAGCCCATTTTCACTTCTCAGGGCACGTCAACAAGGAAAATTGACGTTTTTTTCCAAGATGAGACTGGAAATGCGGATCTGCATTTCTGCTTTTTAGATAATTAACGATCATACCACAATGTTAAAAAAGAGTTCTTAGAATGCGTAATTAAATTTTCACTTAACATTTTTTCCTGGATGTCATTGAATTTATTTCTTCCCAAATCGCCACGCTTGGCAGGCGGGTTGGCGATCGCAGTGTGGTAGTGTACAATGCATAGAGAACGCTGCTGCCATTCTCTAGTATGTCCCTTAGTTGCCTCTTACGACACCCACGGGAAGAAATGGGGTGATGCTATTCTTTACGTCCGGCACTAAATTGTTTATTATATTGGAATATTTTTAATTGTCTATATTATTTTAATTATTATGTACTGTATCAATCAATCAATCAATATTATATTGATTTTTTATTTAAATACGATAAGCGAAGACTTTTTGATTGGGCGCTCTACTACTCGTGATATTATCAAGCAAACTTGTATACAAATTTGGAACGTACGTCAGCCACTTGTAATGCCAGAGCCAAATGAATGTATCTGGAATACAAATGCCAAAGTTTTTTTTTATAAAAAAAAGAATTTCCCGAATTGCGCTGGATACAGAGCTGTTGATGGTAAACACATCAGAATAAAATAACCTTCACACAGTGGCTCAAATTATTTTAATTATAAAAAGTTCTTCTACATCGTGCTGATGGCTGTGGCGGCTGCAAGCAGCTGTTTTACAAAGATCAATGTTGGTGATTATGGAAAAGAATCGGAAAACAGTGTTTTTAGAAAGTCTGAATTCGGTAAAAAGTTTTACAGAAACGATTTAAATGTACCGGTAGATAGAAGTTTACCCAATTATACTGAGAACCTCCACCCTTTTGTTTTTGTTGGAGATGAGGCGTTTGGTTTACATAAGAATATAATGCGTCCATATCCAAACAGAAACTTCGACAAAGACAAACGTATTTTCAGTTATCATCTTAGTAGAGCACGGCGATGTGTGGAATGTGCTTTTGGCATATTGACAAATAAATGAAGGATACTTCATTCACCAATACAAGTTAACCCTGAATTTGCCATTGAAGTTGTTAAAACTACATGCATTTTGCAAAATTTCGTGCGAAGAAGAGTTTTAGCTAATTTTGACGACGAGTTTCTACCGTGTCAACTACGATCTACTCGACCAATTCCCACTAGAACAAGGCCATCAAATTCTGCGATAGCCATCAGAGATTTTTATAAAAATTACTTTGTCATTGAAGTAGGAGCGTTACCCTGGCGAGAGAGAATGAATTCAGTGTTCTGATATTTTACTATTAAGGACGCGTTCTCAAAATAATGAAAATAAAATTTAATGTCATTATCAATTTCGTATCAATAAAAATATGGTTATAAATAAGTACTTACTTTTATTATTTCTGTCTTCGTTGCTCAAATTATTCCAATCATCGAAACAATTCTCGGCGACCTCTTGCCATGCCCTCTGTTTTAAAAACTTATCACTAAACGCCTTCTCCGATAAGTTCCATAGACATGACCGTTGTTCAATTTCAATTATTATTTTTTCTGTGTCCAGCATTTTGTGAGTAAAAATACGTGTCGACTTTCACGCAAAACGTACCTGACTGACGCTTTGCTCGGCCCGCGTCGCACTGTGGGCTGAAAATCGAGTATCAAAGTAATTTAATTTTTTTCTCTTTTACATTTTTTTTTAAATTGGGAAAGGATTCTAATGCCTTCAGCAGTCATGAATATGTATAAAGAATATCATTTCATAGGTAAACTAAATTATAAAAAATAAAAATTGAAAATGTTGTATGGAGCCAAAGTAATAGCCAAAGTAGTATAATCCAAATATCTTCAAAACCGCGGTTTCAACCGGTATATCCTTACAGACGGTTGTTCTACAATTTATTTGTCATTTTTGGTGTACTTTATATAACAATGGCAACTGCGGTTTTTTTTTTAATAAATACGTTTTTAAAAAAATGGTTGAAATAAAATTTGAACTTACAACCGGACCAATGGGTTTATAAACTAGAAATTTTGCAGAGAGGTGTCTCTATTTTAGTGTAAAACTACCACATTATAAAAATTAAGAAATAAATTCAATGACATCCAGGAAAAAATGTTAAGTGAAAATTTAATTACGCATTCTAAGAACTCTTTTTTAACATTGTGGTATGATCGTTAATTATCTAAAAAGCAGAAATGCAGATCCGCATTTCCAGTCTCATCTTGGAAAAAAACGTCAATTTTCCTTGTTGACGTGCCCTGAGAAGTGAAAATGGGCTTGGTCTGAAAAAATGTTTTTTTTTTTCAGGATAACCAGCGGGTTGTTCCTGAATGAATTGAGCGAATCTACTGCGATGTGAATGGTCGGTCGGCTTCAATTCCTGCACCAGTTGAACCTTGTAAGGCTTCAAAGCCAAATCCTTACGCAAAATTCGCCATGTGGTGGTTTTGGATAACCCCAATTGTTGAGAACGACGAGGAATAGACAAAGGAGAATGGCCAAAAATTTATGGAACGTGGTACCCGCTCATTTAGTCATTATTAATATTATTTTGATGCAGAAAAACATCTACCATGGCGCCTGTCCCTTTTCACGTTTGGGAAGCAGTAATCTCACTAAGTTTTATAAATGAGAATTTACTACAAATTAATTATATTAGTAAAATATAAAGCTGGAATAAGATAGACTTACAGCCACACTCAGAGTCGCCTAATGGTTACTTAAGAGGCTACTTACTAAAAATAAAAAAAGTCCACTCCCAGAGTCAGTTAACGGTTCATTAGTGCTCCTTTTTTTTATGAAAATTAAAGTTAAGTACTTAAGGTGGGGTTATATTTTTATTTTGACCAGTGAATTCGCATTTGCATTTATTTAAAAGCAATAATGTCTGATTTACCAGACTTCATTGAGTTTGTTGATTATGCCAGAAGATATAGAGAAGTAGGACCGAGACGGTATTTACGAGATTATTCTGATCCCTTTACTAAATACTCTATTCAAGAATTCCATGCACGTTATAGATTTACTCCTGAATCTGTAAAAAGTGTAATATTGCCGTTGCTGGCATCGGACCTCAGGAAACCAACGAAAAGACGATTACCATTTGCACCAGAAATAATGTTGGTAATAACATTACGTTACTTCGCTACAGGGAGTTGGTCGCGTCAGGTTAGTAGTCTAGGTACTGAACTGTATTGCACCGATACAAAAAAAAATGTACTTGGGTTTTATTGGAGTTTGTAAGGTTTTATTAGAAGTATGTGCCTACCTTCCTAAAGTGCCCTATAACGATCAAATTTGCTTGACAAATTTGTTTGTCAAACTTCACGTTTTCATCAAACAATAGCTTAAATGATCAAACGAAATATCAAATAAATTAGTTAACCTTCTAGTAGATTCGGGTTTCTTCTTTCGTGACGTGACGTCGCCGTGCCGAGCGCTTACAATGAGTAATTCAGATGACGCATTTTTGGCATTGACTCTAGCACTGTGTATCAAGACAAAAAAAGAAGACGATGGAGTCGAGAATGGTTGAAATTAAGAGATAAATGTACCCACGAGAATTTGCTACGGGAAATATTGCGCACAGAACCTGAAGACTACGCAAACTTCCTGCGCATGGACCATAAAACTTTTGAAGATTTACTGACTATGAGCCGTCCTCGTATTGAAAAAAAGGACACAGTTATGCGCAAATTTATACCAGCTTCTCAAAGGTTCATATCAATAACTTTGAGGTACCTGGCTAGCGGCGCCGATTTCGAAAACTTAAAATTTCAAGCTTGGGTTGCACCTCGAACATTGAAGCATTTGAACATTGAGCAACATTATCGTTGAAACTTGTGAAGCAATAAATGAAACACTATGCAACAATATTCAGGTAAGGTTTTATTTAAATCATACTAATTAAAATGAATAAAAATGTTTCAAGTATTTTGCTGCTTTCTCAGCTTCAGTTTCGTTTGTTTGCGAGTCTGGAATATGAATTAACACAGACTGCTCCGTATTCGACAAAGTTTGAGCTTGATTTTGAGTATGAGAGATAGGAGATTGAATGTACGAAATGGGAGATGGAGTTTGCGGAACAGTGTATTGAGTGTGAGAGATAGAAGATTGAATGAATGTACGGAACGGGAGATGGAGATTGCGGAACAGTAGATTGAGTGTGAGAGATAGAAGATTGAATGTACGGAACGGGAGATGGAGATTGCGGAACAGAAGATTGAGTGTGAGAGATAGAAGACTGAATGTACGGAACGGGAGATGGAGATTGCGGAACAGTAGATTGAGTGTGAGAGATAGAAGATTGAATGTACGAAACGGGAGATGGAGTTTGCGGAACAGTAGATTGAGTGTGAGAGATAGAAGATTGAATGTGCGGAACGGGAGATGGAGATTGCGGAACAGTAGATTGAGTGTGAGAGGTAGGAGATTTAATGTACGGAACGGGAGATGGAGATTGTGGAACAGGAGATTGAGTGTGAGAGATAGGAGATTGAATGTACAGAACAGAAGATAGATGGAGATGAGGGAATGGAATATTGATTGCTCGGATTAATTATTACTGAATGTCAACGAAGATTTCCTTCTTCCCCTTCAAAGAGTATTTCGTTGATGAACTTTTCTGCCAGTCGTCTTTGTTCTGCAGACATCCTCTCCAGTTTAAAGGCCCAGTTTCTTGCCATTGATTGATATTCATTTTCAGGTTTTTTGAAATGATCCCTGGCTAATGGCAATAAGTCATGCTGCAAGTCCTCACTTTTCTTCTTTTTTTATTGCACTGGATTTGTAGATGCCAAAGGTTGCGAAGGTGTTGAGGTTAAAGATTGTGATGATGATGATTCCTGGAAATAAAAACAACATAATAATAAACATTTTTCTATTTCAGGTACCCAGAACAAAAGAAAATTGGAAGATGCATGGAACTTTGATAATTGCATTGGAGCTGTAGATGGAAAACATATCACTTTGCAAAAACCTGAGCATTCTGGTTCCTACTATTATAACTATAAAGGAACCTACAGCATAGTACTTATGGGTATAGCCAATGCAAATTATGAATTCATTATGGTTGATGTCGGTACAAACGGCAGAGTGTCAGATGGAGGGGTAATTAAAAACACAAAATTTTGGCATTGTTTTGACAATAATCAATTACAGATTCCAGAGCCAGAAGAATTGCCAAACACTAGTAAAAATATGCCTTTTATGTTTGTAGGCGATGAAGCTTTCCAACTACTTGCAAACTTTATGAAACCTTACAATAAACAAGTGTTAAATGATAGCAGAAGGATCTTCAATTATAGATTATCTCGTGCTCGACGAATAATTGAAAATGTATTTGGCATTCTTGCAAATCGCTTTAAGATTTTCCAAAAACCTATTAAATTATCTCCAAGAAAAGCAAAAATAGTAGTAATGGCGTGTTGCCATCTACAAAATTTACTTATGAAACAAAAAAATTACGTTCGACATGGAGAAATAGATGTGGAAGAGTTTGTTACGGGGGCTGTTATTCCAGGTACTTGGAGAAATGAGTCGATGTTGTTAGGTATTGAGCATACTCGAGCTGGAAATAGTGCTACTCTAGCAAAACAAGTAAGAGATGATTTTTGTGAATATTTTAATACAACGGGCGCTGTTCCATGGCAAAACAAATGTTTAGAGTAATTTTTTATGTTATACACACGGCTAAACATCAAGCTATACAAAACCAGTTTTAGCTGACCTCGCATTGTATGTTTTTCGTACAATCAGAAGTCAGCTTATATTGGTTAAGTATAGCTTGATGTGTAGCCGTGTGTACGTGTAAAAAATACAATACAATAAACAGTACTACTATTTACCTCTTGTTCTATTATTGTGCTAATTCCTGACTCTGCCTCCATTTGATCTTGAAGAAATTCTAAATCTTTGTAGTACCATAATGATGGTACTTACAGATCATCTGTACCAGAACCAGAAAGTATAGACTTTTTCACTTTGTTGTTTACGCGCTTGAAACTCGTACATAGAATATTAATTTTTTTCTTCACGTCTTCCTCCGTAATGTTCCGGCGACACATCTTCAGTAAAGTCATTTTTTTATTGCTGTGCTTCTCTTGTTCTTGTTCATATAATCTTTCGATTTTATTTTCCATAATATTGGCATATCACGATAAACAGATATGAAATACAACGTAAATTCTTTGTTCGTAATATTGCCACTTAGCATATCGTCACTGAGCGTAGCGTCCTCCATGATGTCAACACAACGAGTGAGATCTTGTTTGACAAACACCGCCGTTCACGTTCAAACCTGTTTGTCAAACTCGACATCAATCCAGATTTTCATCAAACACGACAAACACGTAGATTATTTGACCAACGCCTCAAACACAGCAGTACACTATCAAATAATTTGACAAACACGTAAAATTTTACAAACAATTTGATCGTTTAAAGGGCACTTAATATGTGGCTGTACATTTTATTTTGCAGAAATTGGACGGAGATGTAATGAATATCTGTCAGCAGTCAGTTTCACGAATTATTGCCCAAGTCTCTACATTGATAGCATACAAAATGAAAGACTTTGTTCAATTACCTTCTACGGTAGAAGAAATGAACATAGTGAAGTAAGGTCATTTTTTTATTATAATTCATCTGTACCTACTAAGTTCTATAAGAAAGCATTCTTAATAATTATGTACTTACCTACTTATTGTGTTTTTGTTGCAGGAAGAAGTTTTATGAAGTAGCTCATTTTCCTGGAGTGATTGGTTGTATCGACTGTACCCACATTAAAATAAGAAGCCCCGGAGGAATTAATTCAGAAGTTATAGAAATAGGAAAGGATATTTTTCTATCTATGTCCAGGCAGTCACAGGGCCAAACTTAGAATTTTATGATTTAGTAGCCCGGTGGCCTGGCAGTACGCATGATAGCTTTATTTACAATAGCAGCTCTATTAAGCAAATACTGCATACTGGGGGATTACAAGGGATAATTTTAGGAGACAGCGGGTATGCAGTAAGCAATGTGCTTCTAACACCATTTTTATCACCCAATACAACTCCCCAAGAAGCATACAACAGAAGCCAAATTAAAACCAGAAATACTGTAGGAAGATGTTTTGGTAATTGGAAAAGAAAATTTCCTTGTCTTCAAGTAGGAATGGGTATTAAGCCCCGTTTTCACTAGAGGACATTTGTCCCGCGACATTGTCGCCCAACACGAAATCTACGTGTAGGGCGACGTCGCGGGGGACATCGTCCGACATCGCAGGCGACATCTACGTGTCGGGGAATAAGTCGCTTGTCTACGCTCCGATAGCGTCGACCTTGCGCGACTTCGTGTCGCGCGGTGTCCCTCGACAGTCACGACGGCGCGCGGCGTTTAGAGTTGTGAGGACGTGTGTCACACATTGTTCCGCGACTACCCGCGAATATGGCAGTAGTGTGGACCAATGAAACTGTGTTAACACGTAATAGATATTTACTCATTTTTTGCAAACTTTTGGCACACATTGACTTATAACTTCTTGTTTTGACACTCTGAATGTATACGATAATAAACTGTAGCTATCCCCAGTTGCCAAGTATCTCAGTGTTGTCGCAAGTCTGATGTGAGGCTCGATGGCATTTAGAAATTTTGTATCTTGCTTAGTTATTGACGGCCCAATCAAAAGTAACCAATTAAAAGTATTTCAAAATCAGTTGTAGACATTCTTGTAAAATATTCGAAAGAGCCATCGCACATTCGAAGACTGCTAACCAAGCCTAATGAACTTTCCCTTTGTTGCTAATATTCCCGCACCCATCACCTTCTCTTTTCTCGTTTTGAAATGGTTTTCCGAATAATTATGTAAGCCGCACTCAACAACACTACCTCCTCGGGCGACATGTTGATCACAATTCTGGTATGTGGACGAGCGAAATGTCGGTCGACACTGTCGCCGGACAGTCGCACGTAAATGTCCTGCGACAGCTCGCGATAAGTCGAGCG
The DNA here is from genome assembly GCA_932294355.1 of Aporophyla lueneburgensis. Classification (NCBI taxonomy): domain Eukaryota; kingdom Metazoa; phylum Arthropoda; class Insecta; order Lepidoptera; family Noctuidae; genus Aporophyla; species Aporophyla lueneburgensis. Next base: position 24,141,442 of record OW028735.1, read on the forward strand.
ACTTTGTCCCTTAGTGAATACATGGCTTTAAGGTGGATACAATTGTGGCTGTTGGATGTGCATGTGCAACACTGCATAATATAGCATTATTGGTTGACGAATTGGTGCCATTGAACTGGGATGACATTGATATTCATGATGATGTTGTTAATGTGGCTCAAATTAATGAAATCTCCAACAGCAATGGTTTTACAGTGCGGCAAGCCTTGGTTGAAAGGTTTTTTACTTAAATATTGTTTCCTTTATAAATAAAAATGCATAAATTAATCTAATAATAATTGAAGACATGAGTGGATGAAGGGGATATGTCGCATTTTCAGATGTTCGCTGTTCTATGCATGAATGATGGTGTTATGTGCATACAAACAATTTTAAACCTTAAAAATATTAAACGGTTGGCGCCGCTAGACACCCTTGGATAAATGTAAGGCGTTTTGAAATATCCTAAAATGTTTATGCGAAACTTTGAACTCAATTTTCTCGAAATTAGAATTTTGCGACATATCCCCTTCATCCACTCATGTCTTTTATTTTACTTTTCACCAAAAGCATCAAATCAGTTATGATGACTGTTTTTCAATAGATTTTTTTAATTCTTCTAATTCTATTTTAGCTTTTGCTAATAATGCTTTGCTTCTCTCTTCGTCCAATATTGCTGTTTTTTTTTATTTGTTTAACTTCTAACTGTAAAGAAATGTAAACATGATTTACAATAAACATAGTAATAAACCATTAGATAGGTTGATGGATTCATAGTTAAGTACGTACCTGTGTTTTCAATATTTGCATTTCAATTGTTTTCTTATAAGCTTTATTCGCATCACTGCTTCCCGACGAATGTAGTCTGTAGGTCTACGCATTAGATCTCAGGGTTTGATTGTTGAAGTTAAGCCAATGCAATCTAAAATACAAATAACAGGTTAACAGGTAATAAAGATATTAAAATAATGTTGTATATTAGCACAACAATTATAATGCTTCAATTATGACTGCAACTGTTTTTGTTTCTATGTCTAATATATCTGGATAGAAAAAAAGTTATTAGTAAACTTCTTAAATGCTTAGCATAGTTCTCGACCTGAGACGCATTAGGTCTGATATGGAATTTCACAAGTTTAGAGGGGAGCCAAAAGAAAGATCTTGACAAAATCGTGTCATAACTATTGTTCATTATCGATTAGGCTAACAAAAATAATATAATGTTTTAGATAAGTCTTGTACCTTTGTATCAGTATAGTAATAAAACTACTCACAGTATTATAATAATATTTTATTAACGAAAATCTATTTTTTTGGTGACATCCAATCTTATGCTTGTACAAAGTTATTAAAAGACCAATCATTTTAATTCTATTTACGGATCCAACTTTATGCCTGCAATTTTTTGGTAAATTCAATGCGTATTGTAAGCTTTATTATAATATGTAACATTATGTTTGACAAAAAAATAGGAATTTGGTTAAGTCTGATCTTGTAATATATCCATGTACGTAGCGTTTACATTTATTATTATGAAATACATAAGGTCGGAATTAATAAAATGAAATTAAAAAAATAATCAAAGCTAAAAAAATAATGACTCAATCTTTTTTATAGACTAAAAAATAATGGCACAATACGTCGTATCAAGTAAAAAATTATTAAAATTAATTAGTAAGTATTAAATTTAATCAACTTCAGGAAAATCTGCCTGACTCTCGGAATGTTTTAAGTTTTTATAATATGTATGGAATTCCTGTGGAATCCATTGTAAAAAACTCATCAAATCATTGTATTTTGCAGTTGATATGGGCTTTTCAGTTTGACTTACACTAGGTAAATGTTCAGGGAACTGAATTCGCTTAGAAGCATTTCGGATCAAAGATATTTCGGTAAAATCTTCTGCTAATGTATTTTTATAAAATAATATTCCGGGCTGGTCTTGTCTAATCTGAAGCCAAACACATTCTGATATTTTAAAATCATTACCATCTTTATTCTTCTTTCTGGAAACAAAAGGACCATTTTTCTTATATAAAGACGTAACGTCTTTAAAATGATGCAGTTGCATATCATAGACGTTAAAAGTTCTCCTTCCTCCACAAGTTCGAATAAACTGAGACCAGTCTCGGGGTATGGCAATCTGCATTGTTTTCAATTGCTTTTTCTTTTTTTCGATTTGAGAGTGTATTTGATCGACTTCCATGTGTGTATGATCCTTCAACATAAATTTGTGGTTTATTATTTTCAGTTGGGGATGTTTGTGCAATATCCACATGTAAGCCATCACAACCATCAAATTTCGGTTTTGGCCCGCACAGTTATCAGACCACAGAGTTAATTCCCTCACGTTAGTAAGATTTTCTATATTTTCTTCAACCCATCGAATCAGACAAGAAGCTATTTCGTTTCCTCCACTGCCACCTATATTTTCAGACCATAAAATGTTTGCAGCTCTATTAGCTGTAGAATCAAATATTGTCAAATTTAGTGTCCAAAGCTTTCGTAGATAAAAAGATTTACTATTAGTTAAATTCGGTGTGGCCAAACACTTCTGCAAATCAAACATCAATACTTTTTTTTCACCTGAACTTAATTCTGCTTCTATTTTATCATTTCTCTTCAAGTTATATCTCTCTTCGGCAGTCTTGGTATGAATTTCCTTTTTTTTCTCTATATTATTTTTCAGCTCGTCATCCACAACATCTAATAGCTTTCTCTCAAATGCATCGCAATCATCACAAGTGTCGACTGACGGTAGTTTGAAACTTAAATTGAACGTGGTGTTAAAAATGTTTCGGTACAGCCATTCTTTGGCTACCAAATTTGGAGGAATCTCTTTAGATTCCATCATCTCCTTATAATGGTGATACATTGTAGGGATATTTAAGTCTGGTCCTAAAAATTTTCGTCCGCTCTTTTGTCGTGAATAGTGACTTTCATAACAAGGGTATAGGTTGATATGATCTATTACTGTTTGGACTAACACATCTGATGACTTATTACCAGGGATATGCTTTCCCCTCTGATCTGGAGCAACCAACCCTCCATCGAGCTGTTTCTCCAAACTCACCTTAACAAACTTTTCTCCTATAGATAGCGTATTAAGAAACATATTCCGGCGGCATATTTTTTCGCTCTTAGAATTGACAGTAAGTCTATATTCGTAAGAAAACTTTCTTCGGTCAGTGTTTAAGTTCCCATCTGTTCTCATCATACGTTTTAGTTTTTTTGTGACGTTAGAGACTATAAACTGGCGACGTTGATCCCAACTAGTACATTTTTTCCAAAATTCATTAAATATTTGCATTCTTGTTTCGGTAGGCAATTTCTCAAAACATTTAAATTTACACATACATGGAGGTTTCAGCTCCCGACCCTCAATTTCAGGTTTTTTTTTAGCTACAGTTGAATGATAGGGAGAACCTTTCAGCCTTGCAATTTTAGCAGCAACTCTTTTCCATTTAGTCACGTTTTTAACTTTCTTTCTTGTGTTAGATTTTGAAGGGGCTGCTATGACGATCTGATGTGTGTCTTCATTATTTCTTATTTGTCTGTCATCTGGTATATAAATATTCCCATTCGTATCTGCGATCAGAATTCCGTTAGAGTTAATTGTATTCATACTAGCATAAGCAATATTAACATTTTCATCAAAATGCGGTACAATTAAAAAGCCTGTAGTATGGTCTCTGTCTGTTAAATTACGGTTTCCGAGGTGATCAATCTTAACAGCAGATGTACTCGCCCGTACTTGAATCATCATCATATTATTGGAATTCGCACTTTTAGGACTACCTTGATCAAATGCCGAAGATTCATTAAAGTCATCCACCGAAGAATAAACAGTAGGGATTATTTGCGGAGTCATTGCAGCAAAAAAACGGTCGTGTTCTTTAGGACTTTCTCTAAAATCTGTAGTTGCAGACTTAATTTTTTTTCGTGGACTTAGAAGATCGTCTAAAGTGATTAAATTAATATCTTCATTATTTGCCACATTAGCTTGCCTTTCTGGTGATTTTTCCGAAAAAGAAAGCTTTCTTTTCACCTTTAAAGACCTTGATATAACGTAGACTTTTTCTGGCGAATCACTGACGTAGCTGCCATCCGAAAGATCTTTATGTGGTTCGTAAGTCTTGTCTTTAACGCTATCATCACTATCATAATCGGAAATTTCTCGGCCAGGATCTGTAACATAATGTTTTTGTACGTAAGCTCAATCAATATTTTCAACATAATTAGGTTTAAAAATAAAGTAAATATTATTTTTTATTCCTGTAAGGATAATGTAAGCAGGTACAGTTAGTTATATACTGCATTTTTATATATTACTACCGGGGCTTCACTCGCATCTAGCATAAAAATACAGCATGTCCTTCACGGGTCCTAAAGTCCTTGCACAAAATTTCGTGACAATCCGTTCAACCGTTCAATCCGTTACCCCATTAAAGAATTACAAACAGACAGACCAACACAGACCCTTCTAATTTATAATAGGTATATTACTATGGATATGCATTTTAAACATACGGTTACATTCATAGAACAACAAGTAGATAAGTAAGTATTTACCTAAACAAGCACTTTCAAATATACGCGCATCGACTTCATGTCTTGTCTTCTCATGAAAATAACTTGGCCCTGCTATTGGATCTTCGTATAGATCTCGTATGCCGTCGTCTATTAAACCAAAAATAAAACAATCAACAAGGTACATAAACTGATTTGCTTCTAAAACGAGTAGGAATGTAAGAAATTAACTTACCGGCGACTAAAGTACCTGTTTCGCCAGCTTTAGCTTGATCACTGCGGGACTGAATCAAATTTCGAAGATTGGCTAGTTTGCGTCTTTTATTGAGTAATTGGGTGAGTATAACATTCTGCAAAAAAAACAAAGTAAATACACCTAAGTATACGTCTGGGCACGTTTCTGGATGATAGCGGTCAGCGATGCGGACGAGTACTTCGACGACTAAGTGTCCTTTGTATATTTATTTATTTGTATAGTGTTAGTTAGTCACTTATGTAAGTTCACAACATGTTTAAATACTATAACCGATAAAATTACTAACCCACACCACACGATTTGACAATATAAAACCTATTAAGTACTTATTTTTTAAGTTGTGTACTCACCTGATCTTCGTCATCCATTGTAGTAGGTATATTAAATTTTAATTACTTATAAAATCCTTCAATAATCACCACTAGTTCACCCACAAGCAATTAAATAAATCAGAAGTAATGAAATTCGCTATTAATTCGACACGCAGGACTATCTACTCGCGCGCGAATAACGTCTTTCATGTAAACAAAACAAACGCACGCGACACGCGCTCGGTGCAGTGCGCTGATAGGTCAAGCCGTCGTGGCGCCGAAAACGGCCGAGTGACCGGCTATAAGGTCCGATGCCACTCTACCGCGTCGGTGTGCGGTCACGAAGTCAATGGAATAGTGTTTCTTTTTCACATGTGTATTTCTGTACAACGATAAAGTAGCACTTTTTATAGACATAAGGACTAATAATGTTTGTAGACCATAACCGAACAAACAAAATTTTCGAGGCATAACAGTATATCTCAAGGCACGACATCTGATTATTTAATTTCAAGAGGCATAAAGTTCTATCTGACGATACGTATTATTTTTACCAACAATCCTTGTAGATTAAAGTCGAATGACAAAATAGTCCCTGCCTTACGCGTAAAATAATTTAAAAGCATGAAAGCTGAAGTCAATGTTCGACCTTCTAATTAAACCAAAATTTTAAGCATAAATACTGTAGTTGCTATCAAGCCATATTCCACGATATAAATTAAAAAACTCGACAGATTCGACCTAATGCATTTGTATATCCATCAGAAAAAAAAGAGATAGAATTATGATTGTTGTATGGTTAGAAAGAGCGCGAGATACCGGTTTCAGCTGACTATTAAAGCTATTTTGCTCCGATCTCGAGATTCGACCTTATGCGTCTCAGGTCGAGAGTTATAGGTTGGTACACATACAATTTTTTGTATGGGTGAGCAAAATATTCAGTAAATTCAATTACTGAATATTTTGCTCACCCAAGGTGTTACTTAACCTAAGGTGTCGATCAATTCAGAAGGTGTTTTGTTGTTTTCTAAGACGTATAGTTCTTGACTTATCAATGGCTCTATCTAAAATGGCCCCATCACTATCAAATACGTTGTTGACCTCGCTGATCATCACAGGTGCAGCCTGATAAATAAAAAATAAAAATTTGAAGAGTGTACATAATAATTAGATCATTTTGAATAGTTTGGGTTGCCAAAACCAAGTTCATTGCAGTGGAGCGAGCACAAAGGGCTGTCCTCAAGGTGATGCTTGGCAGACCATACAGATTCCCTACTACTGCATTATATTCGGACTGCAAATTACTTTCTGTGAGACAGCTCTTTGTCCTTCGAGCTACTCTCGGAAGGCATAAGCAAACTCCGCCATCAGACCCTATTAAACGCAAAGCAAAAATGCCCTTCAGTACGCCATAAAACTGCTTTCGCTAGGCGCCAGTTTCACGTGTTTAGCACATTAATTTACAAATATATATGTAAAGCCATCCAGATAGACGGGCTAAATCAGCATGAAGTGAAGAGTAAACTACAAAATTGGCTACAGGATCAAGACTACGCTCGAACAGAAGAACTACTACTCCACCAGCAGTAGTCGTAGATATATATAAACCTGTTCCATTTGTTGTTTGCAATTTTTCACTATTCTTTGTCACTTTTGGAACATATCACCACCACATATACAACACAATCTCAAGCACTTCAACACGTCCTCACGCAAACCTAAACGCTACTATACACGCACCCCATACTCACCTTCACATACATACTCTAATAACATACAACCCCTCACTCTAACATACATACACTTAAACAACTAGAAACTCCTTAAAAATGTCTTAATTATTAATTTTAATATACCTACATATTTTCGTAATCTTCAATGTACAGCTTGGCAAAAAAGAGTCTGGAAAAAATGAGGGCGCCTGCTTAGCAGGTATGGCCACCCTGTATACTAGGACTAAAAGTGATAAGATACTTGTTGTTTTAATCCAGAAACACGAGATCCCGGAAATTCTCATCAGTCAAGATTTCAAGACCTTATAGGCACACAGTCTTTTACTTTCATTGTATTTAGTAGATTGCGCATTATTTCGCTGGAATAACTTTTTATCTAAGAGTGCCATCATAATAACATAATGCAAACTTATTCAGTTTAAAATTAATTAAATTACACTCAGGGATTGCCGATTGAACCCGATACACAAGACATAATGTTCAGCAATCGCATTTGCGGCCACCATCTAGGGTATTCACAACCAATCGATGGTTGGTATGCCTGTATCGACATGAATGATACTGAACGAATCCTGTTAATGCTGACAGTTTAAAGTCGGCAAGAAGGTGACTTACAGCTGCTTACTGTCGGAAACTAATCGGAAGTCAGAGAGTACCTACAGCATGTCGCATTCGAAAGGTACGGGCAATATCGAATAAACTTGAACAGTCGACTAATGAAGGCGTCAGGTATGTCTATGCGGGGTACATAACATTATCACTATTCACATGACAATGAAAATGAAATAACACGCTAAAGTTTAGATTTTATTTAAAAAGAAAAACGTGACGTAACATCATTCTTGTATTCCTTTTCGGTGTTATGATAGATTTTTTCCATTAACACTGATGTGTCAGTTTTACATTTCTTATTTATGAAAATAGTGTAAAAATCTTTCTTACACGTTTACGGCTCCCATTACAACCCGTCTCCTCAAACTATAGGTAATATATTACGTAGAATAGGCACCTGAAAAATAATAAATATAAATTATACTTTTTTACTATGGTATGCGATTATACCATTAACAAAAAAAAAAAATACTTGGCTGTTTCGTTATAGTGTTGAACTTTTTGTCTAATTGCACACAGATTAAAATCGTCTAATTCTTTCTTCCGCCAACTGTTTTGGTGTTCCTCCAGGTGTAGAAAAAATCCTGAACTATTTTCTCCTTCATTAACAATTTCTCTAATTGTACTGTGAGATTTACCTTGAAAAAAAATATACAGACAATCATATTAATTCCATGTAGGTACAGTTTTCAATTTCAAGGATCAAACATCAAGAGTCAACGTACACGCGATTTGTCAAACTAGAAAACATAACCTCAATAATCTATTAGTAAATAAAACAATAAAATGGCTTGAAACTTATAATACCGATAAAACTTAGTATTAGAAAGAAAAAACAATGACTGGCATTGAATAAAAGATAAATTTCTTGGATAAATACCTGTCGTGTCGGCAGTTCTTTCGTAAACATTGTCAGTCGGAGACAAAATTTGTTCCTCTTCAGATTCCGCCAAATTTCTTACGAAAACTTAGTATATCACAGCTCACACCACTACTCCTTATTGTTTTATTCATTTTTTATATGTTCAAAAGCATTAATAATTGATAGTTAATTAGAAATAAGTAAAATACAACTGGAAACATAACACAATGACAGATTAGCTACTTGTCGATGATAAACAAAGCAGTGCTGCCACCAAAAAAATATTTTAGTTCCAATGGTTACCACGACAGACTCTTTTTTGCCAACCTATAAGTGGCTATTTTTGTAAAGTTAGAACACCAAATTAAAGGTTTTTTTGGTATCACAGTGACAGCAGAACACTGACTCAGGATCACCTAGTTTAGGAGTCAGGGTTTACAATATCCGTGTGACCTTTCGTTTAACAACTTATGTACCATAGTATTAAGCAATGTCAAAGGTTTTTTGTATCAATAAAGATTTTTATTTTATTTATTATTTATTGTTTCTGTAAGTATAGAATTTTTGAACTCAATATTTAAAATGAGCAAAGCCACAAAATGGGTACAGAACAATTCAGAAGATAATATGTTACCAACCTCTTCAACCATACTTCTCATGGCTCCATGTTGTGGTGGTAATGGCGGTGCATGTGGGGGGACCACACTCCAGTTCTTAATAAGTTTCCTCTTTCTATTGCCCGAGTTTTACGTGTGAATGTTTTCATGTTGTCCCATGCCCTTTTAAGGTTATAGTCTCACGCTGAAATAAACAGTATCATCTGAATGGCGTTTTTTGACACTGAATATATATTATTGGGACAGAAGTAAAATCACAATTAAAAAAAATAAAGATTTATTAACCTAAAAACGAATCACATGAGTTTACTAAAAATAATTAACACATTTGGCAATATTACAATAAGAGGAACAATGTCATCACTACATCAACAATAAAATCAACGAGATTACCAAGATAGCAGATTACACCGAACAGCAGACGGGTAGCGCTTCCGTACGCAACCGGGTCCAAATGAGAAGGAGGGCGCGTCCTTTTTTTTTTGTGTGGCATCTCGTAGTTAATCCTGAAAAGATTCTGACTACTTAAACGGATTTTTAAGGGCGCGTCCTATCGCCTGGGGTAGTTTTATAACGTTTACCCCCTCCATGTTTCTGGGCCTGGTAGTAGTATCCAACACGACCATCCTGATCATGCGTCGTCCTCGACGGCATCAGAAACTTTACCTATAAATGGGGTAAAGGAGCGTGTACTTAGTAAACGCATCCACGATGAGAAGAACAAACTTGAAGCCATTTGACTCGGGAAGTGGACCTAGGACATCCGAGTGTACTACAGAAAAAGGTTGATCGGGTTTTTCCCATGAAGTTATAATTTGTTGTGGAGCCCTAGGCACACGTTTCTTAGAAATACAGATCAAACAATGATCGAGGTATTTTTTAGCGAATTGCCTGAGGCCTTGAAACCAAAAATACTTTAGGATTAGATCCAAAGTCTTGTCATAGCCAATTGATTGTGTTCGTCATGGAATACTCGCAGCAGACTAAGTCTGAAACCTCGGGGGACAAAGCCAAGAAACCGTGGTTGCTCGCCTATTGGGGTGTACCTATAGTACAGCAGGTAATTTTTCTCAACATAGCGATTAGGATCTAGATTGCCTTCTCTAAGTTTTTGAAGAAGTTCCCGTGTCTCCGCGTCCGCAGCTTGTGCTATCTGAGCCCAATTGAGAGGTTGAGTAATATGAAGTACTTTACGAGAGGGGTTTCTGCTCAAATAATCAGCGTGTGACATCATTGCCCCTTTTCGGTACTCCATATCAAAGGTAAAATCTTGTAGGTACATCCACTAGCGGGCAACTCTCGGCAGTAGATCCTTTTTACTCTCGGTGGACTTGAGAGCATTGCAGTCTGTAATTAATTTGAACTGTATCCCAATTAGATAGTGTCGGAAATTCTGCAACGCTCTCACGACCGCCAGCATCTCTAACTCATAAGAGTGGTATCTACTCTCTGCACCTTGAGTAGTCCGGCTGAAGTAAGCCACAACTCTTTTGCTACCTTGCGGGTGCGTTTGCAAAAGAATCGCGCCATAACCGATGCTGCTCGCATCAGTATTAACCTCTGTGGGTACGCTCGGGTCAAAAATAGCTAACACCGGCTCATTGGTCAAAATTGAAATAATTTCCTGACGCACTTTTTCCTGTTCAGAACCCCACTTGAACTGAACACCTTTTTTGGTTAATTGTGAGATTGAGAACGTTTTCGTTGCATAGCCCTCAATGTACTTCCAAAAGTACCCGGCCAGTCCTAGGAACTGCCTAACTTGTTTGACGTTTACCGGGGCAGGTGAGTCTACTAATGCCTGGATCTTGTGAGGGCTCGGCCTAACCTGACCTTGACTGATTATTCGGCCAAGGTATTCAACCTCGGTGGTGAGGAACACGCATTTACGTACGTTTATCGAGAATCCTGCCTTGGTCAAAGTCGTGAGCACTTGTAGCAAGAGGTCGACACCTTCGTCCACTGTGGCGCTCATCAACAGTACATCATCGATATATACCAGGACTTGTTCCGCGTCGATGAATTTGCGCAGCGTTTTGTTGATGATACGGTGATACACAATGGGCGAGTTTGTCAGACCGTATGGCATTTTTATATATATGTACCGTGTGGTGCCGGACGTAAAGAATAACACCACCCCGTTTCTTCCCGTGGGTGTCGTAAAAGGCGGCTAAGGGACTTACTAGAGAATGGGCAGCAGCTTTCTCTATGCATTTTAGCACCATACTGCGATCGCCAACCCGCCTGCCAAGCGTGGCGATTATGGCAAAGCCCCCCAAATTGGGGGAGGCCTAAGTCCAGCAGTGGACGTCTTACGGCTGAAATGATGATGATGATGATGGCATTTTTAGGTACTCATAATGCCCCTCCGGTGTGACAAATGCGGTGCGATGGACTGACTCATCACTTATTTTTATCTGGTGAAAGCCAGAGGCCATATCAAGTAATGTGTATCTCGTTATGTTCTTATCACCTAAACGATCGATATGATCATCTATTAACGGAAGCGGATATCGCTCTTTATCAGTCACCCTGTTCAAAGCGCGACAAACAACACAAAGCCGGTCCGATCCGTCCTTTTTCTTCACTAAAATTATAGGACTAGAATATTCGGATTCGGATTCTCTAATAATGCCTTTTTGAAGAAGATCATTGATGTATTCACGGACTCTAATTTTCTCAGCAATCGAAAGTTTATAAGGGCGGTACGTAATGGGCACGTCGCTGGTTACGTGGATATGCATTTCGCCCGTAGTAACAGTAGTCGTCGCCGTGCCAGTTATAAAAAAATCGGCAAAATCATCAATTACCCTCCCCAAGGATTCTCACTCTTCACCCTGTAGAGGTGTGACTATAGGCATGCTAGTTTCTTTAGAGACCGTATACACGTGAGAGGTTTTTTGACTGTCAGGCGCGCGTGTCAGATACTGATGGTCTTTGGTTCTAGTGTACATTATGCCATCTCTATTTAATATGTCAGTTCCAATTATCAGGGGTGTGCTCATAAATGAGGCTGGGACTACAACGAAATCGGCCTCTAGCGTAATATTAGCGAACTCAACCGTAAGGGTTACGTAAGATGTGGACACAATTTCGTCGATACTAATACCCTTCAACACACACTTAGTAGGTTGTAGGTATTATTTATGTTTTAAAAATAGTATTTATAAGTTATTAAGTAATCTGAACAGTTCAACAGTTAAAGTAAACTTCAATAACTAAGTGACAGTGTTATCCCGTGCTAATATATGGATATTAAAAAGCTTTAAACAATTAAAGTGAACAAGTGCTGATTCTTTTGAAAAAGACGTCAACTTTGTCATTTCTGTGATTACTTCATTAAAACAACAAAATAACTAACATTTCATCTCCAAACAAAGTGTTTTCACTAATTATCAACAGTGTAAAGTACCGAAAAGTGATAAAAGAGTGTATCAAAAGTTTTCAATTTGATAACCGTCAATAAAAACAAAACACGACACACCCGACTTTAAATTTATAAATATATCCAAGCGAAGTATAATTTGGTCATTAATAACATCGACAAGTTGGTCTAGTCGGCCAAGTAAATGGTTGAAAATCGAAGCGCACAGTGATCGGAGGTTCAAACCCCAGTGGAGACATATTCTTTTCTAAAGTTTTTTTAAGCAAATAATTATGAGTTTTTTTCCAAAATATAACGTTTAGAAAAACACGCAGACTATCCGAAACAGCGATATCGTCTGATAATAGTTTGAACAATTCAAACCTAGATGGCACCACTGGTAGTTTACCAAACACGTCGGTAGACGAGAACTTCACTCAAATCCAAGAATATAAAAAACAAATTGAACAATTGACTTTACAATTGAATTCTGCACATGAAGAAATCAACAATTTGTCTATCGAAAATAGTGAACTTAAAATATCTTTAAATGATATGATGTCCAAACATGACATTCTAAAAAAGGCATCAAGAGAATTAACTATGGAAACTAACAGCCCCCGCAAAAGTCTTAAATGCGCAACCCCCCGTAACAACAACAAGTCTAAAAAGAAAACAAAGTCAGTCTTAAAAGAAACACAGATAACAAATGTTGTAAACAAAGAAAAAATCACATCGTCGCCTCAAAGTGCTGTAGTACGTATGTCTGACACAACTGAACGCAGGCAATCCTCAAAAATAAATAAATTATGCATTGTCAGTGCTAACAAAACAAATATAATTTTACCCATTGCTGAAGAAAAGTTTATAAACTCACAGATATGTCACTATCTATCTCCAAACAGCGGGATTATACAGCTTGTTAGTGATTTACATACTAAATTAGTGGATTTTTCAAAAAATGACTTCTGTCATTTTAATCGGAGAAGAGGATTTTCAAAAATCCATGAATTATTTAAACTTAATTATAGAGATAAGATCTTCTTTACAAAAAATTCAACACACAAATGTAATTATTTGTTTACCAACTTATAAATTCTTTACATCTTCCGTAATGTTTAATTCCCGTATTGAGATGTTTAGTAATCTACTTTATTTGGACATTCATACATATAACTATGCTACGCTACTGGACTCTAATCTTAATTTATCCTATGATGCTACCATGTTCTCAAAATATACTGGAAGACTTAATAATAATGGTATGAAGAATATAATGTGTAATATACTAATGCTAACTACGATTGACCGAGAAGAATCTTATATGTATATCGAATCGGAATCTAACCTTTATAATGATCCCATTGTAAAGACAAACTCTGATTTTTTTCGTGTCTGATCATATTTATATCATGCACCAAAATATTGCTGGTCTTTTAAATAAGTCAGATATATTAACAGTTCACATTCAAGAACTATTATCCAAACAAATAAACATTGATATCTTATGTATAACAGAGCATTTTATCATGTCTGGACACGAAAAACTGTTACTCATTCCAAATTATAAATTAGCAGCATGTTACTCTAGAAACAACGTAAAACGCGGAGGAGCGTGCATATTGATAAAACAAGGGCTTGAATACAAGGAACTATCAGACATAATGAGACACTCTGTAACAGGTATAATTGAGTGTTGTGCTATAAAACTTGTTAAACAAAATGTCATAGTTCTCTGTATATATAGACCTCCTAAAATGTGTAACTTAAGTAAGTTTAACGAAAATTTAGACAGTATTTTAAAAATGATATGTACTAAAAATGGCTCTAAATTAGTATTGTGTGGTGATTTAAACATAAAAACAATGTTAAGAAACAGATTTACATTGGAATTTGAATGTTTTCTCCTGAGCTATAACCTCAAATTAGAAATAAATGTTCCTACCAGGCTTAACAGCAACACTTGTCTAGATAATTTTGCTCACAATTACAGACAAAAATGCAAATGGGAAGTAATAGATTTAGCATTGTCTGACCACACAGCGCAAATTCTAAAGATCAAAGTTAATAAATCATTTAGGATACATTCATGGCATAAAAGCACACGAGATATTTCGAAAGAAAATCTACTCAAGTTTAAAAACCATTTGTTATCATTAACTTTTTCAGAGGTATATAATAGCGAGGACCCAAACCTAGCATATGATATGTTCTTGGATTTATTTCTTTTACTATACAATCTGTGCATCCCCATAAAATATACAACTGTTAAATTTGGAAAATCAATTAAATGGGTATCACGGGGTATTCGTATATGCAGTAAAAGACAACGCTTTCTACTGTGGCAGCAACGAATAAAACCCACAGAGGAGAATAAACAAAAGTTTCGTAATTATTCTCGTAAATTTAAAAAAATCGTCAAGCTAACTCAAAAAGCCCAAAATAACCACTTACTTCTAAACTCACAAAATAAATCAAAGACAGCCTGGCATATAATAAACAACAATGATAATATTAATGAACCCATCTCTAAGATAAATAATCATGATGTCATAATAACTAACCCTAAAGACATCGCTGAGGCATTTAATGAGTTTTTCGTGGATCAAGTCTCGGGTTCATCAAAAACTGCGTCTCATCCAGTTAAGGAAATAGATCATAATCCAAATTCATTTTTCATGTCCCCAGTTGTACCGCAAGACGTATCAAGGGTAATAAGATCGTTGAAAAATAAAAAGAAGTTTGGTTACGATGGCATTTCCACAAAAGTCATAAAATTCGTTTCTAATGTAATTTCTGGTCCCTTAAGTCACATTATTAATGCAAGCATATCTTCCGGAGAATTTCCTAAGAGTCTCAAAACAGTAATTGTGAAACCTATTCATAAAAAAAACAATAAAGAAAATATGTCAAATTACAGACCCATTGCTCTTATTCCTGTTTTCTCTAAAGTAATAGAAAAAATTGTCTATGAACAAATTTACAATTTTTTGTCAAAATTTAACTTACTTTGTAACGAACAAAAAGGTTTCCGTAAAGATAAAAACATCAATATGGCTATATTCGATTTATTAAAAACTGTAATGGTAAACGTAGATAATAAAACACCAGTCTGCACCATCTTCACGGATATGACAAAGGCTTTCGACTACGTAGATCATATGACACTTATAAACAAGCTTCAAGCTTATGGGATTCGAGGAAATGCATTAAATTTTATTAAATCCTATCTTACTGGTCGTATGCAATATACTGAAATTTCTAATATTTGCTCGAATTCAAAACGCGAAATAAAATTCAGATCCTCTTATAGAAAGATCAAATATGGCGTCCCACAAGGAAGCGTTCTCGGTCCGCCTTTATTTTTAATTTATATTAATGACCTTCCACTCCAAATAGACCATCCAATCATATTGTTTGCTGACGACAGTACAGCAGTAGTTAAATGCACAAGTAAAGAAAACTATGAAAATGATATTAACAACACTCTTAAATCTATAGTGAATTGGCTTAATTACAATAATTTAAAAATAAATATTCAAAAAACTAATATCATGCATTTTTACCAACGAAATAACCCCGAAGACTTAAACGTCAATTATGATGGTCATAAGATTCAAAATGTTAAGGTAGCAAAATTTTTAGGAATATTAATTGACGATCAATTAACATGGAAACCTCAAGTTGAATATATTTGTAAAAAGCTAAGTACTTACGCCTACATGTTATACAACCTATCTAAAAAAGTCAATATCAATACAGTCCTTCTCGCTTACCATGGCCTCGTAATATCAACGTTGAGGTTTGGCATCATATTCTGGGGTAATAGTAGTGAAAGAGAAAACATTTTTAACCGACTTCAAAAAGGAGGAGGTTATCAAAGCCCAAAAACGATGCGTTAGGTCAATCTTTAACTTACAGGTTACAGACAGCTGTGTTCCTAATTTCAAATTACATAAATTACTAACCTTCCCATGTCTGTACATACTAGAAATAGCCATTTTTGTAAAAACCAACCAGCATCTGTTTCCATCGTTATGTGAGATACGAAAGAGGACAAATTGTATGAGATCTCAGTATCAAAATCTATTGCACACATGTAGCTATAAAACCACACTTCTAAAGAAAAGCGTCATGTGTATGGCACCAAAGGTGTACAATAAGTTACCTAAAGTTATTAAAGATCAACCATTTAGAATATTCAAAAAACGTCTAACCGAGTTATTGTTGCAAAAATGTTACTATTCTATAATCGATTTTTTTGAATGATGATTTGTAATAGTCCAAAGGAACATGCACTGGTAAGCTATAATGTTTTATGTATGTACCCCGGTGTCGTGTATCCATAAATGTTTGTATGCCGAAAGGCAGAATGTATAAGGACTCTTGAACATTGTTAACATCTTATTGTAATACCTACATTCTAAACAAATAAAAAACTTCTTGTTCTTATTCTTATTCTGTATAGTGCAGGCCAAATGTTTTATAACGTCTGACGATATGAGGGAGACATTGAGCGCGCCACTGTCTATTAAGACATCGACCGGTATACCATGTACAGACGCCAACACATCAAGCTACTACAATCTGTCAGATTTCTTTGATAGATTTTCGACTTTATTTCTAGAGCATTAGGTTCAAGGCTCATTGGGAAAAATTGACAGTTTCGGGTAGCTTGACCTGGTGGCGTCTGTACTACGGCGGTGGTTATGTCGCTGTTTTTTCTGCAGGATCCTGACAAAAATTTACGTTACGCTTGTTCTGCTACCCTGTGGTCCAGACGATCCTTCTTTAGCAAAACAAACGTCTTCCATGTGCGCTATCTTTTTACAGAACGTGCAGGTCGGAGCATTGGGTCGTGCTTTGGACACTGGCTCGGAAGCCTTAGACTTTTTTGGGCAGTTGTGAGATAAGTGACCTTGGCTCTTACAGTTAAAACAGGTCTTACGCTTATTCGAGTCTGCATGTCCTGCGTCGCGTTTTCGTGATGGAGGGTAGGCAGTAGATTTAGTTGAGCCACCCTTTATTTGATCTGGTTTCGCATATATGGACAGAAAAGACACCAGATTTTCTGGAGAGAGTTCTGCATTTGCCGCCGCTGCTCGCACTTGTACATCGTCTATGCCGCGGATCACTATTTGTGTCATTAATTCCTCACTAACGCCTTTGACAATGCGCAAGCGAAGCAGCGTACGCCTCGCTTACTCGGCGTATGACGTGAAACCGTTAGATGTCGTATTCATTGTGTCAAAAAGTATCGTCGCATAATCTAATTTTCGAGGGCAAAGTGGTTTAAATTCGCGTTTAAAACTACTCCACGATCTATCAGAGGTTACCCATTCATTCAACCACGTTTTCGCGTCGCCCTTTAGACATCCGGCTACGCGTGACAGGCATTCTTGGTCTCCCCAGCGATTGGCTATTAGTGCGCGATCCACTTCATCGCACCAAGAGTCCACGACATGGATAGACGGGTCAAAGTTTCAAATAAAATAATGCGAACGTCCTGGGTTTATGGAGTGAATCGCATCTACTATAACTTGAGCCGCGGACGGTGCCGTTGATTCCGGTTGCGGAGTGGAGGTAGACGTGATTTTATTTTCGATCGTTTCTAGTCGGGATAAGATTGTATCTAGCGTTCGCGATTCAGTAGGGGTAGACCGCGGTGTATGGCTAATATACGACGTAAGCGGTGGTATCCCGTTCGATCGTACACTGGAGGGAGTCCGTTCGCGACGGTTACGTGACTTATTTCGTGGTTTTCGTGAGCTATCTCGCGACCGATCGTGCCTACGATGCCGTCGGTACGATCTGCTACGTGATCTACTCCGTGAACTATGCGTGTTAGGCATATTCACACGTCAAAACAAGTTATACGTTCACAAAACACAAAAAAATAAAATGAAACAAAAACAAAAGTCACACACGTGGGTAGGTCACGACAAAGTTCCTCTGTTATGAAATTCAAGCTAGTCAGTGGGCCCAAATTGGGGTTGGATTGTGAATCCCACTTCTGATATTGGGACAGAAGTAAAATCACAATTAAAAAAAAATAAAGATTTATTAACCTAAAACCGAATCACATGAGTTTACTAAAAATAATTAACACATTTGGCAATATTACAATCTGAGGAACAATGTCATCACTACATCAACAATAAAATCAACGAGATTACCAAGATAGCAGATTACACCGAACAGCAGACGGGTAGCGCTTCCGCACGCAACCGGGTCCAAATGAGAAAGAGGGCGCGTCCTTTTTTTTTTTTTTTTTTTTTGTTGTGGGGCATCTCGTAGTTAATCCTGAAAAGATTCTTACTACTTAAACGGATTTTGACCCGGCGAGTTCTAAAAAGTTACCTTTTTAGGCCTCCAGCCGGGGCTTATTATACTTAAAACTAAAGCGAAAGCTCTAAGGGTTACCCCGAGGGGGGTACGAACCTCGGCTTAGGCAATCACTGGTAGGGGGACAGCAAGGGACTGGCTGGATCTGGGTTAAATTATTTAGGGACTAATTTAAAGCTAACGGCGCAGCATCGCGGGCTGGCTCTTGCAAGGGTCGGGAGGGACTATTAAGTCGGGGTCGCGACGATGGACCTCGGCGGCGAGGTCGGTACGGTTTGTGTCCGTGTGCTGATCTAGCTGTACTGGTCTCTTTTCGACTCTCCTGGAGGAGAGTAGTGGGATCGTCAGGATCAGTAAGAACGTGCCACGAGCGGCGGACTTTACTGATACGGGAGGGGGTGTAAGTAGCTGCCGCCACAACCAGAGGGTTGCGGTGGGCTACGGCCCTATGGAAGAAACGCTTCGAAGCGCGTTTCAAGTACTGATGGATAGTTGGGAGTTTCATATCAAACTGAAGATTGATATTCCGAACAAACCAAGGCGCGCCTGTGGCTTGACGGAGAAAACGGTTCTGGAGAGTCTGCATCCTATGGACGAATCGGGGTTTAGCATGTGCCCAGACTGGGCTTGCGTATGTCATAATCGGCCTGATACAAGCGGTGTAAAGCCGCTTCTTACACAGAAGAGACATTTTACTCCGCTTGTTCAGGACGCAATGGAGCCTACCGAGAGCGAAAGCGGCCCGCGAGCGAGCCTGCTTTATGTGCTCAGAAAAGGTGAGGTGTTCGTCGAGGATAACACCTAGATATTTGGCTTGCTTCGCCCAAGGGATCTGCTTGCCGAACATTAAGATGGGTCGGGGAGGGGGGTGATTACGTCGCGGTCGGGTGTAAAAGACCGCCTGACTTTTATCGGGATTGACCTCGATTCGCCACTTCCTGAACCATTCGCCGAGCTCGTCGACTGCGGTTTGGAGGTAGCGAACCAGCGCTGTGTCACTAAATCCCGAGAAGAAGATGGCAGTGTCGTCTGCGAACAGAGCTAACCTTGCCTTCTTACTTCTGGGGATATCGCTAGTGAACAACGTGAAAATAAGGGGGGCTAGTACAGAGCCTTGAGGGACTCCTGCACGGATCGGGTGAGGGGAGGAAAGTGCCCCTTCGATGCGATAGCGAAAGGTACGGTTCGCAAGAAAGTCTCGTAAGATGAGCACGAGACCGTCTGGCACTCCGAGATGGCACAGCTTATATAATAAGCAGTTGTGCCAGACTTTGTCGAACGCTTTCGCTATATCGAAGTATACAGCGCCCGTGAACATACCACGCTGAAAACCAGCATTGATATGTTCAACGATACGGTGTACCTGATGGACACACGAGTGTTGGGTTCGAAAACCAAACTGCTCGTTGGGGATGAGGCCCTTGGTTTCGGTATAATCTCTGAGTCGCTTATAAATAAGTCTCTCATAGATTTTGCCGAGAACTTTGAGCAAACTAATGGGGCGGTAACTCGTGGGCTCAGTTTTGGGCTTACCGGGCTTAGGGATGCCAATGACGGTGGCTTCCTTCCACGCTTGGGGGAAAATATTATTACTCAAGGCACCATTGAAGATGGTGCACATGAGCATAATCAGGTGAGCGGGGAACAGCTTGATCACTCTGTTGGTGATGCCGTCTGATCCGGGGGCTTTACGAGATTTCAGACCCTTGATGATCTCGTGCACCTCGTCAGGTGTGACAGGGGGCAGGGGATCATCAGGGTCTTCAACGGGCGGGAGTGAGGCTTTGCGTTCGACTTCCGCGTTTACCTTATCGACAAACGCTTGGTCTACTGGCTGCGAACTGGGTGTGCATTGGGCTTCGAGGCTATCGGCTAGGCATTCAGCCCTGTCGATATCCTCGAATGCAATGGTCGCATCGGGGCGGGTCAGGGGGGGGATAGTGGAAAACTCAGAGGATTTCAGTTTCCTCTGAAGTTCCCAGAATGCGAGATGAGTCGGCTCTAGTTCGCCCACCATCTTGTCCCAGTTAGCGTCACGCAGCTCAGTCACACATGTCCTTACAGCACGCTGTAAGTAACGCATGTGAGCTTTGTTAGCGTCACAGGGAAAGTTGCTGTAGGCACGAACGGCCGCGTTCTTCTCTGTCAGCAGATCACGCACATCGTCGGGGAGCCTCTATTTACGGTCATCTGTATCTGGAACCTCCCGTGAACTTTCGTTCACGATCGATTGTACGTGCTTTGTGAGAGAGTCGATCGCGGCCGTTGTGTCGGCGACAGAGTCGAACTGATCTGGGATAGAGTCTAAGTGATGTGACGTGTTAGATTGTAAGCGTTCGCTTACTTTCTTCCAGTCAGTGATCACTTTAGTGGCGGGGGGTTGGGAGGGGTCGCGAATACCTAATCGGGGGGCCAGGTTCATGACTACTGGTCGATGATCAGAGTTGAGTTCGTGAATAGCCTCTATAGAATCCAACCTTAAGTTGATATTCTTAAGGAGTGCTATATCAAGAACGTCGGGACGATCGGGGGAACGATCGGGGTCGAAAGGAAAATGAGTGGGAGTCATCGGGGCGATGACGTCAAAGTTCATGGTAGAACAGAGATTAAAGAGTTGTCTACCTCTAGTCGAGGTCCTGGTGCTATTCCAGGCGGGATGTTTGGCGTTGAGATCGCCCGCTATGATAACGGAGTCACTCATGCCGAAAAGTTCGGAGAGGTCATTAGTGAGGGGTTGAGGGTCCTCGGAACCGTCTGGGGGAGGGAAGTAAGCCGACACGATAGTGATTGGCTGGTGGCCTGTCAGTGCTAACCGACAGGCCGAAACTTCTAATCGGGAGAGTTGGGGGGGATCCATAGGTGTGCAGTACAGGGACTTCCTATAGTATATGACGGTGCCGCCTCTGTGACAACGTGACCTGTCGTTGCGAACTAAACGATAGTTTGCAATTTTCGGGTCACGATGGTGAGGTTTTAGGAACGACTCTTGAATGAGTAAAATGTCTACGTGATGGTCGCGGAGGAACGTGGCGATCTCATCACGTTGGCCGTGAATGCCGTTGGCATTAAAGAAGCCTAGCTTTAGGGAACGGG
The DNA here is from genome assembly GCA_932294355.1 of Aporophyla lueneburgensis. Taxonomy (NCBI): domain Eukaryota; kingdom Metazoa; phylum Arthropoda; class Insecta; order Lepidoptera; family Noctuidae; genus Aporophyla; species Aporophyla lueneburgensis. The sequence continues at coordinate 24,163,144 of OW028735.1, forward strand.
GTTTTTGTCTAGTTAATATTCCGCGACTATCCATAATGGGGGCGTTGGGAGTTCATGACGTGGATTGCTTGCGTGATCTCGGGATACGCAGCATAAATTGACTGGATTCGGAACAAGTTACCACCGGCGGCAACTAGTTCCTGGGCCATCTGTTGGGCACGCGGGGAGAGGAACGTGCTGTAGGTATTAAAGGTCCCAGTGATGACGTTAAACGCATCAAGGGGAGCCTGACCTTTCCTCTGTACGGGTACTGGTCCTGCCATAGGGGCAGTGGAGGGTGCCGCGGCGCGGGCGGGAGGTGCGGTCGCGGGAAAACCGGGGGGCGTAAGGGGCGCGGGGCCACGGGTACGCGGGTCCACTAATGGAGGGATGGGAGCGGGCTTAGGCCTGGAGGCCAGTGGGGGAAATTCCTTCTGGGAACTCATTATAGGCCATTGGGAGGGACGCTGTGGGGCCAGTCTCACGGGGAGTTTGGCCGAGGGGGATTCCCTAGTCTGACGAGCGTCGAAACGCTGCGCCAATTTAGGGGAAGATGACTTGGGGGCTTTCGGGCAGCCTCGGTAGTTTGCCGGATGACCGGACTCTTTGCAGAGCACACAACTAGGTGGCTCGGTGCAAAAAGTGCGGTCTTTAGGCCGGGTACAATCTGCTGTACCGTGGTCTCCCAGGCACTTGACGCACCTGGGAGTGGCGAAGCAATTATATGCTGAGTGCCCGTACAGTTGGCATCTATGGCACTGGCCAATGACCCTCCGTGGGAGGGCACACCACCAGGACCATATCAAAGGCAATGCCTTGCCTGGATCTGTGCATCCTATGGACCTCTAGGACAGGCACGTTCTGCCTTTCGAGGTCTGCCTTAATATCGCTGGTGGCGATTTCGCAGGGGATCCTGCGAATCACCACCCTGGTCAGTCGCTCCTCGGGCAAGGAATACGTGTGGAAGGACACGTTCCTTGCAGAGAGGAGCCTGGTCAGATCACGATAGTCACCGGATGTGGGGACCGATACTTTGATGCCGTGCTGGGTGGCACGGGCACTAGTATAGTTGACCCTCTGGTCAACACACCATTTGGACACCTCCGTCCACTTGGCCTTGTCCTGTATAAATACAGGGGGCGGTGGAGGGAGTTTCCTGGCGGTGGTTGAGCCAGAGGGTACGGACGGGGCGCTGGTTTTAGCGCGGGGCGCGGCAACCTTCGCGGAGGTTGAAGGCGAGGGGCGGGAGGGGGACGCGTTGGCGGCGGTCGCCGGCGGCGTGGAGGGGATGGACGCGGTCGCGGTGGCGGGGGTCGCCTGCGTATCGGGGTGGGGGTTGGATGCGTTGGCGGAGGTCGCCTGCGGGGTGGGGGCGCGGGACGGGGGAGCAGAGTCCTCAGCCGCTATGATTTTAGCGGCTGGGGCTGAGCTGCTGTCCTTGCTCTTTTTCCGCTTGCTCCCTTTGCCCTTTGAGCGGGAGACTAACTCAAACACCTCCGTGTCCGAGGACGAGGAGGGGTTTGAGTCAGCCTGGGGAGCGGCTGGAGCGGAATCGGTGAGATCTTCCGTGTCCATGGACACCGGAAGATCGTCTACTGGGGCGATAGAGGAGAGGATAGCCGGAGACTCAAGTGCATCGCTGAAAACAGCGATGTTTGAGTTGGCTCTGGCCTTCCTGTCCTTGTTCGCCTTCCAGCGTTTTTTAAAAGAAATGCGAAATTCGCGGTCTTCGTCGAGTAACTCGAGGAAGGCCTCCGCGAGGGCTTGTCTTTCCTCAGGAGACATGGGGGTGTCCATGTTTCCCGGGGAGGTAAAAAATAAGGGGTGGGGGGGACCTAATCACTCATGACAGTGATCCTGACCAAAAACCCTACTCCTAAGTAGCTTAATCCCCGGTGGGTTGCCGGGGGTGAGTGTTACACTCCCTGTCGGGTATAGACAGGGAGGTGTGCCTAGGTGAGCCCTAAGAGTGAATCCCGTCGCCAATCTTATTGTGCGAACGGGTTCCTAACTGGTCATGCGATGGGTACTGAGGGTACCCGACCAGTCTAGTGCGGGGGGTATAGAGATACCCGCGGCACTAGTACGCGGCTGTGGAGGGAAGACTGTCACCAGGGCTGACGAGGGAAGCCCCCAAGGCCAGCGATCTGGGACCTGTCCAACTTTCGCCTAGCCCTGAAGGGGATAGACGGGTGCGTTGGGTCTGCACCCACTCGGCTTCGTTGGCACCGTTAAGGTATCCACCGAGTGACCACGAAACTGTGGATTTGCCCTGAAGGGGCCACAACACAACACACGTTTTTGACGACTCTGACGAATCAGAAATACCACTGTCTTGCGAACAAGACAGTAACGTTTCTAGACTGAATCTGACGAAGAAACAGGAATTCCGAATTTTGTGATTTAAATAAATTTAAATCGCAAAATAGCGGAGAGTAGTCAGGGCGACTACGCAGCGTGGCGCACGGAGCACAAGTGACGGGCGACCGAGCGGCGGGCGGTGGGGGGATACGGTCCTTTTTTTTTTTTTTGTGGGGCATCTCGTAGTTAATCCTGAAAAGATTCTTACTACTTAAACGGATTTTGACCCGGCGAGTTCTAAAAAGTTACCTTTTTAGGCCTCCAGCCGGGGCAGGGCGCGTCCTATCGCCTGCGGTAGTTTTATAACGTTTACCCCCTCCATGTTTCTGGGCCTGGTAGTAGTATCCAACAATATTATTTCATCAATGACAGTGGACTTTCCTACCTTGTGTACATTGACATTGCAGTTAAACTCTTGCGTAATTATATCCCGTGGTGTTTTTTTCTTTGCGATTGACTTGCCATCCGTTATTTTTGATCCCACGATTGGTCTCTTTTTAATTAACTGTTCCAATATCGCCTTTTCATCAGCGGTGAAATTGGCTGTGCCAATATCGCCTTTTCATCAGCGGTGAAATTGGCCACTCTTTTGCGTGGTGAGTTTGTTAGTAGATCCTCCTATAATGAAAAAGAAATATAAAATAAAGTTCTTTGTTTACACAAGACGTGTCGTTTAATTATTATCACATTTTTACTGAAAGTATTACCAAACTTAAAATAATGTAAATAGCACACTTAACAAAACAACTCAAAACTTTCTCGCCCGGTGAATTAAACAAACATTAAATATTAATCCCTGATTTTGACATTGACAGATTGTAGTGATGCCATAGCAAAAAGGTTGCAATCGGTTTAACTTATTTAAATGAAAATAATTGTTTCGCTTTGTGTTTTAGTAAAAAAATATAGTTAAAGAACTGAATATAATTTATATTACTACGAATAATAGTTTTCAACATGTTTAAATAAACTTTTTTGTGGTTTAATGTCAACTGTTTTTTAATGTGGCTACACCAAGGCATTATCGAAATGGTATCATAAGACGATTTGGGGATGCTTCGCCCTACGCATACTGAGTCTGTCATTTGCTAATGAACGCTTACATTATGTCTCTGGGATGTACCGTTGATTAACGGATTTAATGCTAAGTAGTTAAAGACTCATTAGAACTTAGCTTTCTGAGTGTGGCTGTTAGATAACCATTCATTTGGCACTTCTGTCAAACGTCAAATTACTCAGTTTGACACACGGCCTTGACGAGATCCCGCCTCTTTTCGGACCACTTGTGGTTAAACCCCAATTTCTCGATATTTTACTATGAAACCCATATAAGATTGTGACTGTTTCGTAATGTATACAAGTTTTCCTATTCGTTGTATGACATTTATGTAATTTGGTTCAAAATAAAAAGAGTATCATTCAAATTAAAAACGAGTTTTGTTATTTTCGTCCCATTTTTATCATTAAAGGTCCCAGAAATTTTAGTAAAAGACATATTTCAATATAAAAAATATTTAATCATTGTCCTAGTGTAATAGTGATTACACTATTACACTAGGACAATGATTACATAATAAAAACAACACACTAAGCAGTCAAATCATAAACAATAGACGATAATCTTATCGCGACTCAAGTGGCCCCGTATCATGTTTACACAACGTCAACATTCATTCATCTTTTTTTTGTGGTCGTAAACATGTCACAGTTTGATAAATGTGTGTTTATTTAGTTAGTTCAAGAGTGTCGCTACCCTAAGAAATATTTACAAGTGTTCACAATGAACAGAAGTCATAAATATTTCCTGTTAAAAAGGTTACTGTTTGCAACAACAGAAGAACAGTGCTTCACAAAAACGGGTTTAACTTTTGAACTGCACAATCGATTGCAAATATGAAAACTGTTCCAAAAACTTCATTCAATTACCTTTCAATTACATATTATAGCATAGCTTTAATTGTTTCTAATAATATGATGACGCAACATAAATATCACAAATTTCTTCATACAACGTCATATGACTACAGGGTACTAGTGGTAACTAAGTATGGATACTCGGATGGAGACTCTTATATTTTATGACTTTTTATTACATACAGGTGCAATTTTTACATTTTATTACTTTTTATTTTATACAAGTAGGGTTACACATTCAAAATGCCATTTTGAAAATTCCTGTCATTTTGACAAAATCCGGACACAAAAAAAACATTAATGTTTTTATCTTAGTAAGTTGTGCAATCGCTTGAAAAAGTCAATCGATTTTCATTTTTATTTAAATTAAAACAGGGGTCAAAAAAGCCGGTCCGTACAAAAAAAAATGGAAAATTCAAATGCGACAGAAAAATGCTACTGAAACAATCAGGGAGGTATAGCCAGGGAAATTAATTGTTATGCAAAGTGCCATCCTACAGCAATTCAGTATAGTTGCCTATATGCCAGCGCCAAGGTAGTTCTTTCGAACAAATCTCGCGACCTCGCAGGAACAATGAGTTGGGATTTGAATATACACACAATTATTATTGGCAGTCAATTTGACTAACAATATTTTTCCCTAGCGTTACGCCACAACAATAGTGGAAAAACGTGCTTTTTCCGCATGAGGAATGAGGAAAGGATGGATTGAGGTTCTACCGATACAGTCGTCCCTCACCCGTACCCTTATATACCATACCGTCCATAATCCATCCAGACGCCGCATCGGTGGCATTTCATTCCAACTTTCTACCACAAGTGCATGCATTTCGTACACGCACGCGTGGATTGACAACTACTAAGTTTCTAACGACTTTCGAACGGAGCGTTACTAAACAGAACAAGACAACGACATATCACTTATCACCGCAAGTAATGATTGTACTATGCCTTTCTACTAATAAATAAGCTAGGCTTATTTATTTGTGGAAATTAATAGTACAAACAAGACACAAGGCTACGTTGCAGGCAGGGCAGAAAGTGGGAACACGCTTGCTGCACAGCACACAAGCGTGCCTTATCATTTCCCTGTTGCGACCCGGCATATACCCGTATTCTTTCGGGAAGTGCTGAAGCACTTTTCGAGACAATACAGGTACACTTGGCACAGCTTTTTTGGAATTTTTCCAGGTTTTGGTCGCCCCGGGTGTCAGGGTCAAAACTGTACGCAGGTTGTGTTTCTCAAGAATCTGACGTATCAGAGTCTTGCGAAATTCACGGTGATCCGTGATAGCAATTTGCCCGTCTGGCATTACGCTGCTTCTATGCAAAATAAAAGCATTTAGAACGCTCGCGTTCAAAAGTCGCCGGAAGAACTTTTTGTACCAAATCTGAGTACGTTTCCGTTCAATCGGATACATACTCAGCATTTGGTCCTTTTTGTCAACCCCACCCATGCACACGTTATAGTCGTGGATGGAGATGGGCTTCATTTTCTGGTGCAAGCTTTGAACGGCGGCACCATGGTATGTCGAGATCATTGCCACACGGTTCTTATCTCGCCACACCAAGATGTCGACGTCCCCGCTGGTGCAACCGGTAATTTCACCGACCTCCATCTCCAACTTTTGTAGATTTGTCAATTGTGCTGGTACATATTGGCGATTGGTCCTCAATGTACCAACACAATCGAACCCATACTTTTCAAAGTGCGTGCAAGAGCGGGGCTGTTATAATAATTGTCCATCCACACAGTGCGCCCCTTGTTCTCGAGCCCCTTTAAGAGTTCGAGCACAAGGGCCGGGATCGCACCAGACACAGGCGTCACCTCTTGCTCAGTCTCTTCCTCTCGCCCAGCATGCACCTTAAACCTCCATAAATACCCTGTCTGGGACTCACACACCTCATACGTCTTAATGCCAGCCGCAGCGACTTTATTCTTAATTAACTGTTTAAATTTCAACAGTCCCTTCCACTGGGTGAGGGATTCGTCGATCACAATATTGGGACCGAGTCGGTAAAGACTCTGGAATCGGGAGTTGAGATGATCAATTACGGGACCTATTTTAAACAATTTGGCTTCGGAACGAGACATCCTTCTTAAATCAGACGAATTTGAGTTGAAGTGGACACAACGAGAAAGGAGGAGAAATCGGTTGTGTGGCATATGTTGCGCAAAAAGCGGTGTTGCCAGGATGTCATCCTTGTTCCAATATTCTGCGAGGTCAGATTTGACACAGATGCCTGTCGCCAAAATGAGCCCGAGAAAGACGTATAACTCATCGGCATTAGTGTCATGCCAATGCGTTATACGGCTATGCGGACCAAGGGTGCCATCCTGGAACTGCTTCTCCACACGTTCCTGTACGTACCTATTTCTTTCAGTCGCAATGTACTCCAAGAAATCACCACTCCATATGGCAATAAATGCATCATATGGAGTGATGAAGGGAGATGTGGGTCCACAGTTATGTTCGGAGAACACTTCTTTCCTCTCAGTCGGAGCAACTGGAGGAATTGGAAGTGTCCTCCACTCAAAGCTAAACTTATCTACTGGCCCCAGAGGACAGGCCACCGATGTGGGCGGCGGTGACAGCAGTAACGGCGATGGTGGTGAGGACTCCGCTTCGGGCTGTGGTGTTAGTACCACAGACGCAACGAGTTCCTCGTCGTCGTCCTCGATATCAACGAACATACGTTGCGCCCTTGGTATTAACACCGGCCGATCGTCGTCGTCCTCCCCACCCAGGTCGTCATCGCTATCATCTTCACTTCCTGCAAGATACAAAATAGATAGTGCTTAGCAACATGTCATTCATTTTTTAATGCGGTTTCTTCGATGCAGAGAAAAACCAATAGAGCATAAATTTACCATAGTCCAACGCCAAAACGATTTCCGCCTCCTGCAGCGTCCGACGACGGATGGATTTCAGGATCCTCCGAGGAGTACCCTGATTGCCATCGCCGCTAGTAGTTTCGTACCTGTAATAAAAAAAATACCACATCGTGTTTTGAACCCAGGTGATCGTGGTGGTGGTGGTGGTGGTGTTGCTATTTATGTTTTAGGTTAAGAAACCTAAAACATAAATAGCAACTGTACTTACGCTGCAGGAGATGGAACTCTGTCCTCTGGAGTCTGAGATAAATTGTCCAAACTGAAAAAAAAAATTACCTTAGAGCATATGTTAAAATTCTTACTTTTTGTAAATTCGTTTAAAAATTCCTAACTTACATACTCTCCAACGGTACCGGCATCGGGGTTTGGGTGCCAGTATTTGGTGCCGAGCTCAGCTCCCGGGACGACTGCACCTCACATCTCGAGGTCGACGCTACCGGGGACGTCTCACGCGGCGGTGGACATCTAGGAGGCGAGGCCCAGACGCGGTACCGCTTGGGGTGCAGTGGTACCTCCAAAGCAACCCCTAACGACAGTCCACTCACAGTATTATCATCATGGATGAAACCTGAGAGTAGACTACAAAAAAAAAATTGGTTACATAGCGTTAATAACTGAAGACACATCACAGGATTATAAGGTGGATTGAGTGTGGATGATCATATAATACGATAAACATACCTGTCTAATACGTCCGGCCTTGCTGAGCGCTCCCTTACCCCTCGGGTACTGGAGCGCCCCCCCCCCCCCCCCCCCTAGAGCCAGCTGCCATCCTGGACGCATCCCGCTTACGTGACCATCGAGATTGAGTGAGACCGCTGGTCGTTGCTTCGCTATAAACATGAAAAACAAACAACAAAATGTGCAAATGGCTAGTTAAAAAAAAAGCACGCAGTCTTCTAAAAAACATATATTGATCGCTCACACCTGTCACCGATGCCGGGGTTCGTCGGTGATCTGCCACTCCTGGTTCTCGGACCACGGGTGCGAGCCCGACCGCGAGTTGTCTCTTCGCTACTTCACAGTTAAAAGCCAACAAGCAGTGCAAATTCCAGACAAGCGAATTACGTTTGCTGCGATCGGAGGATCGAAAAAAAACCGAAATGATTTTAAATAAATTTAATTACTGATTTAATATTACAAAATTAAACCTATGAATGATGATTCTACTTCGAAGTAGGATATTAGAATAATCATTCTTACAATTTATTGAACAAACAACAACTTGCGAAATCGACTGATGTCATAGGTGCATCAGCGATTATAGAAATTAATAAGGTCGGCGCGGATGTAACATCAGCGATCTTCATATAGTAGTGCTATGTAATTCCTCCCCTCTTAGAACGGCGACTATTTTAGCACGTTGAGTGAAAATGTTGCCGGAAGTTCGTCAGGAGTTTCCTTATTTTCCAGGGTTGCAGCTGGTGGTTGCTGCTTCTTTTTCATAGTGTTAGTACATTTGCATAGGTAGCGCCGGGTCATTGCGATGATAAAGAGTACGCTTGCACTCAATAGTATTCCATAGAATGGGATTGTAGTGTGATAAAGTGCGTTGGTCTGCACGTTCTCAAGTTGAACAGGATTCTGGATCATAATTTGGTCCTGGATGCTGTGTAGTCCTTGTAGATTAATAGAGTTCAGATTGACGTGGGTGGCTGTGGTGGCCTGTTTCTCAGCGTCGTAGGGTATTTTCATTAACTTCAAGGGTTGGCCATTAATTTCATCGTAAACGTTTGCAATGGTGAACTCTTCGGATTTCAGATAACATCCAATAGGAATCGTAGCAAGGTAACTACCCTGAAGCGATGTGTAGTCTTTCTGGTTGCAGGTTAACTGTACCTTCGTTTCTTGAGGAAAGGAGAGGACGTAATGTTGGTCGTCGAGTTTCTCCATGGCTTCTCTCCTCAAGGTGACTGTGGTAAACTTGCAGGAGTCTTGTAGGGCTTGGTTGGTGATTAACTCCTGGACGCAGTCAGCTTTGTTGCGAGTCTGGTGAGTAATATCGTTCTCACAGAGGTACCAGTCTTTCAACTTCGGGCATTCAGCCTCTATGTACGCATGTAACATCTCGTTAGTTGCAAGGAAAGGAAAGGGTGGAATAAGAGCTTGTGCGTGTTTATTAGGTACCACGGAGAGTTTATAAAAATCATAACTATTTTTAGAAAAGATTGGAAATTTAAATACGAATACTATCTGGTTGTCTACATAATATGATCCCGGTTTTATAATGTCATAATAATCTCTAAGTTCTAGATCTAAAATTTGCTCTTCGGCGTAAATAGTCTTAAGTTTTTGTACCATTGACTGTAGTATTTCTACGTCTATCATAGAGTGGTGTGTACTACTCGCACGAACAAAAGCTAAACTATTTTCTATCCTAATGAGGATCAATTCGACAAAAGGATATAGCAATTTTGAATACTACATCGAATACAATATAAATATCTGAGTTCATTTCTTTTTGAATCACTCAAATCCATCGAGAAATTACGAAGTTATTAAACTTTAAAAAAAGGGAGTTTTAAAACGCACGCCGCGCGCGCGAAACTGCTGATGACGTCACGAGGCTCGATCGCCCGCCACGCGCCGCACTGCTTTGTTATGATTTGCGGAGTTTAATCGTTGTTTCTTGTTTATTTATGTTTTATAGATATTGGTAGATAGGAAACATGGAAGTCGGATTTACCCAAGGCCCAATCGGACAATCTCGCGAAGATTGATTCGTTTATGGTTGAAAAGTAAAAATAAAAAAACAATTTATTCCAGTGCACAGGTAGGTTCTACGTTTTAGAATGTTTTGATTTGGCAGGCAGGTACCTTTTTCGTGTTTCTACAATGTGTAGGCACCTCTCTACCTATTTTAAATAATATTTCTTACTAGCTTCTGCCCGCGACTTCGTCCGCGTAAAATTTCCTGCTCCCCCAACCCATCCCGTCGCATCGAATCGCCTGCCCGTGCGAGGTCTTTGTATGCGTGACGTTTTTCTTTGTGCTCGGCTCCTAAGGGTCTTTGCGTGACCTTATATAATATATAGTCTATAGCCTTACTCGATAAATGGGCTATGCAACACTAAACGTACAACTCTTCAGCTTTTACTTGGGTGTGCTACGCAATGAATTTTTTGAAAGACCAAGGCGCGTGCAATGGACGTGTTTTATATGGAATTTTTCACATTTTCTTCGAAAAATAAAAAAAATATTACCCACGTGTTGAAATTTATATGTGAGGAGGTTACAAAGGGGGTCGAAAATTTCATTATTTTTGCGATAGGAAACGCCATTTTCGAGATATAAGCAAAAGAAAAGGAAAACAAAAAAACTTTTTAATAAAAAATTAAACCGCCGAAAAATTGAAAAGCATAAAATAATAAACCTTAAAATTATGAGTCGGCGCTTTGAGTGATCTTTGTTCATTGATTTTTCAGCGCCAACTCAAAATTTTAAGGTTTATTATTTTATGCTTTTCAGTTTTTCGGCGGTTTAATTTTTTATTAAAAAGTTTTTATTTAATATTTTTTTGTGGCTTGAATGTACTAATAATACTTGGCAAGGTTTACCCCATCCAATAAAAAAGAATTATCAAAATCGGACTACTCTGTATAAAGTTATGCGTGGTTATACATTACAATCAGTGAGTGAACAATCAATCATCCCCTGTTTTCCGACCCTTAGGGTTCGATTTTGTTTTCCAAATTTATATGGGACCACCTTGGGAGTATACCCTTTCCAATAAAAAAAGAATTATCACAATCGTCCTACCATGTACAAAGTTCTGCGTGGTCATACATAAAAAAAAAAAATATACGCGTCGAATTGATAACCTCCTCCTTTTTTTTCGTCGGTTAAAAATACAGTACTGTTTTTGCACATGAAGGCGAGGCACGTGAAGGCAAGGCGCGAGGCGCGCGCAATGGACGTGTTTTATATGGAATTGTCACATTTTCTTCGAAAAATAAAAAAAAAATATTACCCACGTGTTGAAATTTATATGTGAGAGGGTTACAAAGGGGGTCGAAAATTTCATTATTTTTGCGCTAGGAAACGCCATTTTCGAGATATGAGCAAAAGAAAAGGAAAACAAAAATACAGTACCGTTTAAAGCACGTGAAGGCGAGGCGTTCGTTGGTGTGAATTTTAGTTCATAACTACTAGTTTTAATCCACACCTTTTTTATCGCGATTAAAAATAGATTTAGTTAAAATAAATTATTATAGTCAAAATTTTTGAAATGCAGTATAAAGTACTTTTAGTTAAGGGGACATGGGGCGTCGCTCCTCATGAAAGTACACCACTTCTTTCTATTTTTTGGGTATTTTGGGACACAAAATAACAATTTGTCCGGTGTAGCAACACTTGTATTTTCGCATCGTGGCACGATACAATATTTTATGAAGACATTATTCGTTTAAATGTTCTGCGAGTCACGTAACTAAAGGCAGAAAGAACGTGCGTGGCGGTGCCGCGGACGCGAACGTGGAAAATGACGTCATCAACAAATTGTGCGTATTGGCGGGCGTTTTTGAAAATGCAAAATTAAAACCGCTCTAACTTCGTCATTTTTGGTCCAATTTTAATAATTCTTTCACTGAAATAATTGGTTTAGGTATGACTGTAATTCTACATATTTAACTAAAATCGTCGCTGATCCTCATTAGTTCCTGAGTTAAATCTGCTATATTATCGCTTATAATTTCTAGTAGTTGGGCAAAATGAGCATATTTTATTAAATTATTTTCTCTTAGTGCATTACTTTGTAATATAGTCTCTAGGGTAGTGTTGATTTTATTCTGGTTTTCTACTATTTGTGTAATTACGCTATTATATTTAGACATCCACTCTTTACTTATACTTATATGATCAGTGAATTCGGTCACTAATTTGTTTTGATTACGTTCTAAGATTTGAATTGCCTGATTATACCTTACCGCATCCTCGTGATCTAGGTTCCCGGTTAGGCTTTTTATTATTGAACCTAGTCCATCTACAAGACCTCTTTTGGCTCTGTTGGGTTCTAAAGATCGTAATTGTTTTAGGACATTGCCAAGTTTGCTAGCAAGATATTCCAATTGAATTTCGTATAACGCGTAGGTGTCATTAGTCATTTGCTTTTGACAGATCGTTAGTTGGGTTTGTAGGGATTGAACATTGTTTTCTATATTGCTTAGTTGTACGTACTGGATGAAAGTATGATGGTGAGTCGTAATTTTCATTTGTCCAAGTTTAAAGGGTAGAAGCCCGGGTCCGTCATCGAGGCTTTAGAGTCTTATCTCCTGAGGTCGCGTCATTGGGAGAATTGCTATCAGTAGGATCCTGTAACAATTTTGCTGATTTAGGTACACGCTTGAGTCTTGATTTCGCTATGGGGCCACGTTTTTTTGAAGTATAAATATGAATCGGCAGGTCTGCCAAAACTGTGTCCTGTGTATATCGTGGGGCAGTCTTTTGTCGACTAGCAAGGGGGTTTGTTATAAATATTTGCTGTTGGGGTACGTATTCTATCTCGGGTTCACGGTTTTCATTTCGTTTCTCAACTATCGCGGTACGATTAGCAAGTGATGACGAGTTGATGATGTCATAAACATGTTTCATTTTATCTCTATGGACTTGCGTGTACTGTTGTAATAAATGCTGTGTAAGGTCAATGTCTTTTCCCAGCCCGCTGATAACAGCACAATAAACAATAATGCAAGAGTGAATTAAAACATTACCGTTCTGTTTTCAAGTAAGCAAGTAGTCTGTTAGCACTCATATTATCATAATTACTGTGTTTTGGATTATTTCATACAATTTATATTAGGTGTACTAGTCATATTGTGATGGTCAAACCCGATGCAACATAGAATTTATGAGATCTCTGATTCTCCTTCAATCATGATTTGATTAACATAAAGACCGGCAGAATCCTCAATTCTGCTGGAAATACTTTGTCACTAGATGCAAACATTAACAACTTACATTGTGAGGTAGGCATCAGAAGAAACCTGTGTTTTTTTTAATTGACTTGGTCAGCCACAAACGTACCTGTGGTCAGATTTTTTCAAAAAATTGTTTATTTTTCTGACCTTTATCCTCGTCGCCATTTGTAGAATCCTGTTGATTCCGTATTTAAGTTGAATAATATCACTTCACTGGCTCATCACCACCTCAAGCGCGACCGTGCAAACCTGCTTATCCGCCTCTGTTTCCCGCCATTGCTACTGACTGACAGATGACATTAGTGACAGCAGTTGCATCCGCTTGTGTGCATGAGATAGTGTTTACATATCTATGGAATAGATACACTACACTCGGTTTCTGAAACGACTATCAGACAACGCCTGCGTGATACTAATTTACGAAGTCACGTTGCCAGAAAGGAAGCTCTTTTAATTGATCCATAAAAAACGAAGGTTGGGGTTCGCCCGCAAGTATTCGGATAAGCCAATAGACTTTTGGAAGAGAGTAGTCCTTAGCGATGAATCAAAGTTCGAACTATTTGGAAATCAACGTCGGTAAACCGTATGGAGCAGAAGCAACGATACTTACTCTTACAACGACAAATAGTTGCAGCCCACTGTGAAATACGGCGGTGGGAGTGTGATGGTTTGAGGGTGTTTTTCTTGGTATAGTGTGGGCCGACTGCAAATAATTGATGGCAGGATGACAGCACAGATCTATTGTAATATTCTCCGTGACAGTTTAAATCAATTTGACGTTCAAAAAGTGCTGACTCTCAGCCTAGTTTGAATAAATGACTTTTGATTTTGACTTTATGCTGAAACAATGGAGTTAGGTCAAATTTTCAAGTTCCAACAAGTCAACGTTTCCAAGCATACAGCAAGGATAACTGAAGAATATTTTGAAGATAACGAAGTGGACTTACTGGAATGGCCTTCAATGTCATCCTACCTTAACTCCATTGAACATTTATGGAATGAATGAGACCGCTGAATCCCTGTTTCCATAAGACGCAACAGGAATTTGTTTAGGAATAAAATTCTTGAAACATGGTCGACGATACCGGGCAAAACATTACAAAATCTTGTAGAATCAATGCTTAGACGACTTGAAGCAGTTCTACAGAATAATGGCGGTCATATAAAATATTAAAAGTTAAGACATTGGTAAAGACACAATTATAATAATAATCCTACAAATAATTTGTAAACAATCTCAATCAACTTTTGGCACCGTAATTTCACTGTTTGTCTACATAAACATGACATAAATCATAATTATCAAAGTTGTTATGGTTCTCTTATTGATAGAAATATTCTAAATTGATTATATTTTAATAATATAGTTCTTAAAGCCATGATTTTATTTGGTTTTATTATAATTTCCTCACATTTTACATTATTGATCATTTTAGAGAGAGAAATGAGTGTCCTCTGTGAGGAAAATATTGATGAATATGCTTGAAATGCCCTAACGACACAAAAGCTGAGAAAAGTCTTATCATCATGTGATTCTTGTTTTGACCTCCACATCCATCTGTAAAGATAGTAATAAGATAAGATAATACATTTATTTGTTAGAATATTGTTGTTACATAGGTGTTACATAATATGATGTCCATAATATTCTGCTGTTTCCAGCGTACAAATATTTCAAAGAATTGATATTAAAACATACAATGTTGAGAAAAAAGAAAACGTTAACTACTAATATACTAATACAGTGTCAGGGGTTATTAATTATTATGTCAAAAATCATTAATTACAATGTCAAGGGTTTTTAGTTATACTGTCAAAAATGATTAAATACAATGTCAAGGGTTTTTAGTAACACTGTCAAGAATGATTAAATACAATGAAGAAAAAAATAAAAATAATATTAAAATACAATGTCATAGAAATAAATTCCATTCAATTATTAGGAGGTAAGTCGTCGTCTAATTAAATTTTGAATCAAATTTTTCATTTAGAAATTCATTACTTGAGGAGTATCACTTTTGCAATAGAAAGTTAAATAGTTTCGTTTTAAATGTCATGAAGTTAAGACTTTTAAAAACATTAGGTAATTTATTATAAATTTGAATTGCCATACAGTAAACATTATTCGAAAATAGTTTTATTCTTTGTTGGGGTGCACATAATCTGGAGATATTTCGACTTTTCTTAATTATAACATCATTGTGTAATTGAAATAATGCTAAGTTTTTACGTACAAAGCTACAGAGTTCGAATATTCCTATTATTATATTATTCCTATATATATATTATTATCATCAATTGTGATTTCATTGAGCCGTCTATAGTCAACTACAATCCTCCATTTTTGTTGGCCTGATGCGTCTAATTTTTTTGGCACTAAATGTACGGGAGCACTCCAGGAGGAATGAGATTCCTGGATAATGTTATCCCTTAAAATTTTCTCAACTTGACTCCTGATCTCTTTTGTTTGAATAGGTGGCAATCTATGTGCCTTAATGTTTATTGGGTCTTCATTTTTGTTCTTATTCTATGTTTAACCTGATTTGTGAAGGTTAACGGAATATTTTCACAATAAAATATATCTTTGTATTCTTTACAAAGTCCCTCAATAACCGTCCGTTCTTCGGAGTTCATTTGATCTAACTGTAATTTTTCTAAATTCTTTTTTAGCAATCTGTCCACTTCTATATCTTATTCTTATATATATATATATATATAAATCTTGTGTCACGATGTATGTTGCCAATAAACTCCAAAACTACTGATCCGATTTCAATCAAATTTCACATGTACCCGTATTTTAGTCTAACTTACTGGATAGCATAGTTATCATCTCAATTATTCGCTTATGTCGTGAATGTACACGAATAAAATGTATCAATTAATTGTTTCTTAAGCAAGTGTTTATTTACCGCCATCTATGAGAACTTCATAAAACTAAAAGATGGCGGTGTACACACGCCACCAGGTCAAGCTACCCGAAACTGTCAATTTTTCCCAATGAACCTTGAACCTAATGCTCTAGAAATAAAGTCGAAAATCTATCAAAGAAATCTGACAGATTGTAGTAGCTTGATGTGTTGGCGTCTGTACGTTGATTCATCAATAAAATTCTTCAACATTGTTTGACATCTAGGTTACAAATACACCCAATAGATGGCGCTGTTTTCTGTTTCTTAGAATATAAATTCTATTACTTTATTTCACGTAATATTTATTTATGTTCACGATATAACCGTATTATTTTAATGGTTTGTGACTGATATTTTTATAATTATACTGCGTATTATGTTACAATATTATTACCATTAGTAACAAAAAAAATGTACTATTTTTGTTAGAGAATTATTAAAGTCTTGGCGCCAAATTTTAATCAAAGTTTCAAATGCGAACTAGAACGTTCGGGAAATTCAATGTTCAGGTATAAATACTGGCGCCGAGTGTCACCGCAGTACAGGTAACCCAGATCCAGCCAGTCCCTTGCTGTCCCACTACCAGTGATTGCCTAAGCCGTACCCCCCTCGGGGTAACCCTTAGAGCTTTGGCTCTAGTTTTAAGTATAATAAGCCCCGGCTGGAGGCCTAAAAAGGTAACTTTTTAGAACTCGCCGGGCCACAATCCGTTGAAGTAATAAGAATCTTTTTAGACTAACTACGAGATGAGCTACAAAAAAAAAATCACCGCAGTACAGTTCCTTTTTAAACGAGTGAATTAATACTATCTCCCGGAAAGTGATAGTCTCAGTAAAATCTCAGTGCAAGTCTTATACCTGTGCATTTACCAAGTATACCTATAACCTCTGCAAGTATTAATCAGTGCAAAATCATAACTTTATACACATGTAAGTATTTTTGCTTGCATTTTATTTTATTTTCTTCATGTATTTTGTAAATAAGTCATTGTTTATAAAGAATAGTTAAAGATAAGAAAAATAAAATCTACATTTAATAAATTATAGTCTAAAAAATCTAAAAAACACGCTTTTGAAACTAACTGAATTGTTGTACAAAAAGCGTGGGGGGTTTGATTTGCATTGCTGTTAACGATACTTTAGTATACCTGTAGTAATTATAATAAGCACCCTACGCATTTTGTACGACAATATGAATTTTTCAATTGAGTGCTCCAGTTTTATTTTCAATTTAGCTAATTCCATTTTACCGGAAGGGTTTTATTTCCTCAGTTGCAATTAGAGAAATAAAATATGGCGGTACGAAGTTCGCCGGGTCAGCTATTAGTATTATATTATATTTTATCAAGTTCTTGAAACATCGTAAGGAAACCGGCATGTCCTAGAACCAAAAATTTTAAGACATGTGACATCTACGAACCCGCACTGGCCCACTCCCTGTCACCAGGAGGAGGCCTGTGTCCCAGCAGTGGGAACAATATAGGCTGATTATGATTAGAGTTGCCGCGAATACTCGCTATTATTCGGTATTCGGCATTACTCGTCATTTTTTTGATATTCGTCGAATACCGAATAATAGCTAGTATTATTCGGCATTCGGCGAATAGTCGTCGAAAATAAACTTTTAACGAACAAAAGAACTAATGAGTAAAAAATAATCATTTTTTAAATTATTTTACTTAATAAAACAATACACAATATTAATTATTATCTGTAATATGTGCCTGTGCCTATCATATTCATGAAATTAAATTAGTAAGGCTTTTTAATTAATATTTAAAATCCAACAGAGGCAGATTGTGGTGCAAAAAAACAATTTTTTCTGCACGTTCTGGAGCAAGTCGGTTTCGTTTTTCCTCGTAAATTAAACCTGCCTCGGAAAATAGTCTTTCTGAATAAACAGAGCTTGCTGGTGTGATTAAGTATCGTTTAGCAAGCTTACTTAAAATAGGAAATCTATTCTTATTGGTACTCAAAGCCCACCATTCATATGGGTTTATTTTTCTGTCAGCCTTTGCTAATGCGATGTAGTTGGCGATTTCTTCAGCAGTGGCATTCTTGGGTTGCTCTTCAGTAGGTTGCTCTATAGGTGATTCTTCAAAACATGCCCAAAATAGTTTATGAGTTTCCGAATCATGCTCATTTACATTGTCTAAACGAGACCTTTTGGATGCCGTTTCTGGATCCGAATCATCATTTTCGTCATCTAAAGAAAGCCTAAGACCTTCTCTGAGCGCAGCTCTACGGATCCGTTCAACTTGGGTAGCGTCAAAGTAAAAGTTCTTGTAGCGGGGGTCTAAAAATGTCGACAAGTAATATGTCTTCGTAAAGCATAGATCATCCAAGTTAAAACGGGCTTCCATATTTTCTATCAACGCCTTTCTAAAATCATCAACGTGTGCAGTTTGTTGAATCAGCGCATCTTTCATTAGGTATCTGATTAATGAAACAGTGCTAGGTATCACATCTGATATGGGTGCATATGTGGAACTCGTGATTTTTGTTATCTCTTCGAAAGGTTTTAAGAGCTTTAACAGATGTTCTATAACCTCCCACTGATCACTGGTCAAATTTTCAAAATTCACGCTCCTTGATTCTGAAATATACACCGAAATTGCTCTTTTTTGTTCAGATAGACGCTCCAGTAAGTAATATGTTGAGTTCCAGCGAGTTTGAATATCTTGAATCAGTTTATGGTTAGGAAGTCCGAGCTCAGATTGAATACTTTCAAGTTTTGTATATCCTGAATGATTAAAATGTGTCACTATGCGGCGGGCACTAGTAAGAATTTCTTTTATTGGAGAACTGTTATCTAATGCATTATTTATCACCAGCTGGAGAGTATGTATGAAGCAACGCTGTGAAGGAAGTAGACTTTCCTTAACTCCTTTAACCATATTCGCCCCATTATCGTGAATAATCGCTTGAATTTTAGTGATGGGTATGTCCCATTTCGTTACACACTGTAACAGTTCTCTTTTGATATTTTCTGATGTGTGTGATTCAGGAAAATGCGTCATGTTTAGAACGGCATGATTCAGTTTAAAGTTTTCTGATATCCAGTGTACGGTGAAACTCAGAAATGCAGCATTATTTACAGAAGAAGTCCAAAGATCGCTAGTGAATGCTATAGCTTCAGCCTTTTCTAACTCGTTTTTTAGTTTGCTAACCACTCTCTCATACATGTCTGGAATTATTTTCTCGGTAAAATATGTCCTGCCAGGAATGGTGTATTGCGGCAAAGCATTATTAAGAAGACGTTTAAAGCCTACATGATGATCGACGATGGAAAGTGGCTCGTTGTCAACAGCGATCATTTCACCAATCAAGTAGTGATATCTTTTTACTCGGCTATCGTTGATGTCCCAAAGCTTTTTTTTTTCAAGTAGTTGTTGCAGTGACTGTTGCACCAAAGGCTGACTGGGCAACTGGGTGGATGAGGAGGTACTTGAAGATGCTCCTGCGGGAGCATTATGTTGAGCATGACTACTTGAGCTTCCATACATTTTACAATACTCATCTGCGAACAAAGAAAAGAACCTTTAATCAGGAACTTTTATATACTTCATAAATGAAAATAACTTTTGAAACAAATATTATATTAAATAACGTTCTTATTTTATTATTACTTAGTAACGGTAAAATAAATAATATAGGTAAAAAAAACTAACCTGGGTGTTTGAATTTCAAATGATTCTGCAAAGCCGTTGTTCCTGCTTTTTTTGCTGCTCTACTTATTTTTACACCACACAAAACACATTTTGCACTGTTCTCTTCCTCTTCAAAATGTAGCCAAACATGAGATTTTTTTCCTGGGTTTGGCATGATTGTTCTTTTTTATTAAGTAACACTTTAACTAATTAAGTATTCATCATGTCTTTAATTCAATAGCAATTTTTAAATAAGTATAGAAATAAAAAATAAAAAAACGTCAACCGATGTCGAAAATCAATTAACAAATGCGTGCCGCCTATCCTAAACACAAGCGTATTGATTGAGCGGGAAATCCCCTACAATAATAATCGCTGGGTTATACAAAACGGGGTATTCCCCGTAACGTAAACTTAACTTAGAACGTAAAGAAAGACTTGTACAAGAAAAGGGTTGCCAGCATTTAAAAATGGAAAATTAAATTTACTACATATATGTAGGTATGTATAACATGAAACAGATTTCTTTAACTTTATTGTTTTCTTTTCTCACAACCTTAGAAGAAATTAGAAATATTTTTAATGTGTTTAATGTTTTTTTTTATGTCGAATAGTAATGTCGAGTTATTCGACTATTCGCCAAAGTGAATGGCGATTAATCGGTATTCGATTATTCGCTATAAACACTATTCGCGGCAACTCTTGATCAAGCTCTTCTAAGTGAAGAGACAGTTGAGCTACTGAAGAGTTTGTTGCGTCAGTTTTTCTTCCCAACTTGCCGGGGGACTGTCTTCTTCCCAACTAAAGCACTAGGAAGTGGTGAAGGGCGGGTATTTTGGGAACTGTCTTATGTAATTTTGTCATTCGAAAAGTACTGACTCCAATCTGCAGTCCAATCTACGGAACAATGAGATCGCTTCGGAAAGCCTCTGATGCTCCTAGGAAGCTTCTGCGCTTTTAGGCGAAGCTAGACTGGCTTTGTTAGTCAGAATAAAATAAATATAAAAAAGACCCTCATTCGGGGACCCATCCGAATGAGGGTCTAAGTGTGAAAAAGGGAGTCCCATCATAATCGAAAGGGAGACAAAATCATGTTCAAAGTTTCCGTTACATAGGCACATCTATACTTAATATTATAAAGCTGAAGAGTTTATCGAAGCGCTAATCTCAGGAACTAATGGTCCGAATTGAAAAAATATTTTTGTGTTGGGTAGCCTATTTATCGAGGAAGGCTATATAACATCACGCTACGGTTCAAAAGAAGCGGAACAGCAAACGAAAAATGGACTAAAACTGGCAGGCGATTCGTTGCGACGGGAAGGAGAGCGAACATTTGACGCGGACGAAGTCGCGGGCAAAAGCTAGTTATTATCTATGAAATTAACACTAACAGATGGGTCCTGTATGTATGGTTCAACTTGAAAAGGTCCCGTAACTACTAATTTTCTATTTTAATGGCTGTAATTCTGAATAACAGTTGTGCATAGCCTTCAATACACGTAACTAATGCGGCGGGCATTCGAATCCCTTCCGTAAATTGCTTAAAATCTAACACAGCTTCCCCGTCCAGTAAGTTGACCCCCGCCTTACTCTGAGTTCACTACGAGATGGTAGATTATATACCTCTCTCATAGGCGGTGAATATATGATAGGAATATCAGTATTTTTTAAAGGCTTGTGTTTAAACACCACCCAAAAAAGTAGCTATTTTACTACCAAAAAAATTCTAAACGGTTACCAAAATGGATAAATGGTCACCAAATAACGTTTCCTAAAATATTATTAAATAAAACCATTTTTTCGTATTATTGACTACCAAAAAAATATATGGATGCCTTTAAATAGACCAAATATTATACATTGTCACTACTTAGATGTTACCAATTATGTAATACCATGACTTCTAGTTTGGTCATTTTTGTTAGGCTAAAAAAGCTAACGATCGCTAGAATATTTCCCAAATACCAATTAATATACTGGGGTTCCCAAACGTACGTCGCTTATTTATTGTTATATGGAATTCGCTAAATATATTGAGGTTCCCAAACAAACGTCACTTGTTTAGGTTAGGCGTATGTTGAAAGGTGGGCGACGCAGGCCGCGCAGCGCAGAGCAGAGCAGATTTTGTAAAGCATGGAACGTCTTTGAGATACGTATGCTGCAGCGCAGGCACGTGCAGCTCAGATGTGTACAGTAACTGCCCAGCTCTGCGCTGTGCCGTCTGCACTGTGGCTGCGCGGCCTGCTTCGCCTGCCTCTCATCATATGCCCACCCTTATTAATGTATGAAGTTAATTAAATATTATTTAAAAAAAACAACAAAATCAAATCAAAATATGTTTTATTAGTCTTTGGCACTCATTGGTGTAACATAAATTTGTTCTTACGAGTATAATTTAAAATAAGAAAAATCATAATCACTGGATCAACAAAGCTTTTTTGGATTTAGCTGGCCGCCCTCTTTTTCTCTTCTCGCCAATAGGGATATTTCTGGCTTCAGGAGGTGGTTCCACGTACTTCAGCCTGATTGTTAGTCCCAATAGATGTTTGCAGGTATACTGTTTTAGGAATGTAGGACAGTTACACCTACCGGATAACCAATCTTCGCTGTTGATGGGTAACATTACTTCCCATTCACTGAAAAACTGATCTTTAAAATCATCGAAGCTTCTCCAGTGTTCATTGAAAGTTTTGCATTCCATGTTATCACCGGCTGGTATGCGGTAGTATTTCGCTGAGTCAGTTGTCTGTTTGACGGGTAGTCTTTTAGGCAGTTTAGCCCATTGATACGCTTCAGTCCATTGTTTGAGAGTAATGGTGGGTTGTTGAGAAACGGACTTATTATTTTTATAAATGTTAGACCATTCGGTCACCATATCTTTTGCGACCACCAGGAATCGCGACAGTGAGTGACGCTCACGTAAGGTATAGTCATCTTTTATAGTTCGATTAAATGCTTCCAGTGCATTGTTAGTTACTGGAGTACCTGGAAGAACTCCTAAATACCAATTGCGATTCATAATCAGCCATTCTTCTTCAAAGTATTTTATAAATTCTTTTTCATCTCTCCATTTCGCCAAAAAACTTTCACAAGCACGGTCGAAGACATCGGGAGACGATGAACACTGCAAAGCGGCTATATCAAATAATATTTGCTTTCGCTGTGATTTGTCCACTAACTTTTCAACTTGTTTTTGGATATTTTTTTTTGCATGTGCCCAACACATTCTTATTTTGGCATTAGGTCCAAAAACTTTTAAGAATGCATTTTGTATGCTTTTTGCTGCATCAGAGATCGATACTTCTGGAGTCAAGTCTTTTTTGTGTATAGAAGAAACACTGTTCTTAAGAGCCGTAAATACAAATGTAAAGTCAGCAGTTCGTTCCGTGGATGTTACGCTTAGAGCAAATGTATGAAAACTTCTGTCACGATCAGTTGTTCCAACGATGAGTACCGGAAAACCCTGCCAGATTAATTTATAAGTTGCATCAGCGTGAACAATTTTACAATCGCTTGCAGGGCTCAGTAAATATTTAGTTGATAACATAAAACGAAAGTAGGGGTCTTTGTCATCGTCAGAAACTTCGAATGAAACCACAAAGACACAATGACAATCTTCAGGAATTTGTGAGTGAGATATAAGCCACGCCTTCAGTTCACCCAGGCTAATAGTAGACGGCCCGTACTTTTGTTGACGAATTTGAGCCAAGTAATTTTCAGTTGTGTGTTGTCTAACACACAACTGAAAAATTACTTGGGTGTAACTGTAACTTTATACCTTTTTTTTCCGCCAAGGCACTCATTATTGCCTTTGGTTTCAGTTTGAGTTCAAATAGTTTATCTATTTCTTTGCAGGTTTCCGCAGAGATACCGAATGCCAAAAGTGATCCCAACGAATCATGGTCGTGATTTTCTTCTGTCCGATATAATATCACTTCATCTGACGTAGAATCAAACAACAAGTAAACTGCCGCCGAACACTGCAACCCGCGACGTTTTACTTTATTGCAACGATAATATCTCTTAACACCTTCTTCAGTGTTATGTACTTTTTCGACAGACCACACTCCTTCGTTCTTAATGAGAACTTCGGCATCACGTATATTTGAAAATTTCTGCACTATAACCCAAGATCTTCCTTGTTTGCGTCTTCGTTTCATTTGTAACTGATTATTTTCTTGGTCTGTATCAGTATCAGAATTATTAAGTAGCGGAGCTTCAACAGTACTTGGCCCCGCCAAAGCTTCGTCAGACATCGTAAACAAAGCGCGTGCGCTACGAGCATAAACAGTACACAACTAGCTTTTAACCCGCTACAGCGACAAATGAGTGAGAAGCGCGCGGCCTGTGCCTACGCATCGGGGGTGGTTCTCCAGGGTGCGGGGTGCGGAGTGTGGGGTTAAGAAATAAAGGTATACAATTTTATTGTAATTTTAGTCTTACACTAAAGTAGTCTGGGGTCAAATAATGTATTTTGGATGGCGACTTACTATTTTGGAGTAAGATTTTTGGTAGTAATATTAATCTTTGAGTTGGATAGAATTTGGTGACCGTTAATCCATTTTGGGAACCAAAAATAATATTTGTGCGAGGTTTGCGATTTTTCTGATGTTATTTTATTTATTTTGAATCATAATATTATATACTTTAGGGCCCTTTTAATAAAGTCAATTTATTTTTTTTGGAGTTGATTATTTTTTTTGGTGCCTCAGCTTAGAGTCTTAAAAATATTTTTGGTGATCGTCTAAATTATACCCTTTTTTAAATGTAATATCTGATTTTCCATTTTAATCTTTGCCTGTAATTGCTTCAGCAAATTGCTACCTATTAACCCATCATACCTATCGTCAACACTGTAGACATAAAACTTATGGAACTCTTTACTTCCAAAGGTAACCGGTAAGGGAATAATAGCCGTTTCACTATGAACACTTGATGCGTTAGTGCTAACAACTTCGAAGGGTTCATACTGTAAATAATTTTTAAAATATTTATTCGCTATATACGGGCTTATAAACGATCTAACACTCCCCGTATCTATCATAAAAACTGCCTTTAATTCTGGTATTACTATATGTGGTAAATTTAAGCGTTTATTACAATTTATTTTTATTCGTTCTCTGTGGTAGAGGCCGTTATGCAAAAATTTTCCGCCCCGGGTTCTTCGGGAGAAAATTCTTGGCACTCATTGTACGAATTACTTGAACTGTGTTCATTATTACTAGAATTATTTATGTAATTAACACGTCGCGAACTTGCAGTACGCATGGTGACATCAGTTTTCGCACCCGACGTAGATGCTTGCGCTGCAAAAGACGGCATGCCCGGTGCATGTGCCGCGAACTGTTGGTTCTGTTGTGCAACCGGAACAGATGACCTACTTGACTGCGGTGACGCATTATTGTTGTTTGTACGATTAAAATTGTCTTGATTTCTTTGAGTATTATTATGTTGTTTATAATGTCTGGGCTGATGCGAATTGTTCGGTGTAGATGTGCTGTTTGTAGCACTATTCGGTACAGGTGTACTTGATATGCTATGTGAATCTTTCTTTTGTTTGTATATTAGATTCAAATGCATTTTGGTTATTAGGCAAATTGGGTCTGTTATTTCTAATAAAATTACGCCTGTCGTTTGTTTTCGACTCATAGACTGCCTGGAAGTTTTGTTCTTCTAAAACTATTTTTAATGCATCCTCTAACGTTGTGACGTCGCGCAAACGAACTAATTTAACTAGAAATGGCGGTAAATTAAACAAGAAAACATTCATTGCTCTGTTACTATAAATTATTTGCTTAGCCTTACGTAGAGAGTCATCAATGATAGTTTCTGATATTTTAGCAAATAAAATACTTCTCATCCGCTGTATTCTATGGCAAAAATCTAAATAACTTTCACCCTTATTTATTCTACACGATTCTAACTCCATTGCTAAACAATCTTCTGTGTGTGGATCACCGAAGTGTTGGTTAACAACTTCTTTAACTCATCCCACGTACCTATAGATTCTCTTTCGCCTACCAAACTGGCTGCTTCGCCCGATAACCTACTTGTTACTACATGAAATAAATATTCATTTTGGGCTGCGGTTCCTAAGAACGTATTCAAAATGTATTCACATTTTTTTATATATAAAGGCAACATTCTAGTGTAGCCACTGAATATTGGTATGATGTTAACCAATTCCTGTGGAACACGGGTTACGTTTTCCATTGTGAAAAGTTATGAAAGTAACAAAGGCAGAGAAAAACAAATCACACTAATGTGCTACTAAAATATCAGTACTCTAAAATATTAGTACAATTAAAATCTATGCAAATATTATTACGGCGTTGTCCAATCTCTAATAATACACAATCACATAGACTATTACAAGGTTGGGATATAGATGGAAGAGCTGAGAGGAAGTTGAAAAAGATTTACTCACAATTCCGCAGCTAGCTCCATGCTCCCTGAATTACTGCTGTGGCTGGTCCTCTTCCGTAACTCGAAGTGGCTTCTTAATGAATTTATTTGTTTCGGCGATCTCTGCTAAACTGTAGACACGGACGTCGGCTGCTCCACGTAGAATTGTATACACGGCAGACTGACTACAGAGATCCTACCGGCTGCGCCCATTAAGTAAGCGACAACGGAAGTATTTAAAAAATAACTTTATTCCGACAGAGTTACAGCGAAACAGTAATTAACTAAATCTAATAAAATATTGATCTTATATACTAACTTAATTACTAACGTAGTACATACACAACGTGATCAGACCGACGCATGTTCTAGATATTATAAATGCTGATCGCGCAGTGGGAAATTGGGAAATAATAATCTAGTTAATACTTATTGGCTGACAAAGCTAATAATGGTAGGTTGGGGTTCCTTAACTCGCGCCTCCCCGTAACGGACACCCGCGCTGGTCCTCGCGACGGAGCACTTTTGTATGAAACCGCGCGGGTGCCCGCTTAACGCAGTTTCAGGCCTTATCTGCAAAAAAGGCGGCAAGTAACTGTGCGAATGTCAGAAATGACAATTTGAAGTGGCAGCTGAGTTTTCTAATAATGTTGCCAGGTAAAGTAATTGAGAAACAACATAAGTCCCGGACTAATGTTGTTTCTCAACTACATGTTTTTTTGGTCATTTATAAATCACCGTAGAGAGGTGGACTCGTGCTCTTTCTTCGCGACTTGGTGTATTCTCATATAAATGACAAATTGGCATCACTAACTTAATTTACGTCAAAAATGTGACTTATGTTCTTTCTCAAATAACCTATTCAGATGCAACAAAGGTTTGCCCAAAAACCCTGTCGGTACTCCAATAAAGGTTTATTTTAGGTAGTTTAACAAGTCCCATATACAAGATTAATCCGAAGAACCGTTTCATCTCAACTTTTGTGGTTGCTTTCCAGTTATTTAAGCGAGACGAAGGCTTTGCACTAGGTCCTTATTGCTCTGCAAACAAATTGGTTTGAATAACAATTTCTTCGAAAATTTCATCCGGAACCATCAAGCTAAAATATTCTCCTGGAGCAGCATTTCAAAGTTGCGAAACAAATGGTTGTCTCATACCTGAAAATGAAACAAATATACACCTTATCATACGGTTTAATATACAAATATTAACATAGAAACATTACCGACCGACCGAATAAAACGACCAATATATGTATAATACACAAATATCAACACAGAAACATTACCGACCTAGGTATCGAACCCGGTAGCGCTCGCGGCAATTTCTGCCATATCGATTTTATTTATATACAGATCTATTTAGCGTCTATCTATTCTATTACTATAATAAAATCATAAAAAGCAAAACTTTGTTGCCTAACATCTTGAAAATGGTTGAACGGATCTTGATGTTTGGCACAGAAATATGTTACGTATAGTCCGAAGTAGAACAAACAAAAAACAAAACAAACAATAAAATAATATATTATACCTGTTTGTTCTGTAAACGCTATAACAGATGGTTGATGTCCTTTTGGTTAAAGCCGTTTTTGTGACATCTATCATCTATCAATATTTTCATTCACAATTTTTTCCACGTCATCAATTTCACTCTCAGATTCACTAGGAATAAACATACGTTTGAGTTTTTTTTTAAGGATATATTAATAAAGGATATTATAATCTTCAATCTCTGATTTTTCATTTTCACTCAAATAATTTTTTCTAGCAGTTTCTTCAAAAATACTAGCTTCTAGTAAGTCAATGTCGCGCAAATCATCTAATGAAATATCTATAAAATTCACGTCGAAATCTTTACTATTCTCCATGTTGAATCACGAAATCTTACAAATTAAAAAGCACGAGCGTCCGTCACGGGTGCACCGTCCAAGCGCTAACAGACGACTGCGGGATGCGGGTGACTGGAGAAGTGCCCGCCCCGGCGCCGCCCCGTAACGGAAATTCACATTTTTACTATAAAGGCGCCACGTAGGTCACCGGTGGCCTAGCTCATTTATACCGCGTGCATAAGGCCAATTATGACCTATGCATGTGCAGTCTTTGCACACGCGAAACCCCACCACGTCCATAGGATGCAGACCCTCCAAAACCGTTTTCTCCGCAACGCCACAGGTTCGCCTTGGTACGTTCGGAATGCTAATCTCCACCTCGATCTTAAACTCCCGACTATCCATCAATTCATGAAACGCATCTCCAAGCGTTTCTTCGATAGGGCCGCAACCCACCGCAACCCTCTGGTTGTCGCGGCAGCCAACTACATCCCCTCCCGCATTAGCAAGACCCGCCGTCCGCGGCATATTCTAACCGACCCTGATGACCCCATTACCCGCCTCCAGGAGAGCAATAGGGCCACCAGCACCTTACTTAAACCGAAACGTCCGTCATACCGACCTCGCCGCCGAGGTCCGTCGTCGCGACACTCCCGACTAGCTAATAGTCCCCCCCGACCCTTGCATGAGCCAGCCCGCGTCGCTGAGCCTTTAGTTAACGACCCCCCAGATCCAGCCTATCCCTTGCTGATCCCCCCCACCAGTGACTCCCTAAGCCGAGGTCCGAACCCCACAGGGGGTGCCCTTAGGTGTTAGTCGCTTAGTTTGTAGTTTTTCTTTAGTTTGTAAGCCCCTGGCTGGAGGCCTTAGATTCGCGTCTAAAGTCATTCGCAGGGAAAGCCCGCTTAAGTAGTAAAAACCCTCGAGTTAACTACGAGAAGTCATTGTCCAAAAAAAAAAAAAAACCGGTGGCCTCATGTGGTTTTTTCGAAATAATTATGAAACGCAGCTTCTGATCGAATCCTGAATTAGATATATTTTAAAATATTGATATTGCCCACCTATTTTCATCAAAAAGATTTTTACTAATTTTTCTCATTTACACTACGGCAGTCAACGTGTTAAAAGAAGTAAGAAAACAAGCGTTCTTCAAATAAAAATCATATATTTTATATAGAAAATATAGAAATTGACCATTTTTATTGCAGCAACTGATTAAGCTTGTCCATAGAAACCATTTAGGGTCTGAGAAGCATGGCCCGCACCGTTTCAGAGTTATGGGCCTTTTACTTTTTTTTGTTTTATATAAATGATTTATATTTCCAAAATGGTAGCTCGGATGAGATTGTTTTCGGCAAAGAAATTGTTGCTCTATTCAAAAGCCATGAGGTGATGTAACTAGCAAAATCTTGGAAAAAAAAATGACTTTTACTACAACGCAAGGTGAAAAAAAAAAAACGGTATTTTTCCTTAAATTCATATTGGGCTGCTGCTAGCACATTATTTAATTTCATACTTATTAGTTTTAACTGCTATGTCGCTGCGTGACTTAGTATCGATTGTGACTTTGTGAGAAGTATTGGTAGGACTAAGATTAGGGCCACCCACCCATGCATATGGGCATGCATTTTCAATATTTAGACGCGTATAGGGCTATACTGCGCATATGCAGTACCAGGCCACGTTGGCCAAGCTTCGTAAATTATCGGCGGGGACAAGTAGGCCTACATCGGCAATTTCTTATTTGGATACCATTCCTTCCTAGTCCTGGGTATATCCTGTCTATGTCACGCAGCAAATGGCGGAACCTTACAGCATCCGAGGTAAGGCTTTTTAAAATATTTTGTCGGTACATGTATTCGCCCATGTACCGCTTAAACCGCCGCTGACTCCTACAGGTGTGACATTGGCGCTTTAATTCTAGCCATTGCCGCTCCATTGTGTTGGTATGTACTTTGCACCGAACGTTATTTGAGCCTGGTACTGGGATCCACAGGGATATTAACAGTCCTTGCCGTAAATTGTCGGCTGTGGTTGACACTGGAATATCCACGCATACCCAGTCTCAAGTGCACGCCCATGTATGCCCGGAGCTGGTACATAATGTAGGAGTTAAGTCTAACATTTTGTTGAATGATTAGATCTAATGTGGCCCTATTTTTATTGGGTACCAGCTCCACGTGATTTTTTTTTTGTGAGTTGGCTTATGCAACCAAATGACTACGTTTGCCTCTGCAATAATCGATCCCTGTGGTATTTGTTGGTGTAAAGGTGGGTTTCGTCGACCTCCAGTATGTCGTTGTCCCCGCCGATCATATCGCGGTCATGAGCTTCGGCCACCTCGCATACCTCGCGTAGGTAATGAAAAATCTGTATGACCGTTTTTCGTGTCACCCCTACGTCTCTAGCAGCTTGCGATACTTTGTCTCTCCGAAAGAAGTGGAGCAAAAGCCTGAGCGTATTCAAAATTGAAACATTGCTGCATTCAAAAAGGTCCCCTTTAGAGGAGACCTAATGACGTTGCAGCCTGCTCTTCTGCAACGCCTTCTGAGCCCCAACTTATAATTAATATTGTATTCGGCATTCATCAGACGCCTACAGGATGGGCAGCACGGTGTCTGTGAAGGAATTAGGAGCCACCGTTTTGCCGCTTCAGTGGCCCTTTCCTCACTGGAAATAGCCGCAGCATAATTCCATATGTTAAAATTTCTATCTAAAACAACACACTTACAAAGAAGATCGGCAGGTTCAGTGTCGCTCTATTTAAGAAACGACCCTAAACTAAATTATGTGCATTTTATAGATCAAGTATAGTAGTTTATTTTCCGGATTAAAGTTTTTTTTTTATTTTGTGGGAAATGAGAAATATATTAAAAATAAATATTTTGTTAAATCAGAAATAAAAGTAGCAATAACTAAACGGAAAACAGCGATGTTGAAGTAATCATTGCCATTTTCAGTAGAATAATACTTTTAGTAGAATATGAATGTTGGCTGGGTGGTTAAAAACTAACAACCGTTTTATAATAACACTACGAACACATTTTTTTCTTTTTATATTAATAGACATTAATGCGATTGCAATATTCTCTTGCAATATTAAAGTAAACATAACATAATCGTTAGTTTTTGCAGTTTGTACCTGGCAACATTAAACAATTCGCATTTCTGACAATGTCTGTTCTGTCATCCTGTGATCTGTCACAGTCGTCGTACGTATCCTTGCGATCTGTTTGCCGTCTGTTATTTGTTTTCTTTCCAACTCATTAGTGTTTACTTGCATTGTTTATTCCGCGTCCAGTTGAGCTTTCGAGTTCCTGCGTGTTGAGTACTTGTGATAGTGAACACTTTTTTTTGAGACAGGACTCTATTTGTTATAAACATGTCTCGTTCTAACGTTCGGTGTGTTAACTGCGAACTTCGGTTGACGAGACCGCGTCATCGTCTTTCAAACGAAAACGAAGACCTTAATATTATAAGGTTATGGACTTATCCAAGGGAGGTGAGTAAGAATATTCAGGTCATTTTTAAAAAAATGTCCACAGTTTCTGCAGATTTATAATAGTTAATAAAGCAGTATTGGTTTTGCACCACTTTCAACTCCCTCAAAGTTCATAATAAGTAAACGCAAGTGGAAAAAAATTATGCACAAGTCATGCTACTTTGTAAGAGTGTGATTAATCCTTCGTCACCCACAGGGTCACAAGATTTTCTCAAGATGTTTTCCTACCCTGTTAGCAAATGATAATTATAGTAAAACATTTTATTAATCTGCTTATATTGACAGGCCATGTGTTATGATCTATTTTTCTAAGCCTAGATTTTCTCTACTAATTATATACCTAACATACTTAAATGTTTAATTGTTTATTCTATAAGAAGATGCTTTGTATGACTTCCACTGTGTATGACATATGTTTTTTTTTTTTTTTGATATATCACTGTCATAACTGGACACTACTGTAATTAAAAATACCCAAATGAGTAATACAAAGACACTGATGTGTTCAACCTCTAAGTGTGTGGTTGACGAGGCTATTCAGATTGTTACAGAGTCTAACAGTTTTTTATTATTATGTTACTCGCAGACAACTGATGCTGACTTCGTATGCCAGGCTTGTTGGGAATTAGCAAGTCATGCAACTAACCAAGTTGCACCTGAAAGACAAGTTGGACATCAAAATGTTTGTGTTGGATGTGGCAGGTCCATTCTAAGAAGCAGAAGTCGTTTAGTACTGAGAGAAAACAGTACCGATGAAGAACAACAACTTGCTGCAATCATTTCACAGTGGATACAGCACCATCAAGTAAATATATTTATTGTCTTTATAAAAATATTTTCTAATTATTTCTGATGTTATAAATATTGCTTGTATTCATGATTGTTTTTGTTTTAGATTACTCCTACTGATGAAGCATGTGGACCATGTTGGCTACGAGCTCAAAGAATATTGCGTCGCAGCACTAACACCCAAACGCCCAATTTAACAGTGGTGCTTCAGAGGATATGGTTATATCCCCGCACCAAAGCCCTCAACATGAGGAAATTGGAGATTGCTGTGTGAATTGTGACATACAGCTGCTGACTGCAGAAAATAAGCATTGTCTGTCTTCAGAAAGTGAGCATTTTATAAGAGTTATAAAGCTGTGGACATATCCTAGAAACGTAAGTTACAGGCTATTATAATCATAATTTTTTTACTGTTTCAGTAAGTTTTAGTCAAAAATTCAATGAGAAATAAATTGTAAATACTTTTTTTTTAGATTGTGGACACCGATTATGTTTGCCACACCTGTTGGGAGCTTGCGAACCACCAGGTTTTATCTGAAATTCCAGAAGAGAATCCAGTGCAACAATCTGGAAATCAGGAAATACCACAGCAGCAATACATTACACTGCCAAACATTAGACGAGCTGCTGACACTAGAAGGCACTGCTTGTTTCCTGACTGCAGGAATCCTGAGCGTTATCATATTCCGGACACAATACGTAGACGGGTGATGAGTGACTGCAACTTTTATATACCTAGAGGTGCAAGGATATGCGGTTACCACATGGGTAGAAACATATTTGGTGAACTGTACACATCTGAAAACACATTAGACCATTTTAATTGTTTCCAAATTGAAGATATGGTTTTCATACTATCAGAACCTGTAAGTGTTTTTAATTTTGAAGACATCCAGGGTCTGCCAGAATATTTGGCACATTATTTTCTGGGAATTTCCTTATCCCAACATCAACAAATAATGAACGAAACAAGAGGACTTCGTGAAATGCACAGAGGAAGTTTTGCATTAAGTGCATTATTATGCAAATTAAGGACGGGAGACTCGGGAGACAGGCTATCGAGTTTATTTCAAACGCCAAGGCGCACTGTGGAAACCCTGATGAACAAGGCTAGGGACATATTAGCTCAGGAGTATGTGCCTCAGCATTTGGGTCTGCATCATATAAGCTGGAGTAATGTCATTAGTAAAAACTCATATATAGCAAATAGTTTATATGGCAGACCTGATCTCCCTCTGGAAAGACAAAATGCAATTGTTATCTGTGATGGCACCTATGTTTATGCCCAAAAAAGCTCAAATTATTTATTTCAAAAAGAGACTTATTCCCTCCATAAGTATCGAAATCTCATAAAGCCATTCATGATTGTATGTTGCAATGGATACATCCTGGATGTTACAGGGCCATATCCTGCCACTACTAACGACGCGTCGATAATCATGGATTTATTAAACAAAGACAGTTTTTTGGATTTTTTTAGAGAAGATGATGTTTTTATTCTCGATAGAGGCTTTCGCGATAGTGTAGACGCTATACATCAGCGTGGCTTCCTCGCCCATCTACCAGAAACCCTGTCACCAGGTCAATCCCAGTTAACTACGTTAGAAGGGAACAGGTCTCGCTGTGTGACAATAAATAGATGGGTTGTGGAAGCCGTTAATGGCAGGATAAAAAGAGACTTTAAAATATTCAGGCACGAATATTTTAATCGTGCATGCCCTCACATGATGAAGGATTTTTCCATTGCAGCAGCTCTGCATAATGCATTTGCAGTAATGTTTGTAGATCCAAGTAATGCGGAACAAATAGCCAATATTATAAATGAAAGGCTTTTTGCAGAAAACACTTTAGCAGAAATAGTACGAGAAGAGAATCTCAACAGAAGAAACTCTATATTTATAAGTATAACCAATTCAAATATTGTGTTCCCTAGCCTGTCTATAGAAGAATTGGTCCTCTTTGCTTGTGGCACTTATCAAATTCGACAAGCTAGGTCATACATAGGTGAACAATTACGCTATCATGGCCTTTACACAATAGAAGTTTGCAGAGAGGACCGTGTCAATTTAAGCAGGTTAGGGGGAATAAGTCCTTATTTGATTCGAGCAAAAGTAAAGTCCCGGCATGTGTCACGAAAATCCTATAATGTTTTTATATCAATAGATCGGCAACAAGTGGGTAGGAATGCCATCACCGGATATTGTTGCAATTGTATTGTTGGTTTGCGCACTGTGGGATGTTGCTCTCACGTAATGAGCATAGTATGGTATCTGAGCTACGCGCGTCACCAGGATAATATAACTCCACCTGCACAATTCCTTAATCAAGTTTTACTCAGGCTAGACACATAATTGTTAATAATAAAGAGATAACTATCTATTAAATGTTTGTAAAAAATCTTTGTTTTATTTTATAAAATAACTAGCATCGCTCCGCAGTTTCACCCGCGTAGTTCCAGTTCCCGCAGCCGTATTCCTGCGGGAACTGGAACTACGCGGGTACAGGATAAAAAATATAGCCTATATTACTCAGTGATAATGTATCATAGCTTTCTGACGGCAAAAGAATTTTTGAAATCGGCCCGGTAGTTTTTAAGTTTATTGGTTACATACAAAAATACAAATCTTTCCTCTTTATAATATTAGTGTAGACATGTTACCTTACCTACCTACCTTATTTCTAGACCTGGCTTACATTGCTAGGGATACATATTATCTATGAATGCCGTGCTTTAGGCCTATGAATAGTATATAATACAATATATAGAGATGACAAACAGGTATAGGTACGGTTCGCCTGATGATCCAGCAACATTAAAAGGCCATAACCTTTTGTTATAGGTACTTAACAACCTCCTTACACGTACATCCTATACTTTTCGCCTCAAAATAAAACCGTTATTAAGTATACTTAAAACATGTAGGTAGGTGCATTGTATTCTAAAATGAATTAATCTGCTCAGTACACATCAATCATGATAATCAATCATATCAATACACATTTCACAACATAAATAACCTAAAAGGTAAATCTTTAAAAGGATTTTCTATCAAAATCCCATTACAAAAAAATATGCTATGATTACACTTTATGTTATTAGGCCCTAGATCCATCCCTTTCAGATGTTTTCACTAATGCACGCGAAGTATAAAGGCGACACTCAAAGTACATGGGGTTTTGCCAATCTTCTTTTTAACCCAGAGATTAGACCTATCGTACCCGAAGGATTATGATGCGCTGAATCCGAATCCGTGTTCAGAATGCCTCCTATACGTCTGGTTTTCGAGATATCCTAACTTAAAAGTGCAAAAGACGCGTTTTTTTGCAGTTTTTGAGGTTACGTGACAGAAAGAAATAAATAATTATCAAAAAACGTTGTTCATTTCTTTTTCATTCAATCATTTCTTTCCTTCTCAATCATTTCTTTCCTTCTGTAACGTAACCTGAAAAACTGCAAAAAACGCGTTTTTTGCTCCTTTACGTTAGAATGTCTCGAAAACCAGACGTATATGAGCAATTCTGAGCACGGATTCGGATTCAGCGCATCAAAATCCTTCGGGTATGTTAGGTCTGGTCTCTGGGTCTGGACTTTTGTTAAATTTTGTCGGCCTGTGAGTGAAAATGGTTCCATTTTTATACTAAAACCTAAAACCAATAAAAACTACAAACTGCAACTTAAAACTAATAAATTAAAAAAAGAAAAAGTTTCAACTCGTTGACTGCAATTCCCAACTGAACTTATTCTGGAATAATTTGCGTGAAACTTTTGGTGGGGCGTAGTATGCTTTTGGATACCCCCGTGTCGCTTTGGTACGAGAGCTCGCCTCTTGCCAAAATGTTGTTTGTTCTTTTCCCTCGTCTCAAAATTACCCTTTTCACTTAACTTATTAGAAAGTGAAGTGCCACTTACTGGCAGGCTTGACCGTTTCTCCCACTGCAGAACGATAATCATAAACTGGTACTTCTGTTCCTAATTTATGAACAGTTGCGTATGCCGCTATTATTGCCACATATTCTTTTGAATCCACTATTGTTTCCAGTTTTTTACGTATTTGAACATTTGTTAGTGCAAAAAATACGGTCAGCTGGCAGAAACGAATGTCCAGTTACTGGAAATATAATTTCGATAGTTTTTTAAAGCTGGGGATACACATGCCAGTAAATCGGGAAAGAAGCTGGCATGAAAGTTACTGGCATGTATAGTCTAGTCAACAAGTGCAAAAACGTGACAAATAGAGATAAAGGTCCTAAAAATATGAGCGATGGCTCATTCGATTCGGAATCACCTCTAGAAAAATGTTTTTGAAGGATTTTGGTGCAGGTAAAAAATTGCAATTGTTATTAACAAAATAAGATGAAAAAAAAAAATGATATTTAGTTTTTTGTTAATAACTCGAAAAATATTAACATTTAAGCAAATTTGAAAAAAAAAGCTCGTTAAAGAGGAGGACATTTCCAATAAAAAGTACGGACTCCCGGAACTCTATCTCCATTATTTATAATTTTAATTTGACGTTGAAAATAGGGCTCCGCGCGGCTGTTACGGCATGCGCGCGCCGCCGCTAAAGAGAGTTCAGCAATAAAAATATTTTTTTTATAACATAAAATGTGATTTTAAAAATTTGAAAAAAAATCTAATATCTTCTTATCACTTGAAAGAATCGAGCCCTGAAGAGAAAAAGTTTAATCAGCAGTTTTCTAAAAGTTATTCAATTGTTAACTAATAATTTTTTTCCCAATTTCCACTGGCATAAACAATGGGATGAGAGGTATAAATAATTGGCCTATAAATTTTAAACTTCGTGGAGCCCTTTTGATATATGTACTTTATAAGATCCTGCGATAAATTTTCATAAAAGTTAATTAATTTGTTAATTATGATTTTTTATAACTATTGAAAAATTAAAAATGTGTAAAATGTTGATATTTTTTTTTTTTAATTAGTATTTAGCTATGCCTGTTTTCACATTAAACATTTTTATCAACATTTTTTAGATTTTTAATTTTTCAATAGTTATTTTTCAAATTATTAAAATCACATTTTATATTACAAAAAAAAATATATTTTTATTGCTAAACTCTCTTTAGCGGCGGCGCACGCATACCGTAACAGCCGCACGGAGCCCTATTTCCAACGTCAAATTAAAATAATGGAGATAGAGTTCCGGGAGTTCAGACTTTATTATTGGAAATTTCCTCCTCTTTTACGAGCTTTTTCCAAAATTGCTTAAATGTTAATATTTTTTGAGTTATTAACAAAAAACTTAATATCATTCCTTTTCATCTTATTTTGTTAATAACAATTGCAATTTTTTACCTGCACCAAAATCCTTCAAAATCATTTTTCTAGAGGTGATTCCGAATCGAATGAGCCATCGCTCATATTTTTAGGACCTTTATCTCTATTTTTCACGTTTTTGCACTTGTTGACTAGACTAGTACGAGTAACTGGCACACTGCGGATACATTTGCAAGTAATACTGGCATGCATACTGTGCCCTTGCATGCCAGTACTACCATCGCGTATACACAGGACAGTTCGTAAGAGTATTTCGTACCTACCTACCTATTCTTGCGCGCCAAACATGGATAACAATCGAAGTGAATTAAACAAAATGTATTGTTACTAGCAATTGAATGTGTAGCTAAATTAATGAGAGATAAAAAGAAAAAACGAAGACGGGTTTGGGTAAGAGATTGAATTAGTAGAAGAGAAGATTTTGGAGCAAGTAGTTGTCTGCTTAAAGAAAAGCGTCAAAAAGATCATGATGGTTACAGAAACCATTTGAGAATGCTCCCAGAGAAATTTGATGAATTGTTAGGAAAAATTTGGGACGAAATAACAAAGAATGATACGCACATGCGAAATGCCATCCCGGCAATAACCAAATTGGAAATAACACTAAGATTTTTAGCTACAGGTGATTCATTTGTATCTCTTAGAAGCATTGTACAGAGTAGAAAAATCGACGATTTCACAGTTAGTTCCAGTTGTTTGTAGTGAAATAGCTACTACACTAAAGGATTTTATTAAATTGAGTAAAACAATTTTGAATATCTTTCATGTTTTTTAATTATTTCAGCATAGACATTAGGCATTATTCCAAGCTTGAGTACGATATATTTTGCTCGTGGCACAGTTTTATTGACTCCATAGATAAATGAGATGATAGATTATCGCCTATTAGGACTTTTTCTCCAACCTTATCTTTGAAATGAGGTATAATGATCGTCTTAGTTCAATCTTCAAATATAGTTGCGTCAAACCAACCGGATTGCGTGCGATTATATCTTGCTCCTGGTGGTCCGTTTTCAGTCCATGTGTCATACAAATTCTGAGCCTTGTACGGTGGCAGTAAAACACCGTCGGCTGTAGCGGCTATCATCAATGGAACTGAAGACTGAGCTATTCATTACCCTCTCTGGATACTTCGATCCTCGTTTAGTTATGATTTTTTTGCGTCCTGGGTCGTCGGTCAAATTCGTTTCATCGTATTTTATTATATTGCTCGGATTTATGCCTGCCAATGACTCTCCTAACCCCTAGAAATACTCTTTGATCGTCTTTCGTGAAACTTCTGCCCTTTTTTTAATATTTTGACTATATCTTTGGGAAATTTGGTTTTTATGACGTTTTAGGAAACCCGCGACGAAGTTGGGTTCTGATTAATTATTTTTAAATATCAGCACTGTCCGGCTCACTTGGTCAAGATAAGCCTTAACAATGGTTACCTGTCATAAGTTCGAAAAATATTTGACCGAATTTCATTTCACCTAAAACTTTTCAATTATCTTCGTTTCGATTTTTTTTCACTTCATCGAGGTCACGTATACCACTGTATCAGTTGACCTATTATCAATTCGACTTTTTTCGTTACTCCGATGTTTTATTTGGTCGAAAAACTTTTTAACGAAGTTATACTTAGCCGAAATAACGTTTGTTCGAAGTATTATGTTTCCGAACATTCATTATACCTCTGTTTTAATTACCATATTTAATTTCACCGAACGCCTAGAAAGTTTGTGCACACTATTTCATTAAAAATGTTTGCTGTTACTTTTTATCAGGCACTATTCTAAGCGTAGATAGACAAAAAAAAAGTGTATACGTCGGTATTCCATTATCATAAATGACATTTGCTGTTAATTACATAGTTGATGTGGGTCGTATTTCTTGCAATTGGTTCTCAGTTTACAATTTTATCGTTAAAAGTATTAATTATTATGAGTGAGCGATTTGCTAGTGTGTATAAATCGACAAGAGGAAAATTTAAGTTATACTATTGT
Source organism: Aporophyla lueneburgensis (assembly GCA_932294355.1). Taxonomy (NCBI): domain Eukaryota; kingdom Metazoa; phylum Arthropoda; class Insecta; order Lepidoptera; family Noctuidae; genus Aporophyla; species Aporophyla lueneburgensis. The sequence continues at coordinate 24,202,584 of OW028735.1, forward strand.
GGCTTTAGTTATAACCAAAATAAAGTTATTAACAACCGGTATTATTGGATTTGTGAACATAGGAAACATTAAATATATAAATGCAGTGCATCTTTAGTCACAATTATAAATGAAACGAATGAACTACTACACAACTTGCACAACACACCAGACTTATCCAGTCACAACCATGAACCAGATCCTGAGGAAAGAAATTGCGGATTTCTGGCAAAAAATAAAAAATGAAGCACAAACTGGATTAAAACCCTGTAAAACCCTGTCAACTGGATTTAAACCCTGTTTTTAGTGGTGTTGAGTGTGGCCGATTGTTGGCACTTATATTGGTGGGGTCAGTCTGCTCATCGGTGGACTCGATCGGCTCATCGGTGGGGTCAGCCGACTCAGTTTCTGTGTGCTCAGTGGGTTCAGTATCGGAGGACTCTGTAGGAGTCATTGGCATCTGAAACATTTGCTTATTAGTTTAACGCCATATTCTCTGTTCTAATACCTGTTTAAAACATAACATTTGTTAATTTTATTTCAGTTTCCGCGAACTAAAGAGGAATGGAAACGTATATCCAAACAATTTGAAGAAAGATGGAATTTCCCGCATTCCCTTGGAGCGATTGATGGGAAGCACGTAGATATTATACCTCCAGAAAATAGTGGATCGTTCGAGGGCGGCACTGAAAACTTCGGGAATCAAGGAAGTGACACAACATTACTATTTAAAAATGTATTCATTGCTTTTCGAAGTATTCTCCGCGAAATTTGACACATTTTTCCATACGATGGAAACAATCATTGAAGCAACCATTCCATTCGGAAGTTGGGGTCTCCAAAATGGCCGTTTTGTAGGCGTCCACAGCTTCTTCAGGTGATGAAAATCTCTGCCCACGCAATTTATTCTTTATTTTAGGGAAAGTATAAAAATCATTAGGGCTTAGGTCTGGGCTGTACGGCGGATGGTCTAATAATTTTATGTTTTCTTGGTCTAAAAACTCTTTTGTTCTGTGCGCGGTGTGAGAACTCGCATTGTCGTGATGGAGGATGATGCGGCGGTTGCGGTTCTCTTTACGGAGTTCAGAAACGACTTGTGGCAAACAAATGCTAGCATACCATTCTGCATTAACCGTTCTTTGTCCCTCAAGAGGAATAGTCGCAACATAGCCGGTTTTGGAGACAAACGTGGCCACCATTTTTTTTGCAACACTCCGTGAACGAACAATTTTTGTTGGCTTTAACTCATTTTCGAACACCCAAACTCGTGACTGGTTTTTTGTTTCGGGTTCGTAAGCGTATATCCAGGATTCGTCACCTGATACGATGTTGTATACAGCATTTGAGGACCCTGCGCGGAATCTTTCGAGAGTTCTGACGCACCAAGTAACGCGAGCCGCTTTTTGCTCTTCACAGAGCGAATGCGGTATCCATAGCGAAAACAACTTTTTTATACCTAATTGTTCATGCAAGATTATTTGTATTTGACTCATGCCAATGTCTAAAGTTGCCTGAATTTCGCGGTAAGTCACATGTCGATCTTCCTCAATCAGTTTACGCACAGCATCAACGTTTTCTTGGGTGACTGCAGTTTTTGAACGACCTTGACGGGGATCATCACTGAGCTTGACACGTCCACGTTGAAATTCAGCAAACCAGCGATAAATTGTGGTTTTGGATGGGGCTTCATCACCAAATGCAGAAATCATCTGGTCAACACACTGTTTTTGTGTTAAACCACTTCGAAAGTCATAATAAATCATCGCTCTTGAATTTTCTCGAGTCAATTCCATTTTCTCAACGACTAAACAAGTTTAACAAAACCTTGTGACAAGACCGAGAATCTTTATTAAAATAATTAAATGGTATTCTATTTTTAAAACCATGGAGTTTTCAATTAAAAAGATTTAATATGACAGGAACGGTGGAAATATTCCATTCCCGATACTTTTAGTGCAGCCTATGTATTATTTTAATTACAAAGGCAAACATAGCATGGTTCTTGTGGCAATAGTGGATGCGAATTATCAATTCTTGCCGTGCGATTTTGGGACCAATGGCAGGGTTTCGGATGGAGGTGTTCTTCAAAATACTGAATTTTATCAAAAACTTCAAAATAATGATTTATAAATTCCTCACGCAGAAAGTGTGGAAAACAGTTCCAGAAGCTTCCCTTATGTATTCCCGGCCGATGATGCATTTCCTTTAACCTAGTAGTTGCCGCCGCTAGTAGTTTTGTACCTGTAATAAAAAAAAAATACCACTTCGTGTTTTGAACCCAGGTCATCGTGGTGGCGATGTTTAGGTTAATAAACCTAAAACATAAATAGCAACTGTACTTACGCTGCAGGAGATGGAACTCTGTCCTCTGGAGTCTGAGATACATTGGCCAAACTGAAAAAAAAAATTACGTTAGAGCATATGTTAATATTCTTACTTTTTGTTAATTCGTTTAAAAATCCTAACTTACATACGGAGAGTATGTAAGTTAGGATTTCCTATCATAAGTTCGAAAAATATTTAACCGAATTTCATTTCACCTAAAACTTTTTAACTATTATCGTTTCGTTTTGTTTTACTTCATCGATGTCACGTCTGCCACTGTATCAGTTAACCTATTATCATTTCGACTTTTTACGTAATTCCGATGTTTTATTTGGTCGAAAAAGTTTTTACCGAAGTTACACTTAGCCGACATAACATTTTTTCGAAGTATTATGTTTCCGAACATTCATTATACCACTGTTCAGATCAACCTACTCTTTTGTGTAATTAACTAATTATTTAAATGTAGTGGCACTAAATAAAACAGTTGATTATGAACAAAAGTGTTTTTAAAGAGTAAGAAACATGAAAACAAGGATGGTTTCTTCAAGCATGCAGCATGCAAGCAGGCATGAAGCGTACAAACAGGCATGCAGCATGCAAACAGGCATGCAGCATGCAAGCAGGCATGCAGCATGCGAGCAAGCATGCAGCGTCGGACAAGCAAGCAACATGCAATCAGGCATGCAACATGCAGCAAGCATTGTTTCTGTCACGGCTCCGACGCTGCGGGGTTTGGGTGGCCCCACGCGAGCCTATCGTCGCAGATGGTTTTAACGCTCACCACCGCCGACGGGCCTTCAAACCACCTGCACCTCAGCTCGCGGGCCGCCCTACCCCTCAGCGCCTACGCGGGCTTAAATTACACTTTAGGGTAGGGCAGACAAGACTACGTAAACTCGGTTTTACAGCGATTCGTTTCTCACTAAATTTTGTAGTAGAATATATTGACTTTTTATGACACTATGTATATTTTAACTTCATATTGAAAACGCTACCAAGTAACCAGCTATATATTTGAGACCAAATAATATTCTCTAAAATGTTGTTTCACAGTGTTGAAAATATGGCAAATAAATAATTTGGCAAATGAAACACACATGATACTTCGATGATCTAAAAATATGTCAAATAATGCATATAGCAAAAAAGACGTCGGTCAATAGTTTTCGGTGAAATGAAATTCGAACAAAAATAATTCGGAAAAGTAATCGGTTCCCTCTCCAACGGTACCGGCATCGGGGTTTGGGTGCCAGTATTTGGTGCCGAGCTCAGCTCCCGGGACGACTGCACCTCACATCTCGAGGTCGACGCTGCCGGGGACGTCTCACGCGGCGATGGACATCTAGGAGGTGAGGCCCAGACGTGGTACCGCTTGGGGTGCAGTGGTACCTCCAAAGCAACCCCTAACGACAGTCCACTCACAGTATCATCATCTTGGATGAAACCTGAGAGTAAACTACAAAAAAAAAATAGTTAACATAGCGTTAATAACTGAAGACGCATCACATGATTATAAGGTGGATTGATGGTGGATGATCATATAATACGATAAACATACCTGTCTAATACGTCCGGCCTTGCTGAGCGCCCCGTTACCCCTCGGGTACTGAAGCGCCCCCCCTAGAGCCAGCTGCCATCCTGGACGCATCCCGCTTACGTGACCCTCGAGATTGAGTTAGACCGCTGGTTGTTGCTTCGCTACAAACATGAAAAACAAACAACAATATGTGCAAATGACTAGTTAAAAAAAAAGCACGCAGTCTTCTAAGAAACATATATTGATCGCACACACCTGTCACCGATGCCGGTGTTCGTCGGTGGTCTGCCACCTCTGGTTCTCAGACCACGGGTGCGAGCCCGACCGTGAGTTGTCTCTTCGCTACTTCACAGTTAAAAGCCAACAAGCTGTGCAAATTCCAGACAAGCACATAACCAAACATGAAAAAAAAAACGAACAACAAAATGTGCAAATGGCTAGTTAATAAAAAAAAAGCACGCAGTCTTCTAAAAAATATATATTGATCGCACACACCTGTCACCGATGCCGGGGTTCGTCGGTGGTCTGCCACCCCTGGTTCTCAGACCACGGGTGCGAGCCCGACCGTGAGTTGTCTCTTTGCTACTTCACAGTTAAAAGCCAACAAGCAGTGCAAATTCCAGACAAGCGCATAACCAAACATGAAAAAAAAATCAACAAAACGTGTAAATATAAACGTAACGTGACGTGTAAACTTACTTTCATAGTTGTGATGACTCTGCGACATACGTACGCACGGACAGGCGGAAATGACGGAATTATAGAGTTCCGTAATTCCGTTTTTGCCGTTGGCCTTGAGAATTGGATTGTACAGGGGAAGCATACAGGACGCCGACGTGTCTGTTACGAAAATGCCACCCGAGCTACCCGAAACCAGCCTCGGCATCCTTAGGTATAGTTACGACTGGACGAGGCAGTTCTCAGGCGCCCGAAGCCGCCATAAGGCGCACGAGCTGTTCCCAGTCACACCGATACCCACCGATGATGGACACCGCGCCTTAAGGCCGCTATCCCACTAGGCGTTTTACGAGCGTCGGCGTCTCTCGAACGTCTGCGCAGCGTCAACGTTGCGCAGACGCGTTTGTTGGGAATAGGTACAATCGTTTACGACGTTAACGTCGCGTTCAGGGGACCTTAATGCTTGCCACGCGACGACGCGACGTAAACGTCGCGTCTACACGGCGTCGACGCTGCGTTGACGCGACGTTGACGTCAACGCTCGTAAAACGCTAGTAGGATAGCGGCCTAAATCCATACTTACTTTCCATTTCGAAAAACACTATACAGGGTGTGGCGTAAGTAGTGGTCCCCCGTTCAGGATTCGATGAACCAGATAATTAACTATAACAATTAAAAATTTTAACCATTTTTACCCAAGGGTTCCGAAAATATTTCCTTTTTGTATAATATATAATATTTCCTATTTACGAAATTTCTACCTTTTATTACAAATTTGTTTGTAGTTTCAACAAAAACCATTATTTTTTCATTTTGATTTCTGTTAATTACTGCTGAATACTAGAGCTATCACGATAAATTATGATTTTTATGTAAATTCACCTCTTTTGAAGAAAAAGTTAGTTCTTCTCTAATTTTAACCCGAATTTTTAACATACCATCCAAGTTCAAAGGCGATTTTTGTAAAAAAAACTTACTACACTGTCAGTGCACATTTATTTAATAATATGCTTACTAAATACCGATTTCAAAATGGTATCATTATAACAGATATTATTATTTAACAAAAAGATATTCAATTTTAATTGAAGCAAAGAAGATTTTCATTAAACTACTTTTTTAAACTTTATTGCGTTAATACTTAAGATATTTGCAAAAAAATGCACTACAGTGTCAGTACCAATTTGTTAAAAAAATCTACTATTGCAGAGTTATCTAGACCTAACTTGTTACTTGAGGTATTTGAACAAAGATTACAAAAAAAAAACAAATGACATAATTTATCATTTATTATTAATCTTTGTCATGATTACAATCATTAAAATTAAACGAAATGTTCAAAATGGTCCCCATTCGCAGCTATACACGCTCTGCAACGTCTAATAAACGACCGTTTTAGTCGTCGGGCAAACCCGCTTTCGCTGATTTCTCTAGCTGCTGCCTGGATTCTAGTCCTCAATTGGTCAATACTTGTGATTTCTTTGCTATAGACTTTTTCTTTTTGGCAACCCCAATAAAAGAAATCTAGGGGATTTAGATCTGACGAGCGTGATGGCCACAATATTGGACCTAAGCGCCCAATCCACCTATTTGGATACGCTGTATCAAGGTGCTCTCGTACTCTAACAGCATAGTGAGCGGGACAGCCATCGTTCTGCAGCCACATGTCTTCTTGGACTTCAGGAACGACACCTTCCAGAAACAAGGGCAAGTCGATTCGCAAAAAACTTAAATTTCTTTCTGCATTTAATGTTTCTGGCAGCTCGTGTGGACCGATTATGTGTCCGTTAATGATTCCGGTCCAAAGGTTTATTTTAAATTGGTACTGTGATCTGTCTTGCCTTATGAGATGCGGGTTTTTTAGCTGCCAGTTATGCAAATTGTGTAGATTTAAATATCCATCTTTTTTGCAGGATGACTCGTCGCTCCATAATATTTTATTAAAAAACTGCGGGTCTTCTCTTATTCTGCGTAGCATTACTCTACAAAATGTTACTCTCAATTGATAATCTCTTGGTAGCAATGACTGCACCCTTTGATAGTGGTATGGGTACAGTTCATGTCTTTTGAGTATCCGATGTACAGATCTAGTTGATATGCCAGTTCTGCGACTTAAGACACGGACCGATGTTGATGGATCTTCTGCAACTAAATTCATAACCTCTTCATCGTTGTGTCGTCGCGGTCGTCCTTCACCTGCACCGCCTACGCCTGTGCCGGGTATCCTTCCCTCGGTGTATGCGTTATGCACTCTTACAAAAACTCGGTGGTCTGGATGTCTTCGATCGGGATATCTCTCCCGATAAAGTCGAGCTGCTTCTCTGCCGACACCTCTGCATTCGCCATAAATAAAATGCATGTCAGCATATTCGCGCGGTGTGTACCGAGACATTTTTTAATTGTTACTGCACTGCACGTTTGTCTAAATCGTTGAGCAAGCCAAAGTCACCAGTACACGTAGCCAATATCGCAGAAATCACCAAAACAACAAGTCCAATCAGTAGGCAAATCAAACAGAGTCCGGGGTCAGGCAGGGGTGAAGAAATGGCGGAGGTAAACACAGGCAGAATAAAAACAAAACGCATACGACGCACGACACGAGTGACGAGATCGTACTAGATCATTTCGAGATATCTGGAGATTTCAACGTTAGTAATGAAGGAGATAGCAATACCCTACCATATCTTTTCCTTATCACTCCTATTGTGCGTAACTCGACTGCGAGAGCTTCAACGGGTTTTTGTTAACAAACATGTCTCAGGTAAAAAAAGGGTCAGGGTTTTTTTACCTGACATGTTTGTGCTTAAAAACAAATCACATTTGAAATGTAAAAAGTTACATTGTATCCGTTTTTTAAGTTTTAATACGTTTTGTAATAGTATTAACGCAATAAAGTTTAAAAAAGCGTTGAGGCTCAGAATGTCAACTTCTCAAAATGTCCCCTGGTACCAAAATGTCAACTTCCCATAATGTCCCTTTCCCAAAATGTCTCTTTCCCAAAATGTCCCTTTCCCAAAATGTCCCTTTCCCAAAATGCCGCTTTCCCAAAATGTCCCCCATTCTTAGAATTAAGCGTTATAACCCAACTAAAAAATAAAAAACAATATAATAATCATTTTTTTTATTTTAATTACTTTGTATCAACTCTTTCGTCAATTTTTTATTAGAAAAGGAATTTGAAATGAAATATAGTTATATATTATCAACATATTATAAAAATAACTTTAATTAGAACTAATACGCTCAAGTACACAGTAATTCAATAGGATTTCAATAGTCAGATACAGACTGATAATTAAGCGTTAAACTATTATCAAAGAACACTGTCGAACTCTCGAACAAATTTTTGTTGACATTTTTTTTAGCGTCTGCCTATGAAAAATATGTAAAAATATAGAGATTGAATTGCTGAACAGTTTTGTCTTCAGTTATACTTTTATAGGAAGTCAGGAATTTAAGATATTTCAGGTAGAAGTTTTAGAGGTTATGTCTCGTCAACAACAGACTTATCGAAAAAGATATATATAAATACCTACTTATTGCTCAAAATATCATTGATAGAAATGCATTTTAAATATAAAATAAACTACGGACTACATATTCAGAATATTAAGTCCAACCGACGTGCGTAGGCCTGCCACATGGTCCACGTAAGTAAGTAGGCAGGTACTTACCTACTTCATTATATGTTCAGAAGAATATTTATTTAATAATCTTAGTCAACTATCTTTAGAGCAGTTAGTTATACATATAGTATGATTCATTACATGATAAGGGTAGGTCATCGTAGGTCAGGTATAGAAAAAGAAAACAACTTTGTTTTTTAAATATTTATTCCTCATCTTCTCTAACCACAATGTGATCAAGAAAACTTGCGGGTGCTGTGATATATGGTTGATGTCTGGCTCATCCTAGATATCATACTTCAGTCATTGTATGAGCGTAACATCCAACTCTCGAGTTAAGTGCCAATGCCGGGTATCGGCGCATTTTATTGACACATAATATGTTGCAGTTGACATACATGATGCGTGTAGGCCTTACACGGCTACTCATCGTGATAAACAAATCGATGCACACACAACAAAATCCAAGGTAACAAGCAGAATCGGCATCCAGAGTCACAGAAAAATGTCGTCGTATAGGCAAACAATCAGAATCCTTAGGCAAGCACTAGTCACACCGGGAACCGTAAATCTCAGAGTTCATAAGCAGAACCAGTTGATGAAATAGAAAATCACGGAAAATCGATGGAAAACAAAATAACGAGACGCACGCGGAGACAACGACAAGTTATCAGTGCCGGCCGATTGAAAATTGAAATGTCATGTTTTTTTTGCGATGTTGCCATACTCGAATTACACTACGATGTCATTTGTACGTATTAAAAAATTATGACCGCTATAATCTTTAGCACAAGCAATCATTTTTATTTTAACATTTGTATTCTGATACAGAAATATATTTCCTAAGTATATTAATGCAATACGTAAAGCCACAGCGTATGTAAGTTGACTAAGATTTATATTACATGGCAACATTAAAAGTATCGCTTAGCCAAAAGTCATGAAGTCAAGCAAGAAAGAAAAAAAAACTTAGCCATGACTATTTCTTAACAACAATAATCTAGTCAAATAAGCTCTTTATTATGATGATTTTTTTTTTCAGACTTTGATAGTACTTATGTTTGATTTGATAAAACTTAGTAAATTATTTCGTTGGTATCTACTGGGTGACATACGTAGACGCTTAATAATTTCATCAACAATTCTCTCGCCGGTATCCTTTAGAAAGAAATTCAATTAATGAAACCCTATAGTGGAGAACATCAACAAGGATCGTCGAAGAGAGTGTTTAACTATAGATTATGCCGTGCACGACGAATAATTGAAAACGTATTTGGAATTTTAACTTCAATGTTTCGAGTGTTCAAGAAACCCTTAACAGTGGAAGTGGGTACAGTAATACCAGTCGTCTTAGCTTGCGTTGTTTTACACAACTATCTAAGGCGAAATAAAACAAGCAGAAGTATATATACGCCACCGGGTACTTTTGATAGTGAAGAAAACGGTGAATTGGTTGAGGGCCCATGGAGGGCCGAACCAGCAGCAAAAGGTTTACAACCACTTCCAAGAATACCTAGACGATCACCTAAAGATAGTCGGCAGATTCGTGACAGTTTTGCTTCGTATTTTGTCAAGGAAAGGGGAATGCTGCCATGGCAAAACTTTGTTTAAAAAAAACTATGTGAATGAAACCTATGTATTATAATTATAGTAATTATAAAGTACTATTAAAATTGTTAAAATGCACAAAATATATTTTTATTGTAGTAAAATGGACAAATAACCTCTATTTCAACTTACATAAGTATTTATTACATTATTAATTTCCCACCACATAGGTAATAGGCCCAGTTAGCACCCTTTGGATAAGGAACCCTAAAAATAACTAGCATGTAGGTAATATTTTTTAAATATTTTTCCTTACACTATTTTACTCCGACCATTTTACTCCTTCCACTTTACTCCTCCTTAGATCCAGTCACTAATATTAAAGCCTCTTAAAATATTTAGATTAGGTAGCTATATACCTACCTATCAAACCATATTTGATTTATTTCAAAAAGAACTTCAACTTACCGTATAATTCGATATGGAGTCTTGCGGAATGTTGCAAGTCAACAGATCAGCTATTTCTTGGTACGCAAACCATTTTGAAACGTATACATCATCTGCTCCGCTGCCCGTTTTGAGTTCAGTCACTTTTCTTTTTTCCCTATTATATTGCCCCTTTAGGCTTATCCATTTAGAATTAATTTCTTCTTTTGTAACATTGAAAATCTTTCCTATTTCTGATAGGGCATCCACTCTCTTATGTTTGTGTTTGTGCTCCTCCAGACTCGCATCTCATATCACTGGTCTTTCTCTTATTAGTTTTAATAAAAAACAAAGTATTTTCATTTTTCCACTCCATGGTAAACAACTTATCACACACAAAAGATTTAAATACTCAAAGGACACAATTATTCGATTATTCGACTCATAACCTAACTTTGACCTCAACGAGTGAACGAACGAATGCGTCTTGTTTCAATGAGCGCGAACATAAAATGCGACGCTTCCTTTCCCCGCAGGCGAACGCGGGTGATGTTATCCATTTGTCTCGGCAAACATGTTTTTGTGTTTTTGCTAACATCACTGACTTACCTAGGTATCAGGGCCTGGAACGGACAAGCAAACCTACCTTTAGCAGATGATAATATTAAATATTGGGGAGTTTGTTGCGCCACTTCTTTTTCCCAGCTAAAGCACTAGGAAGTAGTGAAGGGCGGGCGTTTTTGGGGGACTGTCTTATGTAACTTTGACGTTCAAAAAGTGCTGACTCTCAGCCTAGTTTGAATAAATGACTTTTGATATTGTTTTTGATTTTATTACCCGCTACAGGTAGTTTTTATGACTCTCTCTATCTCTCTCTCTACATATTAGTGTTCTGCTTTATGGAATAAACTCAACAACAACTCAACTCAACTTGCTTTAACTTTCATTAACAATTTCATTTCACAAAACAGTACTGAATATCTACGAACGAAATAATAATTTTTAGCGTTATTTGTTTTATTTTGAGGTAGCAAAATTATAAAACCAGGGGCATTTCACTTCAAGCAGACAGGGAAAAAAGTGAGGTTCTGAACTAACTTCTAGTAGATATAAATACGGACACAATTTATTTTCTATATATTGTATGATCTGTATTTGTCTAGTTATGGGCTCCCAAAAAATTGTCTAAATTTAAATTACGATTTTTTTGAAGAATTTTTTCGTATTGAAAACAATTACAACAAATTTTCAAACTACGGGATTTGTATAGAAAATTAGCTGATCTTTTTAAAAAAGAAATCAAAGGATAGTGGGCAAATGTGGTCCAAGCGTCGCCAAGTCGTCGTCGTTACTGTTAAAACAAGCAGAAGGGCATCAAAATCTGTCCGAGAGATTTCGAAAAATGATAGCTTATTTTTGTTCTTAGAAGTTATTACTGATTTTTATTACTTTGTTTAATTGTCAATAATATTATTATGGCTTTTCCTTGGTATTCTTTATTGTTGAAAGTCATAACTTAATTCTTATGATCGTCATTATACATCATCATCATCGAGCAACGATAAGTTTTTTTTTTTCTGGATGGGAAATCATCAAATAACTTCTCCCGCTCTGGGCGGAGCGGGAGGGCGTGTCAGACTTTTACTGACTTAAACCCACCCGTGTTCCATCAGTTGCCCGTGTGCCGTGGTCACGGTATCTCGCTTGAACAATCTCGCGACCCCGGCAGAGCAACGATAAGTTTACTTTAAGTTATTAGGTATCCTTTTTTTTTTTTCTTTGACGAATGTTACTATAGTTTTATCATGATCATTATTAATCGATCATCTATTATATCATTGCCACTCACTAATTAATTAATAGGATTAATATGTATGCGGTTATTTTTGCCTCTTAAAAGCCATAAATCCTTTCTATGAATCCCAGAATCGTTCATATATAGCTTGATATTTTAGAACACTCCAAAAAGACATTTATTACGTGTCGTTATGATTCACAATAGGAAGCCCGTATTTTTGTCACTATAGGTATTTTTTGTGAAGCCGCGTCTATATATCCCTTTCTGGTATGTGCACGCGCGCAGTCCTTCGCTATCCGTAGATAAGTTGTGTTGTGTACTGTGCGCTCGGCTCTTTTGTTTGTCACTTGTCAGTTCCGATTTTTTCATTATTGACCCTTGGCATTTTATTTGGACTCCGAACTATAACTATCTGAATTTTGTTAAACGTGATTGAACATTACTTGATATGTATCAACCATCAAGAGGGGTGATATGTCTGTTGTGCCTCTTTGCCGGAGTGCCGCCATGGGATCTGGAGGCAAAGGTCCTCGCCCACATGTGGGAGTGGCGCGAGGATTATTATGGTTGTATACAATCTGGTTTTATTCTCTTGGTTATACCAACACCTTTTACTTTAGATACCACCTCTGATCAGGTAGCAGCATGTTTCGTTGTCAACATGAGCACATCACGCTTGTCTCTCCACTGGCAGGCGGTAAGATTTCCCCGGTGACAAAAAGTCATTTCATCTCTGTCTAACGATTGGTGACGCCAATCCTGAGGCAGATCACGACGATTCGCCATGACTGTGCCAACAAGGCGAGTATCATTCAGCCAGATAATGTCGGCGATTACTGGGCTCGTAAAAAAGCGGTCCATGTAAATGGTGTGCTCTTTTCCAAAAAATGGTTCGCACAATTCTGTGACAATAGTGTCCACAGATTTTGCATCACCTGTATAAAGGACCATTTTCAATATGTACCCAGTTGCTGCGTCGCAGAGCATGTAGATTTTCATACCATATTTGTCTGGCTTATCTTTTAATACACTCGGAAGTGTATACGTCCCCTAAACCCACAAGTTCCTTCGTCTACTGTCAGGTTTTCGTCGGGATAGAAACTGTTTTCACATAACTGACAAAGTTGGTCAAAGTACGGCTGGATTTTGAAAAAAGCGTCGTATTCAAGATGACCACGAGGTTTATAACGTGCATTGTCGTTCAAATGTAAGCAGCTGTAAATGGATCTGAATCGATTGCGGTTCATATGCTTGCTGGCGAATGAAGTTTCAATTATTTCCCGCGTCGACCAATACGAATCAAAACTTTCTTTGTGGACAAGCGACATATGAATTATGATGCCAAAAAACAACTTCAATTCTTGGATTTTCACAGGTTTCCAATTGTACAGCATAGTACCTGGTTTCAATATGCCTTGTCTCAACTGTTTCGCTCTCATTACTGATGCATAGCGATTTGTTTCTGTCTTGAGCAGTACCCAAAAAGAATGCGGGAAGAAGATAGAGAAACAGTCAAATTGTGTTGAATCTTCAGTCACCTGAGCCAATACTTGACATTGTTCTTGAAAAACTGGATTTTCACGCGGTTCTTGCATTGGTTGGTATGACCACCCATTACCTTCATCCATATCCCTGACAGATCGTGAAGCGCGGTTGGCGGCCCGACCTCGAGCAGATGAGTGCGTTGCCGGCCGACCGCGTCTACGACGCGATCTCGAATTTCTGATTCGTAAATTTTTACGACCCAGCTTGGGATCCTCTTCCGGTTCAACGATGTCTGGCGAATCGGTCTCAAATCGATCTTCGACCGATGCGACTTCTTGTAAGTCAAGAAGTAATTCTGAAGAGACAAAAAAAGAACAATATAAAATCATGCTCGACAAAAATAAGTTTATACTGATAATACATCAATTGAAATAGTAATTTACCTTCAATTTCATTATTTAGAGCTTCCCCAATGTCTGAGTCGTCATCATCTATCAAATATTCAACAATTTCAGTGGAATCGAGTCGGTAACTACGTCGCGCAGAAGCCATTTCGCGCCAAAATACGTGAACGTACTTGCGAGTCGGCGGCGATGCGAGTACTGGCGCGCCGCAGTCGACAAAACCCCTCCTCACGCCTACACCCCGCACCACAGGTTGATGATTGATACACGTATGGATAGCTAAAGAAACCGGCTTGAATAGCGTTGCACGCCGATAACTTTCTGATTGCGTGATTTTTTAACAAGTGGTATGAAAGTTCATAACGTAGTGACTACGTGATCGGCGTCCTGAGGGAAGAGCGACATCACGTAGTCACTACGTGAAAGGCTGTCAAAGTGTTAAGTCTAATTGTTAAATACCTACCCACCCAAACGAAGATTGTTCAGAGCCTCAACGATGTTCTCCATAGATTTCGACAGCTCTGGTCAGTTTGTCGATAGCCGTCAAAACTCAGCGGCGACCTTCCGTTTTTTTGTGGTTGGGAAATTATCAAATGACTTCTCCCGCTCTTACGTGTCAGACTTTTACTGACTAAAACCCACCCGTGTTCCTTCAGTTGCCCATGGGCCAGGACCACGTTATCTCTTGAACAAATCTCGCGACCCTGGCAGGCGGCTACCGTCTACTTTTCGATTTTGACGAGACGACGCTGCACATGGCAGCGTTGGCAGCGCTGGTGACCCCCAGTGATGTGGGGTCTGCGACGGCGCACTGCTTTAACAGATAAATAGATAGGAAACAGTACCAGCACCCCTAGCCAAGTTGATAATCTGCAATCGTTAACGGTAGTCGCCCAACGTTACGTCACGTGGTTAGAACAAACGAACAGAAAATTCGTAGCCAAATTCACATCGTTCAAAATGATAGAATGATATTTTGTCGTTTCTACAATGTTCAACGCTAAATCCTTTGTTATAAGGTGTCGTTTTTCTAAAGACATTGTAGAACGAGCGGCCGACTCAGGCGCTTCAACATGGCTACCAACTTATCGTTTTCTACAATTGCTGACACTGAGGCGTTACCGATTGTAGAACGGTAAGCGTTTGTGACTTGGCTAGGGGGGCAGGTTCTTTTACTACGTGGCCAAAAGTGAGCCTAACGCCGCCTTCGTCAGTACATTTTGTGAGACAATTTTACAACCAAAAATACATTCAGGCGCTGATAACATGCCATTCTTTTACATTTACATTGTTTTACATTTTCTTTTATGTGTGTCTTACGCCCAGTCCAAAGTCAAGCAAACTATTTTTTTAAAGTATACTAGTTACTAGTAGGCTGTACATGCTGTTTCTTTTGTCTTTTTTTGCAAAGGCTATTTTCAGAGTTTTAAAGCACCTAGAACAATACGTAGTCAGTTAGTATAGATATTTTTCTACAGGTTCTGAATAGTGGTGTCATAATTGGTGGATAGGATTAATAGACTTCACAATGTAAATAATTAATTTCGGGTTTTTGTGTAACCATGTACCATTAGAGAATGAGTGAATGAGAACTCTATAATAAAGGTAGCATTAGAGAATAAAAAAAAAATATAATATTTCAAAAACAAACATGATTTAAGTTATTTACTTTACAGAATTAGGTACCTTTTAGATATAACTTTCATGAATATACTGGGTGACATTTTATAACGTCTTGGAAAAAAATGGGTGTAATAGGTGAACGGAGTTTGGCATAGAAATTTTTATTTTTTATATTTTTTAATAACATGTAATAAAATTGATCTAGCAATAAATACTACACATTTAAAGCAACATTTTCATACTAGAACAACAGAAACAGAAATTTGGAAAAAAAATAAAAAATAAAATCAATTAAAATCTTTCGAAACTCAATCATATGCACCCTACTCAATGCGTAGCATGTATCAATGATTTCGTAGCGCGGTCCTACCCTTTGAAGCCGGCTGATAGGCGGCCTCATTGATCTTTCGCAGGCGCACGAACCGTACATTCAACCCCGTCCGTCCGCGTCCCGCGCTCATTTAGTCACCTACGATGAATCTGAAGGCCTTCCTGCGTTCTATTCTAGTTACACAACACACCATATGAAGGTCGAGACGGTGAAAAATGTCATCCGGTATTTAGTTTGAGCAAAATAAATTTTACTCTAACATTAACAAAAATATTTGTTTTTAAGAAAAAGAAGTGAATAGTGTAAGTCTATTAATAAGCCATAATAAATAAAAGAAAAAGTCTGACACTATTCATTTCGTATCCCCAAATATGCAACTAATACTGAAAGATTTTGAAACTTTATTGCAAATGATCGCACCTTCCATAGCCAAACAGGATACAATATTACGGAACGCTATTAGTCCTCATATCAGACTAGCCATTACATTGAGGTACTTGTCGACTGGAGATTCTTATGCTTCTTTGTCGTACACTTTTCGAGTGTCAAAACAACTAATACGTAAAATAGTACCAGAAGTTTGTAAAGAACTGATAAAAAAATTGAAGATATTTGTAAAGGTAAGTTGAAGAAAACGCATACATTTTATTTATAATTGTATTTTAATCTTCAGTAAAATAAATTTTAAAGAGTACAAGATGGATATAGCGATCAACATAAATTAATTAGTATTAGTGCCATCAATGCTATTAGTGGTCGAGGAATCCATATTTGCAAGTATATTTTGTATAATATGCTCTTCAGAAGGCTCGGGGCTAATATCACTGGATGCAGTGCTATAGCCCTGTTGAACAACTGACTGACTTTGATTATTATAACTTGTACGGTATTTTCCTAAGCGTGCATCTAATAAAATATTATTAATATAATATTTAGCCATAATTACACTGTGTTCGTCATTTAATGCACGTAACTCAGTTCCTACGTACTGTCCATAAACATCGAATTCATCTCGGGACATCATTCTGTTTTTAGCAGCATGCAGAACTTCATAAGCCTCCTCCAATCTATCTTCATTGGGGTGGCTCCTCTTCCGAGTTGGTCGCGACGATGAAGGTGTTGGTGCAGGGGTTGTGGGTTGCTCTGCTTGATCAATGGTAGATTGCGATTCTAGTTGATGAGGAGATTGACATTCCGTAACGGTAGATTGAGAATGTAGAACAACATCTTCATCCGGAGACGAAATCGAGTTATGGCTTTGTGGACTCTGAAAAATTAATGATATAAATATTAAGTCAATTATTATAATAAGAATATACTAAGTATAAAACACGTATTGTATTATATCAAACATCTGTTAGACATGAATCCTTAATTATTAGTACGCAAAAATAGTATTTAATGTATAATTATTTCTTTACAGGTCCCAGCTACTGCAAATGAATGGAAAACCAAGGCTAAAAGCTTTGAAAATATATGGAATTTTCCGCATTGCGTTGGATCTATAGACGGTAAACACGTTTTAATCCAAGCTCCTTCGAATTCGGGAAGTGACTATTTTAACTATAAGGAAAAATTTAGTATTGTCCTATTGGGTATTGTCGATGCAAATTACAATTTTATCTATGCAAATTGTGGTGCAAAAGGAAAATCTTCTGACAGTGGAGTATTCCAAGAGACTGCTTTTTATAAAGCTTTAGCTGATAACCAACTCAACTGGCCAACTTCAGACCCAATACGACAAGATGGGCCGAATATGCCTTTTTTTTTTCCAGCATGGGAAATCATCAAATGACTTCTCCCGCTCTGGGCGGAGCGGGAGGGCGTGTCAGACTTTTACTGACTAAAACCCACCCGTGTTCCATCAGTTGCCCATGTGCCAGGGTCACGGTATCTCTTTCGAAAAATCACGCGACCCCGGCAGGCATATCGGTCCTAGTAGACCCCTACACTGCTGCTGACATCTCTTTGAGGCGCGCGTGGAACACTACGCGCCGTCGACCCGAGCTTGGTCCTTACCGGGCGGCGAGCTACCCATTGCTCGCCACCCGCAAGCTCGCGCCTACGGTGGCCGGGAGTCCGCTATCGACTCCCGACGCCCGGGGCGTCTCCTCCTGCGGCGGCTAGGGACGTGAGGGCGCAGAGACTGCCACTCCTTCACGCGCTCCGCCTCCTCCTTCGCGAGCATTACTGCTTCGCAGAAGGAGGTGACGGCTTCCCATTCCCGCTCGCTCCGTACCATGGCTCGCACCAGGGCCGGACGCGAGAGGTCGCCGCCGCCGATCGCCTCCACGAGGACACGGCGGTGCTCCGCCCAGGCAGGGCACACCTCCACCGTATGCTCCACCGTGTCCTCCAGACGATCCTCGCAATGGAAACACCCGGACGTATCCTCCCGCTTTATCCTGAACAGGAACCCACCGAAGCACCCATGCCCGGTGAGAACCTGCGTCAGGCGGAAGGTGAGGACGCCGTGGCGCCTCTCTATCCACTCCTCAAAGAGGGGACTTACCGCCGCAATTGTGGCGTGCCCAGCACTGGGTTGCGACAATCGTAGCCGAATATGCCTTACGTACTTGTAGGAGACAGCGCCTTTGCACTGACAGAAAACATCATGAAGCCATATCCCGGTAATCATGACGTGGGTACAACAAGACGCATTTTCAACTATCGATTGTCAAGAGCTAGAAGAATTGTCGAAAATGTGTTCGGTATCTTAGGTGTTGTATTTCGTATATTCCGAACTCCCATAACCATCCTACCCTTTAATGCTGAAGTTGTTGTAATGGCGTGCTTATACCTCCATAATTTTTTAAGGCGAAATAGTCAATCGAGATCACTGTACAACCCACATGGGACTTTTGATTCTGAAAATGTGGATCACGATATTTTAGAAGGATCTTGGCGCAGAGAAACTGGCTCTGTTAATATGTCGAATTTAAATGCTATGGGAAGACGCTACCCTGAATCTGTTATGGAAATAAGAAACAAATTTGCTGAATATTTCATGAGTGAAGAAGGACGTGTTCCCTGGCAGAATAATTTTTAAATGAATAAACTAGTATTGTACTATATTTTTCTTTTAATGTTACTGAACAACGTCAATCCTTTTAGAAGTGAAGTTTTGTGGGTGAGGTGTGTACAAATCTTAGTTTATGTAAATAATATAGGTACGTATTAATTTGTTACTTTTCCTTTCCTTGTGTGTCCGTACAATAAATTATAAATAAATAAATATAAATAAATTATAAATAAAAATAAACCCGTTTGCGCTAAATTTGTCGCAGGTGATGAAACCGTGATTACTGATTACAAATGACAAAATAACTAAAGTATGACTTACGTTTGTGTCCAAAGTGTCCAAGCTTCCAGAAGTTGTGGCTCCCTTTAGCAAAAATTTAATTGCATCGTACGCAAACCATGCACTGGACTTCACGTCCTCTCGTCCACTACCAGTAGTTTTTGACGATTTCACTTTCTTCCTTTCTCGGAAAAATTGCGAACGCAGGGTATGAACTTTGGTTTCTATTTCTTTTCTAGGCAATTTAAGCGCCTTGGCAATATCCTCCCATGCATCATTTTTCTTTATTTTATATCGATAGTCACGGTGTGAAGTATCCCACAACAAGTCACGACTTTCGTAAAGCTCTATAAGCAAAAGCACGGTATCATTTCCCCACACTACAGACATTTTAAAGGCACGTTGCGTACGCGACTACACTCAGTGACAAATGGCGCAACACTGACGCGGGACACGTGCGCTCGCTCTCGAGGCGGGAGCAAGCAACATGCCCCGCGTCACGTACAATGTTGTGGGTCATGTTGCGGGACACTATGCAACATTGCAGCGTCACGTATATTTTGTGTTGCGCGTCATGTTGCGGGACAAAATGTTCCCTAGTGTATCCGGGGCTTTAGTACTTAAAGTTAATGATAGATAAAGAACATCGGCCAAATTTCTAAAGGAGCTGGATTTGACGTTTATTTTTCATGTCCCAAAACAAACTATAGTTAGATTGGCTTATTTTTATGTTCTAAACATCTTTCCGTTTGAAAATCATATCTATACAGCCACGATTTTTTATAATAACTTGAAACACAAACAACAAAAACGTCAACCCTACTTTTGAGGTTAGAATCAACCGATACCTTCCTACCCGACACACAGACTGTCCTGTAGAACAAGCTAGCTGGACAAAAATACTAAGTAATTTTTCAATTGATATTTCCCTAATATAGGTAATATTACATCGTGATCGATCGCCCATAACATTACGGGAGATCAGTTTGGTATGTTTATCGAATAAATCTTAAATTTTCAGAAAATAAAACAATAATAAATTTTGTTGAACTGCTTATTGAAATTAAAATCACATATTGGCTCCGCGCCGTGTACAGTAGCTTCTAAATCATCTAAACAATAATTCCTAAATAAGTAATAATAATCTTTACATATTTGGTTCTCGCAATAAATTCAAAACTTCCTTAGGAAATGATTTAGATTTCCTGGGTGGTGTACTTCTATAGGAAGCTATTAAAGGATCAGAGGACATCAATAAATACTTAATTAAACATGTCCACATTTGTTGCTACCCTGGATATTTTGCGCATATGCTGTTCTCGCACTTTTCTTAATTATTTTTTTCGTGCCTCCTGTGCTTCTTCGAACATTTGGCCAATAGGTATTAAAAATGATTTTATTATTTCGGAACCATGAATTAAAATCTTATGTAGAGTTACTGGCATTGGGTACCTAGCATATTCTCTTAAATAGAGCTCCTTCATCTCAGAACAAAATATTCCAAATTGTTCCTTCCGTATCAATTTCATATCCCGAAGATATTGTTCGTAATATTATCCCAAGTTTCTTGATAAGGTCTTGGTTTAATCCAGTAAGCCTGCTTGTAAGGCTTGGATCTGCAAAAAATCTACGTGGATTATTACCATCATTCGTATTTCCGGCAGTTTGCTTTGGTTCGTCAATGTGCAACCCGGTTTCACAAAGAAATTTATCATGTATGTCTTTCTTCTTTGCTTTCATGACCTTTTTATTTTCTTCTCCTCTGATTTGCCACATTTGCAATTGAAGTCTATATGAAATGCTCAGGAGACATTCCATGCAGCGTATATAAGCATGTAGACTGGAAATACCAAATTTATAATAATCTTCATTGGGTATTTTCTCCAACACCTTCTCGGTGTTCATTTCCTTTGATGTGGCTCCACATATATACATAACATTTTTGTGAGCTTTTTTTAGTCTCTGTTATGGCATTACAAACTTTTCTGTCAACCATGGTCAGTGATAAATCGCACAGTACTTCCAAATATCTGTTATCAAACTCAATCTTCGTTGGCCTAAGATTTTTTATCTGAAGTTGCATGCTTTGATGTTCTTGCTGCAGTAACTGTGCAGTTTCTTTTTTAAATAATAATTAGACTGGACGACAATATTGTGTCGATGATGGTCGTGGATTCTGCCATACAAATGTTTTCCTATCGTTATTTACGCAAAGTCTCACTGGTACCAATGCTATAGATAGTAGGTATTCGTCTGTGCTGGTTGTTGCAGTAATTTTTTGTTTATATAAAATATGGCCACTGGAGCCATCACAGCCCCATTTGCAATACAAAATGAGTTTATTATCCAATCTTTCAAAAACATTTTGCAAAGTTTTGCAAAGTCTGTCAACAGTATGGTCAATTAGTGACTGTAAATTACATTCTGCTGACTTTTCTGTTACGATTATTTCGTTCAGAGTAGGACAGCATGCAATCTTCTCTTTGTAATTTTTTTTTATAGCTTGGGTATATATCATGACCTCTCTCAAGTGTGCCAGCTCGAATATTCTTATACTGATTCACTGTTAATTTGTTGTTAGCAAAAAACGCTAATGCTTCTTGCGTGGAATATGAACGCTGAACAGTTGGAGCTGAAACCGTTAGAAGAGCTGTCTTGTACTTTTTAGCATCGCCAAAGAGACCAAAAATTAATTTGGCTGCATCTCTTTTTCCGGAAGCATGAGCAATTGTCTCTGCTGCAAAAGTGAGCTATTCTGGGGTAAATGATTCAACTAAACTTTCTACTTTTCGCTTTTTAGTTTTGCTAGAGCTTTCTCCAAAATCTTTAGTTCGTCGGCCAAACGCTTTTGCAGATGAAGTTGGTTGAAGAAAATCCTTCACGTTTTCCGTATCTCAATTGACTGGTTCATCCACTCTGAATATTTTTTTTGCAAACTGATCAATACGTCTTCCTCTTAAAGTCCATCTATGTCAAAACTGTTCACATATCTTTTTTGAAAAATTATTGACGATTTTTTTTGAACTGTTGTTACACTGTTCACATTATAGTGTTAATAATATGTGGTCCGTAATCACAGAAACACGATCTTTCTGAGGTGCTTGTTTCCATATTTCGAAGAGTTAACTTCGCTGCATTGCTTTGGAACAAAAGCACTGGAAAAAAAATTAAATTGCATGTTTTCGCATGAAACTACTATTCGATATCGAAAGAAGAATATCGTACCGAATTAATAAAAAATGAATAACAACTCGACTGGACTTAGGAATACAACTTTACTATATTGAAATGTATAAACATATGGAAAAACTACCTCAAAATTTAAGAATAAATTGCGTTCTTAAATGTTGTTATTATAAAATTAAAATAAAATTCATACCTGTAAAGTACAAAACTAGAAGAATCTACAAACAACACAATTTTTTATTTAGCATGCGCGATAGTACCGGTACACAACAAGTTCTATGGCAGACTTCTTATGGTTCATTGCAACCTATTGTTTGCCTGCTACCTGAGCACCTAACTAGAGAGTAGGGATGTATCGGTAATACGTTTTAGGGTAAACCGGAGTCTTATCTTAAGTGGAGTAGGGTTCATTTAAAAAAAAAATAACACTTGATGTTTCGATATTTTGTCCAGCTAGCTTGTTCTACAGGACATTTTGTGCGACTGCGGCGTAGCCCTAAAAGTGTAGTTAACGATAAGCGAGGAAGGTAATTAGTGATCTCGTTTCTACTTATCTTGATTTTTCTTAGAGAATTACCCAAAAAATAGGAAGTCTCTTAAAGGACACGAACTCCTTGTCTGTCCATCAGACTCCCGAGTTCGATGTTAAACAGGGCCGTCTGTCAATCCGAATCGTGGAATCTGCAATGCTATTCTCTAAGGAAACAGCCTTGCGGGCAGCGCTGCCGCAGCGGTGAGACTCAGTTTAGTATTCACTAAGCTGCGTAAAGCTACACTAGCGCTCAAGGCTGTGACGGCCGTGAGTTAAAACTACCCATCGGAGGATTCGGAGGGCAAATTGACAGTTCTTCATACATTTTGGTATTCCCTAACAAAAAACAGCCACGACCTCGCTTACAGCCTAGCCCACAGCCTCGCCTAGAACTGTCAAATCCAAAAGCTACTATAATCGCGTGGACTCTTGACAAAATTATTAAACTGTACTTAAATTAAATTGAAATATTTAGATTTTTTCAAATACTTGTTTGAAAAGATGGCAGCTCAGTTAATTATACAGCTACACTTGTTGGAAGAAGCTAAGAAAAGTGATGATTAGAAGAAAGTTTGACAGGCGAAACTAATAAGAATGTTTAAAACAATATCCCGTGATACAGACTTTATCCATATTTTCAGCCATTACAACAATTTGCACAGCAATGTACGGAACAGTGTGGAGAGGACTATTGGAATATTGAAAGGGCGGTTCAGATGTTTATTAGTTCACAGAGTATTACACTATGATCCAATCATGGTAGGAAAAATCGTGATAGCTTGTTGTATTTTACACAACATATGTAATCGCGCTGGGCTACCAGTTCCTAAGTTAGACCAATGTGACTTAGATGAAGAATTGAAGAATCTAGGTTAATTGGATACCTAACACATCAGGCTCAGGCACATGATGACTTAGTGAGCGGGCAGATAAGTAGGCGAGATTTAGTTAATCAATTATGGCGAGCACGACATATCTAAATATACTTTAGTTTTAGATTAGATACTCACCATAATTTATTAAATAATCATGGTAATACTAAATAGGTATTATTAATAAAAGATGAATGAAAAAGTTGTGAATGTAAATATAATTGTTTATTAGTTTATTGTTTTTTTTTTTTACATATTTTATTTAATGAAATTAAAGTACAGTTTTCTAACTTAATTCTAAACTCGCCAAACTTTTACGTTTGATGGCGAGATTAGTACTAGCTTCTTTAGATACACTGTTACAATTATGTAATTTTAAAAGGTGGTGAGGTGTGAAATAGTATTAAAGATATAATTGTTTATTAGATTAATTAGTACCTATTAGCTTCTTTAGATACCTACATAATTACAATAGTCATTTTAAAGTTGCAAAATAATATAATAAGAATATTAAGAAAAATTCTTTGACAATAAGTGCCTACATATTCATACCTTTGTCTTTATTTTTACAAAAAAATTAAATGTGCATTATGGAGCATGAGAAAATAAATAAATATCTACATATTCCATTTCCTTATTTTATTTAGCATTAGAAACATTAACCTTAGCTACAAAAAACGGTACTTACACTTAAATTCCTTAACATCTATCTACCTTAAACTTAATCATATCTAAACTTGAATTTTATACTAGAGGCATGCTTGGCTTATTCAACTCCCTCGTCTGAAGGATGCACATAAATCCTGCAGTGATTGGCTAATGCCTTCGAAAGCCTGTACCGTCCTCCGCTGGTTGTCCAAACAGACTCGTTCGGTTTCCAAACGATTCTCTTCAATGGCGATAAATCGCTCAGTCAGGCTCGCCAATTGTGACTGCCTTTGAGAAGGTGGTGGGCGCCGGATCAGACGGCGTCGTGCCGTTCGACGCCTACGAGGGGCTAAGAACATAAAAAATGTAAATTACTAAGTAACTAGAGGTAAACAGTTATGTAGGTATAACAGCATCATCACCCTCTAACTGAAGGAATAGATGATACAATGTAGTATGTACATCATATGTGGCATGTTGATTGAATAAGTATTTGAGCTGCTATTGAAAAAACCTACAGAGACTTCCAACAAGTTGGCCTAACCAGGGAATCAAATATCACTACTGTGTTGTGCTTTTTACACTTAACCAATTAACCAAATTATAACTAAGTTAAACTTACATGAAGAGGCAACATTACTCCTATGAGGCACTGCAGGTGGTGGTCTAGCCTCAAACTGTAATACAAAAATAAGTTAAGTACCTATCTGAATGTCCATTATAACATAAGACTTTAAACCTCACCATTTGTTCTGTATTTACCTGGTTTTCCATTATGGGTATATGGTCTCTATGCCAAGATGGGCCTGGTTGTAAATCCTGTAAATAGATATAATATTGTAATCAGCATCATCAGTGTAATTAAAAATTTAACATCACAATTTATATTTTATTTGAATTAACTTACTGGTATTGAATGTGTGGACTGTTCAGTCTGGCCTGCAGTAGTATGTTCTGCTAATTCCACATGACTCTACAAAATTCAATATGAACATTAGAACTACACAGAATACAGTTTTCAGATTAAGTAATGTAAGTCATTTAAATCTAGTAATACCTGTAGTACACTCTCCGACACCGGGGTTGTAACTGCCTCCTCTGTAACATCCTGTATACTCTGCAAACAAATTTTGACTTAACAATGCTTTGAGAAGGACAGTAAGTACTTATGTTGTGTTGAATAATATTTCAATTAACATACCAAGAACACATCATGTGATACTTCAGCGTTCGGCATGTCAGGAGTCAAATTAACGCTAGGCCCAGGTTCATTAGCAGGCTAAAAATTAAATGAATGTAAATTAGATTGATATTTCAGGAAATATTTTACTATTTAAATATTTTATGTACTTCAATAAAGTTTTCATGCATAAAAATAAAACAAGCAAAACTAAAAAAGAAACATAAATACATGAAGGTCAATTTCTAGGTCTCTATCACCAGTAACAAAGCTTTTGCCACCCATTATTGTAACGATTCTTTCTTCAGTTACTGAAAGAAACCGTTCCTCTAATTCACCACCACCTGTCCGTAGCCTAGCCATCCGCATTTGACTAGCTTTTTTCTTTACCGCTGATTTCTTATCCTTCCAATACTAAAAAAATAGGTAACTGTCTAAATCTCGAAATTTTGCATAATCAGTTAATCATATAAATTAATAGTCTCCTATGTTATAATTAGAGGCAACATACGTAGGTACTAGATAACTGAACTTAAGAAACTCGGTGCTGGAACTTTGTTCTTTGAAACGGTCAAAGTATGCGTGGATACCATTGATCACTAATAAGCATTAGTGATTGATGATGGATACCAATGCAAGCTGACAAAGCATACCAGTAATGCAATGCAACAAACCTTTGACCACTGCTTCCAAGTTTTAATGCAGCCACTCCCCTCACTGTTTAGCTTGACAGCTACTTCTTGCCATGCCGCTTGTATACGCTCCCGAGCATGTGATGTCCGAGCGTGCCCTGTGGCGAGCCAAGGACGTTCTTCCAAACTCTCTAGCAACATTTCCACTTGCGCACTGGATGGAACCACACTTCTTGACATGCTGAAAATACAAAATGTTACGTTACAACAATGAAGTTATAGGTACATTTTATTGGAAAACAATAGTTCGGTAATTTACATGATTTTAATAATATTATCTCGTGGATTAAGTATACAATAATATTGTGACACATTAGTATTATCCATTTAATATCAGTGGAAATATCTTAATACTCACATTTCAGTAGGTATATTTATCTTCTTTGTCACAGACAGAACCACCTATGTTCAAAGCTAACGCTGATACCAATAATAATGATCGTTTGCACGTAAAAGTTTTCAAACTAAAAGTTCAAGTGGTTTGGAGAGCGTCGCGTCGGTACTCGGTGGTTGTCAATTTGAATGTTTTTTGTAAAGTTGTAAACGTCGCGCGCCGTGTGTGTCGCTTTATTCAAAATAGGTCAAGGAATCGTCATTCAGCCTTAAGATCAATATAAAAATGCAATAAACTCTTTTTTTTAATGAAATTTGTTTATAGTTTTAGTCTAATCCATAAAATACTTAAAGATAGACCTTAATTATAAATTTTAAACCCATAAAACTCTCAGTCGAGATTTATCGATTATGATTTATACAATTCGTTTTAAGCCCTTCGTTCGTCTACGAAACAGCGACGGGAGGTTACAGCCTAGAGTTCGTCGACGACCATTACTGCGTTAGTGAATACCGTTTGGATCAGCGCTACACGCTCGATCGATCTCTAAGCTGTCTCGTCGACGAGCTCGTTGCAGCTTACAGCCATGAAATTGTCATTTAGAGAATAGCACTGCTGGTCCGTTTCGACGACACATTTTGACCGATGATTAAAAATCACCTTTATTGCTCTATCACAACCTGTAGTGTAGAAATCAAGGATAGGATGACATCGCACGTGAAGTCTTTCTTGAAAGACTTCAAGGCTTTTTTGAGGTTTGACCACTTCAATTCTGGCTGAAGAGAGTTAATCGGTAGATACCTACAGTCTTTCAGTCTTCAATGCTTAAATTAAATAGGTATTGACGAATCGAGTAATGGTGGATTATAGGAGTAAGTAAATTAAGTGCAGTGATAGGATTTAGGAGAACTCAAATGAAAGAAATAAGCTTGGTTAAAATACTTTTTATTCATCATCCTCCCTAATTACTACAGCATCGAGAATGCTGCTGGCGCTAATATAGTCGGCTGATGCCTGGCCCACCCAATGTACCACACGACTGTCATAACATGTGCACAGCGCCCAACCGTTCTTCTACCAACTAGACAATTACAGCAATACTCTACTATGGCTTCCCTTCCTGACACATTCTTTTCAATTAATATATGTATAAACATAATATTAGTTTGCTCAATGTGTCTAGATTTAATTTTACCTCTTATTAATGAATTATTTCTACTTCCCCTCAAATAATACTCTGTTACATTAATGTTTTCTCTGCTTATTTCAATTCGATACCCTCCGTGAAACCTGATATTTTCTCTATAATAGGACCTTGCCTGTCGGATCTGATATGTTCCTAGGGCAAATAATATGACTTCACTATATTCTAGACGGGGGAATATAATATTAGTACTGAAATGAGCTGTAATACTAGTAAAAACATTTTTTTTTCTATTCATATTCATAGCGTTTATAGAATCAGATAAATTATTATTCAATGGAAATCGTTCCCTAATCACATTTATGATTTGCTCAGCATCATTCCTATTTTTTAAATGAACACCAAATTTATTCAAAAGGCTTGCAGCTATGGAAAACATTTGCATCATATGAGAAACAGTTTTATTAAAACAATATTGCCGGAATATTTTAAAATCTCGTTTGAAGTACCCGTTGACGACTTCCACCACCCAACGGCATATGGTTACACAACGACTCCTGTTAGCTTGCTCGGTGGTGAGCTGATGTTCACCCTCAAGCAGGGATTCCGGCATATATGTTTTGTAGCTGCAAGCCTCTAACAAACGAATTTAATCTCCAAATCCCCTGTCTAGAATAAAAATATCATTATTTTGAAAGTATTGTCTGAGAGAAGAGTTTTCATCTCTGAAAAGAGACTTCATTATATTTGCATCAGATGTGGTAGTCTTGTATGGGCCAAAGCGGTATACAATGTAGGCAGCAGATGTCACCAGCAAAAATGGTTTTAACAAGTTTCTATACTTATGTAATGAATATGTGTCCTTTTGGAACATATAATTGGAACTTTTATTTATATAAATATAAGTCCCATCACATATAATTATCGTATTTTCATTATTTTGACTATAAATTGCATTTGAAATCATTAAATTGCGTTGCAAAAATTATTCACGGGATATGTGTTGAAGTCCCAGATTTCTAGGTACTAAAGCCTGTACCAATCTTTCCTTAACCTTATCCATCAATCTTTCTAATGCTCGTCTTGGAACCATTAATAACTGGGATAACCGGAACTATTTTAATTAAAAACTATTTTGAGAATTGAACAACATATCCCAATCAGTACTAAATGTATGGTCTACACAAATACGAGCATTTATAGGTTAGTAATATTTGTGTTTGCTTAGAGTTGTTGCTCTTAGAGGGTCAGAAATCCTATGCAAATCTCTGTTCTGGCAACCAGAAAAAACACAATGTGCTGCAGTATTAGCTGCTCGTCTATACTGCGGTAAAGTAATCTCCATGGGTACTTCGTCAGCTTGCTGGAGAGTGATTGGAGCGCTTCGAGGTTCTTGTGGTTGAGGCTCTGGCTCTGGCTCCGCCTCCGGCACAGGTTCTGGCTCTACCAGAAGCTCAGTATGCATAATATGCATTGCAACTAACTCTCTTGAGTCTCAGCCAACAGGGATGACAAACATGGTCTGATGAAGTTGCCTACAACAGACATACAGCCTTGTCTTAAGGGCCCGGCGACGGACAATCTGTCCATACAAACGTAATACCAAAATCATTTGCAATTTGAGCATATTTCCACCATTTTAAGATGATATTCGGCTTTAGACAGTATTTATCTAGGTTATGGTGACGTTTTTTTTTTTAAAAAACTGAGCTAAAATGAAGTTTGAGCGAATTACATTTCGCACATTTTTACAACATAAATGACATGTTTTCTTTTTGTTTTTTCTGTATTAAAAACAACAATATCTATAATAATGATTTATCCATAACACAGCTCATATTATCAAGATACAAAATAACGAAAACAAATTTAAAAATCATTAAGTTTTCATTCATCATTTTTGATTTTGCGGAACACACACGCCAAATTATCATAAATTTTCAATAGCTAGTAGTGCTATCGCGTCTCACAAAAATGTCAATGTGTGCACGTTCGTACGGCTCGCAGTAGGTGTGTTGTGTACCGCAGGGACTGAATGACTGATGAGAATGTAGAGCATTCTGACGAACTTTGCTTTTTTTATTTGTAGGATGGGAAATCATCAAACCTTTTCACGCTCTGGGCGGAGCGGGAGGGCGTGTCAGACTTTTACTGACTAAAACACCCATATTCCATCAGTTGCCCATATGCCAGGGCTACGGTAACTCTTTCGAACGAATCTCGCGACCCTGGCAGGAACTTTGCTTTGTTTACGGACCTGGATTTATTGTTTACGATTCGGTTTGGCTGCCAACATGGACTCTGAACGTTGGGATGTGTCTCACAGTAAGTACCTATTAGCCAATGATATATTATAAGTTACTTGCCTAATATTTTCTTGGCTACTAATTGTGTACTTACAAATTTTTAAACTCAGCCTAATGAAATAAAGATATTTTTTTCGTGGTTCGAGTTTAATAGTAGTAAGTACCTAACTAAGTATATTTTGTATAAGTTAGTATTTACCTACCTATCTAGGTATAGGTTAATTATGTTATGACTACATGAATGTAATACGTTAATTATGGTATGACTTAACACACGTTCCCACGGACGTAATAAAATCGCGGTTGGTTATTTTCGTGCACTGGGTCTTCAAGGTACTGCTCAGCGCCATAAGGTGAAAATCCAACTGTGCTTCAACGCGCTGAGACTGCACTCTTGCTCGGTTCAACACCGACAGTTGAAAATGCGATCTTATTACGTCCGTTAGAACGTGAGTTTCACCATAATTAACGTAGTTTTAATTATTTCTGGGATAAACAATTGCCAGTATAGTAAATAACAGAAATCGATTCTGTAAACGATTCTGAACAATTTATTATCATAATGTTCATTTATTGTGTTACACACACTATTTAAACCTACTTCTACTATCCTTCACCAGTTTTTATTTATTTGTTGGTATATTGGCATAGCTAGCTGACATATGGCAAATACATAAACAGTCTATAACTTTCCCACTGCTGGGATCCAAGCCTCCTTTCTGAGAGGGAATGGGCCGTAATCTACCACGCGGGCCCAGTGCGGATTGGTAGATGTCTGATGTCTTCGATTATTTAATTCTAAGACGTGCCGGTTTCCTCACGATGTTTTTCTTTACCGGTGCGAGAGCAATGTTGATGAAATTATTTATACAAAGTAAAGCGCGTCCCTGGGTTCGAACCCGCTACCTATAACTGGTAAGTCGGGGCCATTACCACTGGTCCACCACTGCTCTTGCAGATATGGTAAATAATGTACTGTAATATTCTGTGTCTCGTAATTTCTTTGCCTTCCTACTATTGTATAGAATCAAGTTTATGTAACTAAACAGAAATCAGCACTTTTTGAATGTTTTCACGTTCGAAAACTGCTGATTCTAAACCTAGCTTAGCTTAGGACAGTAACGTGTACATTAAAAATAAATGTTAATTAAAAGTCTTTGTTTTTTATTCATCCTCTTTTATAACTGCACATCGCGTAAATATGTAGAAATTATTGGAATATTTGTCTGTTACTAATATTTTGCGTAACACTTTTAGTGACTTGTATTCATTATTTATAAGTAGGTAGCTTTTGCCGGCGACTTCGCCCGCATGGAGGTTAGAAAATGCATCTAAAACTTCCTCATAAATCACTCTATGTATTGGTGAAAACCGCATGAAAATCCGTTGAACATTTTTTGAGTTCTTCGCAAGTAGGCAGACAGACGCGGCGGGGGACTTTGTTCTATAATATGTAGTGATAACAATTTTTGAAATTAGTTAAAAGCTTACATACATAAATATGACAGTTGGACTCACAACATTCATGTATCAATTTATAGAAGACCACAAACAACATAATTATACATTGGTTTACGGTATGTAAGGCTGTACAAAAGCCTAGATCTCGAGATATTGTAATAATTTGAGATACATTGTAAAGAAATTTCCACAAAACGCATTACTAGTATGTACATTTACTAACGATTCCCCAGAGTAGTCAACAAAAATAAAGCAAATAACGAACATACCTAATTACTAGTAAATAAAAATTCCTTGGAGTTCTTATGAATAAAGGGTAGGTACAACTACTCACTCACACACGGCTGCATACCGCGTCATCGTTGGCCTTCTATTGTCAAACAGAGATAGCAATATTCCGACCGAATTTTGCCTTTGTGTCGGCTCGTGGTTTGCGAGTTTAGGCGCCACGATCTTAATATAAATGTTTCGGCTTATTATTATTAAACCAAAGCAAATAGAATATTATTACAAAACAATATTAGATTGCAGTCATAAATTCACAACACTGATAACAATACAAACAAAAAATAATAAATTACATAATAAACAAATCGTAATTACCTGCCGTTGGGCAATTCTGTTTTCAAGTTTAATATGTATTGCTTGCTGCAACTGAGATAGATTTTCTTTATCAAAAAGGTCACGTTTACGGCGGTTCCGCAGAGAACTTCACTTCGGCTACGGGAAGACGAGGCACCAGGTTCACTGGCTAAGAGTTGACATGCTGCATTGCCAATTGGTTACAGGCATCATCAGGTTGGTATGTAAATACGTACTATTAATGAAAAATTCTTCTCGCAGATTTTAGAAATGACTCTCGTATCAAGCTCAAAAACGAGATGGTGGCGAAGTGTATCGATGCGTATGTTATAATTAACACATAGCAATCGTAGGGCTAGTTGTGGCGTCTGCATGATGTCTCTCATATCCAAGAAGCAAAATCGCTGCCGGAAATCAAAAGCACAGAATAATCGTCACACGTGGTACTTATCAGTCCGTAAAACAATGCCAAGGTCAAAACAACAGAAGGAAATCTAAAATAGTACCTACAGTACGCATCACAATTATTCACAACAACAAGGGAAGCGAATAAGATGCGAATGATTGCCGGGTGTCAATCAATGGCGCGCACATGACGCGGCTCGATGACCACAGATTAAGTTGTAGAATATAGAGATGGGTCTAAAATTAATAAGCTGCTAAATTAGCACTGCTAAATTTTTTTAGTGTCAACACCTGTTAAATAAGTTCTGAGATAGCTGTTAAATTTAGCAGTCACAAGTGTCACAACTCACAACAAAACAATAATGTTTTGGTGGCTGGATAGTGCTCCCATCCGCACCAAACACGGACGCCGGATATATATTTGTCTCGCTTTATCCCAATACTGCAGGCCGCAGGCAGACGCGACGGCAGCAACAAAGAAAAGGACACACGACACACGTGTTCCGTTTCCGTATCTAATGAATTGTTTTCAACATACTGATTTATTTAGCAACTACTAATTTTGTATTTAGTGTTCAGTCACAGTTAGAATGTTAAGGTTGAGCGTGTTAATGTAATTAACTGCTAAGTGCTAACTGCTGAATTTGGAAATAGTCTATTATAATATTTAACTAGTGTTAAATAAAGACTGATTTTCGTTACGAAGGTTTACGCGAGTTTGTTATCTAGGTAGTAGGTAGAAATAGTTGACAGTCCTAAGCCTGTGAAAAGTATGAAGGAAATGAGAATTAAAGTGTTAAAAATCTGTCTGTGACTAAATTTAACAGTTGCTAAAAATAACTGCTAATTTTAACTGTTAATTATTTTTAGCATTAGCATTTAGCAGTGTTATTATTTTTTAACGTTTAAGCCCATCTCTAGTAGAATACAAATGACGCTCCGTTGTACGTAATTGAACAAAACACACTTACTATGAACCTATAGCTTGGCATAAAAGAGTCTGTCGTGGTAACCATTGGAACTAAAATATTATTTGGTGGCAGCACTGCTTTGTTTATCATCAACAAGTAGCTAATCTGTCATTGTGTTATGTTCCCAGTTGTATTTTACTTATTTCTAATTAACCATCAATTATTAATGCTTTTGTACATATAAAAAATTAATAAAACAATAAGGAGTAGTGGTGTGAGCTATGATATACCAAGTTTTCGTAAGAAAGGTCAATGCCTATTCCTGGCCCAACCCGAACACGTTTCGAAGGATAATTAAAAAATATATTATTTTAAAACAGGAATTATCCGTTTAACTTCTATCTCTAACTAAGTCGCCGTCATTTTATGCAATAAATAAGTAATTTAACGTATTATTATCACTGAGAGTTTGACTGTCAGGCAAAGTTTAGGGTTGCTAGTATATTGTCAATTTAATTTCGAGTCGTATATTGAATACGTCTAATCGATTACGGATTAATTAATAATTATAAAAATCAATCCGTGTGCTCAAAGGCGTGCATTGTAATCACACGGCACGCAGTCATAATCATGACGGCCATTTTAGTTTCTGTGAACGTAACTAACTAACTCCAGTTTAAAACAAAACAATTATGTTCATAAACATCTCAAACCAGATATCTTATAGTCCAAACATACATAAACATGGAATGGTAATATCATTGTATTGTTTATGGCTTTGCCGTAATTAGATAAAATTAAATTGTTCAAGACCAATAATCGATTCACGTAATCGATTATATTTCAAAATATGGCAGCATTATTCTATGACAGATGATGAAGTTGACATTTGACACCCAGTAAACAAATAGTTAAAGATATAAAATATAGTTTGTGTTCTTTTGTGAGGTTTTTTATGACAATGGACTCCGATCAATATTACCAGAATGACAATCCTTGCACGAACTTGGATCGTGGCTCCACTTTGAATGACGACCCTAGTGTGAATGTGAAAACTGCTGGCTGCATATAACGACCCTCGCATGCATTTGGACTGCGGGAGTCCCGCTTTTACTAATGATTAATTCGGCGCGAATTCGGACCTGAGTAACTATGCTGTCCCGAACACGTCGCGTGGATTAACGGGCGCAAGCAAGGTTCGCTGTGCGAATTGAATAATGGATATGAGGCACTTACGCTCTCATCAACTCATAAATATATATAGTACAGCAATGGGTTCTTCCACAATAGGTAAGTATTATATTACTCACCTACATTAAACAATACCTTTAGAAAACTATGATAATAACAATAGCCAGTACTAATGCAAGCTTATAGTGATTTAACTTCACTACACAATATAAAACAAAGTCGCTTCCCTCTGTCTGTCCTTATGTTTAGATCTTTAAAACTACGCAACGAATTTTAATGCAGTTTTTTTTTTAATAGACAGAGTGATTCAAGAGGAAGGTTTATACGTATAATAGGTGGGTGAAGCTGCTGGCAAAAGCTAGTATTAAACAAGTAAAAAAAGATATTTTTAAATACCTAAATACTTTTACTTTATTGAGAAAGTAAAAAATCTTACAGCTCATCATCTGCCTAGCCTTTTCCCAATTATGTTGGGGTCGGCTTCCAGTCTAACCGGATGCAGCTGAATACCAGTATTTTACATGAAGTGACTGCCTATCTGACCTCCACAACCCAGATACTAGGTAATACAATACCTCTTGATAAGACTGATCTGAATGAAAGTCTGACAGACTTTCGGGGTTCTGACGACCCGTAACGACTGTCTAAGATGTACAAAAGACAGCCGGGACCAACGGCTTAACATGCTTTCTGAGGCACGGAAGGGTCTTGGTTTGTAAAGATGGCCATATACACGTATATGTACTGACGTGACATCAGCATTATTTCATTACATAGCTTTTGTATTGTTGGGGGGGGGGGGATGTTGTTTGGGACAAATGATAAGTATTGATTGATTAATAAATAAAATATATAGTGCGGTGCAAAATAATAATATAATAATTTAATTAATTACTTAATAGCTACTTAATGCTTGTGTGTGCATCTATGAATGACAGGGGCGTAGCTACCGCCGTATCTGCCGTATCAATTATACGGGGCCCCCGGGCCACGGGGGCCCCCGACGTGCGTAAGCAAAAATTAATAAAACCTTCCCATTTTTTTTTAAATTTCAGAAATGACAAAAGTCACGAAAACCATTTTTTTTTTCCCGCGTAAAGCGTGCATTTCAAAGTTGGCAGCACCCTACATTGGCTTTCGCGGGCTGCGGGATCTCCCCGTGTATAGTCTTCTAAATACAGTAGGGCCTCGTTAATCCGGAGAGGCAAAAACAAGACCCTTTCCGGATTATCGAGGCGTCCGGATTATAGTATGCCATATTAAATGTTAATAAAACACATGTTTAACCTTAGTTTCTTTAATCAATTTTTAAATTATAGCATACAGTCAAAATGTACATGTTCAAAATTACATACAAACAACTATGTAAGGAAATCAGCAAGTTAAAATAAAACATTAGTTAATTCTTCTTGAAAAAGTCTGTAATACTCTTCTGTTTATAATTTTCGCACTTCATTTCGAAAGCCCGGTCTCTAAGTCGACGGAGAAACATAACTTCGTGGCTATCAAATTCGTTATCTTCAGCCCATTTTAAAGCTGTGTTTAAAGCTCCTACTGCCTCTGAATTACCAACTTTTGTGATTTTTAGAATTTCAACGCTATTGTCCTCATCTTCCTCATCGTCCTCACACATAGCCGCTCGCACAATCTCCTCATCAGTTAACACTTCATATCTTTGTAACTCGCTTTCGGCACCACCAGCAGCCCATTCTTGAGCTTCTGCCTCACTTATTTGAGGATCATTGGGTCCCCTCAACCTGTTAAAAAGCTGGGCTAAAGGAACATCATCTTCTGGTTCGTCATTATCAGTGAGAAATTCAGGGTGCAAATTCTTCCATGATTTGTTAATTAGCGATGTCTTAACATTGGCCCAGCAATTAGCCAAAAGAAAAACTGTGTCCTTTAAAGTTATCGATTTTAATGAGTCCATGAGGTTTTCAGAACATAATGCAAGACAGTTAACCAAAAGTGATTTGCGGTAATTTAACTTCACATTTTGTATAACGTTCTGATCCATTGGTTGTATACACGCCGTGGTGTTAGGTGGCAGGAACATTGCAAAAATGTGGCCGTCTTCAGAGACAAGTTCATCTGCTGATGGATGCCCAGGACAATTATCCAACAATAACAGTGCCTGAGGAGGCAAATTAACAGACAAAAGATGGCGGCGGACCGCGGGAACGAATTCCGTTTTAAACCACTCAAGAAACAAGTCTTTCGTAACCCAAGCATTTTTTTGTGCACGATAACAAACAGGAAGACGTGTTGATTTAAATGCTCGTGGGTTTTTTGATTTGCCGACAACAAGCAATTGAAGTTTATGAGTTCCAGCCGCATTTGCACAAGGCATGAATGTCACTCTCATCTTCATCATTTTCCTTCCGGAAGCCGACTGCTCATTGCCAGAGGCTAATGTATGATCTGGCAATAATCGCCAGTACAAACCAGATTCGTCAGCATTGTAAACCTGTTCCGCTGTTAATTTTTTCTCTCTAATAACTTTCTGTAACTCTAGTTGGAATGGTCCGATAGCGGCTTCATCATTTGACAGTTTTTCACCGGCCATTTTTAAACGTCTTATTCCGTGGCGTTTTTTAAATTTGTCTAACCATCCCCGGCTTGCATTAAATCCGATATTGGAGTTTGTAATCTGGCGATGAAAAATTCGAGCTTTCTCACAAATCATATCACCACTTACAGGAACATGCAATCGCCTTTGTTGCAAAAACCACGTAAACAAAGCATCTTCTAAAACAGGATTTTCCGATTTCTTTAGTGTTTTTCGTACACCGGGACCACGTTCTGTTAGGCTAACAAACTTCAAGAGTTTGTCTTTGTTTTTCTTTATGTCACCTACAGTTGACCTGCCTATACCAAACTTCCGAGCAATGACAGGGTAGCTGTCACCCTTATCTAACATTTCTATAATCCGTAATTTGTCTTTTATTGTTAATGTCGAATGTTTACGTGGCGGCGCCATGATGTTAGCGAGCGCACTTAATTGACACTACGTATTACACGAAAGGCGATAAACAAAAGACTGACGGCGCATTGGCTCATGACAGCCCCCGCACCTACACGCCGCCGGGCCTCCCCCGCGTATCCCATTGCCCGGCCGGATTACAGCGATCACCGAACAAGCGAGAGTCCGGATTACCGAGGCCCTACTGTATATAAAAGGCAAACCTGACTTACTCATCTATCAACGCACAGCCGAAACTACTGAACGGATTTCGCTGAAATTTAGCATACAGATAGTTGTAATGACGTAGGCATCCGCTAAAAAGGATTTTTGAAAATTCGCCCCCTATGGGGGTGAAAAAGGGGTTAAAATTTTGTATGGAAGTCCGTCATTTTTAGATCTAGAAACCTGAAACTGCCTAAACCTGAAACGATTAGAAATAAACAATTATGTGTCCTAGGGTTTTTGAAAGTTCAACCCCTAAGGGGGTAAAAAAGGGCTTGAAAGTTTGTATGGGGAAACAAGATTAGTTAAACTATTTTATTCGAAACTTCACAGGAGTACTCCTATCAATAAATGAGTAAACAAGTGTTTCAGGCTCTTTCAGAATTCAACCCCTAAAGGTGGAAAAGGGGTGAAAATAATAGCTTTTGGCCGCGACTTCGTCCGTGCTATTCTACTTCCTTTCTTAGCGCTCGCCTACGCTACGTTCCGCTACGATATAACCGAACTCCACGCGGGCGAAGTCGTGGGAAAAAGCTAGTTTTCACATAAGATGGGTACAGTGACACTTAGTCACGTGACTTAAATAGTGAGGTCTTTTTGCGTAATGAATTCGATTATTAGCAAAAATCGAGAAGTTTTGCAATTGAACATTAATCTGTTTTTTTAAATAGACGTTGTTATTTATAAATAATTTCTAATAAAGATTATGGATGTAAAAAGAAAAACACAACAACTCATAAAAATCATTTTAATCTAATTCGTTGTCAGATTGCATTGGCAAAGACGAACAGTCATCCGAATTACCTAAGTCAATAATAAACTCATCTCCGCTCTAGTAAAGTCGTCCTGCACAGATAACAAAACTTGACAATTTAACAACATTCAGTTTAAACAACTTGTTCAATAAGAAACACATGGAAAGCTTTCGAAGCAGACGCACTTGTAAAATAGCCGATCTGTCATCGATTATGGTGCGTCAATCTCTATTACTGGGCGGGTCATTTCACGCATCAAATGCTTAAGTTATTTTTTGTTTTCTCGTTTTTAAAAATGTACACATTTGCTAAAATAACTTATTAAAATTAGATTATAGTAGAATTATGGATTATCTCCAGTTAGCCGAAAAAAGACAGGGGAGAGTTATTTAATTTGAATTGTTTATAAAAGTTTTGGAAAAAGTGACAGATCAGATAGATAATTATGATGAATAAATATTTCTTTTAATTTTATGCAAACATTTTTTTTTCCTTTTGTAAGAAATCGTTACCCTTCATAAGGGCCCCCAAACAAATTTTTATACGGGGCCCCGCCAAGGCACGCTACGCCACTGATGAATGAACATATGTATGTGTGATGTATGTGTAGTGTGGGGTGTGGTGTATTTGTGTGTATGTGTATGTATGTGTTCGGGTGTATGAATGGTGTTGTGTGACTTTATTTTATTATTTTATACTTTCTAGAAGTTTTTCAGTATTTCCATAATTTTGAGAGAGAAGGAAGTCATTTATGTTAAGTTTTAGTTTACTTATTGGTAAGTGATGTAGCTGAGTATTTTTACTTATTTTGTTATATAGGTATGGACCCATATAGCACGGTTCTCTTCTGAAGAATTCTGTTTTACATGGTTTCAGGTCAAATACTAGGTCGTTTCTGCGTTTGTTTTTCAGTCTTACCGGGTCATACGGCGAGCTTTTGTGGCTTATAAGCAGAACTCTCCTGATATAAAGTTGTCGAACCGTTAATACCATACAATCCTTATATAGCTGCTCCGTTGGATACTGAAATTTCTTTTTGTGCATTACTTTGACAACTGCTCGCTGGGATCTTTCTAGGTTTAATATATGGGTTTTGTGTGTACTCCCCCAGACTGTTTAAACTTAGAAGGTGACTATTATTCAAAAGGTTAAAATGAGTAAGTAACTTTGAAATGAACAATGACTGTGCTAATACCATTCAAAAGTCATTGTAAGTGTAAAAAATAAGTGAGTGCTTGTGAAAAAATTAAAAATGATAAAAAAATAAAAACTGTTTTATTTCCAAATGGCGACTTATTTTCTGAACTGATAAGTACTAGAAGGTGCTCATAACACCTTATACTATCATTCCTTACACCAGTGGCGGTACCTTCATATAAGCCCAAAAGCCCGGCATGACTTACTAAAATGCTCGATAGAGAATCAATATCAAAACCGAACTATTTAAAAGTTCGCGGGCTTAATTCTTATCAAAATAACACAAAGTATCTACCTATGCCACACTACTACACATCGCGATTGTTCGCGCGCAGAGTTTCGCATTTGCGGCATCTAAATATAGCTATCTCGCTTACACGTACCGGCTTTTGCCTGGCTTTCAAATACTATCTCTGTCACTTTCGCACTTATAGCGATGTGCCGTATAACGAGTTAGAACCTTGTGCGTCTTAAAAAAGGATCAGTATGGAAGATTTAAGCCGTGCATGCGTTTCATACGCACGCGTTGCACGCGTATGATGCGTGACCTTGTCATCTTGCCAGCTCTGCAGTGTTGCCGTTTTAGCGATGTTGTGAGATCTTGGAGATTTTTAACACTAGAAGCGCGGAACATACCGACTGAGGTAAATTTGGATTTAAAAAATGTATATTGCAATTACGTGGTTGAAGTCTCGTTTATATAATAAATATAATAATCATCATATTTCGTGAAAAGCCATAAAAAGTTACGATTATATGCATAATAAAATATTAATTAGAGCAGGAAGAAAATCGAAATGGGTCAAATTTTATTTTTAAGATATTGCTGCGGAAGTGCGGGCGCACTTCTAGTGTTAACGAGTTTGGAGACTTTTTTTAAGATTTAGCAACAATAAAAACTAGCGACTTTTTAAAATAACGAAAATATTCAAGCAATATCTTAAAAATAAAATATTTGCGACATCTAGCTAGATTTTTCATATACCTGGCGACTTTTTTTGCCAAAATGACAACACTGCAACTCACCGTAAGTAGTTCCCGACACCCGAGTGCAACTCACTTCAGTTTGATTTGCTTGAGTGGGAAAAGTTTTGTTATTAAAGTTTTTTGTGTGATTTCTTAGATTTTCTCAGTGATATAATTGTTTTGGTGACTTACCTACAACAATGGAGGTAATTGTACCTTGTGAGGATTTAAAATGCGTTCAAGTTTTGATCGGCGAAGATAAGGTAAAATCTTTAAACTTTGCTCAGAAAAAAACAGTTAATTACTTTATTAAAAATTATGAAAATCATAGCGGTTTGGGATGTGGCAAGGATTTTCCATTTTGTGGGTTTCGATTATTGTCCTCCAGGCTACTTTCAGAAGTCGATGAACACTGACATCAAGTGGTTGAAGAATCGCACTCGTGTGAGAAGGTATTGTAAACAATATTATTTGTTGTGATCGAGCGTAATCCAGTAAAGGTGGCGTAACGGTACTGGCGTGTGAGTCCATTATCAATAGAACGGGTCTTGCTGGAGGGATACATCGAACAAAGAATTTTAACCAATCTAGGAATAGTTCACCCGTGATCCATCCCTTTCGAGAAAATCGTACTGGGTGTTTGGCATAAATCCTTTTGTCAGTTGTGGTATGATTCTTACACCTTTGAATATAATAAATGGGGGGATGTAACATCCTGTCGCATCTATGCACGCCAATAATGTGGTTGTCGTACCCTTTTCTGCGTATGTTCTGTTGTAAACATATTTTTTTCCAATGCTTGTCACAATTTTGTTGGGTTTGTTGACAAACATCAGACCAGTTTCATCACAGTTCTATATTCTTTCGGGTGGAATGTCATGTTCATTTAACTGTTTTTCTAATTTTTCATAAAAATCTTCTAAAATAACCGGGTTTGAACAAATCGCTCTACCTGCTGAAAGATTTTCCGGTGTTCGCAAAGACAACCCGTAGCGTTCTTTATACTTCACCCACCAATTCCAACCTGCAGATCCCTTTTTGTCATTGAATGTGCAGCAAATGTTCGCAGCTTTTGCTAATGATAATGCTATTTGCTTTATTTTGGTAACTGTAAGACCAAAACCACGTTCTTGCATCTCAATAATATAGGCCAGTAACTTTTGTTCTATTTCAACAGGTAACGCAAACGGCCTTCCTATCTTGGACATTACTGTCTGTGCATCTTGATTCTCGTAGAGTTTTGTACTTCGTCACATTGTCTTTTCATGTCGACCATGGAATCTTAAACTCTTTCGAAGCTCTGTAAACTGTCATTGTTGAACTCAAAACATTTTTAACAGCGGTTTTGAGATCGGTCTCCGAGTATTTTCTGTTCTTCTTGTTGGGGTCATCCATGATATATCTGAAAGTAAACAAGCAAATTAAAATAATAAATACATACCTACCTGCTTAGATTTTAGCGTCTGCCCAAATTTGAGCTCATATTAATAAAAAAAAAGCTACGAAATTTGGTAAATTACTAACGCAATTACGTGACAAGTCCAAAAAAAGTGTCACCCAATTCCGTGATAGCAAAATATAATATTGGCTCAAAGTCGTCATTTTAATTAAGACCAGATAAAAGTAATAAAATGACATCAATCTTGTCTACTACACTCAAAATAAGTCAATAATTTTAGTTAAAACCACAAATATTTGTACATAACTACTATAATTCTGTGATAGCACGGAAACCACTCAACCGCTAAAACGCTAATATTTTTGACGAACAAAATAAGCTCTAACACGAAAAAGACGCAGAACTATGACGATTTTTTTACTGCCACATCAAGGGAATATCAATTACAATTCATTTTATTAGAAAGAAGCTAAAAAATCGGTTAAATACTTACATAAATACAGCAAAGTTCGCCACCAATTCATAAACACTGCCGAAACCGGCGAGATTGGCGCGCGAACTGACAAAACCGTTAGCTGTTTCTATCTCGCTCACTCGAGCATCCCCAAACTTTACAGACGAATTTGAACTTTATCACAGAGGCTTAAGGTTGTCTTTCAAACCATTGATTTCACTCGTATAGCCGTATGATAGCCCTCAAACCAAATATCACCGAATTAGGCGAGTCACAGAATTAGAGCCAGTCCACACGGCGCGTTGCGTCGTCGCAACGCAAATATTTTGACGCATAGCCGGCCTCACAGGCGCTGCGTCGTCGCAGCGTTACTACGACGC
This sequence comes from Aporophyla lueneburgensis, assembly GCA_932294355.1. Lineage (NCBI taxonomy): Eukaryota > Metazoa > Arthropoda > Insecta > Lepidoptera > Noctuidae > Aporophyla > Aporophyla lueneburgensis. The sequence continues at coordinate 24,245,430 of OW028735.1, forward strand.
AGTCTTAACGTTCGGTCGACGCAGCGGTGACGCACAGTTGCGGCAAGCATTTTTGTAAAAACATAGCAGTCAGTCTCATGCTATGGCAACTAGGAACTAAAAGAATTTTGTGTTTTTTTCTTTAAAACAGCGCCATCTAGCTTATAGTTATGGTAAACTATTGGTCGATGTCGCTACATCAAATATATAAAAAACTATGCTGGAAAAAAATCCTATTAAAGTATGATCATTCAATTATTAATAGCAGATATTCTAAAAAATGTTACAAAATGAGTGAAATATAAATTTTCAACCATTTATAGATATGAAACTGCAGTGTAATGTAGAAGAAAATGTTTAATTTTTGTATTATTAAATTCATTTTCTACGGTATATTAAGGAAATTCTATTGGGACTGCAGCAACACTTTAATTGCAAATGTCTGCGCTCGCGTTGTAAATGTTCGTGCGTATTTTGCAATCTAAAGTTTTAGTTATTTTGCATGTGCATCTGGTATTTTTGACGAGTACTGTATATAAAGATATTTTAGCCAAATACATACAATAATTAAAAAGTGTACAGTGTTTTTCGTAAATAATTGGTGCATAGATGTCTTTAATATTCTCAGTGGCAAAACAACGTTTTGGAATAAATATAACGACCCAATGAAAGAACAAGCACATAGGCACTAATCCCAACATAAGGGTAGAAAGAAGAAAAAGCAAAATTGTTGACAATAAAATGTAGTTTTTTGTTTGTGTTATAATATAATAAAGCTTTATTATGTATAGAACTTGTGCAATTAATTCTAATCTCCCTGATTTATTCAGCTAAAACAAGAATATTTACTATATTGGCGTTTAAATAGTAAATGTGAAAATTCGTAAGAGAGATAATTATACGCCTATATAATAAATTATTCTGTTTTAGTTATAGTACGAGTCATCTGTGAAACTAGTAAACTATAGCTAAATGTGCACCTATATCTATATATGTAGTACTACCTACATATTATATGTATAGCTATAGCAAAGTTTTACCTAACTATAAACTAGATGGCGCTTTTCGTTGAGCATAAAAAAAATGCGAAGTTGCCTGTCTATGTCCCTATACATATTGTAGTCTTTGGTCAGTCTATTGGAAAGCATGGATCGGAAAAGACGTCTTGCATTGCTCCTATTACTACGTCACCGCCGAAATCGACGCAAAATCACAAGACGGTATTGGATCTGTCCCTTCATTTCATTAAGAAATAGTGATGGACAGTTTTTTTGTTAGAATATCGGGAGTTGCTATTAGACGAAAAGAAGTTTTTTAATTTTTTTAGAATGAGTGTATCCAGCTTCGAATGTTTATTAAAGTCCTTAGAACCACACATACGAAAAAACTATACTAATATGAGGAATCCAGTGGAACCAATAGAAATGCTAGGAATTACTTTAAGGTAAGAATTTATATAAGTAATGAAAAGATAACAGTTTTTTGGTCTGTTTATTATACAGGGTGATTGGAAGATGGGTGCAAAGCTTTAAGGTGAAGATAGTATAGACAATTTAGAACCATTTAAGCCATGGATGTCTTAGACGAAGTCTTACCAAATTTTTTAGTTCTTTTTTCGGAAATTCTCAAAATTTAATGTAAACTGCATAATTATGGCCAAATTGAATGATAAATGAATTAATTTTTTATTTATTTAATTAAAGTAATGTGTAAGCAACCAAGCAAAACATGTTTTAGGCTTCTGTGTCATTAGACATTTTTTTACAGATATTTAAAGCTCAGAAAAAATAAAAAATTTGTAGAATTCGTCTTTTAAAACTTATTTAAAAAAAAAAAAACGGAGGGTGCTTTTTTAGTTCAAACCTTTTTGAAGACATGCTTGATAATCGCTCTTGCTTTTGAGGTATCATTTATGCGGATATCTAACAAATTATTGAAATTAGGGCCTACAAACCAATTCGAGGGAGAAATTTTAAATTTTAGGCAGTCTAACAAAACACAAAATTTTTGCTTAAAAGAATATGCGCTCGAAATGATAGCATTGTTCAATTTTAAGAATTTTTGGCACATGCAGGAACCAATTGAGGGGATTCTCTAAACAATGGCCACCGAGCGCGGTGCGACGGCATTTCCAGGTAGAACGCCCAATGAATAGCAAAAAGCGATAAGAGTTGGTTTTTACAGCAAAATGGTCTTAGTTACTGAGGCAACAAAGTCGTTTTTCTTTAGTCAGGGTCAGTCGGTCTGTGATGAAGCCGTTACATCTTTTACTTATTAGTCAAACTACTGCCCTTGTGAGTGGACGTTGTCGTGTTGATTCACAATTTACCGTGTTCAGTTGTAGCCCTTTGCGTTCCTGCACGTGTTGTTTGCGTTAGTTTTGAACTTTTTTGTTTCACCGTGTCCAGTCGTAGCCTCGCGCTCCTGCACGTGTTGATTTTTGACTTAATTGTGTTGAGTTGACATTTAGTGCGGTCCTACGCCGTTTTTCTTAATTGTTAAGTGACTATGGCTACTTTTTCCAATCAAGAATATGCGGATATCGTATTTATGTAAGGTAGAGCAGACGGCAATGGATCTTTGGCGCGACGGATGTATCAAGAGCGCTATCCGAATCGCAGGATACCGAATGTCCGAGTGTTTTACAACACGTTTCGTCGTCTTGCCCAAGATGGGTTTCACCGCGTGGAACCTGGAGTCAACCCGGGCAGACACGAAACTGCCGTCGACGAAGACCTTTTAGCAGCATTTCAAGCGGATCCTACTACCAGTACTAGAGCAGTAGCTCGAAATTTAAACATTTCTCAATGGAAGGTGTGGCATACAATGCACCAAAATGATAAGTATCCGTTCCATGGCAGGAGTGTGCAAGGTCTAGTAGAACAAGATCCTCAAAGAAGAATTCAGTTCTGCCGTTTCCTCCTCAACAGAGACATCGAAGATGCGTGGTTTCTGAAATCAATCTTGTGGACGGAAGAAAGTAAATTTTCAAGGGAAGGTATTACAAACTTTCACAACATCCATGAATGGGCCGACGCAGACAACAATCCACATTTTAAGAAGCAGGTGTCATTTCAGATGAAATTCTCTGTGAATGTATGGGCTGGAATAATTGGCAGAACATTGATTGGGCGCCACTTTTTGCCTAATCCATTGAATGGCGAAAATTATTTGCATTTTCTGCAAATTGATTTACCACTGCTGGTAGAGGAATCAGGTGTCCCGATCTTCGAAAGAGACCGAACAGTCATCTTTCAGCAAGACGGCTGTCCAGCGCATTGGACTTTAAATGTAAGGGAACACCTCAAAATACCTCAAAAGAAAGAGCGATTATCAAGCATGTCTTCAAAAAGGTTTGAACAAAAAAGCACCCTCCGTTTTTTTTTTTAATAAGGTTTAAAAGACGTATTGTACAATTTTTTTATTTTTTCTGAGCTTTAAATGTCTGTAAAAAAAATGTCTAATGACACAGAAGCCTAAAACATGTTTTGCTTGATTGCTTACACATTACTTTAATTAAATAAATAAAAAATGAATTCATTTATCATTCAATTTGGCCATAATTATGCAGTTTACATTAAATTTTGAGAATTTCCGAAAAAAAACTTAAAAACTAAGTTGTCTGTATAGCCCAGTCATTTTAGGTAAAAAAAGGGGTCAACCTCGGAATGAAAGACAATAAGCTGTAAATTGGTATAAACCTTTGTTTTATCGTTCTAAATGTTGTCTCAAAAGTCACAAATGCTATCGTGTCCGCGTGTTAAGATATTGAAGGTCAAAGGTCATAAAATTCGGTTTTTCGCGAATATGTCGGTTCCTGTTGCTTAAATGAGATTTGCATTTATGATAAAAGTTGTAGGATATAAAATTCTCTACAACTTTTGTCTGGACTTTTTTTTCATACGATCAACCGTTTTTGGGGTAGAGCGCGAAGAGTGCGCAGCGTACAGTCATATATGGGCTAATGCAAGGTCAAGCGTGAGTTACGGTTATCAGTACGTTGTATAAAGTCAATTATTTACAAAAAAATTACAATTGTTAAACAATGCCCATTATTTATGTACTAATTTATTAATTATTTAATTAAAATAAGTAACTCAATTATTTATACTTAACTATAGTACATTATTAATTCTGGATTCTATATTTTAGTTATACAGTGCAAACTCTATGTGAAGACACTCAAGGGACTGTGCATATTTTGACGTTATAGAGAGTTGTCGTTAGAAAAATGTATTAGAAAAATATAAAGTTTATTTGAGACTAGTATTAGTAACGCGTCTGCCAACATCTTCTGTCCCGCCTCTACTACGCGTATCAGTATAACTTTTTCATCAATACACAATGATTTTCTATTACTTGCCATGTTTACAGTTTGAAAGTTAGTGAGCAACTAAGAATATGATAACGTATAGATAATCCATGACTCCTAATAACAAGAGTCTTCACGTGCAAGCAATCCCAATTTGTAAACAAAAGAACGGATTTCTTAGAAAGTTCGGTATTTATGATAACGACAGTCGAGTTAATTAAATAGCGCGGACTAGGATAGTGAAGCAACAATAGACCGTACACAGCTGCCCAGTTTTTACTAATTTTGTCAACTTAAAAAGTATTTTTTATTATTTAATTTTTGTCGTTATTGAGAGTGAGTTTATATAATATGAGACTTTGTTTGGTTGAACGCGCTAATCTCAGGTAGTGCTGGTTTGAGTTGAAAAATTCTTTTTGTGTTGGGTAGGCTATTTATTGAGAAAAACTATAGGCTATATAACATCACGCTACAATCAAAAAGAGCGGAGCAGCAACGAAAAATGTTCGAAAACTGGCAGGCAATTCGATGCGACGGGAAAGGTCAGGGAAGAGAAAATCTGACGCGGACGAAGTCGCATACAGAAGCTATTTAAAATATAATCCAGAATTAATAATATACTATAGTTAAATATAAATAACTGTTTCTGCTCGCGACTTCGTCAGCGTCAAATTTTCGCTCCCCTTCCCATCGCATCGAATTGCCTGCCAGTTTTCGTCCATTTTTCATTTACTGCTCCGCTCCTTTTGATTGTAGCATGATGGTATATAGCCTATAGCCTTTCCTAATAAATGGGCTACTCAACACAACAAGAATTTTTCAGTTCCGACCAGTAGTTTCTGAGATTAGCGCGTTCAAACAAACAAACTCTTCAGCTTTATAATATTATAGTATTAGTATAGATTAAGTTACTTATTTTAATTAAATTTAAATAATTAATAATGAGTACATAAATAATGGGCATTGTTTAATAATTGTATTTTTTTTCGTAAATAATTGACTTTATACAACGTACTGATAACCGTAACTCACGCTTGACCTTGCATTAGCCCATATATGACTGTACGCTGCGCACTCTTCGCGCTCTACCCCAAAAACGGTTGATCGTATGAAAAAAAAGTCCAGACAAAAGTTGTAGAGAATTTTATATCCTACAACTTTTATCATAAATGCAAAACTCATTTAAGCAACAGGAACCGAGATATTCGTGAAAAACCGAATTTTATGACCTTTGACCTTCTATATTGTAAGACGCGGACACGATAGCAATTGTGACTTTTGAGACAACATTTAGAACGACAAAACAAAGGTTTATACCAAATTACAGCTTATTATCTTTCATTCCGAGGTGAAACCCCTAATATGACTGGGCTAGTACTATCTTCGCCTTAAAGCTTTGCACCCATTTTCCAATCATCCGGTATAATCAACTAATCAATATCAGTAATCAACTAACAAATAATCAGCAATTGTCATAAGTTTAAGTTTAGTGAGACTTTAACCAGTAATTACATATTCGAAAAATCGTATTCGGTTTCTTCACTTGCTTGAGATACTTGATCTGGAGATGTAATTGAATTATTATAATCAGAATTGTATGTGCTTTGAAAATTTGTTGTTTGATATCCATATGATAATGGTTGTTGAGACGTTGATGGGCCACACACATATGATGATGTTTGTCCATACCGCATATCGTTTATAATTTGTATTACTTTACTTTGGAAACTGAGTTTCTCGGTCGGAAAAATCTTGTATTGATGGCAATATACCTTTGAAAAAGGACATATGCCGATTTTCCGGCTCCTTGAGAACTTTTAGTGCTTCTGTTTCAAATTCATTTATTTGCATTGCCCTTTTGCGCGCGACTGGAACATAGCGCGGAGACTCATCTATAGTAATTTCATCATTTGTAGACATAGATTCAGTGTTGATATCACTAGGCGAGTCTAAGCTGGATTCGGTGGCATTTTGTTCCACTCTTCTCAAAAAAAGAAGTTGGTTATATAAATGATACTTTTTGAGATTCGTAGCGCCCGAACCCGATTTTGATGCTTCTTTTATTTTTTTTAAGTATCTGAAGAAATTATCTTTGATACTTCTCCACTTCTTCACTAAATCATTACCTGCAAAACCAATAGTAAACAAGATTTAATAAGTTATACATCGTGAATTTTTGATTACCCGAGAAAATTTACTGACATATTCAGACATCGATAACAAACAACTTTCACTATGTGACCATGGAATGGCGAAAAAAATAACAGCTGTTACATACAAAAGTGCAATATCTACTGATCCAAATTGAAAGTTGTTTGTTATCGATGTCTTTTTTTTGTGAGTAAATCATCGAATGACTTCTCACGCTCTGGGCTGAGCGCGAGAGAGTGTCAGACTTCTACTGACTAAAACCCACCGTGTTCCTTCCGTTGCCCTTTGCATTTCAGAGCCGCGTTGTCATTTTCATACTACCTCGCGGCTCTGACAGGCATTGGCCTTATGTGGCCCCGTCACTTTTGCTGACAGCTCCTTGAGGCGCGCGTGGAACACGACGCGCCGTCGACTCGGGTTTGGTCCTTACCGGACGGCGAGCTACCCATTGCTGATCGTCCGCAATCCCGCGTCTACGGTGGCCGGAAATCGCCCCACGATTCCCGACGTCCGGTGCGTCTCCATGGGCGGCGGCGGCCGCGGCTGGGTCGAGAGGAGGCAGCTGCGCGCTCTCTCTCGTTTCCCGCCACCGCCTTCGCGCGCATCACTGCTTCGCGCTGCTTCCCATTCCCCCTTGCTCCGAACCATGGCTTGAACCAGGCCCGGACGCGAGAGGTCGCCGCCGCCGATCGCCTTCACGAGGACACGTCGGTGCTCCGCCCAAGCTGGGCACTCCTGCACCGTATGCTCTACTGTGTCCTCTGGGCGATCCTCGCAATGATGACACCCGGACGTAGCTTCCCGCTTCATCTGACACAGGTACCTCCCGAAACACCCATGTCCGGTGAGCACCTGCGTCAGACGGAAAGTGAGGACGCCGTGGCGCCTCTCTGACCACTCCTCAAGGAGGGGACTTACCGCCGCTATAGTGGCGTGCCCAGCACTGGGTTGCGACAGTCGCTGTCTCCATTCCACCATGAGATCCCGCCGAAGCTCTTGTTGCCGTGCCGCGATTTGTCGCGGCAACGGGGTTTCGCCTCGGCGTTGCACGTCCACGCGCCAGTTGTACGCGTGTGTAAGGACTGTTGCCTCCAAATCCCACGGTGGAGTTCCGGCAAGAAGGCTCGCCGCCTCGCAAGAGACCGTGCGGTATCCGCGTATGATACGGATGGCCATGCCTCTCTGGGCTGCTAACAGCCGTCCGGCAGGCCCCTTTCGTAGCGATGTTATCAATGTCTGAATATGTCAGTAAATTTTCTTGGGTAATCAAAAATTCACGGGGTATACTTAAAAAGAGTGCCTGATAAAAAAAAACCGACTTGTAACCCAGAGATCGGAATCTGCAGGTCATTCACTGATAAACAGGGCATAGGTATTCACTTGAATGCGGACCTGGAATGACCGACAAATTCCGACCTCTGCTTATGACACACAATATCTAATTAATTTTTAATTTCCTTCATCAAGAGTCGCCTGGAAGAGATCAGTTCAAGCGATAAGGCCGCCTTTTAGTATTAATTAGTTCTTATGAGCAATAAAAAAATATCTATCTCATAATAAAATTATTAAAATAATTGTTTTTGTTTCAGATACCTAGGAAGTGGAAATTCAATAACGGATTTACATCTGAAATTCAAACGGGGAAAATCTACTATTGCGTATATGATACATAGAGTTCTATATGATATTATTTAAAATTGTTTGTCAATATTTGCATGCCTAATTTAAGGTAGATAGTACCAGGATCACAATTTTGTAACCATTTTATTTTATGTACCTACTATCTTAGCAAATAAACGATTATGATTATGATTATGATTAGTTTGTCGTGCTATATGGACAAATCTTCTTCGAGACAACATCCCAGAACTGACAAATGAAAGATTCCAAACAATAGCGAGGGATTTTGATGTGAAGGCAAATTTTCCTCACTGTGTTGGTGCCATCGACGGCAAACACATCCGCGTGTGTAAACCTGCAAATAGTGGCTCACTTTTTTTAATTATAAAGCCTTCTTTTCGATTGTGTTGCTAGCTATTGTGGATTCAAATTACAAATTCATTTTTGTCGACATCGGTGCATACGGAAAAGAATGCGATTCAACCGTGTTTCAAAATTCTAAACTGTACGAGCTAATGATTAAAAACAACTTACCACTACCTCATCCCCAGCCACTCTTTGGTTTCAATACACAAACCCCGTATGTATTTGTGGGTGACGAAGCTTTTGGACTGAGCAAACATATTATGCGTCCATATGGTGGTCAAAATCTCGATTTACAACAAAAGGTTTTCAATTATCGTCAAAGCAGGGCCAGAAGATATGTCGAATGCGCTTTTGGGATTATGGCAAACAAATGGCGCATTTTTCACAGACCGATAGACTACAACTTCGCTACTGACATAATAAAAGCATGTTGTGTGCTACACAATTTTGTCGCTGATCGAGATGGTTTAAGACAAAGAGATAAATTTGCTATAAGTGTTGATGAATTTCTCCCAATACAACCCGCAGATGAAGAACAGTCAGCACCGAATGTCATAAGACAGCATTTTGCGACCTATTTTATGACTAGAGGAACTCTGCCTTGGCAGCTAAATAAAGTATAATAGTATTTAATAATAATAAAAAAAAAAACAATAAATATAAGCTGTAAGCTCACCAACTTTGTTTTTTCGTTCAGGTGTGAAATTCTCGTAATCTGGAAATAAAACCTTTGATATCTGTTCCCAAGCTTTAGTTTTTAAATTTTTATTTTTTAAATCTATGTGTGACTTGTCCCATATAATTTCCCTTTCCTGAATCAATGTAATGAAGTAATCCATATCAATTTCTTCAATGGTACTCATTTTACCCTGCAAATAAAACTGAATACAAAAGTACGTCGGTAAAAAATGAAATGAGCTTGCGTGTATCCTCCCTATCAACGCACAAGCAACTGAGCGCTGCCTCTCCGTCGCCGCAATGAGTACACCCCCTCCCGCTTCGTCTCGGGGGCTGCTGTCCGTCATGTGTGCGTTGCGACGACGCAGCGCGCCGTGTGAACACCTTGGTTATTTGTATGTAAAACAACGCAACGGCAGCGCTGCGTCGACGCAATGCTGACGCAATGCGCCGTGTGGACTCGCACTTAGATGAGTTCACCCTAATTGGCATGTGATACTGTACTATTTAAACTTATCGATTTAAGGGGGGAAATACGTGTGTATTTGTGTGTAGCAGATTTTCATCAATTATTTTAAGGTATAAAAAATTAATATTATTTATTAAAACTTTTAGGTTATTTTATACATACATTGAAGAGTAAAAATTCATATTTACAAGAATAAAACTTAAAAAGTTGTCGTCCGACTTCACAGCTGGTGTACATCATGGAGGCCATAATTTTTATCTGAAATTAATGAAACAAAATTATTACTTTTTTATATATGTATCTTCTATATGAACCTCATTTTAAAGAAAACAAAAAAAAATGAATTTTTAGAGGGATATGAAAGTATGTCATGTTTTTTTATCATTTTTTTTGTATATTGTTTTTCGGGGGTAGGTGTTAAAAAAGTGTAGACGTTTTTTTGAATTCGGAATTTTATTTAAAATATATTTAATTAGAATTACTGATTAAGTTACATCAGTACTTAGTCTAAAAGAGTAATATATCTAGTACTCACGTTTGTGGCACATATATGTGACATTAACACTAAATACACAACACCACCTGCCAGCTCATCATTTGCACTATCTCAAAGCATCTATTAGCACTACACATCACAGAATGTCTCAACTTGCCGAAGTCCTTGCTGCCCAGAAAACCCTGGAGGATAATTTTTTGAGGAAGATGGGTGAACTTGAAGCACAAATCCAGAGCGCCGGTCCTGCCAAGGACACAGTGGCAAAGATAGCTGAAGAGTTCCGCACTTTCCGGGAGCTCATATTTTCCATGCTTGGTCTGCTGCGAAGTCAAATCAGCGAGTGTGCCAAACAAATTGATGGTCTGGAGACTAGGCACCGGCGGAAAGTCTTGGTTTTCCAAGGTCTTGCTGAAGTGGACAATGAAGACAGTGCAGCAGTCATTCTGGAGGTTCTTAATACGAAGCTTGCCCTCAAAAACCTTACGGTGTCCTCAATTAAAGCCTGTCATAGGCTTGGAGTTCAAGGCAAGGAGCATCACAGGCCTATTCTCGTTAAGTTCGCCAGTGTGGACATCAAGGCCTCAGTTTGGAAGGCTAAGACAGGCTTAAAAGGTTCCAAAATATCTGTGAAGGAGTTTTTGACCAGAGCGAGGCAATCTGTCTTCGGAAGGGCGCGTGAACACTTTAGCATGCGGTCGTGCTGGACTCAAGACGGCGTTATCTGCATAAAGGCCTCTGATGGAAGTCGGCACAAGGTTACTTCCATCGACGAGTTAAAGCCCTTGATAGCTAAATATCCTAAGGCGCCAGGCGCGACTCCATCAACCAGATGAAGAGGTATCGTTGCTGCCGGGAACCTGAAAAACACATTACATCATTATGGTGAATGTTTACTTTGTTTGCTTATTGTTCTTTCATATATTCATAATCTTTACTTACTGCTTTGTAGTTTTCCCGTCTAACTCTTTTGTTTTGTGCCCCGATTGTTTACATAATTTCTGTTTTTAATATTGAGTAGTGAATCGGTTTTTACCAGTTATTACCCTCTTCACTGTTTATTTTGGTCAACCTCAACCGTAGACAGAGTATTTCTATAGACGGATGTAATCTGTGTCATCGTAAGGGACAGAAAAAAAGTATATCCTATTGTTTAGGGTTACCAAGTGATGTAAATTTTACCCAATAATCTTCACAAAATATATATATATATATTTTATCTGGTGGTTCTGGTGAGAAATAAAAAATCGATGTGACAGCAATGTTTTATTCTTGAACACACAAATCATTGTCCTTGAAAAAGCACTAACTTATTATGAATATTTCTAACTCGTGATTTTGGTTCAAAACTTTGTTTAGTACCATGGTGAATGCGAATTTCAAAATAATGCATTGCAACCGATTTAATGAGGAGTGTTCTGTGATTCCCTATAAAAGGCTGACTGTCAAAATGGTCATTGATAAATATATTGTATTAATATTGGTACGCGTGCATTCCTTGAAACAAGATAATACAAGTTTTAGCATCAAATTTTTCTCATTATAAAATGAAATACCTTTTTGTGAACGAGCTCCGAATATCTTTTCTGCTATTTCACAGACTCTATTCAAATCAGTCGAAGGATAGATAAGGCCTCCTTTGTCTCTCCTGGCAATGATTCCATGATATTTATCTGTGATCAAAGCCAAAAGACAATCCTCACATTTTATAACTTTTCTCAACTTACTTAAAACCGGCAATATATGTTATTATTTGTTTAGAATATATAGTAAGCCTATAAGGATCAGTTAAATAATCATGATCTATGCTGATTATAGGATCACAGTCTAAAAATTCATCCGTGTCAGTGATAGATCCAGAAGACAGTTTAGTATACTGATTAATTTTTTTTTCAAAGCGGATTTCACTAAATGTTAAAATTTTTATGTCCTCGAGTGGAATACAATTTCCAGATGTAATATTTTTAATTTCACCGTGGACAACTAGGCGTTTGTAAGCGCTTTCAAATTGAATGGCGGTTGGATTATTATTAAACCCACCTCTGGCGCGAACAGAGCTGAAAAAACATTCTAAATGGTCCTGGCTTAATTTGTATATAGGTAAGAATTTTAATGCTTCAGGAAGTATATACTGATTGCATAATTTTTTTACACTTTTGATGCAAATTAGGAACCCAAAAAAACCGACTTTTCTATTTGACATTAAAATGTTTTGGTTATCTAATTTAAGGCCAGTTAAATAGGTTTCCATCTCGTTAAGAAAAATTTCTACTTCTCTGATGTTATTTTTATAAATTGGTTTTTTTAAACCATATGTGTTAAAATTCCGGCTATTTAAAACATCAAATAAAATGTTCATATTTTTGATGAATTCTACGGTAGCCTCCGATCCAGCAAATTCAGACAAACAAAGGTCTTTATTGCAAAATTCAATGGCTTCAGCCACTGAATTGCTGAAAGTTTGCGCTGCAAGCTTTACTTTCATTATTTGCTTTGAAAAATTAATATGCTGGTTACGCAGCTTATTGGCTAAATGAAGTCCTTCGTTTTGCTGTAATTCGTGAAGTCGGACAATATAATTCCAAGCAATTCTTTGGCCACTTGAATTTAAGAGTTCCCTTTTTTCTCCGAGTGTGTTTCATACTAGCTTGAGCATATGAACAGGATCCGGCATAATCATAATTTCTTGATCACCTACATTGAATGATGTTTTAAGGTTGGTGATATTTGAGGGCTCTAAGAGACATCCTAGACTCCTGGCCATAGCAAAATTTGCGGGACACCCATCAAAAGTTAGTGATATAGTCTTGACACCACAAGAGTTTAGCAACTCTAAACACTGTGTTACTAAATTTGCCTTCTGTCCGCCATTACAACTATCTACTAAAAAATAACCCACGGGAATTATCCAGGAATCATTGATTGCCGTAAGCATAAATACTAGCGCTTCTCTAGCAACAGACACACTGTCACCTTCTAATGATTCCCCGAAATTAACAAACCCTACGCATTTTTTTCCATCCCATTGGACATGCTTACGTATCGCCATCTCGTCTATACTTAGTGCACAAAATAAAGTCTTACTTTGCGTTTGAGCACGATTCACTAAGACCTTAATACATTCCAATGATTCTTTAGTGAATCCAGGACTACCGTCGACACTTTTATACCAAGAACGTAAGGTGGATGGATGTGGCAGACAAGAGTTAAAAGTTTTTCTTACGAAATTGTATGCTCGTGGACTTATAAAATGTAAGCATAACGCAAACTTTCGGAGAGAAGGAGAATATTTTCGGTTAGTAGACGGATGTACAACTTTTTTCAGAAAATCTTTGTTAACATTATCGATCGATGATAATAGCTCACAATCTTCTTCACCAACAAGCAGCTTTGATTTTAATTCTGTTAAAACATGTTCTAAATCTGCTACCTTTTTATTTAATCTCCTAGATTTTTCTCGAAGTGCTTTTAGTTTTTTCAACCGCTGTTCTGATATTTCCTGGCTTTTCAGCCATTTTCTTTTCAATGTTCTGGGCGTAAACTCTGGTGAAGAATACTGAAATAAATAACGAAAATGTTATATTACGCAATTATTTTTGAAACAATATTACATGCACATTTCTGCTTGTTACTAAGCTGTTAAAATATGAATCCTTACTTACAGGTAAAACTGTATTTGAGGGCCCCGCTAACGTTTCTGCAGATGTGGCTTCACTGCTTTTCATCATCATAGTGCTAACTCGATTTACTGACTCTGTAATCTAACAAAATCGAATGTTAAAATTTTATAACCATTGTAATAAAATGCAATCTTTGCAATCATGTGATATATCTATTTTTATTACCGTATTTGGAACAGCATCGGGGTACAAGAAAGTTTTTCTTCCTTTCTTTATTATAAGATTACAGTCAAAGTGTTGACTGCAAATCCTGGAACTCGTTTTTGGAGCCCAATTAGGCCTATTGGTAGCAGCTATCCACATGTTTCTTATTTCAGGTTTATTTGGAAATCTGCAAGTATAATAAGATATTTTTAATATCTTACGTTTTTATAGTATAGTTTATGTATACGATATAAGTAAAACACACTAATATTACATAATATACTAGTAGCTATGTAGTAGTAGTGTGTTTTACTAATATCGTATAGAACAGCCTGAATAGTTTTTTTTGACATTTCATTAAAAAACAGTACTACCCATAAAAAAGGGTAAATTCCCCGCAAAAACGTAGCAATACTGAATTTTTAGTTTAGGAAATAAAAATATTGCCCAAATCACGATTTTAGGACATTTTTTCATTATACAGATTAGTTAGTACATTACTGCAACCATTTGATTAAAAATAGTAGAACAAAAAGTGATCAAATACTTAAAAACATCGAATACTTACGAGTGAAAGGATAATCCGTCAATCTTCATCAAACTATCACTTTTACAGTTTATTACACTGCACCTTACCATTTTGCACTGTTGCACAAATGTAATATATCAAATTGAGCCCGAAAAGATCCGTAATTTGTTGTTACCTGGATGTAAATTGTTAAAAATCAATTAGATGTGAATCTACAACAGTCACAAACGTCAAACTTGTTGTGCACAATGATGTGCTCAGCCGGCACGTGATAAAGGACAGAAATATTGTTGCTCCGTCTCTTTTCTTTGCTAGTGACGATAATATGTTTGTCTTTGTCTTGTGCGAATGCAAAGAAAGATATCCAGCAGTCTATAGAAATACTCTGTCTACGACCTCAACTCACGTTATTTTGTTGTAAATGTCATCTTGTCAAAATAGACAGTAATGCAAGATGTTAAGTTGACGTTGACGTTCCAAGTATTCGTTCTGAAATAGCTGATTTCTTAGTATTACTAATCGTTTCGTTTTTCTATGCGCTTAACTCAATCTGCTGTTGGGTCTTGGGTGTGCCTTTGATTTTAATTATTTTTTCGTAACTTTTAGAGTTTTCATATTTGGGAACTACGGTTTTAGCTTTGTATTTTAAACTTAAAATGTGAACAGGTTTTGTTATATGTAATTTGTGCTGAATATTATGTTTTAATTGCTTTTATTGTATGTGTTGGCTGGCGGGTGGTGCAGTTGCACTTATTAGTTACTCCGTTTTTAGCAATAGCATATTTATATTTTGTATATATATATATATTTCTTTAACTTAACTACTTATATTTATGTCAGACAATGAATCTTATTTTTCTGCCAATCAATCTACTGCCTCTTCTAGCGGTGAAAGTTTTTGTTCTTTTAGCTATACCCTTGGTGACTTTATACAGCAAAATTTCAATGATCAGTCTAATCGGTTGGTGAATGTGTGTCATATTAATGCCCAAAGTTTGCCTAGCCACTACAGCGAGCTGTATGACTCATTTAATAATAGCAACGTTCACGCCATCTTGATCTCTGAAACTTGGCTCAAACCACATCTCCTGTCCACCACTTACCCCCTTACTGGTTTCGTTCTTATACGGAATGATCGAGTTGGTAAGGGAGGGGGTGGTGTGGCCATATACCTTCGCAATGATTTTCCGTTTAAAATACTTGCTTCTTCCTCTTCAAATTATTCTGCTTCTGCTGAGTTTATTTTCCTTGAAGTCTGTGTCAAAGGAGCCAAAACCATTATTAGTGTTGTCTACTGTCCTCCCACTGTCGATTACTTCACTGAATTCGAATCAGTACTTGAATCTTTGGGTTCGGAGTACGCACATCATATCATCATGGGTGATTTCAACACAAACATCCTTGCCCAAAACTCCCTTCGGTCCCGTAAGCTCCTTCACCTGATCGAGTCAGCTAGTCTGCATGTGTTGCCACTCAAACCTACTCACCATAACACTGTTGGCGATGACACCTGGCTCGACCTGATCCTTACCTCGAATCCTTCCCTTGTTTCCTCCCATGGTCAATCATGGCTTTTCTCATCACGACATGATTTTCCTTTCTTATATCCTGAAACCTCCCAAACCTAAGCCCAAAGTTCTGTACAGGCGTTGTTTTGCACGGATGAATGTCGAGAAGCTGAAGGAAGATGCGTCTGTGGTCGATTGGGAGCCTATGACGGAAGCCACTTCAGTTGACGACAAGGTTGCCATCTTCAATGAGGTTGTAATCAACCTTTATAACATCCATGCTCCCGTCAAAAAGGTAAAGTTAAAACGCCCACCTGCACCATGGATGTCAAAAGGTATCCAAATGGCAATGCGACGTCGGAACCGCGCGTTCCATAAATTTAAAAGGGATCGTACTGACGAGAACTGGACATTGTACAAGGCTGCAAGGAATAGATGTAATCAGATGATACGCAATGCTAAACGCCGCCACATCTTTGATACTATCAATTCTTCGTCTTCTGCCGATATTTGGAAATTCCTTGGAACTCTTGGTATCGGCAAATCGCGAAATTTAGATCTTCCTAGCTCAATTGGCTTAGACGATCTCAACCGGCATTTCTCCACTGTTCCCACCATGGATCGTCTAACCAAGCAGCAAACTATTTCTCTAATCTCAGGTCTAACGCGTCCTCAAATTAATCCTTTCAGTTTCATTCCAGTTGACCCGGGAGAGATCCGAAAAATCATTCTCTCTATCAAATCCAAAGCAGTAGGATGTGACAATATCACCCGTGGTATGATCATAACTATTCTGGATCAGCTCCTACCCTCGATTACCCATATTATAAATTTTTCCTTGTTCACCGGAGTATTCCCTTCCTTATGGCGCAAAGCCTATGTTCGCCCATTACCTAAGGTTTCTAATCCCTCTCTTCCCACTGACTTTCGTCCAATTTCTATCCTTCCCTTCTTATCCAAAGTGCTTGAGGCCTGTGTGCACAAACAATTCTCTAACTTTGTCCATCTTAATTCCATCATAAGCCCGCTTCAATCTGGTTTTAGGCCTGGGCACAGCACTGTTTCCGCCCTCTTAAAAGTGACTGGCGATATAAGGGCAGGATTGGAAGACACCAAAGTTACTGTTCTAGTATTGGTTGACTTTTCGAATGCCTTTAATACCGTCAGTCACGACATCCTGTTAGCCATTCTTTCATTTGTTATGGTCTCTCCCAAAGCACTGGAATGGTTCTCCTCTTACCTTCAGGAACGTCAGCAGTCTGTTCATGCTGGAGATTCTTCTTCTTGCTGGCATGATTTGAGAACTGGCGTTCCTCAAGGCGGTATACTTTCTCCTCTTCTGTTTTCTATTTTTATTAATCTTATAATTTCCGAACTTCAGTGTGTGTATCATTTGTATGCAGATGACTTGCAGCTATACTCTCAAGGGAAGGTTGATGAATTACCTGACGCTATCGGCAAACTAAACAGGGACTTGATAGCCATAAAATCCTGGGCTGATAGATTTGGTGTCGCTGTAAACCCTACGAAGTGTCAGGCGATCATCATTGGCAGTCCTCGTAGCGTTAGCAAGATGGTTGGAACAATCTTGCCACCAGTTCTTTTCAACGGTACGATCGTTCCTTTCAGCACTGACGTGAAGGACCTAGGCTTGCATATAGATAATTCTCTTAACTGGCATACTCAAGTCGCTAGGGTAAGCCAAAAGGTTACTGGAACGCTGCGGGCTCTGTACCGATTAAAAAACTTATTACCATCGAGCACGAAGACAATGCTTGTGCAGTCCTTAATTTTCCCTATCATCGATTATGGGGATGTGTGCTACTATGACCTGAATGCAGATCTCCTCAACAAACTTGACCGTCTTCTCAATAACTGCATTCGATTCGTTTTCAATCTGCGTAAATATGATCATGTCTCTGCGCATCGGTCCCTTCTTAAGTGGTTGCCCATACGCCAGCGCAGAGAGCAAAGGGCGCTGACCACATTGTTTTCATTTCTTGTTTCTCCCTCTTCCCCTGTTTATCTAGCCCCACACTTTCAGTACATTTGCGCCAATCACAATAAAAATCTACGCTCATCGCACAATCGTCTTCTTCAGTGTCCCACTCATCGCACAGACTTCATTCACTCTTCCTTCTTTGTCCAGTGTGTCTCTCTGTGGAATGCGCTCCCCCAGGAAATCAGGATGGCATCCAACCGATTGACCTTCAAATTTAAAGTTCGCGAGCATATTCGCAAGAAGTTGGCAGTATCATCACAACGGTAATATTTCGTCATTGTTTGTCTCGTTTGTTTTAATAAATTCAATTATGTATGTATATTTATTTATGTATTTATGTGTATATATAGTTAGGTATATATTTTATGTTTATAATTTAAACATGTTAAGCGTTCATATTTACATATCCTCTTAATCATTGCACCTACCACTGTATGTCTCTGCACCACCCAAAGGTTGACTGGTAGAAAATGCCTATGGCATTAAGTCCGTCTCTGTACATTAATGTGCTTGAAGTATTAAATAAATAAATAAATATTATAAAAAAAATAGTTAAAATGAAAATATCGCGTTTGATTGAGGTTAAGTTCCTATATTTTCGACCATTATACGAATGTATTTAATCTGAAAACCACAATAAACCTTGTAAAGATAAAATGATAGATATAATAATAATCTATACAACATTATTTTTAGTATATGCGAAACCTGAATATAGTTTGTTCAGAATCAGTAACTGAATCGATTCCAATAATTTTTACACCATGTTATATTTTGTACCAAAAATATTTAATTACGCTTAAAAGTTGGTATCCGCAATCATCTGTTTGCACACAGGGTCACGAAAGTTCATAACGGCCGCGTACGGCGGCGCGGCGGCGTAGGCGCGGGACCGCGCGACGGCGCCCCGCCCCCCCTACTTTCAGTCGCCCGAATGCTACGGACAGATGTGCACGTAACAGTCACGTCACGCAACAATACGGGATCGCGAGCGCGCGGACGCCGAGGCCCCGGGGCTAGTGTTTAGATTTTAAAATTATCATGTCTTTCTCGTACTCAAACGTCCATTATACGGAGATGGTACGTAAACTAGCTGTTTGTGGTGATAACATTTCCCTGGCATGGCAGTGCATACAAGAAAGTTTCGAACAGTTGCTTCAGTTTGTAAATAGTGATTACGCCAATTATTGTAGATAGTGATGATTAACATTTTTAAACACGCAAAGATAGTCACGGGTACAAATTTATTATTTGTTTACAGCCTGCTGTGGTTCAGTAATGCGATGTTTTACAATTTTCATCCATTTTGAACTTTAAGTTGTTGACATAAGGTGCAACAAATGGCATTGATTACATTTTACCACTTACTACTGCATTTACGAATAAATTACATAATAATATCTACCTACACTTGACCATTACGACAGTCCAAAGCCAGCAAGCGTGATGGAAAATGTTTATCACCAACTAATACATAAACAATCACTGTGGCAAATTATTATCAATGAGTGAGAGTGAGAGCCGCGCGCGCGGCTGGCGTGGGTGCCCTGCGGTAGGCTGCATATGTTTTTGCGAGGACAATCAGGTACCGTAACAAGCTTATAACTTTGTGATTATTATTAATGATACAGTTTTGAAATTTTATTCTTTACATAAAAATACTAGACCCGTGTTTCGGGTTTCGCATAAACAAAAACTAATGTTGTATATATATAAAAATTAATCCCTATTTCCCTTGGTCACGCCATCACGCGTGAACGGCTGGACCAATTTCACTTTTTTTATTGTGTTTGTTATTGTCAGGAGAAGGTTGTTATGAAAGAAAAAAAATTAAAAAATTGCGCGGAAAATTTAAGAACACCAATTTAAGAATACTTGGACAAATATTTTTGAAAAATGAATCCCTATTTCCCTTGGTTACACGCCATCATGCGTGAACGGCTGGACCGATTTCACTTTTTTTTGTTGTGTTTGTTTTTGTCAGGAGAAGGTTCTTATGAAAGAAAAAATTTAAAAAAAAATGCGCAGAAAATTAGCAAAGACCCTCGCCAGATAAGCCGGGGTATAATGCCCCCATTGTAATAGGGCTAATTTTTTCCTTATACTGTGGACAATATCTCAGCCCAGTTTCAACTCTGAAATATTACGCGTTTTTGAATAATTTTTTTTTAAACCCATTGTTCTCCGAAACTACTTAACAATATTAAAAAAAAAATGCTTATGAGTTTTAAGATATCACTAATTAGTATTCCTAGAAAAAATCGCTTGATAATCGGGTAAGTTGGTCATGGGTAAAAATGTGATTATATTTTTTAATTTTTTTTTTATGCCAAAAACGTATGGTACACCTTAGCTTTTTTGCACGTTTTACTCTCACATTGACCTACAATATATATTTTATAAGATTTTTTGAAATACACTCGCGAGCAACCAAATCGACTCAAGCCTTGTCGGCGCACACATACATTGATACAACTAAAATGATGAATGGAAATTACTAAAATGAAATGTCATTCGAAAGCTTAAGATGTCAGCTTTAATTTGATATCATTATCATTGAAATCCATCCATCATTTTTGAAATAAATGATGTCTGAACGCAAGAGTAGGAAAAACGCGAATTTAGGAAAAGGGGTATGTGTCTCGTATTTGACAAATTAAACAAAAAATTTTAAAAATAAAATTAATTTATTTAAATCAGTATTTCGTATTGCCCCCTCTAGCCCTAATTACATCACGCAGTCTGTTTTTCATGGACCTTATCAATTTTTTGACATTTTCTTGAGGAATGCCTTCCCACACCTCTAATAATGCTGTCTTTAGCTCGTCTACGCTTGAAGGGACTGGATTTCTGGCCCGAACTCTTCTTTTAAGCTCGTCCCATAAGTGCTCGATGGGATTCATGTCAGGACTGAGCGCAGGCCAGTCCATCGTGCGTAATTCGACCTCTTGCAGAAACTGTCGAGTGACTCGTGCCGTGTGGCAGCGGGCATTGTCGTGCATTACCACGAAGTCTTCACCGACAAACCCTGCGTAGGGCACAACATAATCCAGTAGAATGTCGGTGATGTACCGATCAGCTGTTAGCCCGCCTCCTCGGCCGCCCCCAGGCACGAAAACAAGTTCGGTTTTTCCCTCTAAAGAGATACCAGCCCACATCATGCAGGAACCGCCGCCATATGCCACTGTTTCAGCGAAACAACATTAGGCAAATCGTTCCCCCGGACGCCTGTAGACTCGGCCTCTCCTGTCACTGTCATGCAGACCCATTCTGCACTCATCAGTAAACAGAACCGATCGCCATTGCGCAACGCTCAAATTGAAGGCGCACTTGTCAGTGGCCTGCAGTCAATTTAGGGCCCGTCGCAGGTCTTTTTGGCGTCAAGTTGGCTTCCTTCAAGCATCTTCTCACTGTCCACTCGCTGACAGCCACTTGTCGTAAACGTCTCAGTTCTTGCTGCACATCAACGGCCGTAAGGTGTCGATTACGCAGCGAGGTTGAAACAATGAAGCGGTCGTCTCTCTCTGAAGTGCACCGGTGGCGGCTCGTTCTTGGTCTCCGATTGAAGGCACCAGTCTCTTGGAACCGTCTTTATACTCGGGATACAGAAGACTAGCTCAAGTGGAGCTGGGCAGCGAGTGCTCGCTGACTTAACCCTTGTTGCAACAAGGCAACAACTTGAGCGGCTTCTTCTGGTGTGGTATCCATTGGTTAGCGAAAACAAGGATTGCAATTTACGGAGATGTGTATCGGTCAACTTGTAATAAGCAACTGATAAGATAAACCGAAGTTGGGGGGGTTTTATAGCGGGAACAGGTAGCGCAAGTCGTGGATTCCTAAAGAGGTAATTTACGCTGACGGCCAATTAAAATGTGTCAATAAATCAGCGCTTGGTTTTTTTTAAGGTATTGATGTTAATTGAAAGCCTAATTCTTCAGCTTTCGAATGACATATCACTTTTGTAATTACCATTTATCGTTTTAGGTAAATCAATGTATATGTGCGCTGTCTAGGTTTGAGTCGATTTGGTTGCTCGCGAGTGTATTAGACGACAGTTAAATAAAAAAATATTGTTAAAAAAATTTTTTTTTTGTCTCTTTAACTGGCAAGATTTGATTACAGACAGACAACGGGACAGGTGAAAGTAAATAAACACTAGTAAAAAAATATCCGACGTCGTTCCCTCCGTGAAAACCAATTGTCAAAAAATAATAGTCTAAAAAACTAAAAAACACGCTTCCATAGAAAACCAAACTAAAAAGTAGAATATAATGGAAAAATAATAGCTTCAAAAACTATAAAACACGCAAAAAGCGTGGGGTGCCTGATATCAATAAAAAAAACCTTAAAAAGCACCCCACGCTTTTTTTTCATTATTTTCCACTTTTTAGTTTGTTTTTCTATGGAAGCGTGTTTTTTAGTTTTTTTAAACTATTTTTTTTCCATTATTTTCTACTTTTTAGCTTGGTTTTCTATGGAAGCGTGTTTTTTAGTTTTTTTTTAACTATTATTTATCCATTATTTTCTACTTTTTAGTTTGGTTTTCTATTGAAGCGTGTTTTTTAGTTTTTTAAAATTATTATTTTTTGAAAATAGATTTTCACGGAGGGAACGACGTTGGGTTTTTTTTATAAGCTTTTATTTACTTTCACCTGTCCCGTTGTCTTTCTGTAAACAAATCTTGCAAGTTAAAGAGGCAAAAAAAATATTTTTTAAAGTAAGTTTTATGGTTTAACTAACGTCTAATATTTTGAAAAATCTTAAAAAAATATATATTGTAGGTCAATATTAGAGTAATACGTGCTAAAAAAGCTAAGGTGTACCATACTTTTTTGGCATAAAAAAATATAATCGTATTTTTACCCATGACCAACTTACCCGATTATCAAGTGAATTTTTCTAGAAATACTAATTGGTGATATCTTAAAACCTATAAGCACATTTTTTAATATTGTCAAGTAGATACGGAGAAAAATGGGTTTAAAAAAGTTAAAAAAAATTTACTCAAAAACGCGTGATATTTCAGAGTTGACACTGGGCTGAAATATTGTACACAGTATAAGGTATTTCAGAAAAAAAAATTAGCCCGATTGCAGTGGGGGCATTTTACCCCGGCTTATCTGGCGAGGGCCTATAAGAACACTTATTTAAGAATACTTGGACAAATATTTTTGAATTTGATTAAATTCTTGAAGAAGGTTATAAGCTAGCTGACCGTACAAACGTTGTCCTGTTTCCTAGAACTCGATAGCAGCGTCACAGTCACCCAAAATTATCTCTTACTATTATCTCTTTTAGTTTCATCCTATATTAGTATGCATGTTCTGCCCTATTCATGGTGCATAGCTTTTTTACTTTTATTCACGTTTATTTTATTCTTACTTTTTTTGAAAATTTTAATTTTTTTACCTTATTGTTTTATGAATATTGTTGTAACACTTAATCTCGTCCCTAACACTTACCACATAACTTTCGTATGCAAATGTTACAGGACACAACGAACACATCTCTCGCTGCATTACTTGCCCCAGATTTTCGCTTATAAGCCTACTTCTACCAATGGCTAATATAAATAACTTAAATACAGACATTGATAACATCACTATAGCTAATTCTCACCTATGCTCACCGGAACGTTCTTCAGGCTTTGTTAGATACCCTCACCTATATCTTAAATTAATCCACATCAATATCAGAAGTATTAATAAAAAAATTAATGGATTTATTACGATGCTAACTACGACTAAAATTGACTATGATGTAATTATTCTCACGGAGTGTTGGCTAAAAGTTACTGGACCACTTCCGAATCTTCAAGGTTATTCGTGTCATGCCAGCCAAAATAATGCTACCCAAAATGACGGCATTGCGACTTATACAAAGAGCACCATTCAATGCTCCATCATCGAACCCCCTTTTCAAGATGCCAATTGTTTGGTATGTTACATAGGCAATACGGCTATAATTTGTGTTTATCGCTCCCCTTCTTTCTCAGATCTCGAAAATTGAATTGTCTAGATACCTTAGTTCGATCTTTAAAACGTTTCAAAAATATAACATTAGTCGGGGACATAAACATTGACATTAAACTGAACAATCATGACCGTCACTCGCATGCTTACCTCACCCTCAGTGCTTCGCTTGGGCTACTACCAGCTCACGTCCATCCCACTAGATCAGGTAATTGTACTCGACACCCATATAACTGTCCTATTATCTTGTGTCTCAAAAATAACAAAATGATTGTAAAAACTCCAAATACGTTCACTTATCGTTTGAACTATTTAGCCATCAAAAGCGATCTAGACAGCACTGACTTCAGCTCCGTATTAAATGTGCAGGGGTTTACTAAGGTGGTCGAAAATGTCATTTTTTTTTTGCGATAGGACACGCCATTTTCAAGATATAAGCAAAAGAAAAGGAAAAAGTACAGAACTGTTTGTGCACGTGAAGGCGAGGCGTTGGTATTAATTTTAGTTCATGATTACTAGTTTTATTCCACATCGCGATTAAAAATAGTCAGTTTTAGTTCAAATAAATTATTATAGTCAAAATTTTTGGTGAAAACCGGCAAACTCAGAATAGCAAAATTGACATTTTCACTAAACTAATAACTCAGTGCAATCTTAGTGCTGTCAAACTAAAATATAGTTAAGTTGTGTCATTGAAGTCTATTTCAGAATAGGAAATCGTCGTTTGACAGGAATAAACCAAATTTTAGCGATTTTTAGTTTAGTTTAGAGAATTTTGTGACAACAGAATCGGCACCATTGTCAATTTTCGCACTCCGACGCAAATATGTAATATCATATTCATTGTTTTCGTCTAAATCTGTCAATATTTGACCAACAAAATAAATTACTTGGTTTTTCTGGCTAAATTTCACCAAGACAAAGTCCTTAGTTTTTGCAGTTTTGTAAATAGACAGTGGTAGGTCCATCACTGGATACATTTGAAGATATTTCATCATCTGAAATAGCAATTGGACTTGAAAATAATGCTTTGGTCACTTTCTCAGTCTTTATTCTCTTTATATTGTTATCTATTTTCTCACTCTTCTTTGGTTTCTTTCTCTTTTCTCTTTCTTGTGCACGTTCTTCTATTTCGTTTTCATAGGCGTGTCTGTCAAAATCAAGCTTTTACCTTTTTTTCATTTGTTCATTGTCTTTCTTGGCCCAGCTCTAGGGTAGTTCCTGAATTCCAAAGGACTTTTTCCCTGATTTCCAACTTCTTGGAGAGCAGCTCTTGAGGTAGAAGGTTGCGGATTGTCATTTTGTTCAGTGCAGCATTTGAGGTTAAAGGTTCTTGATTTTCGATAGTAGGTACAACCCGATTAGAGATAAACATTTTTCTTCCGACCACTCCATAATAATAATCCTTTCGTCCACTTTCGTAACCGAATTTTCGTAACCAGCTACGAACATGGAATTTTCTTCCCGTTTGATAACTGGCTACGAAAACAGAATTATTTTTCTCTTTTTGTAACTGGTTTTCGTAACCAGCTTGGAATTATTTTTCTCTGTTTGTAACTGGTTACCAATACAATAGAATTGCATTAATTTTTAGTAACTAAAAAGCCTGTTATATAAAACACAATGACAAAAATATATTTTTTTATTTTAATCGTCACTTGAAATACATGTAGGTACATATACTTTTACGGTAAAAAAAAAACAAAACTCTAATTAACAATAAAAAGAATAATTTTATTACATAACATATCTATATCTATACTTATAATAAAACTGTAGAGAGGTCAATTCTGTACATTGAAAATATATTCAAAATTAATATTGGAGGATGAATGGTGATCGATACTGATGCCAAAAATGCAATCAGTAAATGTTTTGTCTGTTTGTCTGTCTGTCTGTATGTGCACGCATGGGTCAAAAACTACTGAAGGGATTTTAACCAAACTTGGTACGATTGTAGTCCATACTCCTGGGCAGGTTATAGGCTATATAACATAACGCTAAGACACATAGGAGCCGAGCAGTGACGATAAATTTGCAGCAAGTCGGATGAAAATGCGCTTTCGAGCTCTTAGTAGTACGTTCACGCGGGATATTTTCCGACCTGCACGCGGGCGATGCCGCTGGCAAAAGCTAGCAAGTAATAAGACTAATTTGTCGTTTTCCGGAAACTTATATGGAGAAATCCTAAACTAAACCTTATATGGAAAACAGTGCCCAACAGTTATAATATTATTTTCTAGGTCTGCGATGGCCGAATTGATTTCGGTATCAATTTCTAAATAATTTCGGGATTTGTTCGTTTTATTACGAGCACGTATCTTAGTCTCTTTACCTAAAACATCCAGAACTTGAGCCAGAGAAGGGTTTTTACGTCCTATATACCTATTAAGCCTAGCGTGCCAACCTTCGAGATGGTTGGTAGTTCGCAATTCTTCTTTGTAACAACACCATTTCCTAATAAAATTTGAATTACTTAACCAAAAATTATTAAAGTAAACATTAAATTGGTCTATTTTCGGGCATTTTGGTAATCTTTGCATTATACAGGGTGATTGGAAGATGGGTGCAAAGCTTTAAGGTGAAGATAGTATAGACAATTTAGAACCATTTAAGCTATGGTTGTCTTAGACGAAGTCTTACCAAATTTTTAAGTTTTTTTTCGGAAATTCTCAAAATTTAATGTAAACTGCATAATTATGGCCAAATTGAATGATAAATGAATTATTTTTTTATTTATTTAATTAAAGTAATGTGTAAGCAACCAAGCAAAACATGTTTTAGGCTTCTGTGTCATTAGACATTTTTTTTTACAGATATTTAAAGCTCAGACGAAATAAAAAAATTGTACAATACGTCTTTTAAAACTTATTTAAAAAAAAACGGAGGGTGCTTTTTTTGTTCAAACCTTTTTGAAGACATGCTTGATAATCGCTCTTTCTTTTGAGGTATCATTTATGCGGATATCTTACAAATTATTGAAATTAGGACCTACAAACCAATTCGAGGGAGAAATTTTAAATTTTAGGCAGTCTAACAAAACACAAAATTTTTGCTTAAAAGAATACTTTATGTGCTCGAAATGATAACATTGTTCAATTCTAAGAATTTTTGGCACATGCAGGAACCAATTGAGGCGAACCCATTGAGGAGATTCTCTAAACAATGGCCACCGAGCGCGGTGCGACGGCATTTCCAGGTAGCAATGAATAGCAAAAAGCGATAAGAGTTGGTTTTTACAGCAAAATGGTCTTAGTTACTGAGGCAACAAAGTCGTTTTTCTTTAGTCAGGGTCAGTCGGTCTGTGATGAAGCCGTTACATCTTTTACTTATTAGTCAAACTACTGCCCTTGTGAGTGGACGTTGTCGTGTTGATTCACAATTTACCGTGTTCAGTTGTAGCCCTTTGCGTTCCTGCACGTGTTGTTTGCGTTAGTTTTGAACTTTTTTGTTTCACCGTGTCCAGTCGTAGCCTCGCGCTCCTGCACGTGTTGATTTTTGACTTAATTGTGTTGAGTTGACATTTAGTGCGGTCCTACGCCGTTTTTCTTAATTGTTAAGTGACTATGGCTACTTTTTCCAATCAAGAATATGCGGATATCGTATTTATGTAAGGTAGAGCAGACGGCATTGGATCTTTGGCGCGACGGATGTATCAAGAGCGCTATCCGAATCGCAGGATACCGAATGCCCGAGTGTTTTACAACACGTTTCGTCGTCTTGCCCAAGATGGGTTTCACCGCGTGGAACCTGGAGTCAACCCGGGCAGACACGAAACTGCCGTCGACTAAGACCTTTTAGCAGCATTTCAAGCGGATCCTACTACCAGTACTAGAGCAGTAGCTCGAAATTTTAACATTTCTCAATAGAAGGTGTGGCATACAATGCACCAAAATGATAAGTATCCGTTCCATGGTAGGAGTGTGCAAGGTCTAGTAAAGCAAGATCCTCAAAGAATAATTCAGTTCTGCCGTTTCCTCCTCAACAGAGACATCGAAGGTGCGTGGTTTCTGAAATCAATCTTGTGGACGGATGAAAGTAAATTTTCAAGGGAAGGTATTACAAACTTTCACAACATCCATGAATGGGCCGACGCAGACAACAATCCACATTTTAAGAAGCAGTTGTCATTTCAGATGAAATTCTCTGTGAATGTATGGGCTGGAATAATTAGCAGAACATTGATTGGGCCCCACTTTTTGCCTGATCCATTGAATGGCGAAAATTATTTGCTATTTTTGCAAATTGATTTACCACTGCTGGTAGAGGAATCAGGTGTCCCGATCTTCGAAAGAGACCGAACAGTCATCTTTCAGCAAGACGGCTGTCCAGCGCATTGGACTTTAAATGTAAGGGAACACCTCAAAAATTGCTTTCCTGATAGCTGGATCGGCAGGGATGGACCCATCCCTTGGCCCGCTCGCTCCCCAGATCTGACCCCGTTGGACTTTTTCGTGTGGGGCCGGGCCAAGGAACTGGTGTATAACAACATAGAAATAAACACTAGAGAAGAATTGATACAAAGAATAAATTCAGCGTTTGAGACAATGAAGCAGGAGATGATGTTGAAAATAACGACTACAGAAGTTAGAAGACGGGGCCGTGCTTGTATTAGGAATCACGGGCGTCATTTTGAACATGAAAAATAAATAATTTTAATTCAAATGTTGTTTTAATTAGTCTGCCTAAAATAAAAAAAATCTCCCTCAAATTGGTTTGTAGGTCCTAATTTCAATAATTTGTAAGATATCCGCATAAATGATACCTCAAAAGAAAGAGCGATTATCAAGCATGTCTTCAAAAAGGTTTGAACAAAAAAAGCACCCTCCGTTTTTTTTTTAATAAGGTTTAAAAGACGTATTGTACAATTTTTTTTTTTTCTTGAGCTTTAAATGTCTGTAAAAAAAAATGTCTAATGACACAGAAGCCTAAAACATGTTTTGCTTGATTGCTTATACATTACTTTAATTAAATAAATAAAAAATGAATTCATTTATCATTCAATTTGGCCATAATTATGCAGTTTACATTAAATTTTGAGAATTTCCGAAAAAAAACTTAAAAATTTGGTTAAAAATATTTGGTAAGACTTCGTCTAAAACAACCATGGCTTAAATGGTTCTAAATTGTCTGTACTATCTTCGCCTTAAAGCTTTGCACCCATCTTCCAATCACCCTGTATATTTGTGGCTTGACAAAATCTTGTTCAATTGCAATCGAGCTAAGCCAGCACACCTAGCAACATACCGTCTTTGAACTCGAGAGTTTAGTCCCAACGCCTTGGCTTTCTTAAACAGACTGTTACAGTAATGATAAAAACAGCCTTTTATTGTGGATTTTGGAAAAACTTTTTCAATTGCATTCATGGCAGCTTTTTCATAATCAAGCGTAATTTTTTTAGGATTCCATGTAGGTAATCGTCTGTTAACCAGTTCGAATAATATCTCGTATGTTTTTTCTTTTTTGTTTGGAAGGAACGCAAATACCAAAGGAATAACATTGTTTTTTAATTTATTATACCCGTGAATAGTATTTAGTTGCTGAAATGGTGCTGGACATGACTTAAAAGTACCGTCCATGAAAACATGATCAAAATCAATAAGAGTTTGTGTAGTATCAGGACAGCAAAACACCAGAATTCTTGTCTCTATATCTTGGTAGTCAGCCAGTAGAAAATTTGCAAATTTTTTCGGTATTTGGATCTCTGATTGTGACTTAAAATGTAGCTTTGATACACCTAAACTTTTGTTTCTTGAATTGTATAGACCACTTTTCACACTAGTAAAATCCGGCAGCTTACAAACTATATTCGCGCCATCATCCAGGAGTTCGGAGATCATTTCTTCATATTGTTTCTGTATAGGTTCTAAATTATTGCTAACATTGGTTTTTAAGTTTTGTACTTTTTTTATAATTATATTGTTCATATGATTAGGTAAGCAGTTAACGTCGTGAGGTTTTTCTTTTATACACTTATTTTCACTGTCAAGTGTTAGGTTACCTCCACAGCCTCTTAAGTTGTAACATTGATAAAATTTGCTTCCGTTACTGTATTCTTTTCTAAGATGGTATTGCCGACCATCATAGAGCAGTTTAATACCCCCTCGTTTAGTTGGTACAAATTCTATAGATTTTTCTTCAATTACTTCCATGTTTACTGTCTACTGCTTTAAATATTTATTCTTAATATTATAATAATACATCGATTCAGGGAAATTTCATCATTCACACAAATGACATATAAATGACACAGAATAACACATTATTTATATCAACCAGTTCGACATTAATGGGAAGCGTTCATTGATATAAATGTAACCTCCTCGCTTGTATTTTATAAAAGGATTTTAATTTATTTAGAACCTATACAGAAACAATATGAAGAAATGATCTCCGAACTCCTGGATGATGACGCGCCAATTTTATGTTTACTTTAATAATATTTGGTTAAGTAATTCAAATTTTATTAGGAAATGGTGTTGTTAAAAGAAGAAATGCGAACTACCAACCATCTCGAAGGTTGGCACGCTAGGCTTAATAGGTATATAGGACGTAAAAACCCTTCTCTGGCTCAAGTTATGAATGTTTTAGTTAAAGAGACTAAGATACGTGTTCGTAATAAAACGAACAAATCCCGAAATTATTTAGAAATTGAAACCGAAATCAATTCGGCCATCGCAGACCTAGAAAATAATATTATAACTGTTGGGCACTGTTTGGAAATAATTTCTCCATATAAAGTTTAGTTTAGGATTTCTCCATATAAGTTTCCGGAAAACGAAAAATTACTCTTATTACTTATATTTTTTTTTTCAACATTTCTTTGTCATTGTGTTTTATATAACAGGTTTTTCTGTTTTCGTAGCCAGTTATCAAACGGGAAGAAAATTCCATGTTCGTAGCTGGTTACGAAAATTCGGTTACGAAAGTGGACGAAAAGATAATAATAACCGAGCGTGGAGCATGATATACGACACGTACGCACTTGACGTGATATTTTGCTCGCGTCCACGAACAGACTGAGCTCCCCTTTGTGTTCGCCCAATTTACCGCCACCCACTGGAGCGCTGAGCGTGGAGCGCGCACCGTTTACGCTCCAAGTTCGCAAACGTATCCACTATGCGGAGCTGTTGCATGAGCGCGGAGCCCAAGAGGTTCGCGAGTATATTGGATACCCAGCTCAACAGAGTTACAATATAATTATAAAATAGGGAAATCAAGGTTGTTGGCTATAATTCAGCAAGTATGCCAAGTTTTATGGAGAAATTTAAAAGCGATCGAACCAAACAGGGAGAAATGGATACAAATAGCTGAAGAATTTAAAAACTAAGCTTTTTTTTCCAAATTGTATCGGTGCTTTAGATGGCAAACATATTCGTCTAGTTCAGCCACCAAATTCAGGATCAATGTACTACAATTATAAACACTTCTTTTCGTTGGTTTTGATGGCTCTGTGTGGTGAAAACACTTTGTAAATCTGAATTTGAAACATCCGATTTTTGTTGACACACGCTTTGGTTTGAGGCTCCATCAAAACCTCATTTTTGCTTATAAGCAGAAGTTTACTTTTGCCAACAGTTTGGCCCAAAGACTGAATAATTCTTTTAACAGTTAAATCCAACAATGCTTGTAATATTATTTTAACTGACGTTTCTGTTATAGTTATAGCACTTTCGTCATGAGGGCAATACTTTTTCTTCTCTTCTTGAATTTTATAATAACTAGGATATTTACAAATTCCTTCTTTTTCACTGAAATCTTTTAGTGTAACTTTAATAATCTCAAAGTGATAAATAATGCTAATGCTTAAAAGGGTTGATATTTCTTTCATTTCTCCCATTTGAATAAATTGTTTCACTTTAGAAACTTGGTCTGGGTTTTTCCATAAGGTATTGCAGTATTTCAGCAACATCTTTTTTTCCAGACGATTTAAGGCTGGTTTGAGCTGAGAAGACGATTTCTTCCGTACTGTTGATGCTGCAAGTTGCTTCTGTGCGTCTTATTTTTTGTTTATTTGAAGGTCTTCGAAAGATTTGCGGCTGTCTATGGAAGTTGACGTAGATGCGTCGGAAACCCGACATACCGGGTCCATTTTAATGTTTGTAAAAGAATCGGATGTTGTCGCAGCTGGTTCTTCAGACGACTCATTCAAACCTTCTTCTGTTAGAGCACAATTCTCTTTCCAATTTTCCGGCCATTGAATGTTTGTCTGCAACCAGGAAGAATTCTTCTTCATAAATTTTTCCTGGCTTCTTGAAGATTTTGTCCACTTAGCAAAGATCCGATAACAGAATTTACGGCACCAGTCTTTTTCTTCTTTATCAACACTGTCACTTAACTGAACATTACAGTTTGTTCTTAACCCTTAAATGCGCAATTTTTCGATTTATTTTTAAATATATTTACATTTAATAGGGTCTATAAAGTAAGGGAAAAATAGTTAAAAAATTAAAGCATTCAATTACAGCCGGTAAAATGAAAATTACCTTATGTTGCATATCTGCAACTATGCGCGCTCATCGCATATTCTTATATATGGGAAATCATGTATGAAATAAAATTTGAATATTGTTGTATTTTTATTTATTATCTATTTATTCCTGATGAAATTTATAAAAACAGTTATTATAGTTATTATCTCTATTGTAACATAAACTTACTCTACATTTTTCACAATATGTGTATGTGTAACCCATGCAGTTTGGAAATTTACATCTTGATCGATCACCCCATTTCTGCCAGTGATCGATTTTATCTCGGCGCACGTCTTTTGGAGGCATAGTTTGTGCCGGCCCACGTTTATTTTTTCAGCTCAAACTCAGATTCAAAGAAGAGCTAAGGCGGCCTCTTTTTTAGTATTGTAAGTATTGTAATTTTTTATTACCTGCGGGCAATTGATTGGTACCCTTTGTTTCGTAAATTTGTCATACCCTTTGTTTCGTAAATTTGTCATATCTGGAAATAGTAGTTACAGGCAAGGCTCCAGTGGACGTTGAAATTAGAGTAACTGGCTTACTATCTTTCCATACTACAGCACTGATGTCAACACCGTCAAAAGTGGCAACTTGCTTCTCATAGTGTCCCCTTGGTACTGTCTTTTCAACCGACGAAAAAAAACGGAGGAGGTTCTCAATTCGACGCGTATATTTTTTTTTTATGTATGACCACGCATAACTTTTTACTCAGTGGTCCGATTGTAACAATTCTTCTTCTATTGGAAAGGGAGCCCTCAAGGGCTCCTCAAGGTGGTCCCATATAAATTTGGATAACAAAATCGAACCCTAAGGGTTGGAAAACAGGGGATGATTGATTGTTCACTCACTGATTGTTATGTATAACCACGTGTTCGGAACATTCTCGAACGATGACGTCGGCGGAGGCGGCAGTGATGAGGACGACGGCGGGAGCACGGCGGGACGCGGGCGGAGAGGCGCCCGCGCCGGCCATCTCCGAATAAAACTGCGGACCAGCTGCGGGGAGCGCACACACAACCATTTCTCTCGTGCACTGCACACACGTCCGCGTCTTTGTACATAATTATTGTTAATTTCGGCAATATATAGTATAACGACGACTAGTTGCTGAACTAGTCGTCGTTATTGAAACAGTCCTCATAATATCCTCAACAAATTGTTTTTTTTTTTCCTTAAGATAAACACTGTTAAGGATACTATACAGGGTGTCCAAGAACCTGGCGTCCAACTGGATTCCCACGATGCCCCAAGTTCTAACAGTACTCAGAAAAATATTTTAAAAAATCCACCCCATGTACTTACAGAATTATACTGATTTCAAAAAAAAAGGGGAAGTGAGCACCCTGTGACATACTTTTGAATGCTGTGACTGCTAATGCTGATAATTTCGATATTTCTTGGAGGTTTTGTAATCTAGGGTATTGCTGTGTCTAAATAGAATGTAAAAATAAAGTACTTATTGTACCATTTTAAAATAAAATATTATTTTAACTAAAGGTGATATGGAAAACTATTGAATTTCGCAACTTTGACCGACTGTAGTGTAAAAAAAATGTACCAAAATAGTATGGCAAGTGACGTCAAATTTTGACGCGTTTATTCCTCTTTTTAAAAAGGTATAATACTTACACATTAATTTGAAAAAAAAAATTTTGATAATATTTTTACTCAACAACCCAATTTTTACGAAGTGCCTACCTACTAACGGTAACTGTCGGACCCTTTCTTATCTTAGAAACTGTTATGTTACTACTATTATTTACTTCGGTTCCAAGAGTGAGCAAGAAGGAAATACACACAGGTAGATGGGTTCCCAGTAGAATAAAAGCAAAGAATGTTAGTTTAAAGATATTTTATTACAATAAATGTTCAAAATGTTGACCACCCGCGGCAATACAAGCTCTCACTCTCCTTAAAAAGGACCGCTTTATGTTTCGCGAGTAACTTTTTTGACGTATCACCTGCACTGCTTGTGTTATCTTCTCACGAAGGTCAGCGATGTTATTAATGGGCTTCGCATAAACGAGCTCCTTCATAGTTCCCCAGAAAAAAAAATCCAGCGGATTTAAGTCAGGTGAGCGGGCTGGCCACGGGATTGTTCCTGATCGCCCAATCCACCTGTTCGGGTATTGCTCGTCCAAAAACTCTCTAACGGATACGCGAAAATGTGCTGGACAGCCGTCGTGTTGGAACCACATATCTGGTGGGGTCTCTTCTAGTAAGTTTGGCAAATCATTTTGAAGAAAATTTAAATATGATTCGCCAGTCAAATTCTCGGGCATCTCAAATGGACCAATAATATTCCCACAGAGAATACCGGTCCACATGTTCACTTTGAACCGGTACTGGGATCTATCTTCTCGCATCAAGTGCGGATTTTCCACATGCCACTCGTGCAAGTTGTGTAGGTTCATGTAGCCATCCTTCTTAAATGTTGATTCATCTGACCACAAAATTTTGTCGATAAAGTTTTCGTCTTCTCGATGTTTTTGCAGGATTGTTTCACAAAACGCGACCCGGCTCGGATAGTCTCGAGGTAAAAGACTTTGCACTCGCTGTACGTGGTACGGATGATATTCTTCTTTTTGGAGAATACTGTGTGCTGTGCTCTTCGGTATCCCCGTATCAGCTTCTATTCCTCGCACAGAGATGCTTGGATTTGCCGACACCGCCTCTAAAACTTCATCGCGTATGAAGTCATTTACGGGTCGTCCTTCACCAGCTACTTGATTGGGGAACCGCCCGTCACATAGTGATCTGTGCACATTAATGAAAACTCGATGGTCGGGATATCGCGTAGCCCTCGGATACCTTTCTCTGTAAAGTCTCGCTGCAGCTCGTCCATTACCTCTACATTCTCCATAAATGTAGTGCATATTTGCGTATTCTTGCGGAGTGTAGGTCGCCATGGTAGCACACACAAAACACAAACTGTCCAAACACAGGCAAAGGTCGTCGTAAAGAGTTCGTTTCAAAGTCCAGAGCACAAAGAGTAATCGAGTCCAATAAACAAAGCTTTAAATCGTAGTACGTGATCAATGGTAACAATAAGAGAGAGGTGCGTAGTAACGGCAGGAGGCAGTGACGCGTACTGACCGTACTGTTATCCTAAATAGCACGATCTCAGATAGCGTCACTATCTATCTCACTCGCACCTCTAACCTTTTTCTCCCTCACTCTTACCTGAATAATGGGGTACCATAAAGAAGAACCAGCAAATCGCAAAGATAGTTTCTGTCTTGCTCCCTCCTGTTGTAATAACGAATCACTATGGTGAGATGCATGCACATACCGTCCCTTACGGTCTAACCTGTTTTTTGAGAGGCCTGTTGTTATTTTTATGAGCATACAATAGTAATTCTTTAGAGGTTAGATTCAATTCATCGTAAATTTTTCTTTCTAAGAATTCTGTAAGACATCGTAAAAATTGGGTTGTTGAGTAAAAATATTATCAAAAATTTTTTTTTTCAAATTAATGTGTAAGTATTATACCTTTTTAAAAAGAGGAATAAACGCGTCAAAATTTGACGTCACTTGCCATACTATTTTGGTACATTTTTTTTACACTACAGTCGGTCAAAGTTGCGAAATTCAATAGTTTTCCATATCACCTTTAGTTAAAATAATATTTTATTTTAAAATGGTACAATAAGTACTTTATTTTTACATTCTATTTAGACACAGCAATACCCTAGATTACAAAACCTCCAAGAAATATCGAAATTATCAGCATTAGCAGTCACAGCATTCAAAAGTATGTCACAGGGTGCTCATTTCCCCTTTTTTTTTGAAATCAGTATAATTCTGTAAGTACATGGGGTGGATTTTTTAAAATATTTTTCTGAGTACTGTTAGAACTTGGGGCATCGTGGGAATCCAGTTGGACGCCAGGTTCTTGGACACCCTGTATACATCCTATTTAAGGGCGTGAAGCAGTCCATCCTGTCCAGGATGGACTGCTTCAGATACAGACTGAGACGTGTCTCAGTCTGTATAAAGGAGCAATCACAATCATCCACAACAGTAACATCACACCCGCCAGGATGACCGGAAGCATGTGTCTATTGTGTAGGTGATGGATCATGGAGCCCAGTGTCTCTTCTTCAGAGATAGTAGTCACCCATGTCTGACTGGGTGATTGGAATTGTTCTGTGGTTGGTGGCCTCTGTTGTGTCTCTCTCCCAGGAAGGGGGATTGAAGGTGGTGTTGCCAGAGTATGGTGAGAGTCCCAAGTGAGGGAATGTGCTGTTTATTGGCGTGGTGCTGCCGTTGTAGACGCTTATTAGGCTCCCCTCTTGATTTAGCTGCGGGGAGCAGCTGCGGGGAGCGCACACACAACCATTTCTCTCGTGCACTGCACACACGTCCGCGTCTTTGTACATAATCAGTGCAGTGCGATGCGCGGTCAAATACGGACGTGTTTCCACTGTGCACGGAGCGAATTTTATTCACGTGTAGCGCGGCCATAGCTGCTGCCGTACTGTCACTATGAGTTCCAAACCACTCATAGTCAATGAATTGCTGGCTTTCCTGGTCCATGCCATCGACTACATGGACGAGGTGAGCATTCTGCAGATATGCCGGTCCAATTTCAAGGAGGACGAGATCAGCAGTGGTAAACTGTTACTGTTCCAGTCACTTGGGAAACTGGACCAGATGCCGTCTCGCCGCAGAGATGGCACTGAAAAGAGTGTTCAAGACATTGTGGACATGTTAAAGAAGACCGACCCAGATGACGTGCCAGATTTCGTGGCGAAGGAGCTGGGTAAGCTGCCTCCCGTCACATTCGATCACGTAGATGTAACACGGCTGCTGAAGGATATCACTACGTTGAAAGTGGAGATGACCAAAATGCAGTCCCGAATGGAGGTTACGGAAAAAACAAATACTGAACTACGAGCGGAAATAGCATTATTGCGCAAAGTGGGTTCAGTAATTGGGTCACCTGAGGCCTCTAAGGTGAACACACGTCGAGCGGCGCAAAATGCATCTATCGGCAGTATTGCATCGGCGAACACAAGTGTGTCACCAGCTGATAATGCTGACCAAGCGCCGCCCGCCGACGCCGTCGCCCGCGCCACAACACCGGCTGCGGAAACGTCACACGTAGGTACGTCGACCCCTAAGCGTGCCTACGCTGCTATTGTCACCACCGGCGAATCAGGTGTGTCGCAGCCTAAGCGACCAACTGTAATAGGGGAAAAACAGAAGAAGGGTGCCCAACCTGCCCTGGCTGCGGTCCGTAGCTCCTTGCCGAGAACGGGCCAAGTTGATGAAGAGGGTTTCACGAAAGTGGAAAGGAAGAAGAAGAAGAAGCCCTGTTCACGAAACCAGTGTGGTACCGCTCCGAGTGGACCCAACATGCTGCTGCGCCCTGCTGTGCCTACGACGCAGCTGTACATTTCACGCCTGCACTACTCCACGACGATTGAAGAAGTAGTGCAGTTTTTGAAAGTGAAGACCAACTGGACTCTGAGGGTCGAAAGGTTGGAGTCGCGCCACAACATCAACTTTAAGTCGTTCGTGGTACGAGTTCCAACCGACCATCTACAGACCTACTTAAGAGAGGACTTTTGGCCGAAAGGTGTCATGTTTCGACGCTTCCGAGGACGGTTACGCGACACCACGCAGCGGAACACGACGTCATTACGTGTTTAGAGACAGTTTTAGTTTAGTTTAGTTTTATAGAATATGTATTAGTTTATAGTTATTGATTTTATATTATTTATGTATTGTTTTTATGGGCCTTAGTAGCCTGAAATAAAGGATTGATTGATTGATTGATTGATAATTATTGTTAATTTCGGCAATATATAGTATAACCAGCAACTAGTCGTCGTTATTGAAACAGTCCTCATAATATCCTCAACAAATTGTTTTTTTTTTTCCTTAAGATAAACACTGTTAAGGATACTATATACATCCTATTTAAGGGCGTGAAGCAGTCCATCCTGTCCAGGATGGACTGCTTCAGATACAGACTGAGACGTGTTTCAGTCTGTATAAAGGAGCAATCACAATCATCCACAACAGTAACATCACACCCGCCAGGATGACCGGAAGCATGTGTCTATTGTGTAGGTGATGGATCATGGAGCCCAGTGTCTCTTCTTCAGAGATAGTAGTCACCCATGTCTGACTGGGTGATTGGAATTGTTCTGTGGTTGGTGGCCTCTGTTGTGTCTCTCTCCCAGGAAGGGGGATTGAAGGTGGTGTTGCCAGAGTATGGTGAGAGTCCCAAGTGAGGGAATGTGCTGTTTATTGGCGTGGTGCTGCCGTTGTAGACGCTTATTAGGCTCCCCTCTTGATTTCCCAAATAGTATGTCCTGCAGGGTGCTACTGCACTGTGACGTAGAATCTCTTGGGTGGTGATATCTAGATACCCGGTGTTGTTTGTAGCAGGCTGTTCTAGAATGTGGTAGGTGATGGGAAGGTGCTCGTAACAAAGCGAAGTGGCTCGGGGTGCCCAAGCGTCAACAGAGTTGCACCCCCAGACAAGTAGCAAATTTCCCCTCACCTCTGCCACAATGTTAGCCCTATTTAGAATGTTTCTAGCTAGCACAGTAGGTTCTGGACCCGATGTCAGCCAAAAGAGTGTTCTCAGCTGCTTGCTGATGTGACATAGCATCTTCGTCTGATGCCCTAATCTAAGAAACTCTTCTTCTAAGTACATTATCTTTTCTATATCTTCTGTGTCTCGGCGTTCTCGCAGCAGTTTCTTCTTCATGTGAATGAGTTCTCCCGCCGTGCTGACCCAGCTGTATTCCCATCCCTCCAGAGTGGGTACTTCTCTTGTCATCTTGTAGAGAGTCATGGTGGAGGGTCGGATGCAGTACTGAGGTGTGCACAAGGCGTCACCTATAACCTCAGTGTGGGCTACCTTTGAGTCCAACACATCCAGAGATGTAGTGTGAACAAAACTGGCACCTGTATCTGTGGTGCAGGTATACTCCTTGCAATGGGCTCTGACACCATCTATATAATACCCACTGGGACTGTTTTCTAGTATCCCTGCCCCCACCTGACATACCTTTGTGGTGGTTTTAGTCTCCTTGGGCCATGCCCAAACACAGTTTGATAACAGCTCCGCTTCAGATGAGTACTGCTTATACCCATCTGGACACCCAGGCTGTGAAACATCTTGTAGGTTTGCCACTATTGGTTTCAAACTGTGTGTGGAGCTGTAAGAACCCCAGAAAAAGTAGTGGGTTGTGCACGATAGTTCACTTAACGTGATGACCCACCCTTTCACTCGGTAAGGGTTAGTGTGGAATGTTGTGATGTTGAGTATACAGGGTACTCCATGGTCTTCAGAGCAATCATCTGGACCTTCCAACCAGTAGAAGGTGGGAATGTTTAGATCTGTCACAAAGAAGGGCTGCTCCACAAAGACTTATGTCTGCAACAAGAATTAGAAGCTTCACCACGCATAACTTTATACAGAGCAGTCCGATTTTGATCATTCTTTTTTTGTTGAATAGGGTATACCTTGCGAAGTATTATTAGTACATTAAAGCCACAAAAAAATATAAAATAAAAACTTTTTAACAAAAAATTAAACCGCCGAAAAAACTGAAAGCATAAAATAATAAACCTTAAAATTTTGAGTCGG
Source organism: Aporophyla lueneburgensis (assembly GCA_932294355.1). Classification (NCBI taxonomy): domain Eukaryota; kingdom Metazoa; phylum Arthropoda; class Insecta; order Lepidoptera; family Noctuidae; genus Aporophyla; species Aporophyla lueneburgensis. The sequence continues at coordinate 24,285,419 of OW028735.1, forward strand.
CGCTGAAAAATCAATAAACAAAGATCACTCATAGCGCCGATTCATAGTTTAATTTTTTGTTAAAAAGTTTTTTTCATCAAGGTTTTCTTATCTGGTAGTTTGTTATTTGGGATTCGCTTTGATTGGATGGTCCCTAGACAAAATATGCCTTCTTTAGCTAGATAAGTAACCAAGGGGATAGTAGTATAATCTTATATCTTTAAACGAGCAATTCTTGTATATATGTATATATATAATCTGAATCTCGGAAACGGCTCCAACGATTTTCATGAAATTTAGTATACGGGGGGTTTCGGGGACGATAAATCGATCTAGCTAGGATCCATTTTTTTTAAATCTCGTTTTATTCGTGTTTTCAATGACAACTTTATCGATAATCAACTTGAACATAAACTTATTATTTTAAACACAATTTAGCAAAAAAATACCGAGGAAAGCTCGGTCATCCAGATATTAGTTATCAAAATAGATAATAGGATTGGCACGTCTCGGAACAATCCGCGCCAGTCGTACAACTGTGTTCGCCGTAGCACCCAAATCTGGTTCACCGCCTATGCGGGGAGGATTCTCGCTGCCAGTGTAAATCTCAAACTTATGTGCAAACCCGTAAATGCTGCAGATCAGAAACAGCTTGCACCCCCACTTGTGAGGCTTATTCGGAAGATATTGGTACCGATTCCCTTGTTCACAAACTAAACTAAATTTAAGTTCATTGCATCTTTTTCTTTGTATTTCATTAAGAAGAGAACAAAAGAAAAAAAATAGTTTAGTCCTGTCAAATTAGTCAGCGCCTGTCACTACTCCATACAAGTTTAGACTTGATTAAAAACTTGCCTACTAAAATTACGTCAATTTACGTCAAGCGCTGATTAATTTGACAGGATTAAACAAAAATTTATCTTCTGTCCTTTCCTTAATGAAATAGAAAGAAAAAGATACACTGAACTTAAATTTAGTTTAGTTTGTGAAAAAGGGAATCGGCACCATTGTTTCATATAGTGATCGATCTTAGTCGCACACATTTGTTCGTCTAACGATAATCGCTGTTCCAAAGGTACGGTAGCATATCTGGAATTTAGCTCATCGATCACTGGCCGAATCTTGCGCAAACAATCATGGTTTGGATGGTCCTGAGGTAAGTGAGTTGTGTTATCATTGAATAGCAGAACAGTAGAAATTTTCTCAAAATGTTTTTGAGTCATAGTAGATTTTATAGGTTCAAAACCATATTGATCTGACCAGTATAGCCAAAAATTAGGGAATTTTACAATAGAAGAATAAATTATAAGTCCTAGATACTTATTCAAATCTGTGCCAGTGATGACAAACGGATTTGATAGATTTTTCCGAGCTGCATACAAATAACTTTCTGAACGAATTTTATCAAGTCTTGAGTGAAAAAATAAGAAAAAAATTGGTAGGGTGTATCTAATTCCATGACATTGTTGGAGTACGGTACATCTTGAGGAAAATCTTGGCTGTTTTGAAGAGTAGTGAGATTGGTTCGTCTCCAGGTCACACGGCCGTATCGTTGACGAAAAGAAGCAGTTCGGCGATTCGAAGGCAGGTCTCCACTTTCGGCGTTATCCACTGCACGATCAGTAGCGACGTCAGAAACAAGTGGTGGATCATCATCATCATCAGCATCCTCCACAGACAAATTCACATCTACACCATCGTCTTTATCTTCCAAGTCCGCCAGTAACTGTCGATAATTCTTATAATAATGTTCTGCATCTTCATCTTCCGCTCCTGAAGACTCCATGTCATTTTCAGACTGGTCCAGGTTCTGGAGGTATTCCTCAATACTTCTATCATTCAACCTTGTCGGCAATTCTAGACAAAAGCGTGCGAAATCCGCGGTAAATAAATCATAGTAAAATCAAATTATTTATGTACACAAATGCGCACTGTTGCAGATAAGCAATAAAGAGATTTAGGTGAAAAAGTATATGAAAACCTTGTATTTCCCACGAAACTAATTTTGTCTCTTGATCATTATATTATAATACACCCAAAATGAAAAAAAAAGTTACTGCTCACCTGACTAATTTTCAGAAAATCTAAAAAAAAACACTGAACTCATATCACTTCTTCAAACTGTTACGTACCGCTAATTCAAAAATTTGAAACGTTTAATTTTGACATTTAATATTGCGTCATGACAGCAACTATCAAATAGAAAAATAGATTGTCTATGGATCTGTATCGATGAAATTCAGATACACACTTGAGTATGTATAATGGACCAATTTTCAGTTTGTTGCAGTGATGCAACATAGCGCATTTAAGGGTTAAAGAAGTATATAATATATTATAGTCCCGGAGATCACCACCATCACGTAGAGAAACGTAAAGGTCGAGGTAAGTAACGAAATCAGGGAAAGCCATAATGACAACACTCGGATGAGGATGAAATTACAACTGATGCACTTCAAGTAATGCACCTATTTAAATGGTTTAAAAATTGGTACTAATGAGAAGAATCATAATAACTAAAGTATAATTATCAATTAGCTATAGATCGCTTCATTGAAAATGATCGTTATGTTCGACATTAAAGAAACATACGTTTTAGAGAGATTAACTAGTGATAAAAATTACAATAAAAAGGTCATTAATACACAAAAGATGAGGTAATTAGTAATTGAATCGCTTGTTTTCAAAACAGCGCTTGTCCAAAACTGTGTTTTTACATGAGGAACAAAAAACAAGATAGCAAAATATTTTTCAGGATGACCCATGAGTATTCTCAATTGAGAACAAATAAAATATATATTTTTAATGATTAAGCAAATAAAATAATAAAAAAAATGATATTTTTACCCTTTTTTATAAATATACAAAATTTTGGACATGTGCCGTTTGGAAAACAAAAGTGGACATGTGTTGTTTAGTCAGTAAATGTAATACTACTCATATTAATATTTTATTTTCAAATAATACAATTTGTAGGTAATTTATGAACGTTTGTTTTTATTTTCATTTTACATTAAATTTTACATATAAAAGCAAGTTTTTTAATCATCTTCATTATGTACAACATCGGTTTGTGTTGTTGACCATGCCAATATTTCGGTATATAAATCTTGATGAATATCAGGAATATAACTCATCAGCTTATTAACATCTTGAATTTTCTTTGAGTTTATGGGGTTAACACCCTATTATGCCTTTTTGTGTGGCAGACGTACTCTTTGGGCAAGACCTGACCTTTTGATTGAATGTCTAAAGTCTTTGAAGGCAGTGGGCTGGAAATGTATTTTCTGGGGTCTGCTGACAGCCCTGCCTTTGGTTTCTTCGGATACTGCTGTTTTGGAATAAAATGATGGCCACCAGTTCTTGAAATCCAAAAAGATCTCACTGTCATTTAAAAGCTGTACCTCCAATCTGCCTATTATATTTATTGAATTTGTAATGATTTCGACATACTCCATAGTCACATAAATTTGGTCACTTTTTGAGAAGTCCCTGTTTATTGTGCCAAAGACCCTGTCACACGGGTTAAATGAATGCCCTCTCACAGGGAAATATTTCCTCACATTGTTGAAACAGCCAGTATCAACAAGTGCAGCACAATATCTAACCATTGTGTGATTTTTATTTTGGCCGGTACAGCCGTCCGAGAACAATCTTAAATTTTTCACACTTGCAGGTATGTAGTTTTGATTATAATCATGTAGCATGGAACACACGTCATTTGTTCTTTTTTTTGCTATACCTTCATGATATACATAGACTGTCCAATTTTGAGATTATGAATTAAAAATACATTCACCCACAGCTGTCTCAGGTACAATGCATCCTGTACAGGTATGTGAGGAAGGGGCAAATTGCTCTGACTGATGTTTGTTTTCCGTAGAGCATAAGTCCCGGACTAAAGATGTTTGGAAACTAAACGCATTTTACGTAGCCCTTAGAAATCTGATAGAATGTATGGGGCTAGTGCAGTATTGTTTCAAAGAAAGTTGAACAGTACCGAAAGAGGAGGGTTGCCATTAAAAAAAATAATTGAATTTTGGACAAGTGCTGTTTTGAAAACAAGCGATTCAATCATAAAGGGGTTTCAGGTAATGGCGTCATAAGGTGTAATAAAAATCGATTTACAAAATTTTACAAGAATTGATGGTTAGGTGGTCAATAATACAATCGTTTCCAGAGATTGGGCGCAATAAAACGTTTTTTGGTAATGTATTATCAGCGCACCGATGATTTTTGACCTGACCAATTCATCAGTAAGTAAGATTTGGAGATAAAATATTTCGAAATAATAACCTCAGAAGTGGCGCACCATGTTTGTTTGGAGAAAATGTAGCAAATGTATGTCTTATTACCATATAAAAAAATCAAGTCGAAACACGAAGGGACTCAGAAGGTAAACTATTTTTTATGCCGTTTCCCATACAAAAAAAAACACGTTTGGTGCCATAGCTCTCAATATAAGATTCCGATAAAAAAATGCTTCATAGGCTTTTTACAGCTTATAAGTAGGCTAAAGATGGAATGATTTGTTTTTCAAAAACTGACACATGTATTTTTGAGTCGCCTATGTGCCTTTGCTTGTATGGCGTCGATCCACTGTGCGCCGGTTTGGCGCCTCCAATAACATCTGCCAACTATCAGTTTGCAAGTGATCAATGCAGACACTTTCGTTTAAAGGAATATATTACGTGATGGGGAGAGAAATAAAATAGTTTTTATTGTATTACGAGTTTTATTTTCATCCTTTTTTTGGTACAACCACAGAGCTAACGCAGTCTCTGTCAAGAGAGGAAACATTTTTTTTTTTATTCAAAGACAAATTTAAATGTTGCCAATATCTTAAAACACCCCCTCAACAGTTACATTTGTCAAAACACCCCCTAAAGTTAATATTTAATAAAGTTTTAACATTACTAATCTTTGTTAAAAGAACTTAACTAAAAAGTACACTAGCTCCTGCACTATCAATTTTTAGTGCAAGATACAGTTTCTCAATTTAATAAACAACTGTTTCCCTAAAGGTTTTGTAAATACATCGCCAACATTATTGTTGAGCTTACATACTGACAACACCTTTAGCAACATTTTCTATAATATAGTGATGTTTAATATCTATGTGTTTCAGCCTTCTGTTACTGTCATTATTTTCCGAAATTTTGATTACACTTTGGTTGTCTTCCAATATTTCAAATGAAATATTACAGTAACCAAAGTCTGAAAGCAATTTCCTTATAAAACATCCTTCTACATTGTCAGACTAAGTGCTACATGCTCAGCCTCGCAAGATGACAGTGACACACATAACTGCTTCTTTGTACCCTATGAAACTGGGCGGTTAAATACATAAAGAATATGACCCAATGTAGACTTCCTATCTCTCACATCACCAGCACAATCTGCATCACTGTAGCCCTGTAACTTTTCGTAACCTCCAATCTTATATGTTAGCGACAATTCAATAGGACCTCTTATATATGTATCTCAATATTCTTTTAAGGCATTTAAACAAAGCCATACTGGCACAGAGCGCATACCTACTCAAAAAAACTACTGTTACAGACAAGTCAGGTCTAGTACAAGTAGCATATCGTCGAGGATAGTGCAAATCCGTGAATCTACCATACGTACAGGCCGCCTATCTGCAATAGATCCAATTTTACAGGGGAAGGTTAAAACTTTTTTTTTTATTTCAAAGAATTTTGAGCTCATTTTGACACAGAGAGTAATTATTTATGTGTTCTATCTCTTGTTAGAAACAGATATCCCTTAAATAAAGTAAATAATTAAGGCCCTACGACAATTACGCGGATTTGATTTGACCATAAACTTATCACCATAGAACCTAAGCATAAGTTATGTGGTTTTGAAATGAAACAAATAATATTATTTTAACAATAATATTTAATATTGAAATAAAACCTGGACAAAATTAACTCAAAATCTTTATTTGTTACTAAAGTTTGGCTTTATACTGTGTCATATCATCTTGTGGCTCTTGGTTTAGTTCAAAAAAGTTTTGTTGCAGAAGATGAAGCGATGTTTCCGACTTTTGCTCAAAAACGTTACAGAGTTTGTCCCACATCTGCTTTAACGTTTCACATGTTTGTATGTGTAACATAACATTTGATGTTAGTCTAGTTACGATTAAACTTTGCGCTTTTGCATCAATTTTTTGCCACTCATCATATTTGGTACTTTCTGCACCGGGTGCTGGTTCTGAGGGGCACACCTTACGTCCACGACACCGTAGACGCCCATCGCTTTCAGAATGACTCTATTCTGAAACATCCAGCTTGGCCAGTTGTTTTGGCTCTCCAGCTTAATACCGCCGAAATTGAACAATTTCGTATCACAGCTGCTGTCCATCTTGGAACCCTCGTACACGAACAAGAACGCTTGGCCACGATTTTCTTTTCCTTCGCTTAACCGCGACACTTACTACTATTAATTTCCCTCCCAGGTCAGAAGGATCGGGCCCATAACCTTTTACGTGATGGGGAGAGAAATAAAATAGATTTTATTGTATTACGAGTTTTATTTTCATCCTTTTGTTTTATTATTTTTTGTTATCCAGTTATTAAAATCGTTAGTGATGTATTCGAAGAATACATCTCCATTCATTCACCTGGATTCGCTTCTTCCTAGACTCCAGTGTTGTGGCATGTTGTCTGTTAAACTTTTTGGTGGTCTAATATATGGAAAAACCACCAATGACGGGCATATTTCACCAGCAGCGTTGAATGTTGCGAGTACTGTTAGATAAACTTTTTCGTTTCCGGCTTTAATTTGGTAGAGATTTCGATAACCTTATGGACCAAGAACTTTTCCCGTTTTTGGGCAAAGTGAACAACCACTTTCATCGCCGTTGAACGTCCTGTCGGGTTCTGCAAGTACGTAGTGCGGTCCAAGAGTTCTTAGCCTAACATAGAAGGACAGATGGAAATTGAACAAAACTAATACTATTTTTCAATATACTCTCCCTTTATTGCAACACATTTTTCAGAACGTCTGATTAATGCTTCTATGCCACTATAAAAATATGCTGAATCTTTACTATCTAAGTGGTCGTAAATCCCCTCGTCTTTTTTCAATAATTTTCTGTCGTAACTGTCGTAGTAAGTCACTATAATAAGCTGCGTTTACAACCGTGTTACTTTCCTTGAAATCGATGAGAAGGATCAGTCCCAAAAAATTGTAGCCATGAGCTTCTTAACGCTTCGGGTGACCTTAGCTTTTTTTGGTGCCGGTTCTCCCTTTTTGTGCCATTCCACGAGTCCCTTTTAGACGTCGGATCGTAGTAAAGAATCATAGTTTCATCGCCCGTCACAATCGATTGAATAACTGCTTCCTGCTCATCGCGGAAAGCTCTAAAAATTCTTCACAACATTCAACACGTCGCTGCTTTTGGACTGCACTAAGAATCCGTGGCTCCCACCTTGCACTAATTTTTGTCATATGCTCTCGCGGACTTTTTTTAGAACTTTTTAAAAGGAACAATTCCGTTATACATGATTTTTGCGTTACTTTAACCGTTTACGTAGCGCACGCAACGGAAACTCTCAAAAGGAATAAATTTTCCCCGTTTTTGCAACATTTTTCATTACTGCTCCGCTCCTCTTAGTTGTAGCGTGATTGTATATAGCCTATAGCCTCCCTTGATAAATAGGCTACCCAACACAAAAAGAATTTTTCAATTCGGACTAGCAGTTCCTGAAATTAACGCGTTCAATCAAACAAACAAACTCTTCAGCTTTATAATATTATTATAGTATATAGTATATGTATAGATTTAAAATGCATTTCTATCAATGATATTTTGAGTAATAAGTAGGTATTTCTATATATCTTTCGATAAGTCTGTTGTTGACGAGACATAACCTCTAAAACTTCCAACCTAAAATATCTTTAATTCCTGACTTCCTATAAAAGTATAACCGAAGACAAAACTGTTCAGCAATTCAATCTCTATACTTTTACATAAGCAGACGCTAAAAAAAAATGTCAACAAAAATTTGTTTGGAAGTTCGCCACTGTTCTTTAAAAAAGTGTGTGCTAGGTGGATTCCTCATGTTTTGAAATCTGAAAACAAAGAATCAAGATTAGTCGCTGTAAGACAACTTTTACAACGATTTGAAAGGGATGGAGATAAGTTTTTGAATTGTATAATAATCTGTGATGAAACATGGGTACATTATTTTATTCCTGAATCTAAACGAAACAGTAAGGAGTGGCAGCCCCGGATCTATGGGGGGGCAAGCCGGGGCCCATGCCCCGGGCGGCAAGTTCAGGGGGCGGCAAATTCAAGCTTGGCAGACGTATGGTCAAAGGCTCTATCAGTATAAGCATAGTGAATTTGCCCTTGAAAGATATCGAAATGATACTGAGAGGATTTTTATAAGATAATAAGATTCTGAAAGTTTCAGATCTCTAACCCATTTGGTTTTTGAGTAAAAGGAAATTATACTAATTATTTTTCGCGAGACGCATAGGCATAGGTCAACAACCGTAACAATCGCGCTCGCCCCGCTCGCAGGAATTGCAAACCGCGGCAACGCATGCATAAATAGGCGTAAATAAATAGGGTAAACAGAGAAAGAGCAGCGCTTCCATCAGTTCCTCAACGTTCTTGGAAAAATCTACGAAAGGCTTATTCATAAGCGTCTCAAAGCCTATGCCGAAGCAAAGGGACTTATCCCTAACGAGCAGTTTGGTTTCCGAACCCAACCCCCGTGCGTCTAATAAACCCACCGCATCGTAGAGCACATAAGCGCTGGCTTCCAGCGTAGTGCGAAGACGGACGCGTTTTTCTTCGACAAAGCAAAGGCTTTTGACAAAGTCTGGCACAATGGCTTATTATACAAGCTTTACCAACTCGGTGTGCCTGACCATCTCGTGCTCATCTTACGAGAGTTTATATTAAGCCGCACCTTCTTCTATCGCATCGAGGGTTTTCTCTCTTCCCCTCATCCCATCCGTGCCGGAGTCCCCCAGGGCTCCGTGATATCTCCCCTCATCTTCACGTTTTTCACCAGCGATATTCAGAAAAGTAAAAAGACCCAGTTGGGTTTATTTGCCGACGACACAGCCCTTTACTACACCGGTCGCTGTCAGGACGCTATCACTCGTACTCTCCAAACCTCCGCAAACGTCTTAGGCGCTTGGTTCCGGAAATGGAGAATCGAGGTCAACCCCGACAAGAGCCAGGCGGTTTTCTTCTCGAAACCGCGCAAGCTACTTCCCCCCCTCCTCAGTCCGATCACTATGTACGGTAAGCCGGTCCCTTGGGCGAAGCAACCCAAATACTTAGGTGTGATCCTCGACCACCACCTTACCTTCAGGGAGCACATATCGACGGCTCGTTCGCTCGTCGCATTCGCTCTTGGTAGATTCCACTTCATTCTAACCGCCCGTAGCAAATTGTTCCTTAGGTGCAAATTGCGTATCTACACCGCGGTGATACGCCCTATCATGACTTATGCGTGCGTCGTCTTCGCGGACGCTAAGCCACACCACATACATAGGATGCAGACCCTACAAAACCGTTTCCTTAGAAAGGTTACGGGAGCCCCCTGCTATGTCCGAAACGAGAATCTCCACCTAGATCTCAGAATGCCCACCATTCAGCAGCTCATGAAACGCCTTGCAAAGCGTTTCTTTGACTACACGGTGGAGCATACGGTGGAGGTGTGCTGTGCCTGGGTGGAGCACCGCCGTGTCCTCGTGGAGGCGATCGGCAGCGGCGACCTCTCGCGTCCGGCCCTGGTGCGAGCCGTGGTACGAAGCGAGAGGGCATGGGAAGCCACCACCTCCTTCTGCGAAGTAGTAATGCTCACGAAGGCAGAGGCGGGGCGCGTGAGCGAGTGGCAGTCTCCTAGCCGCCGCAGGAGGAGACGCCCCGGGCGTCGGGAGTCAATAGCGGACTCCTGGCCACCGTCGGCGCGGGCTTGCGGGCGGCGAGCAATGGGTTGCTCGCCGTCCGGTAAGGCCCAGGCTCGAGTCGACGGCGTGTAGTGTTCCACGCGCGCCTCAAAGAGATGTCAGCAATACTGAAAGGGTTTGCTAGGACCGATGCCTGCCAGGGTCGCGAGATTCGTTCGAAAGAGTTACCGTGGCCCTGGCATATGGGCAACTGAAGGAACATGCGTGGGTTTTAGTCAGTAAAAGTCTGACACGCCCTTCAGCTCCACCCTAGAGCGGGACACGTCATTTGATGACTTCCCACCCAAAAAAGAAGCGTTTCTTTGACTCTACTGTGAAGCACCCCAATCCCCTGATCAGCAGCCGCCCGCTACAGTCCCTCCCGTATTAGTACGATTCGCCGACCGCGGCATGCTCTAACCATTCCCGATGGCGCTACAACTCTTCTCCAGGAGAGTAGTAAACTAACTAGCACACTCAAGACACACAAACACAGACCGCCGTCCTTCCGTCCTTGCCACCGAGGCACGCCGCGACGTCCTAATCCTTGTCCGCCCCGACCCTTGCTAAGGCCAGCCCGCGCCGCTGAGCTTGTAGCTTTAAATTCACCCCTAAATAATAATCATTCCGATCCGTCCCTTGCTGCCAAAGAGAATATAACCACTAGAGAGCGTATACGCCGATTTCTTCTAAGCACACGACTCACCACTGCGGGTCGGGGGACGAGGAAGAACGCGCGGCTGCAATTGGTCAGTTCAAGGTCAAGTTGCGTGGGTATGCCTATTGTAGGGCTGCTTTACTTCATTAAGGGAAAATAGTCGATATCGATAAAATGGATTTTGATATTGTGATAAATACTCAATTAAAATCAAAGAAATCATATTTGATAAAAATCAATCAGTAATAAAATGAAAGCTAGAGAATCCAAGAACAAAATTTACGCCACTATCATATTCGGTGTAGAAGCGGTGTCGAATATCATCCCCAAGGCAGAAGTTACTATGGCTACGTGAGTTTTGGCGCCAGTTTAAAAACAGATTGTCAAGACGAAGCTAAACAAGTCACAGTATGTGAATTGAATAAAACACATTAATTTTTATTTTTATTTTCGATATAGACTTTCAGCTATTAAAGGTAGCAGCACTCATTTTTACGATAAAAATACAAAGGAAAAGTAAGGGATAGATGCATTAGAATTGTCTAATGAGAGAAGGAGACTTTTCCAAAAGACATCAACGCGCGCGACTCAACAGTGTGCTGGTTTACCCTTACCAATGAAAAGTTATGCGATCCTTTTTGTAACTAGAAGTTTTAGAATGTTTCCCACACCACTTCACCGCGCATGAAGGCATTTTGATGCGTTATAATTGCAGACGTAGTTAAATTATTTGCATTAATTTAGCGTGCACAGAGGTCTAACAATTGGTCATAACTTAAATGGTTACTAGAACCGTAGCCAGTGCATAGGCGACAAAATACTAATAGTTTTCGAGCGTCAGGGCACTGTATGCGCAGTCAAGTGGTTATATAGTTTTTGCTTGCTGCCTTCTACCAGCGATGCCTTAAGCCGAGGTCTGTACCCCACAGGGGGTGCCCTTAGCGAGTAGTCACTCTAGTTTTAAGTGTTTTAAGCCCTGGCTGGAGACCTTAATTTATTAAGGTAGCCACAGGCAAGTCCGGTTAAGCAGCCAACAGAGATGTCATTTAAAAAAAATAGAGCAGCGCTAGATAGGTCCTTGTGGCGTTCTATCCGTGAAGCCTATGTCCATTGGGCACGCCACAATTGCGGCGGTAAGTCCCCTCTTTGAGGAGTGGATAGAGAGGCGTTCGGTGGGTTCCTGTTCAGGATAAAGCGGGAGGATACGTCCGGGTGTTTCCATTGCGAGGATCGTCTGGAGGACACGGTGGAGCATACGGTGGAGGTGTGCCCTGCCTGGGTGGAGCACCGCCGTGTCCTCGTGGAGGCGATCGGCAGCAGCGACCTCTCGCGTCCGGCCCTGGTGCGAGCCATGGTATGGAGCGAGAGGGAATGGGAAGCTGTCACCTCCTTCTGCGAAGCAGTAATGCTTGCGAAGGAGGAGGCGGGGCGAGTGAGGGAGTGGAAGTCTCTGCGCCCTCACGTCCCTAGCCGCCGCAGGAGGAGACGCCCCGGGCGTCGGGAGTCGATTGCGGACTCCCGGCCACCGTAGGCGCGAGCTTGCGGGCGGCGAGCAATGGGTAGCTCGCCGCCCGGTAAGGACCAAGCTCGGGTCGACGGCGCGTAGTGTTCCACGCGCGCCTCAAAGAGATGTCAGCAGCAGTGAAGGGGTCTACTAGGACCGATGCCTGCCGGGGTCGCGTGATTGTTCGAAAGAGATACCGTGACCCTGGCACATGGGCAACTGATGGAACACGGGTGGGTTTTAGTCAGTAAAAATCTGACATGCCCTCCCGCTCCGCCCAGAGCGGGCGAAGTCATTTGATGATTTCCCATCCTGAAAAAAAAAAGTCCTATGTCCATCATTAGGCATCTGATGGCTGAAGTAATGATGATGATAAAGGTAAAAAATATAGACGGGCGGGGGCGGTGTTTTCAGTTTTTGCCCCGCCTCGAAAAATTTCAAGATCCGGGGCTGAGGAGTGGCGTCGGTCTGGATCACCTCCGCCTCGAAAACCGAAAAAAACAATCTCAGTAGGCAAAACACTGGCAACATTTTTCTGGGATTATAAAGGAATACTGACCGACCAACAACTTCCTCACAGAACAAAGACATATAACCGCTGAATAAAATGCAAAAATTTTGGAACAAAAAGTGAAGCCGGCTATTCGTTCGAAGAGAAGAATCGTCCAGTCCTCTGTTTGTTTTCTCCAAGACAATGCTCGTCGTCGCACCGCCGCTTTGACGCTGGAAACACTACGTAAGCTCAAGTAGGATGTGCTACCACACCCTCCGTATAGTCCCGATTTAGCGCCGTCAGACTTTCATCTCTTTGGGCCACTTAAAGATTTTTTAAGAGGAAAGACATTCGAATCAAATGATGCCGTCATTGAGGCTATACAAGAGTGGATTAACATTCAACCTAAAGAATTTTTTCTTCCGGTATATAAAAGCTTCCCGAACGATGGAATAAGTGTATTAAATTAGCAAGAGACTATATTGAAGAATAGTGTATTTTTTTTAATTTGTAATAGTTTCATGTATTAAAAAATAAATATAAATTCCTGTTTATATTCGAACCGCCCACGTACTATATGATTTTTGGTTTTTTGTAAACATTAAAATAATAGTATTCATTGTTAAAAAACAAATATTGGACATTTTTGATAATTTTGAATTTGTTTTATTTTTTAATGTATGGTTTTAAATTGAAACATGATAAATTACATTCCATTTGAAACCATATAATACTATTCTATATTGGTGCAAAATTTTAGAACACAATATTCAGAAATAAAAAAGTTATTGATTTTTAATCAGAGACAGACCTTTATTTTCCACAGTGCGCCGTGGCGTCTCTCTATCCACTCCTCAATGAGGGGACTTACCGCCGCAATTGTGGTGTGCCCATTCATGAACTCCTTCACCACTAAATACACCCTTTGCAACAGAGTTGATTCTGGTTTCAGAAACATTAAACAATTTTTGAAAAAACTTTGCACATACAGGTATCGTTTTCCCTTGTTTGACAGGAATGTAATACTTAACAGAGAATTTCTCAGCACTTCTGGCCTTAGTTTAAGGGCTTGCTAATGGCCTAGATCTTTTAGTGCCTGATACCCTTATCATGTATGACAATCGCCTGTCGTGCTCAATTTTCGAAGGAGCATTATTCATTTTTTGTTTCGCAAAAATCAGATAATTCATAGAAATCGAACAGCAAGAATATCATTTTGTCTCATGTGTACCTGGTGGATTAAATGCTAACAAAGCCGGATCACTATCACGGTATCTGAAACAAAGAACATTTAACATAAATAAAAACACGATATAACTCCACTAAATTAAATTACTAACTGCTTTGATAAAATAGGTAAATAAACAAGTGCGAACAACACGTACCTTAGGGGCGTCCATTAATCACGTGAGGTTCGAAAGCGGGGGAGGGGTCCATAAAAAATCACGAAATATCACAAGGGGGGAGGGGGTGTAGTAATATAACACGTGTATTTATTTTGAATAATCAAATTAGATGATACTTATATCTGTATTTTATAAATAACTAGCTGACCCGGCAGACGTTGTCCTGTCTTAACGATAACTATTTAATTCGAATTGGTATAATCTATATATATAAATGAATCCCTTTTTCCCTTGGTCACGCCATCACGCGTGCACGGAATTCTTAATAAGTGTTCTTAATTTTTTTTTCTTTCATAAGAATTTTCTCCTGACAATAACAAACACAAAAAAAAAGTGAAATCGGTCCAGCCGTTCACGCGTGATGGCGTGACCAAGGGAAATAGGGATTCATTTTTATATATATAAGGTGTATCTATTCATACACGAAATATTTTAAGAGGTACACCTGTAGGTGGTAAAGAAGCTATAGAAACGAAAAAAAAAATTTCAATTTTTTTTTTCAAATTTAATATTTATAAATTATTTGACGCACATAAGAAATACTGGTTCCTTCTTATTTTTTACGGCCCGAGACACCGCGGCCATGCTCGTGCCGTCCGGTCGCCGCCCTCGAAGCGTCAGGCGGGCCATTCATAGAATTTGGAGTAAAGGTTTTATGCAAATCGTCTCAAGCACTTTTCAAATTATAATAATTAAAAAAACTCAAAAACGCTTAGATATTATTATTTTTCTTCTATAGCTTCTTTACCACCTACAGGTGTACCCCTTAAAATATTTCATGTATGAATAGATACACCTTATATATAGATTTAAAAAAAGATTCTTTGTAGGTACTAAAATATACACGTGATATAGGGGGGGCTTTACGCCGAGCACTTAAGTTAGTTTTGATAACGTGGCCGTAATATTGATTCTTCCATCTTTAGATGCGATTTTACCACAAAATCTATTTTAACTCCTCAAATAGCATTCCACAACATAACATAACCGCAAAACTGTCATATTGACATGTTCTAGCGACAAAATTGAATCAATAAATGAGACTAAATTTATATCTTTCCGGCAAGCATATCAAAATATGCCACAAGCACCACGACATAATTCACAAAGGAAATTTAATGCTACATCACGAGCAGCCGCAAAAGCGAGAGAAAACTCTAAATTGTATTTTGAAAAACATAGAAAGAGAGAAAAAGAGTGTAAAATAGCAACCTACAAGCCGTCGGGAATATCTGCGAACCTGCTCAATGACGTTATGCAAACTGGAAAGATAGCAAAAAAAATATTGTTTATCTGTTTTTTTACACTTTGATTATTAGGTCAATCTGTACCTACTTTATAAGGTAAAAAAAAATATACAAAAAAAGTAGAGAGAAAGTGGCGAAACTATTTTGGAAAAGACTCAATACCAGAAATCGTTACGTGTCACTGTCTTCTCCTCCTATTGAAATTATTAATTCGCGTTCTTCATATTCGTATAATCTGTCATCATTCCTAAACTGATCTCTTAAGCGGTTGCATTTTTTTTCCTATCTTGCGGGGCTATACTTTGTATCGCTTCCTTTGTTAATCTTTTGTAGAATAGTCGGGTTGACTAAGCTACTCGAGTTGGGAATCGAACCCGGTATCTAATCTGTTGTATGATAGATTGAGTGAATATGAGTGATTGTATCAGAAGGATGTGATAGTGAGAATGAGTAAAGACGGAAGAAGAAATGAAAAATATTATTACGATTATTAAATTATATTATTGAAATTAAATTACAATCAGAACACAGCGAATCTATACAAGCAGAGAGCAATATTAAGCGCGTCTCGAACCGAGTAGTTTGGTAACTAGTCGAGACTGAACTGGTGGTCGTCTCTCGGCGCGCGCGCAGGTAGCTTCGTGTGCACGCCATCGCGGCATCGGCCCGGCGCTCAAGGTCGTTTCCACACCGGGCGGTACAAATGTTACGCGCTCGCTGGGTGCGGGCGGCACGTGTAACCGTGGGGCAGTCGAACCCTCGCCGAACAAAAGATCACCTGATGTCGTGGTATGGCGCCACTTCATGAGCGGCAGCGGTTTTCGCATCAGTTCGAGTGGCGGTTTAAATTAATATTGTTTCCGCTACACTTTCTATATCTTTTTTTTAATATTATTGTCTGCCACCCTTTGCTTCATCAAATTCTAAATATACTCAATAGGGTTGAGATCGCAGTGGTAGGGTGGCAGACGTAATACCTCATGTTCATGCATCTAAATATTTCATCGATGAAATATACCTTCTCGGGCTTATTTTTTTTAATCAACATATACAGTTCTCTTTTAGTCATTTTAACATCAAATTCGATATTGTGTTCTTGCAGCCTCTTTGATCCATTTTTGTAAAATTGGACGCATCCATTTCGTCATGGTAATCAAATATAGAGAGCTAATATAATAGAGGAGCTCGGCTTCTGGTATGAAACCGTTCTCATTACCTGCGTGTACCACAATCCAGCGCTGACCAGGAGAGTGATTTGTTCGGACGCTGGAATCACTACTATTTTTCCAGCATTTTGAGACAGTATAGTGTGAATGTATCCAGGTTTCGTCGATGAATGTTACTGGTTTTTTCGGTACCAAGTTCGTCATTTTTTCTCAGTCGCCTTAGGTATTTTGCTCTCCAGGCTGTAATTTCAGACCTTTGCACTAAAAAATCACGTTTACGTTTATAAACCTGTACCCCTAAGTATTTATAAGAATGTTTCTTAGGGCTTCTTTTTGGCGGGGAAAGTTGAGCCCCTGTTTGGCTATTCCCAGAATCTTTTTAAAGTAGGTATTTCTTTTCTTGTGGTATAAAAACTTTCACCCAAAGAGCGTATCGCGCATGAATCAAAATTATCTAGATCTATTTTCTTTTTGTATTTTTTACGCTTTTTCCCTGGTGTCGAGAGCTTGATAGTGTCCGTGGCAATGTGACGTCTTCCTGAACATTCGCCTCCCCCGCTGTTTCTGCCGAAGCTTGTAATTTTTTTGCTTCACGTTTTATTGTCATTATTGTCGTTTTAGGAAAACCAGTTGCTGCACACGCCCTTTTTGTTGATTGTTCAACCGGGATAGCGAAAGAGCCGTAGTGTTTTTCATTTTCAAAAAATAATAATATTACTTTGAGCACAAAATTCCGCTTTGCACTACGTATAGTTCTACCCATCTTCCAACACTAAATATGTACTTTATTAATATTTCAACAAACAGAGAAACAATAAACAAAAACGCGATTACGAAAAGAAAAAATTATACACGTGTCGACGCTTGCGTTGGCGGGGAAGCACGAGGGGAAGCGCATTCCGGCGCATTCGCAGATATTTCCGACGGATTGCATAATAAATAAATGTGTTGTACTTACTTGTAGTCCCAGTTAATTTGGCTAAATCCTCCCATTCGCCGTACGATAATAACCGGTTGTGATATTTTTTATTCCTTTTTTCCCATTATATAGGACGTTCTTGGATAGCATTAATTAAAATTTATATTTCCGACATTATAACCAAACAAAAACACGACGGCGCCGCATCCAGTTCGCGCGAAAATATCAAGCCAACTGATCGCGTTCGCTTCATTTCGCGCCGCTCCGCACCGCACCCACATACGTGCGTTTGGTCACGTAGGCCACTTCAAAAGGTTTCGACTGTTTGTTGTTTTCGTGCCACGCCGCGCCTCTTCGCGTTCGCGTCTAGATCGCTCACGCAAGACGTCGCGTTAGCAGTACTATTTTGAATGCTCCTACAGTAATCAGCCATCATATTTTCGTTCCAGTATGCTTGAAATCCCTCCTCCATGATGCGAATATCCTGATGAAAGCGCTCCCCTTGTTCCTTGCTTAAGGTCAACGAGATTTTCTGGAAAGTAGTCTAGATGGCTGTGAAGGTAGTGAAGCTTAATACTCATGTTGCATCCAAGCTGCTGGAAGTGTATCAGCAACTGTTCAACGTGCTGAATGTAGCCATCAGACTTTCTATTTCCCAAAAAAATTCGCACTAACCAAACAAACTATTCCCATGCACATTTCTCGATAGCTGTCATATTGTTGATGAAATTTTATCATTTATCATATCTCTGATTAGTGGGCTATCAAAAATACCAGCTTTGATTTTGTCACTACTCAATTTTAGGAACACGTTTGCATTGTATTTGAAACATTGGCCGTCTTTGTTAAGAGCTTTTACAAACTGTTTTATTAAGCCCAGCTTTATATGCAAAGGCGGCAATATAATTCGGTCTCTGGATACTAGCGGTACATTAATCACATTTAGCTTTCCGGGAATCAAAGCCTCCCTAGGCTATTTTTTTCCAGTGCTCAGCTTTAGCTCGGCTGTCCCATAAGCATAGAAAGCAGGGATACTTTGTATAGCCACTTTGTTGGCCCAAGAGGAAATTAACCATTTTTAAATGAATACATAAAACCCAGTTATGTTCCATGTACTTGATTTTGTCCAGAACTAAAGGTATTGTAGGATATTCTTCTTTAGAGCTAAAGTCTTCAAATTTTCACAGTATAACGATCAAAACATATTTGTAAATGTTTTAAGGGGGGCTCCCATACAGCTAATATCTTATCGAGTGGGTTATTGTTGCTTAGAGCTCGTTGAGTAGATTAATACTGTATATTTTGTTCGAAAAATATTGAAAAACAAGGGAATGACAAGCCACCAGTAAGCTATATTTTGTTTTTTACAAAATTTGTATGTAGAGTTAAATATTGTACGTTGGTACGGAAACCTTCGTGTGCGGGTCCGATTCGCTCTTGGCCATTTTTTTTGTTAATGTCATCTACTGGTAAGAGGTTTAGTTTTTTTCTATTACAGGAATTATATTTAATTGTATTTTGAAAAAGAAACTTATATTCTTACCGAGTATTTATATGCCTTTTATTGCTCTGAGTTCAAGAGTTATATTTTCCAAGATTTGGTTTCTTCTTTCATTAATTCTAACTCTCTCCTCAAACATATTAACAAGTGTGTGCCTTGCTGTATGTGCAGACATAGGTACCACTCGACGCTGCCGCTGCCGCCGACGCGGGGTAGACGAGGCGCGCGGCGCCGCTGGCGAGGCTGCTGGAGGGGGCGGGGTCGTAGCTAGCGTGTATGCGGGTGGTGTAGACGACGCCGTCGTCGGCTCAGAAATAATCAATAGTACATCCTGTATATCTACTGACTCCATGGTCATGTGATGAGCCAAAATGCTTTCAGATTGCTCACTATGAGCAGATAATAGTTGAGTACTCCCTGCCTCAGTCCGATCTTCTTTTGGCTGTTAATCATTCGAAAGATGTTAAGCACTGTTGTATCAGATAGGTACTGTGACATTATATCATATCAGACAGGTCAGAAATGCATCACACTTCATGTAGGTATGTGTCGAATAGAGAAACATCAAAATCAAGTAAATCCCTATAAAGTTCAGTACCTACACATACTTACAATATCAATTGATGGTTCAACTCTAACTCCAGGAAGACCTGCCCCAAAATGCTGGCCCAATATTTGAATGAATTTTAATTCGATATCGGACAATCTTCCTTCAGTTTTTTTCCAATTGAAGAGCATTGATAATGTGATGAGCCTTTCGTTTGACGCTGATGAAATGCACAAATCCAGTTTTAATTTCGGAATAAAGTTCATGACCTGAATCATTTAGACCATACCTGATACCAATGCAAGCAGCCACAATAAACTGTCGACAATTCTGTCTGAATTCTTCTTTTTCTGAATTTGAAACTTCCGGTAAATTAAGCTGTTGCCGAGCACCTAGCCCAAGGTACATTTCGTCTAACCCAAGATACTGGTCACTGTTTGTTGGATCGATTTCAAGTTCGTTTCTTCCACAAACGCAGCTTTCATAAATATTAGAAGTAGCTCTTTGTAAGGTTCTATCATTTTCGAATAAAGGTCAATAATAGCAGTGGATCTCTAGAAAAACATGTTTTGTTTTTGTAAATTTCGGCAACACCCATGCTAAAAAGTAGTAATATGACTTCATTATTAGATTATTTATGGCTTTATGATTTTTTGCGCACTCACTGTCATTTAACATAAATGCAGGGAATGGCACACGCATTTTATAACAGTAATATTTATAAAGCCGGGAGCGTTAACGAAACTTAGTAAACAAGGAATTCGTGCAACCCATCATAGTGTTACAGCCGTCGGAAGCAAAGCCAATAATATTGTCTAGTGGGATTTCATATTTTTCAAAAGATCTTATGACTATCCATACTAATACAGGGTGGGCCAGAAAGAATTGCGAATTTGAAAAAATCATTAAAAAAAACTAAGTACAATGAGGATCAATTCGACAAAAGGATATAGCAATTTTGAATACTACATCGAATACAATATAAATATCTGAGTTCATTTCTTTTTGAATCACTCAAATCCATCGAGAAATTACGAAGTTATTAAACTTAAAAAAAGGGAGTTTTAAAACGCACGCCGCGCGCGCGAAACTGCTGATCGTCACGAGGCTCGATCGCCCGCCACGCGCCGCACTGCTTTGTTATGATTTGCGGAGTTTAATCGGTGTTTCTTGTTTATTTATGTTTTATGATATGGGTAGATAGGAAACATGGAAGTCGGATTTACCCAAAGCCCAGTCGGACAATCTCGCGAAGATTGATTCGTTTATGGTTGAAAAGTAAAAAAAAAAAACAATTTATTCCAGTGCACAGGTAGGTACTACGTTTTAGAATGTTTTGATTTGGCAGGCAGGTACCTTTTTCGTGTTTCTACAATGTGTAGGCACCTCTCTACCTATTTTAAATAATATTTCTTACTAGCTTCTGCCCGCGACTTCGTCCGCGTAAAATTTCCTGTCGCATCGAATCGCCTGCCCGTGCAAGGTCTTTGTATGCGTGACGTTTTTCTTTGTGCTCGGCTCCTAAGGGTCTTTGCGTGACCTTATATAATATATAGTATATAGCCTTCCTCGATAAATGGGCTATGCAACACTAAACGTACAACTCTTCAGCTTTTACTTGGGTGTGCTACGCAATGAATTTTTTGAAAGACCAAGGCGCGCGCAATGGATGTGTTTTATATGGAATTTTTCACATATTCTTCGAAAAAAAAAAAAAAATATTACCCTCGTGTTGGGTCAATGCCTATTCATGGCCCAACCCGAACACGTTTCGAAGGATAATTAAAAAACATATTTTTTTAAAACAGGAATTATCCGTTTAACTTCTATCTCTAACTAAGTCGCCGTCATTATAAGCAATAAATAAGTAATTTAACGTATTATTATCACTGAGAGTTTGACTGTCAGGTAATGTTTAGGGTTGCTAGTATATTGTCAATTTAATTTCGAGTCGTATATTGAATACGTCTAATCGATTACGGATTAATTAATAATTATAAAAATCAATCCGTGTGCTCAAAGGCGTGCATTGTAATCACACGGCACGCCGTCATAATCATGACGGCCATTTTAGTTTCTGTGAACGTAACTAACTCCAGTTTAAGACAAAACAATTATGTTCATAAACATCTCAAACCAGATATCTTATAGTCCAAACATACATAAACATGGAATGGTAATATCATTGTATTGTTTATGGCTTTGCCGTAATTTAATTTTATCTAAATTAAATTGTTCAAGACCAATAATCGATGCACGTAATCGAATATATTTCAAAATATGGCAGCATTATTTTATGACAGATGATGAAGTTGACATTTGACACCCAGTAAACAAATAGTTAAAGATATAAAATATAGTTTGTGTTCTTTTGTGAGCTTTTTTATGACAATGGACTATGGACCGATCAATATCACCAGAATGACAATCCTTGCACGAACTTGGATCGTGGCTCCACTTTGAATGACGACCCTAGTGTGAATGTGAAAACTGCTGGCTGCATATGACGACCCTCGTATGCATTTGGACTGCGGGAGTCCCGCTTTTACTAATGATTAATTCGGCGCGAATTCGGACCTGAGTAACTATGCTGTCCCGAACACGTCGCGTGGATTAACCGGCGCAAGCAAGGTTCGCTGTGCGAATTGAATAATGGATATGAGGCACTTACGCTCTCATCAACTCATAAATATATATTGTACAGCAATGGGTTCTTTCACAACAAGTAAGTATTATATTACTCACCAATTACGAAGGCTGTAGCCGGAGGATGGAAAAAAGTACAAAATTTATTTGAACTTAAATTTAATTACAGAAATTACAATGTAAAATATTAACTAAGATGTCGACAGTTGACCGATGCTGTGCCAAAAGTGACGATTTCGCGAAGGCCGCGATGTCCGGTGCCGGGCTGCATCACGTTGAGCTGCGTCGGCGACTCGTGTCTCCGCTGTTGCAATCCGCGGTAATTAGGGTAACGCGCGATCAGCGGTTCACGTGTTACGCGAATATGTAACACCTCCCCCCGAAGATAAGCAACTATTTCGAAATCTTGTGTGAGAGAGATGATGAAATGTTGCTGTGGTCAATTTTTATCTTGCTGGGACTGATTCCATGCGATTCTTGAATTTCAGCATAGTTTCCTGGAGATGTTGCGTCATCATTTTGCATTGCTTGGTTTCTTTGAAGGCGTTTCGCTCGATATCGTCGGTACGTCAGTGTGATAATGAGTACACTTGCACCGGTTAGTATCAGATAGATTGGAATTGTAGTATGGTAGAGAGCTGGATCAACTACTTCATTGAGTTTTGCTGGTGCCTGTTGCATGATCTTTGTGTTAATGGAGTGCAGATTTTCTAGATTTGCAGAGTTTAGTATGATTGGTGATTCGCTCGACGTCTCTAAATCTTCATTAATTGTGGGCAATTGCATAATCTCCAGAGCGAAACCTTTGATGTGATTGTTAGAGTTTGCTATAGTAAATTCGGGCGTTTTGATGTGGCAATTGTAGGGGATGATCGCCAAATAGCTTCCTTCCAGGGTTTTATATGTTTCTTGTCCGCATGATATCTTCACCTTGGTTGGATGTGGGAAACTGATGGTGTAATGCTTCTCGTCGAGTTGTTCTACAGCTTCTTTCTTCAATGCGACTGAAGACAGTTTACAGAATGGGAGAAGTTCTTGCTTGGAGATCAGATGCTGGATGCAATCGGGATCATCTCGGGCCTTGTATTTTGATTTAGCTTCACAGAGGTACAGAGAATTTACCTTCGGGCATTCAGCCTCCATGTACATAGAATCTTGACCAGAAATCGCAATGAAAGGTGAGGTTGGTAAAAGGATTTTGTTATTCTTGTTAGGGACAGTGGACAGTTTATAAAGGTTATAGATTGGAGGGAAGGCAATCGGCACCTTAAATACTATAACTATCTGATTATCTTTATAAAAGTAGCCTAGCTTAATTACGTCATAATAGTCTCTTAATTCTAATTCAAGGATCTCATCGCCTGAATATAGAATCCTTAGTTTCTGTATCATATTCTTAATTTCAGCTATATTAACTACCATGTGCGGTGTGCTTAGTGCGCGTATAAAAGCTAAAGTATACTCTAGTTTATGGAGTTCTTCGGACAAATTATCTATGTTATCACTTAAGATAATTAAGTGTTGAGCCATGTGGGCGTAGTGGATTAAATCAAGATTTGCTGTTGTACTATTTATTATCCGATTTAAAACATTGCCTATTAACTCTTGATTTTTAGTTATATTAGTTAATAAGTTGGCATTTTGTGAAACCCAAGTTTTAGATAAACTAACATGTTGATTAAGTTGAGCTTGAATCCCATACTCATTTTCCTTAAGGATTTTTATGGCGTTGTCGTATTTAATTGCATCAGTTTGATCAAGATTACCGGATATACTTTTGATTACAGAACCGAGGCCATCAATGAGTCCTCTTTTATAGCGATTATGTTCAAATGACTCTAACTGGGCAGATATCTTAACTAGTTTGGATGTAAGGTAATCCATGTGCGGTTCGAATAATAGAGATGTCTTATTATTTAATGTATGTCTAACATCAGTCATTCTGGTATTAACTGTATCTATTTGAGATTGTATACTATCGAGGTTGACATAATTGAGGAAAGAGTGATAATGGGAAATGATGCGCTTCGCTCCTAGATTAAACGGAAGTATTCCAGGGCCGTTCTCTAAAGGATCAATCATCACTTCTTGTCCTTGCGTCATTTGGAGTAGTAGTAGCAGTAACATCCTGTAACAATACAGATTCCTTAGGGCTTCTTTTAAGACGAGATTTTGCAACGGGACCTCGTTTCTTTCTGGTGTAAATATGTATGGGAAGGTCGGCTAGGACTATGTCTTTGGTAAAACGTGGAGCTAATTTTTGTCTGCTAGCTAACGGATTGCGGACAAATACTTGTTGGTCAGGGACATACTCTTTTTCAGGTTCGCGGTCCTTATTCCTGTTTTCAGTTAATTCAGTCCGATGGTGAAGAGAGGTTTCATTTATTATATCGTAGACTTGTGTTAGTCGTTTTTTGTGGTCTTGTAAGTAATTTTGCAGTAAATGTTCCGATAAATTTAAATCTAGGGAATCACGGGGATCAAAGTGTCCTGTGATTAAGTCTATAGGCCTACATTTAGTGAAGCTGTGTATTGAGCTGTTGTAACCTAAAATTGCATAGGGCATGAGATTTACGGCAGGTTCATTATGCTTTTCTAATTTCAGGATTCTGAGATGTTCGAGAATAGTAGAATGGAAGCGCTCTACTATGCCATTATCGTTAGGGGTATGTGCAAGTATCTTATGATGCTGTATTTTATGAAGACGGACGAACTCCGAAAATAATGCGTTAGTGAACTCAGGTCCTTGATCTGTAACTATGGTGTAGGGGACGCCATGATGGGTGCAAAACGTTAAAAGTGCTTGGACGACACTTAACGCGGTACCATCTCTGAGATGATATGCTTGTGCATATTTCGAGAAAGCATCAATTAAAGTAAGAAATTTCTCGTTTTGTGCTGTAAAAAGATCAAGATGAACAATTTCAAAGGGTTTGGTTGGGGGAGGAACTATAGAGAATTTTTGCTTAATAGGGTTCCGATCGTATTTTGCCTGTCCACAGATACTACATTCATTAATATATTTCGAGATATTTTCTTTCATTTTAGGCCAATAATAACGATGTGATAAGGCAAGGAAACATTCGGTTATACCACGGTGGTTTGTTTTTCCTTCATGGTATTTACGAATAATTTCTTGCTGGTCCAAGTAATTTTTAACGTTTTCTACCTATTTCTTTGTTAAGACCATATTTAAGGCGGAGCTTTTAAATTTGTCTTGTATAATCGGAATTATGCTGTACATGGCTAGAGGGGGATGTATAAGAATTCCAGTTTTTACTTTGGGATTAACATATTCCTTTACGGCATTAATTACTTCCTCTTCCAGATTTGACTCTGATAGTTGTATAGTAGTTTTGGTATGAGTTTCGAATGGTTTAGACACGGTTGGGCGTTTTTTAATGTCTCCCACGATTATAAAGGATATTTGACGGTGGAATTTATTTAGAGGCTCATCCGATATTGGTATCTCTAATATGGGGTTCTCAGCGCTTGTGTGAGCTGTTGCGGTTGTGGAATCAATTACTGAAGGGGGTTTTTCAGACGTGTTAACTGCTATAGAGTTAGCGTCTTCATTATTAATTTCTATGCGGGACAGAGCATCTGCGTTGGTATTCAGCTTACCCTGCTTATAGACAGTAGTGAAATTATACTCGCTTAACTTTAATTTCCAACGGGTTAAACGTGAGTTGGGTTCTTTTAAATTCATTACCCATTGTAAGGGCCTGTGATCTGTAACAATTTTGAACTTCCTACCAAATAGGTACGGGCGGAAGTACTTGGTTGCCCACACAATTGCTAATAATTCTTTTTCGATTGTGTTGTAGTTAATTTCACTAGTGTTTAATGTGCGCGATGCATATGCTATGGGCTTATCGGTACCTATCTGACCTTGAGAGAGAACAGCACCAATGGCAAGATTAGATGCGTCTGTTGTCAGTATAAAATCTTTACTAAAGTCTGGATATTGCAGGATTGGGTCGTTGATTAAAAGGGTTTTACACTTCTCAAAACAACTGATGTAATTAGGATTAGTTATATCAATCTTTGAACCTTTTTTCAGACATTGCGTCATAGGTTTTGTTATACGAGCAAAGTCTGGAATGAATTTCCTGTAGTAACCCAACAGACCTAGGAAGCGTTTAATTTCTGTTGCCGTTTTGGGAATTGGGAATTTCTGGATGGCCATAATTTTATCCGGGTTAGGTTTAATACCGTCTTTGCTGATAATGTGTCCTAAATATGCAGTTTCTAACTTTAAAAATTCGGATTTGTCCATTTGTATTTTGAAATTAGATTCCCTAAGTCTCTGAAATACTTTTTCTAAATTAATCATGTGTTCCTGAAGGGACACTGAAAACACAATTATATCATCCAAATATACTAAACACACGACATTTTGAAGGTCCCGTAAGACATTGTCCATTACCCGTTGAAAGGTTGATGGAGAATTTTTTAAACCCATTGGCATGCGGAGGAATTCGAAGTGTCCATGCTCTACTGTAAAAGCAGTTTTGTGAATATCATCTGGGTTGATCTCCACTTGATAAAATCCACTCGCGAGGTCAAGGGTGGTAAAATAGTGACAGTTACCTAACTTGTCAAGGACGTCCGAAATGTTGGGTATAGGATAACGATCATCTATAGTTTTCTCATTTAATTTCCTAAAGTCTATTACCAAGCGCCATTTGGTTTTTCCGCTGGCGTCGGCTTTCTTGGGAACTACCCAGATGGGGGAGCTCCACGCAGATTGAGACGGACGTATGATATTCTGTTCTAGCATTTTAGAAATTTGATCCTGGACTTCCTGCTTATGTATGAAAGGATATCTGTAACTTTTCGTATAGATAGGCACATCATCTGTAGTTCGAATAGAGTGTTTTACTTGGTTCGTAAAAGATAATGGTTCGCCATCAATATAAAATACGTCAGCGTACCGAGCGCAAAGTACTTCTAAATTAGCTTTTTCTTCGGGGTTCAAATGATCCGTACGCAGACGAGACAAAACTTCCTTTACGCGGTCGGACTGTTGTTTAGTGCGCGTGCACTGGACATTGAACAACTCAGCACTAATAGGGCGATCCATGGAAAAGACTACGTCATGACGTGACGTATTCGCTACCTCTATTACACCTCTATTATTTCTAACTGTTGTAACGCAATCACTTATTAAGCAATTTGAAATGCATTGTTCAGGAATAAAAACGTCACCGTCCGCAGAGTTTATAGGAACTTTAACTAATTTAGATGAATTAGCAGGTATTATATCCTCGTATAAGTTACTATTGCGAGAGTCGTACATTAATAAAGGGTTACTAGAATTACGAGTTATCAACAATCTGTTCTTTAAGTCAATGTTAGATTCTAATTTTTCTAATAAATCATAGCCGATCAAACCATCAAAAAATTTATGAAATGCATAAACGAAAAGAGTTATATCACCTGCCTCGTTAAATTCCTGAAAGCACGGTAAAGTAATGGAGTAATCACTCCTTGTGGTAGCGTGAATATTCGTTACTTCAAAGGGATCATAATTGCACGGTATGTGGGAAAAGAATTTTTGAACAACTTCGGGACTCACAAAAGACATATTTGCGCCAGTGTCAATTAATAGTTTAAGCGGGGGATTTGAAATCTGAATATATGGTAATTGCCTTTGCGTTTGCAAATTAATTTCTATTTTGACTTGTCTGATTTGGGGTCCTTCTGAAAATCCTCTTTTTCAGCAGACGGGGTTGGATCCTTAACTTCCTCGACTATAACATAAGAATCTGTACGCTGTGGTTGCTCATACACATATTCACTCGGGTACGCGTAAATGGGATACTCAAAATATTCCTGGGGGTAATAATCGCTAACAAAATAATCGCTATAATTGTCATACTGCAACTGGTCATTAAAATCGTTAAAGTTAAATTCCCGCGTTCTGAAATAATTCGAGGGTGGCGGATTCCCAGATTTGGACCAATCATGGGACGCGCGCGGCGCGAATGGTTTAGCCACGTAGTGACTTACGCCACTCATCGGGTGTGGGGTGTTACTTGTAGTTGGCCTGGGACCAGGCATTCTAAAAACTTGACCCTGGGGTATATAATTAGGCGGTGGAGAACTGAACATTTGTTGAGTACGTGTGGGCCCGCGATTTTGTGGGGGTTGGTTTCTCCAAATTGGGACAGGGTGTTGTCCTTGAAGCATAGGTGGTCGCGATGGCCCTGGCATATTAAAAGATCCTGGGGGTTGCAAATTAGACGGACGCGGTGTGGGTGGTGCCACGTGAATTGGTGGCATAAAGCCATAAGGATTTTTTTGGACTAACCTGAGGCTGCGTCTTCCTATCGGGAACATGGTCGTTGCGCTGCTGCAGGTACAACGTGTTCATTTCCTCGTGCACAAACTCTAAGGCTTTCTCTATTGTATCAGGCCGCATGCAACGAATGCGAGAGCCCAACGGGTCACGTAGACCACGTAAGTACGACTGTAACGTGAGTTTCTTGTACAGAGTGCGTTTCGATTCAATGGTACTCGCTATCGTTTCATGTAGGCTGATATAAGTCATAATAGTACTGAAAAGGTTTTGACAACGCTCATAAAATTCTTGCGGGGTGGACGAACCCTGCGTTAAAAGTGCCAAGTCATTATATAAAGATGTTTCATCGCGTTGATCGGCGAAATTATTTATTAAAGCACTTCTAATTCCCTCCCAAGTCTCCGGGATACCATTCGAATTAATCGTACGCGATGCGGGTCCTACTATTTTGTTCAAAATCCCGTTTAATAATGCTAAATTAGCTAATTGAAACTCCGGTCCGTTTCTCATAAACTGCTGTACTAGTTGATCACATAGTTTTATAAATCGAGTTAATACGTTCGAGTTTCCGTCGAACTCCGGCAACAATCGTAGGGCCTTGTAAACTTGATCCACTGAGTCAGCCATACTTGATATATATGAACTATTACTATCCTCCTGTTCTGCCTCTAAATTTCTATTAGCGTCTAAAATATTAATTCTATTACCTAACCTAGGGGACCGAGATTGCCTTGGATGGAAAATCTTGGAATCTTATAGGATAAAAAAGGTAAGCGACTCTAGAGCGATTCTAAAGTACTTACTTGCAATGATTTTGTACCTCTTCTGTATCGATGTCTGGATACTCCTCTGGACTGCAGCTCTTGTAGATTCCGGATACTCGTACGGTGCCCGAAGCCACCCGGGTGACTCGCGATCCTAGCAATTTACTCTCGCGAACCGGCCCGCGAGTATCCTACCGACTGCGCCAATTACGAAGGCTGTAGCCGGAGGATGGAAAAAAGTACAAAATTTATTTGAACTTAAATTTAATTACAGAAATTACAATGTAAAATATTAACTAAGATGTCGACAGTTGACCGATGCTGTGCCAAAAGTGACGATTTCGCGAAGGCCGCGATGTCCGGTGCCGGGCTGCATCACGTTGAGCTGCGTCGGCGACTCGTGTCTCCGCTGTTGCAATCCGCGGTAATTAGGGTAACGCGCGATCAGCGGTTCACGTGTTACGCGAATATGTAACACACCTACATTAAACAATACCTTTAGAAAACTATGATAATAACAATAGCCAGTACTAATGCAAGCTTATAGTGATTTAACTTCACTACACAATATAAAACAAAGTCGCTTCCCTGTGTCTGTCCCTATGTTTAGATCTTTAAAACCACGCAACGAATTTTAATGCAGTTTTTTTAATAGACAGAGTGATTCAAGAGGAAGGTTTATACGTATAATAGGCGGGTGAAGCTGCTGGCAAAAGCTAGTATTAAATAAGTAAAAAAAGATATTTTTAAATACCTAAATACTTTTACTTTATTGAGAAAGTAACCAAATCTTACATCTCATCATCATCTGCCTAGCTTTTTCCCAATTATGTTGGGGTCGGCTTCCAGTCTAACCGGGTGCAGCTGAATACCAGTATTTTACATGGTGTGACTGCCTATCTGACCTCCACAACCCAGTTACTAGGTAATACAATACCTCTTGATAAGACTGATCTGAATGAAAGTCTGACAGACTTTCGGGGTTCTGACGACCCGTAACGACTGTCTAAGATCTACAAAAGACAGCCGGGACCAACGGCTTAACATGCTTTCTGAGGCACGGAAGGGTCTTGGTTTGTAAAGATGGTCATATACACGTATATGTACTGACGTGACATCAGCATTATTTCATTACATAGCTTTTGTATTGTTGGGGGGAGGGGGGGAGGGGGGGATGTTGTTTGGGACAAATGATAAGTATTGATTGATTAATAAATAAAATATATGGTGCGGTGCAAAAGTAAATATTGTAAAGGTAAACATTACAAAATGATATATATGTATATTTAATTTAATATTTAATCATTTGATAATATAATAATTTAATAATGTAATAATATAATAATTTAATTAATTACTTAATAGCTACTTAATGCTTGTGTGTGCATCTATGAATGAACATATGTATGTGTGATGTATGTGTAGTGTGGGGTGTGGTGTATTTGTGTGTATGTGTATGTATGTGTTCGGGTGTATGAATGGGGTTTTTTTTTTTTTTTTTTTTTTTCAGGATGGGAAATCATCAAATGACTTCTCCCGCTCTGGGCGGAGCGGGAGGGCATGTCAGACTTTTACTGTCTAAAACCCACCCGTGTTCCATCAGTTGCCCATGTGCCAGGGTCACGGTATCTCTTTCGAACAATCACGCGACCCCGGCAGGCATCGGTCCTAGTAGACCCCTACACTGCTGCTGACATTTCTTTGAGGCGCGCGTGGAACACTGCGCTTCGTCGACCCGAGCCTGGTCCTTACCGGGCGGCGAGCTACCCATTGCTCGCCACCCGCAAGCTCGCGCCTACGGTGGCCGGGAGTCCGCAATCGACTCCCGACGCCCGGGGCGTCTCCTCCTGCGGCGGCTAGGGGCGTGAGGGCGCAGAGACTGCCACTCCCTCACGCGCCCCGCCTCCTCCTTCGCGAGCATTACTGCTTCGCAGAAGGAGGTGACGGCTTCCCATTCCCTCTCGCTCCGTACCATGGCTCGCACCAGGGCCGGACGCGAGAGGTCGCCGCCGCCGATCGCCTCCACGAGGACACGGCGGTGCTCCGCCCAGGCAGGGCACACCTCCACCGTATGCTCCACCGTGTCCTCCAGACGATCCTCGCAATGGAAACACCCGGACGTATCCTCCCGCTTTATCCTGAACAGGAACCCACCGAAGCACCCATGCCCGGTGAGAACCTGCGTCAGGCGGAAGGTGAGGACGCCGTGGCGCCTCTCTATCCACTCCTCAAAGAGGGGACTTACCGCCGCAATTGTGGCGTGCCCAGCACTGGGTTGCGACAATCGTACCCGCCATGTCGCCATGAGATCACACCGGAGCTCTGTCCGCCGTGCCGCGATTTGTCGCGGCAGCGGAGTTTCGCCCCGGCGTTTCGCCTCCTCGCGCCACTCCCACATGTGCGCGAGGACCTTTGCCTCCAGATCCCATGGCGGCACTCCGGCAAGGAGACTCGCCGCCTCGCACGAGACCGTGCGGTATCCCCGGATTAACCGGATGGTATGAATGGGGTTGTGTGACTTTATTTTATTATTTTATACTTTCTAGAAGTTTTTCAGTATTTCCATAATTTTGAGAGAGAAGGAAGTCATTTATGGTAAGTTTTAGTTTACTTATTGGTAAGTGATGTAGCTGAGTATTTTTACTTATTTTGTTATATAGATATGGACCCATATAGCACGGTTGTCTTCTGAAGAATTCTGTTTTACATGGTTTCAGGTCAAATACTAGGTCATTTCTGCGTTTGTTTTTCAGTCTTACCGGGTCATACGTTGAGCCTTTGTGGCTTATAAGTAGAACTCTCCTGATATAAAGTTGTCGAACCGTTAATACCATACAATCCTTATATAGCTGCTCCGTTGGATACTGAAAGTTCTTTTTGTGCATTACTTTGAGAACTGCTCGCTGGGATCTTTCTAGGTTATATATATGGGTTTTGTGTGTACTCCCCCAGACTGTTTAAACTTAGAAGGTGACTATTATTCAAAAGGTTAAAATGAGTAAGTAACTTTGAAATGAACAATGACTGTGTTAATACCATTCTTGTGAAAAAATTAAAAATTATAAAAAAATAAAAACTGTTTTATTTCCAAATGGCGACTTATTTTCTGAACTGATAAGTACTAGAAGGTGCTCATAACACCTTATACTATCATTCCTTGTACTATTTGTAAGTGTTCACTGTGGGCCACGGTTGTTCTAGTATGTGGGCATTGTCCTTTATATGTGAGGGGGTTACAAAGGGGGTCGAAAATTTCATTATTTTTACGATAGGAAACGCCATTTTCGAGATATGAGCAAAAGAAAAGGAAAACAAAAATACAGTACTGTTTAAAGCACGTGAAGGCGAGGCGTTCGTTGGTGTGAATTTTAGTTCATAACTACTAGTTTTTATCCATACCTTTTTTATCGCGATTAAAAATAGATTTAGTTAAAATAAATTATTATAGTCAAAATGTTTGAAATGCAGTATAAAGTACTTTTAGTTAAGGGGACATGAGGCGTCGCTCCTCATGAAAGTACACAACTTCTTTCTATTTTTTGGGTATTTTGGGACACAAAATAACAATTTGTCCGGTGTAGCACAACACTTGTATTTTCGCATCGTGGCACGATGCAATATTTTAAGAAGACATTGGTACCGATTTCCTTGTTCACAAACTAAACTAAATTTAAGTTCAGTGCATCTTTTTCTTTGTATTTCATTAAGAAGAGGACAAAAGAAAAATTTTAGTTTAGTCCTGTCAAATTAATCAGCGCCTGTCACTGCTCCATACAAGTTTAGACGTGATTAAAAACTTGTCTACTAAAATTACGTCAATTTACGTCAAGCGCTGATTAATTTGACAGGACTAAACTAAAATTTATCTTCTGTCCTTTCCTTAATGAAATAGAAAGAAAAAGATGCACTGAACTTAAATTTAGTTTAGTTTGTGAATCCTTATTCACAAACTAAACTAAATTTAAGTTCAGTGCCGAATGGTGCCGATTCCCTTGAATCGGCACCATTATTCGTTTAAATGTTCTGCGAGTCACGTAACTAAAGGCAGAAAGAACGTGCGCGGCGGTGCCGCGGACGCGAACGTGGAAAATGACGTCATCAACAAATTGTGCGTATTGGCGGGCGTTTTTGAAAATGCAAAATTAAAACCGCTCTAACTTCGTCATTTTTGATCCAATTTGAATAATTCTTTCACTGAAATAACTGGTTTAGGTATGACTGTAATTTTACATATTTAACTAAAATCGTCGCTGATCCTCATTCACATACAAATTTTTATTTCTACAAAAATTTACATCTGGGAAATTCATTTCTTAAAAATAACATCATCCAGATGCGCACCATCGTGCTGCAAACATTCTTCGAATCTGAACCTCAAATTGGTAAAAACTCGCTGGGAATATCTGCCATTTCTTTCCGGATATTGGTCTTCAACTGGTCAATTGTGGTTGGGTTATTGGAGTAGACTCTACTTTGTAGGTATCACCACAAAAAAAAGTCCAGTGGTGTAAATCCGGACTTCTAGGAGGCCATTCAATGTCACCTCGGCGCGATATCAGTTTCTCAGCAAACATCTCGTTTACGACCGCCAAAGAGGCATTAGCTGTGTGGCATGTCGCGCCATCTTGTTGAAACCATGTCGGACGATTATAGGCTTCAAATTGTTGCAGTTGTGGAAAGGAAAAATCCCTTATCGGTCAGAATTTACAGTGACAGATTGGCCTTGTCGATTTTCGATATTTCCGTGCGCTGACATGGCCGCCCAAACGGTTCGGCGAATGTAGAGGCTTTTTATGTTTTCCACGTGGGTTCTCTGTAGCCCAGTAACGGCAATTCTGTTTATTCACATGCCCATTTATGTGAAAATGGGCTTCGTCGGAGAACACAATATTGTTGAAACTCCGAAAGCGTTCCAGCATCGTTTCAACAAAACTAAAACTCTACGTAAAATTGGATCATTTGGCTGTAATTCCTGCACAAGTTGAATTTTATACGGGTGCAATTTCAGATCTTTCAACAAAATGCGACGCAAAGATGTTCTGGACACCACAAGTTCGGCTGAACGCTTTCGAGTCGATAGAGCAGGATTGCGTTGAACTAAAGCTCTAACTTGTTCAATTGTGTCTTCCGTTCTTGTTGACCTTGGGCGTCCCGCAGGCTTCTGTTTGAGAGACGAACCAGTAGCTTCGAACTTTCTGACCCACGATCGAATCACGCTTTCCTTCGGACACTGATTTAGGTCATGTAATCCAAACTCACGTCGAAATAAACGCCGAACAATAGCGCACGAATCGTGATTTTTATAATGATGTTTAACGCAAAATGCACGTTGCGCTCCGGTGAAGTGATCCATCGCGCCTAAATTTCCGAGAACCGAGCTACTTAACCCCACCACCCGCGCAGTCCCCTCTCTAAAGCTTCAAACGCAAGAGTGTTTATAAAATCGTACTCTTTTCTGGCCCACCCTGTATTATTAATGCAAAAGTAACTCTGTCTGTCTGTCTTTCTGTCTGTCTCGCTTTCCTGCTAAAACGACTGAACCGATTTAAATGAAATTTGGTACACAGATAGTTTAGAGCCTGAGAAAGGACATAGGCTACTTTTTATCCCGATAGTACGTTCCCGCGGGACGTCCACGCGGGCGAAGCCGCTGGCAAAAGCTAGTATTAAATAAATGTTCTGCGTTTGCTGTGTAATCTTCAGCTCTACTATCAAAAAGTTGTATCAAGTCCCAAAAACTATTATTTTAACTATTATTTTGCCGGATTCCGGATCATACTATCTGACTAACTTTCTAACTACACATACAGTTTTTACCATCGCTATATCAGTGCTCTCGTCAATAAGAACTTAAAACTTTGACGTTAAATCTTGACACAAAGTTTCCTTTTCAATTTTTCCAATGACGTTGTTGATAATTGCTTGGACCTTTGTACGCTTAGGTTTCAAATTCTTGGCGAAATCTGATTCCGTAACGTTTTTTTCAGCATGTTATCTATGGGCTCAACATTTGAACGCAACATTTTCTTTTTTTGATTAAGTTTTGTTCCTTCTGAATGCCTTTTTATCAGAGTTATTTCTGCGTTCATTGTCTCATCGCAGAAAGAGCAAACAGCCTTGGGATGTTGCTGAAGCCATGGAGAATAATTACATGATTAAACGAACTTACCTTAAGTGAAGTTCGATCGTAATTATACGTAAATCCTTGTCCGAAATGTTTTACGTGTAGTAGGCCTTATGGCCCAGCGCCAAATCACTAAGTTTCAAAGTTTCTGAAAAAAAAAAAATCTTTAAATCTCTCTCGCTGGCAACCTCGCTTGTTATGTCATGTCATGGTAACCCCCCGTGCGCGAACCTTCATCAGAGGCTGGTCTGCCAGCGTGGTTCGCATTAGCGCACAAAATGTCCAAATGGGACCCCCTACAAAATCTACAAGGGCGGGGGTTGGGGCAGTCCCGATGGAAGTGAGCCCCCAAACAAGAGAAGCACAGGCGGCGTGCATTGGCAATTCGGCGGCGGGCACTCACGTGCAATTTCAAAAAGGCCGCGCAAGTTGCCATGCCATGCCCCGTGTCCCTACAAAACTCACAAACAGGACGACTCTGGGTGCCAGCAAAACGAGTGGCGGGGCGACTATCAACAGGCCCGCGGGCCCCAGTCCGTCCCTGGTCTCGTGGCCGGGAAGACGGCTGGCGCGACTCGGTGGCAACGCTAGAGTTATCCACAAACCGACACATGAGTCCCACACACACACAGTGACCTCCAAAAATTTGATGAGGTCACCAAATGGGGGGAGATGTGTGACACTATCCCCACCATACTTTTGCTCGAAACGAGCCCTCAAATCGGCAGGAAGCCATTGCAGCACAACATGTACCTAAAGGTTAAGACCAATGGTCCACCGGCAACTCCAATTGCGTTAAAGCGTTGGTCGCTGCCACCAACGGATTCAACAGGTCAGTACGCAATGCTGACAATCCAGTAATGACCGGTAACCCCAAAATCAATTCAATATGAACGTCAGCCAAATAACGTTTATTTTTGTACCGCCGGGTGAGTAGTTCCAAAGAGGTAGGGTAGGCTGAGTTAGTCAACGACAGATGCTGTACCAAGGCTCGGGCCTCACCTTCCAGGACAGACAACAAATAGGCCAACTTTTGGGCGGGTCTGAGGTCCGGGCGTGCATCAACCAAACTTACAAACAGGTTTTGGAAACCTAACCAATGGTCCAAGCGACCGTCAAAGTGTGGCAGTTCCAAAGTAGGCAGTCTACTCAATAGTCCGGGACCTGAAACAACCGAAGTCTCCGGCTTGACCTGGACAGGTGTCCGCTCTCCAATATTTCTATTTGTATGCCATTGCACAAACAAAACAAATCAAACAAACAAAACAAAATATAATCAAATAACAAAGTTCAATCAATAAATAACAAAGGAAATCCAAGCAATCAATTGGTTTCAATCCAAACATAACAACAATAAACTTTTATTTCAATTCAAACAATGTCAACGTTCAAAAATTATATTTCATATTCAATTCAAAATTCAAATTCAAATCCAATTCCAAATGTTAATTTCACAAACCACTATGTCAATGGTACAACAATAATAAACCTTTATTCCAATTTAAAACAATGTTCAAAATGTCAATTTTCACAAGCAACCATGTCAATGGCACAAACTCAATATTTTAATGTCTTCCTGACATTCAAGACAACAGAGTCAGACACAAACAAGGGGTTGTAACATAGCCCAATCTATTCAACTCTCCTAGCATATGCAACCCGGCCGACTATGGTAACTTCAGTTTACCCGTCTCAACAATTTAAAACAAATTATTTCAAATAAACAATTAATTACAGTTAACAAACATTTACAGCGAATTACTACTTCCTTATAGAGACTGCCAAGTAATTAGCCTACTGTAAATTTCCAATTTGGTGGTTGTATATGTTACCAAACCACGCTCTGCTACCAAGTATGTTCGCTGCCAGTCCAGGCCCCTACCATAGAATTTTTAATAGCGCAGTGGAAGTTATGGTGGGCCCTGGGTCAAGAGTGGCGTAGCGAACTTGTCCACCGTGCGCGGAGCTTAATATATTATTCGAATAACTCACCTGGTTGAAGGAAACTGCTTCTGGGGCCTACCTGGATTTATGTATGTAAGCGAGTGTATATTGTATTGTGTAGTGACGTTATGAGTATTCTCCAGCATACAACAAGGCCGCTCCACGAGGCCAGAAATTGGTTCCAGCACGCGGTCAATGGTCACTTCAAAGTTCTTCAATTTCAACAAACTAAACCCGTATTATTTCGTCAAATGGGGTTATTAAACACAAAACAATTGGGTCATGACTTATTGTCCACCAAAACGACCGATTCTCAAGGATTAATTTACCAAAAGCGTCGCGAGGTCCCAAAACGGCGACGGACCTTTTTCATGATCAAAACCAAGTGTCAAAGTGTCAAAGTCAAACTTGACAACTGACAGTTCTCACTCTGTTACACGTTTAGAAACGTAGGCGCATAGAGTAATAAACGGGACGGAACAGTGTTTCTTTTGTTTTGGGAACGTCGTTTAGTGTAATAATGCACTCCAGTTGTTGTTCAAATAACTCGAAGTTGTTCCCGTTAAATGGTTCTATTCTTCCATAATTAGTGTTCATCGTGACGTGTATTGGTATTTCCGGTTTAACCTTATCACTATCACTTTCACTTTCGATTTGTTCCGGTTCCAAAATTGTCCACAATTGACCGCTTTTGGTTATGTCTCTAAGAGTCTGTCTTAAGGATTCGACGTTATCGTCTGTTGTGTGCGGTAATTTAAGTTCTTGATGAATATTTAAAAGTATTTCCTTCTTCAAATTTTGTATCCAGGAAGTTTTTTTGCTTTTATTTGATTTTTAAACTGCACTAAAGACATTTGTTATCCTTGAAGTTTGTTATCATCTGTATTGACATTGACTAATTTGATTATAGCCACGAGCGATTTGCCGAATGGATGAACGTTTCGCTCTCTATGTGAGTCGGTACGGAACGTCAAATGCGTAGCTACGTTCACGTTGATCGGTGACCGATAATTCAAAATGGCCGAATAATATTCTTGTTAGACCGGCACTTTTGCTATACGTTTTCACATGTAATATTACCATTGTCCTCGTCGCCAATTGTTGTATATTCGGATGTCCCGCCATTGGTGGTAGTTAATTAGTAACACCGAGCTTTAGGTAATAGATGTTTTATTTAGTTTCACATAAATTAACACCACAGACATGCTACACTTATTGATAGGTACGCAAAAGAGAGTGAGTGAGAAGAGTGAACGACCGAGGCAAGTTACCACAGATATACTACAATAATAAATCTTTATGAGGATTAAATCATATAAGGTCATTAACAGCCATTGACTTAATAAGTGGAAACCAAGGTTGTGTTGGCCAATAGGGGAAAACTAAAATACTTGTAGCCTTATCTGAACGAATTTTGTGTAAACATTTTAAAATTAATGAGAATGGTGGGAAAGCATAAAAAAAAGTTTTTCCAATTTGGCGTAAAGGCATCCACGGCAAATGACTCTGGGTCACACTTCCATGACACAAACTTTTCACATTTTTTATTTATCCTAGATGCAAATAAATCTATGTCTGGAATACCAAAACAACTAATTAATTTATTATATGCTGTCATAGAGAGTTCCCATTCTATATTATTTTTTCTAGATTCCCTATCTGCTTCAAAGTTATCTTTTGTGTTGATATATGAAGCAAAGATCCATAAGTTTCTTTGTTCATACCACTGCCATATGTCTCTTGTTATACTATTGAGGTGTGGAAATTGTATGCCGCCCATCTTATTTATGTATGCTACAGCCGTAGTATTGTCTATCCTTAACAATACTTCACAATTAGTCATATTTTTTGTGAAGCATTGAAGAGCCAAGTAGGCTTTCAATTCTAAGTAGTTAATATGATAACATTTTTCACTTATTGACCATGATCCAGAAGCTTTTCTGTTGGCACAAACACAGCCCCAGCCAGTGGTACTAGCATCTGAGTGTATTTCTGATTGAAAATTATATTGCTTAATTAGATTAAACTTGTTAATATTGTTACACCACCATTGTAGTTCTGATCTAGTGACATCAGAAATTGTCATAATTGCCTCATAATTATCATTTGAATTAAGTAAGGCTATGTATTTTTCGCGTTCTAACAATTTAGTATACACCCAGCCATAGGGAACAGCGGGACATGTTGAATTAAGTGTTCCAATGAACTGAGAAAATTCTCTTATTTTACACAAAACTTTTTTCCTTTATAATTCTAATAGTTTCTATTATTTTTGTCTGTTTCTCAAGAGGGACAGACAAGGAAAGGTTTTTTGAATTTAACATGAAACCTAAATATTTGCAAAACTGGCTGGGAATACAGTTACTTTTTTCAAAATTTATAACAAACCCTAAGTTGACAAACAACTCACAGGCAAAATTAATATCTCTTATACAAGAGTTCTTTGATTTGTTAAAATATAAACTATCATCCAAATAAGAGGTCAACACAATATTATTGTTTCTCAGGTAAGGTTTCAAAAGTTTTGTGAACACAAAAGGGGCCACACAGAGACCATAGGGCAGGGCATTAAATTGATACAATACATTATTAAATTTAAATCTCAGGATTTTTTTACTATTCTCCCCTATTGGTACGGACAAATACGCCTCCTCTAAGTCAATTGAAGCCATATAACAATCTTCTGTCATGAGTTTTGAAGCAGTTTGGATGTCTTCTAACTTAAAATGTTCTGTATCCACATACTCATTTAACTTTTTCAAGTTTAAAATGAACCTAAATGAGCCATTTGGCTTAGGTACTAAGAAGATTGGTGAAATGAACTGGTTTGGGTGGTGAGAGCATTTTGAAATTGCACCCGCTTTCATGAGTTTGTTCATTTTTACTTCAATTTTTTGTTTTTCTTCATGAGTCCAATGTTGTGGCCCCACATCATAGGGTGGTGGTGGCACAGAAAAAGGAATTTCGAATCCTTGAATCCAGCTCAATAGCACAGCATCATCTGTGATTTTTAACCAATTACTTCTACAGTATTTTAATCTACCTGCATGACAAACCTGATTTTCTAGTAGCGGTGTCTGGGTCGTGTTTTGGCTGGTTGTTTCCATCCTCTCTGGTGGGTTTTGGCTGGATGTTGTGGCTGTAGTTGCTGTCG
Source organism: Aporophyla lueneburgensis (assembly GCA_932294355.1). Taxonomy (NCBI): domain Eukaryota; kingdom Metazoa; phylum Arthropoda; class Insecta; order Lepidoptera; family Noctuidae; genus Aporophyla; species Aporophyla lueneburgensis. Next base: position 24,325,699 of record OW028735.1, read on the forward strand.
AGGCCCACTGCGCACATGGTGTTGTTGTTGCTGTTGCAGCGGGCCTTTCCAGTTTCCCTGTTTCCTAATAATAGGTTTTTGTTTCTTAGGAGCTTGTGTGTCATTTTTTATAAGATCCCCAGTTTTGTAAGTGTCTGTGCACTTTTTATGTTTTCAGCACAATCGGATCCAAATAAGAAATCATCAGATTTTGAGTTTTTTATGCTTTCTCTAATATTCTTATTTACTCCTGCTAAAACAAAGAATTTGCGGGATGATGAGTCTTGATAAAAAAAATCTGAGGCCATTTTTGCCCCATCATTGATTTCCTCTATTAGTTCCTTAGAGTTTATGTGTCCTTTTAAAATCTTTGTCAGCGACTTCCCCAAACAGCAAAGCAATTTTCCAGTTAAGTTCTGTCTATTTATTATTCTAGCATCTCTTTTCAGCATGAGATCTGACATGATAGACTTCATTTCAGGGTTCAGTTTTGGAGCCAAGGATTGTGCAAAGTTGCTTGGTGTTGGGTATTTTTTTATTATCGCTCCCTTTGCATCTTTACCCAGTCCATTTTGTAATAACCTTGTCCAGCGAAGGGCCAACTCGGTTTGAAGAGGATCCCCTGCCTCTTCTTTTTCTGCTCCTTCTCCTAGAGCAAGTATATATTCCTGAGGAATTTCATCCTCATCTGAAAAATAGCATAAGGCATTTTTTAGAATTTATTCTGTGACTATTGACATGTTTATCCGCTCAGTGATAACGCTTTGTCAATGTATGTAATAAGGGCATTGTACAATCGCATCTGTTCTATTGTCGCTTGCCCGGATACTTTAAGAGGGATTTTCTCTTCATTTGAAAAGAAAAAGTATAAGGAATATATATATAAAATTCATTAAGTCGCTGTTGACATGTTTACCCGCATAGAGACAATGGTTTGTCAATGTATGTGATAAGGGCATTGTACAATCGCATCTGTTGTATTGTCACTTACCCTGATTATCACAAATACTACCCAAGCGTTTGAAGTGATCTAAAGATACATCATATACTATTTAATATGGTACCTAGTTATAAGATATTTTATGATCACACACCTGTATTGATTGGGGTCTGTTGAAGGTTGGAGCCTGACGTTGAGGGTCCGCAATCCAGTGCATCGCAGGCTTGCGGTGTCCAGGGCGACAGCACTTGAGCCGGTGATGACTGGCCCGGCTCATGCACCGGCGTTACATCCGGAGGCGTCGTCAGCGTATGCGCTGGAGCTACTTGTGACGATGCTGAGCGCGATGGAGATCTTGACAACGACGATACTTTTCTTAATTTTTTCTCTAATTTCCTTATCTTCTTTTTATAATAACTTTCGTCGTGTAATTTCCGTTTTCCCATTTTGTTTGGACGTATTTAATATTTTCACTTTCACTAATTTTCACAAACAAAAATCTGGGCGCACGCACTTGTAAAATTTTCAAAGTAGAAAGAAAAAACGGTTTTTTCAAAGATCACTATATTAGTTTGATATAGTTTAATCTGTGTTTTGATAGAACCGAACGCACTAATTTACCAACCTTTTAGGAACCTATGAACTCTATGATTCTGAACGAAAAAGGAAAAAAAACTATTGTTCCGTCCTGTTCGATTGTTTACTCTGTATGCGCCTAACGGAACGCGCCCGAACGGAGTGACATCTGACTTGTCAATTTTGACTTTGACACTTGACTTTTTCTCTTGTTTTTTGGCTTCGAAAAGGGCTGGCGGTCCAATTTGCGCGTGCGACCCTTTTGTTAAATTAATCCCTTAGAACCGGTCGTTTTGTGGACAATTTGTCATGACCCAATTGCTTTGATTGTAAATAACCCCAACTTGACAAAATAATACGGGTTGAGTTTGGATACATCTTTGTTGAAACTTTGAGGTTAATGTGATAGTGATTGGAGCCGCATGTTGGAGAAAATCTCTGGCGGGTTGCAGCGGCCGTGATTGTAACCTGGAGATACTCATAACGTCACAACACAATACAATACACACTCACTTACATACATAAATCCAGGTAGGCCCAAGAAGCAGTGTTCATCAACCAGGTGAGTCCTTTGTTTGTTGTATTGTAATTGTACTTATTTGAATTATAAATGATATAATTCAAATAAGTACAATGAACAATGAGAAACAACAACGAACAATGAGTTCGGCTCCGCGCACGGCGGACAAGTTCGTACGCCACTCTTGTCTCCAGAGCCCCACCATCATAACCATACTGCGCTATTGAAATCCGATGGTGAGGCCTAGCCTGGCAGCGAACACTCTATGATTCTAATAAATGAATCTATGGATTCAAAGGAATCCGGAAATGAATGAAGCCTCAAATGGTAGGTACCTAATAAAACTTTCTTAACCTATAAAAAAAATAATTCGACTGAGCATAATTACTCAGCGGGTGTAATATCATTCGAAACGGACAAGTTGATAATCTGGATTGAAATAATACAGAGAGAATTTACCATACCTTGCCCTTGTAAATAAACCTTCATCTTGTTGTTTTCCATGAACGTTGATCTTCCTTTAATTCTTTTCCTTTTCGAGGCTCTACACGGGGATCGTGCGGTCCATGGCCCTCTACGGGGCACCAGTGTGGGCGCCCTCATTGAGGCTGTGCCCAGCGCGCTGGTTGTTTGCGGCCCAGAGGGTCATGGCCATCCGGCTAATCCGGGGATACCGCACGGTCTCGTGTGAGGCGGCGAGCCTTCTTGCCGGAGTGCCGCCATGGGATCTGGAGGCAAAGGTCCACGCGCACATGTGGGAGTGGCGCGAGGAGGCGAAACGCCGGGGCGAAACTCCGCTGCCACGACAAATCGCGGCACGGCGGACAGAGCTCCGGTGTGATCTCATGGCGACATGGCGGGTACGATTGTCGCAACCCAGTGCTGGGCACGCCACAATTGCGGCGGTAAGTCCCCTCTTTGAGGAGTGGATAGAGAGGCGTCACGGCGTCCTCACCTTCCGCCTGACGCAGGTTCTCACCGGGCATGGGTGCTTCGGTGGGTTCCTGTTCAGGATAAAGCGGGAGGATACGTCCGGGTGTTTCCATTGCGAGGATCGTCTGGAGGACACGGTGGAGCATACGGTGGAGGTGTGCCCTGCCTGGGCGGGGCACCGCCGTGTCCTCGTGGAGGCGATCGGCGGCGGCGACCTCTCGCGTCCGGCCCTGGTGCGAGCCATGGTACGGAGCGAGAGGGAATGAGAAGCCGTCACCTCCTTCTGCGAAGCAGTAATGCTCGCGAAGTAAGTACGGAGTAAGGCGGGGCGCGTGAGGGAGTGGCAGTCTCTGCGCCCTCACGTCCCTAGCCGCCGCAGGAGGAGACGCCCCGGGCGTCGGGAGTCCATAGCGGACTCCCGGCCAACGAAGGCGCGAGCTTGCGGGTGGCGAGCAATGGGTAGCTCGCCGCCCGGTAAGGACCGAGCTCGGGTCGACGGCGCGCAGTGTTCCACGCGCGCCTCAAAGAGATGTCAGCAGCAGTGTAGGGGCCTACTAGGACCGATGCCTGCCGGGGTCGCGTGATTGTTCAAAAGAGATACCGTGACCCTGGCACATGGGCAACTGATGGAACACGGGTGGGTTTTAGTCAGTAAAAGTCTGACACGCCCTCCCGCTCCACCCAGAGCGGGAGAAGTCATTTGATGATTTCCCATCCTGAAAAAAAAAAAAAAACCTTTTCGCTTCGTTTTATTACTTCGTTACACTATACACAACCAATGTAATTTCATTTTGTACAAACTAAAGTTATATTCAGTGTAATTTTTAATATTTGCAAACATTTTCGCGAGAGATACAGTGACCGGCACTGTGCACAAAAAGCGTAATGACATAACAAGTGAGGTTGCCAGCGAGAAAGTTTATTTTTTTTTCAGAAACTTTGAAACTTAGTGATTTGGCGCTGGGCCATAAGGCCTACTACACGTGAAACATCTCGGACAAGGATAATAGTATAATCTTTATTATTGGGTTGATCGGAAAATTATTGCCGTTTTCATGTATAAAATTCAAACACTCTTTGGATCAAAACGGACTTTGCGATTTTGAGGGCGTACTTTTTGTAATTGGTCGGAATGTTTTTGTAATTGGTTACAGAAATAATCAGCGGTGATATGGGTATTTTCTGGAAATAACTCGAAGTATAAAATTCCGTGAAAATCCCACTAAACACATAACATGTTTTTGCGGGTGTGACGGTTCAATTTCGGCTCTGGTTCTGGGCTACAATCTGCATCTACCCACTGACGCCTCCGCCGGTAATTAACATATACGACCCACTTTTCATTTCCGGTAATAATAGACCTCAGCCAGTCCTTTCTTCGACTAAAAAAATAAGCATTACCTTTGTACATATTTTTCTGTTCCTTTCTATTTGTCTATTTATATGTGTGCATAAATGGTTAAATAAATAAATAAATAAAAGAGAGCAGCGATGTGCAAACTTCTACTCGGCAAGCACGGTCACGGTCGGTCAATTTGCAGAGGACCCATCGACCTAACTAACTGTTCTTACCAATCGAATGTAGATGTGTCACAATGGTGGATTGTAGACCCCTACAATCCACTTTGAAAAAACATCGATGTTTCTTTCGATTCGATAAATCAGAACTGCACATCGATGTCTTTCGATGTATCGAGTGAAAACATCTATGTTTTGTACGCATCGAGTACTTTTTTAGGGTTTCGTACCCTAAGGGTAAACACGGAACCCTATTACTAAGATTTCGCTGTTCGTTTGTCACCAGGCTGTATCTCATGAACCGTGATATTTAGGCATTTGAAATTTTCACAGATTATGTATTTCTGTTGCCGCTATAAAAATAAATACTAAGAAATAGAATTCACAGATATACTACTTCAACACACCTTTTCATGCAAACCATCACTAATTCAAGCATTGTTTTATTAAAAAAGTAAAAGCCATGTATGAGAAAAATCTTTATTGTAATTGACGTAAGAATGAAAAAAAATCACACTCATATCCTATTCAAATTCAAATTCAAATTCAATTTATTTATTTCAGAGAAAATCTCCATAAATGTACATAAAACGTTACAAAATCATAAAAACTTAGTGTGTTAGTAACAAAAATTGGACTTAAAATTATATTAGTATTGTTAGTATCTATCTATCTTGTTAGTGTCTATTGCCAGTGTTCTTTTGAGAGACTTTGCAAAAACAACAGTTTATTTAAACGTTTGCCTTTCAGTCTATTTCGTTGTTGATTGACGATTTGTGCTGCTTTAGAAAACAATCGTTCAGATGGGACTGGAGTTCCTACCATGGCTAAGTATTTGTATGCAATTGTATGAAGTTTAGGAAGCTGAATCTTGAGATCATTCCAAATTTCTAAAGGGTTCTCATTTAATCTGCCTACTGGGCTACGTAAGTAAATAGATAGTTCATCTGAAATAGAATCGTCAGATTTCACAGTTTTCCAGCTTTTTTGGACTAATTTGTGGTGATCTTCCCACAGAGAATTTTTTTTTTCTGCTTTGTCAGACAGATCTGACGAATCAGATTCCACAGATTCATTTTGTACTCTACTTTTCATAATTTCCTTGATTTTCGAAACAGCCAAGGAGCAAGCGAGTGAGTCCGTGAAATGCATTTTCTTAAACCTGGGGTCCAAGATTGTGGCTATAGCGAGAGGAGTTACTCTTTCTATCACACCCATTCTCTTATCAATCTCTTTCAGGATCAATCACTGCAATTCTTGGGCAAGAGACACTTCGACTTTAAGAGGTCTAATTTTTAAAAGAAGACAATGGATAAGTGGTGTAACTTTGCTGCTAGTGCAGTACTTATCACCTGACACTTCCTTAGTTGCAGCTTCAATCGGTCGCAGAATTTGAAAAACCGAAGAAAGAATAGATAATTCTGACGCAGTTAGCATCGGTGGTGCATTTTTATGACGAATGTTTATATTATTGACGACGCTGCGAAGCTCCAAAAACCGCTCGATCATATAATAAGTACTATTCCATCTCGTTGGGACGTCTTGTATCAATTTTGTTTCTTTCTGGATTGCTTCACGTAATTCGATACTGGCTAGATTGCTTTGTTTAAACCAAGTTACTATCTCTTTTAGTTTGGTTATTAAGTTTCACAGATTAGTACACTGCTGTACAGCATTTTGTGCAACCAAATTCAACGTATGTGCGAAACATGGTATATGTTTTTTTCGTTGCGTTATCTGTGACTACAGCTGAAACTTTGTCACTATCTATACCCCATTCAGCACAAGTTTTCAGCAGCATTTCAGCTATGTGTTCCGAAGCATGTCGTTCGTTTGACTCGTAAACTCCAAGAGTGATTGAGAAAAGATCATTACCTTCACCGAAGTGTGCTGTTATACCTAAAAAAACTTCTCATGCTCATTGTTTCCGACCACATGTCAGTAGTAAGAGTTACGTATTCTATATTTGATAACTTAGCTTTGAAGACTGTTGATAATGCTGCGTATTTATCATCAACCCATCGAGTCAACGTTGTTTTACTAAGAAGTTTATAATGTAAAACCTCCATACATCACTCTTCTTGGAAGGTGCCATCGTACGTGTTGTCAGACTGAAATAAAAATAGTTAATTTATTACAGTAGTTAAAATCAATAAATTCGTCAATAAAAAAATGTCACATCATTATCAAAACACACAAATAAATTTAGTTGACACGTTGAGTGCCAAACACAGATTGATGGTTAATCCCATATGGCCACAGATTTAGAGTGCATACAAATTGCTTAGTAGCAAGCACGCGATATCGCGTGATTGGCCATATTATGCAGAGCCGACGAATCAGGCGATATCGCGTGATCGGCACTCAACGTGTTAATCAATAATATGTGTGCTTCTGGTAAAGTAATTTACTTATCTAATAATTACTAAGACTGTTTATTCTTTCATTCTGTAAATTAGGTATGATTTTACTGTTACTCTTGTTGATCATCATCATCAACATCATTTCAGCCGCAAGACGTCCACTGCTGGACATGGGCCTCCCCCAAGCACCGCCAATTTGACCGGTACAATTTTTGGGGGGATTTGCCATAATCGCCACGCTTGGCAGGCGGGTTGGCGATCGCAGTATGGTGGTAAAATGCATAGAGAACGCTGCTGCCCAATCTCTAGTTAGTCCCTTAGTCGCCTATTACGACACCCACGGGAAGAGATGGGGTGGTGCTATTCTTTACGTCCGGAACCACACGGTACTCTTGTTACTTTTGTTACTGTTACTCTTGTTGATACATGATAATAAATAAAATACAACGTTATTATAACCTTACTATCTTACCTCAGTCCGATCGAATATGTGAGCTCACAAAAAGATGAGATTTTATTGTAATGAGTAGGTATATTAATTTATAATTATACACAATCCACTTTGATCTTATTTCGTACACAAAACCAAATGTAATTCAACTCGTAATTTTTAAACATAGAAGCTCACTGGCCGACACGACATAAACAGTTTTTTTTTTTATTGTCAGTCAGTGACTCGTGCGCAGTGCTGCCAGCATAGTTTTTTAGTATACTTTGACCGCGACGGCATTATATTGTCAGTCCACTATTGAATATTAAACTTTAATTTTTTTAAGTAAACAAATAGGAATAAAGATTTTAGGTAAAACTTTAATGACCCAGAAAGTAGCAGACATCCGACAAAAAATTGGCTCAAGATCTTTAAATGGTAGATTTAAAAAAACACCACTTTCAGTGGTCAAATTGCTAAAATTTTAGTGGTCAAACTTGAGTTTTTATGAAATTAATTGGTTATAATCGATTCGATGTTTCTCTACTTAAAACTGAAAAAACATCGATACATCGAGTATATCGAAATCATTTCAAAACATCGGATCGATTCGATGTATCGCATTGTAAACAACGATGTTTTCGATGCATCGATGTATATCGAATGTCTAGTGGATTGAGGGCAGTTAAATATCGCTGCTAATTCGCGCGTTGTTTGGCGGGGATTACTCTCCCATTACACGTCGTAATTCCTAGTCGTCAATTTCCGTCGACCGACCCGTCCGGGTTTCGTCTTCCAGGCTATTATTTCCAGATCGAAACCGATCAAACCACCACCTTGCCTGTTCGCTGCCAGGCCAGGCCCCCATGGGATTTTAATTATTATGTGGAAGCGTGATAATCGTGGGCCCTGGGTCAAGAAGTGGCTAGCGAAACTAGTCCGCCGTACGCGGAGCAGACAATCAAATCAAACAATTACAATACAACAAAATAACTTACCTGGTGGTAGAAGAACACCTGCTCTGGTGCCTACCTGGAGTTATGTATGTAAGTGAGTGTATATGTATCGTGTAGTGACATTGTAAATGGGTTTTCCAGGATACAAGCTGCAATAATGAGGCTGGAGGCAATCACAGCATGCGGTTCCAATAAGGTCACTTTCACTTCAAAGTACTTCAGTTTCAACAAACTTAACCCGTATTATTACGTCAAATTGGGGTTATTAACAATCAAAGCAATTGGATCACGACTAATTGTCAAAAACGGATCGATTTAAAAGGATTAATTTACAAAAAGGTCGCGGAATTCAACACAGCGACGTGCTCCATTTTTCAAGCGCCAAATCAAGAGTGTCAAGTGTCAAAGTCAAACTGACAAGTCAGATGTTATTCCGTTCGGGCGCGTTCCGAAGGCGCATAGAGTAACTAATTGAACAGGACGCAACATCTACCCCCCCCGGACGGGCCTTCCCGTCCGCTAATCACTTGGCAATCCCGACAAGGTTGCGTTTTATCAGTCCACCTGACGCGCTGCCGGAGGATGTGCAAATACTCCAAGCTCCAACGCTTCCAAAACTCTGAGCGAGCTGCTGCACCAACTGAAACCGCGATAACCAATTTTGGCTCACATCGACAAAAAGGTGCTCCGGCAGGGCGGCAAGTGGCTGTCAAATCAAAAAATGGCCCGGGGTCAGGGCCTCCAAGACGTTCAGGTCCGAAGACAGCGGGCACAATGGACGCGAGTTCAATACAGCTTCAAAACGGCAAAATACCGTAGCTAACTCCTTAAAGGTGAGAACGGTGTCCCCCAACAATCTGCGCCAGAGTCCCTGTGCCGCTTTCACCGCGGCCTCAAAAATACCCCCCCCAATGGGGGCAGGCTGGCGGATCAAACAATAACAAACAACAAACAACAACAACGAAACAACAACAATTTAACCAAATGACTCTCCTTAGGCAACAAAAAGGGGTTGACGGGCCCCATTAGGAAGGCTAGAGTGCCTCAACCGTCAACAACCAAACAACAAAGGACCCGTATCGTCCAAAAAGGGGTTCAACTTACTAACGGCTCCCGACAATATCCAAAACTCTCGCTGCAGAATGGCCAACAGCGCATTGCAACCGGCATGCGAGTTCTCAATGTGACGATCAGTCACCAACAATTCAACAATTTGTCGAGGAGCTGTATCGACTCAACAAAAACCAGGGTCAAACGGAGGGTCCTTCGTTCCAACAGCGAGCACCTTGAGCCCGGGCAAAGGACCCGAAATCAAGACTGGCGATCGAGGCCAATCATCCTCGGGATGAGTCAGCCAGTCTGGTCCCCACTATAGGGGGTGAGCAATCAAACGGGGTGCCATGCACCCACGTGAGGCCACGGCGCCTGGGTTCAAATCTCCAGGCACGTGCCTCCAAATCAAAGGCGTTTTAGAATTTTGAATCTGGGACACTCGGTTCGCAACAAAGACGTCCAAAGAGTGGAGGGACGTCTTCAACCAACACAAAACAATTTGACTGTCCGTCCAGGCGTAAGAAACCCGAATGTCCACAGTTCCACCCAAAGTGTGAGCAACGTGATTCAATAGACGCACAAGAAGCGCCGCCCCTGACAATTCTAACTTAGGGATGGTCAGTGCCATCCGGAGGGGGGCCACCTTGCTCTTGGCCAAGACCAGTGACAACTTCACCTGGCCGGTCGCGCAGACGGTGCGCAGACAAACAACAGCTGCATAACCGTGCGAAGATGCATCACAAAACCCATGAAGGGTAGCAGTGTAGCTCCCAGGGCGGAGGATAGCGCGGGGTAACACGACCTCGTTGACTGCAGGGAGTGCGGATACAAATTGGAGCCAATCTTCCAACAGGGTTTCCCGAATTGGCTCGTCCCAGCCAAGTTCCGCAGTCCAAAGGCGCTGAAGAAAACAATTTCACCCAAACAATACAAACAAAACAACAAAACAATAGACAAAAGGCAACCCTGGGCTCCCATGTCCAAAATGGCACGGACCACAACAGAGTCCCCCGTGGGCCCCCAGACCTGACCGATGCCGTTGGCAACAAAACCGTGTCGATCTGAGGGGTACCTTAGCGGGGCAGGCGCCAATGTCCTAACAATGCCTGGGCGGCGACCGATTGCCGCACCCAGGCCCAAGTCTTTTCCGACGAGGATGGAATTCAAATTCCTCGTACGCGCGGTGTCCCGAGCCACGCGCCATCGCTGAAGGACATATCCCACCGGATGCCTGAATGGCGGGGGGCGTGACTCCAACCGGGGACGTTCCGCCAATGGAGGGGAGGGCAGGCGGTGCTGGTCTGGCCAGCGCTGCCTAGCAACAATTGCGTAATCGCCTTTACGCGGGGAGACCAAATGGCGGTCGCGCGGCTCCCGATCAACTTGCACGGGGGGTGGAGTGCGGCGCTCAAAATTGCGGGCCTCTCCCCGGTTCTGAACCGGCGAGCCAAAAGCCCGGTGACCAACTCCATGGTACCCCCCCGTGCGCGAACCTTCATCAGAGGCTGGTCTGCCAGCGTGGTTCGCGTTAGCGCACAATATGTCCAAATGGGACCCCCTACAAATTCTACAAGGGCGGGGGTTGGGGCAGTCCCGATGGAAGTGAGCCCCCAAACAAGAGAAGCACATGCGGCGTGCATTGGCAATTCGGCGGCGGGCACTCACGTGCAATTTCAAAAAGGCCGCGCAAGTTGCCATGCCATGCCCCGTGTCCCTACAAAACTCACAACCAGGACGACTCTGGGTGCCAGCAAAACGAGCGGCGGGGCGACCATCAACAGGCCCGCGAGCCCCAGTCCGTCCCTGGTCTCGTGGCCGGGAAGACGGCTGGCATGACTCAGTGGCAACGCCAGAGTTGTCCGCAAACCGACACTCATCCTCCAAAAATCGGACGAGGTCACCAAATGGGTGGAGATGTGTGACACTATCCTCACCATACTTTTGCTCGAAACGAGCCCTCAAATCGGCAGGAAGCCGTTGCAGCACAACATGTACCAAAAGGTAAGACCGATGGTCCACCGGCAACTCCAATTGCTTTAAAGCGTTGGTGGCTGCCACCAACGGGTTCAACAGGTCAGTACTCAATGCTGACAAACTAGTAATGACCGGTAACCCCAAAATCAATCCAATATGAACGTCAGCCAAACAACGTTTATTTTGGTACCGCCGGGTGAGTAGTTCCAAAGCGGTAGGGTAGGCTGAATCAGTCAACGACAGATGCTGTACCAAGGCTCGGGCCTCACCTTCCAGGACAGACAACAAATAGGCCAACTTTTGGGCGGGTCTGAGGTCCGAGCGTGCATCAACCAAACTTTCAAACAGGTTTTGGTAACTCAACCAATGGTCCTTGCGACCGTCAAAGTGTGGCAGTTCCAAAAAGTCTCCGGCTTGACCTGGACAGGTGTCCGGCTCTGCAATATTTCCATTTGTATGCCATTGCACAAACAAAACCATTCAAACAAACAAAACAATTAAATAATCAAATAACAAAGTTCAATCAATCAATTACAAAATAAATACAAGCAAACTATTAAACTACCAAACTGTTAGTCAGCAACTCAAGAACTAACAAAATATTGGTTTCAATTCAATAGACAACAATAAACCTTAATTTTAATTCAAAAACAAAGTCAACGTTCAACATTCAACTTCACAATTCAATTCAAATATTCAAATTCTATCCAATTCCAAAAAATTTCAATTCAAGACAACTACAAAAATATTGGTTCCAATCCAATGAACCTTATTTTAATTCAAACAATGTCAACGCTCAATATATTAATTTCAAATATTAATTTCACAAACCACTTTGTTAATGGTACAACAATAATAAACCTTTATTCCAATTTAAAACAATGGTAATACTCAAAAATGCCAATTTCAACAAAACTACCATATTGATGGTACAAACTCAATATTTCAATGTCTTCCTGACATTCAACAGAACAGAGGTCAAATACAAACAAGGGGTTGTAGCATAGCCCAATCTAATCAACTCTGTTAGCATATGCAAACCCGGTTGACCCCGACAACATGAGTTACTCGTCTCAACAATTTAAACTAATTATTTCAAATAAACAAGCAATCATAGTTATCAAATATTTACAGCGTATTACTACTACCCTTAGAGACTGCCAAGTAATTAGCCTACTGTAAATTACCAATTTGGTGGTTTTGTAGGTTAAAACTACGCCCTGCTGCCAAAATGTTCGCTGCCAGGCCAGGCCCCCATGGGATTTTAATTATTATGTGGAAGCGTGATAATCGTGGGCCCTGGGTCAAGAAGTGGCTAGCAAAACTAGTCCGCCGTACGCGGAGCAGACAATCAAATCAAACAATTACAATACAACAAAAGAACTTACCTGGTGGTAGAAGAACACCTGCTCTGGTGCCTACCTGGAGTTATGTATGTAAGTGAGTGTATATGTATCGTGTAGTGACATTGTAAATGGGTTTTCCAGGATACAAGCCGCAACAATGAGGCTGGAGGCAATCACAGCATGCGGTTCCAATAAGGTCACTTTCACTTCAAAGTACTTCAGTTTCAACAAACTTAACCCGTATTATTACGTCAAATTGGGGTTATTAACAATCAAAGCAATTGGATCACGACTAATTGTCACAAACGGATCGATTTAAAAGGATTAATTTACAAAAAGGTCACGGAATTCAACACGGCAACGTGCTCCATTTTTCAAGCGCCAAATCAAGAGTGTCAAGTGTCAAAGTCAAACTGACAAGTCAGATGTCATTCCGTTCGGGCGCGTTCCGAAGGCGCATAGAGTAACTAATCGAACAGGACGCAACATTGCCGTTCTTTCGTTCACAGCATCTTGACCAAACGCAGCACATATACGACGACAAGATTCGGCTTCCGACAAGCCCACTAAAAATCATATAAGAGACACTGCCGCTTACCACCCTTGCTCAATTTTATTTTGTGGGACATGTTTACAGGTCTACGCCCTGAGAAATAATGCGTCGCAATCATTTTTTTTTTTTGGTATGACATCTCATATTTAATCGTAAAAAGTTCTGACTACATAAACGGATACGAACCTCGGCTTAGGCGATCGCTGATAGGGAGGGCAGCAAGGGACAGGCTGGATCTAGGTTAAAATTATTTAGGGGACTAATTTAAAACTACAGGCGCAACATCGCGGGCTGGCTCTTGCAAGGTTCGGAGGGGGGGGGGGGGGGGGGACTATTAAGTCGGTGTTCCGACGACGGACCTTGGCGGCGGGGTCGGTACAGTTTGTGTTTGTGTATCTGCGTCACAATCGAGAGTTCACTGCCTTTTGTACGCCCTAATAAAAACCTTCTAGAAAGTTCCTGACTGTTCTTTCTAGACAGATATTAATAAACGGCAATAATTTTCCGTTAGTTATTGGTTAGCTTTTAAAATGTTTGTTTGTAAAGCTTACGTTTTTGTCCAGTTCTCACAATTTTGGAAGATGACGCTTCTTTATCAGCTTCGTAACTATCGGAATCACTGTGCATTTTGTGTACTTAAATATCACTTGCTGTCAGAACTCAATTATCCAAACTGTTCCGTCCCGTTTGACTGTTTACTCTATGCGCCTACGTTTCTAGACGTGAACAGAGTGAGAACTGTCACTTGTCAATTTGACGTTGACACTTGGGTTTTGATCTGGGGAAAAAAATGTCGGTCGAATTTGCTTGTGCGACACTCTTGTAAATTAATCCTTGTAAATGGATCCGTTTGTGGACAATTTGTCATGATCCAATTGTTTGTTTGTTTAATAACCCCTTTTGAAGAAATAATACGGGTTGAGTTTGGATATATCTTTGTTCCCATACATAAGCGTAGGCACCAGTACACCATTGTGAACAGCCAGTCGAGCCTTATTGGACATCAGTTGGTTGGTCACAATTGCATGTAGAGCACCATTTACTTTATTTCCCGCATTCACTCTTCTTTCCACATCTTTATCAATCTTTCCATCCCTTGTAAACAAACTCCCCAAATATACGAACATATGGGAGTGAATGTTGGGTGTGGCAAAAGAAGCATGAAAGTAGAATAAATGCTGTGGAAATGCGTTCCTTGCGAAGCATGTGTGGTGTGACTATGAATGATAGGCTGAGGAATGATGTGATAAGAGAACGGTGTGGTTTAAAAGAAGATATAGTGACAAAAATTGAAAAAAGTATGCTTAGATGGTTTGGTCATGTTGAGAGGATGAATGAAGGACGACTCACAAAAGGTATTTACAAGGCAGATGTGAGTGGAAACACCGGGAGGGGACGCCCTAGGAGGACATATAGTGACCTTATTGGTGATGTTCTTCAGAAAGGTCAGGTGCGTAGTAATCGCAACCGGCGTGTGTGTATGACCAATTGTATGAACCTTAAAGAGGCAAAAGGAGTGTGTAGAGATCGTAGCAGGTGGCGTTCCGTGGTTTCTGCCTACCCCCATGGGAAAAAGGCGTGATTGTATGTATGTATGTATGTATATCTTTGTTGAAATAGTTTGAAGGTTAAGTGATCTGGAGACCGCGTGCCATGAAAACATCTGGCGGATTGTTGCGGCCTGTATCCTGGAAAACCCATTTACAACGTCACTACACAATACAATACACACTCATTTACATACATAAATCTAGGTAGGCTCCAGAGCAGGTGTTCTTCAACCATCAGGTGAGTTTTAACTTATCGACGGTTAAGAATCAATAGTGTCTATCTCAATAAAGTTAACTTTACAGGAGATAAAAAAAACATTTCTCGGCTTTGAATAGAAAGATACTTGAAATGTTTATATATGTAAAAATAGAAAAAATAGGCTGAAATGCGATATATATCCTAGCATTAGGTTAAGATTGGCCAATTTACAATTAACGTGAGTTAGGTGGTATTGGTTTTATTAGTGTAAATCTATATATTAATACGTGAAGCGAAAACTTTGGATCCCTTTTTACGAAAATTGGGCGGACGGAGGAGTATGAAATTTCGCACACTTATAGTTTATACAGAGAAGAAGTGACGAATGCTAATATTTTTTTTAAATTATGCGTAAACATACATTATTTTCAATAAATAACACGTTACACACACTACTATTCTTTACCGTGTATTTAATACACACATGCATAGATATTCTTTTGTTTATGGTCCAAATCTGTGGTTTTATGGGGAGTGTCAAGTATGGCATTAGTAAGTTTCCCATACAAAACTTAGTGTCGTGTGCAAACTGCAGAGGTTGTATGCCTCACGATTGTACAGGCTGGTTATAATTATGACATTTTGAACTGTCATAATTAATTAAAAATAAGAGGGAAAAATTCTATACAAACAGAGCTTTTTGTGATAATTCATTCCATATCCAGCAGTTAAGAAGTATTAAGAAAATAAGGAAGAGGGTCCTGAAGAAGTATTCTTTACTCATTAAACCTACGGCCTGGTCCTAGCCATCACCATCCTGCCAGCGAAGCCTCTCCACAGTAGTGCAGCGTCAAAAATTTGTCTATAGTGTTACTGAATGTCAAATATAACCATACTAGCTTTTGCCAGCGGCTTCGCCCACGTGGAGGTCGGAAAATATCCCGCGGGAACGTACTACCGGGATAAAAAGTAGATGTGTTAATCCAGGTTATAAACTAACTGTATTATAAATTTCATCTAAATCCATTCAGTAGTTTCTGCGTGAAAGAGTAACAAACATCCACACATCCATACATACAAACTTTCGCATTTATAATATTAGTAAGATTATTTTTTTATATTTATTATTATTATTTTTTTTTCATTTAATAATGTATTTCTATTCAAATGAAGTACGGTCGAATTTCGACCAATGGGCGATCACTAGTATTTTTAAATAAGTAGTAGTTAGCCGTTTTTGAAATAAAACAACACAATGAAAAAATCACATTTTTTAATAATGATCACAATGGAAGATGAAATATTATATTCGAAATAAGCAAAAAAACTTTAAAATAACTGAAAAAGACTTCTAAATAACTAAAAAATACTTTAAAGTAACTAAAAAAATCTTCAAAATAACTGAATCGAATCTTCAAAATTATTTTTAGTAAAAACAGAAACAAACAACAAATACACTGACACACACACACACTCATACTACAAATGGGGCAGTGTATCATAAAAATTATGACATTCACTTGGTAGAACTTGTTTGAGCTCTTGGAGGTGCTGGTACTTCGAGGCAGTTATGGGAATCATATTTTCATTTAAGGTCGAATAAGACACGTCGGGGTTATATCTTTTTGGTCTTTGTGGCAAGGCAAACCAATCCTGGTCGAAATGTAGTTTTACTTGAATAGTGTCTTCTTGGTTGTAAAGAATAGCTCTTAAGTTTGTTACAGTAGGGGTACCAGCTTTGCGTCCTGGCCTTATAGTTTTGTAAAGCCAAGTAGATGTATCGGCATAATTTTTCACAAAACCATGGTCAATCTGAATTACTTCGTATGGATTTGATGCCCTTGCTTCTTTAGTTACCGAAACATAATCACATGGCAAATGAATTACACGATTTGAGAGCTTCCGTTCAATCGCACTGTGAACCGAATCACACTCCATTTGAGTGTGACCACGTTCGAGGAACTTTTGGGTGATGGTGATTTTGTGCTTGATACTTAAGTTCAAAAGCGCATTTGCCATTATAGCGTTCCTATTTTGGTACGTGCAACCATCGGAATAAATAATTATTGGCATTTTCTTCGGCAGACAATGGCGCTCTAAGTAGTCTATCACAAATGACGTGAAAGTACTCGCAGTAAGGTCTGCTGCCGTTTCTGTGAACCAGTAACATGTGCAATGGCGTGAAGTCAAATCAAAGAGTGTAAAATTATGGCATGTCAGTTTCGTTTTAAAGTATAAAGCGCTAGCCGTGGAGTAAGGGCAAACTTTAACCGATTCTAGGTCCATCGTTAATAAAATGCAATGTCCCATTGCTGCATCCTCTTTATCCTTTGCCTTCTCTTCCCTGGCTCTATTTTTTTTTTTAAGATGCTCTTGATAAATATGCTCATCGATATTACCTTCATTATGGCCAACACAAATATCACACATATCTTTTCTCAAAGTATATATTGCTAAATTATTATGTTTAAAACTTTTATCAAATGTGTATCTAGATACAGCAGGTATATTTATGTCATTGCAATGTTGTTTATAGGCGTTAAATACATCAGATATAGTACGATATACAGGCTCCAAGTATAGTTTTCTAGTATCCTTACGAGCATAATGTGATGGCATTTTTGGGATACTTTTAAAATAGTCATTTAAGGCTACCATCTTTGCATTTTGTCTATTTACCTGGCTATTCTCCTGATTTGCTGTGTCCACATTGAAACTAGCGTCTTTTACCCACAGCTGAACAGTGGTAGGCTTCAGTGACAGAGTATTCAAGAACATTTGCTTACAAACTTGAATTTTACCTTCATTCCCTGGTTTAGGCAAAAAATAACTTAATGTGCCCTCTCGGCGAGAAGGTTCTTCACCTTTCGTTTTCTGAGTAGTCCTAGTCCGGTTTACATGTCCTCTGACATACATTTTTCTTTCGCCCCAATTAAGATGTTTCCAGAAGTAACTATGAATGGATTTGCGTGTGTCTTCTTCAAAATTATTACAACCTCTGAATTTGCTTCTTCTGCAAAAGTCCGAAGTGCATGCATCACCCATTTGCTTAGCTGGTCGTATCTGGTCTTGCCGCATTTTCTCGTTTCGAGGCTTTGAATACCCTAAATATTCTTCGCCGCGCATTTTTTTTCTTTGGGCTGCAAGTTTTTTCCATTCATCTTTTTTCGCTATATTTCGACGTTTTCGGCCTTCATTAACATTTCCGTAATCATCTTCACTTGTTTCACAGTCTGTTGTACTTTCATTTATATTTTGCACCTGTGGTTCTTCATTAACTTGTGGGTAATCATTAAAATAAAAGCCAAATGCAATTGAAGGGCTTACACAGGAATAGTCTAATATTATATCTTTTGGAGGCGCAGACAGTGGTCTTTTGGTAGACTGTTTCTGGTCATCTTGAGTTAAATCACTTAATGATAAAGATTTCGGATTTTTTAAACAGATTCTGAAAATATTTTGTTTTTCCAGAAGAATGCGCTCATGCTTATCTATAACAATTTGTTTCATAGGTGGATCAAAGTTTTTATTATGTGTTAGTGCAGAGGATCCAGGTTTTATGTTTTTTGTTGTATTATCTGTAAAATACACAGGTTCATCAGTTTAAAGTATATCAATTCATTAAATGAAATCTCCTACGAACATACATACTTGCATGCGAACGTTGCAAATAAAATAAAAGCTTGTGATAATAAAAAGTAACTCACCGTCAGGTCCAACATTATTAGGTTCATGTTCAGCCTTCAATAGACTCAAGATCTTGTTTGATCTAAATCCCTTTAACCGATTAGCCATTTTACTGGAATAAAAATGATATAATCACAATTACAAATATGATTCTTTGAAATAAATTCTGGAAATAATATCTATCTCAACACTAGTTGTTTGTTTATCAACAATTGCACTTAACACATAGATACATTTTGCATAATTTTCGGCTAAATATGTAATCAAACACAAAACTTTCTTCTCAATCAAAAATTGTATCAATAGAATCATTTAAAATGGGTTTTTACTAATATTGTAGTTGCAAAATTACTTACCTACCAAACTTGTCGAAACTCGCACAGAAACAACTGACCACAGAACATCTAGCGAACAACTGACACTACTCCCTTGCGACTTTTGAATACAATAAACTGTCTCTTTCTAATCTATCACTGTCGCATCCTCGAACCGCACGCACTGCCCTGCCACTTGCCAATTTGTCAGTCTCACGCTAGATGCGGCGAGGTACAGCCGCAATAGAGAAGAGATAAACAGTATTGGCAGAAAAATACACGCGCTCTTAACTTAGATGGTATTTCTATAGCGAATAACTACAACAATTTTGTGAATTTTGAGATAAGTGCCTCTGTAGGCCAAGCCAAATTAAACTTTAAATCTACCTGCATTAAAAAGTGAAAAACGTAAAAAACTGAGATAAACACTATTGGTTCTTAACCGTCGTTATATTGTTCAGCTCCGCGCACGGCGGACAGTTCGCTCGCCACTTTTTGTCTCCAGGGCCCCACCATCATAACTTCCACTGCGCTATTCAAATGCTATCAAATCAAATCAAATCAATTTATTTCGGGCTACAAAGACCCATAACATAAATACCTTACAGACTAACATACATACAAATAAAAAACAATGTAAAAACTATTGTACACGAAGTGACGGCGTCGTGTTGCGCTGCGTGGTGTCACGTAGCCTTCCGCGGAAACGCCGATACACGACACCTTTCGGCCAAAACTCTGCCTTGAGGAAGGTCTCGATTTCAAGAGCTGGAACTCGCACCACGAATGACTTGAAGTTCGTGTTGTGGCGCGACTCCAACTTCTCGACCCTCAAAGTCCAGTTGGTTTTCAGTCGTACATACTCCACGATCTCCTCAACCTTCGTGGTGTAGTGTAGACGAGACACATAGAGCTGCGTCATCGGTGTAGCTGGACGCAGCAGCATGTTGGGTCCTGCAAGCGCGGTTCCGCACTGGTTCTGACTAGGAGGCTTCCTCCTCTTCTTCCTCTCCACCTTCACGAAGCCATCCCTGTCACACGTGCCTGAAGCCGGGCCTAACTGCTTCGAACCCCTGTTATCAGGTTGTAATGTCCTTCAGCAACCTGGTGACATCGACGTGGTCAAACGTGACTGGGGGCAACTTATGTAGCTCCTTCGCCACAAAAGCAGGAACGTCGTCCGGGGTCGGTGCTCTTCAACATCGTGATGATGTCTTGCACGCACATCTGGCCACCATCCCTGCGGGACTGCATCTGCTCGACTTTGCCGAGCGATTGGAACAGCAGCAGCTTGGCACTACTGATCTCCTCCCTCCTCTCTCCTCTCCTCTCTGGCTATGGTAGGGGCTCTGGCCTGGCGTCGAACACAAACACTGTAACACAGATAGAATGAACTGTCTGAAATTCGTATTGGTTTTGCGTTAGAAGCATTCATAAACGACCAATTTTGACTATCGTTAGTCAAGCAAACAAAGTACCAACAGAAACACTTTTACTTTTAGTCGTTTTATGATCACTTGATACGAAGTTATTTTTTTGGGAATTCCCCCGCACGTCGTAGTACTGACAAGCGAGAAAAAATTTGAATGCATTTGGTTTTAAGTAATTACACGGT
Source organism: Aporophyla lueneburgensis (assembly GCA_932294355.1). Taxonomy (NCBI): domain Eukaryota; kingdom Metazoa; phylum Arthropoda; class Insecta; order Lepidoptera; family Noctuidae; genus Aporophyla; species Aporophyla lueneburgensis. The sequence goes on from OW028735.1 coordinate 24,346,205, forward strand.
AGTGAATCACTACCGTAGACCGTGTATTGGTCAAAAATACCGTGCATCTACCGTGGTTACCGTGTACTTGGTAACACTGGCTCCGACTGAGTGGTATGGTACAGAGTGGGGGTTGGTCGGGTCGCGCCTGTTTACCTGTGGTGCTGTACTACAGCTATAGGATTATGTTGTAACACACAATGCTACCTACTAGCGTAAAATTTATTATATTTATTTAATGTATAGATTTAGGAGGGTAGGGGAAGAGAGAGGGGGGATTTTTTTGGAGGGCGTGTCAGATTTTTATCGACTAAAAGCAGCCTTCTTGGACACCAGGCTGTCTTCCTTGTTCCAGTATTCTGCGAATTCAGATTTGACACAGATGCCTGTCGCCCGAAATGAGCCCGAGAAAAAGGTATAACTCATCGGCATTAGTGTCACGCCAATTCGTTAGACGGCTATCTGGACCAAGGAAGTCATCCTGGAACTGCTTCTCCACAAATTCTTGTGCTTAGGTACTGATTTGTTTCAGTAGCTATGTACTCCATAAAATCACGGCTCCATATGGCAATAAATGCATCATACGGAGTGATAAAGGGAGTTGTGGGTCTACAATTGTTTTCGGAGAACACTTCTCCCCTCTCAGTCGGAGCGTCTGTAGGATTTGGAAGTGCCCTCCACTCAAAATCAAACTTATCTGTCGGCCCCGGAGGACTGGCGAACGATGTGGGCGGCGGTGACAGCGGTAACGACGATGGTGGTGAAGACTCCGCTTCGGGCTGTGGTGTTTGTACCATAGTTACAACGCGTTCCTCGTCGTATGGCATTAAGGAAAAGAGAATGACTCCGTAGATTCCTGGGCCCAGGTGGTAACTGAATCAAACTAGCCTTATTTGTAAGCGGATATACAATAGTTTTAAAAATTAAATTGCTCGACTCAGTCACAGCTAAATTCACATCGTTACTGTCACTACACTTTTCCATTGTATTATTTTTCATTAAAATTTGGAAAACATCATCAATGGACTATGGGCAAAAATGCATGGGCTCCGTCACACACACATGGAACTGATGCCAATGTGTTCCTAAACTATCCACTATTTGATTAGAACACTTTTTTTACATAAATTAATAGGATATTTCAATAAAAAAAACAATTGGTAATTATTAATTAACGTATATTATAATTTACACTTGGAAAGTTATTTTAACATTATGGATATATCATAGTGCAAAATGTCATTAAATAATTATACAAAATAAAAATAAAAAATGTGCTTATAAAAATATAAATGATTATGAATGAATTATTAGAAGACAATGATTATTAATGAATGAATTATTAATATTAATTGTCTTTTAATTATTAATTCTTACAATGCTCATAGTAGGCTAGTACTCTGCGGCTCTCTGTGCTCTGCTGGTAGTTACTCTATGCGCCTTCGGAACGCGCCTAGAGTAACTAATCGAACGGTCCGAAACAGCATATAACAATACTGTGTTTATATTACTCGTCTATTATAATACTGTTTAACAGCTCCGCTAGCAGATTTCAATCTGTATTACGACTTATTACCATGTACCATACAATTGATATAATATGTGCACAACTTCCTATAGTGCGACTGCCCGTCAAGCAGGTACAGTAATACTGTGCAATACCATGTCTGGGACCGCCTATTTCCATCAATTAGGATATACATATAATATATGCGTGAACTTACGTGTCTGGATTGTATTTACGCTTTTATCAGCCACGCATTATTTATCATAACATTGCATCTTGCTAAATCACTTAATGCATTTTCGCGAAATAATTCTATCATTTGTACAATCCATTACGAAAATGTTCTTCTGCACAGTATGACTTGGCCAGTTTTAAATGGTAACCTTCTAATGCCATTAAAAGGATGTCATATTCATTTAATCATGGAAACTCTTCGAAATGAAGCATTTGGGCTTCCATGGCCGTAAAAGTTACTCTTTGTCGGTTAAGGTTTTTCATTTCTACATAATTACGTAACAGATTATGCGTGTTGATTTCAGCTTGTATGATATTAATTATTTCTGAGGCAAGCCTGCTATCAGTAGTAACGCGATAAGATGCATTTATGATCGCTGCAGCTATTCTAAAATCAACGAACATATTCGGCAAAGCTCTGTTAAAATATGACTGCCTCAAAAGTTTGAATCTATTTTTGAACTCTACGTTCACGGCTTCTACCACCCAGCGGCATATCGTTATTAACCGCGACTTATTTGCCAGTTCACTGGTTAGTTGAGTAGCATTTCTATCTTTTGATGGAGGTACGTGAGCCAAGCGACTGTATGTATGTCATAAGTGCTGTCCCTGAACCCTCTGTCTAATATAAACACATCTCTTCTGTGTATGAGCCAATATGATAAATGTTCATCTTGAGTCATTTGCGGCCCATCCACTAACGTTAATTTCTTCTGACTTGTCCCGTTGTGCAAACTGTACAGAAAAGCGACAGAATAAAATAAAACCGCTGAAGTCATTAATTAAACCACAATCCTACGTTATTTCCCCTGACTTTATCACAACACGCTAGTTCGAAAGGAAAAACAATCCTTAAATGACCATACACACGTTTAGGTACATTCCTGTCAGTTTGCATCTTGTCAGTCACGGGCAAATACAAAGAGGAGTCTGTCTAAACAACTGTGCACTGTGATTTTCAACTAGGTCCTGACGTCATCACGTAGGCGTGGCCTTAGTCAGTGTATTGTTGGCGTTCGTCCTGAGCACAACTAAGTAAAAGTTCAGTATATTCGCGCTAGACAAAAATAAGAATGAAGTGTCTTGTTTTATCTTGTAAAAACTACTCAGATAGACCTTCTGATGCTACGAATGGTATCACATTTAATTTGTAAGTACTTTTAAACGTAATTTATAAAAAAATATCCTAGAAACATGTCATAACTTCGGTGTTTCCAAATATAATTCTACCCGACATGAGATGGCGACACTTTGTGACATGAGTACTAAAATTATTTAGATACGTAGAGCTCAGTATTAATATATTTTAATAATTATGTGTACTGAAATTTATTCAACATTAATTCCCAAACCGTACCGTGTGGTGCCGGACGTAAAGAATAGCATCACCCCATTTCTTTCCGTGGGTGTCGTAAGAGGCGACTACGGGATTTACTAGAGAATGGGCAGCAGCGTTCTCTATGCATTTAACCACCATACTGCGATCGCCAATCCGCCTGCCAAGCGTGGCGATTATGGCAAAGCCCGCCAAATTGGGGAAGGCCGCAGCAGCAGCAGCAGCAGTGGACGTATTACGGCTGAAATGATGAATTCCCAAAAACCTTTCAATCGCCAAAATATTGTTTTTGTAGATTTTATCGTGGTTTTGATATCATTTTTTCAACAGGCCGCCATCTATCGTCAACCATGAAAAACAAACATAAATATAAAAAGACAGGGCCGTAATTACATTCTAATTATTTTACCAAATGTTGCGCGACTGTCTCTTAAATGGCAAGTGAAACATTAAAGATGCTGGACATAAAAATAGGCTTCGTCCCAACTCAACATTATAATAAGCGTGTTCTCGGACAGGTGGGTCAATCCACTGCTTTGCCACTGGATATGTATACATATTGCACTGTGAGCAGCGGACAGTGCTTCCCGGTTCTAATGTTTTGAATGCTATATTTCGTGTGGTCTTTTTGCTTTCTTTGTTTTATTGTTGACTAGCTTTTGCCAGCGGCTTCGCCCGCGTGGAGGTCGGAAATTATCCCGCGGGAACATACTACCGGGATAAAAAGTACCCTATGTTCTTTCTCAGGCTCTAAACTATCTGTGTACCAAATTTCATTTAAATCGGTTCAGTAGTTTTTGCAGGAATGCGAGACAGACAGACAGACAGACAGACCGACAGACAGACAGAGTTACTTTTGCATTTATAATATTAGTGTGGATATTAGTGTGGATAGTGTGGATAGTGTGGATAGTGTGGAAGTGTGGATAGTGTGTATGTGGATGTCAATTAGTTGTATATAAAATGTGTTTTTTTTATTTGTGTGTAAAATATAGTTGTTTTGAAAAACAAATGTTTATGTTTAATGCTTGTCATTTAAAAATAAGAGACACTCTGATTATCTTCAAGAGCAGAAGCATCAAAAATATTATTATTCTAAAATTATTGTTTTTCGTAAAACATACATACTAAGATGAGTAAAAAACAGAGTAAGGGAGTACTCTGTCTACGCAAATTCTGAGTACGACCCTGTTGCATCCTGCATGTAGTGACATCTAGTATGAGATAGATAAATAACTACAAAAGCAAAATTGACGGTACGAGCACCTAGTTTTGCTATGTACCGGTAGATGGAAAATAAAGAAGTGGGCGGGATCTATCACTAATTTACACCGCACCCCGCAAAATGTCACGCGTTGTTTCTTAGGAAAATCTAATTACAACATCTCCTCTTTCTATTTGCTCCGTGTTGTCAGTCATACCGAGGCAATGGTGCCGATTCCCTTATTCACAAACTAAACCAAATTTAATTTCAGTGCATCTTATTCTTTCTATTTCATTAAGGAAATGACAGGAGATAAATTTTAGTTTAGTCCTGTCAAATTAATCAGCGCTTGACGTAAATTGACGTGATTTTAGTTGGCAAGTTTTTAATCACGTCTAAACTTGTATGGAGGCGGCGATTAATTTGACAGGACTAAACTAAAAAAAATATTTTGTCCTCTTCTTAATTAAATACAAAGAAAAAGATGCACTGAACTTTAGTTTAGTTTGTGAACAAGGGAATCGGTACCATTGTGTGTCTGTGGATGGTTATATTCCTATCATTTTATGTTGTCATTTAAAAGGAATGCTCGTTATTTTGAATTATACTCATGGATTTATTTGGATTATTTTCATTTTGCAACAACATGTGTACCCGTAAGCAAGAGATTGCTTTGAGTTTTATTGCGAGTGAATATCTATTTAAACCTAAAAAAAGACAGAATGTGGGTAAAAAGTGGTTATTAGAAAAGGAGAAATATAGTGGTATACGTCTTTTAAAAGATCTGGCATCATCACCTATCACAAAGATCATGCACCTGTTGATTTTAAGAACTAAGAATGGATGTCTCGACTTTTAACGAACTGCTCAAGATGGTAACACCGTATTTGCAGAAACAGCACCCCTCGCCAAGTTGATAATCTGCAATCGTTAACGCTAGTCGCTCAACGTTAAGTCACGTGGTTAGAACAGACGAATAGAAAATTCGTAGCCAAGTTCGTATCGTTCAAAATGATAGAATGATTTTTTAACGTTTCTACAATGTTCAACGCTAAATCCTTTGTAATAATATGTCGTTTTTTTAAAGACATTGTAGAACGAGCGGCCGACTCAGGCGCGTCAACATGGCTACCAACTTATCGTTTTCTACAATTGCTGACACCGAGGCGTTACCGATTGGAGAACGGAATTCGACACGAAACGGTTGTAACTTGGCTAGGGGGGCAGAACACCAGAATGAGAATTGCATTACAGCCTAGAAACGCCTTACCGCCTGGACACAGCCCAGAGCGGCGCGGATTGCGGCGCGGCGTGAGGGCTCCCACACATAAACACGATACGACGTCGCGTCGTACAACAATGCGGCGTCGTTTCACGATACGACGTCGCGTCGTGGAAATCTACGACACGACGTCGTAACGTGTCGATGCACGATACGACGTCGTGACGTTAGAAACTCACGATGCAATCCTGCGCAGTTGTTATTCGAAATTCAAAGATGACGGATGGTATTGAAGTCGATCATTTAATTACCCTAGTCGAGCAGCGTCCCGTACTATGGAACAAAGCATCAGAAGAATACAAGAATAAAAATGCAAAAACAACAGCATGGAAAGAGGTGTGTGAAAATTTATTTCCTGGTTTTCAAGAATTAAGTAATCAAGAAAAAACAAAACATGGTAAGTAATATCCTATATTTTATTTAGTTGCCAACTAAGAGCTCCCACATCACTATTAAAGTAATCAGAAAATTCATTTCTTATGTCGGTAGCTCTTGTTCTTGTTCTACCCTCCTGTGTGGACTGTTGTAGTTCAATAAAAGAATCATCAATTAACATATCTTCAAATGTTTCGGCTCCTTCACGGTTTAGAATGAAATTATGTAAAACACAGCTTGCTTTTATGATATTTGTGCAAAGATCGAAAGAAACATTTAATGGCCGATGAAATATCCTCCACCTGTTAGCCAGGATACCGAACGCACATTCTACAAATCTTCTTGCTCGGCTCAAACGATAATTAAAAACTCTGTGTTGTATCGTCAAATGTTTTCCTGGGTATGGGCGCATTATATTATTTGTTAACGGTAAGCCTTCGTCAGCAATAAAAACAAAAGGAAGAGGCGTTTGGGAGCCTGGTAAAGGCTTTGGCGTTGGTAAAGGAAGTTGTCCTTTTAAAAGTAATTCATTCAATTTTGAATTATTGTAAACGGTTGAGTCACATTCCTTGCCATATGCTCCAATATCAACATATATAAATCTGTATTCAGAATCTACGAGAGCCAACAACAATACAGAATGATAATTTTTGTAATTATAAAAAAGAGATCCGCCATGTTTGGGACTCCAAATACGAACATGTTTCCCGTCAAGTGCGCCTATACAATTAGGAAAGTTGGCACTCTTGGCAAACTTCTCAGCAATTTTTGTTAGCCGCTCAGTAGTTATTTTCGGTATATTTTCGATCAAAAGATGCTTCCATATAGCTCCACAGACTATTTTTACAGTTTTAGCAATAGTAGACGCTCCACGATAGCAGTTTAAATGCATGTCTTGAAAGGTGTTTCCTGATGCCAAAAACCTGAAATAAAATAAGGAAATAATTAAATGAAATAATTTGTAGTATAGGCATAGCCCACACTACAAATTAAAAGTGTATACATAAATAAATAATCTATGTGAAGGTATGCATGTGTATATGTGTATCAGTGTGGTGCGTGTGTGTGCGTGTTTTGGTGAGATGGGCGAGTGAATGTATTATTTATTTATTTATGAGTGTCTAAACATAAAATACTATTGTTTCAGGTAATGTCGTGTTAAAGAAATGGACTGGTATTAAAGATAACTATGCCAAGTACGTAAAAAAACTTAAAGAAATAAATAAATCTGGAGCAGGCGCTAACAAACTAAAAGAATATCATTTATATAAACAGCTCCTTTTTTTAAAAAGAAATGATCAAAATGATACCGATGATAGTATAATAGATCTAGAAACGAACAATCAGAGCACACAAAAAGAAAGTCCAAAAAGAAAATTTAAAAGTCCATCTCTCCCTCAGCCATCACGAAAAAGGAGAAATATCGATACATTTGAAGAAGAGATTATGGCAAAGTTAGAAGAGCCCGAAAACAGACATTTATCTTTTTTTAAAGCTATATTACCATCATTAAATAAACTAAATGATCATCAAACGTTAATTTTCCAAAGTCGGGTCTTACAAGTTTTAACGAATCTATACGAACAATCACAGCAACATACCTCTATATATTATTCTCAGAGCAATTGTCCATCTTCGTACCAGGGTAACTATGAAACACAAAGACCCCAAAGTTCATGGCAAAGTTCTTACCACGGTGGTTACCAAACAACCGGAAGTTCGACACAGTCTACCCGAGAAGCAGCACTGTCACCAGCTGCCAAGCAAGGCCAAAGCAATGAGAGCGAATCTAATGATTATTCGAATGCATCACGTGAACCAACAGCATCACCCCTATCGCTTTACGACTTTTCTTAAAAAAAGGAATCCAAAGGTGTAATGTTGATTTAAAATTGATTTAATATCTGTTAATTTGAGGTGAAGCTTTCTTTGTTAACAACTTAATTTTCAAAAATTGTTGTTTAGAGTAGTTGATTTGCGAAATGAAAAAATATGAGAAAGTTGTTGTTTCATTTACCTTACAGTTAATCCCAGCATTTCGAGAGGTTCGACGGGTGGTCTGCCTCTGCCATATTTTCCTGCTATATGTGGCGTTATCCGATGAAGTAACTCTTCGAAACTTGATGCACTCATTCTAAAGTAATCAAAAAACTTGTTGTGGTCTATTTTTAAGGCATTGTACTTCTTTATAAAGTGACTCCCGTTATTCATGTTTGAAAGAAATGGGTGGATCCAATATCTTCTGAGTATCTGTCTTTTCTTTCTTCGTCTTCTTATTAACAGCAGAAGCAGAATGCGTCTAGAGCGGTCCATTTTTCGGAATGAACTAAAAGACCACCCCACTGTATCGACGGCATCGTGCCGTGTATCGTGCGTGGCACATTACGTTACGATGTCGTGTTTTTTTACGATGCTCATCGTAGATTTCCACGACGAGACGTCGTATCGTGAAACGACGCCACATCGTTGTACGACGCGACGTCGTATCGTGTTTATGTGTGGGAGCCCTGAGGCGCGGCAGGCGGTGAGCGGCGAAGACAAATGGTAGAAAACCTATGAAGTATACCACAGCTACCGGCGACGCGGACAGCGGTGCGAACTGCGGCGCGGCGAGCGGCGCGCGGCACGCGGTGGCGACGGGCGGCGCGGTGTGCGAGTGAAACAAATGTACTAGCGAGTATCGAGGTGGCCGCAGCTCAGAGCGGCGCGCGCGGCGGCATCGGTGGACGCATTCAGGCATCGCGCGATCGAAACAAATAATTTTGTTTTTATCGCGCGTTTAGTTTATAAAAATAATGGATACGGAACAATTTATAAGTGAAATACTGAGTAGACCAGCAATGTGGATGTCAAAACATCCACATCATAAATATAGGCATGTTATAAAAAAAAATGTGGTGTGATGTAGTAGTTGTAAGGTATATAATAAGGTATCTTTATTCCAATATAGTCAGTGTATTCTCGAACCTCATTCGTTTCATTTGTCTCCTAAACACCCGACCTTACATGGCGACACTGCCAGTAACATTAGTCGCCTCGGGCCCGCGCGCGTGTGTACCATAAAAGGACAAAATATTATAAACAATCAGTGCAGTTAATGTGGACTTCAAAATGAAGCAAAATACACTGGGCTCCCTAAGCACAAAATGTGTTTAGCGTATTCGTGCATGATTAATAATTTAGAAAAAAGGGAAACACAAGCAGCAAAGAAGAAGTAGTGATTGCTCAGACCGCTGGAGTCGGTAGTATTACGGCTTGTACGCAACAGCCGACGAAAAAAAACAACAATTTCCTGGTAGTAGTGGTAAGTATATATCTACAGGGTGGAATTGAAGTCATGGGCATTATTCTAAACCAAGGCACTACTCACGATACTAATTGTATTAAGGCTACTATTATGCAAATCAAAAATATTATTAATGCAAGTATAGAAAATCTTAAAAATGTAGTAAGTCATATTGCAAAAGGCTTATTATTGCAAATAAACACTTAAAGTACATTAAAACAAGATACTTCATAAACGCTAATAAGTCATGAAGTATCAACATCTTAAAGCACAGTACAGCACGAAACGAAAAGTAAACAAACATCAAATAATAATAATAACTAGTCATAGCGGCCGACCGGCGCGCGGCGAGCGGCGGCGTTTCCTTAGAAGCGGTAACACAATCACAAACAATAGGACAATAGGCTAAAAGGCATGCCGCCCGCCGACAACTCTCTCCGTCCCGCTCCCTCACTCGCAAAAAATACGGATTTCATCCCTGCGCGGGGTCTGCTTTCCAAACCAGTGTCATAACGACTGCGCAGGTGCATTTACGCATCTAATTGATCCCGTGACGTAATCGCCGCACGCGCATCTCACGTCTCGATCATACCCTTGGATTGCAGTGTATTAAGTGTTGCGGTAGTGTAGTGATTAGAAACACGATGCCTCGACCGCGTAATGTGCAGGCTAGGTACACCAACCAAAAATACTACAAATGGTTGTACTTTACGATCGCACAAAAAAATTTGTACGAACCCGTGACATGTTCCAACACCGCTTCCCTCACGAGGTCTTATTTTAAGAACCACTCAGAACCTATTGGATTTTTCGTCATTTCACGTGCCACCACATGCACAAATGGTGATGGTTTCCTACAACGTTTTTCGTGGCCGGCGAGATCACCCGATCTAACACCTTTGGACTTTTTTTATGAGGTAAAATGAAAAGAATTGTTTACGAACGTAAAAGTGAGTCGAGAGACGATTTAAAAAACAAAATTTCTAACGCATTCGACACAGTGATAGCGCGGGACTTTGAGTTGAACAGTCTGAAAGACAATCACAGACGTAGGGCTCAATTGTGTATTGTAAAAGGTGGTGGGCATTATGAGCATCTTTTAAAATACGTGTAAGTGCTAGATACTAAGATAGGTAGTTTAAATTAGTGTAAATACATTGAGATTCCTGAACAATTATTGTAAATACTGTGATTCCAACTTTGTAAATACGCCAAAACTACAGGAAATTAATTTTAACTAGGTAGGTACGTACGAGCGTTCTCTGTGCATTTTATCACCATACTGCGATCGCCAATCCGCCTGCCAAGCGTGGCGATTATGGGAAAGCCCCCCAAATTGGGGGAGGTCATGTCCAGCAGTGGACGTATTACGGCTGAAATGATGAGGTACGTAAACATTTTTTTAATTTGTGTTAATAAATCTTGAGATGTCTTCAGTGTCCACGTCTAAACTATTATCAGAAAAATCAAGGTTTCATGTCTGTGATCTGTCCTGAAGGTGTGGCTTTAAAAATTCTAACTCCTTCTCAAATTTATTTGGTTTTTCAGTTTTTCGCGCAGAACCGCTTTTATATTGTCTCAATCTAAGAGCCTTTTTTTAACAGTCACGAAGTTTCTTCCATTGTTTCTGACATTCGGCCACTAGAAAAAAAAAAAACAGTTGAATAAAAATAGGTATCTAGTAAACTTCATTAATTTATTACAGATTTATAACTACTGCTATCAGTTTCAAAGCACTGGCTCATACTTTTCGAATGGGCTATGCTATAGTTTGGAAGATTGCACACGAAATTTGTGCGCAATTTGGAAATATTTACGACCCATTGTTATGCCAAAACCAACGACAGAGTCATGAGTTAAAATCGAGGAAGATTTTAGAAGATTATGGAATTACCCTAATTGTATAGGAGCAATTGACGGCAAACATGTCAATATAAGGGCACCCTGCAACAGCGGAAGTCTCTACTACAATTATTAAAAGTTTTTCAGCACTGTGTTGTTAGCTATTACTGACGCTGAATATAAATTCATTGTAGTAGATGTTGGTGCATTTGGGCGTAACGACGATAGCGGCATATTAAGCAGTTCCAAATTTGGACAACTATTACAAAATAATATGCTTGGTATACCGCCTAATAAATGCTTGCCAGGTACGACAATACCAGTTCCTCATGTTTTTGTTGGGGACGAAGCATTCCCTCTGTGTGAACACATTATGAGACCTTATCCTGGAAGTCAGGTATTAAACGATAGCGAGAAGAAAATCTTTAATTATCGTTTAAGTCGAGCAAGGCGTCTAGTGGAAAGTTCATTCGGAATATTACAACAGAAATTTGAAGTTTTTCAAAAACGCCTAAGAATGCAACCAAAGTTTTTAGATACGCTGATTCTTGCATGCACGTGCCTGCATAATTACACTTTGGAAGATTTTGGGTCTGAAGACGTTGCCCTGTCTAATAACAACATTTTACAATATTTAATTTGACAGCCAAGACATGGACATAACCGGTAATCAAAACGTGGACGCGATGAATATCAGAGAGAACTTCAAAACTTATTTCATTTCTGAACATGGGGCAGTACCATGGCAAAATGAAATGATAACACGATGTTAAGCAAGAGATAATTGTCAAAAAGTTTTTTTTGGCGCCACCCCGCGCCGCACCACAACGGCAACATCGCACGACAGCGAAAATATTGCGTAGTAATAAATACTTGCCTTACTTACCAGTTAATTTCATTTCCCCGCTAACTTTTTCCCAAGCATTATTTTTGGAATGTTTGTCACTATAATTTTTAGCTTTTGGATTAAATAGATGCATTCAGGCATTCATATTTTTGCACCAGGTAAATTAATTTTTCGTCCGAGTCCATTGTGATTAACACCGACGCAGGCCAATTTCTGACTGATGACGCGATGGTTCGCTAGTGGGCGCGTGGATACACGAGAATGCGCGCGCGCGCGCGCGCACCAATGAGCGTTGTTCGCGCGCAGACGCGCGAATTCCGAGGAATGCGCGCGTCTCTTTAAAATCTCCGAAGTAATGTGTGCGTTACGCTGTGGAGTTAAGGTTGAATTTGTTATGTTCAGTTTTGGATAGACGCTTCGATGCGCTTCGACTCTGCGCTAGTATAAATCGACCCTAACGCTATGTCAGCGTTAGAAGAAGCCGGCCATCTCGTTTTCTGCTGTAGGTTTGAAATATATTCAAGATGTTTAATCTTCTCTTCCAAAAATGTTGCTTAATGCGCTCCAAACGATTGATGTTGGCTTCGGTGATCTGTGGATTTGGAACCGACATTAGTGAGCGTCCAATAAGAAAATGAGATGGAGTAAGGGCACAAAGGTCGAGAAGATTAGTGGAAAGAGGAGTAAGGTGTCTTGAATTTAAAATTGCCTCTATTTGAGTTAGACACGTAGCCATTTCCTCATAAGTGAAATGAGTAAGCTGTAAGAGTCTTTTTAAATGATATTTGGTTGAACGAACCGCGGTCTCAGCGAGGCCATTAAAGTGCGGAGAAAACGCCGGTGCAAACCTGAATTCTATTCCCTCCTGAGCTATTTCATCTGCAACATCAGAGCCCTGCAAAAATTTATACAATTCATTACATGCTCCGACAAAGTTTGTATCATGATCGGACAAGATAGTACGAGGCCTGCCGCGACGAGCGACAAAACGATTTAAAGCAGCCCTGTAGGCCTCTTTAGAGAGGTCCGTGACAAGCTCGAGATGCGTGGCTTTGGTAGCCATGCATACAAAAATGCACAGGTAGGATTTTATCAATCTAGATCCCCGACCTTTCCGGTCAGATATCAGTATGGGCCCAGCATAATCGACACTACTGTTAAGAAAAGGAAACTCTAAAGTGCTTCTAGTGTTGGATAATTGTCCCATGATTGGCTGCACATTTTGAGCTTTAAATTAAAAACATTTCAGGCATTTATTCACAGTTAACTTAGCAAGATTTCTGCCCCCAAGGGCCAATAAGTTTGGCATATAGTCGATAAAAGCAATTGTGGACCTGCATGTTATAGTTTTTGATGTTGCATCTGAAATAATAATTTAGTTAAATGATGCTTACTACAGAGTAGAATTGGATGTTTTACATCGTATTCATACGGGGAGTTATCTAGTCTGCCCCCTACACGAATAATGTTATCACAGTCTAAAAAGGGAGTCAAAGAAATTAACCTATTTTTAAGTGATAACGACTTTCCGGATTTAAGGACAGCGTAGTCATCTGGGAACATTTCACGTTGCGCTACACGTATTAAAAGAGACGAGGCCTTTTTAAGTTCATCAGCGTGAAGGAAACCTGTTAATTTAGAATTATTATTAACTAAATTGTGAATAAATCTTAGAATGTAAGCTACGACACGTTAAAAATAACTGTATTTAGAATGTTTGTGAGTTAACTGTTGTATAATTGAACTACATGTGAGGTTAGAACTAGAATTACTAATATTATGACTATCTACTAAGTTAAAAATTACTTCAGGTAGATCTTGTTTCACGCATTTATTGGGCTGCTGTGGCCAAGCATTTTCATTATTTAATAAAAACCGAGGGTCTGACCACCAAAGAGTAGAATCGCTGATAAGATCAGCCTTCAGCCCACGAGAGACAAGATCGGCCGGATTGTCCTTAGACGGCACGTATCTACTTTCTTGAATCTCGTTCACATGGTTTCTAACGAAAGGCTTTAATTGCTGGGCCGGTGTAGACAACCATCCCAGCCATATTGTGGAATCACACCAATAGTAAAATCGGTGGATTGGTAACGTGAGAGAGTCTCTTACCTTTGAGCACAACCTGGAACCTAACAGAGCACCACACAACTGGAGTAGTAGTAGGCCTGACTGGTGCCAAACGGCTTTTGGAAGTTAACAGGTGAACAGTGACTGTACCTGAACTGGTTACAGAACGAATATATAGACATGCGCCATAAGCCCTTTCAGACGCATCTGTAAATACGTGGATTTCATGTATTTCGGAGTTATTACATGAAATCCATCGTGGAATTTTTATGTTGTTTAAACTAGGCAAGGTATTCGCAAATACTAGCCATGAGTTTGTAACCTCCTGCGACACTTCGTCATCCCACTCACATTTGTCTACCCAGAGTCTCTGCATAATGATTTTTGCTTCGACAATGCAGGGACTTACTAAACCTAGTGGGTCGAATATCTGACTGATAATATGTGTCGTTTAGTTATTTTGTTATCGATATGAATTGAGAAACCTAATTTATCAGAATCGCATAACCAATGTACACCTAACGTTTTAGAAGGAGTTTTGTTGTCTGAAAGATCTAATAATAATTGGCTAGAGTTACATAAACTATCTAATTCTTTCAATATTTCTGGGCTATTCGACTGCCACTTTCTTAAATTAAATTTAGCGGACGCCAGAATAGCTCGCGTTTCCTTACATACGTCTAGTGCACCTGAAATGGTGTCTGAACCACTAAGATAGTCGTCCACATAAAAGTCATGCTGAATAGAACAACAACAACATTCGTAGCTTTATCAGCTAAGCTCACTAAACACTTAGTAGCCAAATATAGAGCCGACGCTGTACCGTAGGTCACCGTATTTAGTGTGTAAGTTTTTAACGATTCGGTAGGGTTTTCACGAAAAATTATCTGTTGTAGTGAGTGGCCTTTGGATAGGATTCACTTCAATAGCCCGATACATTTTTTCTATATCTGCCGATATAACAAATTTATGTTGTAGAAACCGCAATAAAATGGAGAGTAAATCGTCTTGAACGGTCGGGCCTACAAACTGCAAGTCATTAAGAGATATACCACTAGTACTTTTAGCCGAAGCGTCGAATACGGTGCGTAACTTAGTAGTGACACTAGATTCGCGCAAGACCCCATGGTGAGGCAAAAATTATTTGACCTTACCAGGTGGCTTTGAATTAAAGTAATTTTCCGTCATATGACTTAATCTCTCGTACTCCGGCATAAAGTCTAAATACATTGACTTGAACTTAGGGTCTCGTTCAAATCGTTTCTCTAACGATAAAAAACGGCGTTTTGCGATGCCGTATGAATCTCCTAACGTAGAGGGTTCAGATTTAAAAGGTATTGTGACCACAAAACGACCGTCGTCCTTACGTTTTGTATTTGTATAAAAACTGTCTTCGCAAGCCCTTTCTTCAGAAGAAAGGAAGTGCTTTTCAGACACTGTGTCCAGTTCCCAAAATTTTGATAAATCTGTACTAGGGTTAGTTTTAGCAATATTACAGAAATGTGAATGTGAATGAAATGATGCTCCAAAAAACATCTACACCAACCAATATGTCTATAGCTGATGGAATATTAAATGTCGGATCCGCCAGCTGCAGACCTACGGGTATGGTTATTTGGTTTAAGCGAATTGGAGTTGACGGTAAAAGATGTGTAATTTCTGGTAAAGATGTGTAATTTCTGGTAAAATCAAACAGTCAATGTTAACCGAATAGTCACCACAATTAGACTCGATTATTAGGTTGCAAGATTGTGCACTAGTACTAGTATGGGTGCCAATACCTGTTATTGTGGAGCCCGTGCCGTTTCGAGACAAACGCAGCTTATCACATAAGTTCTCAGTAATGAAATTGGCTGTACTACCGCTATCCAGTAGGATCCTTGCTTCGCACCGTTCACCGTTGGCACTCACCGCCTTCACCAGCGCTGTTCACCAGCAAAACAAACGAGCGAGTACATGGTTGCACATTGTTTGAAGCGCCAGCTGAAAGAGCAACATTTTCGGAACTACTAGGCATAGGGTATAGCGAAGGAGGGGTTTCTGTACATTCCATATGCAATAGGGTGTTATGTTTAGCTGCACAGTACCTACAGTGGCTCATTTTGCACATTTTATCATTATGACCCAACCTTAGACAGTTTAAGCAAACTTTGAAGTCTTTGGCCTTTTTGTTGCGTTCTTCAATTGTTAACTTTTTAAAAGACTCACAAAGATATAGAAAATGATCGCCAGAACACCGGACATTTGAACTTCTTTTTCTCTGAAATAGGATTAGTGTTATTATTACCTTTATTTGTTATATTTTGTGAAACTATTGCAAAACTTTTGGATCTACTATTATTATTGTTTGTTTTATTACTAATCTTATTATTGTCTTCCAACGTTTCCAGTAAGTCGGCCTTGTTGTTTATGAATGTACTAAATGGAGTAAGTGTAGGAGCACCAGATATTTCGATACTCTTCCCAATGTCTACTAGTAGTTGAATCTAATTTAATTGACATCATGTATATTATGATAGTGTTCCAATACTGAGTAGGCTCATCCAATGACTTGAGCGCTCTTATATTTTTATTAGTGACATCTATAAGCCGACGCAAAGCAACACTAGACTCAGTAGTGACTGGTTCAACATCAAATAAAGCCTGCATATGTTTGTCTATGAGAAGACGACTGTTATTGTACCTTTCACACAATAAGTCCCATGCTAATTGATAATGATTCGCTTTAAAATCAATATTTTTAATAACTTCGGCTGCCTGGCCTTTTAAAGAAGCGCGCAAATAATGAAACTTATTTATGCTGTCGATACAAGGACTATCGTGAATTAAAGAAATAAAAGTGTCCCTAAACTCTAGCCAGCACTGATATCTGCCATCAAAGCGTGGTAAATCTATTTCAGGTAATCTAACAAAATTATGTTTAGTCCCACCTGACATTGTTGCCTCAGACCCTGCCACGGAACCTGCAGAATTACTACGGCGACGCTTGCCATCCGGTCCGGATAGCAAACTCCGCGCCAATGCTGCCAACATGTAGTACTGCTGCCCGAACTATTCTCTCGTCTCGTAGGCCTCGTCCGGCTTGTCCGACGACACCTCGATCTCCGTCTGCAATTCGTCAAATTGGGTGTACATGGCTTCAAATTTGTCTAAGCGGGTTTCAAGCTCGATTATTTGCAAATCAGAAAGATCATCGCAGCTTTTAAGCACATTTAAATAAGCAGTGAAGTTTGTCAGCTTGGCTTTCATTGAACTGCGTTTTTTCACTAATATTTTGTCGCTATACAAAAATTACTCAACAGAAAAATTCAAATTTAAAATAACGATTAATAAAAAACCAGTTAAAAGGATAGAAATTAAATAAGCTCAAGAATAAATGTATAGAAAGCAGCGCACTGAACAACGCACAAATGAACAGCTGTTGCCTTGTAAATGTGTCAAGGTCACGGCTACGCGGTGCACTAAGTAGCACGACTGTTATAAAAAATAGTTATAAGCGAGCAAATATTTTGCATACGAAGATGCAAGGCGCAATAAATACGACTTCGTGAAAGAAATTCGCTATTAACCAACTCAATAGGGCAATGAATCGGTAACTAATAGAAAGAATAGCGTTATAAAAGCAAAACTGAAAATAATGAATAGGAAATAGACATGTGCGTGTGGATTGAGAGATCTTTTCGAAAAACTCTTCCAATCCCAACCAAATTATAAGAGGATTTAGGAAATAATTGTGAAAACTTCATGGTAAGGTATAAAATTTGTGAAACCTAAACAAAGAAAGTTAGAACTCATTAACTGGATCTCTCAATCTGGACAACTGAAGAAAAAGCCATAACGCGTACCCAAGAATATACTGCCTAGGTACGTGTTTATAATTTGCATTTTAATTAATTGTGAAGGATTTGTGAAAGCTGCTAAACAAAATTTCGATTCGTTTCAAAGCCACGTTTAAGATTTATAACGGTTTATATGGATCACTCAGAGTGGACAATTTTCAATTGAGTGATCTTGTAAAACACGACCTAATACTGGAAAAGTATGAATAACTAGCTTTTGCCAGCGGCTTCGCCCGCGTGGAGGTCGGAAAATATCCCGCGGGAACATACTACCGGGATAAAAAGTAGCCTATGTCCTTTCTCAGGCTCTAAACTATCTGTGTACCAAATTTCATTGAAATCGGTTCAGTAGTTTTATCAGGAAAGCGAGACAGACAGACAGACAGAGTTACTTTTGCATTTATAATATTACTAGCTTTTGCCAGCGGCTTCGCCCGCGTGGAGGTCGGAAATTATCCCGCGGGAACATACTACCGGGATAAAAAGTAGCCTATGTCCTTTCTCAGGCTCTAAGCAATCTGTGTACCAAATTTCATTTAAATCGGTTCAGTAGTTTTAGCAGGAAAGCGAGACAGACAGACAGACCGACAGACAGACAGAGTTACTTTTGCATTTATAATATTAGTATGGATAAGTGTAGATTAACATGTTTATTGCAAATTATGCTTCTGGGAAAATTTGTGAAACAAAAATTGTGATTGAAATCTTACTGGTTCAAGAGAAAATGAAAATCTTGTTTTTTGTCGATCGTCCCAACTGAGAGATCATTATTTTGAACTATATTTAATAAACCAAAACTTATAGGTAGAAGGTAGATACATCAGAAATTGTGAAAAATGTTGTACTAAATTTTGACGAATCAGTCGTCCCTGTAAGTGTTATACTTAAAAAGATAAATCATTTTTTACAATCCTCGAGGAATTAAAACATATGGTCCTTCCATATGTTGACGATAGTACGTCGAGTGCTCAATTATGGGAGCGAATAAATGAAAAACGTGGACTAGGTATAATAATTTGGTTATAATAAATACACGTTGAAGGTGGACGTAGTGTCTTGGTCGTGGTAAGATTTGGAGTGAGGCGACGCTTGGAGCGGGAGGACCTGCGAGCGCCCGCGCCGTCCGCGCCGCCCGTGCTCCCCTCAGCCTGCCGTTGACGCCCGATCCTGATGCCGCCGCCGGCGCGCCCCCTCAGCCACCGCGTGCCTCCTACGACTCGAGGTCATGCCGTGCATAGACAGCACACTTAACATTATTGGTTTCCTCAATATTTTCGATACAGTGCTTGATTTTCCAAAACACCACAAAAAGTCCTTTTTTTGTTTCATTTTCAAATTCATTCCTATGAATTTGAAAATGAAACAAAAAAAGGACTTATCAAAAGGAAAACAAAAGGAAGAAAAAAATTTGTTTTTTCGAAAAATCAATGACTAGTCGTTAAAGGGAATTCATTGAAGTTGTTGAAACCAACCTTTAACTTTCTGTGCGATCATTGGTTGCTGACATATCGATAATCAAAGCAAAAAGGACCCTTTTCCATTTGAAGACAGATATCTCGGTATCATGGTTCCTAAAAAAAGAAATTAAAGCTTAATGAACGATGTATCCGATTCATATAGTGGTTAACCAAAAAAAAAAATCCACGCCGGTAGACCAAAACAAAAAACGCAAAAAAAAATTGAAAACATTTACAATTTTTGTTGTTTGTTTTTTCTAAGATTAATCAAAATCCGCTGACTCAACAAATTTTTAAAGTTCTAATCCAAAAACTAGACACTTGGAGCTACAACTTTTTTTTAAATTTCTTTTACGACCATTTCTCTCGAAGGTACGTGTAGGAAGGTACCTGTTGAAAATTGCCCAAAAATTTCCAATTTTATTTTTGATCCCTTAATTTTTTCCAGTATTGTAAATATTAAAAAAAAAATATGATTCTTTGTAGGTACTAAAAATACACGTGATATTTTAGTCTTAAACCTCACCATGTATCACCAAGGGGGAGGGGGGGGGGGGGTTAAAAATTGAAGGTGTATGGCCAGGGAAGGAAATAAATGTCTTTAATATGTTTAAGTTTAGTTTTATTTGCAATAACTGCACAGCACTCACAACACAGCTACACGGCACACTGCCATTTTATTTCTCTACCACAGTACGGGGTTCGCACTAACACTAGACATAGAGTACAAATCAAAGACAATCGATGAGTTCACATTGCGTTCCATTCTACAACACCTCCCCTTAATGTGAAAACATCCATCAATACAAAAATACAATTAATTTTAAGTCTAATCAAAATCAAACTACTTAACTTTACTTTCGTCACTTTACACTCTACTAACAATAATTACATTTTAATCACTCTACTAACAATAATTGGTCTCTACATTTTTCAAAATTATTTTTACCTATGGCTTTAGTACAAATATCTGCAACCTGTTCATCTGTTGGAACATATAACAATTCCACAATTTTATTCTGCACTTTATCTCTAATAAAATGAAATTTTAAATCAATATGTTTCATTCTCTTATGATTTTCAGGATTGTGACAACTATGAATTACTGACTGATTGTCCTCACACATTAAAATCTTATCACAATTAAAACCTACTTCACATAACAATTGCTTAATCCATAATCCTTCAGATATCCCTCTAGCTAATGCAACATATTCTGCCTCAGTCGAAGATAATGCTACACTCTGCTGTTTACTTGCTGACCAAGACACAGTACAGCCAAACACTTTCATTACATATCCTGACGTTGACTTTCTATCCTGACTTCCACCCCAATCTGCATCACAATAACCAACAACTTGTTTCTCCTCATCCCCTTTATACAACAATTTATAATTTAATGTTCCTTGTATGTATCTTAACACTCTTTTCAACGCCTTCCATACATCCTCATTAGCACACGATTGGTAACGGCTCAGGGGGCCGATTCTACTAACAAATTTGTGCAAAAATCGCAATAGCACCGCGACTGGATCACGACTTTTAAGGGTTTTCTCATTCTGCTAACAACAACGATCCAACTGCGGCTACGTTTTAGTGGACGCCAACGATCGATCGAAACGACGTAAAAATCTATTCTGCTAACAAAGTCGTACATGAGCGTGACGTTTAGTCACATTCTGCTATTATTTTGACACTTGTTATAATCGAATCAAAGCTGAATTTCGGCAGTTCATCTGTCAAAATTAGCGGTTGAACATAAGTCAGTAAAATGCAACTTTTATCGCATCGATCTAGGATTGCTTTAGTTTTTTTCCTAAAAATATAATATTTATACAGATTTCGCTGAACTTGCCCATGTGGATGACGTTGGAAAGGTAAGAGGAAGAAATTTTGCGTCAAGAGTATACAGTAATGCTTTGGCCCTTACGGATCGTCAGTGCGTTACGACATACCAATTCTCCAGAGACCTCATAAGAGCTTTGATTGACGAGATCAGTGACCAAACATGCCCTTCAATCTTCCTTTTTACGGTATTGATGACGGAAAAGGTAACATAGTTACAGTGTATTACTACGTGAAACTCTATTGACTCAATCTTGGACCGCAACTTGCACCGGCTTTTTATGTACCTGGTTCGTACCAAACACTGATAGGTCAGCCGCAATGTATATGCAGTGTCAATACTTTTAATTTCTTGAGTTTTAGTAATAAACTAGCTACTGTCCACAACTTCATCAGCGTCTAATTTTGCTCCTCTGAACCTTCCCGACGCACCGCATTGCCTGTCAGTTTTCGTCCATATTTGTTGCTGCTCCGCCCCTTTTGATTGTAGCGTAATGTTATATAGCCTATAGCCTTTCTCAATAAATAGGCTACCCAATACAAAATGAATTGTTCGATTCGGACCAGTCGTTCCTGAGATTACTGCGTTCAACCAAATAAACCAACTTTATAATATTAGTATAGATATAATGGAATATCAGGTATTTGGTAGTTAAAAAAAAACACAAATTTACAGAATGCCCTTGTAACATATTACGATTATGTCTATGCATGGCTTAGTTACGGCATAATAATGTGGGGAAACAGTACAGATGCACCAACAATGTTTACAGTTCAAAAGAAAGGAGATGTTTCATTTTCGGCCATCAGATGTATAATACATTTATCGAAAAAAAGGAAAAATTACCACAAATTGGGGAAAAATATTCCCTGGTGTATTTGAGCCTGATTTGTTGTGTACAAAAAATAATACTTTTTCAAATAATGCCATGTTTTATTCAACATGGCGTCTCGTTTGCTTGCAGATTTCATTCGTTCTGAAATCATGTCTCACCAAATCAATGTTAAGTAGAAAATAATTAATAAATGTGTGTATTCTTATGGTGTTAAAAATAAATTACTATTATTTTCTTACAAATATTTTTGAGTAAACATAATTAAGTGTGACCATTTCATCGTTACAAAAATCTTTAGTTTCCATTTTTGAAGTGTGTTTCTAAACGAATTCAAAATAACCGCTTGCTAACTCTAAGGACAAACGTCAAGCATTTTTAATTTTTATTTTGTACATAAAACCATTTGATATTATGAAAAAAATGTTACTTTATTTTATTCAGGAGTAAGTTTCCCAGCTTCGCTAAATGGTACACGTTATGGCCGGAGCCCCATATAAAAATGAAACGTCTCCTTTGTCCATATCATAGTAAATATACAACAGATAGATAGCTGCAAACCCCACTTTATAAAGCTAAATATATTAACTCTGTCACTATACTTGAAATATGCAATTTTGCACATGAACACCAAGAATTTTACAATAAACGAGAAGACATAAAAAAAAGATACACAATCTGATACAAAACACAACTAAAGCTACCTACATCCCATCTAAAAAAAACATTTAACAAGCCTTCTGGTAATGTCAATAAATGTATACAATAATTTACCCGAATCAATTAGTAATGAAAATAAACTCCATCTATTCACTAACAAATTAAAAAATCTATTAATAAGTAAATCTTATATCAGTATTAGCAAACATTTAAGTGATAAATCCCTGAAATGCAGTTAGAATGCCCAAAGCATGTTTTTTATTTATTTTGATTTTAGAATAAGTTAGATTATAAGTCCTACTCCTATATTTCTTTTGATGTGCCCGACAGGGTGCCACAATTGTAACTAAATCCAATGTTTACCACCTAAGCATATACATTGTGAAATGCAATAAAGTATTGAGTATTGGAATGGTTCATGAAATCAAAAAACAAATTATGGAACAAAGCATTTTTATTACTATAAGTATATCAATTTTACGTCAGACCACTTGAGAAGTAGAATACTTAGTATTTCATCTAAAATAGTAGGGTCGTTTCACCACTCATGTTGATACCGTGTGCCAGATAGAAATACATAATATATTAATATTGCATGTTCAACATTATAACTGCACAACAGTCAACAGAACGTCTGTCTACCAAAAAATTGACCAACCACGAGCAACTCTTAAGTCAGAAATTGATTTTTGGGTGTACCTAAGTAATGTTCCTGAAAAAAATATATATTTATGTTAGAAGTGGCTAACTAATATTATTATTTTTCTCATCGGTGTGCTGGTACCTACTGCAAAATAATGTTTTTTCCCCACTGAGTCAACAGGTATAGGTATTATGTGTTTGTTTTGCAGATTGCCATGGAATGTAAATATTCCTGTATCCAGATTTCCATATTGAATAAACAGTTTAAATTCTTTCTTGCATCATCAATACACACTTTCCTCAAACTGCATCTAAAAGGTTTTACTGAAGATAGGGAAACATTCATAAGTTATTTCAAATCTGGAACAGTCTCGGGCAACATCTTCACACATTGTGTTGAAATCTTACTGAACAGTTAACAGAACATTATTTTGCAATAAATGCTGTACCATCTTGAAGATTCTGTTTTCATTATAATCCTACAAGTACACACATGAAAACAAATATCAATTTCGTGCAATTAGAAAGAAACGGATTAACTACTCCCTCTCACAGAGGGGAGGCCTGTATCGCAGCAGTGGGAACATTATAAGCTGCTTATATATGTATGTTAAGAGGAATAAGAGTATTAAATAAAGCAATTAAAACTCTTGAACTAAAGTAAATAGTGTTGCTGTCAGTTGATAGTTGACACTTGTCAATCAGCTTTGTCAGATAGTGATGCGATTCGATTTTGTTTAACTCGTTACTCAAGTAACTAAAGGGTCGAGATCATTTTATTTATTTATTTTCTCACGCGTTGTCACTCGATGTAGTCGTGTTTAGATAAGTATCACGGAGTTTTCAACAACTACACCAGTTCATAATTCCATGTTAATAATATCGTGTAACAAACTGTCAAAATAATGTGATGTACTGAATCAAGGATGTTGTAATTATGAGTGATTATGCATTACATTAGTCTGTAAGTATTAGTCAGTTGATAACGTGTAATGCTCCACGAACAGCAAGAGTCGATTGTAGCCCCAATATTGATTGGATGCCGCATTTTGAATTTTGCTATCATTATTTTCTTTTAAGTTATTATTTAATGTCTCGTTTTTAACTAACAAAGCTGCTAGAAACCTCCCTAAAGGGAGGTACCTACTTTAGATTCAACTTGAAATAAATTGAGAAAATCAGTGCCTGACGATTTATAACTAGTAGTAGTAACATCACTAGCCAAACTGAGAAGCCACCAAAAACTTTAATCCATTTCACGAAGATTTTTAACCACTTTATGCGAGAGTAAGCGAACTTAAAAACGGGATTAAACACCGGACCGTCAATAGTATTTTTTTTTTGAAACAAAACAGATTTGATTACTACCTCGATCTGTAAATAGGTACATTATACATATACTAAAGAAAATCATAACATCGTTAAAAACTTCAATAAATGATTTTTTAGGTAAAATACGATTAATAGAAGTTCCCTTCGAGTCTTTAACATAACCGAAAGGTTTGATTTCACAGCTTTAGCTAGTTAGGGACGTAGAACGAAACGTTCTTCTGAATTTTTGTTATCTAATAAGTTAAAATGTTGTATTATTGTAACAATAAAATATCAGTACAAAACTATAATTATGGTCAAGATATCTTTTTATATTAGAAAATCCTTTATTGCCACTTTACTTTTTTTGTGTTTAGTGACATTTTTAGATTCAACTTTTTTCTTTGTGGTAATAATAAAACATACTATTTGGCATGTTGGTAACACAGGAAGCCCACTCGTGAGTTCTCGTAACGATTCAATTGCGATTCGATGTAAGTTTAGTTTCCCTTGTGCTTAACAAATAGTAGAATGACTTTATAGGACATCATCGACCTGCGATCGAAATCTAACTGTTGTGAAAACACAATTGAACGTGTAACTTTGCAAATTATTAGAATCGCCCCCCAGATAACTCACTGCATAACATAGATCTGCGCGGATTCCTAACATAGCATACATTAGGCTTCCAATCAATCTCCTACATCTGTTAATCAACTCAATATCTCCAGTTGTTTCACTGCTTATTTGTAATCCTTTCTCACTGGTTTACACCCATCCATATTATATTGTTTTAACAAATCTCTCAAATAGTCTTCTTGATCCAGATATATCCCATTCTCACACTTTTGTATACTTATGCCCAAGTACTTTGTAGTTCCATGCAAGTCTTTCATTTCAAAATTCTCATTTAGGGCTTTCTTAATCCTGTCAATTTCGTTTTCATCCTCACTCAATAAAATTAAATCATCTACAAATAAAATAATATAAAACTTTATTCCTCTCTTAAAGTACAAACACCAGTCACTTTTACTTGGGTGTTTCCGTTTTCATCCCACGTTTTCATCCCAGGAGTTAAAAATAATAATAATTATTCCGCTTTCAACCCGCAACAAAAATGGACTCCGTTTTCAACCCACGGCATAGTACATAACTGTTTAGTAACTTATGTAAGTAACGTTAGCAGACAAACAAACTTTGTTAGAAAAATCTTTATTCATAATTAACACAACTAAGTCTTTAGAATATTGATATCTAGAAAATCACAGATTCGTACTATTATCAATTCTACATTTAAAAAAAATCACAGATTGTAAGTATTATTCATCCTACATCTAAAAAATCACAAATGGTAATTATTATCAATTCTACGTCTAAAAAAATCACAGATTGTAAGTATTATTCATCCTACATCTAAAAAATCACAAATGGTAATTATTATCAATTCTACGTCTAAAAAAATCACAGATTGTAAGTATTATTAACCCTACATCTAAAAAATCACAAATGGTAATTATTATCAATTCTACGTCTAAAAAAATCACAGATTGTAAGTATTATTCATCCTACATCTAAAAAATCACAAATGGTAATTATTATCAATTCTACGTCTAAAAAAATCACAGATTGTAAGTATTATTCATCCTACATCTAAAAAATCACAAATGGTAATTATTATCAATTCTACGTCTAAAAAAATCACAGATCGTAAGTATTATTAACCCTACATCTAAAAAATCACAAATGGTAATTATTATCAATTCTACGTCCAAAAAAATCACAGATCGTAAGTATTATTAACCCTACATCTAAAAAATCACAAACTATTATCAATAAATTCTACTTCTAAAAAAATAACAGATAGTAACTATTACCAATTACTTATGTATTTAAAAATCACAGACCGTAACTATTACAAATTATACATCTAAAATTCACAGATCGTAACTATTACAAATTATACATCTAAAAATCACAGATCGTAACTATTACCAAATTGTGCATATAAAATCACAGATTTAAATTATAGCTTTATGATTTACATATGAAAATTATCAAATAATTTACAATAAATTAAAAAGTAAATGGTACTAATTTCTCCAGACAGTGTCCGATGCTAATTTTACCACAAGAAAGATCACTTAATGCTGAATTAATTATTTTCTCTCTCTCCAAAACATCATTGTTACGTGGCCTTGATGATGAAACTTGTCCAGTAAAACGCGTGTTTTGTAACTTGGCATCTTTATTTATAATTGTGAGGAATTGGAGCATATTGAGAGTCTTCTTTTTTGCCACATAGCGGTTTAGGGTTGCATGCCAGCTTTCTAGTGCATTTGTAGTTCGGTGTCTTCTATTATTTGCGGACCACAATGTTGGGGGATATTTACCACCATTCATATATGTTTGGACAACATAGTCATTAAATTTAACAATATTGTTTAAGGTGGGACAGTCTTCCATAATATATAGGAAGGCATCATCAATCATTTCCTGAGGTATTAAAGGTAACGTAAGTATTAAACCCACATGTTTTTTCAAATAGTTTTTTTTTGTTAGATCAAGCTTTTTGGCTTTTTTGTGTATTGATTGACAAAAGTGAAAATAACAAGCTCTTGTCTTCGTTTCTGGCGAAACAATTTTTAAAGCGTTTATGGCTGCCGGCTCAAAATCTGTCAGAAACTCTAAAGGTTTCCAGGTTGGTATTTGCGATTTGATAAGTTGGAAGAGTGTTACATATGTTGATTTCTTTTTGTTTAAAAGAAGACAGTAAACAAGTGGTGTGATACCTGTTGTAGTGTCTGTGCTGCCCATGTCACCATGAATGACATATAGCTGCATAAATGGTCGTATGCAACATTTAAATGTTCCGTCTCCAAAAAACATTGCAAGTTTACTCATTCGATCTCTAGCTTCATGTGTAGCGAACGCAATTATTCTATTATTGCTATCTTCGTAATCAAACAGTAAAAAATCTTTGAAGGTGTTCGGTATTTCTACTTCACTTTTGTTCTTAAATACTAATTTAGAAACATTTTGACTTCTGTTTCGGGCATCGAAAAATGCTGTTTTCACACTTGAGAACTTGGGGATTTCTTCTACTAAATCTAACCCTTGTTCTTTTATTAATAAAACTTCATCTTCGTAGATCTGTTGAATAGGGCGACCATCGGCAGATTTGACTTGTTCTTTTATTTTCTTCATAGAGTTTTTAATTAAAAGTTTGTTATAATTAGCATGGCAATTACTATTGTGTCCACTTCTATTAATAATTTCACTGTCCATTGTTTTTATAATGCCAAAGCAAGAAGGCGCTTTCGCACATCGCCATATTATGGAATTGTCCTTATTCACTCTTTTTTTATGGAATTCTCTACCACCACACACTAACACTGGCTTGTTTCTTTTTGACAGGGTAAAATAAACTTCGGAATCAATGTTTTTACTGGTACTTGGACCTGGATTTTGCATTTTAACTGCTTTAATATCACTTTCACAGCAACTATGCTCCTGTCGATCACTTACGACTAACTAACAGATAAGAGAAACAAAGGGTATAACAGATTAGCAATATTCTTTAGAAATATTGCTTTCTCTTTCACTCCCTCTCCGGCTGAATGAAATAGACATAGTGTCTGTGCCTGTGTGTGTGTATGCGCGTCTGTGCCAAGGAAGTGACGTCGTAAATAAGTACCTATTCATCAAATTATAAGTATACAAAGTTTAAATAGTTTAAGATTATTTTTCTGTCTGTACAAAAAAACAATTATAAACTGCAGTGGGTAGAAACCGGAATATATTTTAGGTAGAACACGGACTAAGATTTGGGTAGAAAACGGAATAAAATATTCGTGGGATGAAAACTTGGGATGAAAACGGAAACACCCTTTTACTTCGCTCAAATCCCTCATTTATCAGAAAAGAATTAAATTTCTCATTCCACTTCCTAGGAGATTTCTTTAACCCATATAATGACTTATTTTTTTTTATTTTTTTTTTTTATTGTGAGTTTTTTACCGCAGACATGGTGGTCCGCGCCTTTGTTTACATGGATAATTTTTGTTTACAGGTTTTTAAGTATAATTACAGTTATTAAACTCCTACGTCGGACACTTATTTCAAGGTTATTTCTAAACTTAATACTACGTGAGTCCATCTTTTTTTTTTTTTTTTTTTTTTTATATTTTTTTAATATATATTTTTTATTTACATGCACATGCATAAATATATATATATATACTTTTTTTTTTTTTGTTTTTTTGATACTATAATATTACAATTTTACACAGGCATTATTATTTGATATTAATATTAATTTTGTTGTTTTTATTTTACAATTTACTGATTGTTTTTTGTTGATATACTATTTAATTTTACGTTACTACACTTTTTTTTTTTTTTTTTGTGGGAATACTGCATGGCAGTATGAACCGACCAGCCCCACCGATGGCTTCCGTTCACGGAAATGACGTACGCATCCACGCCGCTTAGCTCAACCATTTTTGAGGGAACTTAACGACCGGATACGCAGCGCCACCATCGGCTTGACAGTTACGCGAGTATGACAGATTCACTCTGCCATGCAGTTTTACAATTTGGTTTTATAGGGGGTGTTAGTGTGAGTGATCCTTGGTGGGTTTGTTTGGGTTTGGAGTTTGGGTGGGACTTGTTAGTTGTGAATTCAGGTGTTAATTCGGTGTCTGCTGACCAGGGACTTCGCTAACCGGAGCAAGGCTTCCATGACTACTACGTCTCGATGCTGCATGGCCGTCTTCAAGTTGTAGTCGATGACGGCTTTAGTCGGCGCATCCATAGCTCTCTTTGCGAAACGGCCTATGGCGTCGTCGGCATCGTCGGAGTAATAGACGCAACTGACAGTATGTCTCGACACCGCCACTACCGCATGGGAGATGCTGTCATGGATTTGGAGCCTCCTGGACTTGGTGTTGATGATGATTACGCTGTCGTAGGTCAACCCCTGAGCCTCGTGTATGGTTAAGGTACGCGACCCTTTGCCGGACCCATATCCCTGGTTCATAAGAGAGGCTTTTTCCTCCTGCGTATGAACCAGGAACAGGGTGTTTTGGGCAGATTTGGGTATCTGCGCTCCTGTGTAACCTTCCACCCTCAGGGAGTGGACCCGCGACAGCGTCGACTTGGAGGAGTATATACCGGAGTATATCTCGCTCAGTGCAAGAGCCACATCCATCGGGTTGCGGTGTGTGCAAAGCAGCTCCCGGGTGATGCCAGCCACCAGATTTGGACGGGTATACCTTAGAACGAATAGGTTCTCTCTATCCAGATATGGAAGCTGGTTCACGTCTCCGATGAGGACAACCTCGCTTGCTCCTGACAACTTCACTGCCATTACTATGGCCCCAAAATGGTTCATTAATGCCTCGTCTACCGTGAGACGGTAACATCGGTCTTGCGTTTTGAACCCGTTGGCTAAGATTGAGGCCATAGTCCTTAGTACCTTTGTCTTTACTCGATCTCCTAAGCGGTGCGCAAGCTTCTCCCTGAGATCTTTGGCAGCTTCGGTCGTCGTGGTGGCTACGACGTCCTTCTCCTCATCGAAGTGCTTCACCACCCAGGTTGTCTTGCCACAACCCGGGACTCCGTTAACCCACTCGATATTGGGTACCGCCCAACTTTCCCTCGATACTGGAGTGCTGACAATTTTTATTTTTAACACAATAAGTGCGAACATTTATTTTTTATTTTCATTATTTTAATTTTTTTTTTCTCAATATGGTGGAGTGGTAGGTAGCCATTGAACCACCAAAAGTTTGAAGAGCTCTAGCACTGTCGTTATTACAGTCTGTCAAAATATTTTTATCTCAGACTAGCTTCTGCCCGCGACTTCGTCCGCGTCAAATTTTTGCTCCCCTGACCCTTCCCGTCGCATCGATTTGCCTGCTAGCTTTCGTCCATTTTTCGTTGCTGCTCGCTCCTTTTCGAGTTATAGTGAGTCAACCTTAAAAGATAGACATATGCTATCACGGACTTTTTTTAGAACTTTTTAAAAGGAACAATTCCGTCATACATGATTTTTGCGTTACTTTAACCGTTTACGCAGCGCACGCAACGGAAACTCTCAAAAGGAATAAGTTTTCCCCGTTTTTGTAACATTTTTCATTACTGCTCCGCTCCTCTTAGTTGTAGCGTGATGTTATATAGCCTATAGCCTCCCTCGATAAATAGGCTACCCAACACAAAAAGATTTTTCAATTCGGACCAGTAGTTCCTGAGATTAGCGCGTTCAATCAAACAAACAAACAAACAAACTCTTCAGCTTTATAATATTATAATATAGTATAATATATAATATATAGTACAGCAGATAGAAGATATTTTATTTAATAAGCTACTAAACTGCGTTATAGAAAATGGAAAATATTTGCTATTGCCTAATTAATACAGGTTTTTTTAAACAAGTTAAATGGTTCATAGTGTACTCCTATGGGTACACGATGAACCGGGGGGGTGGTACTTAATGGTCCAGGTGGTACACAATGAATCACAGTAATATACAAACCGAGGATTGTTTGTTTTAACTGGAAAATAAATAAAACATTTGTAAGTTTCAATATTTATTAGGTTTCGGGTTATATAAAAACCACGCAATCAGTCTTAAAACAAAATTTTTAACAGTCATTTTAAACTTTTATAAAGTTTTGAGAAGTATAACCCCTATATTGCAAATTAAAAAATAAAGAACAGTTTGTACTTACTAATTAACATTACTTTGAGGATTTATAACCGCATATATTTTTGCACGTTTATTTTATTAAATGCTGTAGCTCTTATACTACAAGGCTCGGGTTTTTTCACAGAAAATTCACGATGTCTTGCCCTAAACCCCCTCATCCAATCTCGGCCTGCCATTTCATAGACTTTGCACGTTGGCGGCATTTCGATTTTGTTAATCACTGCCATTTGGTAGGCAATTCTGCGGCAGTCTTTAGAAGTTAGGCCATAGAATTTATTTGCACAATCCAATGAATATTCCTTTATGCTGTCTTCTTGCTGGTCAGTAAAAAATTTACTTGCATCATAATGGGGCTCTAGTCTACACGACGGATTGTTCCTGTATTTTGTTATGTATCTTCGCAGTGTTGGATAGGGAAGGTTGCAATCTTTGGCTGCTTTTGTGATAGTCAGTCCCGACAAGTGTTTATCTATTCCTCTTTGGATAGCTTCATCGGTGTGATACCCTTTTTTAGGGGCTTCGCTCCCTACCGTGTTTCGTCCCATACTGAAACAAACATAATACAAATAGCTGTTTTACCCACATTACCCTCACCTGTTTAGTATAGCATAACACAAAGCACTTAGATGCACCTAGTATACAATGAACCTTGGATCATTGCTTACCCAGGATAAATGGCTCACTGAAATGTTAGGTTATGTTTTACACAGTAACCGTTGAGAAGTAATTCCAAAAAATAGTGTCAAACAAGCGCAATAACCTACTTTACACATACAATTAACACACAGTTAAGTAACAGTTACATTATTAAAGTAAATACAAGAAAAAACTCAAATTTTTTTCGTAGTTTTTGCTGGAGTAAACACAAGGACGCGGCGCACGCGTTCGTATGTGGCGACAGGCGCGCGACGACTAGACCAAACTGCACGACGTGGCAAGCGAATCTTGACACGTTTTTTGCGCGACCTGGCAACGTCACGTATGAACGGTAGGTACTATGGTTCATACGGTACACGCGGTTCATTGGCTACCACTCCACCCTACACATAATTAATGTAATTGACATTGTTCAGTGTGATTGAAAATTCTTGATGCGATCTAATTAATTTACTTGTTCATTTGTGGTTCATGTGTCTAAATTAATTTCTTGTTTAATTAGATTGCATGTATGACTATTTTTGTACGCCCTAGAGGCAAAACATAGCGCCCTCAATGTTTACCAAATAAGAACTAATAATGTACATACCTATGTTTTACAATAAATAAATGAATTGAATTGAATTAAATACAAATAATCTTGCATGAACAATTAGGTGTAAAAAATTTGTTTTCCCGATGGATATCGCATTCGCTCTGTGAAGAGCAAAAAGCGGCTCGCGTTACTTGGTGCGTCAGAACTCTTGAAAGATTCCACGCAGGGTCCTAAAATGCTGTATACAACATCGTATTAGGTGACGAATCCTGGCGAATTTTTCGCAGATATTTTCGTGGAAATATGTTGATTTGACCTTAAAGTGACCTTAAACAAAGGCGAAAGGCCAAAAAAACTACGGAATCGTATTCAGGGACCTCAAAAACATACGCATGATTTTTTCAGATTTTTTCGGTTGCATTAAGTCACTTTGACCTTCAAATGACCTTGAACCTGATGTGATGAAGGTTAACCAACCCACTCACCGTAATCAGCGACCTGAAAAACCCCCAGAGCACTATAGCGTTTTTCGTGTTTTTTCTTATATCAAACGTTGACCTATGTTATCTTCCAAGTTGTTTTAGTTTTATTATTGGATTGTTTTATATTGTAGTCATTTTGCGATTTTTGAGTCAAGTTAATTATTCGCTTTTCAGCCTTGAAGAATATTTTTTGAATTTATTACGGTCCGCCTGATTAGACGTCTTTCGATAAGTCCATAACAATTCTCTCTTCCGTCGGCAGCATTTGGCTATGCCGTTTGAGATGCCGATTCTCGTTCCGCTGCTTAATCATAATCATAATATAATTATTTGCTTAAAATATGGTATATAATGGTGTTAAATACAAAATATGGCACAATGATGTTCAGCTAGGATATAACATAGCATGCAAAATTATAAAGTTAGGTGAAGAAGGCAACAACCATCAACATTTTTTATCTAAAAATTATTTTAAAGCATAAAAACTGCATTCAAGTAACCATTTATGAAACTCCTGCACGTAACGTTTTTTGACAAATTAATAGTAGGTTCTTTGCGGACTAAAAATCTATGTGGACGACGTGACGACCGACATGAGATCTATTTAAAGATCACTAATTCGCGACTTTACTAATCCGACCCGGCTGCGCCAGTCAAATATAAACGCTGTTGACTTGTTAAATATATTTATTTTTAATCAGATACACATGTGCTCAGCATGAGCGTTATGAAAAGTGGAACACTAAATCTAGATTACATTTTGCTTATATACTACTGAAGGGTTTACAAGTGTGTGTCTGTGTCTCGACCTCACAGATGACCAGTTACAGAATACGGATCAAATACATTATTGATTTGGTCATCATTAATTTTGATGAATTGAATTGAATTGAATTGGTAATTTGTCACATGATGTTAATTATGTCTAATCGATTTGGTCTTCATTAATTTTATTGTAATTTTTTATTCGTTACATGGTATTAATGACTACTAGGTATCGATAAGGACTTAGTTTACAAATATAGTACGGGGTAAGGGTTGGCTATGCATAACTTGTATTGGTTAGAAATAATAAAACTCATATGGTGAACTTTAAAAAAAAAAAAACATTTTACATTTGGACATCATCATCGTTGGGTTCATCATCAGCCTCATTTTCGATGTCGTGTCTCACAATTATACTGTCTAAAAATAGCTGGAAACTATGATTAGGTTGATGTCTACCCCATTCTAAGTACCAGACAATAGCTACCGCGTGAGAACAGCAGCCGAGGGTTCTTTTTCCCACAATAAAGCTACAGTAGTGGCCTATTATGGCTTCTCTTCCATGCGCATTTTCTTCATACAGTATTTAAACATAATATATCCGAGCCTGCCGATGTCTGGACTGAATTCTTGCCCTTAGTAGCAAAGAATTGGCAGCTACTATTCCGTATGGTGTTATATAAGATATTAAAAAATTAACTGTGATTTGGTGTCGCTGTAAACCCTACGAAGTGTCAGGCGATCATCATTGGCAGTCCTCGTAGCATTAGCAAGATGGTTGGAACAATCTTGCCACCAGTTCTTTTCAACGGTACGATCGTTCCTTTCAGCACTGACGTGAAGGACCTAGGCTTGCATATAGATAATTCTCTTAACTGGCATACTCAAGTCGCTAGGGTGAGCCAAAAGGTTACTGGAACGCTGCGGGCTCTGTACCGATTAAAAAACTTATTACCATCGAGCACGAAGACAATGCTTGTGCAGTCCTTAATTTTCCCTATCATCGATTATGGGGATGTGTGCTACTATGACCTGAATGCAGATCTCCTCAACAAACTTGACCGTCTTCTCAATAACTGCATTCGATTCGTTTTCAATCTGCGTAAATATGATCATGTCTCTGCGCATCGGTCCCTTCTTAAGTGGTTGCCCATACGCCAGCGCAGAGAGCAAAGGGCGCTGACCACATTGTTTTCATTTCTTGTTTCTCCCTCTTCCCCTGTTTACCTAGCCCCACACTTTCAGTACATTTGCGCCAACCACAATAAAAATCTACGCTCATCGCATAATCGTCTCCTTCAGTGTCCCACTCATCGCACAGACTTCATTCACTCTTCCTTTTTTGTCCAGTGTGTCTCTCTGTGGAATGCGCTCCCCCAGGAAATCAGGATGGCATCCAACCGATTGACCTTCAAATTTAAAGTTCGCGAGCATATTCGCAAGAAGTTGGCAGTATCATCACAACGGTAATATTTCGTCATTGTTTGTCTCGTTTGTTTTAATAAATTCAATTATGTATGTATATTTATTTATGTATTTATGTTTATATATAGTTAGGTATATATTTTATGTTAATAATTTAAATATGTTAAGCGTTCATATTTACATATCCTCTTAATCATTGCACCTACCACGTATGTCTCTGCACCACCCAAAGGTTGACTGGTAGAAAATGCCTATGGCATTAAGTCCGCCTCTGTACATTAATGTGCTTGAAGTATTAAATAAATAAATAAATAAATAAATAAATAACTGCAAGAAAAGTAAGAACTCGTTTACTAATAAAAAATGTTGGCGAAAAAAAGATTTCAAAATAACAATCCATTTCAGAGATATGCAATATTTTCACTTCGCACAAAATTATTGAATATGCGCACTGTACACCGCACGCGCGCCGGCGCCGGCGGCCTAGAACACCGCGGCCGCCCCGCCGCACGCTTGAGTCGTTCACCCCTGCGACACGACAAGCAACGGCGCAAATTCGTAAACAGTTGATTCTAATTTTCCCATCATATTTCTCAGACTTTGGACTGGCAAATTATCGAACTACTTTCAAATATCATATTTTAGTATACATAAATGACTGTTTAAATTAAGTTAGCTCGATAAGTTGGTATGTTTAAAAAATTTGAATCAACCTATTTACAGTATTTTAAAAACTATTTACAAGAGGTCTTAATTTTTACCTTATTTACAAAAGGTGTTGGAAGTGTTCACCGTTTTGTCGAATGCACAAGTTAGCACGACGTATTACGTTTCCTTGCACTACGATTAATGTGTCTCTGTCACTTATAACGAAATCAAATGCACTAATTATATGAGTTTTTAGTTCGTCCACGTTTTGAATGTTGTTGCCAATATGTCCATACACAGTCGTTGAAGTAGTCCAGCACTCGATCTTCAATGTCACCGGAGAGTCGTGGCCTACTACTGCTTAATGAGGACGAAGCTGACCATAGTCTTATAAGCGCTGGTAGACTCCTAGATTGTTTCCTAGGTAGATACCATACAGTTCACAGTAACGGTTACGTGCCGCAGCTAAACTTTCACTAGTCATAATGTAGCACACTACCATATCTAAGAACTCTCGATTGGAATACGTAAGCGGCATTATTAAAATTATTCGCGAAACTGCGCAAACGCACGTATTTGCCGTCATGACACAGAGAATCACACCCATATCGCGCGATGGATATCGGACGACTAAATGGGTCGGGAAGGGGTTGCGAGAGCGAAGAGTAGCGGGCGGCGGGGGAACCGCTAGCGAGTCGCTCGCGCGCGGTACGATGGCGGCCCAAGCCGCAAGCGCAGCCCTGCGTACAGTGCACAAAAAATATTTTAATAAAGCGTTTTACTTTTACTTATGTGTAAATATTAAAATGATCAAAAAAAAAACTTCTTTTTTATGTGTTCGTTTTTCGATGCCGAGTATGTGGATGAAATTCTTGCAGTAAATTTTTTAACTCCTTATATTTTGCTTGTTAAGTTTTCGGCAGATTTCTATGTGATTTTGACCATTATTCTTTATATGCTCGCCATAATAGCTTCGAGATTGTTTTATTTGGTAAGTACCAAGAGCATATAAAATAAGGTCACCTGTGGTAAGAGTTGGAAAACGATTGACTTCTGAGTTTTCTGCGGTTATTGAACGGAATATAGCTCTGCGAGCATTTAGATTATTTGCAATTACATAACGGCTTAGATGGTTCTCCATATCGGACCTTTGGTATATCCCACTCAATATATCACTCACTTACCTGTGATCAGTCAGAGGTTGACCTAACGCATTGAGCATTAGCACACGCAATCTTTATTTCATTAAACAGGTGCGTCATTGCTCGGTTATTATTCGTGTGCCTTAATTGCTTAAACTTGCCTTTTTATGGTTGTTTTCCCGTGGCGTCATGGTTTGGTCTTGGTAGTAAAATCCATTTGTCAAAAAAGAAAAACAAAATATCTAAAAATGGCAGATTTGCAAACGTGAAAAACCAAAACTGAAAGCGATCTCAAATAGTAGTAGGTAATGTAGGTATTACAGCGCGAACGATTGACTGCGGGCCGGGCGGCCGGCGCGCGGTGCCATTGATGTGCGGTCTTTGTCCCTACAGCTGATGACTACCTACTCCTGAGTTAACGGAAAACAATACTTACCTAAAAGTTATTACAATTTTCCCTTCATACTTTTACGGGCTTAGGACCGTCATAAATACTTTTTTACCTACATCGTACAACTTACTGAACACGAAACTGTGAAACAAGTTTAACTTACAAAAAATAATTTTCTGATCGTGAAGTATTTACGCCGTATTTAAAAATTGGAATCAAATTATTTACAACGATTTTAATTAACTAAACTAAAATGTTCGCTATTTACAAAGTTATGTACTTAGGGTCAATCAGGGTAATTGTAAACGTTTTTGAAAAATACCTTTTGAACTAATAAACTTTTGGCTTTGTAAAAAAAAATATTGGCAGTTAGAAAAAAAGAGTTAATTACTTTGACTGTAAAGTAAATTATCTAAAAACTGCAACAGCAACCATTTGAACTGCGTCATTAGCCGTTTTGAAAATGAAGTGTTTACATTTGACCCTGGCTTTAAAACAAAAAATTATATTTTGGGGTAAATGTGAACACCAAAGGTAAGCCTACGTGATAAGTATTATAATGCTGCTATCTCGTTTTCACTGTTTTGAGTCTCATAAATGCAAAAGATTTTGTTCTGAGCGTCTACCATACAGGGGTAAATGTAAACAAATCATCTAGATTCGATATTTTGCATTGACTAAATTACGGGATGATTGGAAACATTTAATTGTTTTAAGGGAAATTGTAAACTAATTAAGGAAACATATACATTTTTAAAGGGGGTAAAAGAAAACAAAATATATAGAAGCGCTCTCTATTATTTGTTTTTAAATTAACTGCAACCATTTCATAAAATAATGCCTTAATAATCAAAATAAACAGAGTCTTCATCATCCATCAATATAAACTCCGTTTCCTTTTCATTCAAAGTAAGCAAATTTATGTTTTTCACAATCATAGTAGCTGGTATAGTGTCAATATCTTCGGTTGTGGCAAGAAATCTCGTATTATCATTTCTACCCACTTTTTTAAAAAACAAGACAGTATACACAGGATGTACACTGTCTCGTTTTTTGGTCTTTGACACTACTTTCCCGACAAAGTAGTCTACTTTTTTTTATCAACGTATCTTACGAGCACTGTATCATTTTCTTGATACTCTGCATACGCAGCAACAGGAATCTCATTAGATCTACTGCACCCGGCTATAGGGGATGCACGAGCTTTGCCTGAATCGTGTAATGTATTATCATTTTCGGCGGGAACAAGAGTTCACGACTATTCCGAAATAGTTACATCTGACTCTACTTCATCAATATCTGAGTCACTGTGTATGCTCATGTCTATTTCACTGTTACTACTGTCATCTGAATCAAATTTTCGTCTTTTGTTAGTCACTTTCATTTCTTTCTTCGTTTTAGTCTTTGTATTACCTTTTCTTTTTATTTGCTTGTTTACAGTTGGTTTTTTATTTTCCTTTTGTATATTCTTGCATTTTTTCTGTGTTTGATTCTTTTTCCTTAGATTTTTTTTTATCTTCGGCTTCTTTAAGTCTTTCTTTTACTTCTTGACTAGTTAAAACTTCTCCAAAAGCGCTTTGCTTTAATCGTGGTATTACTACTTTTCTTTTCTTTTCTGGAGTGGTACTGACCCCAAATATTTTTTCTAATGCTTCTTTATTTGGTGATTGGGTTGTTTCTGGTATTTGTTCTTCATTCAACACTGTTAATAAAATAGCATTGACTATCTTCGTTTTTGTTTGTTGGTCTGTTTGTGAATCTAGTGATATTTGTTTTAAAATATTATTTAACAGAGTCGAAGATAGTGTGGAGTCGGAATTTTGAATAATCTGCCGATGCTCTTTCTTTTTATTAGTGTCTGCAGTCTCTACATTTTGTTCGTCAATTTGCTGTTCCAGCTGTTGTATCCCTAATTCGTCCCGATTTGTCATTTCAAGCTCCGTGTCCTGCATAATCTCTGCTTCTATTGTATGTCCTATAATTTGGGTTTCATCTATTCCAGTCCGTATTATGCTTCCTGTATTCTCATCGATGTTTTCGTGCCCTTGCATTTGATGCATTGTTGTCTCTTGTAAATCTGTTTGTGTCATATCAATGATATTTTCTGTAGCAAGTCGTCTCAAATCTAGTTGAAATAATTCTTCCTGATACTCTTCTTCAGTAAGTTCAACATTGTTGTTCTCTTCATTTTTCAAAAGACTTCTATATAATTTTAAATCAATATCGTTTAATAGGTTTTTGGGGAATGTTGATGGATTTACAGGGTAAAGTCCTGTAGTAGTGAATCCCGATACTATATTTTGTGGCTTAAAAGCAATTGTATAGACTTCACCTAACAATTCTCCAAATTGTGCTCGGGACATTCTGCCTGTTCCTTTTCCCATTTGTTGGACTCCATGTTCGACTAATTTCTTCTCCCAAGCGTTTTTGACTGGTCCAAAGACGAATTTGTCGAGGGGTTGAATCCTATCTGTCATATGGCTTGGGAACTTCATTAGTACAATTTTAGCCTTATCAGCCTCTTCGATAATTCGAACACTGATATGGCTTGCATGTCCATCACACAGCAAAAAGGCTGTTTGGTGTGGTTCATTTCGTTCTTCACGTAATCTGGTTATAAATGCTATGAAAGATTTCATCAACCAGTTAAAAAAAACTGGTTCTTCCATCCATCCATTTTTTGAAGCTGCGTACAATGTACCTGGATAGGATTTATCTGATGTCCATCGTGCCTGCACAGCAGCGCCTTTAAATACAATAACGGGTGGCAAAACCCTTCCATTGGCAGATACACATGCAAGTACTGTCGTTGATTCCCTTCCTGAACCTCCAGACACTCGATAAAGAGCTTTACCTTTGTGACCGATAGCCCGTAATTTACTGGGATCGCTCTGAAAGCCACTCTCGTCGCAGTTATAAATGTACATGGGTTTTTCTTCCAAATTGTTCTCTTTTACAACGGCTTTTAGCATTTCATAAAAATCATACACAATAAACGGTTTCCTGGCATCCATCCGCAGTTTTTGTAGATGTTCAGGCTTTTTTAGTGTCAGTTCTGGGTGGCGTTTCATAAAACTTATGTACCAATCATTACCAGGTTTATTGTCTTTGAAATTATTCACAATGCTATTGCTATCAACATACTCCTTCACGAGGTTTTTTAGTTCGTCTTTTATAACGGGAAGGCCCATTTGTGCTCGAGTTTTAAGGCAAGCAATGTTCTTCCACGCGAGTTGGCAATACTTTTGAAACACCAGCACCCATTCTGTTAATGTCGACTTTTCTGCCTTTTATTCGGTGATAAATAACAGAGATAGGGACGTTATAGGCTTCTTCAGCTTGTCTATAAGTCTTCTTGTTTTCCTCTACATCCTTAACAGCCTTTTGTAAGTCCGTTAAGGTAAATTTTGTCTCTCTTTTTCGGATGTAAACGCGTGGCATTTTGAAAAAGTACCTGAAAAGGAATGTTTACGTTTACCCATCACCATGTTAGTAGCAGAAATGATAAGGGTTTACAATCACCCCACTGTTTACAATCGCCCCCAAACCCGTTTACAATTACCTCCACCCAGTATATCATATGGGAAAATGTAAACACTACTTTGCTGCTTGTTAGATTGATATTATTGTTGGAAAGCTTGAAAAATACAAAGATAATTCCATCAAAACAAAGCGACAAAAACAATCAACAACTTACCTATCAATGTACGCTGCCAGGCTAGACTAGACCCCTACCATAGGATTTCAAGTGCGCAGTGGAAGTGTGATAATCGTGGGGCTCTAGAGACAAGAAGTGGCGAGCGAAACTAGTCCGCCGTACGCGGAGCAGACAATCAAATCAAACAACTCACCTACAATACAAATAACAAATGAACTTACCTGGTGGTTGAAGGACACTGCTTCTGGGGTTACCTGGAGTTATGTATGTAAGTGAGTGTATATGTATCGTGTCGTGACGTTATGAGTATTCTCCTGGTAACTATCCGCTGCAATAAGGCTGGAGGCAATCACAGCATGCGGTCTTCAAATCACTCGTTCCAATAGCGTCACTTTGCTTAACCTTCAAACTATTTCAACAAGATATGTCCAAAACCCGTGTTATCACGTCAAATTAGGGGTTAATTACAATCACTACAATTGGGTCATGACAGATTGTCCACAAAACGACCGGGGTAAGGGATAACTTTCCAAAAGATCGCGAGATACAACCGGCGACGTGTTCCTTTCAACAACTTCAGTTTTAACACACGTAACCCGTATATTTTCAAATTGGGGTTATTTAACAATCAAAACAATAGGATCACGACTAATTATCCAACAAAACGATCGGTTTTAAGGGATTAATTTCAACAAAAAGGGGTCGAGACGCCAAGAGGACCCGCCAAATCCCAGAGCGTGAGTCAAGTGTCAAAATCAAACTGTCAAGTGACAGATGTCACTCCGTTCGGTACGCTCCGTTAGGCGCACAGATTAAACAAATAGATTGGGACTAAACAATCAACTTTTCGAACGAAATCTTTTACTATCAACTTCGTGCAAAAACTTGAAAACAATTTTTCTGCAGACAACTTTTCGTCACACTGAAATTGAGGCTACTTTTCTGACAGATGGATAAATTGACATTTCTAGTCATAGACAACAGATTAAAATAACGTTCCGTTTCATGACCGTCAACCTAAATACATTATTAAAAGTTTATTGGGAGTTGTTTCCAATCACCCCAGTTTACAATTACCCTGAGCGAGCTTACACTTCCCGGTAACGGAGTAATTGTTCGAAGTGCAAGCCACTGCGTTCGATACACAACCGGGCACGTTTTATTTGATTGTCTTTTAATTTTATTAAAGTGTCTCACTTCGCACCATATTAAAAGCGTCCACTATCGCAGGTACTAACGCGTCGCGAGTTTCATGTTCTTCCCGATACACTAGGCGCTTGAGCTCAGACCACAAGTAGAAGTCCAGCGGAGTCAGATCTGCGCTTCTAGCTGGCCAATTCACTGGCCCGCCGCGTCCTATCCAGCGCTGGGGAAACACCGAGTCCAGGTGCTCGCGCACGACGCGCTGTTAATGTGTCGGGCACCCGTCATGCTGGTAGTGCAGATTGTCCACGGGGACTGCGCGGAACTTCGTCAATAAGTTCGGGATAACATTACGTAACATTTCTAAATAAGTTGCACCTGTCAAGTATCCTGTTATGAAATGCGGTCCAATGAGTTGGCCAATAATTATGCCGGCCACACGTTAACACTAAAACGCACTTAATGCGCACACTCCCGAATAACATGTGGGTTATTAAATGACCAAAAATGTTCATTGCGCTGGTTGAACAGTGCCACTCGCGTAAAGGTTGCTTCGTCCGTCCACAAAATGTTAAGATTCTGATTATCAATTAACCACTGGCAAAAAGCTATTCTAAACGCGTCGTTTTCGTGTAGGGCATGAACTTTGAGAAAATGATATGGATGCAATCCTTCGCAATTGAGCACTTTCCAGACGTAATATTGGCTTACGCCAAACCTAGTCGCAGCCATACGCGTACTTCGACGAGGATCCCGTTCGAAATACTCGATGATCTCCTCGTCGAGCTCTGGTGAATACACGGCCGGTCGACCTCTGCCCTGTGCATGCACTGGTGTCTCGAACTGTCCATGGTCGAGTAGCCGCTATGTCGCCGCTACTATCGTCCGTGCCTGTGGGACTTGGGGGTTCAGAACCCCGCGAAGGCGAAGCGATCTCAAGTGTTGTGGCTCCACGTACAGTCGCCGTGCAGCATGGGAGTCGTAATTAGCCGTAGCGTACAGCTGCATTTTAGCGACGTACTCTAAATTCGAATAAACTTAATGTCGATTCATTTTAGCAAATCGCGATTTCGCACCCGACTGATCGAGCCGGGCGGCGGCGGCGGCGCCCGCGTCCCGGGCGGGAACTCCTTTGATGCGCTCGCCGCGTGCGGGCTAAATTATGCCGTATTACTACGCGCGACAGCTTATTTTGCTCTGAACATTTATGAACGCGCGGCACCGACAAAGGGTCTTTGTCGGCATCGGGCGGCGGCATGTGCGGTTTGTTTACTACCTACATTATGTCTAGTAGTATACTACTGTTTCGCACGCTTTCGAGTTGAAGCATATTTTTTTTAATTATTTTTTTGAAAATATTTTTTTTTTTTAATTTTTCTCTATGAATCGATAGTACTACTGAGGGCAAATCGCTCTGCCGCGGGAAAACATCCATTAAAAAATCAGCGTGTATTTCTAATATTGATGAGATACTGCACCAAGGATGGATGTGCTTGCACTAATTCAGCAGTTCATGGCATTGACGGTCTCCGGCAATTATTACTCCGATTTAAAGTGCGTTGGAACAACAAAAAAAGTGCCAATTCTGCCATATTATCACAACAACAAAATCCAACACGTAATGTTATCCAATTAAAGTAGCATTTCCAAGTTCAGATTATTAAGCCAAGTCGTCTATAAAATCACCAGGAGAAACTCTAAAAAAACACACGTTAACCACGAAGATAAAACAGTGAGTGCTTTGTTTGCCAATGTCTAAACAAAAAATACCATAAGTCCGGTTCGTGCACAGGTAAAAAATTCTTTAACTGTGATTGGCTAGTGTTCTAGCCATGATCTAGCTGTAACACATAACAATGAAACTAACTTCAAGAGTTAA
Organism: Aporophyla lueneburgensis; assembly: GCA_932294355.1. Taxonomy (NCBI): domain Eukaryota; kingdom Metazoa; phylum Arthropoda; class Insecta; order Lepidoptera; family Noctuidae; genus Aporophyla; species Aporophyla lueneburgensis. Next base: position 24,390,191 of record OW028735.1, read on the forward strand.
TTATTGAATTATTTAAAATGGTACAATATTTCATTTGTTATATTATTCTGTATCACTTTATTCACATCCGATAGTCTGCCGCCAAAAAAACAAAAGGCACCAATTTTACGCATTGTCTTTTGCATTAATTATGTGCGTGACAAATATACGAATAACGCGATTAGATTAGTACGGGGTCCATACCATAACTAAAAAGTTAAAAATAAAAACTAAAAAAAAAACAACAACCACTTAAAAAAACACTTCAAAGTGAAAAATTACTTTAATTTTGGAAGTCGGTGCCTTAGGATCTGTATTTAAGGTTTTTTTTCTGCTTCACCCATGTTCTCATTGCGCTCTACTTTTGTACACCAAATACATTTATCTTTCTTTGGCGTATGACAACTGATATTGTATTCATTGTTGAATATCATTCTGAAAACCGATTCTCCGACAGGTTGCCTATCATTAATTACTATCACACTGTTTCTGATTAATTCTATACAAATTAGTAACGTTTTTGAGTTCCTGAGGAAGGTATACCCTACTTGATCGTTTCCGGGTGTAGTGCGAAGGAACTGCAGGTAGCTTTCCAAAGAATATCTTCACATATTCTTTCTCATCGCTAGAATATTAATTGGCAAGAATACTGCGTGTCCTCAAGTCATTTTGGGCCATACCTACTTTAGAATGCGACTGAGTGTACAGTAAATTTTTGATGTGATATAGAGCTGCGCCACAATAGTTCTCATGTCTAGAGCCGTCCGTATACACTCAGTAAAAGTCAAAATATTTTTGATTTAGAGACTTACAACATATTGATCTTAAATTATGTATGTTATAATGATGTTTAGGTTTATCAACCGAATCTAAACTAGGCTTTACAATACGTGATAAGTCCATATTGCTGACCCAAGTATCCATGGAGAACAGGCCAATTTTACTACTGCAGTACATTTATGTTCCTGCTTAAAGACATCGTGAGACACGACTAGCAGTGATTTTCCCTTATTATCACACATACCCTGAAGTTTATCCAATATGCATATTAAAGAAAAATCGTAACACTTCGATTTTAAATAGAACTTATCAGCTAAATACCGGCCGCTAATAAAAAGAGGAGGCAATATCAATTCTTTTTGAAGGTCATTCGGCAAACATAAATGGCAAAATGTTTGTTCTAGATATCTTTTATATGGACTCCAGTCTGCTTTGCTAAAATTCCTTTTAATAACTGAACTGAGGTATGCGGTACAATACGTTGAGATTTGATCATTAAATGGTCACTACCAAGATTTTCATTTATAACGGTCCAATTAATGTTAAGCGTAATATCTGTAGAAACTAGTGATATATCCCGAGAAGTCTGTTGCAAGTTGTTATCAACTAACCGAACTCGCGTATGTGTCCCATCGTTCAAAGAAAAAAAGTTGCTCTCCACAAGCGAGTCGTGAATAAGACTGCCCCTGTGGTCAGTCTTATAAGACCAACTGACGTGATGGGCGTTAAAATCACCCAGAATTAAAGTTTTGGATGGTCATAATAATAACAGGCTATCTTAATCCTGTTGAGTGGTAACAATTCTACTTGGACAATAGACAGCAACAATATTTTCGAACGGATCACAGTTAAGTAATTAAACGCACAGTACCTCGATACCGTTATTATTCACGTGAACGCGTCTCTGCTGCACTTTAACAGATTTGTGTACTATAATAGCTACACCGCCGCGCCGTATGAGTTATCCCGGTCCACGCGATGAACCACTAACTTTAAAATTACTTTCTGGCTCGAGCCATGTCTCACTAAGGCCTCTGCCTCGAATATTGTGGGCAGCGGGGCGGAGGCGGCGGCGGTGCGGGCGCGGCACGGTCTAATAAATACGTAAATCAAATGGACCGGCCCTCGAAAACAGCGGCGCGGCAGCGGCGCGGGGGCGGGCAACAAGCGGTGCACTTCAGTCAAGCGATGACCGCCCGCGCGTCTGCATTGCAGTGTTGTACAATTAATTTTAGCTAGCTAGCTTCAAGAATATAGTTATTTTTTTTTATACTCATTCTTGTGTAGTCGTAGAATTTCTCAGGACAATGTCTCTAGTTGACGACGCTGGAACCAGAGTGATCTAGGGCACAATAGTATGTTTCTGAGAAAATGAAGGAAATGCGTTACGCGTTATTATTGGAAATCTGTAAGCTTTTTATTATTATTTTTTAGTTATATGTACTTCTAATGAGTTTTAAATAAATATTAAAATAACAATTTTTATCAGTATGAGTTATTTATTAAAACTAACATTCTTAATTTTACAAAAAAAAAAAAAAAATCACTTAGATCACTATGGCAGTTCACAAATTTAAAAAAATATGATAATAGTGTAAGTTTTCACTTTGATATTGTAAGAAAAAAACACATTAATCATCACCAAATACAGCAGGCAAAAAATTTTCATCTTTTGCTTCCTGATAGCCGCCTCTTCTAGGAACATGTGGTATGGTCAAGTAAAACTGACGATGGATAGGAGGTACAAAATTTAGAGTTTTTCTTATATCTTGCATTTTTGATACGATATTAGTCTAGTTTCAGGGGCTTTTTCTGGTATATAATTCTTTGGGTTACAAAAGACAGTTTCAGAATCCATATCATTTGGTTTCAAATCAACCGTTTCATATGTTTCCGTGTGGTCATCATTGTACCTAAGTATACTTGAACCTTTACAAAACTTTATCTTTCGCATGTTAGAAATTTTTGCGCCTTCTCTTAATACAACCTGATAATCTTTGAATAGTGTTGCGAGGCTTTCAAAATCTAGAAACTTATTTTTCATATCTCGCACAGTAAAAGGTTTTTGTTTTCTGCAGTCTCGGACAAGCTTCATCCAATCTTCTGGTGTATAGATATCAGTCTTCTTTTTCAGCTCTCGACTTATAAAAGAGAAGTCTGTGTCGTTAGGCAGGTAAGTATGGCCACTGACGAGATAATGCATGGTTATCGTTTCTAGATATGGCGATTTATTAACCAGAAACATCATAAAGTGTAGAACATTCCAGTTTCGGTTTTGACCGGAGCAACAGTCGCTAAAAAAACACAATGATTTGACAGTGTCCGGCACGGAATCTTCTAGAAAGTAATGAAGTGACGACATAATTTCTTGCGAGCCTCTGGCCTCACAATGTTCTGGCCACATATTCATGAGAACTTTTTCTCCTTCCTTAGTATAAGCATGAATACCAAAGTTCAGCATTTGCAGTTGTCTTAAATAATAGACCTCACCAGTATTTAAATAAGGAAGAGGTAGGGTTCGTTCCAGATCAAAAGTAGCTACTAATAACGATTTATCAGTTTTGACTTTACCTTTACAGTCGTTTAATATGTTTCTTACTTCGCCTGCAAGTTTAATATGCTGATCTTTTTGTACCCTTTTAGCTAGGCATGTTTCTATATCTTCTTCCGCCTTTATTGATATCTCGAGCATATCACAGGTTTTACAAGTATCTGCCTTAGGGATATAGAAATGTAAATTAAACTCGGTTATAAATACTTTGACGGTAGGCACTCTTTTTCAATATTGGTTAGCAGGTGCATGTTGTCCCCTCTTATCTCTTTCCGCTATTCCAGAAACAGACTTTTTATTGCGTAATGCATAATCTAATCTTTTGTTAGATATTTTTATGACCTTTAAAAAGAAACTTTTGCAAACTCTTTTGTCCAACAGCATGAATTGGCGTACATAATTTATGCGGCTAGAATTTTGAGCATTTTGTCTTTGCTTACGGCGTTTTGGTTCTAAAGTCTTAATGACGCTGCACAACCATGGTGTTTGAGCATCCCATGAGGTGAGCTGATAAAACATTACGTGTATTGCTTCTTGATTTTCAGGTGGAACCTGCTCACTGCATTTGAACCTACAGTTGCATACAACTGGTGTAAATACTTTAGCCGGGACAATATTACCTCGTACGTTGCAATATTCTTGGCCTGCAGTTCTTTTTCGCTTCCTTATATTCTTTGCCCAATTGTCGAAATTTTGAACTCTTTTTCTTCCTCTGACAGGTTCATCGGAATCTGGATGATTTATTTCCCCCAAGTTACCTATAGGACCCTCTGGATCTCTTCTTTCTTCATTATCTGTAAAGAACGGCATAAGCTGTAACCCAAGCCCAAGCCAGACTCAAACATGAAGCAAAAACGCCACAAACGAGTATTTGCTTATAAAAATAGGTTATATTATGGAAGTAGTTTATTATTGTATAGCCTTCTTCGTGCTAATTGATAAAAAGAACGTAAGTGTAAGTCAAGCAACAATTTTTGAAAAAAGTATGATTCTGAAATCGAACTGCAAAACTGCAAACAAAATAAAAGTAAAATCTCTGGAGCCTTTAATATTCGACAACAATACATACCTTCACTGTCTTCTAATTCTGTGGAACTTTCTACATTTTGCTCTGGATGGTAAGAAGAATGATCACTTGAAAAATTTTTAATTACTGAAGTCGATGAAGATGGCGGCGGCGAAGATAGCAATGCCATATTCACTATACTTTTAGCTCTGTTTGTTTAATACCAGATGGTATCGGAGGTAGGTTGACCTGAAGGTACACTAGCGAGAATTGTAAATAAAACCACTGTGTACTGATCTGATCTGATAGCTGATTTAATAAAAATTTTTTTTTTTTTTTTTTTTTTGTGGGGCATCTCGTAGTTAATCCTGAAAAGATTGTGACTACTTAAACGGATTGGGGCCCGGCGAGTTCTAAAAAGTTACCTTTTTAGGCCTCCAGCCGGGATTTAATAAAAAAAAAAAAAAAAAAAACACTTTGCTTATGTACTAATTGCGGTAACGAAACCATAGCCAGATCTAAATCGACTCTAACGCCATCTATCGAGCGGGCAGGAAGCTGTACAAATAATTGAGTCGTAAACATACCGCCCACCAAGGACGTTACTGACGGAACGTCCTTCTAAACTGAAATAAGGTGGCACTACGAAAGTAAGTTGAACTAAAATCGACAAGCTATGGTTCATACATATAATTGTAACTATAAATAATACTCAATTTTAATGGCTACAAAAATGTTACATTAACTTAGAGCTAAACATTACTTATTCTAGGTTGTAAAAAGATGTACTTAAAACTATAAAATTGTAAACAGTGTAAAGAAACTTAAAACATGTACATAAATTGATTTTTCACAGTTGATCTAAAGTTTAAAACGTAAAAATAGTTGTATAAATTGATTCTAACAGAATAAAAAGTGTAAATTCGTTGTAAAATCATGATTTAAATAAAATGTATAAACAATAAACACAATACATTGTCTTATTCGACTACAGGTAAAATACATATTTTTGATGTTGGCCTTTTGATTGTTGAGGATTTGGTGCGTAACGTGACGACACGGGTGATGTTATCATCACCAGGGTGTTTTTGTACAATCCTACCCATTAGCCAACGACTTGGCGGCAAGTCGTCTTCCTTGACTAACACAATGTCTCCATCAACTTGGGAAGACCATTTATAACGATTCATCAAAGTAACGAGATATTCATGAGACCAACGTCTCCAAAACGACTGAAGCATTCGTTGAATGAATTGACAGCGGGATAAATAATTAATATTGGAATCTTCGTACTTGTTATCTGGTACATTCACTAAGGACTCTCCAATTAGAAAATGTCCAGGTGTTAATGGTAACGGTTCACCAGGATCATCAACGTTAACTGTGCTCATAGGTCGCGAGTTCAAGCACGCTTCTACCTGGCTGAGGAGTGTCGTCAGTTATTCAAATGTGAGAGTCGCTTCACCGATCACTCGTTTCAAATGGAACTTTGTAGACTTCACTCCTGCTTCCCAAAGTCCGCCAAAGTTAGGACTGTGAGGAGGAATGAAGTGCCACTCCGTACCATTGGCTTCGAGATGCTCGGCTATGGTTGACTGGATAGCTTTCAACTGCTGCAACTCCCTGGAGGCACCTACAAACGTGGTGCCATTGTCACTCCACAGTTTGGCACAATGACCTCGTCTCGAGACGAAACGTCTAAACGCCGCTAAAAAGGCTTGAGTGCTCATATCACTCACTGCTTCTAAATGCAGTGCACGAGTGACCATGCATACAAATAGGCATATATAGCCTTTATATGAACGATGGCCACGACCTTTCGCCGTCCTCACATTGATTGGACCAGCATAATCAACCCCGCTATGTAAGAATAGTCGAGCTGGGGTGCACCGAACAGCTGGTAGTGAACCCATAAATTGTTTTTTAATATTGGCTCTTTGCCTGGCACATGTCACACATTTGATGACATGGTGTTTGACCAAATTTCTGACTCCTAAAATCCAGTAAGCCGTCCTCAAGTAATTTATCATGAGCTGAAGGCCGCCGTGAAGGGTTTTATGGTGTGCGTCAGCTATGATGAGCCGAGTCAGATGACTGGAGTGAGGCAGGACTATCGGGTGTTTCATTTGTTCGCTTAGTTCTGATTTTTCCAGTCTACCTCGAACTCTCATAATGTCCTTATCATCTAAGTAGGGGCAGAGTGACCTTAATGAACTGGTTTTAGTTTTTAGATAGCCTTTGTCCTTTAGTTCCTTATATTCTGTTGTAAATAGTTCCTTCTGTGTTTCCCTAATACAACATTCGAGTGCAGCATCTAATTCTGTTTTTTGTAAGTATGCTTTTCTGTATACTTTGTTCTCCTTTAAAAATCTTCGGCAGTATGCGACAATCCTAACCAATCTTCGTAACTGAGAAAATTGACTGAAAAACAGATTGTTTGGAATGATCGCTACATGTGCCTTTGCTGACTCTTCTAAATCTGTACTGCAATAATTATTTGCCCTATTATAAATTACGTTTGATAATTTAAGAAATGATGGTCCAGAAAACCATATATCGTTTTCTAGCAGTGAACTGGGAAGTATCCCTCTAGAGGCGTAGTCTGCTGGATTTTCTTTAGTGGGGACGTGAAACCATTGCGACGCTTTCATCGAGGTCAGTATTTCAGACGTCCTATTGGCCACGAACGTCTTCCATTTACTTGGGTGGCTATTTATCCAGGCCAACACTAGAGTGGAATCTGTCCATGCCTTGACCTTGTCTTGGGAGATACCCAAGACCTCAGACGTTTGAGACAGTATCTGTGACAGCAAGAATGCTCCGCAGAGCTCTAACCGTGGAATACTTATCTGCTTTACTGGTGCAACCCTGGTCTTGGCAACTAGCAAAGACACTCGAACATTGCCATCTGCGTCTACAATCCGCAAATAAATCGCAGCTGCGTACGCTGTTTTCGAGGCGTCACTAAAACCGTGAAGTTCCAGATAGTCGCTAGACTTGGTACCAAGCCAACGAGGAATCCGAACCTTGGTGAGTAGCAGCAACTCCTCACGATATGAACTCCATTCATTTATTAAGTCGTTGGTTAGCTCCTCATCCCAACCAACACCTGCAAGCCACAATTTCTGGATCAATACTTTCGCTAGAACCACACTAGGGGCTAACCAGCCTAATGGATCAAAAAGGCGTGCTATTACAGAAGTAATGGATCTTTTAGTTACAGGTGCGGTTGTCGGCTGCGGGAGATTCACCATGTACTGGAAGGTGTCTGCGCTGCAGTTCCAGGTAAGTCCTAGAATTTTTATGGTACTATCTAATTTTATTACTACTCCCTTTTCTTCGTGTTCTGTTTTATTTGGTTTGTTGTACTCTATTGCTTGTGTCATGTCCTGTATGTTTTTGTGCTTATTTGTGTTGTCCTTGTTCATGTTGTCCTCTGTCCTAATTTGATCTGTTTGTCCTTTCAATGTATAACTTTCTAATTCCTGTATCCTATCTACTATTTCTTGGTTGTTACTGTTCCATTTTTGCAGCGTGAACCCACCCTTTTCCAGTAATGTTGTCATTTGCCTGTAGATTTCCAGGCCTGCTTCCACGTTAGTACAACCGGTCATCAGCATGCGTAGCATGACCACCGTAGAAAGGAGTATTGTCGACGGACGATAAGACAAAGTAACGTTTCGGGTACACAGTACGACAGCAGCAAAGTAGAAAAAGTCAACTGCACTTTTGATGTGAAACATCTATCTATAGGCGAGGGTAAACCTAAATTTTGGCATGGTGAGCGTGGCCACGCACAGTGGCCCATGCTGAAAATTAGTGGACCTAGGCAACAAAGTTTCAATATCGATGCGATTTTTTTTTGATGTGATAATTAACATAATTAATATATAATTAATACGTTATTTTTGATTATACCATATTTATTTCCTTTCGTAAAGCATGCTTTATAAATATTACCTTTACAAAATATTTTTTTGTTTTGCTTTGTGTCGCAGGTTCGCTAGGTTCAGCTACACTTCTCAAGGTTAACCCTTGGATGGGTGACCAATTAATTTATGTGTGGCGTTTTGTCGCAGGTTCGCAAGGTTAAGCTGCATTTCACAAGGTCAGCCTTTGGATGGGTGACCATGTAGTTTTTGTTTTGCCTTGTGCCGCAGGTTCGCTAGGTTAAGCTACACTTCTCAAGGTCAGCCTTTGGATGGGTGACCATTTACTTTGTGTGGCGTTTTGTCGCAGGTTCGCTAGGTTAAGCTGTACTTCGCAAGGTCAGCCTTTGGATGGGTGACCATGTAATTTTTGTTTTACCTTGTGTCGCAGGTTCGCAAGGTTTAGCTGCATTTCGCAAGGTCAGCCTTTGGATGGGTGACCATTTACTTTATGTGGCGTTTTGTCGCAGGTTCGCTAGGTTAAGCTACACTTCTCAAGGTCAGCCTTTGGATGGGTGATCATTTACTTTATGTGTGGCGTTTTGTCGCAGGTTCACAAGGTTAAGCTGCATTTTGCAAGGTCAGCCTTTGGATGGGTGACCATGTAGTTTTTGTTTTGCCTTGTGTCGCAGGTTCGCTAGGTTAAGCTACACTTCTCAAGGTCAACCTTTGGATGGGTGACCATTTACTTTATGTGTGGCGCTTTGTCGTAGGTTAGCAAGGTTAAGCTGTACTTCGCAAGGTCAGCCTTTGGATGGGTGACCATGTAATTTTTGTTTTACCTTGTGTCGCAGGTTCGCTAGGTTAAGCTATACTTCTCAAGGTCAGCCTTTGGATGGGTGACCATTTAGTTTGTGTGGCAAAATCTGTTCACCCAGTCGAAAGTTATGAGGTAACAAACATTAAAAAAATACAGTCGAATTGAGAACCTCCTCCTTTTTTTTAAGTCGGTTTAATATAATTCTGAGTCGAATCATGTCGAAGGGTACATTTTATAAAAAGTGCAGTTGACTCTTTCTACTTTGCTGCCGTCGTACTGTGTACCAGAAACGTTACTTTATCTATTCTTTAGTCGATAAAAACCTTTGCTACGGTGGTCATGCTACGCGTGCAGGTCGTCCATGTAGAAGCAGTTCAGAACCATATCGGCAGCCAACTTGTAAATTTTACCTTCATCGTAGGCAACTTGATGTAGTGTTCTAACCGCTTGGTATGGTGCCGATGCCGTACCAAAGGTAACCGTCACCAGCTCGTAGTCCTTGATTTCGGTTTCAGGACTGTCTCGCCATAATATGCGCTGGAACATTGCGTTTTCTTCCGAAATCCTGACCTGTCGGTACATTTTAACAATTTCCGCTACCAGTGCTATGGGATGAAGTCTCCATCTTAACACAGTGTGTCTTAAATCAGACTGCAATGTAGGTCCTACCATCAACGTGTCATTGAGTGAGACTCCATTGCTGTTCTTCTCGGATGCGTTGAAGACAACACGTACCTTCGAGGTTATTTTGTCTTCCCGGATTACAGCGTGGTGAGGTAAGTATACCGCCACTTCTTTATCATTCTTGTTTATTTGTCTCATATTTGTGTCCTAGTTGTAAATATTCTTCTATTACCTGCTTGTATCTTTCCTTTAGATCTGTATTTCTTTCTAGCCTTTTTTCTAATGACTTAAATCTTTTTTCAGCGATAGCACGAGAGCCTCCACCTTTACAAGAAGGATTTTCATCGCGAAAAGGTAGTCTCACTACATACCTTCCACTGCTATCCCTTACTGTAGTTTTAGTATAAAACTCTTCACACTTATTTTCTTCAGGGGTTAGAATCTTCTTTGAACTAATTTCCTCTCCAATTTCCCAAAATTTTCTTAATATTTCGTCTTCATTAACTTGTGCATGCAACACATTAAATTTAGGTGCTCGTTTAGATGTGTCCTTACTGACTGCACCGGACAGGATCCATCCTAGAGTAGTGATCTGAGCAATCAGAGTGCCTGACGGACTCTTCACCATGCCTGCCTCAATAATGCAACTGTAAGCATCAGCACCCAGTAAAACATCTATTTTATTGGGAGTGTTGAACTCTGGATCGGCAAGCTGCAGCGTGTTAATTCTTAACCAATCTAAAGTAGTGTCGATTCTACACTCAGGTAAGTACGATGTAATTTTATTTAGTACGTAAGCATTGACTTTCAGATTAAAGTTTGAATCTACCCGAGATTGGATATTCAAATGTACCATGTATGTTACCATGGTTGAACTATAGACCACCAAGACCTGAAATAGTTCCTTGAATAGGGATTTTTTTCAGGCTGAGTAGCTGAACTGTGGCCTCTGTTACAAAACATGCCTGTGAACCCTGATCGATTAAGGCTCGAACAGTTTGAAATTCACCACAGCGTGACTCGGCTTTTATTAGCGCTGTGGCTAATAAAACCTGTCTGGGCTTGGGAATATTACCTGTCGATAGGCACGAAACAATCGGACTTGTATTAGGTGAGCTAACACTGTCGATAGCCGATGGTGTCGACGGTTGGTCCCTTTTGTCTGACTCAGGACCTAGATGCAACAGTGAATGATGGCGCCTTTGACAAACCTTACATGTGGTAGGTTTTTTACATTCAAAAACAATGTGATTGCCACCTAAACAGTTATAGCACATTTTATGTTTTGCTACAAAATCACGTCTAACTTCAACTGCCTGTTTTGAGAATTTCTTGCAGAAACAAAGTTTGTGTCCTTCGGAGCAGAATTCACATCGTATTGATGAACTCGTCGCCAACATTGCCTTTGGAGTATGAGCAGATGAACCTTTACTATTATTGTTGCTCTGATGAACTGGTGCTCTTTTAGGCTCTAAATTCTCTAACGCACGAAACCGATTTTCTATAAAAGTTTTAAATTGGTCGAAAGTTGGTAAGTCATTGTTGCAAATACTAAGCTCCCATTGTTTACGCGTTTCGTTGTCTAGTTTAAAGGTAACAATGTGTATTATAATGATATCCCATGTACTCACGTCTATCTTCAAATTACTCAACGCATTAATACAATCGCACGTGGTGTTAAGGAATTCTTTTAAAGCTGTTGCTGATTCCATCTGCATACGTTTTTGACCAAAAAACCTCCTAAGAATACAATTAGTTAAGTATTTCTTATTGCTATAACGCTTCTGTAACTGACTCCAGCATTGAGTATAATTAGCATCAGTTACAGGAGTATGACGTATTAATTGCTCTGCTTCGCCAGTTAGGTGACCTTTTAAATAATGGAGCCTTTGCACATTATCTAAAGTATCATTTTTGTGTACTAATGATGTAAAAAGATCATGGAATGTTGTCCATTCATCATATTTTCCTGAGAATATTGGAATGGATATTTTGGGCAATTTTACAAAAGAACTACTCGATTTGTTTATACCAGTTGAAGCATTATTGGTTTGATGTTCAGAATCCTTAGTTAATCGAATTTTATTAAAAGCTGTTTTCATTAAACTTTTATAAATGATATAAGTGTCTTCTGTCGCATCATAGGTATCAACCACTTTCTGTACAATATCTTCTGCTTTATAACGTTCATATAATTTAGTGTTATTTTCTTTAAACAATGCCCAATCCCTTTCCAATAATTCTTGCCTTGTTTCTATGTATTCGAGCGTTAATCTATCTTTACCACATTTCTTAAAATTTGTCAAACCCTTTGTTATAACATTCTGTTGATCTTTTAAAACGTGAATTAATCCTTCCATTTTAAAATTGATAAATGTAGGTACTCAATAAATAAATCGAATGCGTGTAAAAATTGATTTTAAGTTGATCTAAGTTTTATAAACACAACAAATGTATAAGTTGATGAAAACAATATAAGTAAGTATACAAATGAATAACAATGTTCTCAAAAGAGATAAAATAGGCAAAATTTCTGAGTGTTGCAAATTTAAGCTGTAAAATATAAGTTCATAACAGCTGACTAAAATTTTCTAAGTTGTACAATTTTATCAAACGAAATAATACAAATCCTAAATCACTACTTAAAATTTTACAAGTGTTTTGTAAAGACAAAATCTGGTGGAAATCGGGTATAGGTTCCCCTTTCCCCCGTTTTCTATAAAATATTCTAAGTCCTTATTCTAACATGCACACAAATTGATAATAAACTAAAGAAACTTAAAATCTTACAAGTCCAAGAATACGAAATAATTTTCTAAGTTGAAACTTCTTCACTATTTCCTTAAGTTTAATTTCTCTTTGGAATAGAGTTCAAAATCGTTTGACTCGACTTGTTTGTCAAATTCGTGGACACTAAAATAAATAAAATGTACTCACAAAACTGCACTTCACACAATCACCGTTTTCAACTTGCAAGTGGCGCCCTCTGTGGCCGCTATTTGAACTGCGCCTGTCACGTCGCGTAATGGCTGCGCCTGCGTCACCTTGCTGTCATGTTGATCTGAGAGTGGCGCCCTCTGTTGCCACTCCTTGAACTAGTCCGGCAATGCTGGCTGGCTCAGCTCACCGCCAATGCTGGGCGAAGCTGTCGCCGCTTGTGCGGAGGACCGTGTACCTTTCTGCAGCGATCCACTGCAAGTACACGGGACGGAGAAGCGGGCTATCGGTAGCCCCACTTCTATCAAAAACTGTCCAAAGACCCGGCTCGTAGGACCAATGTTTAATACCAGATGGTATCGGAGGTAGGTTGACCTGAAGGTACACTAGCGAGAATTGTAAATAAAACCACTGTGTACTGATCTGATCTGATAGCTGATTTAATTTTTTTTTTTTTTTTGAAGGACATCTCATTGTTAATCCTGAAAAGATTGTTACTACTTAAACGGATTGTGGCCCGGCGAGTTCTAAAAAATTACCTTTTTAGGCCTCCAGCCGGGGCTTATTATACTTAAAAACTAAAGCGAAAGCTCTAAGGGTTACCCCGAGGGGGGTATGAACCTCGGCTTAGGCAATCGCTGGTAGGGTCAGCCAGATCCACCCAGATCCAGCCAGTCCCTTGCTGCCCAGCAAGGGACTGGCTGGATCTGGGTTAAATTATTTTGGGACTAATTTAAAGCTAACGGCGCAGCATCGCGGGCTGGCTCTTGCAAGGGTCGGGAGGGACTGTTAAGTCGGGGTCAACAACCCATCTACATATTATTACACATCTTGTTCTATTGGCTTCTAACGTACACAGTTGGGTTTCATTCTCTTGAACGGACGAAGGCGTGTGAACGGAATAATTACATGTTCCTTGTAATAAGGGCACTGAGTCTCTAAAGCCCCTATCCAAAATAAAAACGTCATCAGCCTGAAAGTATTGTCTCATGGGACTGTTTTCCTCGCTAAATTCATTTATCATTATTTGTGCGTCTGAGGTAGTTGCTGGATAGGGGCCCAACACATCTACAATGTAACCATCACAACAGACAATTAAAAATGGTTTTACAAGGTTCCTATATTTGTGAAGTGAATAAGTATTTTTCTGATATGTATAATTTGAACTTTTTTGGATATAAATATAGGTTCCATCCAAAATAACAATAGGCCTTCTTTCTTCGCCTCCAAAAAGCCCATTTGGAATAATTAGATTTCGAGATGAGATTTCCTCACGACTAATATGATTTAACCCAAGATGCCCAGGCACGAAATCTTGGTTTAAGATTTCTCTCACTTTTCCCATAAGTCTTTCTAGGGTACTCCTAGGTATGTTTAATAATGATGAAATCCTTTCGTCACTGTCTCCAGTCCTCAATTTCATTAAATATGCAGCAAGAGCAGTTTTACCTCTGTGCATTGATGATATTCTGGGTACTTCTCTAATTATATTTAAGACATTTTCTACTGATAGGCCAAACCAGTAATGGACTATTGAACTGTCCATATTCTCTATATTTTCGAAGTCTAAATGAACTGACTGCGACTGTTTTAATAAATCAGTAAAGTCTTCTATTTGTCTTGCTGTAAATGTATGGATTGGATTTTCTACGTCAGTTAGATCATTTCCAAAAATATTAGACTTATGGTAATTACATATCCTATTTGTTGGAGAAACATAATAATTAAAATCAATAAACAATCTTGCCCGTAAACATGCAGGCACAGTAAGCCTGTCTGGATGATTGCATCTAGGATAAAAGCAGTACTGCTGGCTGATTGGAGCCCTGATATAATTTGGCAGATATATAGTTGCTTCAGTAGCTGGTTCAGCAATAGTACTAATTCGTTCAGTGTCTACTTCTTCAGTGCTGGCAGCTTCGGTGTCAACAGCTTCATTATGGGGTGATTCTGAGGGTAGTGGTTGAGTTGAAGTAGACGCCTGTGTGAATTGAGGCATTGCTCGTCTTGCTCGAGTCCAACAAGAATGGAAAATGAGATCCGTTGAGGCTAGCTGAAATTAAACAAATGTGCTCGTATATTAAGAGTCTAATATTCCATAAACTTTTGAGGGAGGCCTTATATTTTCTAAGTAACAATATCAGAAATCCTAGGATATCTCTTATGTTCAATTACAGGTAGCACATAGCACCTAACGCAGAATGTAGAAATTAAAATGTCTATAGCACTCACCTGCCGTGGTATAATCCATTCTGCAATTATAGGTCTTATTTGTATGTCTCTTGTGCCTGTATTACTTTGATAGATATGATGAAAGCGCCTTCTTAATACAGATTGCCCACAGTTTACACATATTTGTCTATGCCCAACACTTCGTTCTTGTGGAGCAGAATGCTGTTGTGTATTCCTTGCCAACATCCAACATTGGTGACACACCAGACTATTATCTGAAACCTATTTGCATACTGTCATAAAAAGAATTTATATCTATTAACATACTGTAGCATAAAAAGGTATAAAGAACCTATATGATCCTATAATGTTCCCACTGCTGAGACACAGGCCTCATCTCGATGAGAGGGAGTGAGCCATAATCCACCATGCGGGCCCAGTGCCGGTTGGTAGATGTCACATGTCTTCGAAATTTTCGTTCTAAGACGTGCTGGTTTCCTCACGATGTTTTCCTTCACGGTTTTGAAAGCAGCGGCGATGAAATAATTTACACCAAGTAAAGCGCCTGCTTGGGTTCGAACTCACGATTCGTAAGTCGCGGCCGCTACCGCTGGACCTCCACTGCTCCTCTTTAATTAGTTTGAGACCACAAACTACTACAATAAAATTATTTCTATGATTTCCTTGTCACTAAACAAACGAATTAACATCGAATTATTCAATTCTAAATCGATCTTACATAGCTATGTAATATAAGTTACTGAGTATGTATGTACCTTGTATTTATTATTTATTTATTTATTTAAACTTCTCGCACACAAAAAAAAAGGTACAAAGGCGGACTTAATGCCTTAGGCATTCTCTACCAGTCAACCAAGGGTGGTGAAGAGATTACATGGCAGGTATACATGGCTTGTATGTTCTTATAGTAACTTACTTGTTGTGGTGCAATCCATTGCTGTAATATAGAACGAACTTCCACATTGCTTAACGTAAATCTCTTAATTCTACGTGTATCTATGCCACAGTTGACACAGAGATGGCTCCATGGTAAGCTGGTAAGATCGTGTAAATCAGGTTCCATATTCGTGTCAGGTTCGTCGTGTGAAGCAGGTACGATATCCATTGGCAAGCCGGTGTCGTCGTGGGAGGCGGGTACAGAATCCAGTGTCAACCCAAGGTGGTCATCAGGAGCGGTTACAGGGTCCATATTCGTAATCAAAGTCGTCGGAAAATCAAATAAAAAAACGCAGTAGAATCACGAGTCGCAAGAACACACACAACACCGAAAAAAATGTGAAATGTCAATCAGTTGTCAATTACGATTTTTCATTGACATAGGGATGCGATATGAGATCGATTTATCGAAAAATCTGTAAATATTTTTTTTTAAACTGGGAAATGGACAAATATATTTTGTGTTTCTAAAGAAAACAACAAACTCGAAGCAACTATATAATAAAGAAAGGTTTTCCAAAATCTATTTTTGGTAACTGGTTTTATTTATTGTATCGATTTTTTCAGTAATGGGTGGCATCCCTACTTGGACAGGATTGACAATCGACCGGAACTGTTAGATAAGATAATAAACGATTGAATGTTTTTATTAAATCGGCTTTTAGTTCCGGAGTTTTCATAACAAATAAGTAATACCAAAATTTTAGTTACCAAATGGGTTTTTTTTTGTATTTACCACATTGATGGGCAAAACATGGCCAAAAATGGGCCTTTCCCTTTGGCTCATATAGTGAGACTTACAATCAATCAATCAATCTTTATTTGTGAACATAGGTATTACAATAAAGTTCTACATTTTATGTCGAGCTCTATGTCCAACCAATGAAATTGGTGTACAAATACATATTTTAGGTTTTCTTAATAAACATGCTGAATTTATACAAGAAAAAACACGTTGGTGTAGAAAAATGTTAACTATATGTTTTAAGAATAATTTATAATTTATTTTTACATGCATGTCAATAATAAAATTTAGTAATGTCATATTTATTATAAGAAATGTGGAACTGAATTGAATGTATTTTATTAGCCAATAATTAATAAATTATATTAACTTATTTTTACATGCATGTCAATGGTAAAATACATTAAAGGACTGGTAATGTCATATTTTATCATTTAAAAATTCTTCGATGGAGTAATATGTCTTATCCATTAGGAATAAATACAGTTTACTTTTGAATTTACGGACACTATCTTCACTCCTTATACATTTTGGTAATTTGTTATAGACCTTCGGAGCCATCACAAAGATACTGTTTCTGTACAGCGCAGTACTAGATCCAACAGTCTGTAACCGATCACAACGGCGCTGACTTTTTTTTTTATTTTTGACGAACATACACGTTTCATAGATGTACATCGACGGCATAGTCAATATGTTCGTGTTATTAAAAAAGGGTTTGCAGCTGTCTGTTGTCTTTAAATTATGTATAGCTCTTATGCACCTTTTTTGGCACTAAAATACCATATCTTCTCAATGTTGAGGCTACTAGACCATGATACGCCGCTAAGACTGTTGGTCGATTGGCCGTTTTACTTAACATATGTAAAGCATAGGAATGTTGGTTTAGCTTACTGCATACTTTGTCAATATGTGAATTCCATATTAAAGTATTTTCTATGTTTAGTCCAAGAAATTTAGTCACAGTCGTTTCATTAATATTTTTGTCTTTGTATTTAATATTTAAGTCCAGATTATTATTAACTCTTTGTTGAAAATTCATTAAAACAGTTTTATCAAAATTTAAAACTAAGTTATTATTTTGTAACCAATTCACAACTGATAGCAATGTAGAATTTATCTCAGCCTCTAATGTGCTAACGTCGTCGCTATTAAAAAGTATAGTGCTGTCATCTGCAAACATTGTCATAGGGTATGGTGATACTGTCGGAAAGTCATTGATGTAAACAATAAATAGGGGCGGACCAAGTACACTGCCTTGTGGTACTCCATAATTTACCGTTCTCTGGCTAGATTTAAATATCAATTCAATTTTTTTAGAGATTCTACTAACTGTCGTTATTTGTTGCCTATTACAAAGATAAGATTCTATTAAATTTGATATATTTCCTCTTATTCCGTATGCGTTAAGTTTACCTATTAGTATTTTATGGTCTACGCGATCAAAAGCTTTTGACATGTCCATATAAAGCGCCAGAGTTGGTTTTCTCTTATCCACTCTACCGCTAACCATATGTAGGAAATCATAGATGGCCATGTCAATAGATCTGTTTTTCCTAAAGCCTTTCTGGTTATCAACAAATAGGCAATTTTTCTCAAAGTATGACTTAAGTTGACTGTATATTGCCTTTTCGAATATTTTTGAAAAAATCGGTACTAACGCTATAGGTCTGTAGCAGGACATATCTTCTCTATTGTCTTTCTTGAAGAGAGGTTTTATAATTGTTATTTTTAATTCTTCTGGAAAGTAACCATGGCATATGCACATATTGATAAGATGACTCAATACAGGAGCAATTATTGGGGATACCCGTTTAACAATGCTTGTACTTATATCGTCATAACCCGTGCTAGACGTACTTTTATGCGACATAATAATTTGGTGAATTTCTGGTGGTATTGTAGGCGACATAAACATTGAAGTAATTCTACTGCTTATTTTATATTTATTTTTATTCATGTCAAAATGAGTAACTGGTTTCACTTGATCCACAAAGTAATCGTTAAAAGCTTGCGCTATTTCCAGAGGATTAGTTACGGTTTTGTCATTTGGGTTGATTTTCATTATGGTTTCGTCTGGCAAATTATGTTTATTCTTATTTTTATTTATAACTTTCCATGTTGCTTTACATACATTTTGCGCTGAATGTATGAACCGACTATTATGGGCTCTCTGTGTGAGATTTATAACTTTTTTCAACCTATTTGAAAGCTTTTTAAAGTTTGCTTTATTTTGCTTATTTGGTAATGAGCGGTATTTCCACAGCAATTCTCTTTTCCGCTTACTGCAAATTTTAATGCCACGACTAACCCATTTTGCTTTTTCTTTAGTCGATATCCGAATTTTTATATTTGGAAAGCATAAATCATATAGCAACTTAAACAGATCATAGAATAATTTAAATGCCTTAGCGGGATCCGTTTCTTCGTATACGTCAGCAAAGGTGAGAACTTTGATGTTGTTTATGAATTTCAGAACATTTTCTTTTGAGTAATCTCGTTTAGTTGTGTACCAGTAATTTAATATGCATGTTCGCCTAACTGGACATCGTAAAAGTTGTGCCATATGATCGGATACCGCCAGCTCCAAGACTTCTCCTTTTGATCCACTTACATTGTGAATTATGTTATCTATGCAGGTTCCGCTGCTTAATCTTATTGGAACTTTAATTTCAAATTTGAGATTGTAACCTGTTATAACATATTTGTGTTGCTCTAAACAAGTCGTCTTTTTTAAAAGATCAATGTTGAAATCACCGCACAAAATCATTTTCTTGTTAGTGTTTAATAAAAAAGACTTTAAGAGAATATCCAGGTTATTGAAAAATATCTCAAGTTTACTTTTTATATCCCTACTAACTGGACTCCTATAGACACACATCACAATGATGTTGTGGTCAGTGAGTTCTACTGCGCAACATTCAATTATATTAGAAACACAATACTGTCCCACCGACTCCAAAGCTCTATACCTAATTCCATTTCGTATCATTATGCATGTACCACCATGTCGGGATTTCCGAGTGAAATGTGTAGCAAGTTTAAAATTAGGAATATGTAGCAAGTTAACGTCAGACAATATCATATTGTGCTCTGAAAAACACAGCACATCAATTATTTTTCCTGAATTGGATAGTTCATTCAGAGCGACAGTAAACATATGAGATTTGTTCAACAGACCATTTATATTTTGATGCAAAATATTAATATTTTATACACGAAAAAATTTTTCATTCTTACAAGATTTTTCATCTGCAGAAAATTCACATTGGGTCAATGATATCTCTTTTATGGTTAACAATAAATTTTGAAAGATAATACGCATACCGCAGTCATTAATTTTTCTATTCAATTTAGAGAACATAGTAAAGTCATAAAATAGATTTAAATTAGAATCAAATGCAGTTGCATAATTATATGTTTGTAAGTCTAAGTGTAATAAATTATTAAAAGTCTCTATACGCCAATTAAACATTGTGATTTATTATATTCGTATAGGATTATATTCGTATTCTGTACTGTCATCAATGTTTCCCTTAGTTTTATAACAATATTAACATAATTTTCAGTATGCAAAAAGTCTTCTTCTCCAATTAAAACAACACAATAGTCATTCATAGAATAATCAGTTAGTTTTTTAGGTAAGTCTTTAATAAGTCGAAGTGTACCACAATTCGGCGTGACGTAATGACATACTTGAAAGTTTTCAAATGTCTCTAGAGCTGTAGACAAAACTTTGTTATTTTTGTTCGCACTAACAATGCACAGTTTTCTTTTTATGGGAATCGAAAAAAGGTCATTACTTTCTTCCTTCTGTGTTGTTACATTATCTAGTTCTACCCTTGAAGCATTAATCGTGTCTTGGTTGTTCGATAATAGATGTGTATTTTTTGTCTTCTTTTGTGACTTTTTTTGGTAATTGGGGCGCGGAGTAGATGAAAGTGAGCCATTTTTAGGCGTTCCCACTTCACTCGTTAATTTTTTTGTAGCCTTTTTCAATATATCATTTTTACTTGTTAATTCGTTTACAGTTTTTTTAAGCTCAGTATTTTCTATATTTAAGTTCTTTATTTCTACGTGTGCCGAGTTAAGTTGTGAAGTAAGTAGTGTAATTTGGTCTTGTAGTTCCTGTATTTGTATATTGTTATTTTATTTCCTGTATATTGTTTTCGTCACTTGATATATTTGGTAAGCTAGTAGTGCTGCCATCTAACTTCGAACTGTTAAGGCTATTTTCTTCGGACATTTCTAAGGAACGTGTCTTAATCTTTCTAAACGTAATATTGTCAGAGAAGCTAATTTTCAATTGGTATTTAATATTTACTTCTGATAAAAATGGAAAAAGAAATGTCGTACCTGAGCTCCGAACTCGCGCCTTCTAGCGCATACACTCCAACCGCTATTACCACTTAGCCATTTGATCATTAGCTATAGAATTGAAATTGGTTTTCTGTTGGTAAGCGGATAATTCAGTTACTTTTTATTAGGATATTGTTGGTGAATTGAAAATAATTTTTTGTGGGGTGTTTCGTTAAAAGTTTTTTTGTTGTAACTCACTGTTTTGGCTTCACTGCTTGACTTTGAGTTGTTTTTTATTTTTCACCAGCACAATTATTATCACTTCAAACGATAATTCACTTAGAATGAAATTAATTCACTTACTTTTTAAGTTAACAACATCTGGGTTTCGGTCGTTATTGTTCGTTTTGCTTCATTGTTTGTGAATATTATCACTACATAACAATGTGGTTTGACTATTGTAGTCCACTTTCACTAATCAACCACTTCAGAGCACTGAACATGTACTTAAACTATTTTTGATGATTATTTAATACGGAGCTGTTGTTAACGAAGTGACAGTTCGATGACGTCCCCATTTCACTTGTGAGATACATATGTGCTTCAAATGACATAAACACATCTCAAACGGTTATTTAGATATTAACATCCAAAAATCATCATTTTTATCACTGACTTACCTATAGATCAAAATTATAACCCAGTTCCAGATGACCTAGAAAGTTCAAATTTGGCATGCAGATAGGTAATTAGGTGAATATAAAGAAATAAATCAGAAACTGGTAAATTTTTATCATTTTATTATAATTTTTCACTTAATTGATTCTATTAGGAACTCTTGTAACGAAAACCATTTGGTATTAATTTTGTTATTTTGTTATAAATAGGTACCTACTAATAATTTATGTGCAAAAAGTAGTGATATCCAATAGTAATGTAGTTATCAAAAAGTAATGTAGTTATATATAAATTTCAGGACTGACCATTGAATTTGGCACCCATTTAGATCTCACTTCTTTTGTCGTTGAAGTCAACAATTAAGGCATATATCATAATATTGAACTTGGCTCTCATTTCACATTTATGTTTTTGATGGGTAAATATTTCTTTACAGTTTTTAATAATCAAATTGTTTTTCCATATTTATTTCTACAGTTTAAATGTTATTTTATTATAATATACTTATAAAACCGTTAAACAGACCGCAGATAAGTGATTAAAGGGGAAATTAGAAACAGTTATAAGATTTTAGGCTGGCAATGCGAACAATGGAGGATTGAGTTTCTTCCCTTGAGATAACTTGAGATAAGTCAGTTGACGTGCAATATTTAAAACTTCCAGAGAACTTCTATTTCGTACCTACGCAGAGCATTATATTATTACATTATAACATTTAGTTTCGTGCAAATTATATCTGTTTAATTGCAAAGTAAGTGCATACCTGTTTATCTTAGATTAATATTTAATTTTATCGGTGTTCAAATTCAAATGTACGTAATATTTTGTAGGAATGGAAAGACGTGCAGCTAGAGTATCCGAATCCCAATGGGAAATACTTATAGACTACTTGGAGCGTAACCCCAACCTGGCTAGGGCTCGGGGCTATAATAATACTGCCCGAGGTAGAGCAGAGTCTTCTCGCCAGTGGTCCGAGGTAGCAGAATTACTAAATGCTGAGGGAAGTGGCACAACCAAATGCCCCAAAGATTGGTCTTTTGTAAGTACATATTTCAATTTCAAATTTTTCATAGTATGTGTCATCACAACTTTATCTTATTTCCCCTCGCACTTAGGCGGTTTTTAACAATAATATTTATTGTTTTGCAGTATGTCAGTAACTACAAAAGCAAATTAAAAAAGGTTGTTGCTGGCATAAACGCCGATGCCCACACAACAGGTGGAGGGCCTCCTAGTGTTTGTCCAACACAGAATTAAGATTTTTGTCAGTAATGGGACAGGGCTTTGGGCAGCCTACCCATGAAGTAGCCGTGGACCCTTTACCTGAAAGAGCCGTCAATATGGAGATATATAGTTTGAAAATAGATTAAAATCTTTCATTAATGGCTAGCAAAGAAAGTATTAAGTAAGTATAATACTTCATAATGTTTTATAGGCCCAAATATCTACCTTAGCCGGCATGCATCAGCAGATGCCAGGTTAAGGTGCAGAAGAAGAACAGTGGGTATTTGTTCGTGAATATCACTTAGCATGTAATCCTATGTGACTTTAAAATAATAACATTAAACACTCATTTGTTCTGTGTATTTTAGAGAGGCAGTAGTGATTGCGACTAGGGATGTGCTCAACACGGAAAGTGGGAGCTCTGTCGGTGTTGAGCCCCTCACCGAAATCACTGCACCTTCTACTTCAGCACCTACATCAACCCCAGCTGATGATATTACAGTGCCTCTGCCTCGTAGAACTCGGCAGACAAGCTACCGCAGTGAGTAGAATTTTCTAGCCCTGCAGCTGTTGCGGTTAAGAATTATGATAACTTTGAAAAGATGATGTTATTAATTATATTACATATTGTAGGTCGCCCTCTGGCTCCATTAGATGAGGCTCGAAGAATTTTGTCACAGGTGAAGCTACAACGTAGCGCAGCGGGTATGGCTGCTGCTCGTGCAAGCCAGCAAATTGCTGATAATCTCGGGAGGCTTGCTGATGCAGTTGAGAGATATTTATCCCATATGGGTGTCCCATAGAGGTATAGTATGAATTTATCATACAAACAATAAAAAACTCACATACACATACATTGATATAATATATAAAAGAATGTAATGAGGAAAAACTCTAACACCAATAAAAATCAGAAAATAAATAACTAACACAAAAACTTAAATAAAGGTAAAATGAAAATCAATATTTGTCATCGTGCTGACCATAGCCGTTGTACACGGGCATCTCGTACTGATTCACCAGCAGCCAGGCTTTGGTTTCTTCTTAATGCAGTTTCTGTTTGAGAATTTGTAAACAGAAACAGATTTTTTTTTAATGATAAAAAACAATTTATTTTGTGTTATGTGACTGGCTGTTAGTCTAGTGGTTAGTGATCCTGACTGCTAAGACTGAGGTTGTGGGTTCAATTCCCACCCAGGACAAATATTTCTGTGATGAGCACAATCATTTGTTCTGTATTTAGAAATGTATAAGTATGTTTATCAGTTGTCTGGTTACCATAGTACAGGCTCTGGCTCGTTTGGGATCAGATAACGTTGTGTTGGTTGTCCTATGATATTATTATTATGTTGACTGCATAAAAAGGCTCTCTTTGCACAATTGTGACATCTTTTTAATAGGTATATCAAGGGTTGATTATGATTTTTCGGGAATTCCGTACCTGCATATTCACTTCATTTTGCTCATCCTGAGGTGTTAGTGCCATTACTGGTAGCCTGGCTGTATTGGCGATATTATGTAGTACCACACAAGCATTCATTATATAGCCAGCCATAGTGGGGTGGTAATGTAGCTTGCGATCTACTAACAAACACCGCCAACGAGACTTAGGGGAGCTTTCCAGTGTGACAGCCCGAAAAATCACTGTTTTTCGCGATTTTTTTTTTAAAGAAAAAATAATGTAATCGGTCTGGTTTTTTTTTGTGTGTTAATTGGATATTGAAGAATACAAAACCATTTTTTAATGATCGATTTCTTTATTAATTAACATCCATAAAAATAATAAAACAATTGTTGCAGAAAATGCACTTGTATGTGGTGTCCATGTTGGGGTCACAATTTTGATCTGAAACAAAAAAAAAACAAAAATATTATTGATCGGTATATAATTGGCTTTCGTGCTATGGAGGGTTTTTTTTTTGCAAAAATGGCGCCGGTTTGAACAAAAAGTATCGATTTTAGCATTTTTTTTGGCAAGTTTTTTTTACAAAAAAAATGGAAGATGTCAAAAAAAAAAAGCTTCCATAGCACGATAAACAATGACGTTAAGAATATTGTGTCAAAAATTCAACTCGATAGCTTTAAAACTCTGCCCTCCAAGTTGGACACCGTTTTGAAAAATGCTGTTTCGAGAAAAACGCGTTCAAAGTTTCAAGTGAGGAAATTGTAGGTAAATCGTTTACTTACGGTCAATCAGCGATGCCAGGTCCATACAATATCCCTTCTGCTTTTAATGTCTTTGGACAAACCGGACTTACGTTGGAAGGTACACGAGCAGGTAGAAACGAGACAATAGAAATAAGGGTCGCACGGGCAGACGGCCGACGCGATAGCTGTGGCGCTCCGTTGCTTCTTTTAAGAAATGCTCTACAGTAACCGAAATAATCGGAATTTCGGCATGAAAATTTCAGGGAATATTCGAAAGAGTCTATACTTTTCGATGAAGCAAAAAAAAAATCGATTTTTTGAAAATTTTACCCTGGAAAGCTCCCTTAAGTACACCAATGGTGCGCTCCACTGTATTGCGGAGCATACAGTGCAGCTCAGTGTAATATCGTGGAGGGGTATCAGGCTCTGTGTCTACTATTGGTGTCATCAGAGTTGACCTCAGGGGATAGCCTGAGTCACCTGAAACATATTATATTATTATAACTCAAAAATTAAACAGTGATGTTTTCAAGTTAATTTTACATACATACATAAACTCACGCCTTTTTCCCATGGGGGTAGACAGAAACTATTTTATTTAAAAGTTATGTTAATATTATTTTTCTTGGGATATCTATGGCAACGAGTTAGCCTAGAATGTGTACCTTCAGTAGCTTCCCTTTTTTTTGGATGGGAAATCATCAAATGACTTCTCCCGCTCTGGGCGGAACGTGTCAGACTTTTTGCCCATGTGCCAGGGTCAACGTATCTCTTTCGAACAATCTCGCGACCCTGGCAGGCATCGGTCCTAACAGACCCTTTCAGTGCTGCTCATTAGCTTCCCTCAGCTGTTATATCATTTTCATAAATATTATTGACTGATGATTTGAATTACCTAAAAACCACACGCTTTCGTTTTCAGCTTGATGGAGTTGTTCCAAATGACTATTTAGTGGATGGTGCCTCCATACAAAGGAGTCATGGTTTGCCCCTCCGTGGCTAGCATCAACGCTTAAAATATTTAAATCTGAGTCACAAACCTAAAAAAAAGGCTGATTATTTATTTTGTTTAATTATATAGTAATTTAAAGACAAGGCTGATTTATTTTGTTTAATTGTATAGAAATTTAAAGACAAGAAGGCTGATTATTTATTTTGTTTTATTGTATAGAAACTTAAAGAAAAAAAGGCTGACTATTTATTTTGTTTTATTGTATACAAGTTTAAAGAAAAAAGGCTGATTATTTATTTTGTTTTATTGTATAGAAACTTAAAGAAAAAAAGACTTAAAAAAAAAATTATATAGTAATAAGAATAGATGAGAGTTTTTATTTTATTACAATATTTTACCTATCACTGTTGTTTTATTTTAGTAATAGGTATAATATAATTTATGCTCTCTTAAAGGTGCCCATGGCTCATGAGGGTTGTAAGATAACATTATGTATATATTAATGAGAGCAAACATAGTAACTGTACGGGGTAGGTACTCACAATTTGAGCATTTAATGAGTGATACCGTTTTCGGTTATAAAACCTCTCCTCGTGTTCGGCAGGCCGAACAATTGCAATGTGAGTGCCATCAATACAGCCCAGAACACCAGGCATTCCAAACTTCTGGTAAAACCTGGTAAAACATAAAACCGATAATGGTATGTTCCCTTTTATTATAATAGATGTGTACTATAGAAGGAACCTATTCCTTCAACATATTATTAAAATAAACACCGAAAGAGCTTGTTATCCCCACAATAATTTATAAACAAGTATTGAGATTATGTAGTGATTTAATAAATTTATTCTTTCTCACCGAGTTTTTATAGAATTCCGCAATATGGAAAGAAGATTGTAATGGTAGTACCTACACCTCTATGATAAATAGATGATAATGTCTGTCTAGAATGACTTATGTTTCGTCCCGTGACAACAGACGGACCAACCAACTGACCGTACGACCGTTTGACTTGTTTACTCTGTGCGCCTACGCATCATAACGTGTAACGGAGTAACAACTGTCACTTGTCAGTTTGATTTTGACACTTGTTTTTGGTCTTTGAAAAATGAATAATCGTTGTAATTTGCCTTGAGAACATTGTTATTATTAATCTTGTTGAATCTATAGTTTTGTGGTGATCCAATTGTTTTGTGTGTAAGCAACCCCTTTTGACGATATAGAACGGGTTTAGTTTGGAATTTGATTGAAATAGTTTGAGGTGATAGTGATTCATTGGGAACCGCATGCTGTGAAAATCTCTAGCGTATTGCGCGGCCTGGAATCCTGGAATACTTACAGCTCCACTACACAGTACAATATACACTCATTTACATACATAAATCCGGGTAGGCTCCAGAACCAGTTTTCCTCAACCAGGTGAGTGATTGAATATCTATATATTAATACGTGAAGCGAAAACTTTGGATCCCTTTTTACGGAATTGGGCGGACGGAGGAGTATGAAATTTCACACACTTATAGTTTAGACAGAGAAGAAGTGACGAATGCTAATATTTTTTTAAAATTATGCGTAAAAATATATTATTTTCATTAAATAACACGTTACACACTACTATTCATTACCGTGTATTTAATACACACATGCATAGATACTCTTTTGTTTATGGTCCAATCTGTCATTATTTTGTGTCTATAGTCTTATAGTTAGGGAGCTGGCGAGCATTTCCGTATATGATTTGCACACGTTTCATGTCGAGGTGGATTGCAGTTTAAATCATTACGACTCGAATTGGTCCAATCAATTAAGGTCCTATTTCACTGCGTTTTCGCGTTACAGCGGATTGAAGTTGCTCAAGAAAATCAGGGTATTAAATCATTTGCACATGTATGCCTCTAGAGTTCATGGTCACAATTATCTTGGAAGCGAAGAAAATCGAAGAGGTAGACATTCAGGACTCTGCATTATCATGGGACGGAGTTGTAAAAATGTTTAAAAAAAAAGCTCTACTAAGTCATTTGCACGCGGTTCTCATCGCGTCCATATGACTCTGTGGATTTGAAAAAACATGTGGCAGACTCTTTGCTCACTGATTTTCAGCTGTATAACTTTTTGAAATTCACGGAATCAAGGGACAGCGGGTATTACATGGGATTATTGTTATTTTTATAGTTTTATTATGCAATCATATTTATCTCAATGCCAACCAGAAACGAAATGCGCTTGGAACGTTAATTAGAAAGTATTTTTTTTTAAATTGCATGCTTGATTGTAATCTGAATAGGATTAGGATCTGGATAGGAACAGTCTTTAACTTTTTTAAATCACGTTTTATTTGTGTAAAATACGTAGATTTTGAACCAAGACGTATGAAAGTGCCTGAGAGTGAGAGAGAGGAAAAGCATGCAAAATAAAAGGGGAGGCTGTGTATGTATAGAGATATACGCTCTACACATTTAGTTTCACAATACGGAAAAGGTCGGAACTGAGTTATACCGTTTTCACTCATATTCCCAAATAAAAGAGAGACACCATGAAAGGAACTATGGGGATATTTTATACCTACTTGGTTTGGCGCGAGCGTCGGTTTGAAAAAAAAATCGAATGGTCTGCCTTTGGAATATCAGAGGCCTGAACATCTGCCTCATCGATTTTCTTGGTTTTTATAAGGAATTCAAACATCAGTCCAAGAGTGCGTGTACGTGTGCGCATAATATAGCACACCTTTTTTACATTTTTGGAGCACTGTCAATAGACAACGCATAGGCAACATGTTGGCAGAGTATTTTTCCGTGGTTCTTCGCATTATTTTTAATCGAACAATTCAAATCTGCCAAGTGTGCACTTCATATAGGGTTTTTTTAATCATAAAAATACATGTAAAAAATGAATACTACAAAAGTCAGAGCCCTGGATGTCTGCCTTTTCGATTCTTTCTGTTTCCAGGATGACTGTGATCATCAGCCCCAGAGTCAGACGTGTGCGCATAATATAGCACACCTTTTTTTAAACATTGTTGAAACACTGTAAATTTACAACGCAGCGCCACCATGGTGGCAGACGACGTCCTTGATGTTTCTAAGGGTATAATTATCACTATTAATAACGTCTGCCTTGTGTGCTGATCATATCGAAATTTTGCTCGCCAGCTCCCTAACTATTACTGAATGTCAAGTATAACCATAGGTAATAAATTAATTTTATAGATATATTAGCATATATAACCTATTTAATTTTTTTAATCTATGATCATATCAAGAATATTAGTTTTTAATATTATTTGTGTATAGTGTTACTGAATGTCAAATATAACCATATTTTTTATATTTATTATTATAATAGTTTTTTTTTTCATTTAATAATTTATTTCTATTCAAATGAAGTACGGTCGAATTTTGACTAATGGGCGATCACTAGTTTGTATTAATCAGCTCCGCGCACGGCGAACGGTTCGCTCCACTTTTGCCCAAGGCCGACGATCATCACGCATCCACGTACTTCATTGAATCCTATGGCCAAGGCCTTGGCCTGGAGTCGAACAACTTATTAAATGAAACAAACTGTTTTTATCACAATCCTTTTACTTGCCTTGGAGGTAGGACTTATGCCATCTCGGCGGGTACTTAAGTATGGCTCCAGCTCATGGATTAGATTGCGACACACACTTTTATTTAGCCTAAATAAGCCAACAAATTCGAGGTCCGGCATTTCGAACGCTATGTCCATTTTCCGAAGTGCTAAGCTTCTTCGGCGATATAAAAAGGTCTCCATGACCTGCGCATGCTCAAGGAAATTTTCATAAAGGGCTAAATCGGCCATTATTCCAGTAAGTCTTCACAAAATCATCAATATGAATTGCAAGATGTTGCTATAGACTAACTTCTTATGATTCTGCTATTTGACATTAAACTTCAATGCAGCAATTCATATTAAGTGGACCATTTTACGAATCTCCATACAAAACTGTCAAATAGGTGAATTGTGTTTACTGAATTGTACGCAGAACATATTATGAATTGTCAGTTTGTGACCATTTTACGGATTATAATATGATTCATAATATTTTCCTATTATGATTCTACCAAAGTGGCCTTTTTAGACCCCCAGGGCTCCCATTTGCCTTAGTACTTTATCCATTTTTCACCAGGCCTACTATCGGAATATGCGCCTATACATACCAGACAAAAATACTCTTCTTCATCTGATGACGGTGGGGATATCTCCCGTTTGTTCGCTTTGTTTTTTTCCTTTTCCTTGATTTTTTCCTTTTGGTTCATTAAGATTTTTCTTCGTCTGTTTAGCCTTCAACCGTTTTTTTCTTTCTTCATATTCCTGCCTTTCTGACTCTTTTTCTGGGGTGTCTGTATAAATGGTTGACTTTTTGCTTCTGAAACCGCTTGATTTCCTTTGGGAGCCTTTGGCAAAGGCCGAACAGTATCAGGGGAAAAAAACAAGTGGTGTGGCTAAGGATGACGGAGTTAGCTGATCATTGCTATGATTTTGAATTGAGGATTCGCCCAATATGGAAGGTGAAAGTGGTGGTGTTTCATCATTAGGACCAGAATCGTTCTTCTCTAACGAAAAGTCTAATAGTGGTGGTACCGGCGGTATTTCACTGTTAAGAGCAGGATTGTTTTCTTTAATGTCAAAGTTTGGTATGTTCGTTACAAAAGATGATTTGATATTATTAGTAGCCCCAGTCACAGGAGTTTGCCTATCAATTGCAGAAGATGATGTTGCAGGATTGTTCCCTTCAGTGTCTGGATTTGGTGGGTCCGTTACAAAAGATGGAGTAAAATTAATTGCATCGAATAGATTACGATTATATGGGTTAATACCAGTTTTGCAAAAACCAGCCTGAATATTCGCTTGTGTGAAATTTAGAGGCATTGCAGTTTTTACAATACCTGGTATATTTGACATTGCTCTTCCAGAGTGACTTCGCATCCACCCGTCACAAACAGTGTTTATAGCTTTTTAAAGGTCCGAAGACAGATCTGTCCAGAGGCTGCAGTTTGTGCGAGCAGTGTGGAGGAAATGAAAGCAAAGTGATCCCATTTTCTTTACAAAAATCCAATGTATTAATGTGGATATATGAGGAATGATTAATCTAACACTAAAGATTCTATGCGTTAGAGAAACATTTGAAAATTTCTTAAAATGTTCGAGAAAAACTAAGAATGACGCATCTTTCATTCGTGTCGTGTCCTTAAAATGTTTCAGTACTGTATCGGTTTTACGACCAGCGATTTTTTCATTACACCAAAGGTTAAAACCTCAATAAGTTTTACACCGACCGTCATATCTAAAAAAATCAAAATAAATACTTACGGTGGATAACGGCACAAAAAATGTCAATCTTGGCAGCATGATAAACTGAAGTAATCTATAAAACACATTTCACGACCAATCCGCTTCAATCACAATAGTACTACTCTAGTGTAATCGAATTTAATTCTACATTTTAGTACTATTTATTTAATAATATTTTTGTTACACCAATATCTCGACAGTAAAAAATTTGGTATCGAAGTAAATATGAAATAATAAAGCCATACCAGTCCGCTCAAGTTCCATATTATATCTATTAAACAAATTCCATCATAGACAAACGCAACGCACGGCCTTGAAACTTCGTCGCTGACTGGCAGACACACGATGTGCGTTCGGACGCGTGGACGAGTTGTTACTTGTACACTTATTTGTACATTCCAAATTACGCGATTTGCTTAGTCACCGAGTGTTTTGCCTGGCTATCTAAGTATTTATTAAAATAGGATATAATACATTTGTATCGCCTAAAGTTTATAACTTTTGCACGCATAGATTACCAAAAAGGACCTACGTGCGGCGTGGGCAGCTGTATCCAGAAGCTGCTGGTGGACAGCCGTGGAGCTGGAATCATGCACACGCGGCCATCGCTCACCATCTGCATCGCGACTAACATCACGCGCGACACCTCGTGGTCCTCGATCCGCATGCGGCGTATCACGTCGTGTATGTGCACCGGCTCGCCCGAGGACGCGTGCTCCCCCGTTTTCAGTCCACGGCTGAATTGTTTATATTATTATCTTCGTCACTATTAAGTGGATTAATGCCTTCTAGAGGTTGCTCTTCGTCCTTAGTCTTACTATAATCTGCACTTGATGAAGGGGTATCCGATAAATTTACAAAGATTTGCGATTCATTCGTCTCTTGTAAGAGGTCATCATCCCAATACTTTTGTCGGAGCCTGTCCACATGGTTAACTTCTTTTTTTCAGTCACTCTCACTTATGCTGGTAATTGAATCTCTCGTTAATAATTCTATTTCCCTTTCTGACTGGCTGATATTTTTATCGGCTACTCTTTGCCTAGCCAAATTGCAAAAGTATTTGATTGGATTGAGGTCACACATGTATGGTGATAGACGAACTACTTCGTGGCCATGGTCTTTAAAAAGTTCGTCAATCAAATATTTTTTTTGGGGGCTTATTTATATTTAATAAGTGATACATTTCAGATTTTCTCATTCTTTCATCAAATGTTATATTGTGGTCTAATAACTATTGACGTATGGTCCCCTTCGTCGCTACACCTGTGAGTGGTTTTTCTATTTGAGATGAGTGCTACGATGCATTATTAGTACTACGATAGTGGCAAATTTGGAATTAACTCTCAAGAATCGACTTTTTAATGTTTGCGGTATCCATCTCATGATGTTAATCTTTCGAGTTGCTTCTGCATTTGTATTTGAGCTCAGCTCAATTCACGAATCCGTTCTCTCCACCTCCGCCGCCGTGAACAATAATCCATCTTTGACCGGGATTATTATGATTTCTTTTTATAGACGCATCAGTGTTATTTTGTCAGCATTTGCTCACTGTATAGTGGGAATGTATCCACGTCTCATCTATGCAGGATCAGTTTTTATCCAGTGCGTAGTGCAGTTATACATTTTGACCCCGTAGGTATTGCATTTTTCTATTAATTTCTGCATAAGGGGGGGATTCTAGAATGGTTTACTGAATTCATGGTTATCCTGTACAAATGACTGGCTTTTCCTCGCACCCAAATCATCATTTTTTTTAAGACGTCATAGGTGCTTTGCCCGCCAAGCTCGAATATCTGTTTTTTGGATATAGAAAATATCTTTATCTTTTTTTGAATTTGTAGCCTAATTTGTCTACTAACACTTTATTCTTAAATATGTTTTCTGCCCTTGAAAATTGAGGTCTCTTTTAGCCACAGATAATATGATAATATTTAATTTAAAGTAGGTATTTCTTGCTTGACTGTGTAAAAACTATTTACGATATTTCGCAAGGCACATATATCAAAACTGTGCAGTTGGATACAGTTACACTTTGGCTTCCGTTTTCTGCCCGGTGTTGGTGTCGGTGAAGTATTTTGTAAGAGGTTGGCTTTGTTTTTTATTCTTATCAAAGTGGTTTTCGATATTCTCGCTGTCATGCGTGTTCTTTTTAGTGCCTGGTCAACAGGTACAAAAAACTGTTTGTGTTTCGTTTTCAAAAAACTCTTAACACTTTTAGCACTAGGTTTATTTCTCCGCTATGCAAGAACTATAACAACAAAAACTACAACAATAACGCAAACGAAACTAAAAGGATTCCAGAGCGTGTCGTTACGTGACGTACCGTAAAGGCGGGTTACTTTAGCAATATTTTTTCCAATAATTTACGAATTTGAAATGGAGTTTGTATCGGTATTGTCTTTTTAGTGTTCTTATAAATTATAAAGAAGCTCAAGGATATAATCAACAAGATGCGGAACATGAGCAATAGCTTAATCTAACATATATCTAACATCTAACGTATATAACACCCACCACCATTTTTTACCTCGAATTGTGGATCTGTATACTGCAACAGACTGATCGGGTTGGTCGAAACCACCCATGCCTTTATTATAGTTTTGGAAAACGTGTGGGATGTCTATATCTACTTTTTTCTTCTATAAACTGTCCCATCTCTTTACCTTGCCCAACTGGTGTACGTTGTCAAAGTTGGTGCCCATAGTACACACGTTATTGTCAAGCCAACGAACGATTCTTCTTTTTCATATCTTTGACCGATATTAAAGGACACTTTTGGGTTCTATTTTCACAAATAGAGCCCGTTGCACGAAATCCGGACTCGCGCAGTTCTCGTAACAATGCATAACTAGTGAAAAAATTGACACAATAAACAATATGTTAATTTGGAATGCGTTGTGTTTTTTACAGCAAACACTTCACTACTTGATCCTAAGGGTTCGTTATTTGTTTGTAATGTTGAATTTCCACAGTAGATGTCAAAAACGTAACAGTATCCATCCAAACTAGCTATCATCCCGTTCTTGTACCCAAACCGCACTACACAAGTTACATACCATATTCAGTTACATATGTAATGTGTTACTGTGTCAAGGTGGAATAAAATTCATTCGTTCCGAGTCGCGTCTATACGTAGCTAATTATTGAATTTTTATTTTATTCTATTTATTTTAGGAAAACTTACAGCTAAACAAATACCGTGAGTAGACGTTTTTTACAAAATAAGGCCAATTACAAGTTTCCACATGTAGTAATAAATCAGATGAAAAAGACAATAGACCATCTTTACCCAGTACAAAAAAGCCACTTCCCGCGTCTGCATGTTCGGATCCCACAGACCACGCAACCGATCCCAATACAGTTTATCAAAGTAAATCACTCCGCCTAGATTTAAGAGGAAGGCCCACATGCACAATACGCGGGCGAAGCGTAAAAGGTGAAAGCTAGTTTAACACAAAACAAAATGTAATAATAATACTATTTACGCTCGAAGAAGCTATTAGATAAAGTTTTTTTTTCAATTTAGCAACACTAGTTTTAAAAATGTCGATATCAGCTTCCCGACAGGTTGCGTTGTACTACATACGACTCGTTCTCACTGTGTACGAGTTCCGTCTGTACTTAGTGGCCGCTGGGGTGTGCAATAAATCTGCACCCCTAGCCAAGTTGATAATCTGCAATCGTTAACGCTAGTCGCTCAACGTTAAGTCACGTGGTTAGAACAAACGAACAGAAAATTCGCAGCCAAATTCGGATCGTTCAAAATGATAGAATGATTTTTTATCGTTTCTTTAGAGTGAGTTGCACCAACTAACGTTAACCATAACCAATGCCTTGGTTCCGTCAAATCTCCGGCTAGGGCCTATATCAGCAAATTACATTACCCAAACTTCATGATTTTTTGAGCCCCACTCCCGTCCTTGTCACAACTGGTCACATTTGTGACACAGGGGCGGAGATTAGAC
This sequence comes from Aporophyla lueneburgensis, assembly GCA_932294355.1. Classification (NCBI taxonomy): domain Eukaryota; kingdom Metazoa; phylum Arthropoda; class Insecta; order Lepidoptera; family Noctuidae; genus Aporophyla; species Aporophyla lueneburgensis. Next base: position 24,425,210 of record OW028735.1, read on the forward strand.
AGCTGACAAGGCATTGGTTATGGTTTAAGTTAGTTGGTGCAACTCACTCTTAATGTTCAACGCTAAATCCTTTGTTATAATGTGTCGTTTTTCTAAAGACATTGTAGGACGAGCGGCCGACTCAGGCGCTTCAACATGGCTACCAACTTATCGTTTTCTACAATCGCTGACACTGAGGCGTTAGCGATTGTAGAACGGTAAACGTTTGTGACTTGGCTAGGGGGGCTGGTCTACGTAAGAACATAGACGGCACTTGCAGCCCAATTTTGTGTAACAACTCGTTAACGCCGGTTGTTCCATTAGCTATTTTGAAGAGAAACACAAGATCTGATATTTTACACCTTTCGTTAAGTGGAAGAATATGAAACTTTATGCAATGGTAGGTATAATTAGTTAAAACGTTTTAGAATGTGCCTTACTTTTTTGTATGCTCTCAATACGATTTATTTAGACATTATAATTAGGGTTCCATACTTGAGAGAGGCATACTCCAAATGACTACGAACAAAGGAACAGTACAATATTTTAATAGTCTTTATATTTTTGAACTCCGAGGACACCCGGAGAATGAAACTAAGTGCTTCTTGTGATGTTTGTTCGTGGAGTAAATAAAAGGCGTGTAGTCGCTTAGCTCGTATATTGCGGACTGCCGGCGGCGGCCGGCACCTAACCTACCTACATTACATCCGTCCACCACTAATTAACCACAAGTGACTAACTTAATAATTACAATAACTAACTTACTCTATATACAGATAACATAAATTATACTTAACTAAATACTTAACTAAATCCTTAATTAAATCTTATTATTAACATCTTTATTAAGCCTACATTTCCTAATAGGGCGAGACTGGGGCGGTACAGGTATAGTCGGTGGCGTCGAAAACTCTTCTGCCACTGTATCTTGATCGGTTTGATCGTTTTTCTGGGGCGGTAACGACGCAGGCTCCCGCGCAGGCGACGACGATGCCACCGAGACCTCCGGCCGCTCCGACCTGCCTTCGAGGGGCGACGTAGGAGCTGAGGCTCCTGGTGAACGTGACCAATCTGTGGGGACCACAAGCGAACTACTAGTCCTTCGCCTAAGCTGATCGATATGCCTATGTACCTGTTTACCGTTACTATCTAGTACCTTATAATTGCTTGGCCCTGTCAAGTTAACTATAGTACCAGGCAGCCATTTCTCCCCCTTTAGATATTGTCGATACCAAATGTCGTCTCCTACTTCCACCCTCCTTTCCGTCCCTCCCGCACTAATAACCTGCCCTTGCTGCGCTTTTTGTATCCTAACTCCCACATCGGGTTTTAGCACGTCCAACTTGGTTCGCAACCGTCTTCCTATGAGTGCGACTGATGGGCTTATTCCCGTAGTGCAGTGTTCGGTATTCCTATAATATAATAAAAATGTGTTCAGAGCCTGTTCTACATTTTTATTATCTAAATTAGCTTTTTTAATAACCCTTTTTAAAGTCTTAACCGCATTTTCCGCGGCCCCATTGGATGAGGGATGATAGGGGGCTGTAAATATATGCTGGATACCGTCACCTTGTATGAATTGGGCAAATTCACTACTGGTGAACGGCGGTCCATTATCCGTCACTATCTGCCTGGGGATTCCCCACCTACTCCACAGCTCGCGCAACCTCATCATCGTATGACTTGCTGCAGTACTGGGAACTTGAAATACCTCCAGCCACTTGGATGTTGAGTCTACTATAACTAAGTAAGTTTTACCACGTATAGGCCCCATAAAGTCTAGATGCAGCCGAGACCACGGCCTGGCGGGCCAAGGCCAAGGGCAGGGGGAGGCGCGTGGCGGGTCGTCCGCGTACGCGGCGCACACGGTGCAGGCGCGACACTCGCGCTCCACCGCCTCGTCGATGCCCGGCCACCATACATAACTGCGTGCCAACGCCTTCGACTTTACGATGCCCATATGTGGCTCATGGATGATTGTTAAAACCTTATTCCTACATCTTTCCGGTATCACCACCCGGTGACCCCACATGACACAACCTAACTCCTCGTACAGTTCCGCTTTCCTATTGAAATACGGTTGTAAGTTTACGATTTCGCACCTATCTGACCATCCGTCTCGTAGGTAGTTTAAAATTCTACTTAAAAGCGGATCCCTCTCCGTTTGTTTTTTTATTTCGCTATAATCAAGCAACAACCCGTCTTGTGCAAAGTGTAGGTACGTTTGTTCAGGAATTGACTCCTCCCTCACGTTTTTAACGCTATTATTTTCTGGCAGACGTGATAAGCCGTCAGCACAATTTTCATTCGTTCGAATATATTCTATTTCGTAATTGTATGCTGATAATATCACTGCCCATCGCTGCATCCTACTCGCCGTCATGGTAGGTATCCCCGTTTGCGGGCCTAACATAGATACTAGGGGTTTGTGGTCAGTGCGCAAAATAAACTTTCTTCCGTAAATATATTGATGGAATTTACGTATACTGAATATAATCGCTAGTGCTTCCCGGTGTATTTGCGAGTAGTTTTTCTCCGCGATGGTAAGCGTACGTGACGCATATGCTATCGGGCGCTCGCCCTGCGGCCCGGGCTGCGCCAGCACGCCCCCCACGCCGCGCGCGCTCGCGTCACACGTCACGATCAGAGGTTCGTTGGGATCGTAGTGTGCTAATACTTCGGTACCCATTAATGCTTGTTTTATCTGTGTAAACACACGCTCACACTGTTCATCCCAGTTCCAGTCTACACCTTTTCGTAATAGTCTATGTAAGGGTACTAACATAGAACTGAAATTTTTAATAAACTTTGAATAAAAATTCACCATACCTATAAAGGAACGTAGTTCGCTAATATTATTGGGAGCTTCTAGTTTACTTATTGCTTTTATTTTCGATTTGTCCGCTTTGACCCCTTCTTTGGAAACAACATAGCCTAAATAAGTCACTTCATCAACCAAGAAAACACATTTTTCTTGCTTTAGCTTTAGCCCACTCTCAGATAGCCGCTGTAGGACTTGTTCGAGCGCGTGTAAATGCTCGCTTTTATTTTTCCCGCTAATTATAACGTCATCGAGAAACACTTGCACATTCGGTAAATTTCCCAATAAATTCGTCATTATACGTTGGAAAATCCCTACACTTGACGACAAACCGTAAACTAACCTATTATACTGAAATAGACCCCGATGTGTATTGATAACAGTATATTTTTTTGAATCATCTAGTTCTACCTGGTTGTACGCACGTGAAAGGTCAATTTTACTAAAGTACTGTGCCCCGTTGAGGCCTACCAGTACATCTTCAATCTTAGGAAGTGGGTATCGATCGATCAGCAAGGCGGGATTCAGAGTCGCCTTATAGTCTGCACAAATCCGCAACGTACCGTCTGCTTTAGTCACCGGTACCAAAGGTGAGGCCCAGTCGGAGCAGTCGACGGGCTCGATGACGCCGTCGCGCAGCATGCCATCAAGCTCAGCGTCGATGCGCTCGCGCAGCGCGTATGGTACGGGCCGCGCGCGCTGGAACACCGGCGTCGCCCCCGGGCGCACTCGTAGCGTTGCCTTGCCGCCCCTGTACCGACCCAGTCCGCCGCTGAATAACTCCTTATATCTGTCGAGAATAATTTTAATTCCTTCATTAATTTGCACAAAATTCATGCTATTCCTGCTTTTGTGGGTACATGTAAGCACCGGTATTTTTATTTGTAGGTCTGCTAGCCATTGCCTACCTATTAAAGATGTAGTACCGTTTTTTATCACAAACAATTCTAGATATTTTTCCTGTCCTTGGAATCGAACTCGTGGGCGAATTATTCCTAAAGGTTTTATTTTAGTACCATCATAAAATTTTAAAATTGTATCATCATTCATAAGAATATGATGTGAAAAATAACGTTCGTAGGCACAATTATTTATACATGAAATCGCCGTCCCTGTGTCTACCTCCATTTTTATGACGATATCATCTATTAAAATAGGCAAACTTACGGGCTTATAATTATTGAGTCCGATTAGGTTTAAACTCTCTTCGATGTCCTCCACGTCGGACTCACTGACGACCTCCGCGGAATACATATTACCACTCCGTCGACCGCGACGATGTGTAGTTCCTCGCGACGATTGTTCGACGTTCTCCGGACAGACCCGACGTAAATGCCCCGTCCGCTGGCATTTGCTGCACGCGAACTCCCTATAGCGACAGCTTGCCTCACTGTGGTTAGTGGCTCCGCAAGCTGCGCAGTTGTTGCAGCGTCCCGATGCGAAACTCGTGGTAGACGGGCGCGCCACGCGGTTAGCGGGTCGCCTACCGGCGCCGCCACCGCCACCGCCGCCGCCAGCAGGCGCGCCGCCCGGTACGCGACGACTGTGTGGCCGCGTGCTGCCACCACTCCTGCTGTGACTCGCTCCGCAGCTGTCCCCAGTAGTTGATGCGACCAAATGTACCGCTTCCGCCTTTGGACTGCATGTGGACGCTCCATCCACTACAGCTGCGTCTCTTTCCGCCGCTTCCATTGCGTTCGCTATTTTCACGGCTTGTGAAAATGTTATTGAGTCATCCTCCGCAAACAGTCGTTGCCTGACGACGTCACTCTTGAGTCCGCATATGAACTGGTCCCGCAAGCTCTCACTCAAATATTCTGAGAACTTACAGTTTCGAGCTAATCTTTTTAACTCCGTGACATATGTCGCCACGTTCTCGTCCCCTCCCTGTCTTTTCTGCCGAAAACGGTACCTTTCCGCTAATGAAGATGGCGTCGGCTGAAGGTGCTGACGCATCATACTCACGGCTTCACTGTACTTTAACTCCGACGGTTTCTTTGGACTCGATAGGTTGACGAGTAACTCATATGCTTCATCACCGATTATAGAAATTAGGGTAGGTAACTTGAACTCCTCCGCCACTTTATTCACTACAAAGTACATTTCCAACCTATCCACGTAGGATGACCAGTGCCCTGTTTCCACGTCAAATTCGCTCAACTTCCCAATCGACATCTTGACTATTATTATTTAACGCACGCGCACCAAAAGTAATTTACTCTCGTCGCCACTGTGATGTTTGTTCGTGGAGTAAATAAAAGGCGTGTAGTCGCTTAGCTCGTATATTGCGGACTGCCGGCGGCGGCCGGCACCTAACCTACCTACATTACACTTCTGATGCCTTCTTGACAATGTTGTCTGTGTGCATCAAAGAGGAGCTTAGCGTCAAATGTAACTCCCAGGTCCCTGATAGTGCTGACCCTATTTAGTACTGTATCTAAAAGCGTGTAGTTATGAACGAGCGGGATAGGTTTCCGCATAAAAGAGCAAGCATAGCAGTTGGATACATTCAGATCCAACTTATTAAGAGTACAACAGGCTTGAAAATTATTAAGGTCTTTATTTATTTTATTATTTATGTACACACAGTAAAAAAACAGAGTGATAAGGCATATTAATACAATTGAGTACAAAGGTACTGCTTATTTCTTAAGAAATTTCTCTTCCAGCAGACCTGCGAAAGGAGAAATGAAAAAGAAATGTAGACAATAGTGTGTGAAAACAAGAAGAGAAGATATGAATATGTGAAGTCTTAAACTAAAATATACTTATACATATATAATGCAAGAAATTACCATATACTTAAAAAAAATACATAAAGCTAAAATATACAAATAAATACATATACACACAATTATGAGAAAAGGTAGTGCTCTTTTACTCGGGATTTGAAAGGGAAATAGTTTTTAGATGTCGAATGCTAGGCGGAAGTGAGTTCCACAATCTAACAGCATGAACAGAGAAGGAATAGGAATAATAACTGGTTTTATGGGGTTGGGATTTAAGGAGGGATCTAAGGTGTGATCTGCACGGTGCATCGCTAGGGCGAGCGTAAGAAAAACGTTCACGCAGATAGGAAGGGTAAGACGGGTTGTGTAGGAGGTTGAAGAGGAGACATAAAATCCGAGTGTTCCTGCGAAGGCGGATTGGGAGCCACTTGAGTTCCTTGCGAAGGTGAGAAACATGGTCATACTTTCGAAGACCGAAAACAAAGCGAATGCACAAGTTTTGGAGGCGCTCAAGCTTGTTTAATAGCTCCTCAGTAGCATCCAAGTAGCAGGCGTCAGCATAATCTATAATCGGCTGCATAAGTGTCTGTGCCAAAGAAATTTTAGTCTTCAAGGGCAAGAGACTTTGAAGGCATTTCAGCGAATGAAAGGAGAAATGTACCTTTCGACTGACCTCATTGACCTGAGCACGCCACGAAAGATTGGAGTCAATAACTACACCCAAATCTTTAGCGGTTTTGGTATACTCAATACGAACACCATCTAGATACAAAGGCATCAGAGATGCAACATCAGCCGCATTGCGAACAAATCTACTGCCAATGATCATGGCCTGAGATTTAGATGGGTTAATTTGCAAACCAAATGACTTAGCCCAAACACTGATGCAAGCCAAGTCACGATTCATTGCAGCAAGTGCAGAGCCCGCGTCAGCTACAGTAAAATGCCGGTAAAGCTGCAAGTCATCTGCGTAGAGATGAAAATTAGAGGAAATAACCGTGGTAACAAGGTTTATGAAAATTGAAAAAAGAAGAGGAGAGAGAACGCTACCCTGGGGAACACCCTCAGTGAGACAACACCAATCAGAGAAGGACTCCTCCAGGCGAACACACTGAGAGCGTCCCCGGAGATAAGAACTGAACTAGGCTAAGGAGGGAGAAGAGAAATTTATAGATTGGAGGATACCTAGTAAAATGTCGAAATCCACAGAGTTGAAGGCGCTACTGAAATCAAGCAATACGAGAACAGTCAGGGACTTATTCTCCATTGCCCAGCGGATGTCGTCAGTTACCTTAAGAAGCGCGGTTACAGTACTATGACCTGAGCGAAAACCGGATTGGAAAGGGGAAATTAACGATTTTGACGCCAAGAAAAATGATACTTGTCTATGAACTATGTGCTCAAGAACTTTAGAGAGAAATGGAAGAATAGAAATAGGTCTAAAGTGGGTTAATAAAGTAGGGTTATTAGTTTTAGGTAAAGGTGTAATATGAGCCTGTTTCCAGACTGACGGAAAAGAGCAAGAGGTAAATGAGTGATTGAATATGTGAGTGAGAACAAGAAGTAACGAGGAAAGGATAAGAGTTATCATTCTTGAACACAACTTATCATTACAGACTGCTGAAGAAGTAATCGCAAGAATAGATTTCTTAACGTCATCCTCAGTAACATTGCTGAGCTCAAAGGGAGAACATTGAGGTAACGGCAAACTAGCTAGACTCTGTAGTGTCGTAGCTTTGACAGACGGCTCTAGAGAAAAGGGAAGGAGAGAGAAATGTTTATTAAGATCATTAAGGTTCACATCCTTACACTGGTTAGCCGGTGACTTGCCTATGCCTACAGATTTGAGGAATTTCCAAACATCGGAAGAATTGCGGTTTAATAAGGATTTGTAGATGGGCATCCGCTACGGTATTGATTTGTCTCATAATCTTCATGTCATCAGTTTATAGTAACAATTTTGAATACCGGAAAGAAGAAGAGACATCGTTGATAAAAATATTAAATAACAGTGGCCACAGCAAGGATCCTTGGGGAACCCCCAATGGGACATTCATAGGCTTAGAGCAGTATCCATTTAGAACAACAGTCTGACATCTGTTCTCCACATAGGACTTGAACCACCGGTAATGGTAACCCTGATGCCCACCGATAAAAGTTTACGCAACAGGATCACATGATCTATTCGATCAAAACGCTTGCTGAAGTCGGTATATATAACATCGGCTTGGGATCTCTGCGACATACACTCGGAGAGATAGTCGCTACAAACAGTAAGGTTAGACGAGGTTGACCAACCCCTTACAAAGCCCACGGCTTTCACTTAAACTGTGCTTGAGTGCCGAATAAACTAGTGCATGCACAATTTTCTTCAGTATTTTAGCAAACACACACAGCTTCGAAATAGGTCGGTAATTCTCAACCAATGTTCTTGACCCTTTTTTATGTATTGGTGTTATACTGAGGTGATATGACAGAGGAGCATTAAATTACACTACGTATATATACTATACGTGTTTACAATATATTAACTTAACCAAAACTATATATACACAAACTAAAATAAAGCGTCGAAAAATTCATCCTCATCGCTGTCGACCGGTAACGTACCCAAGAGACTGGCGGCATTACCACGCTGGATAGCAATGCTCAGCCGTTGGCCAAAATAAAAACCATCCCTTGGGTCACGAGAAGTGTCAACCAGCCGTTTTGATATTTCTTTTAAGAGGCCATGAGCACTCTGACCCTACCCCAAACGGCTCGAAAATATAATGACCAATAAGGTTGCTATACTTTCGCCGCTTGAGGTTTCCGCAGCCGCAGCGGCAGTGCAGCAAGCCGAGCTAGGAAGATGGGATGGCGCAAGAGTATCGACACACGTTGTGTATTATGTTGTTATTTTTTAAATAAATACAGAATCCTTTACGTGTTTATTATTAATTCGATACGGTATACAAATAAAATGCACCAAAAATGAGCTTTCTTTTCCCCAAACTAAATAGCTTATAAATCAGAGTAAAACGCAACCACCCTTTGTAAATTAAATTTAACTGACCTTAGGTAACAAAGCGGCAACGTCACACGCGCGCCGGAGCGCGGCGTGTATTCTCTATTGTCAAAGCGGGCGACCAGTGGCGGTGTTTATGCCTCCGCTCGCGCTGGCTTTTATGTTAGGTAAGGTTTTGAAATACGCGCACAACAACAATCATAACAAAAACAAAAAAAAAAATTCTCGATGTGTTCTCCATTCACATTAATGCACAAATTATACCGACGGAGAATATTGTTATTTATTTTCTAATTAAATCACGGTCCGCCGCTAAGCTCTTTCATTTGTGAAATGCTAAAACAATCCTATTTTTTAGTTCAACAATTGTATTTATCTCTTAGGCATACACTTCAATATGTACCCCCACAAAAAAAATCTATGGGAGTGAGGTCTGGAAATCGTGGTGGCCGGCCACCAAACAGGTCCGAATCGACCGATACATTGCTGCCCAAACATTTCTGTGAGCCACTTCAGGCGCTCCGTCCAGCTGGTACCACAACTTGCGATAAACGGCTAAATGCAGTTGATCAGTGTACAGTCACGAGCAATAACATAGAAACGCCCTTAAAATTCAAATTCATGTAGCAACATTAAATCGCAAAAATAAGTATGCTAACTGTGTCCAATAATTATGTAAACGTTAAATTGTGTCAAAATTAACTACACATTTTTATCAAATTTTCGTTAACAATAGATTACCAAAAAATAATATTAACTTTTAGTTACGTAATTATGAACCCAAGGAAATTTCAAAAACATGCTTACAGTACAGTTCCGAAATTATGTAAACAATTACAAAACAGCAGTTTCAAGCAGCGTGAGCTCGGAAATAAGTCGCAATTTAGGTTCAATAGGAACTCAAATTGTAATTTTACCTAATTGACAAAATCAGTGTACATAAATAGTAATAGGATCTTATTGTATTATTTATTTTTAGATTTTTTATCATTAATTTCCGTTATACATATTGTCATTGTAAGGTAAAAGTAGCCATCAGCGAGTGCCATCGACTCGCCCGTCGACTGTTTTTATTTCCGTGTACCGTCCTAAAATTATTGTGCTATTAGATTCCTACAACCAACCTTGCAAATCATACAGAAGGGATAAGCGCGCATTACGGTTGTTTTTCGTTGACGTGCAGTTCAGCTACCTAAATATTTCCTGCGTTATTGTTATTATTATTGAAATCAATGTAAAATGAATAATAACAACGTGCCATATCGTATTTCTACATATGACAAACACAAAATCATTGTTCTCAAAGAACAGGGACTTTCGGTTACAGACATTGCAAATGACTTGGGAATTACGGTGAGTTTGCAATTTATTGTTGGTTTTCTTATTTTAAAGGCTTTTTAATTAACAAAAAGTTCAAATTATAATATAATATCGCTTTTAATTTGAAGTATCATTCCAATATAAGCTACTAGCTTTTGCCAGCGGCTTCGCCCGCGTGGATGTCGGAAATTATCCCGCGGGAACATACTACCGGGATAAAAAGTAGTCTATGTCCTTTCTCAGGCTCTAAACTATCTGTGTACCAAATTTCATTTAAATCGGTTCAGTAGTTTTAGCAGGAAAGCGAGACAGACAGACAGACAGAGTTACTTTCGCATTTATAATATTATAGTGTGGATGTATAGGGTGCCGCGCGTTGCGCAGCTGTTTTTAGGATTCTTTCTTAAATTACTTAATTAGTAACAGTTTACTTAGATGCATTTTTTTTTTCAGAGAAAAACCGTGTATTTGTGGCTCAAGCGGTGGGAAGATAACGGTGACGTTGTTAGTTTTAAAAGTAGTGGTCGTCCACGAAAAACTTCCGCGGCGCAGGACAGGCAGATCGTGAATAGGGTGGTTAGTAATGGATTTGTGCAAATTCAGGACATATCATCTTCATATCGCGTATCATCTTCAACGATTCGTCGTCGCCTACGCACAGCTGGCATACGTCACAGAGTTCCGGCGCGAAAACCACTTTTAACTGCACGCCATAAACAACAGCGACTACAATTTGCTCGTGAATATCTAAACTACGATTTCAGCAGAGCCATTTTTTCTGATGAAAAAGTGTTTGTTTCTTCTGCTGATGGACGTTTGTCTTTATGGCGGCCTAATAACACTCGTTATTTGGAAAGAAATATACTGCCATCTAGAAGAAGTGGCCGGATAAGCTTCGGCGTTTGGGGCTGGATGGCAGCCAGTGGACCCGGTGAATTGGCAGAGATCAGTGGACGAATGAATAGTGAGCAATATACCAGTATTTTAGACGAAGTTTTATTGCCTAGTCTGGAGGTATACTTTCCCGAACTGACGCCTATTGATTTTGTGCAGGACAATTCAGGGGTCCATAATTCTCGATTCACTCAGGCGTGGTTCAGTCGCAACCGAAATTTCGTGAATTCGTTGCCGTGGCCGCCTAAAAGCCCTGACCTCAATCCTATTGAGAATTTGTGGGGGCTGATGGTTCAAGAGTGGGAGAGCAACCAAGCTAGAACCAGAGAAGCCTTGGTCAGACACGTTCTTGAGATATGGGATAGTTTTAGAGGCGATAATGTATGTTATAATATGGTTTCGTCAATGCAGGAAAGGCTGCAAGATGTTATAAACGCTGAAGGTGGCTACACAAGATTTTAATTAATTTAAGTACCGATACCTCGTATTTACACTTAACAATGGTTATGTGTAGCAATAGTGAATTACTTGATTAAATTGTGATTTAATATAAATTATTATACAAAATGTCCCGTAATTAACATAATGATGAGTACAATAACCTGTCCCGGGACATGTTGTATATTTGAAAAAAATAACGTTAGGTTTAAACATAAACTACGCATAATTACGCTATACTATTTAATAAATAGGCTCTGTTAATAATCATTACGTTTGGTAACGAATTACAATACTGATTTTGTAAGCCCTTGTTTTATTGCAATAAGCAACCCCTATTTATTTATAAAACTACTAGCTTTTGCCAGCGGCTTCGCCCGCGTGGAGGTCGGAAATTATCCCGCGGGAACATACTACCGGGATAAAAAGTAGCCTATGTCCTTTCTCAGGCTCTAAACTATCTGTGTACCAAATTTCATTTAAATCGGTTCAGTCGTTTTAGCAGGAAAGCGAGACAGACAGACAGACAGACAGACCGACAGACAGACAGACAGACAGAGTTACTTTTGCATTTATAATATTAGTGTGGAAGTGTGGATAGTGTGGATTAGTGTGGATGTGGATATTAGTGTGGATAGTGTGGATGTGGATTATTACGAGTATTAATGTAATAAACTTAACAAAAACAGGAAAAAGTAGGTATACACTTTCAATATCGTTTTAATGTATCCATGACAATTCCTATAACACGTATACAATTGTATATATGTTATAGAAATTGTCATGGATAGTTAAAAATTGCATTGGAAGTGTAAACTTTTTACTGATTTTGTTTCGTTTATATTACTGTGAAACCAATGTAGACCCAGTTTTGACACAGTTTGATGGTTAGGTAATTTAGAAAAAAATATCGTACACATATTTTTTCAATGGCAGAAGTTAAGATATTTTAGAAAATGTGACAATGTATATATATTATTGCTCGTGACTGTACGTGGCCACAGGCCCACTTAACAATTCTAAAAATTTCGCCGCTGTAAGGGTGCCGTCAATAAACCTGGGCCGATAATATTATTGTTATGGATACCACCCCACACATTGAGAAAAAATCTGTACTGGTGTTCAGATTCTCGAAACACGTGTGGAATTTTCGAACTCCAGTGCCAGAGGTTTTGCCGATTTCTGATGCCGTTCCGAGTAAAAGTATTCTCATCGCATGGACCCATATTAAATTAGTTAAGAAATCACGGTCTTCGGTTGTTTTATTTAGTAGCCATTGGCAGTAGCTGTTCCTGACCGGCAAGTCTTTCGATAACAAAGCTTGCACTTTCCAATATTTATAAGGTTTGCGTTTGTTACGTTTTAGAACCTTGTGGATGGTTCTATGACAAACCCTAAACTGCCGGGCAGCTCTGTGGAGACTCGATGTCGGGTTGCGGAAGAAATGGTCTTTAATTCGTTCATCCCAAGCAGCGGGTATTTGCCGTGGTGGCACTGCCTCCTGTTGCTGCACTATACTTTTATTGTCCCGTATTTTTTGTACTGCCAATTGTATGGTGCAGGCGTTTCTAGGGCAATAGCGGCTGTCACCATACCTCTCTCGGTATGTTCGCAGAGCTAAAGCAGCGTTTCCAAGGGATTCACAGTAAATTAAAATCATGTCTGTGTATTCTGACGCCGTATAAATTACACGACGCATTGTTGAACACTTTAATTACACACGCACGCACACACAACCAAAGTTTAATTACCAGTTTATAATAATAATTTATTGATTAATAAAAATAACAACATAATACAACTTAACCAAAACTATATATACACAAACTAAAATAAAGCGTCGAAAAATTCATCCGCATCGCTGTCGACCGGTAATGTACCCAAGAGACTGGCGGCATTACCACGCTGGCAGGCCGTGGTGTCCTAGACTGTTGACAACTTCGCCACAGTGGCAGCGATGAGGAGAACAACAAGGAGCTCCTAGCCTTAGAGAAGCAGCGAGGCGGAAAGTAGTGTCGTCGAGCAAAGTGCCTATGTTCGACGACGGTAGCGCATGGAGGCACAGACCTGACTCCCATTTAACCACAGCCAGCAGGCGCGCACGCTCCGCAGTAGTAGCAGATGAGTTCAGCAAATTGTCCTGTACAACTCTGCAGAGCGGCTCATCCCACCGTCTCTGGGAAAGTGGGTTATCGGGTAGATTTCTAATTCGGGCAAGCGAGTTTCCAGGCATCTATAGCCTCGGTAGAGCAGGGCACATCAAAATTAATCAGTGTGGAAGCTAAGACTTTCCTGATTAATTTCTCAGTACCGTGGACCGAGGATATGAAAGCCGGTAAAGTAAGACTGGAAATTTTGCGGACGTCAATGCCTCCCATACGAATGCGATGAGTTGCGTGTGCCGGATAATTTGGTCCATTCTGTCTAAAAGGTGAGTGTGCTTCCATAAATGGGAAGCGCGTAGGAAATATGTTTATTTTGAGGCGAAACAATATTAACAATCATTATTAATTTAAATTAAATTAATAATAATAATTATTAAATTAAGTGTCGTATCACAATAAAAGCAGTCAATCACAAAAATTAGGTTTTGAATAACCTAAGTCTAAATGAATGTGTCATAAAAAAGGAAATAAAAATCACTAATTATTATTGTTAATAGTTTATTCATTCTCCATATCTTCCCTTATAATCCTCAACAGTCCGACGGTAGACGGCAAACCGATCGCGCGCGCACTTACAACTGTCGCTAGTCTGCTACCTGCCCACGGACAGCGTTTCTCAAACTACTAAATCAGTTTATCCAAAATGTTTAAGTGCAAACGTTGCGGAGATGAAGCCGTGGACGGCGGCGTTACATGCTCCATATGTGAAGGTCAATTCGACTTTCCTTGCTCAGGTATGAGAGAACGCGGATATAATAGGCTCGGTGAACGTAAACATACATGGAAATGTGCCAGCTGCAAAGCACCAGCGACAGCCAGTATTAAAGTAACGTCTCCAGTTCCAGCGGACCATGAGACCATCCTACTGGAGTTGAAGCGGCTGTTGGCTCAAATGGAGTCCCTGCCGGCGCTAGTTGAGAGTGTGAAGGCCATCCAGAGTGAGCTCGAGGATTTGAAGGCTACAAGGACAGAATTCTCAGAAGTGAAACACTCCTTTGAGTTTGCCTGTGGCGAAATCAAAGCGTTGACTGGTAGGGTATCAATCTTGGAGCAGGAAGCCGAGTCAATGAAAAAGACTAAGGAAGAACTATCCACTTTACAAGATCGTATTATTAAATTAGAGGAGCAGCAACGTGAGAATGAGCAAAGGTCCCGTATAAATAACATCGAGATTAAAGGTGTGCCGATGTCAAACGTCGAAAACCTGTTCACTATAGTGGCTAAGATCGGAGAGATCATCAACTGTCATTCATATCCCTAGAGAGCAGATCAACTACATTGCAAGGGTACCAACGCGTAACGATAATAATCAAAATAAAAATATAATTTGTTCCGTGCACAATAGTTACATGAGGAACGATTTTGTGGCTGCCGCAAGAAAACGTAAAAACCTAAACACCAGTAATCTAGGGCTTCAAGGAGACAGCAAGATCTATGTCAACGAACATCTTACACTGGATAACAAAATTCTCCTCAACAAAACAAACTCCCTAGCCAAAGAGCGTGGATTTGAATTTGTGTGGGTTGCTGGTTGTAAAATAGTCTTACTTAAAAATACCACTTCTCCTAAGCATCATATCAAGACAGAGCGAGATATCAAAAAGTTTTTGTGTTAAGAATGTCGTTGCGGCGTACTGGTATTTTGTTTACTTATATCGATTCGCTAAGTTTGAGAAACACAGGTAACTGTTTTTTATGCGCATTCCTTTCCCGCCTTCCGTCACCAAGCGAGCAGCGAACAAAATTTGCTGCTCGCTTGGTGATGACCAATTAGTAAATACTTGCTATTATGATTATATGCTCTATTTTCTATCATATAACGTTGCATTTTGCTACTTGGTCGAAACTTGTTTATCTTATATTAATTTAAACTCATTTCTTTACGCCTATTCGTTTTGCAACTTCGTTGACATGTTTTATTACCGTAGTTTCAATGTGCTTTATATGTTTTTATCTATTCCATTGAATAATAAACCTTTTATCCAGTCGAAGGCGGGTACTTCCATCGCCAATTTGTGAATATTTACATGTTCTCCAATAATGTTTTCATAATCACTTTGCTTAATAATGTTCTTCCTTTTCTTTATAAGTTTTTCATTTAATGCGAACCCTGTTGGCGGGCAAGAAAGAATGTCTTGTCACGGGAAATACTATTTGAATTTGCTTGATATTAGCCATCGTTTCTAGAAGCCATTTCATCACCATACATTATACATACATACATACAATCACGCCTTTTTCCCATGGGGGAAGGCAGAAACCACGGAACGCCACCTGCTACGATCTCTACACACTCCTTTTGCCTCTTTAAGGTATAATTATAGAATTTTTGTTTTGGCTGCCACAGCCGTCTGAAATCAGTCTTATTTTTTATAATTATATTTCCAGTCATATCTACTGTATTTAAACAGTGGTACAAAGCGGAGCAGATCTCATTGGAACCTTCAGCCGCTTCATCATTAGTCCAAACATACGCATGGATATTATTGGACGTCATGGATGCATGTGAAGTGCCGATAACAACTGTAAAAAATTATATAAATACGATTGCCTTGAGTAGTATGTTGATTCATCCGATATTTTTGGTAGTGGAAGATTTTTTTTACAATCAAATGGAATTATTAGAAGACCAGGGACTTCCTCTTGTAATATTTTATAGAATTGTTTAGCACGCAGTTTGTGTATTCTGTGCTGTGTCATGAGTTCCTGTTTCTTAGCTGGTGAAGACACCACGTTAATTTTTCCGATCGGTTGGAGACAGACAGAACATACATCTGTCCTAGGGCTACCAAATCGGATGTAAAATTTCGTGTTAAATATTTTTCTAAAAAAGCCTTCTTTAACATTGAATCCTGGCAGAGAATGATCATTTTACATTAAAAAAAATGTTTAAATCAGGGTGAAGATATTGCCGCACCTTTATCTGTTGTCTGCAATAATGGCTTTCTAAAGGTATGAAACTTTTAATCAATTTTTCTATGGCTTCGGCTTTTGAGGCAAACGCAAATTGCTTTCTGTTGCCTCCTCTTCTTTCCATAGTTAAATCACCAGTTCCGTAATGTATTTTCGCTACTCCTTCAACTCTGGATGACTTTAATCGAGAAGTCAGAAAGAAAGTTTTTTTATATACAGGGACAAATTCCTTAGTTTTACAATTCGGTATGTAAAACTTTACAACAAAAGGATTTTTAATCCCTTTTCTTGGCCGATAACGTTTCACTTTTGTGACAGCAATGTATTTAAGTCTAAAATTGTCTTGTTCAATTTGTGAGTAATTTTCATAGATTCTTTGATGAAAGTAAAGGAGATCCTTACTTGTAAGTCACAAATATTTCATAGTGTTTGAGTTATGTTTACATGAAGGTTTTTAAGGTAAACCCGGTGCTGAATATCTGAAAACAAAAACCATTCACGTGTAGGTACTAAACCCACAGTAACCCATAAAAAACCTAACTTATGAAGCTCAGAACCCTTATTATCTTCGATTTATTTGCATTCGATATTTTCTGTAGGTACTTACAAATAGACCGACAAAAAAAATCGTTCAGGCACTCACAATAAAGATCTATTTTAATTGGAATTGAAAAGTATATCCTAAGTAGGTATAGAATTTTAGAATTCGATAAAAAAAAACCCGGAATTATCTGCGTAAAGGACGTGGCCTTTGTCTAACAACCTCTATATACTGTGCAATGTTCCGGGTGGTGGTCTTTCACTTTTACCCCTATCCTATAGATACGAATTTTCATTAAGGTAAAGTCACTAATGCTCGACACTTAAATGAAAACACTTTGTTTATATGAAAAGAATTATATATTTATCAAACAAAACAATCACAACTTTTTATACTAATGAAGTGTATCTTTAAAAATTATCTTTTGTAATAAAATTTAGATTAATCGATATACTTTTAATTATTATTAATATTTTTTTATATTGTCTTAAGTACTAATAGATAACATCACAAAAAAATAAAATCACCTTACGTAGACACTCAGAACTACTCAGAAGCACTAAAAGTTGACATAATATTTAATTAATGCAGTTGGGGTTTAAAGGGCCTCAGTGTGCTTGATATACTTAAATAACATAGATATAATAATTTTATCACGCACCGATTACGCGCTCGGTAAAATTCTAAGAACTGGCCGTCCGGCCATTTATCACGCCGCGTGATCGGTAATTGTGGGGTCCCCCCTCTTGGGCAAGGTCCGGCATAATCATAATCATGATCATGTGCTTCGCGCGATCGATCGATTGCCGTCTTCATTACTTGACGTCGCTGCCAAGAGAATTGGTTGGATTTTTGTGTGCACAATGCCAAGATAGTCTTTTATTTGAGTTACTCTTGGTAACCTTTTTTTTCAAGTCTCTTATGTGCCAATGGCTTCATCCAAGCCAGAACCAAGCCAATCTGAACTCACGTCGGCGAACACTCTCATAGTTTTTCTTTGCCGTGTAAATGCACAGTTAGTTGAGTGCACTCAAATTGAGCAATCAAAAAAAAAAACCTTAACAAGCCATCGTTTAGAGATTGTCGAAACATCATACATGAACACATTTTATCCACAAGCTCAACTCCTATGTTTCGTCTTATTATAGTACTTATGTTATTACTTGTGGCAATCGACTGTTTTCTGAATCAGCATCAATTGTGCCATCTTTGTGCATCATTGACTTCAATATGACAACTTTATTGGGTTTTGGCACATATGACACCAGTTTTCATGGTAGGTGTAATCCAAAGAACAGTGACGAACTCCTAAACAAATTTTTGTTGGCTTTTTTTGCGTCTGCCTATGAAAAATATGTAAAAGTATAGAGATTGAATTGCTAAACAGTTTTGTATATACTTTCATAGAAAGTCAGGAATTAAAGATATTTCAGGTTGAAGTTTTAACAACAGACTTATCGAAAAAGATATATATAGAAATACCTACTTATCGCTCAAAATATCATTGATAGAAATGCATTTTAAATGCAAAATAAACTACGGACTACGTGTTCCAAATATAAAGTCCAACCGACGCGTCGGTTGGACTTTATCTCCATGTGGCAGACCTACGCACGTCGCGACGTGCATAGGTCTGCCACATGGTCCACGTAAGTAAGTAGGCAGGTACTTACCTACTTAATTATGTGACGGTATTGGAGTGACGTCACGGACGGATTACGGTACACATCAGCTGTTCGTGTCAGCACTTATAACAAATAAAACACCTACAAATTCGGAGTACAATTCGTGTTCACTTTGGCACTGCAGTGAACCCTACGCGTGTGATTGTTTTAAAAGCATTTATACAGCAGTTCGGTAGCGTAAAACCGCAAAAAACAATTCTTCATCATATTAACTATTTTGCGTAGCAGTTACTTGTTGATAACTTTGTTCCGTCGGTACCCCCAAAAAGTGTCACTTTTTACAAATATTGACAAGTGTAACACAGATTGCATAGTGAATCGATAAGTTGTTGAGTAGCAGGCGCCATCTACCGTAGCAAAAGAGCCGTAGAACAGCGTGCGCCATCTATTAGTTTCTAGCCGTACTATGGTGAAGTGCGCAGCTTGCGGCAGGTTCCTCTCGGCAAAAGGGGGCGCTACGTGTAGCAACTCGGCGTGTCACAACCGGTACCATCTCGCTTGCTTGCTGCTGCCTGATCCTCCTCAGATAAGCAGTGACTGGCTGTGCCCTGAGTGCAGGAAGAAATTGCCCAGGGGAGATAATAGTGCCACACCCGTAAAGGACCTGGGTAGTGGTCCACCTGTAACTCCAGCAGCATCGTCGACAGCGGCGGTAACCCCTGTGGAGTTAAAATCGGGATCCGCAGTAGGTATAGCTACGGCAGCGGTAGCAGCTCCGGTTGCGGCACCAGTCAAAGGCGCCATGATCAGGTCACCGGTCGCGGCGACTCAGGCACAGTGACCAAGCCCGCCGTTGCCGAGGCTAAGGTTCTGAGTCGGGCTGGTAGCGAGCAGGGTGCTGATGGGGAGCCGTCGCCAGATACACAGCTCACCCTCCGTGAGGAAATAAGGCTCTTCCGATCCGAGCTGCGGGAGGTACGCGATGAAATGAGGGAATTTCGTCGTGAGATGGCCGGCCTGCACTCATCGTTGGGCGTCTGTACTGAGCGGATTGACAACCTGTAAGCTCGGATTGAGGCCCTAGAGAGTCGGCAAAGTGCTGCCTTGCCAGACGGCAAAGTGAGTCAGCTCGAGCGGGTGGTAACACAGTTACAGCTCGAACTCAACGACCGCGAGCAGGAATTACTTAGCTCTGACCTCGAGATCGCCAACATCCCGGAGACTCCTGGGGAGAATGTGGTGCACACGGTCGGGCTGGTGGCGGCAAAGCTTGGGGTGACTATCGACGAGCGGGACATAGTGTTCGCGCAACGGGTGGGCCCACGAGCCGAACGAGAGGTACAGACGGGCTCGGCGGGAGGCACCAGTCCTGGCGGCGGAGCGAGCCCAGGGGGAGCCGCGGCGCGCGGGCGGCGCATCGTGGTGCGCCTGGCGCGCCGCGCACTGCGCGACTAGCTACTGCAGAGCGCGGGCGTGCGGCGCGGAGCCACCACCGCGGACCTAGGACTGTCCGCACCCCCGTGGCGCTGCTATCTCAACGAGAGGCTCACTAAGACAAATAAGTATTTGTTTTATCGCGTGCGTGAAGCTGGCAGCCATCTCGGGTGGAGGTATACGTGGACGAAGTTTGGCCGCATCCTGGCTAAGCAGGGTGACGGCAAGCCCACCTACTGCATCCGCTCGGAGGACGACCTGGCGCGGGTTTTTGGTTGTGAGGTGTCTACTGCAACGGTTGTCTGATCGCTTGGCCAGTTCCAGTCACAGTACTTTGTGTATTTATTTATGTTGTTTTTTATATGTTTTGTTTACACTTAGTTTTTTAATGATGGCATGTGCGAGGCCAGCTGTTCTCCTGTCTCAGTATACTCGGGTTTCTTCTAGTGGCCTAGCTGCACTACAGATGAATATGTATGTATGTTTTATTATATGTATCACACTTTCAATAATTATTATTACGTATTCAATATTTATGATATCTTTATTTTTATGGACTTTCTATGTTATTACACATGGGTGGAACAAGTATTTTCCTGTAAAATATATAAAATTACACTTTATAACATTACAAATGACCTCTAACATTATGTATTGTAGTATACTTACTCATGGCATTATAATGCAAAACTCTACACTACATAATAAGACAACATCCAATACCATCTACAATAAACACAGTAATACCTATATACACCATTATTTACAAAAATGCATAAGACAAGAAATCTAAAAGTTGGATTATTTAATGCTGGGTCGCTGGGATCGCGGCATGAGGAATTCCTGGTCGCTATGGATAGCCTTTCGGTAGATATCATGGCTATAAATGAGACGTGGCTCAGGCAGGGCGAGGAGGGCCGTGCGCCGGCCGTGCCGGGCTACCGGCTGCGGCATATACCGCGCGCGCGCACCGTGCGCGGCGGCCGCGGGGGCGGCGTGGGCTTCTACGTGCGCCGCGGGATGCGCGTGCGGGCCGCGCCGCAGGTCGAGCAGATGTGGCTCCGGCTCAACATCAACTCGCAATCAGTAATCATTGGTACTGCTTACAGGCCGCCTTGGCTCGATGTCAATGTCTTCCTGGATGCGATTACGGATTCCCTCTCCTCCTTTGCAAACGCTGACAAGGTTATTTTACTTGGCGACTTTAATATTAATTTAATAAATCAAACTGACAACAAATCGAAACTTCTAAATAACTTTATACATTGCTGCAAGCTAAAACAAGTAGTTACCGAGCCAACCCATTTCACAGATCATAGTGAAACTCTCATTGATATTGTGTGCACTGACGCTCGTGTGTGTGGGGTCTCAGTGTCACACATACCGGAGCTAGGGCACCACGCAATTATTTGTGTCGAATTTAATTTTAAGCTAGAGAAGCCCGCTCCATACTGGACTACCTACAGACCACTTAAAGACATCCTTCCTGATATTTTTAATGAGGAGTTAAATAAAATGGACTGGGAACATATTATAAGTCTTCAAGACGTGAACTCCATGGTTGCAATGTTTAATCAATACATTTTGACCCTATTTGATGTGCATGCTCCTCTTAAAAAAGTCTTAATTAAAGAGAAATCTTATCCCTGGATAACTGACACAGTCAAGGATATGATGAGGTTGCGTGACAAGTGCCATTTGAAGTCTAAAACAACTAAATCTGAACATCACATTAAATCCTATAAAGAGTTTAAATACCTAGTCAGAGCTGCTTTTGACAGTGAGAAGTGTGCATATTTTAAAACATACATTAATAATAATATCAAGCATCCAAAGAAATTATGGAAACATATTAAATCAAATATAACCACCTCTAAAAAACCAGAGCATAGTCTACCACATTTCTGTAACAACCCAGAATCTATCAACCAACACTTTCTGGATGTGCCTGGCAGTGATAAGGTCACAACTGCTGATTTAACATATTTTGAGCACCATAGACACAGTAACAGTCATTTTCGGCTTCAGCCTGTCCAGGAAGATGTGGTGCTGAGGATCTTGCGTGGTCTTAAGTCCAATGCACAGGAATCTGATCAAATTTCTCTGGAGATGCTGCTGCTGACACTTCCTCGCACACTTGCAGTTATCACAGCTATTATCAATAGATCAATAGTCACCTCCTCTTTCCCTGATCTGTGGAAAACGGCAATAGTTAGACCAATCCCAAAAGTACCTAACCCCACTAGCTTAAAAGACCTTCGTCCAATAAGCCTACTGCCTTGTCTGTCTAAGATTTTAGAAAGAGTTGTCTCGGACCAGCTTAGAGCATATCTTGAGCAACACAGTATTTTACCACTGGCTCAATCCGGATTTCGCAGGGGACACAACACAACGACAGCTCTCCTAGATGTAGTGGGAAACATTCTCGAAGCAAGAGACCAGGGCTTGGGGTCCCTGCTAGTGTTTGCTAGATTTTTCACGTGCCTTCGACTCTATTAACACTTCGCTTCTTCTCTCCAAGCTGTCGTACTATGGATGTGATGTTGAAACGGTCAAATGGTTTGGAAGTTACCTCAGTGATCGAGCTCAGTTTGTCCAGGTGACATGTGACAGCAACGGAGATACCATGTCCTCTGGGTCAAGGCCCGTGGACAGGGGTGTACCGCAGGGATCAATCCTTGGCCCACTTCTCTTCATTCTTTACACTGCTGACATTATCAACTGTCTGATCAACACCAAATTCCACCTGTATGCTGATGATTTGCAGTTATACCTCTCCTTCCGCTCCCAGGATACTGCTGAAACTGTTAAAAAGATCAATGAGGATTTGGAGAGAATCTCTGCTTGGTCCAGAAGAAACTCCTTGGTCTTAAACCCAAGCAAGTCCAAGTATATTGTGATGGGATCTCGGGATTTCCTGAACAAAATGCTTGCTTGCAATCTGGACCTCAGGATTGATGGTTGTGATGTGGAAAGGGTTCTGGAGGCTCGTAATCTTGGGTTAGTATTTGACGGGTAGCTCCACTTCGAAACGCACATCATGGAGGCTGTGCGCAACTGCTTCTACCGACTCAAGCTCCTATACTGTGTCCGTCCCTACATAAGTGTGGATATGCGTGTCATGCTGTGTGAGTCACTAGTTCTATCCAAGCTGAACTACGCTGACACTGTGTATGGGGCGTGCATTCTCAGCAGGAGCGAAAAGCTGATTCAGCGGGTGCAGAATGCTTGTGCAAGATTCTGTTACAATGTCCCACCCCGATCCCACATCACTCCATTTTTGAATAAGGGTAATTTGATGAGAATGTCAGCACGCAGAAAGCTCCACCTGGCTACCCTACTCTTTGGCACAATTCTCACAAAGAAACCAGACTATTTATATAAAAAAATGTCTTGGTCGCGCGATGTAAACAAAATTAAAACGAGAGCATCTTCGTACCTTTTGTTAGCCTCATCGCACAGAACTGCTGCATTCCGGGGTTGTTTCAAATTCGCTGCCTCTCATTGCTGGAACGACCTGCCACCTCCCTTTCGTGCTATAAAGACAGTTAGTTCTTTCAAAATCAAATTTCAACAGCACTTACTACAGCTTCAAAAAGATACCACACTCTGAACTTACCCTTGATCTGCACGCAGCTGGCATTGGTGGCGAGTGATTGGCAGCGATTATACTGGCACAACAGTATTTGTTCAGCATTCTGTGTTTGTTTTTAGGTGGTTTCTTGTCGTTTGTCATTTGTAAAAACCGTAATTTTGTTAAGTCTTATAACGTTCGTTGATCTTTAATTCTCCAATTTGCCGCAAAAGGACTGTATTTCAACACGGTCGTAACACTTTTTCACTCACTATCTATCATTCAAATCACAGAGTACTATTATTATAGATTCAAATAACTTTTGTTTTGCCTTTGTTTTACGGCAGCGTCGTCGGCGCCCGCGTCTCTTTACTTGTCATAACGATGCCATAGAGTGTCACATATCTTGACACGCTAGGGTATAGACAAGTAACTTGGTGCTACGTCGGGTACTGGCACGCTGAATACATTATCGATGACATATTTTTTATTTTACTTTATACACTATACGTTATCCTATTAAAATTTATTTATTACTGTATTTGTCCGTGACATGTGACATCACAACCAGTGTTGCCGACTTCCACGGTCTGGATTACCCAAAAATGTAACTGAAAATCCCCAATTTTGGGGAAAATAAAACCGATATTCCCCACATTTTCCCCACAAGTTTACAGCAAAGAAATAATATAAATCAAATATATTTATTATTTATACTTAAGTTCTTAATTATTTAAATTAAGGCTTAGGCTCTTCAATGCGCCATTTTTTTTTTTTGTTAACATATCATTTGAAGGATCAAATATTAGGCTCCCTCCCTTCTTCTTAATATCTTCTCTAGTGGCCATAAGCGTTACTAAAGTGTCAATGTGCAGGCAATTACGATTCTCTATTTTCAAATTCTTCCGAACGCTAAATTTCCTTTCGACAGATGCGTTTGAGAAAGGCAGAACCAGCAATAGGCTTATTGCGTATTTCAAATTTAAAACATTTCATGACCTGCACTGTTTTTAAGATGGAATACCTTAGCCCAGTATGTTTCCGGACTGTCATCATCATGCAAAACAAGAGCAGAGTAATCTAGCATCGCGTGACCCCTCCATTCGTCATTTAGTTTTTGATTGGGGAATTCCCCATAGATTGGTAACGCTATTCGGTACAAAGCTATAGTAAACAACAGGGACTTCCGCGATAAACGATAAAGTTTGATGAAGGATGGATAAGTTGAGTTTAACTTAAATCAAATATAAATAATATATAAATTATACTTACTTTATATACTACTTCTATTACTTCTAAGTTCAGCTCTAGTGTAAATGTCTAAATTCCCCACATTTTCCCCACATAAACGCTCTCCCCACAAATTACCCAATCGAACTGAAAATCCCCGCAGTTTGGGGAATTCCCCACAGATTGGCAACGCTGATCACAACACACTAGGCCCTATCAGAATACCAGCGCTGCGACACTTATTTTTAAATGTCGCAGCATCATGCTGAGATAGGGGCCTTTTGGCCTCGCACAGGACTTTCTGTTTTTTTTTGTTTTTCTTTTAAATTTTGTTTTTTAATTGTTTCTTTTGTTTAGAACTGATTCATTGTTTGTTAAGTATTGTTTTTGTATTGTTTCTGTGAGTGTCCCAATAAATACTTTTTCTTTCTTTCTTTCTTTCTTTCTTTCTTTCTTTCTATGTGTTCAGAAGAATATTTATTTAATAATAATAATCAACTATCTTTAGGGCAGTTAGTTATATCGGTTGGGGAAAAAATAATGCAAGAAAAAACCATAATTGTTCAAATAATCTTCTATTTTTATCTACTTTAGAATTAATCAGTTATATAATCACCATCCTTATCTATGACACACGACCAACGACTAGGCAAATCCATGATTCCCTTCTCCCAGAAATACACCGGCTTCGAATTGAAATATGTTGACACTTATGATTTCACTTGATCAAAATTGTCGAAGGTTTTTTTACGTAAAAATTGTTTGAGATCACAGAAAAGATAAAAATAAGTTGGCGCCAAATCTGGAGAGTAAGGTGGCTGTGGTACCACATCCCAACCTAGCTCTGCTAGTTTTAACTGTGTTTCCTTTTCCGTGTAAGGTCAAGTATTATCGTGCAGAAGGTGTACAGTTACTTTTCTCCGCCGTTTCTCCTTGATTGCATCTGCTAATTTTTGGAGCTGACACACGTATTCATTAGCATTTATGGCCTTGCCTTGCATAAAAAAAATCAAACTGTAGCATACCCTGAGAATCCCAGAAACAGCTGAGGAGAATTGTTTTTTGGTATTTGTTAGGTTTAACCTGCACCGGCGGCTCTTCTCCACGCAGAAGCCAGAAAGTGCGTCGCGTGTTAGATTCATAAAGCAGCCAACACTTGTCTCTGGTGATTATATCCTCCAGAAACTCTTTACGGTGGGGGCGGAGCAGCAGCGATTGGCAGATCATAATACGGCACTGACGGTTCTCGTTCGTTAGTTTGTGGGGTATCCATCGGGATAAAACGTATTCGTCTCGCGGGCTCAAGTGCAGACGTGTTTTATATTATTTTACCAAATTTTTTTGAGTATTAAATTAATGTAAGCAATATTGACTCAAGTGTTTTGAAAATAATGTGTAACAAGTACTAAAGTGGAGTGTACTAAGTTAGTGAACTGTATTAGCGAGTGTGACAGCGCGCGGCTCGCGTTCGCTGAGGTACGCTCTTCCTCACCTCGAGGGAAAGAGACGGGCTGCGTAAAATAAATAATTCATCCTTGTCACACCGCTGTGACCGCGGAGTGCGCGGCAGTTGCTACAAAATTTTGAATTTTATTTATGAACCAAAACAACCATGCCTAATAATTGCGGTGCTTGTGGTTCAATAATACAAGATTTATTTATGGAATGTTCCAACGGAAAATGCAAGGTTAAATATGACTTAGCATGTCTGGAAATTAATAAAGAAGCTTTTATGGCATATACACAGGCATATAAGAATAACTGGACATGCCCGGAATGTGTTTGTTCAAAACCGAAAAGAGGGAATAGCGACATCCCAGTCATGAATACACCTGACTTCAAGTTGAACACTGCTACACCAATTAGCAATGTGAATCTGCAGCGTGGGAGTCAGAGTCTTTTTACACCAACAGTTAGAGATGCGAATTCTCTACTGCTAGAGGAATTGAGAGAATTTCGGTCAGATATGGTAGCTCGTATGGACAGCCAGGCGAAGACTATATCGCTTTTATTGAACCAGTTTTCTCAAACACAAACCGAAATGACCACCTTAGTTAAAATGATGAGGGTACTGGAGGAAAAAGTCGAGGCTAAGATAAGTCAGGAACGACCAACTCAAGATGCAGTTAATGAGTCATCCAGTAATCCTCCTCCTCCTCCCGCTTCTACTTCTACTTTAGCGGAAATAGTAAGTCGAAAGAGTAGTTTTAACGTATGCGAGCCAAAGAAAACGTCTTCTACCTACACCACAGCGCAAAATGTACATCACGGTGGGGCCACGAAGTCCGCTGGGCTACCCGTAACGACTATGTCTATTGTTGAACCACTAGCTGCTGATGATATAATGAAGGCAGGAGCAGAGGATAGTGAATCGGGGTGGACCACTGTACGAAATAAGAAAAATAATCGGCAACCTAAAGATGTGAAAGTGGGAACAAATATGGAGTTGAAGGCAATCCAAGCCACAAAACGGAAAAAGCACTTACATGTCTGGCGGTTGCATCCAGAAACTACTGTAGAAGCCATAACCGATCACGTGAAAAATATATGTGGCCCAAATGTTTCAATCAAAATTGACAAAATTAAACACAAAACCGAGCGAGATTACTCGTCGTTTATTGTTGGAGTACCTGAAAAATGTTTTGAAAATATAAACCAAGCAGAAATCTGGCCCATGAACGCGGAATTTAGTGAGTGGATTTGGTTTCGGAAATCAACCAAAACAATGCCAAATGAATAACATTGAAATATTCTACCAAAACGTCAGAGGTCTGCGAACGAAGTTGGATGAGTTCAGAAATAATATTAATTCATTAAATTCTGACTTATACGCAATCACTGAATCTGATTGCAATGAGTCTATACAAGATCCGGAAATTATTCCGCCGGGATATCACATACTGCGCTGTGATCGAGCGGATGGCCGCAAACAGGGAGGCGCGTTTTTAGTGGCCACACACCGGTTCGAGCTGCGGCAAGTACATGTTACGGATGTATCGATAGATAGCTGCGTTTTTGAAATAGTTTGTGCGACAGTACACTTAAATAACAGATTTTTGTTTTTGTGTTCGGTGATTTATATTCCGCCGGGTAGCTCAGAGACTGAATACATGATTTTGTTTAGTATAATAGAAAAACTGTGCACTAGATATAAGGAAATTGTAGTAATAGGAGATTTTAATTTACATTCGTGCCCATTGAATGTCATTAATTATTATGAATGTTTCGTGTCTTCTTGCGAATTCACTCAAAGTAATAATGTACCCAATTGTTTAAATAGGCAGCTGGACTTGGTTTTAAGTTCAGGTTTTTACGGTGTGGTGTCGGTAGTAGCGGCGGACGAGCCCCTCGTGTCGGTCGACGCGTATCACCCGCCGCTCGCGGTCAGCGTGCCGCCCGCGCGCGCCGCTATGCGCGACACCGCCGCGCCCGCTGCCACGCCCGCTCGCACACCCGCCTGTGCTCGTAATCTTAGGCCTCAGTGGAACTTTTACAAAGCGGATTATCAATTGCTGTATTCAAAGATGGGTTCGATTGATTGGAGTAGCATGTATGAGATGACCGATTTAAAAGCAATGTTAGATTTATTTTACGGTACTATTAATGACATTTTGGATGACTGTGTTCCCAGGAAAAAACCTAGTTCAAAGTCACGGTACGTATATCCGGAATGGTACACGGGCGAAATAATTAAAGATTTATGTACTAAAGCTAGACTTCACAAGATATTTAAAACAACTAAACGTAGTGGGGATTACGAAGAATATTCTAAATGCAGAGCGCTTATTAAACAATCTATAGCAACTGCTCACAAATTGCATCAAAATAAAATCCAGTGTCAGTTTGCTAAAGACCCTAAGTCATTCTGGCAATACATACAATCAAAGAAAAGTGCAGTAGGCAAGAAAAGTATTATAGAAGATGGCGAGCATTTATCGGATAACGAGTGTGCTAAACAGTTCGCAAATTTTTTCCAATCGGTTTACAGCGATCAACCGCCGCGGTTACACGCTCAAGTGGCGTCGGCGGCGGGAGCGGCGAGCAGTGCGCGGGTACAACTAGACGCACTGAGTCTGGACGACGTCAGACGTGCACTTGAGCGCCTGAAACCGAAGCGCTCAGCGGGCCCGGACGGTATACCGGCATTTCTTTTTAGGGATTGTGGTAGGGTGCTTGCGGAACCGCTTCGCTATATTTTTAATATGTGTCTTCATTCGACGACGTTCCCCACTCGATGGAAGGTCACGCGGGTGATTCCTGTACCCAAAGGTAAGGCGGGATCAGACATAACCGGGTATAGACCGGTGGCCGTGCTGTCGACGCCGGCTAAGGTGTTCGAGTATGCTATCCAGCGCTGTATACTTGAGCAGGTGCGCGGACAATTGGCCGACGCGCAGCATGGCTTCAGGCTAGCGCGCAGTACTGCCACTAATCTGCTGAACTTCATGGCGCAAGTGGTACCGGCGGTAGATGCTGGTATGCAGGTTGATGCTGCTTACTTTGATTTAAAAAAAGCTTTCGACAGCGTCGACAATGACATCCTACTAACGAAGCTCGCAGAAGTCGGCTGCACACCACATCTACTGCACTTCTTCGCCAGCTATTTGCGGGATAGACAGCAGTACGTAGATTACAATGGGTGTGAATCTGAACTATATTACACTTGGTCCAGTGTGAGCCAAGGCAGCAATTTGGGGCCTCTCGAATTCATTATAATGATAAACGATTTGCCGGAAGTCGTCAAACATGGCTCATGTTTATTATTTGCAGATGACCTCAAGTTGCTGCTCGAGGTAAAAAGTAAATCCGATTGCGAACGATTGCAGGAGGATATAGATAGGGTGGTGGAATGGAGTCAGGAGAACAAGCTATCCTTCAACGTGTCGAAGTGCTCGGTGATGAGTTTCACGCGCGCGCGTGCCCCTTTAGTGCACGAGTACGTGGTGGGCGATGCGCCTATGCAACGAGTTTTCGAGGTACGTGATTTAGGGGTTACTGTCACTCCTGAACTGTCGTTTCGCAGTCATATTACGGGGATCTGTAAAAGGGCGTTTAGAAACCTGGGATTTGTTCTGAGATAGACTCGGTATTTCACCAACATCGCTACAGTCAGGGTACTGTATGACGCACTAGTCGGGAGTCATCTGGAACACAGTGCTGTCATATGGGCTCCGCATGAGGCTAAGTACACGGTAATGCTGGAACGCGTACAGAACAAGTTCACGCGCTACTTATTTAAGAAACTGTATGGGGTATATCCGTTTTACCCGTTAATGTACCCCACGCTGTTTGTGCTTGGAATGGTCGGGTATAACTAACTAAGGGTGCGACGGGAATTTACGCTTATCGCATATCTGGTGAGACTACTTCGTGGCATAGAACATAACCCAGGAGTACTGCAGCGCCTGAGTATGTGCGTACCAGACCGCTATGTGTGGAGGCGGCACCGCCCGCCGCTGCTGGCCGTGCCTGTTGCCAGGACCAACCTTCTCGCCAAAACACCAATGACCCGCGCAATTCGTGTTATTAACGATCTTCACGAGAAGATCGATGTCTTTATATGCCGGTTGAGTGAATTCGCAAAAATACTGTTGTTTATTTTATGTTATAGTATAGATTAAAGTAGGTTAAGGTTGTTGTTTGTTATGTTGTAAATATTATGTGTTTTATATTCAGAAACTTAGTAGGTATAGTACCTAGATATTATGTTTTTTATTTTATTGCTCGTAGGTAAGTTAATTTTAAGACCGCACTATCGCATTAGGTGTAAACCTGTAAGGATAGTTGTAAGGGAGATTTTCATAAATAAATAAAAATAAAATAAATAAATAAAACTTTTCTGTATCCACGATCGTGGAGATGGTTACTTACTGTTTTGTGATCGCAGCTGAGCCGACCAGGTTCCCAGGTTCTAAATCCCACGTGCTGACTTCCTTAATAATTTGGATCTTGCTTCATAATTTGGAGTAGAAGGTCGTCATCAATTGCATGAGGTCGACCGGGACGAGGATAATCTTCAAAATTCGTTTCTCCCGATTGAAAGCGACTATACCAACGATGAACCGTAGCGTATGTAGTAATACTCTCCTTGAATGCACTATTAATATTATCAACCGCAGTGCTTGCACTTTGACCGCGAAGTCACTCGTAGTATATTATAGCGCGTAATTGCTCTTTCGATATTCGAGACATTACTGAGACGGCACGCGCGCGATACTCTTTCTATACCCACTGGGTTACACAGTCTAAAACGATCTACAATATTCTTCGACAAAAAAAATCTTCGAAATAGAACTTTGACTTCGAGAGTAAAAGAACTTTTTAGATTTTTTTTGCATTATTTTTCCCCAACCGATAGATATAGTATGATTTATTACATGGTAAAGGATTTGACACACTGTATGTGTTTTGCGGCCTGCGGTCAGGTCAAAGTGAACGCAGCCCGCATCATGTATGAACAACGCTGTCGGTCGGGACAATCGATCTGCGGTCAGGGCAGAGCAATCGGTCAGCGATCCGGGCAGGGCAACCGGTCAGCGGTCCGGGCGATGCGAGCAGGCCAAACAGCGGCCATCTTATTTCAGTTATTTGAGTGCGAGTGTGAGTATCAGTGGTGCTGGTAATCAGTTCTTTTATTATTGGGTTTTGATCGAGGAAAATGATTACCGAGGAAGAAGAAAATATTGTGTTATTATGGTTGCATAGCAGAAAAAGAAAACGTGTATGGGTACACGATTTGAATTTAGTGCGACGACAACGTGGAGAATACAATAACTTATGTCGAGAATTATATTCGCATGAAGATCGTTTTTACATATATTTTCGGATGTCCCCAGCGTTGTTCGAGGAACTGCATACATTAATCTGCCATAAAATAAAAAAAGGATACAAACTGGCGAAAAGCAATTACTACCAAAGAAAGACTTGCTGTGGCTCTAAGGTACTTTAATTCTACAGTAACATAACATATTTTAATTAAATTTTAAGTATTGACCAATATCTTCATCACTATAGAGATATACAGATGTTTCTGCATTTATCTCTTCGGGTGAAGGTGTTCCTGAATTGATATCTAGAGATGTCAATTCAGGAACACCTTCAACAACATCTCTAGATGTTTCTGCATTTATCTCTTCGGTCAGAGGTGTCTCTACATTTATCTCTTCGGTAAGAGGTGTCTCTGCATTGATCTCTTCGGTCAGAGGTGTCTCTTTGGCTGGAGCAGTTCTTGAATTGATATCTCTAGCTAGAAATGTCTCCCTTAAAATAAGGTCTTCAGTCTCAGCTTCCGCACATAACTGTGCCATCTTTAATTTAATAGAGATTTGCGTACGACTTGACATGTGTTTAAAAGTGTTAGCATAACTTAAAAACAACTGATCGATGTGGTCCACAGCTGTCTTTTGTCTCCTTTTTTCAAAATATTCAATCATCATACCTACTTCATCAGCGTGTTTCTTTCTTGTACTTGACGATGATGATCCTGAAAAAGATGTTCCTGGACGAGACATATCTACAGATTCGATTTCACTGTCTCCAATTACGTCAGGACGTTGAGAAGATAAACTTTCATCTGTTTGACGATGTGTATTCAAGACATCTAAAAACTGCATGTAGTCAGACCAAGGCCATTTATTATATTTTTTGTAGGCCTGGCCTGTTGTTGTAGCAATACTTTTTTTGTATTTATTATATGAATCTTTTAAATTTCTCCAATTCCCTTTTGCTTCATTACCTGCAAGAAAAAATAATCCATTTGTCAATAAATAGTTACAATGCAAGAAGCCTGTATTTTTTTTTTTTTCAGATATTTGGGCACTGGAGACTCGTTTCAAATGATAGCGTTATCTCACCGTATTGGTCGTTCAACTTTGCGTAACATAATAAACGAAGTCTGCAAAGCCATTTGGGAAATATTGCAACCTGTTGATGTACCTACACCTACGCTAAGAACATGGATTATGGCAGAAACTGGTTATCGCCAAAAGTGGAAATTCCCAAATTGTATAGGAAGTATTGATGGCAAACACGTCACCATAAAATGCCCTCGAAGAAGCGGTTCACTGTTTTACTGCTATAAATCAAAGTTTGCCATTGGGCTTCTTGCAGTTGTTGACCCTGATTACAAATTTACTTACATAAACGTGGGAAGCTACGGAAAAGATAGCGACAGCAAAATATTCGAAGTTTCTGAGTTTTATCGCAAACTTGTAAACAATGAACTATATATTCCACCTCCAAAACCTTTGCCTGGTGGCACAACTAATTTACCTCATGTTTTTATTGGTGACGAGAGTTTTGCACTAGAAACATATTTGATGAGACCGTTTCCTAAGAGCCAGGTAGAGAATAACGGTGAGAAAGCAAATTTTAACAAACGACTATCTTCTGCCAGACGCACACTGGTCCCAAATTAAAAAAAAGTGGACATTGATAGTAGACCGCTGATATTTTTTTTTATTGTTGATATAATGATAACAGATAAGGCAAAAAAATATTATTGTCCTACTTCAAATACTTTTCTCTATAAAAAATATTTCTTTTTTTTTTGTATGGGAATGATTACATTTTACTCAATTTCTCAAAAACCTTAAGCGATGTCGAGATGGCATTCAAATATGTTAGAAAACTAATAATTCTGAGTATTTGGCTCGAAGAAACTTATTGCTTATCTCTGCGTACTTTCGAGATAATAGTGACAGAAAATAACAATTTTTTTTAATGTTAATTGTTCGCTTTTTTTTAATCATAGCCTTACTCATATCGCAATAGGTCTGCTGGCCAGCAAAATGGAGCTTCGACGCGAGTTTGCCGGGATAACAAGATGGCCGCCTCTCATGACGTAACGTAATACGGTCACGAATCGCGCGCGTACACCTCACTCAGTGTACAACTAAATGTGGTTGCGATAAGACGTGTCCTTATTTTTTCTGTGCGCTTGAAGAAATGCTTGTTGTTTGTTTGTTTTGTTATTGTTGTATTTTGAATCTTTGGATTTTAAAATCAAATAATTTTTGTTTGTCTTTCTTTCGTCGAATTTGTTTTCGTAATTTTTTTTGTTAAAATCAAAGTCACTTTGTCTTTGATATCTTTGATTCTAATTTGTTTTCAATTTTCCTTAAAATTATAATATGTCCGCATTTGTCACCAACTTAGACTTATACGTTGTTCTTAAATCAGGAGGTGGTTTTAAAAATGTCGAATTTTTATTTAATGCCCTTATTGAACGTATTGGTGTTGAATTGTCTTCCGAAGATTTGAGTAATATTAAATTATTTTGTCGTAATTTTTCAAGTAATATCTCAAAAAGATGGTCTGCTTCCAGTAGAGCTCAAAAGACCTTTCTTAACAAAAATTCAGACTGGTTACAATCCCAAATAGTTTGGCCAAAATGTCAAAATATCGATTTAAGCAGCATTTTTAAAGTTGCCGAGGAAGTAATTCCAAATTTCGAAACGCAAGTGGATACTCATCAATTAAGTTATGGTACAAGTAAAAAACCATTTGTTGATATATCTGATAAACAGAAGAAAAGGCGTTCTCTAACACTTCTAGATCACACAGAGGAGGAATTAGTTTATGCTTTATGTGCCAAATTAAAAGAGTCTAAAAAAACAAAATTAGCAGCTATATTAAACGAACTCAGCCAAAACAAGGAAAAATGTGAGATGGTACATGATGTACTATTCGCTAAAAAGACTGACAAACCGTGTTTACCAGATGATAAAACGTTAGCGCTTTACACCTCAACAAATTTGTCAAAATGGCAATATCGAAATTTAAGAACTATTCTTGCTTCAGAGAAAATGTATGGTCTTCCATCCTATCAAAAGCTCCTGGAAGCTAAAAAAACTTGTTATCCTCCAGAGTCAGACATAACTGTAACTGAATCTGATGCTAAGATAAGACTTCAATCGCTTCTAGATTTGACAACTAATAGGATATTAAAAACAATTCAGCACAACTCTGCCGACAAAAAATCGCTAAAACTAATAAGCAAATGGGGTTTTGACGGGTCATCTTCTCAAAGTAATTATAAACAAAAGTCACACTCCGACACTAAAATTGACGATTCTTCAGTTTTCATGATTAGTTTGGTTCCGCTTCGTTTGGAAGAAGAGAGTGGTACTATCTTGTGGCAAAATCCTGCACCCTCTTCAACAAACTATTGTCGTCCAATTGGCTTTATATTTGCAAAAGAAACAAATGAATTGATAAAGAAGGAAAGTGCATCCTTAGAGGAAGAAATTCGTAATCTTGTTCCCACAATTGTAGATAATTTTGATATTAAACATGATTTGTACATGACTATGATTGATGGGAAAATTTCTACTGTGATTTCCAATACTTCTTCTGCAGCTGTTTGTAATATTTGCAATACCCCACCTAGCAAAATGAATGACTTGGACTTTGTATCCAAAAGACCCATCAGAGAAGATATGTATAAATATGGTCTGTCTTCGCTTCATATGTGGATAAGATGTATGGAATGTATTTTACACATTTCGTACAACTTAGACTTCAAAAAGTGGGCTGCACGAAAAGAAGATAAATTGTTAAAAGAAATTAAAAAGAATTTGACACAAGAAGAATTCCGGGAAAGAACTGGTTTGTTAATTGACATAGTAAAACAGGGATTTGGTACAACCAATGACGGTAACACGGCAAGAAGGTTTTTTGAAAATTATGAAGTATCTGCTGAAATAACGGGTATCCACCCTGATTTAATCAAGAGATTTGCAGTCATTTTACAAACAATTTCATCTGGTCAACTTATTAATACCAACTTGTTTAGGGAATATTGTAAAGAAACAGCAATGCTATATGTAAACTTATATCCATGGTATTACATGCCTTCAAGTGTCCATAAATTGTTGATACACGGTGCTGATATTTGTGAAAATTTCTCCTTTATTCCGATAGGCATGCTTTCCGAAGAAACTTCCGAAGCGAGGAATAAAGATTTCCGGAATGTTAGAATGGCACATACAAGAAAAATCGGTAGAGTTCAGACTAATTTAGACATTATCCACAGCTTTCTAATTAGCTCAGATCCTTACATCAGCCATATCAAACCAAAGTTTGCTCGTTTACATAAACAGTTGTTTCCAGAGGCTAGTGCTTTGATCTTGAACAATGAATTGCTTTCGTTGGAAAACGAGGAAATAGAGATTTCTCAAGAGAATATAGACCCAAATATTAATCTTTCACCATAATATTTTTTCAGAATCGTTTGTGAACATATTCAACTTTATGTTTGCAGCTTAATATGTCTTCATTTTGATTGTTTTTTAGAACTGATGAAAGTACTCCTTCAGAAAGGTCATAGCTTTTCAGTCATTAGTGAGCCCCCATAACCTCTTTTACAGAGAAGTCTCTTTTTACTTATTTGACATTACGCATACATTATAATTATGTGCTAAAGTAAGGCTATGATTAAAAAAAAGCAAAAAATTAACATTAAAAAAAAAATGTTATTTTCTGTCACTATTATCTCGAAAGTACGCAGAGATAAGCAATAAGTTTCTTCGAGCCAAATACTCAGAATTATTAGTTTTCTAACATATGTGATTGCCATCTCGACATCGCTTAAAGTTTTTGAGAAATTGAGTAAAATGTAATCGCTCCCATACAAAAAAAAAAGAAATATTTTTTTTACAGAAAAGTATTTGAAGTAGGACAATAATATTTTTTTGCCTTGTCTGTTATCATTGTATCAACAATAAAAAAAAATATCAGCGGTCTACTATCAATGTCCACTTTTTTTTAATTTGGGACCAGTGTGAGACGTATCGTTGAAAACGCATTTGGTATATTAGCCCAAAAGTGGCGAGTATTCTTTAGACCTCTTGAAACAAAAGTTGACACATCGATTCATGTTGTCAAAGCAGCATGTTGCTTACATAATTATTTACGAGTTAAAAATGAATTGCTTGAAATGCAGGCACCTGAAGAAACAATGCTACGGAATAGTGCATTTCGGACAATTAATAATAATACTCACCGGGCTCGCAACGAAGCTTACAATGTTCGCAATAGTTTTATGAATTATTTTAATAGCTAACTAAATTAAAAAAATAAATACTTACTATAATCAAGAACATCACGTTTCAGTTTTAAAACTAATAAACAAAACATAAAATGCACTGCATTATTATTCCATTTATTAGTATGTACTCACCATCTTTCATACGGAACTGCGTCGCAATTTCTCGCCACGTATTCATTTTCTTACTATTATCTTTATAATGAGGATCTTCCAAGTCGTACAAATACGGATAACGTCGTACGACTTCTATAAACTCCTCTGTTTGTTCGTTAGACATTTTTTTATGAACTTATGTGCACTCCGCTGACGAACATCAACAAACTGACCGTTGCCCGCCGCCCGCAGCCCGCGTGCTCGCAGCCAACCGGTCCGTACGCGTCCTTCCCTCGCCACCGCCCCGTCGGGCCAACATGCGTTTTTTGGTTGTGCACGCACGGTCAGATTGCATTCTATACAAAATATATTGATACCGACAATGTTGTTCATACATCATGCGGGCTGCGTTCGCTTTGACCTGACCGCAGGCTCACAGAGTACAGCGCAGGCCGCAGAACGCATCCAGTGTGACAAATCCTTAAGGGTCATTAGTAGGTATAGAAACAAAAAACAGCTTTTTTCTAAATATTTATTCCTCATCTTCTCAAACCAGAATGTCATCAAGAAAACTTGCGGGTGCTGTGATATTTGGTGGATGTCTGGGCCATCCTAGATACCATACTACAGTCATTGTATGAGCGTAACATCCAGTTCGTCTTCCAACTAAACAATTACAACAGTACTCTACTATTCCTGCTCGACCAGGCACATTATTTTCTATTAGTACGTATACATAATATTGTCTTCTAGAGACATGGCGTGACTTTATTTTACCTTTTATTAAGGTAGTGTAGCCACTGCCTCTAAGATTGTACTCACTCGAATTAAGTCGCTCACTACATGCTTCAATCCTGTATCCGCCGAGGAAACGAACATGTTCGCCGTAATATGAACGGGCCTGTCTTATTTGGTACGTTTCCAAGGCGAATAAAATTAGATCCCTGTATTCTAAGACAGGAAAGTAAATATTATTTCTGCCTGCAGTTATACTTTGAAAGTTGGATGTTCTCCTATTTAAATTAATAGCCTCAACCATTCTACCCAAATTGTTTTCTAAATTCATATTTTGTCTAATATTGCTTAATATTTCATTTGCATTCACATTGTCCTGCAGGCGAGCACAAAACTTGTTTATTAAATCCGCTGCAATTGAGAAGTTTTGCATCATGTGGGGTGACACATGTGTGCAGTGACAATTGCATTCTACTAAGTTTGTTCATGTGAACCACAACCTCTTGTGGTGCAACATTTATTTTTAAGCTCTTGCAGTGTTTCATTTAACCCCCAAGATTGTTTTCTAATTGGAGAATATGTTTCGTGGAAAATCAAATATTGTTTCTTTTTTATTACTAATTTGGTTTTCTCCTTTTCTTTTACATAGTATTTTTCAGAGCAAATGCATCACTGATGCTATTAATTTTTTTGTCATTCTGGAATTAGGCGTAATTAAAATTTTTCAATTGGCATTTTACACAAGATCGATTCAAACAATTTTCATAATTAACGTTGCAACATGAGTTTTCTAAAATACCTGTCCCATTAGATTATTTTAGTATTTTATGTGTATTGAGGCATTTTATCAACAAATCTATATTAATATGAACTTTTCAAGCGCACGTATTTCTGCTGGACTTTGGGTATAAAACACAAAACGGGCGAAATTTACAAAAGTAGGGTAATATTGGGCATTCTATGCCACTGTCGGCAAGTAGCTCGGCTAGTGCGCCTCGCTACGCGCCAGTGGCATAGTATGCCCAATATTGAACGATCGACTCGACTGTGTAGTATATTACTGTACTCGCCTGGAGATCATGTGAGTTATACCACTGGCCGTCAGTAGCTGGGCGAGTTCACCTCGCTGCGGACGATGATATGGATCATTGTGCCATGCGTTTCGTTGTTAGAAACGACTTGATGATAAGTGATATGCGCTTCAAATGGTGGAAACGACTTGCTGGTTTTTTGTAATGCGCTTCAGCAATGGAAACGACTTGATGAATTAGGCACATTCAGTATTAGAAATAACTGGTATTACTGTACTCATACAAAGATCATGCGAGTTATACGACTGGCCTACAGTAGCTAGGCGAGTTTGCTTTGCTTCGGACAGTATTGACAACTATCGACACGATCAATGATTAAGATTTAATTTAGTGATTATGAAATGCGTTTCATAGTTAGAAACTACTTGTTGGTTTTGCGCTTCATCAATGGAAACGACTTGTTGGTTTTTGTAATGCGCTTCAACAATGGAAACGACTTGGTGATTTTGTCATGCATTTCAGTTTTCAGTATTAGAAACGACTTGGTTTTTGTAATGCGCTTCGTGGGTGGAAACGACTTGGTGTTTTTGACATGCGTCTCAATATTAGAAACGACTTGTTGGTTTTTGTAATGCGCTTCAACAATGGAAACGACTTGGTGATTTTGTCATGCATTTCAGTTTTCAGTATTAGAAACGACTTGGTTTTTGTAATGCGCTTCGTGGGTGGAAACGACTTGGTGTTTTTGACATGCGTCTCAATATTAGAAACGACTTGTTGGTTTTTGTAATGCGCTTCAACAATGGAAACGACTTGGTGATTTGGTCATGCATTTCAGTATAAGAAACGACTTGGTTTTTGTAATGCGCTTCGTGGGTGGAAACGACTTGGTGTTTTTGACATGCGTCTCAATATTAGAAACGACTTGTTGGTTTTTGTAATGCGCTTCAACAATGGAAACGACTTGGTGATTTTGTCATGCATTTCAGTATTAGAAACGACTTGGTTTTTGTAATGCGCTTCGTGGGTGGAAACGGCTTGGTGTTTTTGACATGCGTCTCAATATTAGAAACGACTTGTTGGTTTTTGTAATGCGCTTCGTGTGTCGAAACGACTTATTAACTCGCTGCTTTGAAGTGGATCTGCATAATAAACAAGGTACATATTATATTAGGTTTATTTTTCGTAAAACATTGGTTTTTCAAGGAATAAAGTATCTACCGAGCGCACGAACTCTTGTAGTTTACGCCACTGACACGAATCCGCGTCGGTCTGGAACTTGAGTCGCAAAAGCGCCTTCTTCCACAGCTCCAGGGAGTCGGTGTGGCGAGCGTCGTCAGCCTTGTACACCTTGCAGTCGATGTAGTACTCTCCGTTGATGCTCGCTGCTCGCCGCTCGCAGCCGTTGGCGACTCGGTTAACGAAGAATGATGATAAACATGTACTCGATGAGTCGTCTTTTGGCGCGGTGTCAGACCCGTAGTTGTTACTGATACCAAATACATCATTATCAGTATTGGTTTTTTTACTGAAACAACAACGAAAGCTTCTATTAGTTCATCATACACTTACAGGTTACGTTTACTGTTTAGATACGCATAGGGGAAAAAAAATACACTCGGTCAAAAAAGGGACTTGCAGAACATGAGAGACGTACTTACGAATAAAAATGACAGATGATTTAAACTGGTATGGCGAACTAAATTATTGAATAGTTTGTTTACCTCGTACGAATTAAATTCGTTGATGGTGGATGCGACTTGCGTTTCCTAACGTTGTCTGCAGACGGTTTGCGGCTGCGTTTGGTTTTCTGATCGGTGATCGGAGCTTGTTGAAAGTATTCGCACTCAGACTCAGACCTGAAATAAAGATACAACAAAATAATAGTTAAACATAAGGATTACGATTAGTACATCGGGTCAGATCTCCGAACTATGTACTGAGTGGAAAGTTTTATACTTACATTTTCCAATTATGTCCAAACGGTATGGCAGGCTGGCAGGTGTAGTGACTGACGACCGTAGGCAGCGGTTAGCTATCAAAACTGATATTGATGGGATAACGCAGCAGGATCGCAGAACACTTCTTGAAGATTACTTCCACACTTGTAGACTTCAGTTAGCTTGTACCGAGTACTTCGAAAACATGTAGCTTATAAATCGGAAAACGAATGATAATTCACTATATTAAAAATGACTACAACCGTTCATATAATGTTGTGTAAAACAACTTTTTTCCTTAGACGCATTATAGTTACTATCGAAGAACTTCATATGTAAGCAGTTTGAAAACAAAATCCTCTGAGCACGATGCGCAGCAAGCAGAAATAGTCTTTACGATGTATAGATATAAAGTTCTTCGACGGTACTTCACCAAAAAGTGAAGACTAAGGATGTTTCAGGTAGCATCGAATGACGACACAGCGAAACGACTTAGGGTTGACAAAACGTTAACCAGTAGATAAGTTATCAACAACACTAATAGGGAATATTCTTGTAAGTAATTTAATTATTTGGCAATCCAGAGATAATCATTAGATTAGTATTTATTATGTTATAGATCCAAGTTTTACTTGTAATACTTACTTTTATGTTCGAATGAAGTAGCTACAGGAAATAAGTTAACTTGTAACAGTAACAAATTTTAAATGAACTTAATTTTTAATTCTATTCTTAAGGGTAGAAGCTTATGTACTACATTTTATTTATTTTATGATAGTGTACCTAGTTTCTGATACTTATCCATACCTTAATATGTATGCGTGACAACCTTGACTAAAATAGCTTACTGTTGTGAATGCAACTTAGCTAACGAAAAAAGAAACAAGGTCACACGTGTAATGTTTTACGCAATAACAATTATTTCAATCAAATATTTTATTGATTGTTCGAAAATTGATAGTATGAATAGGTACTCAATAACGAATACTTCGTTAGTTAGTAACGTTTAAAAGTCAAAAACTAAAAATAAATTTTACATTATCTCAAAGCTACGCCGCGTGACGGAGTGACCTTTAATCATTTAAAAAATATATGGATTCATGGCGAATGTCGAAACACCCACAGTATTATAATCTCCCGAAGCAGCTAGTACCTGACGTTTAGTATGGTGATCTGAATACAGCCACACATTTGAACTAAGTACATACAATTGAAACATTTATGTACAACATTAAGTAATTTGCGAGAAGGTAACTATTGAAAATGTTTGGTATTTTCGTTTCAAATGTTGTTGATTTTAATAAAAAATAGGTACTAACCGATCTTTCTTTTTTTCAGAAACATATTGATACCTCCAGTATTATAATCTCCCGAAGCAGCTAGTACCTATCGATTAGTATTGTGATCTGAATACACCCATACATTTGAACTACATAAAATTGGAACATTTATGTACAACATTAAGTAATTTGCCAGAAGGTAACTATTGAATAAGTTTGGTATTTTCGTTTAAAACGTTGTTGATTTTAACAAAAAAAAGGTACTAACCGATCTTTCTTTTTTTTTTTCAGAAACATTGATACCTAATCAGATGCACTGGTTGACGAATAAGTAATCATCAAACTTGAAGACGTATGCAGACCTGGTCCAGATTAAATAATTTAACAATTCTATCACACTATATTTACTTCGATTCATCATTAGTTGGTATACGTGGGTAAGATCGTTTCATTTCGAGTTTAGCGTCTGTATTGGGAGATAATTAATTTCAATTTGTAAAATAATGCCCCACTGTTCGGTTTGCAACTTATTTGTAGATAATCGTAGATGGTCTGGTCATTTACGTAGTAATGTTCATAAAAATAATAGTGCGACCACTGTTTTTGACAATGTCGCAATTATTAATTCTGCGTTTAAAAAACGAATCGTTAGTTACAAAATCATCGCAACTGGCGAAGAAATAAATAATTTTCCTGAAATGTTTCTCATTAATATTAGTGATCAAGTTAAAACTCTAATAAACCAATCATTATTGAAACATAAAGCTGTGAAAATAAATTTCGAACTTTTTTCTTTTTTTCTTTTGTTTAAAAGTGATCAAAAGGAAATGAAATCGTTCGCCACAAAAAACATTATTATTACTTTTAATTACGATTTTGATTCAATATATAAAGCAACGGTTGATTTACTGTTAAAGAAAATTGAAGAGTTTCAGGAGAGAGATAGTGGCTGGACATTTTCGAACAATTCCCATGTAGAAATAAATATTAACAAATATCAACCTCTCGGCGGATCTAAATTTATAACTTTACCGAAATGTATAAAACATAAAAAAGCTTGTTTGAATATTCGTAACAATGATGAGTATTGCTTTTTATGGTGCGTAGTGGCGGCTCTGTACCCCACTAACCAACATCCCGACAGAGTTTCATCTTATCCCTACTTCCAGGATGTTTTGAATGTTGATGGTTTAACATTTCCGATAACATTTTCGGACATAGCTGTCTTTGAGAAGAATAATCCGTTTTTGAATATTTACGTGTATGGTTTAAAAAATGATAAGACTATCATTGGACCTTTGTATTCAACATCGAATCATAAATCTAAAAGCATCCATCTATTGTTCATTGAAAATAAAACTAATACTCATTATTGTCTTATCAATGATTTACCGCGTCTAGTCAGAAATCAGATGACCAAACATCATGGTAAACTGTACTTCTGCGAAACGTGCTTATTGTTTTTTCCAACGCGCAGCCGAATTGAATCACATCTATGTGGAGGGATTGCCACAGTATTACCAGAAAAAGGAACATTTTTAAAATTCAAAAATTATGATAGAAAACAAAACATTCCTTTCGTCATATATGCCGATTTCGAAACGATACTCAAACCAATTTCCGGCGATGAATTCAACACCGCTAACACGTCATACTCACATCGTCACGTGGCGGCCGCGTTCGCCTATAATGTAGTGTCATCATTTAACGATAGGGTTGATGGCTATAGAAGTTATCGCGGAAAAGATTGTGTTTCTAAATTTATACATTTACTGACTGAAGATGCTAAAACAATACACAGAATTCTAACTAAAAGCGAGCCTATGATATTCACAGAAATAGATGCTCTTGATTTCAAACGCGCTGTTAAGTGCTACCTTTGTGAAAATTTACTGTTGACCGATAGAGTAAGGGATCACTGTCATATTACAGGCCGGTACCGAGGTGCAGCACATCGACACTGCAACCTACAACACAAAGTACCAAAATTCATCCCAATATTTT
The DNA here is from genome assembly GCA_932294355.1 of Aporophyla lueneburgensis. Taxonomy (NCBI): domain Eukaryota; kingdom Metazoa; phylum Arthropoda; class Insecta; order Lepidoptera; family Noctuidae; genus Aporophyla; species Aporophyla lueneburgensis. The sequence goes on from OW028735.1 coordinate 24,469,012, forward strand.
TTCATAACTTAACCGGGTACGATTGTCATTTATTTATTAAAAAGTTAGGCGAAATTCCAGGACAAATTAAAATAATACCCAAGACTAAGGAAAAATATATATCGTTTACAAAGTTTATTCCTATTGCTGATAACGAGTTTATACAACTAAGGTTTTTAGATTCATTCAACTTTTTAGGAACTAGTTTAGACAAACTTGCTAAAACATTGCAAGTAGATAATTTTGTTAACCTTAAATTATTTTTTACTGATGAAACACAATTTAGTTTGCTGACTCGTAAAGGTGTGTACCCATATGACTATATGAAAGATTGGAAATGTTACGATCAAAAGTCATTACCATCTAAATATTATTTTCATAATTCTTTGACTAACGAAGGTATTAGCGATGAAGATTATAATCATGCTCAGAATGTGTGGGCTGAATTCAATATTAATGACCTAGGCGAGTATACAGATCTATACTTAAAAACAGACGTGCTTTTGTTAACAGACATATTTCAAAAGTTTCGGAAAACATGTAAACAACATTACAAACTCGATCCTGCCTTTTACATAACTGCACCCAGTTTATCGTTCGATGCAATGTTGCTAAAAACAGGTGTTCAGTTAGAACTGATTTCGAATTTAGCTATCGTTAGAATGATTCAAAGCGGTATACGAGGAGGTTTGTGCATGTGTTCCCATCGGTATGCAAAAGCAAATCACAAATACATGCCGGAACATAATGCATCACAACCTCAGAGTTTCATAGTATATCTAGACTGTAATAACCTATACGGCTTTAGCATGTGTCAGTATTTACCGTATTCTAGTTTTAGATTTCTTGATGAAAATGAATTAACTAATTTTCGTGTTGAAAATGTCGAGCATAACTCTGAGTGGGGCTTTATATTAGAGGTCGATCTTTTGTATCCTGAACATTTACACAAACACCACAATGATTTACCATTTTGTCCTGAGAAATGTATACCTCCAGGAGGTAAAACGAAGAAACTAGTTGCAAATTTGCATAATAAGTACAACTACGTAATACATTACGTTCATTTAAAAAAGTGTTTAGAACACGGTTTAATATTACGTAAAGTTCACAAAGCTATTACTTTCAGACAAAGTCCCTATTTAAAACAGTACATAGAATTAAACACTCGATTAAGACAAAAGGCAAAAAGTTCTTTCGAACAAGACTTCTTTAAATTGTTAAACAACAGTGTTTTTGGTAAGACATTAGAAAATACTGAAAATAGAGTAACTGTTCATTTAGTTAATCAATGGTGCGATCAATCTAATCGAACTAAGAAATTTACATCCGCTGAGAGACTTGTAGCCAACCCCTATTTCCATAGCGCTTCTATTCTTACTGAAAACTTAGTTGCAATACAAATGAAACCCGACCAAATTATTTTAGATAAACCTATTTATATCGGATTCACTGTATTAGAACTTTCTAAGACACATATGTATGACTTTCATTACAATATTGTAAAACCTTTTTATGCAGACCGAGTACAGTTGTGTTATACAGATACCGATTCGTTTGTCTATAAAATATTCACGTTTGATTTTTATCGTGACATGAAGTTAAATTTTTTACAATATTTCGACACCAGTAACTATGATGTTAAAAATGATTTTAACATACCAATTATGAACAAAAAAGTTCCAGGTTTGTTTAAAGACGAAATGGGGGGAAAATATATCTCAGATTTTGTTGGTTTGAGATCAAAACTTTACTCGATAAAAACAGTCGATAAAATCATTAAAAAAGCAAAAGGAGTAAAATCAAGTGTAGTAAGAGACTTAAATATATCAGATTATGAAAATATTTTGTTAGATGGTGGAATTATTCGTAGAAAAAATGTTATGTTTAAATCCATAAAGCACGAAATATTTACTAAGAGTGTCAACAAAATTGCCTTATCTCGAAATGATGATAAACGTTCAATATCTGTAGATCGAATATCAACGCGAGCCTGGGGTCACTCACTTATTTTAAAGAGCGAAAATTAATTTTAAGATTAGAAGCTAATTAGTAATAGAGTTCGAATATAATAGATGTAACCTATGTAATATAATTTTAAAATATACCTAGTTAACTTTTTAATGTTTGTTATATATAATTCATAGTTTTAAAAACCTAAGTTAATGTAAAACATTTAAATAAAATGTGGATAATTATGACTACTTATTTAATTTATGTTTTAAAACATCATCCTCCTTTTTGCAGTCGGTTAAATAAAATGAAACCTGACCAAGATTCAATTTTCAACATGAAGTGCATGTTGAAACTTGAATCGTTCATTTGTCAGAGGTAAAATGTATTTTGTATGTAATACAATAAGACTGATTATACAATTTTCGAAGAGCTATGTTTGCGTCAACTGCATAACGCTGATCATACAAAATACCTACTACAAACACACAACAGTGCATTGTCCTCACAAATGCTTAGTTAACATTCTAATCTAAAAATAGAGTTCGAATATAATTTATGTAACCTATGTAATATAATCTTAAAATAGTTCTTAAAATATACCTAGATAACTTTTTAATGTTTGTTATATATAATTCATAGTTTTAAAAACCTAAGTTAATGTAAAACATTTAAATAAAATGTGAATGATTATGACTACTTATTTAATTTATGTTTTAAAACATCATCCTCCTTTTTTGTAGTCGGTTAAATAAAATGAAACCTGACCAAGATTCAATTTTCAACATGAAGTGCATGTTGAAACTTGAATCGTTCATTTGTCAGAGGTAAAATGTATTTTGTACGTAATACAATAAGACTGATTATACTTTCGAAGAGCTATGTTTGCGTCAACTACATAACGCTGATCATACAAAATACCTACTACAAACACACAACAGTGCATTGCCCTCACAAATGCTTAGTTAACATTCAAATCTAAAATGTGAATTATTGCGAAGGTATATTTTTTTTTTTGTCATTTACGAAATAATACTCATCTTGAGTACTTGTACTAAGCACACAGTGTTGTACTTTTTGCGAGCATGTCATCGGTAAGTTTCCCAATTTATTTTTATATTGTTTAGTAACTATCGATTGAACTCGCAGCAATTTTGCTCACAGTTTTGAGTGAATCTGCTATGAATATTTTAACCCGCTGAAAATTCGTTTATGCATCACTATATCAACATCTACGTTTAAGTTTAAAATTAATGAGTGTCTCTTTCTTTCCAGATTACAGAATCAGATATTATGTTTAGCCAGTACGCCCAAAATCCTTATGAAGGATTCTCTGAAACGCTTCACAACGAACCCGACCACAGCAAACAAGTGACGAAAGAAAAGAAATCAAAACAACGATGCAGGGAAAAGTCGAAGAAGCAAAATCCAACTAAATCTTTTGTGATGAGCCGATTACAGCGACGAGGGATCAAATTAATTAAAATATCGGTCGTAGATCTGTGCAATAACACTCCGCAAACCATTGACAGTGACAGTGATAGTGAAAACGTTATTATAAGTGCTCAATACATCGTTAAAGACGCTATCGATAATGTTATGGACGAAACAGAATCTTTGGTTAAAAAAATATCTAAATCTTTAATAGATAGTGATTTTTAGTACTTAACTGTTTGCGTAAGCAATTGTTTAGGTAAATACTTAGTACTTATTACGTTGTTTTATTTAATTTTAAAGTAGATTGTTTTATTTGAAGATGTGTTGGGTGTTTAACAAAATAAAAGCAGATTTAATATACAAATTATTTTTTATTCATGAAACCAATAACCTTAAAAGTAGGTACACATTTATAACTGTAAATACTTTCTTATACATAACACATTTTTAAGAGCACAATGCTTTAAATGATTATTACAATTTAAATTAGTTTTTCCTTCACAGTATCTTTTATGTAAAATAGAGAAGTTAGGACATTTTTCGGTCCCCAGGTCTGATACTTTACAGTTCTCACAAAGTTCCTTTATCCACTTTACTTTCTCCAAACCATTAACAACGATTTCCTTATTTGCTAGATAGAGAGCGATTATACGACGAAATTCTCTATAGTCGATATACCCTTCGTTCCAATAAATACCTCTGTTTCTTTCCAGCCATTTAACTTGCCTCTTTTCGTCACTCGTTAAGTGTTTAAACAAGTATGGTGGTTTTATTAAAAATGTTTGGGTATAATCATGGCTAGCAAAAGCTAACTCTTTTATTATAAAATTATTGTACAGGTCTTTAAACCCTTGAACATCTACTATAACAGTATTCGGATTCATGATATTTTTCTCACAGTATTACTTAAAGGTTTATATTCAATAATACAGTCGCTCAATATAAGACAATACGCAGAAGTTTGATCTGGTATTTCCGAATCACTCTCAATTTCCACTCTTACGTCCACAATAGGGCCTGTCTTTACATTATCAGCTTGTCTAGAGCAATCGATGACAAATAGTGGCGCCAAATCTTTAAATTGTTTTTCACTTAATAAGGGCTCCGGTCGGCGACCGTGATAAGACTGTTGAAATCTGACGTATTGCTCGTATAATAAAGCGATTCTGTTATTCGCGAAACTCACATTTAGGTTTTCATACGGGAAATAAGTAGAGTTGAGGTACACTCTAACATCACGAACATGACAATGATCGAATTGAGACATATCAGAACTGCTATTGTTTTTTCTATTTGTCTGTAGTCCCATAATAATATATCTTGGTTTCTCTATTTGCGAGGATGTTTTGATTGACCAGGTATGTTTCGTTGTTTTAGGTAAAGTAGGATATTCGTACAAATCCCAATTTCTAAAAATCATCTGGAGCGGTCGATCTTTCTCTAGCAGTTTTAACAAACTTATTTTCTCTTTATCTGACACTTTAACATGCGGTACACGCCAAACAATTTTATTTATCTGAACATCATCTACGACTTCACCAGTATTCAGTTTTACAGCGTTGAGGTTAGTATTGCTTCGTAACAATATCAATTCGTGTCTACTATTTATCACTACTTTCTTAAAATCTTCTGCAAATCCGAGAATGTTACAAAGTGGTATTGAAGCAGAAAAATTACCTCCATTAATATTTTTTATGCCATCGATATTCCAACCCCATGCATAAGATATCTTCGATTCACTCTCATTCATAGACACTAATGATTTCATCGTAGTAGTCACACCAGCGTTTTTTATTTTATCAATTTCCACTCCATTTAATTCGTATCTTATATCTTGAAACAAGTAGAGTAGAAAATTATTTGTTAAAGAAACACTACTCGCTTTATCTTTTGAATCTTTTTTGCTAACGATTATAGTTCCTTCCAAATACAAAGTGCTCGCTGACGGTAGTATATACAGATCCTGTTGATTAATAGGTATGCGGATTTCATCGTTCCTGTTGAAGCTTGTTACGTAGGGTTTGTAAGAATGAAATTCAATTCCTTCAACAGTGTTGTCGTAAGTTGGAGCAGATAAAACATCTAAGATATTCATTTTAGCAAACCAATTGCTTTAAGAAATTCCTTATTGTCTCTTGTTAATTTAATTTTTTTCTTAGACCGAGGTCTTATTTGTTTGATCACTTTAGTTGAACTGACGTTCCCACTTTGTTGATGCACATATTTATTGTAGTCAATCATTTTTTCTTCTAAGATGTAAATATAGCTGCACTTCTTCACCACGTAAGTTTATTAATCGATTGTTTATATCTAATAGCCTGATATGTATACAGCTTATGTTGTTTTGATTGATTGGAAAGTATATGGCGTTTTTCGGAATTTCTATAATTCTATATCCAGGTGGCACATTGAGTGCGAATTCGTGTACAATGTGACTGGGTTTTCCGTTTATGTACGAACCACTTACAATATCACATTCTATCCTGATCACAGTCGTAGGCAAAATGTTGACTGGTAACTCAGACACATGCCATTTATTGGCTTTTAAAATCTGTTTATTAAACCCTAATAATCTCCTAAAAGTTCCTTCTTTAGTAAAATTGATATCTTTGGTACAGTATATCAAAGTTTTTAGAGTATTGTTATTACACTGTACTTTTATTGAACAATCTTTTATTTCTGATTTTAAATAATCGCTGATATCTTGTAATTCATAAGTGCCTTCAGGTATTTCCAGCACTTCGTTAGAGCCGTAATATAACTTATTATTCGTTTTGTCAATGTTTGGAATTGAATTAAATGTTGAGAAATGCAATAAGGCACACTCATAAGGACCATAAAGTTGTAATGTATTAGGATAATATGTACATAAATCGGACGAATTTGCAGTTATCGACAAGGTGAGTGACATGATGAAAATGATTGAAATAAAAGAAATACATAATATTTATACGTATTTATTCCAAAATTTCCGTTGATATTCTAAACATAAGTGTCCACAGTTTACTGTATTAAATTGTTGAAATCTAGTATAGTTATAAAAAACATTACAATTTTTAAAGTACTGCATTAATTCCATCGGTGGTTTCAAATCCCCAAAGCTATCAAAGTATTCACAACAATTGTTTATTTTAGCATAAGCTACCCAATGCGTTCCCTCATTTCGTGAATCATCTAAGTTGACGATAGCACATTCAATACGTTTTGGTGTTCTTGGCAACCGATCCTTCATATAGACTCCTCGAAAGTATGGGATGTCACGTGCATGCTCTCTGATATCGATATTAGTTAAAGGACGATTAGGTAGCTTTTTATTTAGTTTTTTGAAGACTTTATAAACAGTCCTTTACCGTTTTTATGAGGCTTGATATACAACCCTTTGCCCAACGCTAAAGCTTCCATGGTCTTATTGTGTCGTTCTGATTCTTGCAAGCTTTTTTGGCCTGCTTTGTATTCGTTTACGGTTTTTGCAATACCAGCTGCACCGCCAGCTAAACTTCCTAAAGCAGATAATCCAGCGAAAATTGGAATTAAAGGTAAGACTCCTCCTGTCTTTGGTATGGGTATAACTCGTGGTATGCGAATCTTCTGAATGTCTGGAAATATCTTTTTCGCAGCTGAGTAAGCAATGTTGATTAATGTTCTACTATTTTTAGGTTTAAGTTTCTTAATTTTTGACTTAATTTTTGACACAAAAGCATTGAATGTTTTAATGCCAGCACCCGACTTTAGTTTGGCTTTCATAACTTTACTCACTAACCATGAGCTAAGTTTTTCACCTTTCCTTGCATCTTTTGATTTTAGTCTTTGTTTAGCCATGTTTAAAAGTTGTAAATCCGCTTTATGACGATTAGTTAAGTCTGTGTGATTTGCATATGCAATGTCGTGATGCATACAAGCTTCGTCTAGTTTATTCACACCTCTATCGCCTCGCAGCTATCGCTTCTCAAGTTTTGTTCCCGGTCCACAATAGTTATAACCAGGCAAATGAAGTTCGAACGGAAGATTATTAATCACACTATTGACTAGTCCACCGCCTTGCATAGTGAAAAGTGTAATGAATGAAAAAATCCTTACAAACATGGTTATATTCATAATCCTAATCCACAATTGCATCTTTATCAATCCAACTGTTTTCTTCGTTGCTTAAGCCCAGCCATTTCACGTAAACTTTCTTTCCTTTCCTTCTAAGAACCTTTTCTATCAAATAGACGCCTGGATAGCTAGTTTTTTGAAGTTCTTGTTCATAGAAACATCCTCTAATGGTTTGCTTTCGATGATCTTCTAAATGATATGTTACTGGTATGGTTTTATTAATCTTTTTTACAGTAAATATTTCAGTTGACCAATTAGGAGTGTAACCTTTATCAAAAATATGTTTGTATTTACTGATCCGAACATTTTCACCTACTTTGAACTTAGGTTGACATCGACGTGATGTAAGTTTCTGAGTTTTTTGAATATTTTCTCTTATCTTTGACTCGTTCAACTTATTTACCTCGAATGGTTTAAATTTAATTGTACGATGTTTTGTACTATTATAGGTTTTTAGAATAACTTCTAATGGTAAACCTAACCATTTGTAATTCCCAATGAAACTGAAGTGCTTATACAATTTATTTTTAATCGTTTTAATAACCCGTTCTACAATCGAAGCTTTCTTGGTAGAATACGAAGAGTAGTGGTTAATATTGTAGCTCTTCATAAGCTTTTGGAATGTTACGTTATAGAATTCTGTCCCAGAATCTGTTTGTAAATGGTTAGGTTTTCGATTGCTGGTAGTTAATATTCGCTCAAATGCACGACTAACATCAAGTTTACATTTGGATTTTATTGGTTCTGTCCAGGTATACTTCGAGAAACAATCAATTACCACTAAAATATAATTATATCCTTTATTAAACTTTTTTAGATTCTGCATATCTATCAGATCAGCTTGCCATAAGTCATCTATGCCTTTTAAAATAACTGAACGTCTCACAAAGTTCCTTCGTGCTGCTTTGTGTAGTTCATTAACAATTTGTTGCTTCGCCATCACGGAATTTTTTCAAGTAATTTTTGGACTTCTGCTTTGTTATAAAACTTATCTTCCAACTGAACTAAAACTTCAGGTATCTTCGCTTTTAAAGTGGCTTGGACTGTTATTTGTGCATCTTTTATGATTTGAGCACGCAACAGTCCAATCATTCTATTCTGTTCCTTTATTATCTGATCGTACAATCGATCGACGTAATCCTTGTTAACAACATCATCTGTGTCTACAGGAGATCTAATTCCTCTCAATCTACATTTTTTCAAGTCAAAATCGCCACTTTCAGATTTTAGCAATGCATTTTCATTGACCTCTAATAATTCAGAGAAACGCATTCTCTTATGAATGTGGTGTCCAAATTTATCTACATTCATATTTAAGGTGTATTATATTTAAAGGTTGATATTAAAATGAACGGTGAAAATTTCATACCATTTATTTATTACTTAATAATTTTACTTTCACGCAGTTCTTCAATAATAGATATAATTTCGTTGTCTAATCCAGTGTTACCAGCGTCTCGAGATGCAATTAATAATTTTAACCTATCCACAAGTTCATTAGGATTATCCCAATATATAAAATCCATATTTTTTTTCCACATTTTTGTCAAGGGTAGCCCTTTCCCCTTTGCTTGGCTGTTTTGAATAGTATTCGGCAGTTTGAAAAGTGGTTTTATAACTTGCAAATATTTTTGACCTTTATTACTTTTTATTGGTTTGTTTGAATCAAAGTCTCGACGATGTGCGTTTGTGGCAATCAACATCATTTTATAATTCTGCATATCAGACTCTGTAACTGTGCTTAAGTCTACGTCCTTTTTCAATAATAATTGTTTCAGTCCTGCAGTACTTCGATATTTCCGTCCAGTAACGGTGATGTAATCATCGCTGATCGTTATGATAGCAGAACCTAACATCAATTGTCCTCGCTCCGCTCGAACACCAAATGGAATATCTGTGAGTGTTTCTGCAGATACTGACCAGGATGATGTATTACGCTCTTGATTATTGTCTCCTAATGATTTGTACGACTCATCACTGTCAATATCACATTCATTTTCTTCTACATCACTATCTTCTTCGTTATTAGAACTGTCTTTCTGTAAAGTATTGTTTTTAAATGGAACTTTTGTTTCTTCAAGTTCTTTAGATCGCAAGAGGTCAGTTTGCTTATTGGTGTTAGCTATAAAATTAAGAGACTCTGTTACAGGTCTAAAAACTGATTCCAATGCTTGCTTATTTTCAGTCTCCAAATCTCGCATCTTTCGTACTTTTTTCTTTACAGCTTCTGCAGCATCAACAATTTGCTTTTTCAGTGATTTTTCCATTACTATGATTTTGTGGACTATAATAGTTATCGATGAAGAGTTAGCCAAGGAATAATGATATCATGTAAGTACCATGTCTTAAATATTTGTATTTCTAATCAAAGACTACGAAAGTGTCAAATTTATTTCTATAGCATCCGTTATTTTTGGTGCAATCCTTATTAATTACAACATAATTAAAGGGCTCACTCCATATTTTAGAACACATTTCACGAAATTCAAGCCATGTCATATCAGTGTTAACATGTTCTTCATAAACATGTCTCAAGTTAATATCATCTTGTTTGAATAATATAATTAAGTTAGCATTATCTCTTACTAACTGTTTAGGGATTTTGCTGTATGTTTGATTGAGATAAAAACAGTCGATGTGTTTGTGCCTACCCATTGCGAAATAATCACGCATGTTAGTTTGATTCTCGCAAGCAACGTCATCAAATATAATCACAGAGTTGGGTTCTGCGTCTTGAACGCTTATAACTTCCACATTCCCTTGATATTTCTGGAATGAGATAATTGGTACCTGTTGTAAAACTCTTTCTAAAAAAATGTACTTTGGTTGGTGTAAGGTTTTTGAATAGACATAAACATTTTGAAACCGTAATCCATTTTCATGTATAAGAAGACCAATAAGTAAATTTGTTTTTCCACAATTCGATGGTCCGCAAATGATACATCGTATTGAATTAGGTAACAATTCTCCATGACGAGAACTAGTTTTACAAAAATCATCGCAAATAGTGCTTACATGCAGGGATTGTGGTTGTTTTACAAATTTCATGATAACTGTTGTCAACAAACTGATTAACAATGAGTGTATGTGTATATTACAACATTATTTATAAACTTAAACAGTAACAGATTTCGCGTTCGTTTATCCGAAGTGAGAAAAAAAAAAACTCGATCGATCATCGGTTGATTATAGAGCGTTTTATACCACTGTTTACTTCGCCGAGCGGTAGACGGCGGTGTATTCAGAATGCTTAAATGTATCCGAACGTGTCGTCCTCGCCCAGCTACTGACGGCCAGTGGTATAACTCACATGATCTCCAGGCGAGTACAGTAATATACTACACAGTCGAGTCGATCGTTCAATATTGGGCATACTATGCCACTGGCGCGTAGCGAGGCGCACTAGCCGAGCTACTTGCCGACAGTGGCATAGAATGCCCAATATTACCCTACTTACAAAAAGTTTGATACGTTACCTTGACATTCAAATTCTGCAAAAACTTTTTGTAAAGATTAGTCAATGTTCAAATAGTTTCTCTCGATAAAGTTCATTAAGTTATTCCTCCTTGAACCGGCTGGTGAAATCGATAAGAAACGTGGAGTCTGTAACTCTGGAAAATCAAAATGCAGAACATTCATAAAGAGTCCTGCCATCTGAAAATTATGGTTAATAGTGGCTGCCCAACCCACAGGTGGGTTTAAAAAAAAGGAAAAAAAGCAATACTTAGATAAAAACACTATATTCGATGGAAGCGGTTGATAAACGCATCCGTGTTATGGGCGACTTGCAAGAGATTGCGAAACCATTCTTTTGAATTTAGACTGTGACAGCGTGAAAATATCAATATCAACGAATTGTGAGTTATAGGTTTCTAAAAGTCGGCGGAGAGGGGCTCGCACCCCAGCCTTGGTTTTTTTATGGCAGGAGGAGTGTCTTTTCGCCATCGATTTAGCGTACCAACATCAGTACGACACTGCTCTTTTAGAAATCGAGTAAGAATCACACTAAAAAAATTGTCCATAACTAGACAGCGTCCTTTATGAAAATATTCATTAGCGGTTTTCCGTGTTTTTGCCTTTCTTTCCGGAATAAATGGCCATTGTCAATAAATATCCAGTTCTAGTTTCACACAACTCGTAGCTCTTCATCCCAAATCGTGCTACTTTGGAACGGATACATATTGAATCCAGGTTAGCCTCCCTTTCCAAAGCAGCAGCGATTCATCAAGACTTAAGTGTTGCTTGGGAACATTTTTGAATCTCAAAACAGTTGAAAGTATTAGGATTAATACTATTGTTTAGTCACAGCGTCGATTGGAATCTGTCAGGTTACGTACGAAAAAGAATCTTTCTAAGGAAAATGTTCGTGCAATAATTTTCTACAACTTTAGAAGAGGCCTGACACGGCTTCAGTGTTTTGAAGAGCTAACATCTGTGTTCAGTGATGAATCCCCATATCTGCGGACTGTCGAACGCTGATATTTAGAATTCCAGTGTGGACATACTAGTGTTAGTGACAAATCTCGCGAAGGACGCCCAAAATCCGCCTTCACTGAAGATAACATCATTGCTGTGAGACAACTAATTCTCGAAGATCGTCATGTGATATATCGAGAGATAGAGGCTCTATTAGGCATCTCAGGGACAACCATTAATGAGATCTTGCATGAAGCGTTTGGTGTGAGAAAGCTAGTTTGCCGTTGAATACCGCATCTACTTTCCGACGATCACAAGGTGGCTCGCGTCAGATGGTGTAAGAAAACTCTGCAAAGGTTCAACTGAGGAGAGTCAAATCACGTCTACGACATCATCAGTGGTGACGAATCTTGGATCTATGCCTACGATCCTGATTTCAAACAACAATCTACAATCTGGGTCTTTCAAGACGAGCCAAAGCCGACTAAAGTTGTTCGTTCTCGAAGCACTTCAAAGAAGATGGTGGCCACGTTCGTTGGAAAAACCGGCCATGTTGCGACTATTGCACTTGAAGATCGTAGAACGGTTAACGCAGAGTGGTATACCACAGTTTGTTTACCACAAGTCATCGCCGAACTTCGAAAATCTAACTCAAAAAAGCGACGCATCATCCTGCACCACGACAACGCAAGCTCACACAGCGCTCGTCAAACGATTGAGTATTTGAAGCAGGAAAACGTAGAAATTCTTGACCATCCTCCATACAGTCCTGACCTAAGCCCTAACGATTTCTTCACATTTCCTAAAATTAAGAAAAGTCTCCGTGGTCAAAGGTTCCAGTCCGGTGAAGAAGCAGTCGACGCTTTCAAGTCAGCCATATGGAACACCCCCACTTTAGAGTGGAATAAATGTAATAATAACTGGTTTGAGGGAATGGAAAAGTGTATTAAGCTACGTGGTGAATACTTTGAAAAACAATAAAAAGTACTATAAGGTTCTAGTTGTTTTTTTTTCTTCAAACGACAAATCTTAAAAGGCATGCGTCGTATTTGATAAAAATAATATTCATGTTGTTATAGATGATGATAGTGAAAAGACTGAAAACACTGAAAAAATTTTAATTTTTGTAATATTTATATTTAATAATAACTATGTAATTTTGGAGTAAATTCATTTTTTTTTACATATGATGTACTAATTAGATTTCAATAAAAAAATATATGCTAATAAAGGACCTTAGAACACATTCAAGGTATTTTTTTGAAAGTGGTCGATCAATTAGAAACCCATGAAAATAGTTCATAATTGAAATTTATCATTATTATTATTACTTCTTACGATAATTATTATAAAAAAAAATATGAGCAATATTCGCCAGAAAGTCCACTTTCACGTGCTTGAATTTTTCTTCTATGTTAATACAATAGTTTTGTGAATTTTTAAAAAAAAAAAGTCATCATTTTCGATTTTTTTCTTAATCTCTCTAAATGCTTTACTTTGATTAAAAAAAATATACGTACGAACTCTTTACAGGTTCCTCTAAATGATAATATAGTTATTGATATGATTTTCTATTGCGGCAGATCAACCATACTTATACGGTTAGACTCTTTGCGGTTGCAATCGTCAAGAACAGGAGCTATTTTCAATGTTTTCCGATCACTGTCATGTAAATTGAAATTCAAATAATCATTGTCTACGAAATGTAAAAAGCGTAGTATGAAGAAGAAATAATTTTAGACATAATCTGGTGAAATTGAGGTCTTTCTAACGTATCCGTAGTCTAGTATCCGTCCTCTGTTACACAAGCCCATGTAAATCATAATGGAGAAAAATTTGTACAATTCCTCGACGGTTATTTCTACCCAATCGTTTAATCTAGATTCTGGTTTTATGCCAACTTCACTAAGTCGCGCATTTGTCTGCCACGCGTATTCGTTAGTCTCGCGTACGAATATTTCCATAATATTTTTGTACCATACAGAAGAGAATAATTGAAAAGGTTCAATTAACATTGTTGTAGGTCCTGTTTTTTTTTTATTTGGGACGGGAATCCTCATGGACGCCCAGTATGCCTCACTTGCGACACGGACTGGGCAGTGCCGGACTCTTACCGACTAAAACCCACTCCTGCCTTTGCTCATGGTCCCTCTGACAATTAACACTCGTAGTATTAATAAGCTATTCACAAGCTTGTTTGAACTCGCTATGCGGTAACATTTGAATCGAACACGTTTGTCCATGCACTTTCTATATCGTGTATTATTACAAGATAGTTACACTGGGAATCCAAGCTTCCACAGAAGTATTTAAATAACATACATGAAGTGAATACAAAATATCCGTTAACAGATTTCACATGTCTTTTAGACAATTATAAGTAAATGAAAAATCAATCGTACCTATACTTACGGTTTTTTACGTTTACGTAACATTGTATACGTCCCGGCAAACATAGGGATGTTCCGATACCATCAAAATATCGATACCTACTCATTTCGATAATACTCAAATCTTTTTTCGATACTACTTAAACAAGTACGCATAAAGTGTCGATACTTACTGATATCGATACTTTTTAGTACTTTTTTTTTTGAGGATGCTAACAATGAATGTTCAAGGACAATCATTAAAACAAAATTGAGAAGAAAAAAAACTATTTATTACAAATCTTTTGCGTCACGTGCATACTTTGAAGAAAAAACTCTTCAGCATTAAGATTGCCCAAAAACAGTAACTGTTCAAGGTATTTTGGAGACAATCTGTTCCTTGTTTGAGACATTGTTGCACCGGCTTTGGAAAAAATGGCACTCGCTAGGAACTGATGTTGCAACAACAATTAAATATTGCTGTGCATACTTGTACAGAAAAGGAAACACAAACTTCATGTCAATACATTCTGTAAATGGGTTGATTTTAAGAGAAACTACTGGATTTGATAAATAAAGAGAAACTTCATCTCCCTGATGAGATTTCTTTTTCTTCTTGTGCCCATGTGCTAACTCCTTATGATGTTTCCAAAAATCGTATTCAGGTCGTGCAGTGGATGAGGCATCATCTTCTGACTCACTTGGGCTACTTAGTTGTCCGACAACCATAGTTCTAAGTTTTTGAATAGCTCTTCCGCATGCAGAGGGAAATTGCTTTCCTGATAGCTGGATCGGCAGGGATGAACCCATCCCTTGGCCCACTCGCTCCCCAGATCTGACCCCGTTGGACTTTTTCGTGTGGGGCCGGGCCAAGGAACTGTTGTAGAACAACATATAAATAAACACTAGAGAAGAATTGATACAAAGAATAAATTCAGCGTTTGAGACAATGAAGCAGGAGATGATGTTGAAAATAACGACTACAGAAGTTAGAAGACGGGGCCGTGCTTGTATTAGGAATCACGGCCGTCATTTTGAACATGAAAAATAAATAATTTTAATTCAAATGTTGTTTTAATTGGTCTGCCTAAAATTTAAAATTTCTCCCTCGAATTGGTTTGTAGGTCCTAATTTCAATAATTTGTAAGATATCCGCATAAATGATACCTCAAAAGAAAGAGCGATTATCAAGCATGTCTTCAAAAAGGTTTGAACAAAAAAAGCACCCTCCGTTTTTTTTTAAAATAAGTTTTAAAAGATGTATTGTACAATTTTTTTATTTTTTCTGAGCTTTAAATATCTGTAAAAAAAATGTCTAATGACACAGAAGCCTAAAACATGTTTTGCTTGGTTGTTTACACATTACTTTAATTAAATAAATAAAAAATTAATTCATTTATCATTCAATTTGGCCATAATTATGCAGTTTACATTAAATTTTGAGAATTTCCGAAAAAAAAACTTAAACATTTGGTTAAAAAAATTTGGTAAGACTTCGTCTAAGACAACCATGGCTTAAATGGTTCTAAATTGTCTATACTATCTTCACCTTAAAGCTTTGCACCCATCTTCCAATCACCCAGTATATTTTAAAAATATCGATGAAAAAATCCATGATAGTCTATGTTCATTTCCTAAGGATACCCTAGAAAAACCACTTTTATCTGTTAATATTACAAAAAAAAATCTGGGTCATTAACCAAGCTATTTTAAACAATACCGTATCGCTCTTTATCCAATTGAATACATAAGATACGTTGTACATTTCATGTCAATCAAAACTGCACTTTGCAGCATATCATTAAAGTTAATATTTTAGAAGATATTAGAGATTACATAAAATAGACGCAGAGCGGCTAGCGGGCCGTCCGTCTTTTCGAACACAACTGAAGTTAGCTACGAAGCTCACTCCATTGTCTTGCTATGACGTATGTGCAATTTTATCGCCCGCGCAATCTTAAATCACCCTACCCTACTTTTCATTTCGTAGCGTTATATAGAATTTGAAACTATGTTATTTTTCTATATTTTTAAAGAATTTTTTATAACATATAAAAACCACATTTTAGCAACTTGACATAGAAAATGCATTTACCTAAAATTCGTGTTAGCGTAGTATAGATTTTTGGTGTTTCACACGTTTGTGAGATACGTTTCTTTTAAGACATGACGTTGCCATATTTCGAATTTCATTGAAATATTTTTTTTTAGAACCCAACCACAGACATAGTTGCACTGACCAGCATCGGTAGTATTTGACTGGACAAAGCAAATTTCGCTATTAAAATGAATTGTTTCACTTTCTTCAGGAACGTCAGGAGTATCTCATATCAGTCTTAAAACAAAAATCCAGTGTCTGAAGGCACTTATTTGCATCCTCCTCACAGTTTGCCTTCCTTGATTAACCTGTTGAATGCCGCTAATTATAGACACAATTAAAAACCAGTGTGTCTCGCGTATATCTACGTTCACGGCATATGAAAGGTTAAGGCGAGTTAAAATGATTGAATAACAGAGTTTTGTATGCTCCTTTAAAAGCCACTCTATTAGGTGCCTTATTCCTTGCTACTCCTGATGTTCCCGAAGAAATTCTTGACACTGGTGCCGATTCTGTTGTCACAAAATTCTCTAAACTAAACTAAAAATCACTAAAATTTGCTTTATTCCTGTTAAACGACGATTTCCTATTCTGAAATAGACTAAAGTGACACAACTTAACTATATTTTAGTTTGACAGCACTAAGATTGCACTGAGTTATTAGTTTAGTAAAAATGACAATTTTGCTATTCTGAGTTTGCCGGTTTTCACAAAAAATTTTGAGTATAATAACTTATTTTAACAAAATCTGATTAATTTTAATCGCGATTAAAAAGGTGTGGAATAAAACTCGTGGTCATGAACTAAAATTCTCAACAACGCCTCGCCTTCACGTGCAAAAACAGTTCTGTATTTTTTATTTTCTTTTTGCTTATATCTTGAAAATGGCGTGTCCTATCGCAAAAATAATGAAATTTTCGACCCCTTAGTAAATCCCTGCACCTTTAAATCTCAACGCGTGGGTAATATTTTTTTTATATATTTCAAACAAAAGTGAAAATTTCCATATAAAACACGCCCAGACTGCCCCATAGCACCCATAGCACGCGCCTTCGTTTCTCAAAAAAATCATTCTACGCAATGCACACACAAGTACAACGTTGCGAAACCAAAAGAAAAAAAAATACCACGCTGAGCCGCGATTGTCAAATTCGATTTTAGTCGTGTCAAAATAATTTTTAAATTTAGAGATTTTTCCTTGCAGAATAGCGTTACAATTCTCATAGCCAAAAGTAAGGAATTTTAGAGATAGTTTAGTTATTTTAGTTCGTGTACAACAGAATCGGCACCAATGTCTTGGTTGAAGTTCCGTATCAACATTGCATCTAAACTAATGTTATTTCTGTTGCTGCTTTAGCAACACATACTAAAACAGAATAAAATAAATAGTTAAAGGGGGCTCCCATACAACAAACGTGATGTTGTTTGCCGTTTTTATAGATAATGGTACGGAACCAATTTCACTTATAACTAACTGATAAATGAATTAAGTTACCAAACTAACTGGCTAAATATGTAAATTAAGTCAGTAACATATTATCTTATCGCAGCTTGTTTAATGCATGTCCAACATTTATTTCGGTATTTAATGAATCCATTTGTATTTGTATTATTGTAGCAGCAGCGACGAGGTTTGGTGAAAACCAAGGTGTTTTATAAATTGTGTTGAGGTTTATTTGTAATTAATACGATGTGTTTGGTTTAACGATCAATTCTGTATTAGCTATATTAAATTACAATGTTCAAGGAGAGGGGTACAATATTTTAAATGGAATCCAATCACGATTGAGAGATAGGTATGACCTACTTTGTGGTATTGTTTTCTGCGTCTAGATGTCGCTACTGGTCAGACAAGTGCGTTTTTGGACCAGAAGTTTGCAACATGCCCCCAGCCTTGGAAGCAGTGGCTTTCAATGGTCTTCAGTCACTGCATCAGTGTCGATCATGTCCTGTAGTAGAAGACAAATCTTGGAGAATGCACCACGCCCGATGACGTCTGTATATCAGTCACCTTGAATATAGCATCCATTCCTGGGATAGTGCAAAGGACACGTCCCAAATGTCATTTCAAAGGTGGAAGGTTTATTGTCCTTTATAACCTCTAAGGAGTTTTTGGTTTGCGCTCGTCCTTATTCGCCTTCCATTTTGTCCGCATCTGCAGCTCGGAGATGTATACTTTCGCCCACCGGTTCCAGAAGTGTTGGTGAAGTTGTTCTACCCTCTGGTATCGCTGAAGACGACTAGTATGAACGTCGCAAGGTTATCGCCCGCTGGAGCAGTCAGTGGTCGGCTAATAAGGAAGTGACCAGGAGTGAGAGGGGAAAAGTCATGAGGTTCAGGGGAAAGAGGAGACAGAGGTCGAGAATTTAGTACGGCTTCTATTCGAGCCAGTATTGTGCAGTACTCTTCGAACGTGAGTTGTGCGTTTCCTATCACACGACGAAGATGGTATTCACTCGACTTTACCCCTGCTTCCCACAGACCACCAAACTTCGAAGAATAGCGGGGAATAGATTATTTGTTTGAGATTCGATTCTGGCGGGAACTTTAAAAAAGAGCGCTCAAAAATTTTCGTCAATTTTCATTTTTTATTAAATATTTTCTAGTTTCTTGATAGTAGTTAATAAAAAACAATTGCGCTAGGTGTACAAACCTAAAATATGGTGGGAAATGAAGGGGGCGGGGATAACCCGCCCACTTCACATAAACGTCCTCGGCCTGAGGCCGGAGACGCAGGGACTGGGATGGACTGTGGTGATGGCGGCGGCGGTGAGCTATCTGACTATTCACCTTATTTAAAACCAGACTATAAAAGACTATATCCAGAAAATGCCACTTATGTAGACTTTAAAGTGTTCATTGAAGCTTCAAATAATAAGGATAGAATAGGCAATAAGAGCCCTATCTATCTCAACCATATATTCTCCAGCGAAATAAAAGGGGTGACGGCTATACAACGAATAAACGCAAATAAAATAGCAGTAATATTTAAACAGTATAATACGGCCAATAACTTTATTAACAACAGCGCTTTTATTAACAAATATGGCTTGAAAGCATTTATTCCGGCTGCGCAAATAGAAAAAACAGGTATAATTAGATTTGTACCAGCAAACATTTCGAACAAAGAACTATACACCAAACTATCATCAATATATGAAATAATAGCTGTAAGAAGATTCACAAAGAAGGTAGGACAAGAGCGAGTACCACTACAAACAGTTAGCATTACTTTTCTATCGAATATTCTTCCAGACAATGTACAATATGATTTGTTTTCATACAGAGTTTTTGAGTATGTACCCCCATTACAGTAATGTTTCCGTTGCTTTAAATTTAACCACTCTGCTAGAATATGCAATGGCAAACAAAGATGTTCCATTTGTGGAGGTGAGCATTTATATAACGAATGTGATAGACCAACAGAGATCTGCTGTTGCAATTGCAGCGGGCCTCATCTTGCAATTTCTAGATTATGTCCAATTAAGTTGAATAAAATTTTAGAAAAGAAAAATAAGATAACCTTTGCAAGTGCTACATTGACGAAACAACACATGAGTGATAATACTGAATTTCCACCTCTGCTACCTCCAAAAATGAAACCAACTGACACTGTAAATAAGTCTGTACATACATCTGTAAATAAGTCTACATCTGTAAATAATACTGTACATAGTGTAAATAAATCCAAAGATGTCCCGAAAGTAGACATCAAAGCCCAAATAGTTGCCAACAAAGATGTACTTATGACCCTGGTACAGACGTTGGTAGAATTGGGTAATAAGGGAGATAATACGCCTACCACCGTAAATAGTATTAAAGAAACCCTACTTAAAAATCTCAAGTAATGGATCCAAGTCACACACTGTCTAAGCTGCGTATTGCTCAATATAACATTCAAAGTGCTAATAGTAAAAAACCCTTATTGATTCAATTCTTACAAAAACAAAATATTGACATTTGCTTGCTTAACGAAACATGGTTTAAAGATAATAGTTTTAGAATACCTGGGTATAATATATAATAAAAATTCCAAAAATACTCATAATGGAATACTGATTAAACCATATTTAAAGTACAAAGTTTTAAACACTAGATTTTATGAAGACATTCAAACTGTTGCTCTTTCCTTATCTACTGTACATGGTAGCTTGACTATTCTTTGTGTATACTGTCCTCCTACTAGTGGACATATACGGATCAATAGATTACATAATATTATTAATGATCTTCCAAAGCCCATATTTGTCATTGGTGACTTCAATGCACACCACATTGCATTTGGTTGTCTATCCACTAAAGGCAGAGGTCATGATTTATTTAATATCATCGATGACTTGGATTTATGTATTTTAAATGATGGTAGTTTTACAATTGTTAACAACCCGCAACGGAATCCGTCTGCAATTGATGTTAGCTTTACTAGTGCTAACCTCGCAGCAATATGCGAGTGGTCTGTACATGATGATGCCATGGGCAGCTATCACTATCTGTTCGCAACGGAGCTGGAACGCGCCAATGCTAAGCTCGTCGCTGCGTCGCGTATGGAACGCGACGGGCGGTCCTGCGCCGGCGGCGGCCATTTGTTTTTCCACGACTAACGACTGCACTGCACGAAACGAGACGAGACGCGCAATGCGCGTATCCTTATTTTATTTCTTTTTTATTATTCTGTAATGTCAAGAGTAAACGCTTCAAACCTACTTCGAGTAATTTATTTAAGTTGATCTCCCCAACATTGGTGACCCCGACGTGATCAACTGAAGAAATATTGAAGAGGCGACCGTGTGGCGTGGTGTGGTGCCAGGAAACGACAACGAGCTGAGCTGCTGAGAATCCTTGATGACCGTGTGTGCGTGCTGATGACCCACCTGTCCCTGCAATGCTGTGTAGTGAGTGATTTGGTCGGTTCACAGGGAAGTACGTCCAATTTTGGTACATAACATGCTTATGCTAATCTACAGGTCCGACATTCATAATCAGCCGATTTCTGTGCACCAGACATTCTTTACTGTCTCGAGTTACTGATAATTTCTTGTGTAGGTACCTACTATATACTGAAATGACACCTAGGTACCTACCCAACTACTTGTAAATGATGATTAAATAGTTAGGTCTACTTATATGACAACTGCCCACCTAACTACTTACTTAACTTGCACCTTATGGAGTCAGATTCTAAAACAAGTTGCTAAGTAAGCAGGTACTAATTACTAATTCAATGACAAGCATACCTGCCTTACTAGTAACTACTTACTTTCTCTTTCACTTTGCTTACGGGACCACCCTGGCATTTTCCAGACTTGCTGTGCTGCCTGCTTCTTGGGTCCTGTTGGAATGCGCTGCTATTAACTAACCTACAGATCTCTGCTACTGCGTGCATCCTGCGCTGTGTAACCTGCTTTGCTTGTGTGAGTCGCTGACTGCACGAGATGTTGTCGTAGCCATTGCGCGACATACACGGTTTGGCTTTATTTTCTTTTACCAGTATAGCTAATTTCTTGACGGTCTGTTCAGTTCTTGTAAGTGTTCACCATGTCGGCTGAATTGAAATCTCTTATTCAACAACGTGGTACGATAAAGGCTAGAGTAACTATATTTTCTAAATACATAAATACTATAAAACTAATAGAGGCTGACAGTATTCCTAAACAAATAATTATTGAAACTGAATTAAAACTATCAAGATTCAAAGAATTGTTGGTACAATTTGATGATATAAAAACTAAAATTGAGAGTTTAGATCCTGATCAGTTAGAAGAAAATGACATAATTGAAAATGAATTTTGCTCTAACATGGCTAAAGCTCAACTGATTATTGAAAGTCTTGCCCCTAGTGATATAATACCTGAAAATAGGAACTGTAATTCAATATCTACATGTCAGCATATCAATCAAGATAACCGTAACTATAACATTAAGTTGCCTACAATACAGCTGCCTTCTTTTAATGGAAACTATTTAAATTGGATGGAATTTCGAGACACTTTCGATTCTCTAATCAACAACAATGATACTATTCCAGAAATAAACAAGTTTCATTACCTTCGCTCTTCATTGAAGGAAGGGGCATCTGATATAATAAAATCAATTGAGTTTACTGCTGCCAACTATAAATTAGCTTGGAAGTTACTTACGGAACGCTTTGATAACAACCGGATACTTACTAATAATCATTTAAAGGCTGTCTTGAATTTTGACATAATATCTAAAGAAAATTACAAGTCACTTCGTACTATGATAGATTACTATTCTAAAAATATTCGAGCCCTATCTTCTTTAAATGATCCTGAATCCCGCTGGGATATTTTACTTGTGTATATTATGGTGTCCAAACTAGATGGCGCCACAAGTCGCATATGGGAGGAACACAGGAGTACTATTTCTACTTCGCCAACAATAGAAGAATTCTATAATTTCTTAAGAAATCGTGCTGACGTTTTAGAAACCTTACAGTACAGCAATAATAATGTTGCTACTAAAACTGAAAAACATACTCACTCTAAAGACAATAAACAAACTAAATCATTTGTTTCTTCTTCAAACATTAATGAAAAGGGCTGTGTTGTATGTTCACAAGATCATTTACTATATAAATGTAATAAATTTAAAGACATGACGTTGGATGCTCGATTTATGGAAGTTAATAAGCATAAGCTCTGTCACAACTGTTTGCGTCCTGGTCATTACTCTGCTCACTGCAAACATAATTATTGTAAAATCTGCAACAAAAGACACAATTTACTGCTACATAAACCACAGTCAAATAAAGAGAAGACAAACTCACCTGTTGATACTTCTTCTGCAGCATCAGTTCCTCAAGAAGCAAGTTCCTCTCAGACATCTACTATTGCCATGTTTAATCCTGTATCACTCTCTGTGGCAATGCCCAGGCAGATTCTTTTATGCACTGCTCAAGTAAAATTAATTGATAGCCGATCTTCTGAAACACACACTGTGAGAGCATTACTAGATAATGGAAGCCAGTCTTCATTTATAACTGAAAGAATGCAAAGAAAATTGAATTTAACCTGTTCTGATACTAATATTTCAATAGCTGGTATAAATAATAAGTTAAGTAATACTACTAAAAGGTGTAACATAAAACTTAAATCTCGGATTAACCTATTCCATGCTAATGTTTCATGTCTTTTAGTGCCTGATATCACTGGCATGTTGCCCAGCTCAAGGGTTAACACTTCTGAATGGAATCTTCCCAAATCTATAGAACTAGCAGATCCTACCTACTATATGCCCTCTGAAATTGACTTACTGCTAGGAGCCGATATTTATTGGGAAATTGTAGATTCTGAACAAATTAAGTTAGGGAAAAATAAACCTACTCTAATAAAATCTAAACTGGGTTGGCTCATGTCAGGCCCTGCCGGTGGGGGCCCTACTACTACTACTAATTCTAACTTTTCTCAGGAAATTAGGGACTCTCTGGCTAGGTTCTGGGAAGTTGAAGATATTCCGGCTCTGCCAAATGAAAATACTAAGTTTTCTAATGAGGAACAATATTGTGAAAACCATTTTAATGAAAACACTGTCCGCCTGAGTGATGGGAGGTTTTGTGTAAAACTTCCACTGCGTGAAGATCCCAGTAAGGCTTTAGGGGACTCTTATCTTATTGCTAAAAGGCGCTTCTTTAACTTAGAAAAGAAACTAAATAAATCTAAAATAAAAAATGAATATACTGATTTTATTAACGAATATCGCAGATTAGGGCATTTATCTGAAGTAAGCCGTCCTAGCTTTGGATATTACATTCCTCACCATGCAGTAATTCGTGATAGCAGTGAAACCACTCGGTTAAGAGTAGTCTTTGATGCTTCTTGTAAAACTTCTACCAATAAGTCACTAAATGATATCCAATTTGTTGGACCAGTAGTACAGGACGATTTAATGGCAATTCTGCTCAGGTTCCGTCAGTATGCCTATGTGGTGACGGGAGATATTGAAAAAATGTATAGGCAGGTTATGGTAAATGAATCACAGCGTCATTTACAGCTTATTCTTTGGAGGGAAGACGAAAGTCAACCACTCAAAACCTTGCAACTCAATACTGTCACTTATGGGACAGCTTCAGCTCCCTATCTGAGTACTAGGTGTCTTGTCCAACTCGCAGCGGAGTGTAGTGATGAAGCTGTTGCCAATACTATCAGACATGACTTCTATGTTGACGACCTGAACACTGGTTCAGACTCAAAATCTCTATTAAAGGCTAAAATTTCGGGAGTGATTGCCAAACTTGCTGAAGGCTGCTTTCCTTTGCGTAAATTTAGAACAAATTCTCCCGATATTCTTGATAGCATACTTACAACTGACCAATCTCAAGACTTTAGTAAACAATCTTCTGTCTTAGGATTAAAATGGTCACCTATCTCTGACAGTTTAAACTACTCAGTCGAAAATAAATCGATTCCTAAAGTTACGAAACGCTCTATACTGTCGAACTCGTGTCGAATATTTGATCCCTTAGGTCTTTTATCTGCCTGCACTATTTTTCATAAAATCTTACTACAAAGGCTCTGGTTACTTAAACTAGATTGGGATGATGAAGTTCCAAAAGAAATTCAGAATTCATGGATAGAATTCCATAATGAAACGCAACATTTTACTCACATTCAGATACCTAGATACATTTTCTGCAGTTCTCCTATGTATATAGAGGCTCACTGCTTTACTGATGCCTCGCAAAATGCCTATGCTGCATGTGTTTATCTCAAATCGACTGGTCATCAAGGTGAAGTTAACTGTAACTTATTATGTGCTAAAGCTAAGGTTTCTCCTTTGAAATCGGAAACAATTCCCCGTCTGGAATTGTTAGGCGCTTTACTTGGTGCAAAACTATACTCTAAAGTATATCACTCGTTAAACCTTAAGATTGCACGCTCAATATTTTGGACGGACTCAACCATAGTACTAGGGTGGTTACACACTCCACCTAAGACTCTTAAAACTTATGTAAGCAATCGTATTGAACAGATTCGAGAATTAACTGACATAACTACATGGCGTCATGTACCTTCTGAACATAATCCTGCTGACATGGCTTCCAGGGGCATTCAACCACGTCTTCTTAATAATAATATTCTTTGGTGGCATGGTCCTAGCTTTCTGACCAAGTGTGAACATGAATGGCCCCAATCTAAATCTAATCCTTCTACTTTACCTGAAATAAAAATAAGTTTAAATGTTAGCACTATGTCTAGTGACGTCATACCCTTTGAAAAATATTCTAAACTATACAAACTACAAAGAATATTTGCTTACATACTGAGATTTATGAATAACATTAAAAAATCTAATACTAAATTAAATGGTGAACTTACCTGTTCTGAGTTAAATAACTCACTGTTACTTCTAGCTAAAGCGTCACAAAGAGAATGTTTTTCAAAGGAAATTCACTCACTTGAAACTTTGGAAAAATTAAACTCTAAGTCACGAGTTCTATCTTTGAACCCTTTTCTGGATCGACAGGGTGTCATACGTGTCGGTGGAAGGATCGACAATGCATCTTACTGTCCCTATGAAAAAAGACATCCCATACTGCTAGACCCCAAACACACTTTCTCAAAACTTTTATTTGAGCAAGAACATCTTCGTCTCCTACACTGTGGCCCTCAGCAACTGTTAAACACTATCCGTGAGCAATTTTGGCCTACAGGTGGGAAAATATTAGCTGCGACTACTGTCAGAAAGTGTGTTCGTTGTCAAAGATTTAGAGCTAAGCCTTTAGAACCCATAATGGGTAATCTACCGGAATCTCGTGTAACTCCTGCTCCACCATTTGCGACTTGTGGTACTGATTTTGCAGGACCCTTTTTAATTTTAAATAGGAAGGGTCGCGGTGCCAAGAGCTCCAAGTGCTATTTATGCATATTTGTATGTTTTAGCACGAAAGCTGTACACTTGGAGGTCGTGAGCGACCTGAGTAGTGATGCCTTCATTTTATGCTTGCGTAGACTCATAGCACGAAGAGGTAAACCTCACACCATATACTGTGACAATGGAAAAAACTTTGTAGGAGCTTGTAATGAACTGAACAGACTGCTCAAGGAAAATGAACGTTCAGTTAGCGACTTCGCGAGCAAGGAGGGTATAACTTTTAAGTTTTCTCCCGCGTATGCACCGCATTTCGGCGGTATCTGGGAAGCAGGAGTCAAGACAGCTAAACATCATCTAAAACGGATAGCGAGTAACTCTAGTTTAACGTTTGAAGAATTATATACTCTGTTTGCACAGATTGAGGCCATTATGAATTCACGGCCCATTACTTCTATGTCTGCTGATCCTTCTGATCTGTCAGCACTTACACCGGGACACTTCCTTGTGGGCCGACCATTGACCTCACTGCCTTCACCCGTTATCGAAAAGGCCAGCATCAATCGATACCAGCTGATTGAGCGCTTGAGACACCACTTCTGGTCCCGATGGACAAAGGACTACTTATCCACTCTACAGCAACGCGTCAAGTGGCAGCGTGCACAAGACCATGTTCGTGTTGGCGACCTGGTCCTCATCCTGGACGACCAGCTGCCACCTATGAAGTGGCTCATGGGCCGCATCATCAAGCTGTACCCAGGAGCTGACGGCGTATGCAGAGTGGTTGATGTGAAGACTGAGAACGGCGTCATTCATAGGCCCGTCTCAAAACTATCATTACTAGATTCCCAAGAGCTCCTTGGGGAACGTGTCCCCAAGGGGGGGGAGGATGTTCGCAACGGAGCTGGAACGCGCCAATGCTAAGCTCGTCGCTGCGTCGCGTATGGAACGCGACGGGCGGTCCTGCGCCGGCGGCGGCCATTTGTTTTTCCACGACTAACGACTGCACTGCACGAAACGAGACGAGACGCGCAATGCGCGTATCCTTATTTTATTTCTTTTTTATTATTCTGTAATGTCAAGAGTAAACGCTTCAAACCTACTTCGAGTAATTTATTTAAGTTGATCTCCCCAACACTATCCAACAATAACAGAGATTTCACTGCATATAGATAAATATCATATTATTAATCCCCCTGTTGATAGGTTTATATATAAAAAAGCAGATTTGGGATTTCTAAAACAATATTCAATGATTTAGTCCTAAAACTGTATGATCCTATTTCAACCTATAATAATTTTTGTTCTCGATTGGATACTTTAAAAGATATGACAATTCCTAAACTTAATAAACCAAATAATTTTAAAAGCAGACTTCCAGCTCCATGGAGGAATGACATTTGTGAAAAAAGTGTAATTGCCTCCTACAATGCATTGAAACTATATAGAAGTGAACCTAGTATGGAGAACTATTTAGATTATAAAAGAAAAGATGCACTTAAAAAAAGAACCATATCGGAACAAAAAGGAATAGGTTGAAATAACTTATGTAACACATTTAATAGAACTACTCCTATAAGTAAGATTTGGAATCTTCTAAAAATGTTAAAAGGTATAAGAGCTGGCAATAAATCATATAAAGATGAGTTTATTTCCCAATTTCTAGAATTATCCGACAACAGCAATCTAAATAATATTAATGGTTTAGGCAATATTTTCTTATCAAATAATGATAATCTAAATTCCAAATTTTTGCTAAATCCTTTTACATGGTCTGAATTTAAAATGAGTTTGTTATCTCGGAAAGACACTACACCTGGTTTAGATGATCTCCCCTATTGTACTATTAAAAATTTAGATGAATCAGCACAAAAAATGTTTCTTAATATTCTTAATTTTCTTTGGCATTGTAAATGTATTCCACAATCATGGAAAACACAATGTGTCATTCCGATACTCAAACCAGATAAACCTTCAGAGCTTGCCAGCTCTTATAGACCAATATCACTGTCTTCATGTCTAGGTAAATTATTTGAAAACATGATTAAAAATCGTTTGGATTGGTATATGGAATCTAACGGCTTCATTCCACATGTACAATATGGATTTCGTTGAGGGCGAAGTTGTGCAGACAGCTTCACTTCCTTAGTTTCAGACCTGAAACATGCAAAGGATAAAAAGTTACACACTGTTTGTGTATTCCTAGATGTTCAAGGTGCTTTTGACAGTCTGGATCCAGCTATACTTGTAGAAGTTATGTCTAGGTTAGGTGTGCCTGGCCAACTATGTAAATGGATATATAATTTTCTGACTAATAGAACACTCTATGTAAGACATAATAACACATTGCATGGACCAAAATGTGCATCTAGGGGTACAATGCAGGGTGCTACACTATCTCCTTTGTTATACAATATTTACACAAGTGAAATCTGTAAATTTGTTAATAGTAATGTAGATATTCTGCAGTTTGCTGATGATATTGTTTTGTACAGTAGTAATTATAATGTAGAAATTGCAATTGACAATATTAACAGAGCCTTGTCCCAACTATTTCACTATTACAATGATGTGCTACATTTAAAAATTAATCCCTCCAAAAGCAGTGTTATGATATTTGGAAATGAGAATACAAATTCAAAAGTAGTTTATAACGGAAAATCTATAAATCCAGTAAATTCAACGAAATTTTTAGGCATAGTAATAGATAGGAAATTAACCTTTGAGGAACATATTAAATACATATCAAAGAATGCTCTAAAAGGTTTAAATGTAATTAAATGTCTTGCAGGTGTCTCATGGGGAGCAGACCCGAAAATATTATCAATTTTGTATAAAAGTATAGTTAGAAGTCATTTTGATTATAGTTCACTCGTGTATATAAATAGTACTCATGTAAATAAACTAGATCTATTGCAGAACAGGGCTTTAAGAACAATTTCTGGTGCAATGTGCTCTACTCCCATAAGGGCCATGGAAGTGGAGACTAAAACTATGCCTTTAATTTTGAGACGCATTCTACTTGCAGAGAGATTCTGTCTTAAATTAATTGCTGCAAATAACAGGAAAGTAATAAACAAAATTGTACCTTCTGTAAGTAGAACTCTTGGACCTCTAACAACAGGAGAGGATCTCTTGAATGGTAAATCCCCAACATTGTCCAAAATATTGCTGGAAACAGAAAACAGTTTTATTGGTATTAGAAAACAGTGCCCATGGCCATGTTACTCCTTCTCTTATCAGTGTATTTCGCATCCCGTTAAAGAATTACAAAATCCCATTAATAATAATTCAGATATGTTACAGTTTTTGGCAGATAATAAGAATTATCACGTTATTTACACTGATGGCAGTAAGGGGAGTGATTATGTACGTGCTGCTATATATGATCCACATGCTAAATTCTCCCAAAGCTTTGTTCTGTACAATTCATGTACTATATTCACTGCAGAGGCATATGCAGTTTATCAGGCATTATTATATATTCGCCAAATTAACAATTCGTCTGCGGACCGCGTACAGTGCAGACGTGTTATAAACAATTTTTGCTAAATAGTAAAGTTACTTGGAGTACCCATTAACCGAATATAATACTTATAATCGTGTAACTCAAGTTTCTAAGTCAGATAAACTAAGTGTGGGATCTTACAACCTTTGCTGCGAAGAAACACAACATCCAAGCAAGGTAACCGCTCTTCACCCCCTCGGGGAAAAGAGACGGGCTCATTATTTTTTTACTCACTCGCTCAATCGCTGTCGCAACTTGCTCCACGAGTGGTATTGTGACACAGATCATGAGTGTGACACGATCACCTCCTGGAAGTGGCCTGGGTGGCTCAGAACCAAATCTGTTGAGTAGTGAAACAGTACCAAGTTTTCTGAATAGCCCTAATCAGGTTACGTTCCGTAATAAGCGAAAGTTTACCGACGACATTAAGGAAGAATTAAGCGAATTTCGAGAGCAAATATTAAAAATGATGGCCACTATAACAACCAATCAAAAAGAATTTATGGATAAAGTAAGTGGGGATATTTCTACAATAAAAGAAAAAGTGGACGACATAAAAATTACCTTAAATAATCTTGTCATGGAACAAAACATAATGAAATCCGATATTTCAGAAGTACAATTAAAAGCCATTGCCACTGACAAAAAGCTAGAAAAAATGCAATCTGAAATTGACACCATTAATGAGAACTCAAAGTCCACTCCACCATCGCTAGTAACGTTAGACGCCTATGAATCTATTTTGACGGAAGTCAAAGAACGTGAAATAAGGAGCAAAAATGTCATAATCGTTGGAATCGAAGAGCCAGTCTCAGTATCTAAAGACGAACGAACAGATATGGACATGGAACAAGCTGTTAAAATTATAAGGATGACAGGTGTGAACTGCTTACCTGAGAAAATTTTCCGTCTCGGGAAATATAACCCCAACAAAAATCGTCCTTTAAAAGTATGCTTTAAATCATCAGAAACGTCAATATCTATCTTACGTGGCAAAAACGATGCTAATACTGACAATATTAAAATATACTCGGATCAGACACCCCAACAACAAGATTTTCTGAAGAAGCTAAAGGGAGAACTTATGAGCCGATCTGAAAATGGCGAGAACAACTTAACAATAAGGTATGTGAGGGGTGTGCCCAAGATAATTCAAATGCCTGCAAAAAACTGACGCCAAAAGACACCAGCTATAATCAAAACTCTCACGCTAAAGAAATTACTTACCAAATAATTGATAACTACGACGATATTACCACAAGCACCAAATCTATAAAATTCTTATATGCAAATGTGCGCAGTATCGTTAAACCAGGGAAATTGGACGAACTAAAGTGTGTCGTGGAATCTTTTCGTAGTACCGTACACATAATTATACTGACTGAAACATGGATAAAAAGTGATGATGAAGCTAAAATAATTCAAATTCCTGGCTATACACATTACTACAATTACAGACAAAGCGCAAGAGGTGGTGGAGTATCAATTTTCGCTCATAACAACTTAAAACACCACTTAATTCAAGAACTATGCGAGAATGACAACCACTACGTCTGGATACATCTTGAAAAGTATTCCCTTGACATAGCTGGCATCTATCGTAAACCAAACGCTTCTAATTTCAAAAACTTCCTTGAAACATACACCAAGCAACTGCATAAGCGGAGAAGAGTTATAATACTGGGGGATTTCAATATTAATGTGCTAAATTTGGATCAGACAACTATTAAATACAAAGAGAAACTACAAACTACTGGCTATAGACTTCTCAACAAAGTTGAGGAGAACTATTGTACCCGAGAAACCGCCACAACGAAAAGTATAATTGATCATGTCTGTACAAACCTTGCAGACACCAAGTTCCACCTTGCTATTATTGCAACTGCTATGTCGGATCATAACCAAATATACTTAGAAGTTAAAAAATATGCACCAGAACCACCTAGAAGAGTAAAATATGAAGCTATAGATTATGAAAAGCTGTACAATACTGTGAGAGATTGGAATACTACCAACGAAGATGACCCATACCAACTACTTGAACAAAAACTATTATCCAGTATCAATAGCAGTAAAATAACAAAATATAAAATACTGAATCCACCCAAGCAAGATTGGATAAGCAAAACAATTATAAACCTAATAAATAAAAGAAACATACTATGGAACACGCATAAGAAAAAAGTGAATGACCAATTATTGCAGGAACAATTTATAAACCAAAGAAATAAAGTCAGTCAAGTTATACAACAAACCAAAAGTGCTTATTACCAAAATGCTTTTGATCAATGCAAGAAAAATCCAAAAAAAATGTGGAATCT
The DNA here is from genome assembly GCA_932294355.1 of Aporophyla lueneburgensis. NCBI lineage: Eukaryota > Metazoa > Arthropoda > Insecta > Lepidoptera > Noctuidae > Aporophyla > Aporophyla lueneburgensis. The sequence goes on from OW028735.1 coordinate 24,501,016, forward strand.
TATAAATGATCTCTCTAGAAATAAGGCCCGAGAGTCACAAGCACCGAGTAAACTCCTTGTGCCATCTGGTGTTTTGACTGATCAGACTGATATTTGTGAGTGTTTTAATGATTTTTTTTCAAACATAGGATCAGTTCTGGCTAGTCAAATTCCCAATCAATACCACAATAATTTAACCCATACTAAAGGAACGCAGGCAATTGGAACCTCGGACACACTTTCACAAATACGACCATGCACCATAAATGAAATAGAAAAAATAATTGACAACTTAAAACTAAACACTAGCTCTGGCTTAGACGGTATAAACACAAAATCAATCAAATGCGTAAAAGACTTAATACTAGATGAACTTACAAATTGTATAAATAAACATTTATTGCTTGGTACTTTTCCCGACAGCCTCAAAACTGCCAAAGTCAGCCCCATCTACAAAAGTGGAAGTAAATCGGATCCAGGAAATTATCGTCCAATTTCAGTCTTGCCGGTTCTTTCTAAAATTTTCGAACGTGTTTTGTACAACCGCCTTGATGAATATCTAACAAAACAAAACTTCCTTTTTAATAAACAATACGGTTTTAGGCCAAAATCTAACACACTTTCTGCAACAATAGATCTAATAACAAAAATTATACTAAGTATTGACAAAAAGCAAATAGCATTAGGTATTTTCATTGACCTGAAAAAGGCATTTGACACAATAAGTCACAAACTGTTAATAAAAAAACTAAATGACATTGGTGTCACTGGTAGTGCCCTTGATATCTTTAAATCCTACCTGGCAAATCGTTCCCAAGTGGTTAAGATTAACGATACTCAAAGCAGTCCTAAAACTGTGAGTTTTGGCATTCCGCAGAGATCAATTTTGGGACCCTTATTATTCTTAATCTACATAAACAATATTCATGAAGTTGGACTTAAGGGCGATGTATCGCTGTACGCCGACGATACAGCTTTATTTTATTTTGGACACTCTATAGACGCTGTTGTGAGTGACGCTCAGGGTGATCTACATCTTTTAAATGTGTGGTTTCAGTGCAATCTACTCACAATAAATGTAGCCAAAACCAACTACATCATTTTTGCGGCAAAAAATAAAAAACTACCACACCACCCACAATTAACCATAAATAACCAACCTATAAAGAAAGTTGACCACGAAAAGTACCTGGGATTAATTTTAGATAACCACCTGAACTGGAAGCCACACATGGAGAGGGTTAAGTCTAAGCTGACTTCACTCACGGGAGCCCTACGGAGTGTTGTCCGATGTCTTCCACGGCAAGTTCGCTACACTATATATAACACTCTTATAAAACCTCACCTGGACTATTTAATTGAAGTATGGGGCACAGCGGCCAAAACCAATATTGAAAAACTACAAAGAGCACAAAATAAGTTAATCAAGACACTCTTCCATTATGACTACAGTACACCAACACAAAGAATATACAATGAAACGAAGTTAATGAACATATCACAAACATATATACAGGGTGACTTGTAATTAGAGCACAACCTTGTAAGGGGATATAGTACAGGTCATTTGCAACAACTTTTGTAGGAACACTCATATGCAAAAGTGCACCAACATTGAGTTTTAATTTTTTTCGTGTTATTTTGAAAAACTCTTATGGGGTAACCTTAAAAAATTAATAAATAAAAAACTTGACATAGATTTGTTAATTTTCTTTTTATTATTTAGTCTATAACGTTTCAGTTACATGTCAGCATCATCAAATGTACATTATTGACATTATTCTAGACACAGTGCTCCAAAATCCAAAAAACTTAAACAAATTTTACTGGCATTATTACACAAAACAGCCTGTTTAAAAAAAAATCACTATGACACTTACTCTGCGTATTATTAAAAAAACATCTACATTTCATAAGCTTTCAAATGAGGTGTAAAAGTCTGACATAGCTAGTTTAACATTAAAGATATTAGCCAAAGAATAGAACAGGCTGGAATATCGAAAGTTTCGCAAATTAATGGCCATAATGTTTAAAACACAATAAATACAAATTTAAGTAGAATGTGATCCACGCGCTTAGTGGTGACAATTTTACAACACATTTTAACTTGATTTTAATTTTAAAATTTTTAGGGTAGCTGGTCCTTACTTCAAACTTCTTTTATTAAAAGAGACAAAAAGATCTAAAATTAGGAAATTTTAAAAGTGTGTTGTAGAATTGACGTTCTCTAGTCATCCTCAGTCATTCACTTAAATCTCATTTTCGAAATGACTCCCACCGTTACGCACGCAAATTCGCATCCTTTTCCTCAATTCGCTTTTCACCACCGCAGTGCTGAGATTTGCTCGAATTTGGTCAGCTCCCAAAATGATTCGCCGTCTTAACTCGTCAATATCTGGGACAGGCTGATTATCGACATAAACCAACGTTTTCATATGTCCCCAGACGTAATAGTCCATTGGCGTCAGATCTGGGCTTCTTGCTGGCCAAGGTATGGGCCCTCCTCTACCGATCCAATTATTGGTATAATTTTCGTCTAGCCAGTCTCTGATTTGTCGTCTGTAGTGAGCTGGACACCCGTCGTGTTGAAACCTAATAGCACGCAAGGTGGCTAACGGTATGTCCTCCAGTAATTCAGGTAAAACGTTTCTTAAAAAGTGTTCATAATATTCACCGTTTAAGTTGTCTGGCAGAAAAAAGGGCCCAATCAAATTATTGTTAATAATTCCCATCCACACATTTAGTGAAAATCTTCGTTGCGATCCTTTCGCTCGTTTTTTTTTTTGGATTTCCCACCGCCTTTTCTTCCCAGAAATGAGTGTTATGGTAATTTGTGATTCCATCTTTGTCAAATTTTGATTCGTCGGTCCACAAAATTTGTTTTAAATAATTTGGGTCCTCTATGTCGCAGTTTAGCAGATATCTGCAAAATTGGACCCTTGCAACAGGATCACGGTCTTCCAGGACTTGCACTGGAGTGTAGTGATATGGATGACGCCCAGATTCATGGACCACTTTCCACACTTTATACTGTGATATTCCAAGTAAATTGGCCACTTGTCTTGTAGAGATGTTAGGTTCCCGTTGAAAATGACGTAGGATTTCTTCTTCATCATCAGCACGGTATATTCGAGGTCTGCCCGCATCGCCTGATAAAAAAAAAAACCAATTTAAATAATCAATTGCGGTAAACAATAGGGGTAATAAACCAAAGCCCATTCAGTTTTAAAGGAGCCATTTCGGCCAAGAAGCCATTTTGACTGAAATACAATGACAAAATTTATTTATTTAATTGTTCTAAAATAATAAATAAAAATACGTGGTTTTATAATTATTTTGTAAAAATTAATAATTATTAAAAATGAAGGAAGATAACATAGGGAAAGTATCTGTACGTACCGCACCTGCTTTGCAAGTGTTTACAAAGAATTCACCCGCCACAATTTAATACTATTGTTATTGGTAATGAAATGACGGTCTAAGTGGAAACACGCAGCTAATACTGAATGCACTTACATTTTTTTAAAGATGATAACCCAAGGTAGGCCTTTGTTTGCTTACGAAGTTAAATTGCAATAACAAAAACATTTCGGAGAAAACTATCTTTTTTTTTTCCGGTACTACGTAAGTAGGTACAGCCAGAAGCAAATCACGATTGACAGTTGAACTGTGTTTAACTCTCTAAGAAGGTACAAAATCTAAAGTGCTTAAGCAGCTGTTGGCTGTAAACTTGCAATTTAATCGCAATTATTTATTAAATTACATTTTTTATTACATACCTTGACGTCTTTGAAAGCGTCCAGTCTCCCGGGCTCGTCGATAAACTCGAGAAAACACGCCTACATCAGGTAAACGGCGATTGGGGTATCTCTGTTGATATTCGCGCTGGGCAGCTAAAGCATTGCCTCTAGCTACGCCGTAAGTGTACAGAATATCGGCATATTCTTCATTCGTAAAATTTGCCCGTTGTCTTTGAGCCATAGTCCTTGATACGCGCCAAAACCACAGATGAGCATAACACACGGAAACCAGTTGAAAAGCCAAGTCGTCAGGAGAGCAATCAATCACAAAAACAGTCACAAGCCGGGTCGTCAGAGATAAAACAAAACTGCAGAGCACACACAAAAGCATCCGATCGCAACGAATCACAAGGACGGACTAACCTAAACAACCCAAAAGAGATTAAACAATGACCGGCTGTTTTTACCTGCTTAGTAGAGCAGGTAGAAACAGACCTTTTTTTGGCCGTGCGCCTTTGTTATGCGAATATCTTCCCTATTGGACTAGCTATCTTAAGGTTTTATATCTCATTTGAAAGCTTATGAAATGTAGATGTTTTTTTAATAATACGCAGAGTAAGTGTCATAGTGATTTTTTTTTAAACAGGCTGTTTTGTGTAATAATGCCAGTAAAATTTGTTTAAGTTTTTTGGATTTTGGAGCACTGTGTCTAGAATAATGTCAATAATGTGCATTTGATGATGCTGACATGTAACTGGAACGTTATAGACTAAATAATAAAAAGAAAATTAACAAATCTATGTCAAGTTTTTTATTTATTAAATTTTAAGGCTTACCCCATAAGAGTTTTTCAAAATAACACGAAAAAAATTATAACTCAATGTTGGTGCACTCTTGCATATGAGTGTTCCTACAAAAGTTGTTGCAAATGACCTGTACTATATCCCCTTACAAGGTTGTGCTCTAATTACAAGTCACCCTGTATATAATACTTGCATCTTGATAAGAAAAATACTTAATAAAAGCATTCACACACAAATACATTTCACAAAGAAACATCAAATACACAAAATTAGGCTCAGAAATGCAAATGACATACAATTACACTCACCACGAACTGGCTATGGCAAAAAAAATGTGATGTACGAGGGTGCTGAACTGTACAATAAACTACCAAATAACATAAAAAATGTAAAGACGATGTCAATGTTTAAAAAACACTTAAAATTACATATATTTAATAAAAATAAAACGAGCGCACCTTAGTACATTACATGCCACATCTAGTTGCGCGCGTTCCGTGTATGTTTACATTTTAGCTGTGTTCAATTTATTAGCGAATACCCTACACTTTTTAATTATTTCTGTTTTGTTTTAATTGTGTTATTTTTTTTTTCTCTTCTTACCAAATCTGTACGTAACAATGTTTTTTTTTGATCATGTAAATATTTCTCATGTAAGTGAAAGAACAATGGCAGAAAAATAGTTGAGAAAAATTTTAGCGTCTAGAAATAACGTATATGCAAAATGAGTTTATTTATTTTTCTACGATTTTACAATTAAAAATGTTTTTTAATTAAGGCCACTGAAAAAAGCATACATATTTGGGAATATCTAATGACTAATTATAATAATAAACTAATCGAGTGTTGCCATTTACTATATTCATGCTTTTTTTGTATATCCCTTATGGGTTCAAAATATTTTTTTAGTTAGTATTTATTGTTACTAATAGGTAACCATACTATTTACCAATAAAATAATAGTGATCTGTTTGAAAATAAGTTTAAAATGAACTTCCTGCATTATTCAATACCTGAATCATTATACAATGCAACAATTCCTTTTAATGTTATGGCAACACTAACTAAAATGAAATGTCACCGTCACGAAATCACTCTGTCACTGATGCTCCTGCGCCTTTTGTGTTGGTTGTTTTCGTGTTGTTTTTGCTATTTTATTATTTCTATTTGACTTGGATTGCTTACGGACTGATATTCGATTCTCTTTGTGTGATTTGTGCGTGTTTAAAGGACTCTGATCTTGCTCTTCGTGACTTTGCTTCGCCCCCTTGGACTCCGATTTTGCATCATTGTTTGGATTGTTGAAGTACGTTTTGAATCACTATGGGAGATCGTAGGAGATTAACGAGAATCCTATGTGTTAACTGCAACATTTGCGTTAACACGTTGCGCCGCTATCCTGCCCTAACACTCGATCCAAGAGTCACTAGTTTACTCTGTAGCTGGGTGTACCCACTAATAGTAAGTACCTACCTACCTTAAAAGAATAATGATATTAAACCATTGCACGAACCTCACTTACCTTATTATATTTAAATAAAAAGTCGAAATTCATTGTTTCCATACAATATTTACATCAAATCATATTTGGCTAATTAATAAGCTACTAGTGAATTTAACCTAGCTGTAACTATATTTACTGACAGTGCTGTTTTCTTTCATTTTCAGATTACCGATGGAGACTATATATGCGAAGCATGCAGAGATCTCGCAATGTCTGCAGTGAATCAATTTCTCCAGCAAGAGGTTTCTGTTAGTGGTGATCAGCATGCTGGACCGAGTCATAGAGGCCATACTCATGTGTGTCTCTTATGTGGATGTTCTATTCTACACAGACAGAGCGATAAAATATTAAAAGACACCCCTACTGACCTGCAACGCTCTATCATAGCTATTTTAGAGAACATACTAGCACCACGACAGGTATGTAATGAGTAATGTTTATAATTATGACTAATCAAAACTGTTTACTATATGGATAATTGCAGTGTGATGTTTAGTACCACACATACATTATAGTGACTTATTTTTATTAGAGAATATGTTCGGTTAATAATAAGTTTCTTTATGCCGGGTGTTGCACTTGGTGCCGAGCTTGTTCCATTCTTCTCTTTTGAGTTGATCATCATCATCATCATTCTCCTGCCCTTGTACCAGTTTATTTGGGGTCATGGGGAACATATATTTTCCTTCCACACTTCTCTATTAGTTGTCATCTCCGTAGTCACACCCTTTCTAATCATATCATTGTTTACACAGTTTATCCATTGTTTCTTTGGTCTTCCCCTACTCTTATAGTAGCTTAGTAGTTTGTGGCATTAACCCATTGAATACCATAATTACAGACACAATTAAAAACCATTGTGTCTATACCAAATGTGGTATCTCAGGGACTTAGAGGTTAAAATATTTTTAATTATTTCTTTCAGATAACAGAATCTGATCGTGTGTGCCATGCTTGCTGGTTACGCACGCACAGAGAGGCTCAGCGTGTGAGCATTATTGATGAGGCCAGATCCCACCATAATGTCCCTGAAGAGAACCAGTCATCGGAACCAGTTTCTTCTGACCAACAGTTACCGGAACCAGATTTTTATGAACAGCAGTCACCAGAACCAGTTTCTTCTGACCAACAGTCACCGGAACCTGTTAATTCTGACCAACAGTCACCAAACATAATGATGGAGTTACCGGAGTACAGAAGAGCAGCAAACACTAATAGCCATTGTGTTTTTCCTCACTGCTCTAATACTACTTTACGTGGAATATCAGATAAATTAAGAGCAGTTGTTTTGAGTAACCATCATTATTACTTGCCGGTACTTTGTAGAATTTGTGATGAACACTTGCAGTGTAATATGTGGGAAACATTATTTGGTTTAGAAAATAGCATTTCTACATTTTCTGCACAGCAGATACAACATGTATTCTCATTTGTAAATGCTTTTAATCCAACATTCGATTTTGAAAACATAGAGGAAATGGATGATCGAGTTTTTGTATACTGGGTGGGGTACACAAAAGATAAATTCCGCTCATTACTTGAAGAAGTACCTCGGATCCAGGAGATACGAAAAGGCAGTCTAGGACTAGCAATGCTACTCCTTAAAATGAGAACAGGCGATTCTGACGAAAGAATATCAACATTAATTAATATGCCACGTCGAACATTGGAAACATTGATGGATAAAGTAAGGGAGGTACTTCTTCAAGATTTTGTGCCCAGCAATCTTGGTATTAACCAGTTGAGGAGGGAAGAGCTCTTGCAACATAACTTGTTAATCCCAAGTGGGTTATATGGAAACAATAACAATGCAATTGTAATTTGTGATGGAACATATATTTATATACATAAGAGCTCAAATTATATGTTTCAAAAGCAGAGTTATTCCCTCCACAAATATCGAAATCTATTAAAGCCTTTTATGATTGTTGCTAGTGATGGATACATAGTTGATTGTTATGGCCCATACAAAGCGACCACATCAGATGCTGACATTATGACTAATCTTTTTCGGGATGGTTCTGCTTTAAGATCGTATTTTAGAGATAATGATGTGTTTATACTTGACAGAGGTTTCAGGGACAGTATAAGTTTTTTACAAGGATGTGGCTATAGAACCTGTATGCCAGATTCCCTTCTAGAAGGCGAGCACCAACTCACTACACAACAAGCTAATCAAAGCCGTTGTGTCACAATTTGTAGATGGGTGGTAGAGGCTGTTAATGGTCACTTAAAAAGAGACTTTAAGCTATTAAGACAAGAATATTTTCATCGGTCTCTACCACACATGATGCAAAACTTTCAAATAGCCGCAGCTTTGTTAAATAAGTTTGGTGTTCGCTTTCAGGATAATATACATGCCAGTGAAATATTAGAAATAATAAGGGAAAGAATGGGTCTCGAAAATAATCTGGCAAACATGGTTCGCGATTTCAATATGAACAGAAGGACATCCCAATTTAGGAATATTACTGCAGATCGCAATAATCTTTTATACTTCCCGACGCTAGAATATTCGGACCTAATTCTATTCGCCCTGGGAACGTATCAGATTAGAAAAGCGCGTTCTTACTATGGCGAACATATACGTTTCCATGGCGGATATAGAATAGAGGTTAGTAGTGAACACATTCATTCTTCTGAATACGATCTTAGAGGAAGTGGTTTGACAAAGCTAATAAGAGGAAGAATAAAATCACGCCACGTATCAAGAAAATTGTATTACGTCTATATATTAATAGAAAATGAAATACCTGGCCGAACTGGTATTCTAGAATACTGTTGTAACTGTTTGGTTGGTCGGCGCACTTTGGGGTGTTGCGCCTATGTTATGACTCTGGTGTGGTATTTAGGATGGGCCAGACATCAAGAAAGTATCGCAGCGCCAGCAGAATTTTTAGATTCAATAATTATAAGAGAAGATGATGAGGAGGAATAAAAATGTTAAAAATGTAGAATTGTTTAATTTTTTTATTAATTACAAGTACGATCAATACTGCATACATATCAGCAAGTCACGCCTTTTCCCCGTAGAGGTAGGCAGAGAAAACATCGTTCTCTTGCTACGATCCTGGCAAACCTATTTCGCTTTTTCCACATTCATCAAGCTATATGGGTTGGGCCACATCTGTCAGCACGGAATCGTCAATGCTGTTCCGTGCTCACAGATATGGGTCAACCCAAAGGAACTATTCACTGTTAGGGAAACCGTACAGGCGGTACCTTTGAGCAATTAAAATAGCATACCAGCGATGTACCTACGTTTGAATATTTTCTTTGTAGGTAGGTACCTACACTTTAGGTTACCCATTCTAAGTTGACTGTTACAATTGAAGCTAAAACTAAATAATATATTATATATTCAGTTAATATCGAACGAACCATCTAAAAAACTTCAATTATGTAGGTACATTACAACAAACGACCACAGGACGTAGTCTTTTTCCAAGTGAAATAAGACATAACCTAAAAACTTCAAATCTAAATATCTTTTTTTGAAAGCCTTCCCAGGTCAAAATTCTTTAACAAAGTTTCTTAGGGACTGACGCTTAACATTTTAAGATATTTTTGACACATAGACGCTACCATATTTTCTCAACTAATTTTATGTATGAACGTCTGCCTTTGTTCTTTCTTTCTTATGGGAAATAAAGATATCTCTAACCCGAACAATTGTAAATATTTCTTGATTGTTTCTGATTCACTGAGTTTTATAAAAGCCCTAACTAACTTTACAGTTTCGTTTAAGTCAAATTATATTCTGTATTTCATCAAAGAAATAATTCATCAATATTACCGTAAGCACATAAAAATTGTATTCCTGTGGGTACCTTCTCACCGAGGCATCTCTGGCAATCAAGTAGTTGATAAAACCGCTTATGAAGGTAATAATGCTATTGATGTTAGAAATGCAATGGACATCCCTATGACTGACTTCCTGCAATGCATTAATGAAATTATATGTAAGTTATGGTTAGAAATGTGGAAGAAAGACCAAGACATCAAAGGAAAGTGGTATGGAAGTATTCAAGAAAGATTACCTGTTAGACCCTGGTACAATAGATTGAAGGAAGCCAGCCGAGACTTTATCACTACGATAAATAGATTGCGCTTTGGCCATAATACTGCTCCATCACACCTTGCTCGACTAGGCATTGTTACAAGCAATACATGCCCACATTGTGAATCCCAAGAAGGAACCATTGAACATCTTATTTTTGACTGTCAAAACTTCTTGCTTGACAGATTAGTGTTGGCTAGTGAACTTAGTGAAGTGAACAAGTGCGATTCTTTATCCCACCCGCCGCCACTTGAAAAGTTATTAAAAGACAAAGATACGTAGTACAAACCGATATATAAATACATTAAAAATACTATTAAAACAATTTAAAAATGAAGTGATAGTGCAGTGTTTGATAATAAAATAAGATTTGACCTAAAGGTCCAGTTACCAGGTCACAAAATTCCAAAAAAAAAAGCGGGGAATAAAATTAAATCTTATATTTTGACTAGATGCATACTCTAAAATATCAGTACTACAATTAGTTCAAGTAGTGCAACTTTTAGAAGAGTCAAGTACATAGTTCTGATTGAATAATGTAGGAACAAAACATGTTTTGTTGCAATTTAGATTAAAATTGTTGAATAACTTTTGGATTAATCATGTTTTGTTCCAAAAATGTGTATTTGAAATGGGTAATGTCATTTTGACGTGGATTAATCTACTTTTGATTGAATAATGCCTTTTAATCTTTTTTTCTGGTGTAATTATCAAGTTATGGCCCAATTTTATTTTCGTGGAGTTCATGCCCAAGATCCATAGTGATTTTGGCCTAGAGTGCACACTTATGTTAAACGTAGTATACATTGTCAATATGTAAAATAAAAAAGAATCGGTTAAATAAAACTTCGGATTTGATGGTAATTTTATTTTTATTAAATACATGACATTTAATTATACATGAATGACTATGGTGGTGAGGTTTAATAGTTTATACAAAGCTTACTCGTCACTAGTATCGTAAACTATTAAAACCTCATCCAAGAACTGAGCAGGTGCATCAATATTACTTTGATGCCATACCCATCCTAAATACCAAATAACTGACATGACGTGGGCACAGCAATCAACTGTTTGACGGCCTACAACACAATTACAACAGTATTGTTTTATTGCTGCTCGACCAGTATTCGTTGTATTTAACAAAATATAAACGTAATATCGTACGCTTAATCCAATACTGTCACTATCCAAAATTTTGACAAATTGACTTTTTAATGCCATCTGTTGGGAAACATGGAACTGCACGTAACCGAGCTTACACTGGTCTAAAAGTAACAGAAATAACCGCGAAACGACAGTGATCCGCTTCGTCACTAAACAAAATTGGCTCCTCCTCTCAGAGCAACACTGACCTGTAACGAAAAAGTACGTGTCGCGAAGGAGAAAATTAACGATTTTTGAGTGCAATAGTGGCATTTTCGTGATTAAACCGGTTTATTAGTCATATTGTTGATAAGTTATACATTATTTTTTACTGAAATAGGGACATTTTGGGCTTAAGTTCACATTTGCATTATATTTTTCTCATATTTCGATCATTAGTTTGGCGCCATAGTGTCATTTTTTGCTTAGTGTCACGTTTGCTTTAAACGTCATATTAACACTTTTAGTTTAGTGTCAGTTTGGCGTCGTCACATCGCTTTTAATGTCATTTTTGCTGTTATTATTTTCTTAAAATATGGAACATTGGTAATATGTATTGTTTAATAAAGTGTCATTGTGCTGTCAGCGTTATGGCAATAATTAACCTAAAGTGTTTATATACTGTGATACTTTTCGACAGTTAACATCTAAATTGGATATAACGTTAGGTACTGGAGTAAGATTTCAAAATATTATTTCGGACGATTCCAATATTTGGACTTAAGATATTTATTTTCTTTGTTTTGAAGTGTGTACTACACAAACATTGATTTATAACTTTTATATTTTAAGGAACTGTGCAAAACAATGCAGCCGCGCCATAAGTACCGATGCTTTCACTTGAAAATTATAAATAAAATGACTGCAGGGATGAAAAATATCAACCAGTATTTCATACTCGCACTTAAGTAGAGTCACTGCAGGTCTCGGTTGAAAACAATAAAAAGCCACGTAGTTTCAGCAGCATTAGTTAATCTTCTTCTTCTTCGATCAGGTCATCTTCATCTAGAATTGTTTCTCATATATCAAGTTCAATCGAATCTCCTTAGACTCCAACTATAGTACATACCATCCATGGCATTCATGATACAGGGTAATACTAGTACGAGTGCTGAAGCACTCCTTTGACACTTAAGTGCTAACTACGGAAGACCATATCTATTTTAAGGAGATTTACTGTACCTATTATTTTAGTAATAAAGATTTTTTATATTTATTTAACGAAACCAGTTGCAAATCTACCGAGCATATCTGATTTGCAAAGTAGTATGATTCAATAAATTTTTCCTCTTCCATTACCTAGTGCAAGATCATTAAGTTCTTGTTCATCCATATCTACAATAGATTTTCTACAGCATTGTCAAAAGCTGGTGAATTTTCCCCAGATTACATAGATTATGGAGAAGATTTTTATTATTTGAATACTTTTTGTTTGCGTTGCTTACTGTAAACTAACAGAATTCATTGTTTCTTATTTTTGCCTTGTGCTCATAAATATTATCTGCTAGCTTTCGCCAGCGGCTTCGCCCGCGTGGAGGTCGGAAATTATCCCGCGGGAACATACTACTGGGATAAAAAGCACCCTTTGTGTTAAAGCAGGTTATAAACTATCTGTGTGCCAAACTTCATCGAAATCCGGGTATTATTTTTTGCGTGAAAGAGTAACAAACATCCATACTCACAAACTTTCACATTTATAAGAATAGTAGGAAGTAGGATTATGAAATATATATTTTGTAGTACTAAGTATATATTTTTTATCACTGTTATGTTAAATAAAACAGTTTTGCCAATTAAACAATAGTTTTAAAGCTTTTATTATTTCATTTTTTGATTGAAAAGTAAGTCCACAATGCCACTAAGATGAAATAAAATAAAATTACAAAAGTAAAAGTGACACTTTAATATAAATAACGATAAAAAGTAAATATATATAAGTAAATTTAATATTTTTTTGTTCTCAAATTTAAGACACAACCTTTACTGATTATTTCTGTATCAAAAAATAACTAAATTGTGCATTGATTCTTACGTGTACTCATATTCATATCGCAAAAAATGTTTTTAAGCTCTCCTGAAAAGTTAGCTTTTTTGGATAGTGACAGTCTTGGTTTAAGCGTGCGATATATCTTTCTTGTTAGATGGCGACTAGATATTTTTGTTCTGAGCAAATAACAATTACTGCCAAAAGCCGATGTTTCCATAAAACTTCTCCTACGATCACTGCACACTTCAATCCGGTAACTACCGTTAAACCTCATGTGCTCCCCATAATAGGACCATGCTTGTTTTATTTGATATGTCCCACAAGCAATTGGGACCAAATATCACTGTAAGTGAGGATTGGGAATTCTCTTATATTATCAATATTCACATTAATATTAGTAAAATGTGCCCTAACCCGGTTTAAATTATGTTCCCTCACATAATCCGATAGGTCATTATTGAGATTCATATTTTGGGCAACAATTTCTAGTATTTGAGTTGCATCTTCCCTGTGCCTTATTTTGGTGTGGTATTTCTTTATTAAGCTTGCCGCCACAGCAAAATCTTGCATGAGGTGTTTCGACGCTCTATTGAAAAAGTTTTGTCGAAAGATTTTAAAGATTTTTAAAAAAATCCTTTCGCGACCTCAACCAACCAGTGACATAATGTGACAGCTCTTGATTTGTTGGCATTCGCTGTTGTAAGCTGTGTATCTCCATATTCTGGGGACAGGGGCACATGCACATGATACCCGCAAGATTCTACTAAATTTAAGGAGTCCCTGAATCCCCGATCCAAAATAAACACATCCCCCGCATGAAAATACTGACGATAGGAGCTCTTTTATTCACGCTCTGAAATTCATTCACCATTATACATACATAGTTGCGTCAGAGGTTGTTGCAGGATAAGGGCCAAGGATATCTATTATGTACCCATCCGTACTCACAAGCAAAAAAGGCTTTACTTGATTACGATGCTTATGCAATGAGTAAGTTTTCTTTTGATATAAATAATTTGAGCTTTTCTCAATGTAAATATATGTAGCAATGATAATGGGACTCCTATTTTCACCTGGGTACAACCCACCTGGAATAATCAGGTTTCTCTCAGCTATTTCTGCACAGGTAATATGGTTTATCCCCAGATTTCTAGGAACAAAACCCTGTGTTAATAATTCGCGTGCCTCATTCATATGACGTTCTAGGGTACTTCTAGGTACTTGCAATAATATTGTAATGCGTTCATCGCTATCACCTGTTCTTAATTTAATTAAATAAGCAGCAAGAGCAAATGAACCTCTATGATTATTGGTAAGCCTGGGAATATTGGATAGAATGTCCAATAATTGTTCTTTATTAAAATCTAAATGATTGAACATACTGTTCTTTATTAAGGAAGTAAATTCTACTTGATCTGCACTAAATGTTCTAATCGGATTCTCAAGTAAATCCAAAAGTGAGTCCCATGTATTATTACTTAAATGTTAGAGGCAAATTCTGCATCCTGGAGGTATATAATAATTATAGTCGCAAAATAGCCTAACCCTTAAGTCATTTGGGACTGAGAGACGCTCGACTTTGTGTACCTGGTGCCTGAATATAATCAGGCAGCAATATGCAGTTATCAGTCGCTATACTTTCCTCTTCGGTTGTTGATACAGTGAAAGTGCTTTCTGATTGAATTGAAGACGGTTGAGCCAGAGAATCTTCTTGATGCTGCTCTGTCAATTCTTCGCCAACAAATATGTCAGACAGCTGCTGATATTGGCAACTGTAACAAAGAAAAGTATTTAAAAATGGGATACAAGTATTTTTTTTGGGTTTAATGTTTGTTGATAACAACTACTTACTGTCAATAACAGCAACATACTATATTATTTTGAGAGAGAAAAGTTACAATTCCAAAAAGAATATCTTACCTCACGTGGTGCGACTTGACGAGCAACCTCATTTCTAATACGGTTCTCACGAGGTGTGTCTGTCCTTAATGTGTGAGATCTTGTACGTAAAAGCGAGTACCCCCATGCATACATGTGAATGACCAACAATTGGTGTACTTTGTTCACCCGTTAGGATGTCTTCGCATTCTCGATATATTTATGTCACATTTAACACAACGTAAATGTATGTTTGGATCCATTGTTGATGTTTGCGAAGAACTCGACTGTCCAATGTGAATGCCAGGGTAATCATCATAGCTAGTTATCGGGTCCATGTTCGTGCGAGGAGTTTCGGAAGCAGAATCCATATTCAAGCCAAGGTTGTTCAGTTTAGAGGGATTATCGGAGTCCATATTAATGCAAAGTCGTTGGTTATACGTAAAATCCAGAATTATAACAAGTCAATAAACACGAGCAGCAATAGACGAGCAAGAGACGACGTTTGTTTGAAAACATGATTTTTTAAATCAGGATGCGGTTGCCAGTGCAATGAAATATCGATAATCGATTCTGATCGAAAATAATTAGTTATGTGATTTTACTTTATGGCACTTTGACACTGTCATTTATATTCTAAAACTATTAATAAAGTACAAAGCAACACCAGCACCCCTAGCCAAGTTAATAATCTGCAATCGTTAACGCTAGTCGCTCAACGTTAAGTCACGTGGTTAGAACAAACGAATAGAAAATTCGTAGCCAAGTTCACATGGTTCAAAATGATACGCTACATCCTTTGTTATAATGTGTCGTTTTTCTAAAGACATTGTAGAACGAGCGGCCGACTCAAGCGCGTCAACATGGCTACCATGGTCATGGTCATGGTGATGAAATTATTTATACAAAGGAAAGCGCGTCCCTGGGTTCGAATCCACTACCTATAACTCGTAAGTCGGGGCCATTACCACTGGGCCACCACTGCTCTCGCAGATATGGTAAATAATGTATTGTAATATTATGTGTCTCGTAATTACTTTGCCTACCTTTCTGCAAATTTTGAAACTATTGTGTTCCAGAATTCATCCTTTTGGCGTCCATACTAAAAATATACAGTATTTGCGGTTTGTTACTTGTAATTGTCCTTGTATCTGATAAAAATAGTTATGATTTCTTTTTAATTTAATTTTACTTCCTTCATTCTCTATATCTTTGGTGCAAAATGTAATTTTTTTTTATCAATTGCTTCATATGGTGTAAAGTGTACTGCACTTGCAGGACACTTGATTTCTATGATAGTGTCATCACCTATCAAACCATCTGGAATTGCTCATTCACATCCAGGGTTTTTCTTAGTTTTATTGGGACCAAACCCAATTTATTTTCTGCCTTTTTAATGAGATTTTTTTAATTTTGAGCAATAATTTCGTAGCAAATGATTGCTACATTCAATTTTTTAATGGTAGTGCAGTGTCCGTACGGCAAAGATTCGTTGAGAGCGCTAGTAACGCTACTATCACCATCACCGATCATCGTTTTATATCGTAATTGATGCATTTCAATGCTACATTTGAATCCCTCTACAATGCCATCTGCTTCCATAGCCGTCGAGCTTTTCGACCAATTTTTAAAGCAATGGTGAACTTTCGGATCTGTATTTTTATTTTTAGCTAAAGCGCATACGCAACAATATGCATTCCTTATGCCCAAAAATAAGATCTTTTTAGTTTCAAAACCAATTATGCACGATACTCCAGATAAAGAGTTATAATTAGTCCTATACGATCGTTTAGCCCATGAACCGTCTACTACAACAATAATATAAGGAATGCCGTCAGGATCCACATTACAATTAGCAATGGCAATTTTTTTTCTTCTACACCGGATTGGTGCATACTTTCCAAAGCAATATATTTTATTATATCGCCAAATATATTGTTTTCTTTTATAAAATGCTTATCAGACATACAGGGTATGTCAACGTGTGCACAAAATTCGTTCAACTGAGCAAATCCATTACCAGTAGTTACGATCCCATGAACGATATGTTTATTTATTTCACGATCAGATCTGTCGCTTTTTATAATAACTTCGACGCCACACATTTTACATTTAAATTTAAAAGATGAATAAAATCCACGACGGTTTTCACTTACAAATTTACAATCTTTAAAAGAACAATTAAAAGGATTGTGGTCTATGGCCGATAATTGTTCAAATAAATATTGAACATCGATCATTCTTCGCCCGGTTAGTGCTGGAACTTCCATTTCGTCGCCATGGACTTCTTCAACAATCAGAGATCCAGCCGTTATAGTGCTTGTTGGAGTTAAAGTTCTATAAGAGGCAAAAGACGAGAATAAATACATTGCCGAAATCAAATAATCAACATAATAATGTTATTATGTTGACTATTTGATTTCGGCAAAAAAAAAACAACAGGTATTATTCGAAATGATTTTCGAAGTCTACATTCACGCGGATGTAACAAAATCGCGGCGAGATCTTTTAGCGCACTGGGTGTTGAACCGAGTATTGAGAATACAACAGAATGCACCGCGGGTCACATCCAGGGTTTTTCTTAGTTTTATTGGGACCAAACCCAATTTATTTTCTGCCTTTTTAATGAGATTTTTTTAATTTTGAGCAATAATTTCGTAGCAAATGATTGCTACATTCAATTTTTTAATGGTAGTGCAGTGTCCGTACGGCAAAGATTCGTTGAGAGCGCTAGTAACGCTACTATCACCATCACCGATCATCGTTTTATATCGTAATTGATGCATTTCAATGCTACATTTGAATCCCTCTACAATGCCATCTGCTTCCATAGCCGTCGAGCTTTTCGACCAATTTTTAAAGCAATGGTGAACTTTCGGATCTGTATTTTTATTTTTAGCTAAAGCGCATACGCAACAATATGCATTCCTTATGCCCAAAAATAAGATCTTTTTAGTTTCAAAACCAATTATGCACGATACTCCAGATAAAGAGTTATAATTAGTCCTATACGATCGTTTAGCCCATGAACCGTCTACTACAACAATAATATAAGGAATGCCGTCAGGATCCACATTACAATTAGCAATGGCAATTTTTTTTCTTCTACACCGGATTGGTGCATACTTTCCAAAGCAATATCTTTTATTATATCGCCAAATATATTGTTTTCTTTTATAAAATGCTTATCAGACATACAGGGTATGTCAACGTGTGCACAAAATTCGTTCAACTGAGCAAATCCATTACCAGTAGTTACGATCCCATGAACGATATGTTTATTTATTTCACGATCAGATCTGTCGCTTTTTATAATAACTTCGACGCCACACATTTTACATTTAAATTTAAAAGATGAATAAAATCCACGACGGTTTTCACTTACAAATTTACAATCTTTAAAAGAACAATTAAAAGGATTGTGGTCTATGGCCGATAATTGTTCAAATAAATATTGAACATCGATCATTCTTCGCCCGGTTAGTGCTGGAACTTCCATTTCGTCGCCATGGACTTCTTCAACAATCAGAGATCCAGCCGTTATAGTGCTTGTTGGAGTTAAAGTTCTATAAGAGGCAAAAGACGAGAATAAATACATTGCCGAAATCAAATAATCAACATAATAATGTTATTATGTTGACTATTTGATTTCGGCAAAAAAAAAACAACAGGTATTATTCGAAATGATTTTCGAAGTCTACATTCACGCGGATGTAACAAAATCGCGGCGAGATCTTTTAGCGCACTGGGTGTTGAACCGAGTATTGAGAATACAACAGAATGCACCGCGGGTGAGAATATTATGTAATATTGATTTAATTGAAGAATTATATTGGATTACATAATAACATACACCATACGCATTGCTAAGCGTCGACAGTTGAAAATCGATCACTCTGTTGTCGCGCTGAGACTCACCCGCGGTGCACTCTGTTGTATTCTCAATACTCGGTTCAACACCCAGTGCGCTAAAAGATCTCGCCGCGATTATGTTACATCCGCGTGAATGTCGACTTCGAAAATCATTTCGAATAATACCTGTTGTTTTTTTTTCAGGATATTATGTTTATGTTGCTTAGGGGCCGTTCAAGTATTACGTAAGCACTATAGGGGGGCGGGGGGTCTTTGATTTGCTTATTTTTGATGACATGGGCTAGATGGTGATTACGTGAGCAGTAGTTATTTACTTTTTTACACATATGGCAACCCACACATTATCTATGTTTGAAAATGAAACGCATTTTTCGGGGATTCTCACAAATAATGTCGACGTTTAGGTACTCGCTTAGAACCGAGTAGGGAAATGACCGCGCTCTATTCACATGACAAAATTTCTTCCGTCAACCTATCGTTTCCTTTCGCTACGATTGACGGTTTGACGTATTTAAAATAATTATTATACGCGTTATAATCCCCTATCCTAAATCCATTTTCTTATTTCTAGAATTATAACTGCTGCTCATAAATCAATAAAAAACAGAGTACATTAAAAGAAAAATGTATATAACAATGTTTACGTAAGCATGGGAGGGGGTAAGAGCTTTGCTTACTTTTGCTGACAAGGGGGACGGGGGAGTAAAAAATTGTATAATAAATGTGCTTACGTAATACTTGAACGGTCCCTTACCAAGGAAGAGGTCAGATCTTACACATCATATTCGACCACTATATGGGTTGCTCATTTTTTTTAATAACCGGATAACAGATGGATTTAGAATCTTGAAGTGATCTATGGTAATTGGTAACAGTTTGCGCGTCGATGTACAGCTGACTCTCTGTATAGGTATGCGATGCTTCGCTAGTAGGGGCATGGCGAGGTATAAAATAACTTTGTGCATTCGCGATGGCGGCATGTTTACTTTCGGTGACAAACGCGCTCCTACTGTATGAACTCTGCACATAACTACACCACTCGCGCATCCATAGCTTCCATCCATAACACGCACCCTTCCATGTAAAAACAGAGCTTAGTTGAACCCGTCTCCACCAGTACTACCTATGTGGGCCAATGAATATGATTGGTGAATATCAAACGCATCCATGGAAACGTAGCATAGCACATCTCTAGTGGAAAAGCAAACTAAGTCTGAGGACAGTCCTTGAGATTTACCTACGCCCGGTTGGTGACATGAGAAAAAAAGGGAAGAAATAAAAGTTGATAGGTACCTACCTATAAAGCTTTGTTTGTTCCGTCCCTACATATCTACCTAGATAGGTAGGTATACACTTACACAAAACTAGCTGACCGTACAGACGTTGTCCTGTTTCCTAGAACTCGATAGCAGCGCCACCTACCGGGTCCAATAGTGAATCTAAACCATCCAGGATGCCACCCAAACACATACAAAAAAGTTCATTCAAATCGGTCCAGCCGTTTAGGAGGTTCAGTTACAACGAAAAGTGGCATTGATTTTTATATAAATAGATATACTTAGTTAGGTATACTTACTACTAACTCGGACCACAAAAAAATCTTTATTTTATTGGGCTGAGGTTAAAATAATGTGAGTAAACAATAAGTACCGGGTGGTGCCGGACGTAAAGAATAACACCACCCCGTTTCTTCCCGTGGGTGTCGTAAAAGGCGACTAAGGGACTTACAAGAGAATGGGCAGCAGCGTTCTCTATGCATTTTACCACCATACTGCGATCGCCAACCCGCCTGCCAATCGTGGCGATTATGGTAAAGCCCCCCAAATTGGGGGAGGCCTAAGTCCAGCAGTGGACGTCTTACGGTTGAAATAATGATGATGAAACAATTAGTAGCCAAGAAAATATTAGGCAGGTAACTTATAATATATCATTGGGTAGTAGATACTTATTGTGAGACACCTCCCAACGTTCGGAGTCCATGTTGGCAGCCAAACCGAATCGTAAACAATAAATCCAGGTCCGTACACAAAGCAAACTTCGTCAGAATGTAGAGTACTCGATACCAAGTCACAAGAAAAATCAAAATCCAAGTTCATAGCATAGGTCAATAATATTGTCAGAAATATCACAATACAATTGAAAAACAAATAAAAGTACGCTCCGCACCGTAAGGCAATCGTCTCGCACTGACAACAAACACCCCGAGTGAACTTCCCGCTACCCAAAATGCATGTTGCGTTAGTGTGAATCTATGTCCGAGCGATACAAAACGCACCCACCGCGAGCCGTACGCAACCGTGCACACATTGACATTTTTGTGAGACGCGATAGCACTATTAGCTATTGAAAATGTATGATAATTTGGCTGTGTTCCGTAATACCAAAAATGATGAATGAAAACTTAATGATTTTTAAATTGGTTTTCGTTATTTTGTATCTTGATAATACAGGGTGGAATTGAAGTCATGGGCATTATTCTAAACCAAGGCACTACTCACGATACTAATTGCATTAAGGCTACTATTATGCAAATCAAAAATATTATTAATGCAAGTATGGAAAATCTTAAAAATGTAGTAAGTCATACAAAGGATCAAATCGTTGCGCATCGCGATAGCGAATGCTGCAGTAGGTACACTACACCGTATGCGTGAACTCTTTGACCCTACGCGACCCACGTGACATAGGTACGTAAGTTGCTAACGATTTGATTCATATTAGATTCCAACTTTCCCTTCATACTTTGCCGGCTTAGGACGGTCAAAACTACGTTTATTAACTCAAATTAAAAAAATGTTTACGTACAGACGTCACCAGGTCAAGCTACCCGAAACTGTCAATTTTCCCCAATGAACCTTGAACCTAATGCTCTAGAAATAAAGTCGAAAATCTATCAAAGAAATCTGACAGATTGTAGTAGCTTGATGTGTTGGCGTCTGTACCTCATCATTTCAGCCGTAATACGTCCACTGCTGGAGATGACCTCCCCCAATTTGGGGGGCTTTGCCATAATCGCCACGCTTGGCAGGCGGATTGGCGATCGCAGTATGGTGATAAAATGCACAGAGAACGCTCGTACGTACCTACCTAGTTAAAATTAATTTCCTGTAGTTTTGGCGTATTTACAAAGTTGGAATCACAGTATTTACAATAATTGTTCAGGAACCTCAATGTATTTACACTAATTTAAACTACCTATCTTAGTATCTAGCACTTACACGTATTTTAAAAGATGCTCATAATGCCCACCACCTTTTACAATACACAATTGAGCCCTACGTCTGTGATTGTCTTTCAGACTGTTCAACTCAAAGTCCCGCGCTATCACTGTGTCGAATGCGTTAGAAATTTTGTTTTTTAAATCGTCTCTCGACTCACTTTTACGTTCGTAAACAATTCTTTTAATTTCACCTCATACAAAAAGTCCAGAGGTGTTAGATCGGGTGATCTCGCCGGCCACGAAAAACGTGGTTGAAAACCATCACCATTTGTGCATGTGGTGGCACGTGAAATGACGAAAAATCCAATAGGTTCTGAGTGGTTCTTAAAATAAGACCTCGTGAGGGAAGCGGTGTTGGAACATGTCACGGGTTCGTACTAAATTTTTTGTGCGATCGTAAAGTACAACCATTTGTAGTATTTTTGGTTGGTGTACCTAGCCTGCAAATTACGCGGTCGAGGCATCGTGTTACTAATCACTACACTACCGCAACACTTAATACACTGCAATCCAAGGGTATGATCGAGACGTGAGATGCGCGTGCGGCGATTACGTCACGGGATCAATTACATGCGTCAACGCACTTGCGCAGTCGTTATGACACTGGTTTGGGAAGCAAACCCCGCGCGGGGGTGAAATCCGTATTTTTTGCGAGTGAGGGAGCGGGACGGAGAGAGTTGTCGGCGGGCGGCATGCCTTTTAGCCTATTGTCCTATTGTCTGTCATTGTGTTACCGCTTCTAAGGAAACGCCGCCGGTCGCCGCGCGCCGGTCGGCCGCTATGACTAGTTATTATTATTATTTGATGTTTGTTTACTTTTCGTTTCGCGCTGTACTGTGCTTTAAGATGTTGATACTTCAAGACTTATTAGCGTTTATGAAGTATCTTGTTTTAATTACTATAAGTGTTTATTTGCAATAATAAGCCTTTTGCAATATGACTTACTACAGTTCTAAGGTTTTACATACTTGCATTAAAATGTTTTTGATTTGCGTATTAATAGACCTAATGCAATCAGTATCGTGAGTAGGGCCTTAGGTTAAAATAATGCCCATGACTTCGATTGCATCCTGTATAAGCTGTGTTATGGATAAAACATTATTACAGATATTGCTGTTTTTAATGCAGAAAAAACAAAAAGAAAACATGTCATTTATGTTGTAAAAATGTGCGAAATGCAATTCGCTCATACTTCGTTTTAGCTCAGTTTTTTTTAAAAAAAAACGTCACCATAGCCTAGATAAATACTGTCAAAGCCGAATATCATCTTAAAATGGTGGAAATATGCTCCAATTGCAAATGATTTTGGTATTACGTTTGTATGGACAGATTGACCGTCGCCGGGCCCTTAATGAACATTGACAATACTGACATTAACAAAATTGACAATACTGATAAGTAAATAAATTAAATTAAACTGATTGATTACATAATTAATTAGAAATAGTTAGAAGTTAATTACCAATTTTTCAATATTAATGTCTAAAATGAAACATTATGTCAACGTAGGTCCAAAATATTCAATAGAAACTTTATTATCAAAAACATTATTACAATAGATATATTTAACATTCAATTAGTTTTAAAAAAGGGCAACTTAAACATGATTCATTTAAAAATTCATAATATGCTTTACTAGCTAAAAAGAATTTTAATTTTCTTTTAAATGTTACTATGCTTAGCTCTCCAGGTATTGGGAAGCTTATTGTAAATAATGGGAGCCATACAAAAAACACTCCTGCGCATAAGTGCAGTCCGAGACCAATGTTGACATATGTAGTTGACCTATGAGTCATTCCTATAGGTATAACACGAGCACTGCGCGTAACCGTTAGTGCAAGAGAGTGCGCTATGTTCCAGAGTGACACACTGAAGTTCCTCATGCTCTTCCAAATTGTCATTATTATCTTCTATTTCTTTAAAATATTTCAAACTATAGCCAGTCTCCACCAAAGTGTTTTTTCAAAAGGTTAGCGACATCAAGTATTTTCTTAGGGTTTACTTTATTGCCTCTCTGTAAAATTGCAGGTGCCATTTCAGAGATTTTCTTACCTCGTTTCGTTACATATTTAGGTTGCCTAATTCATTTTCTTCTCCTTGCACACTAACATTCTGTCGACCCCTGTGCAGCATAATACGGGAGTTTGAAAGTAATTTGAGGGGTTGAACTTGAAATGCCAAGATCCTGGAATTTATAGTATTTTATTGGCTTCTTTCTTCCAGTCACACACTTCGACGTCCTCATCGCCTAGATGATAAACAGTCGCATGCTCCTTGAATGAATTCACATAAATTTGTGGATCGCATATGATGGATTTTTTCTTGGTTTCCTTTTCAATCTTTGCAAATATGCGGTCTGGTAGCAAAAACGAGTGGCCTACCATGGGAAATATAATTTCAAATTGCTTTACATGTGATGGTGCATGAGAAAATAACCAACTGGAGCACATGCCCAAAAGAGTTGTATTCTTATTCTGGCCTCTACAACCGTCTGCGAATAGACTTTATTTTGTAAACATTTTCAGGAATTTCAAGATTGGCCAGTGTATGAAAGACTGCACTTGCAATTTCATTCGACCATTTTGAGTGTTCGTTTTCACACCAATACTATGTGCGTACATTATCTAATGCTGATTTGGAGGTGCCGATAACAACTGTAAAGTTATACATATTAAATTGTCTACTGAAGTAAGCCGCTTGATCGTGCAATTTGGGTAGTGGATTGTTTTTTGGCAATCAAAGGAGAGTGAAATTGTATTTTCTGGTTAAAAATAGTTATTTGTTATACAAGAGTGCAAAGTTGCTTTTTAACCGCGTGTTCAATTTTGATGACCGAGCAAGCGAAGGATTCTAGAATTGATTCGGCCATTTCCGTAGAAATTTATCCCGGTTACAAAATGTAAAAATGTGGAAAAAAATATTTTTAATTGTGTTTTAATTATCTTAAAATGATTTGGCATTCATTAAAGATTACTGTCATAGTTGCAAAACAACAAAATAATACCTATCTTTTAAGAAAATATGATTTGTTTGGGACAAGGTAGTGTTTCTGATTTCCATTTTGTAACTTTTTGCAATAAAATAAAATGTACTATATATTTAATTTTTAACGGATAAAGTTTTTTTATTGTATAGAGAGCACTTTTGTCTTTAAAATATATTTATTCATCAACTAGTAAATGCGTTAGTTTTTTTGTGATTTAGTAAGAACATATCCACTTTGTTACTTTTGGGAATTAAGCTTTGTTATTTTCTATTTTCCACAGTGTCGTAAAGAGTTAAGAAGTTAAGAATATTTTTAAAAGTACAGTTGTATAATACTTTATCAAAAACTAAACAAAAAATTAGCTGATGTCTTATAAAAATTGGAAATTAAATTAAATTTCATCATTTAATAAATGGGACAGTTACGAAATTGAACAGCGGAGTTACAAAATGGAAACGTAAAGCTTATTTCAGATAGTTAATAAAAAATAAAAATGTTAATAGGGTCAGATGATTTACATTATTTTTCGTTAAGGGAAAATTAAATTACGCAATCTTAGTTTAATCAGCCTTTAATTATAATTAGTCCAAATCAACAGTCTTCTCAATTATATATGTATATAAAGTTTACAAAATTATCACTTATTCTAGAAAATACTATATAAAGGAAAAATATTGTGCATTAATGTGAATACACAGCTGTAGGCCACGAAATTCCCTTGGTTTTTTTTTTTCGCAACTTGCAGCTCTTTTACCAGATGTTGATCAAAATACGAGTCACGACTCTAGGAATGATATATTTACTGAATAATAATCATCCATTTAATATGAAAATTCTAATGTGGAACAAATTTCCCCGAAAATATATCATTCCTTGAGTCGCGAATCGTATTTTGATGAATAGTTCATCAAAATACGATTCGGGACGTAAACCAGAGCTGCAATTTGCAAAAAAAAAAACAAAAACATTTGAATTTGGTGGGCTACAGCTGAGGATTTACTTTAAACCTTTAACTGATGAAATGGTACAGAGTACAGGTCCACCCGTTTCTTATTCCGACTGCTTTAAATAATGTTAGGCTTTCTCTTGTAGTCTTCAAAAGTTACCCTTATTTTACATGCAACATTCATGTAGAATAAGGGTAACTTTTGAAGACTGAAAATGATTACAAAAATTAATAGTACTGATAAATCTTATATTACCATTTTGCACGGTTCAATCTGAAATAACTTCTTCTATGAAGTGATTTGTTTTTACTTACAGAGATTTGTAATCGTTACGTTAACCCTTTATCGGGCACAGGGAACTCTCTTCTCACCCCGTCAATCTAGCTAAATACACGAATATTTTTAAA
The DNA here is from genome assembly GCA_932294355.1 of Aporophyla lueneburgensis. Classification (NCBI taxonomy): domain Eukaryota; kingdom Metazoa; phylum Arthropoda; class Insecta; order Lepidoptera; family Noctuidae; genus Aporophyla; species Aporophyla lueneburgensis. The sequence goes on from OW028735.1 coordinate 24,527,546, forward strand.
ATGACAACACCCCAGACTCTGTCTTTTACCCAAATAAAAATCAGTAATTTTCCAAGTTTAGATTTCGGTAAAAATAAAGTCTGGAGAGTTGTCATTAAAAAAATATTCGTGTATTTAGTTAGATTGACAGGGTAGGAAAATAGTTGCTTGTGCCGAATAAAGGGCTAAGTAATAAATAGAGTACACCGAGTATTTACTTTAAGGTATTGTTACTTTAAATGAAGCCAGAAATAACAAACATAATGATTATGGAAAACAATAAGTACATTCATCTTTTACATAATGTTCACAAATCAAAACGCCACAAAAATCACACCAAAAATATGTTGCTAGCAAATTCTTAACATGAGTTTTAGTCATAGATAAGTAAAAGTGATTCGGTCGGATACCAAAATCTGTTATCTGAGGTACATCTTCATGACACTCCCAACACTGACTGACTAAAACGAAATGAGTTTCGTCCCACGGCCACTTTAATCCATGATAGTAATATTGTAGTAAATCATCCCTTGTTAATATTTTGTCGATGTCTACGATGTATACCATATTTTTGGTGTTCAGGTCACTGCCACTAACAATCAACTTTACAGTAGTGGTTAATTAATCTGTAACAAAAACATATTGTATTCTGTTAATTCATATAAAAATAAACACTAAGTAAGCCTACCTACCTTCATCATCAGGATCAAGGCAAGTGTCACATAAATAATCAAAAGCAACGGGACCTCCGATGCACTCCATACAGTATGTTCTTTTGCAACCCATACATCTTGCTTTAGCCCCAAGAATTGAGTAACTGCATTTATTGCATGTTACAAACATAGTATGCTGATTTTGTAAGTTGTCACTTATTATATGTTTCTTTGGTACTACTTTGTTTTTTTTTGGTTTCGCTTAAATTATTAATACATGGCAAGTAATCAACAGGTTCATTCTCATTTAGCCCTGGAGAGCTTAACTCTGCAGACCGTACAATTAGTTCATTGTTTGTCAAACAATTAACAGGCTCTGTCTCACTTGGCCCTGGAGAATTCAAATTTGTAGCTGTATTTAAAAGCATTGCATCAATATCCATTTTATCTAGGCTCAACATGTTGGGTGAATCATCTCCTAAAACTCCGATAACTTCCATATCAACCGAATCGAATAACGCAAGGTCTTCAATTTCCTCATGGATTAAATCTTCATTTAGTGTGGGTTTAGATGAAATAGGTGTCTTCGTTTGTGATGGAGACGCTGAATGTTTTTGTTCACTCGCTGTGAGTTTTTCAACACAACAGTCTGCAATAAAGTTTAATATATAACATCTCAACACGCTTCTTTATATGAGGCCAGAATTTTTTTATACACAATTAAAGTAGAATAAAAATAAGATTATACCTGTCAAACGACCCTCAGATAAACGTAACAAATGTCTCTTTGGAATATAGCAAGAGCACAGCCCGGGCTCATTTCCACAAAAACAACTCAGAGATCTATAATGGACTACATTTTCTTCTTTATTTGTAATGATTTGGTGAATATCGTTATTTCCGAAAATTGGTCTAAGGTTTGTCGGTATCACTTTCTTCATATTTTCGATTTCTTGAATAGGGATCAAAAACGACTTCACAGACTTCATAGCAGTACAAATTTTGCTAAAGACGTCTTCTGCATTTCTAATGTCATGACCATATAAGACTTGACGATCTAAACTCCGCTTTACTGCACTGCCAATACCGTCAGCTACGCCTTTTCCGTGACCGCTCTCGCTATATGACCACGTAGCAAAGTCCAAGCTCATTTTATGCGTGAACAAATTCAGCAGGTAATAATTTTTTTTTTGACGATATTGGCTTGTTGGCCCATCTGAGAAAAAATGCAAAACTTTTGTATTAGGGGTGTTCTCTCTGATAAATCTTATCACTGGCAATAAATGTGCCCAAATCGCTGCTGGCTCATGGCATGGACTTTCAGATACTGTACAAATTGACTGGCATTTATTATTCCAATAAACCATTACACAGTGTAAGGTCACTTGCTGTTTGGATGCTTCAAAGTGCATAGATTGGACCTCTTCGACCAGTTTACAGTTGTAATTTTCCGAAAAATCACATAAGATAAGTACTTCATGTGCTTTTAGTTGTTGTAAGCATTTTTGATATTGGGTCTGTTGGGTTTTCATATTAAAATAATGTTTTTTAAACATTTTCAACTCATTGTTAAAGGTCTTATCAAGTTCTACTAAGGTTCCTGCTTTAATTTTTTTCGTCATTTTCCTAGTATGTATTTCTTTGTCTTCACCACTTGTTTTTTCTTTCTTTTTGTACGTATGTTTTTCTGATTCCCACCACCACCACTTTGCCTCTTCATTTTGGTTGTGGTCATTTATGTTAAACTCTATAGTTGAATTAACGCAGTTTGAGCATTTACCATGCATGCAATCAAAGCAGGTTACATCGCAAGTGATACGTGACACAGTGTCTTTTAGTGTAGTACCACGCTCAATGAGGTTTTTATAAATCAGGGCCTTCAACAAGTAATCTATGTTGCTGTGCTTTATGCACAAGCACGTGTTCCTACTATTCAATGTAGGCGATAGAACAAAAAAAGGTTTGTACTTATGAAATGTGGAAAAAGATTGTTGACCACCTTCTGCTTTGTAAATTTCGTACTAATTTCTCAAGGTGTCCGTCAAATACCGTATTTGTTGTTTTTGTTTGTTTTTCGTTCGGCATTCTCTCTTCCCAGCCGTTGTTCGGCTAACATCATCCCTGACAAAGAATTCTTGAATTTTTTTGGATATTCTTTTACTTTTTGTTATTACTCCTATTTTCCTGTACTTTTGTATTTTAACAATGCCGAGACAATCAGCAACGTATTGTTTTGACTCAATGTTGTGATTTTGCGCTTGTAAAGTCACAACATTTTTGATACGCCGTTTTTTAATCGAATCGCTTGTTGCGTATATTTTTTTAATCATTGTTTTGAGTACTTCATTTCTGCGCTTTAACATATCAATTTCTTTGTTTTTTTCTTTGATTTTAGCTTCTAGTCGAGTTTTCATGCGAAAATTACGTTTTCGTAACGTTTCCGAGGTTTTTTTAATGTTTTCAACGGCTTTTAAAGAACTTTTATACATAATACGTATTTTTTTTATAATACTAAATTGTCTTTCTGTTTGTTTCTTATGTGCTTTCCTTTTTTCGGACATTTCATTTATTTTTCTTTTTGTTTTTTTTTCTGTTGACGCCAAATCTCTCTTTTTACCTTTTTTTCTTCCTCGGTCATGTCACCAACTTTTTTGATCAATTTTTTAATTCTTTCAAGATTCTTTTTTCTTATCTCTTCCTTTTTTTCGGGGTTATTTTTAAATTTTCCCGGTATCTTTTTTATTTTTCTGCATTTGTAAGAGGCATTTTAAATTACCTAAAAATATAGTATAAATGTAGTGTAGTCAGTAGCAAATCGAGTGTTAATGTAACAGTTGCATTCAAAAAACTTTCATGATATAGGCGAAATAACATCTAAGGTAACACTTGATGTGTTGTTGCAAATTGCACAAAGTAATAGCAATCCCTTGCCAAGCATTGCAGTATTTAGGTATGTTATACAATTTAGCAATAACCCGCATTCGACCAGCCCAAAGACAAGCATAAGAATAGTGGTATTTCATTAGCTAGTAACTTTCTGTTAAAAAATATAATATCCTGAACAAACTTTTTATATTAATGCATTAATTTATGCACAAGTGCATTAAAGGCAAATATAAAAAACGGACCAAAATAACAAAAAATAAAAAAATATCACATAAAAACCGCACACGTCATGCTTATTTATCTTATGTACTCGCCTTTACATTTCCATTTTGTTACTTTGACGATCCACGTATACGTAACTAAACAAAATGGAGGTAACGTTTTCATGTTTTCCAATCTAAAACTGCATGTAGTTAAACAAAAGAACAATGAATGCTGCGAGTAATTGAATAAATCAATTATAGGATGATTATATTGTCATTTACAATAACAAGATGAACAAAAACAAACACTTACCAGCAGAAATTCCTCAAACAAAGTGGATTATTTAGACGTACACGGTAACGCTTTGCAAGTTTAGACACGAATAATTTTGACAGCATCTGACTGTCAACCCACTAAAATGGCGGAATCGATGAATAATGTTGCTAGGAAAATGAATGTGCTAAAATTTGGTAGTTTATTTTTACCCAAGTGCAGAAAATACGGTTACAAAGTGTAATTTTCCACTACGTCCGAAATCGTGGGACACAATTAAAACAGTAAAAAAAAATGTTTTTTGTATTAAAGTGGGTGTAATTCATGATTTATTTTAAAAGCTATAATATATTTCAACGTATTAAAACCTGTAAAAGCTGCGTGCTTCATTTTATGTCATCAATAATCCAACTTCAAGTGCGTCAAGACACTGTGGGACAGCTGAAAACTAGGGGGTTTCAAACATGTTTTCGTCTTATTTTAACAAATAATATAGTAAAATTAGACTTTTTCAAAAAAACAAAATAATAATAGGCCTTCCGACTTCTCATGAATTATAATTAAAGTCATGGGACTGCACAAAATGTGAGTGGATTAATTTCTACGGAAATGCCCATTCACGAGCGCAGCGAGTGATTCAAAATTAGAATTCTGAGTGTTAGCGAGGGAATCAAAAGAGCACGAGGTGAAAAATCTTTACACTCGAGTGCAACACGTAACTTTTCATTCCACCTCAGCGAGGAATGACTAAATGCAAAAAAAAAAAACCTTTACAATCACAAGATAGGTACACTTTTATTTCAGTTTAGGTATTAATTACTACATTATGACAGGTAAGTATTACAGAATAATCTTTAAATTATAACAAAATAATACTAAGGTATAATTAAGAAAATTTTAAAGTAACGTTGCTACAGTTATTTAAATTGATTGTAATATTTTTGTTTGGTACTGTAATATTGGTGTTAGTCATTTGTGTACTGTTTTTCGGTAAACTATCTGTCATACTTAATAGTTGTACCGATTCATCGGATTCCCTTGGCGTGAATGTTGGAGAGAGAGGGAGATGGTTAGGTGTTTCATAACGGCTTATTTTTGATGTAGAAGGGCCAGTCCAAGGATCCGATTGAGGCTCTTTCAGTGTAATGGCTCCTACGATGCCTTCACATATTTTAGACTTATTTTGGATGGAATCCTCTATGTATCCCTCTACAACTGCATTGGACTTCCAGCCTCCGTGGCGCTTAAGGGACAGGAGATCAGCTCCGGAATCAGCCAAAAGTGTGGCTGAAGTTCGTCGGAAACAATGACCCGTGTACAACAGGAGTTCTGGAAGGTCAAGAAATGTTGCTATTTCTCGTGGGATACTGCCAATTTTATTAGTACCCATAGGCTGTCTAACACACTTTCCATTGCGATACTGTAGAAAAAATCGATTGATTGGAGTGTTAGGCGGGCGTAAGGCTTGATATTTCTCAACAATCGTTACGTATTCCTTGCGAATGACGAAATTGCGGTCTCTTTTTGTCTTTGTATTAGGTAAATTAATTAATAGTAAGTCATCTGAATGTTTCTCAATGTTTTTGACATTAAGTTGTGTTAGTTCATTAGTTCGACATGCTCCGTTTATTCCAATAATAAGAACAACCTGTAACGTAAAGAGTATTGTAGTAGATAAATGAATAAAATTGATATGAACGCATAATTATGCCTATCAACATCTACTAAGTATACTATTTAATTGAGATTAATATACTTAAGTAGATACTGAATGTGTAACTGACTTACTTTTGCCGCCAAATATACGGAATCGGGTGCTTCGTTAAGAAACTTTTCAATATCAGATATTGTGAAAACCTTCGATTTTTTTGGTTGATGACCAGATGAGGCTCTTTTTAAAAATGCCACTAATTTAGGATAGGTATCGATATGTTTGTCTTTTTTCATCTTTATTGTTGCTTTTAGCATCGAATACGTACTCCATAGAGTGCTTGCTTTCTTGTTCTCGGATAATTCTATAAAATATGCCAGCAAAACGTTTTCTGAGAAAGTTTTGGCTCCTTTTGCTAGTCGCCACGTGTTGAACATATCGTACTGTTTTAAATACTTCTCGCGTGATTGTTGAGGGAGAAAGCTCATTTGCGCATTATTAACAGTTTCAGTCAAGTCTGTTGGCGTCAAGCAAACTTCCTCGTCGCTAGAATCACTCATTTTAGTTTTTTCACTTGTTTTCAAGTTTCTTGTTTTTAATATAAGGTTTAACAATGACGTGAAAAAATGCCGCGTAAAGAACCGCGTACAAAGCAAATTGAAAAAAGAACACCAAGAAGGTTCCGAGTCTGAGTTTTTAACAAATTTAAAAAAGTTGTATGATATATTCGGCACCATAGAGGTAGCAGTAAATAGGTTTAATGTTTTTTTTTAATTCACAAACTTAGTGCACACGATGTTCTAAATTCAATTTACTTTATCCTCTAGAGAATAAAAACGGCTTTTCCACTCAGATATTGAAGATTAAAAATACTCTTTCCGAGATGGTGGGATGAAAAAGTTATTTTAATATGAAAAACTAACCTAGTCAACGTAGTCTCACAAATGAGTTTAATTTTAATGCCATTGACTCGAAAAAAAATACACTTAGGTACCTAGGTACATTATGATTAAAAACTAGCAACCTGTATAGCAATTTCAATGAAGTTTTAACTTTCATTTCTCGTTAAAAACATCTGCCGTGTTAAAAGCATCTCCATCCCGTATTACTGCGTCCGATACCCCATTTAGGTGGCACTGATGTCGCAGTTTTTCAAGCAGTCGTCGTAGGGATATACTATTAAAAAAGGACATGTCGTCAGCAGAAATTGTAAATAGGACGTAACATTTTCATTGGAATTTCCCTATTCTACAGCATAATTATTTTTATCTCCTTTAGCAGCAAGCACGCGACCAGTAGAAGGATAGAGCTGAAATCCTGTCTCGTCAGCGTTAAAAACTCATTGTGGAACGTAAATTGGCTCTAACAGGTTTTCATTTGTCAAGTAATTTTTAATTTCAAGAAACCATTTCTTTAGGTCGGCTTCAGACATGCAGGCACTGGCTTTAGTGACCCCCTCGCTGGTTCATTGATCTAAATTAGGATTGACGCTTTAAAAAAGCTTTAAGCCACCCCGAACTATTATTGAGAAAAAAGAGTAGCACGTGGATAATTAGTCAAACATTTTTGAACTGTGTCGAGGACGTCATCTAACTTCCTAGGAAAACCTTTACGAGCCATTTTAACTAACTATTCTTTGATGTTATTTTCTTCCTCATATGCCAAATAAGGTGTTGGACCAAATTCAGATTTTGAAGTAGGATTTTTGAGATTGAACTGTAAAGTAGCTCTTGTTAATTTTTTTGCAACTGCTCTCAAAGATATTCCTTTTGAATTTATTTTATGCAATGCCTCGTCAAGGGCCTCTTTAATGTACTGGGGTATTTTTGGCATTATTTCTTCTTATGAACCTGATTAAGACAAGAAAATAATTTAAAGCTAATTTATTCAAAATAAATTAAAAACATTCTAGTAATTGGTCTACTTTTTATGAAGATAACTGTTCATAACGTTGAAAAAATCCGGTAATTGAATAGGATGCATAATATTATTACAGAAGATGTTTTATTTATTAATAACGCTATTTATTGTATTTTTTTTTTAAATTAAATACAGCAAATGGCATAGGAGGCCAATAACTATAAATTATTGAAATATTTGTGACAGCTATTGGCCTCTACAAAATTTCGTGGTTATGAAGAAAATAGGTTATATTACTCCTTGAATCTGTTTATAACATATAAAAACTATATATTTCGTAGGATTTCAATAACGGTACTACAATAAAGACTTTTCAGAAAACCGTATAAAAAAAATAGCAGTCTTTACAATTTTTGAATAAACTCTCCTACGTTTTTTTCCTCCGGCAAAAACCGCACATCGGAAAAGAACCAATCCACCTAGGGGACTTTCGTTGCAACTTTTTGACAGATAATAAAAGTGTTGCCATTGATGATGTTTCAAATCTGCCATTTATCTAGGGTGTTGCTAGTTTTTTTAATCAGAGTTGAAATGGCCAATTACTATACCGTTTCCTCTACTAACTTTTGTTAGCTTAGCACCTGGAATCATAAATCATAAACAATTATAAAGAAATATTAATATTGTTTTTTCTTATATTAGAGGTCTTCTTTACCTATGAAATTGCCGTTCTGCAGTACTGGCCATTTCAAATCAAAATAATTTTTGTTTGTCTAAGAATTCTAATTTCAAATTAATTTTATTTTAAAAACATGGAATTCTTTTTCCAAAAGTAGTCATTTGTTTATTGATTAGTACATATTTTTATTTGCATTCCAAACTATGACAACCATCAAAATATTTCAGTACAATGACAACAAAATTCTGAACGAACCAACAATGACAACCATCAAACTATCAAATGACAATGCCAGATTCTGCCCCACCCTTCACCACCGTACCGGAAATGAAACTTAATCAAAAATATCACAAGAAATTATGACCCTTTGTTGCTTAACTATTACTCTGTTACACTTGCGGATAATAAGATAGCGATAAAAAGGAATTTAAAAACCCAAGACGTATTCCCTGTTTTAATCGCGACCATCTGCGTTACTTAGTACGCACACACGCGGAACAAAAACAGTTATTTAATTTAAAAATAATATCTATTAATTTACTATACACGGATTTTAATATGTATTTGGTTAAATTACACACAGTTAATGAAAATAATCTTTGTGAATACCTATATAATATTATTGAAAACTATTTGGATCCAAGACGTAAAAACAGTTTCATCGTCGTAGTCGTCGCAGAACATAAAACGGTCTTTGGAACGGACTAAGGACGACGACGCGACGACTGTGATAGTGAATCAATGGGTTCGCGACCGTATTTTCTTAGCTGTAAAATAAATAATCGCATCTAGTAATTCGAAGACTGGTTTGAGCAACGAAGACTGTTTGGACCCAGGACGTAAAAACGGTTTCATCGTTGCAAAACATAAAACGGTCTTCGGAAACGGTTCGTTGTTGTAACTCCCACCACTACAAAATGTCATTCTTTGAGTTTTTGACATTAGCTCTGTTCTGTTTGCCGTTGCATTGCTGTTTGTATTTTACGCTCCCTAATCTCAACGTAATCAATATTATTACTGTTACATTATCCCGACTACTTTTGCTCTTGTACACGGACTCGATCTTGCCTATTCGCCGACTTTTTACTATATGCCACGGATTCTAATTATTGCTTCCATTTTGAACAATGCTCGAGTTGGTTAACGATGTCGAAGTGCATAAATGGTCATTTGTGCATCGACAGGATATGTTGTTGCAACACGGAAATTGTTGTAACAGGTATGTAAATACTACGGTATTTATTGCTCGGATTTGACCGTAGTGAAAAATCCTAAATAATAAGCATTGTAGATTTAAACAGACACAGCAAGTTCTAAAGGAATTTAGACATATTTTAGATATCTCTAGTAAAGCAGCAATAGATTGCTACATTCTTCATGCTTGTAACCAACTTTTATTTTATGGGTCAAAGCTCTATAGAGTTTCTGGCATTGTCCTTTAAATACGCGATAATCCGAGTAATGTGGCTATATGTATATGTTGTCGATTAAAAACCCTTAATTTAATACGTGTTTCAATTTGAGTGGACTCGAGTCTATCGTACCGAAGGGACGAACGTCAAATGTTTAACAAGAAAGAAGGTAGAACAGCGTTTATGGGAAAATGAAATTGTTGTTTTTACTATCTTCCTCGCAATTTTTCAATATTTTATCACCGTCTAAACCTTCCCTGAACTTATGACAAACATTTCAAAACCAAAATCAGCTAAAGCGGCCCAGCAGTTCTCGAGTTTTGGCGACAAACGAACAGCAGTTGAGTTTAATATATTTATTTTTAACACATGTTTAATGGCTTTTAATAATTCCAAGAAAGGGTTTTGATGATGTATCTTTCTTCTGCATGAGTATTCAATAAGAAAATCACTAAAATTACCTTTATATTGTGTTTTATTAAAAAGTACCTTTAAATATCGCCAGAGCTTTCTATGCGCTGCACGCTGGGTGTATGTGCCTTCTGGTGCCACAAATTTAGTGACGTGGTCACGATGGTTAACTTTTTACGTGTGTACCCATGTCCAGAAAGTAGTCAAATGGTCGCCAAAAATCAGTTTGGATTTCAGTGCCTTCCTGAATATGTTTCTGTATCAGTGGCACCAATATTTCAGAAGACGTTTCATTGTTAGGACATACTTCCAGCCGTACATCATCACTACCGTCTTCAATCATGCCTAATACCCGATGGCGCTCAATGTGTCTTCCTCTGTTATATTTAATTTTTCCAAATTTTGATTCATCAATTTGTACAGTTTTTCCTGGACCACCAATCTTGCCTTGGTCATCTTAATGCTCCAATTAATTTAAAACAATAATAGTCTCCCGGCAATACGAAAACCAGTTTGTGAACACCATAGTGCTTGTAGAAAGCACGGTTTCTCTATCCTCTCGGGCTGTCTCCACCTGTACTTGATGGTACGGGTACTTTTGGCTAAAAATCATAATTGTTTCCACTGCTGGGGCACAGGCCTCCTCTCGGTGACAGGGAGTGGGCCGTAATCTACCACGCGGGTTCAGTGCAGGTTGATAGTTGTCACACGTCTTCGAATTTTTGGTTCTAGGACATGCGTTTCCATTCGTGACACGATGTTTTCCTTCTCCATGTTGAGTGCAGTGATGATGAAATCACTCACCTAAACATAGCCTGACATAGCTAAACATATATGTTCATCATTAGAAATACCAAATCTAACGACAGGCGAAAATGATCAAACCACGAGCCCTTTGCTCGACTCACTGCTTTATTCCGGCAGTTGCTCTTCATGCTACGGAAGATTCCTAACTGCCAAAGTCCACTGGAAGTTGTATTTCTGCAAAGTGTTCTGAAGTTTTTCATCAGTTCAGCAATTTCATCAATTAAAAATTTTAATAGTTTTGGAAAGCAACCCTTTGGAATTTAGGGGTAATTGTGGACCATCTGGGTTTTTGCATTTTAATAATAAATGCCTCCAGGCACGCTTCATTGGACGAAAAAATGCTTGTCCAGCGCACATAGAAGTATTTAACCCAAAAAGTCGATCAAAATTATTTATTTGTTTAAAAAATACTTTGAGCTATTTTTTGAAGCAGGCATTAGAAATAAATAAAAAAAATGGTTTGTCACTATTTATTACAATATGTCAACAACAATACACACAAAACAATTTACACGTAAAAACTTATAAACGAATTAATTATTAAACTAATAAAATCGCTTATAACTACTCCTCTTCATCTGAATCATGTACGCTATCTTCTGCATCTCCTTCATCGATATTAACTTCGTAGGACATTAACATTTCTATAGTTTCCATTTTAAAAGGTTTTGATTTTTTAGACACTTTTGGTCTAATACTTGTCAAATATGGGTCCGAAGTTAATAATAATCTATTTAAAACATCCATATTACAGTCAGTTCTACTGAATTTTCTTGCATATTGTTCCCTGTATTTCCGAAAATTTTTATTACGAGCTTCTGCAGCTTCTTCTGATAAGGCCCCTATTGGTAGTATGGCGTGTCTAATAACTGTAGGCCCATGAATTAAGATTTTGTGAAGTGTAGGTGTCAGGCTACCATGAGTATTATTCTACATACATCTTCGCTGTGTCTTGGCTACAGGTGTCAAATTTTTCAATATTAATTTTATATCCACTTGATATCACTAATTCTAAAATAACTGCTAATCTTTCTATTAAAGTTTAGTCAATACCAGTGATATTTGCCGATATTTCTATTTTGTTAAAAAATCTTCTACTAGTGTTCCCGTCATTAGTGTTCCCGAAATTGGCTTTAGGTACATCCACTATTAATCCGAGTTCATTTTTGAATGCTTCTTGGATTTTTGCTTTTCTATCTTTTATTATATCTTTTTCGGCTTGAGTTCTCACTTGCCATTTCTTTATAGGAAGTTTGTAAGAAAGGTGAAGTAATGTTTCAAAAAATCTGATGCGAGCATGTAGGATAGACAAGCCAAACTCCAAATTTTGTAGCTCTGTTGATGTGGTCTCGTTAAACTTTTCGAGTTTATTAAAATCTTTTGATGTGGCTTTGCAAATATAGCATCTCATTGTAGAGGTTGTGTTTGTTGCTGAGTTGCACACTTTGCCATCTACCATGGTGAGTAACAAGTTATGAGTAACTGTTATTTCATAAGACCCGAAAGTTATCTTCGTGCCCGTCAACCGTTTAATTTGGTCTTTGTGGTAATTAATTTCATCATTTGTTACATCTTTGCTCTCGTGTATAAATCTGATCCTCATTGGTCGACAGTAACGCGGAGAAGACGGTGATGGATTGTTCCAAATAATTTTTTTAGTACCCTTACTTATCAACTGTAATGGCACAAGTGATGATTGAAAAATATTTGCGTCAGATTCACTGCTGTTAGCAAATTTTTGTTTGTATTGGGTCTGCTGCGAGCCATCACATCCCCATTTATATGTGAACTCTAGGTTCACCAATTCTTCCTCTGGTAAAGTTTGTAATACTTCTTCAAGATACAATATAAAACGCTGAACAGTGTGGTCTAGTAATGCTTGTAATTTAATTTCTGCACACGTTTCAGTGACCCTGTATGTCTCGACATTTGGATAGCAATCTTGTTTTGCTTTTTGTAAAATCGAGTAGCACGGGTATAGTTTTTAGAACTTTCTCTAATTATTTCGTACTGCTTTCTTGTCAATGCAGCTTCCACAAACATAGACAAAGCCTGACTTGGCGATAGTTGCTTAATTTTTGCTTCAGGTGTAGCACTCTTTCTGAACGCTTCACGATATTTACGACCACGTGTTGGAGATGCCATAATATCTTTTATCACAGTAGTTGGAATATAGGGTATTCAGATCACACGATCACGATCGTGATCTGAATAACCCTATATTCCACAGTTAAACTATTTGTGTATCAGTTTATTCCTCTGTAACCCCATAATGTATTTAATTATTCAAAATTTTCTTTCAGTTTATACCTCTGTTTTTCAATCCAAGCCACTTGTAACCATTCTTTCTTCGTCAAGTCATAAAATGGTCTGCGAACAACATTTTATAGTTTTCTATTCAAACTTTTTTTTAAATTAAAATCCTGTATATTAGTCGCATACTCATCAACAGCATCTGTTCGAGTGTGTAAATAAACAGAGCAGTTCAATATGAACTGCTGATTATAAGAAGCGGTTCAGTATGATCAGCTTATTATAACAAGCTGTTCAGTATGAACTGCTCATTATAACAAGCTGTTTTTGCTTTCGATTTCGAACTATAATATGCGGTTGGCAGGCGGTTAACTATTAATTTTATTAGTGTTTAAGAAATAAAACTCACAAGTAGGTCAAGTTTAAATATTTATTTCTACATAATTATAAAAAATATTGTTTAGTACACATGATTTTATTCAAAAAAAAATTATAAGCAATGATACATTTCTTACATCACTATTACTTACATTTTAACTAACCTCAATAATAGAATTTGTGTAAGTTTGTAGATAAGGTATTCGCACTTCGATTTTTAAGTAGGTTTAACATTCTATAATCATTTGTACGTAAAACTAGGATCGTTCTTATTTTATCTTACTGACAAAACACTTGATTTTCTTCACACCATTTATTTAAGCAAAACACATTTTTTAAGGCACATATATTGGTATGATACATACAACTTATAATGTCAGATGAATCTGAATAATTGTTATATAATGTCAACAAACTCGGGCAGTTCTTACTTTCTAAATTGTATACATTATTAATTTGGAATATATTTTTTATCCATAACACTTTTTCGTTTCCTTTCGTAAATATAGATTTATTTTTTTAAAAATCACTAAAGTTTGCTTGATAATTAAAATATGGTACATAGCCGTCGTTCCAGTTTATTCCTCTGTTTTTTTCAATCCAAGCCACTTGTAACCGTTCTTTCCTCGTCAAGTCATAAAATGGCCGTGGTGGTTTTATCAACAGTACTTGTATACGTCCTTTGTACATTATTGCTATTTCTTTTGGAATAAACTCGTTTTCTTCACTCTTAAACCCTTGAACATCTACAATGACATTCATGATAGTTTTCTCACAATATTACTCAACGGCCTGTATTCGAACAGTCGATCGTTTATTATTAAACAATAGGCAGATGTATTATTTTGAATATCTTCAGAGCATTCAATTTCTAATCGCACGTCAACTGGTCCAGTTTTAAGTGAATCGTTTTGTCTTGAACAGTCAATCACAAAAAGTGGAGCAATTTCTTTAAACTGGTCTAAGCTAAGCAATGGATCAATACCTAAGTTGTAATACGACTGACGAAAATTAGCATACATTTCATACAATATACTATATTTACCTTCATCAAATTTCAGATTAAGTGAGTCATACGGATAGTATTGAGAATTCAAATATAATTTAATATTGCTTACATTACAGTGATCAAATATAGAAGAACTTTTAGTTTTATTATTTTTTCGAGCTGTTTGCAAGCCAAATATTACAAACCTCGGTTTTTCTAGCTGGGAAGTTGTCTTTACTGACCAGGAATGTTTTGTTGTTCTTGGAAGTAATGGATATTCATACAAATCCCAATTTCTAAATGCTATCTGTATAGAACGATCTCTCTCCAAGCTTTTGAGCAATAACAATTTAATACGATCAGAAACTTTAATATGCGGCACACGCCATTGTATTTTTTGTATATCTATTTCTACGTTATCATTTTTGTCTATAAGCACACAGTTCAGTGCTGAGCTGCTTCGTTGTAAAATAAGTTCATGTTTACAATTGATTATTATTTTGTTGTAATCTTCTGCAAATCCCAGTATTCTGTTCAATGGCACGATAACACTAAAATATCCATTTTTTAATTTCGTACCACCTAAGTTCCATCCCCAGACTGCTGCAGCTTTACTTTCACCTTCATTCATTGAGACATACGATTTTAAGGTGGTTGTAATACCAACATTTTTAATCCGATCGATTTCAACACCATTTATTTCATATCTAATATCTTGAAACAAATATGAAATGGGATTATTTATAAAATCAACATCTTTTTTTACTAATTTTCCCGCTGCATCTTTAGTTGACACATTTACATATCCTTCTATGTAAATGGAACTACCTGATGGCAATACATATAAATCTTGCTGTTGTATGGGTATTCTAATTTCATCATTTTCTTTAAAGCTATTATTATATGGATTGTAACTATGGATCTCATAACCCTCAATAGAGGTATCATATTGTGGTAAATCTGTAATTTGAAGCATATTATATTTTATAACCGATATCTTGAAGAAATCTTTTGTTTTCATTTGAAACTTTATTAATTCTCACTGCCCTGACACGTCTCACTTCTTTGGATATTGGCAGTCTTATGTTATATTTCCCTCTCTCATTAGGAGTTTTATTAAGAACAAGCATGATGTTGGTACGAATAAAACGAAGGAGGTTACTTTAAATAGGTAATCAAAAAATCCTTTTAAAACACTAGTGACAGTTATCACCAACAACCAAAGAATGCATGTGTATGAACTAGCAATGTCATTTATATTTTTCTAGTTTAACGAAATTTGAAGACATAAGAAATAAAAATCACTTTCCAGTTAATAAGTTCCTTTATTACTTTTCCAAAATAACTTAAGAAATTTTAAACATAAGTGTCCACAATTATACAAGTGATCATGTTGTACATTTTCATAATTGTACTGAATATTGTTTCCTAAATATTTTATTACTTCTTTAGGTGGTTTTAAGTTACCATAACTGTCAAAGTATTCAATGTGATCGTATATTTTGGCATAGGCTACCCAATGAGTCCCAGAGTTTTGAGAAATATCAAGATTAATCACTCCACATTCTAATGGTAATGGGTTATCTGGTAATTCATCTCTCATAAATACACCTCGAAAGAATGGGATAGTATTTGAATGCTTCAATATATCAATATTAGTTAAAGCTCTATTGGGTAGCCGACAATTTAGTTTTTTTTCTTTGTAACAAAAATTCCTAAACCTTCTTTATAAGGCTTAAGATGTAATCCTTTTCCAATAATTAAAGCTTCTATTTGCTTGTTGTGACGTTCTGATTCAAGCAACTGTTTCTTAGCTGTTTTATATGAATGAATAGCTTTCGCAATCCCAGCAGCACCCCCAGCCAAACTTCCAGCGGCAGATAAACCAGCAAATATTGGTACTAAAGGAAGAAATCCTCCAGTTTTAGGTACTGGTATAATTCTGGGTAATTTTATGGGTAAATCAGATGCAAATTCATGAGCTGTAGCGCAGGCTAGTTCCATTAATGCTTTCTTACAGGTAGGTTTTAGTTTCTTGATATGTTTTTTGGTATGTGATACAATATTTTTAAGGGTTTTTCTAAAACCCGCTCCAGATTTTACTTTACCCATTTTGAAAGATGATAAACCAGCCATTTCTTTATTGCTTGTACATAGTCCTCGTGCTTTTTTCATTGTTATTATATTTTTTAAAGAATTATTTTACATAAACCTGAATTATAAAGTATGTCTTTATTGCATTAAGAATAAAGTGGAAGTGAATAGATAATTGTTTGTAAAATGCTTAAATATTGTTCAGGAGTTACAGTACATTTGATCTATCAATCCAGCTATTTTCACTGGTCGGCAGCCCCAACCATTTAACATATACTCGCTTTCCTTCTCGTTTCAAAACTTTTTCAACGAGGTATATGTCCGGATGATTGGTTTTCTGAAGTTCTTGTGCATAAAATGCGCCAAGGAATTGGTCGACATCTACCATCTTCTATTAAATAAGTTGTTGGATTTGTCCCTTGAATTTTTGTTATTTTAAATATTTCGGTGGACCAGTTGGGATAATAACCTTTATCAAAACATCCTTTATATTTACTTACTCTCACAAAATCTCCTACATTAAATTTCTTACATTTCACTTTTTTCCGAGACTGAGCTGCGTCTAAGTATCTTTGTAGTATATTTGTTTTATTCCTTTGACTTATTGAAACAGGTGACTGACCGACAGTTCTATGAACATCATTGTTGTATTCATGTAACTTTTTTTCTAACATACCGTTAAACCATTTATAATTTCCATTCAAACTAAATTCCTTGTATAGTTTATTCTTTAACGTTCTTATTAATCTTTCAACAATTGAGGCCTTTTTAGTAGAATAAGTAGAATAATGATTAACTTTATACTTATTAACAACACTTTTAAATTAATCATTATAAAACTCTTTCCCAAGATCGGTTTGCAAATTTTTTGGAACTCGTCCTTTTTCTGTGACCGTTTTAAACGCCTCTGATACCTGTTGCTTATTTTTTTGTTTAAGTGGAATTGCCCAAGCATATTTTGAAAAAGTGTCTATAATCACCAGTATGTATTTATAACCTGCATTCACTTTTGATATTGCTTGCATATCCATCAAATCTGCTTGCCAAAGGTCATCTATATATTTAAGTATTACACTTCTTCTTGGGAAATTAACTCTAGCATTTTTATGGATTTCATTTATGACGTCTATTTTGCTCATAATGCTTGCTTAACTTCCCTGCTATTTCTTTTAAATCTATGGTCTTTTCAATGTTATTTAATCTACTATTTAAACCACTAATTAATTTGTTCAATTGTTCTATTTTAATTAATATTTCAATTTTGAAATTATTAATATCTTTGCAACATTCAGTTTTGGTTGATTTGTCTAAGATCTCAATATGCTCAGAGGTTATTTCGTTAAAAGACAGCGATGTTTGTTTTGTATGAACCTCCATGGTCTACACGCTTTAAATAACTAAGCATAAAATTAGTTACAATGCTTCTTATTATTTTATTATACCGGCTTCTTTTAACTCTTCAACAATTGATATAATTTCATTGTCATGATTAGTATTACCAGCGTTTTTTGAAGCCATTAACAGTCTTAATCTGTCGATTAATTCATTAGGGTCATCCCAATAAACATAATCTGTATTACTCTTATACTTTTTTTTCAATTTAGGTAAGTAGCCACCACTTTTTGTCTTAATGACTTGTTCGGCATGTTGAATGTAATTTTGTTCAGAAAACAAAGGTTTAATGATTTGACGGTATTTCAAACCTTTGTCACCTTTTAATTGGCCGTTTGGATTAAAGTCGCGTTTGTGAGCATTTGTATTATGGAGCATATCTTTGTAAACAATTTTATCAGTTTCAGTTACCAGACTGAGATCAGGTCTATTACGTAGTAAAAGTTCTTTAAGTCCAGGAGTTATTTCATAATGTTTGTCATTAACTGTGGCTATAATTGATTTGAGGGAATTGTTAACGTTGTTTGTAAAAGAAAATGATACTTTAGAGTTTCCCATCATCAAATTTTTGTTTTCACTTCGAATACCAAAAGGTACATTCATGTTATTATCATAGATTTCAATCATATCTTCTTTATTAAGTGACATAAATGTATCGTTCTCGCTATCATCATCGGCGCAGCTAAAGGATGCAGAACCATCATTTGAATGTTTCTCTATAAATCCTTTGAAATTTTCAAAATCTAAGGATGAGCTACATCTTCTCATAATATTATTATCACCTTCACTCGTATCCAATATAGTTCTATTCTTATCATTAACTTTAATTAAAGTCTCTAGAGGATCTGTTATTGGCTTAAAAAGTTTCTTAAATTTCAAATTATCGACATCTTTTGCATTTTGTATTGTTTTAATTTTATTTTTTATACTATCTACGGATTTTATCAATTGTTCTTTTATATTGACCTCCATAATGATTCCCGACAATATCCAACCGTTGTTTACAGATTGTAGACTACGATTGATCATTTTTTTACAGTATTATGGTTTTTATTATGTTTGCTGAAAAGTTACGAATATGTGAAACCCCTGTCTATATCTACCTTTATTTAGAGAACAATCTTTATTTATCAATACAAAGTCAAACCGATCTTGCCATATAGTAGAGCAAAGTTTTTTAAATTGAAGCCACTCCATATCTGTATTTACATGTTCATTATAAATATGTTTTAAGTTTATGTCGTCTTGTTTAAAGATTAACAAAAGATTAACATTATCTCGTATTAGTTGTTTAGGTATTTTGGAATAGGTTTGGGATAAGTAAAAACAATCTATCTGTTTATGTCTCCCCATTGCGAAGTAGTTACGAATATTTATTTGATTTTCACATGCGACATCGTCGAAAATCATTATTGAATTGGTTAAGGCATCATTAGGATGTATAACTTCTTTATTATCATGGAAGATAAATAACTTTGCTTTGGGTATGCAACGGATGACCTGTTTCAAAAAACAATATTTTGGCTGGAAAGCTGTCTTCGAGTATAAATAAATATGCTTGAATTTTACTCCATTTTCATGTAATAGTAAATTTAGCATTATATTAGTTTTTCCACAGTTAGATGGACCGCATATAATACATCTTATAGTGTTAGGTAAGAGTGTACTATGTCTCACTTTTTGTGAATGATTTTCTAATTTTATATTATTTATTTTAAAAGTATGTGATTGCTTAACGAAATTCATTGTGAAATGTGAGGTAATAAGACATAACCCGAGTATATATACTTCTTATTTTACTAAAAGGTGCTATGTTTTAATTTTAACTAATTCTTAACTTGTAAGTATGAAGAATATTGTGTAAATGGAAATTAAAATAAAAGGCTCATAGTTACTACACATTAAGCATTTATTTAATACTAATTTTTATTTTAGTAGGTATTTACAACAAAATAAAACTTAAATCTAATTTGTGTACAATCACCGTAAAATAATAACACATTTACAGATTACATATCACTGGAATAATCTACAAACATAGAATCACAATGCCCCCAGGGTAATGTATGAATTTGATCCTGTAATACTTGAACTTTGTCATCGTTTCTTTCTAAAACTTGTTTGTCTACTTGCTGAGTGTATAAAACATGTTTAATTGATTTTATCATATTCATTTTACATCTATGCGCTTTATTTGTCAACAGTACATTGTTGTAATCATTCAATTTTAGGTTACAAGTTACAGACTTAGAAACACCTTTGGCTTTTTTAATTTCAGTCTTCACACTGTTAACAAAATATAATTTAGCTCTTAAACCGGTAAATTCTATAATTAAATCGCCACCAACCTCATGTTTCCATAATCCAGGAATTTTAGCATTAAGTTGTGGTATGTGATATGGATTATCCATTTCAAAATTACTAGTATCAAACTTTGAAAGATCATAATGCATATCATGATAAAAATCATCTGTATAAATTAAATATAATAGGCTATCAGTGTCTGTATAGCACAACTCAGCATTGTTTCCGTATTTATTTTTCATAACATCATAGTGAAATTGATACAAATGTTGCTTCGAATATTCCAAAACGGTAAAAATCCAATATAAATAGGTCTATCTAAAACGACCTTTTCACGGTATAATTCCACAGCTACGAAATTTTCTGAAAAAATTGATATACTTTTTAAATTTGGTTTACATATCAATTTTTCAGCGCCAAGATGTTTCTTTGTTTTATTTCTGGTATCTGTCCATTTTGTTACTAATTTTACATCTGCTTGCTTCCGTTTATTTTCGATAGTTTTTCCGAATATGGCATTATTCAATAATTTAAAAAAGTCCTTCTCGAACGCAGTTTTGGAATTTTGACGAAGACTAGTATTCAGATCAATGTATTTTTTGAGAAAGAATTCTTGTCTGAAGCTAAGTATACGATGAATCTTTTTTAAAATCAAACCGTTTTTCAAACATTCTTTCAAGTGAACATAATGAATTACATAATTTTGCTTATCATAAAGATTTGCAACCAATTTTACTGATTTTCCATAAGGAGGTACTATTTTTTCAACTGCAAAAGGCAAGTCTTTATGCTTGTTATGTAAATAATCTGGATAATTTAAGTCTACTTCCAAAATATAACCGTAATCATTATCATCTGACACATCATTTACATCAAACTTGCTAATTTCTTTCAGACTCAAGAACTTAAATTCTTTAATAGGAAGTTTCTTCATCATAGCATAGCCATATAGATTATTACAATCAAGATATATTAAATAACTACTTGATTCAAACTCATTGAAATGTGGTAAATATTTATTGTTTGCTACAGCATGACGTAGAGAACACTGTGCAAGCCCACCACGAATTCCTTTTTCTAATAACTCGTACATTCGTAAATCACTTATCAACTCAAGTTCAGTGCCGGTATATAGAAGCATTGCATCCCAACTTAAGCTCGGTGACGTTACATAATAAGCCGGATCCAACTTATAGAAATGTAAGCTTGTTTTTCTAAATTTTTCAAATATGTCGCACAGTAAAAGCACATCACATTTTATGTATAAATCTGTATATTCGCCAAGAGATTTTATTTCAAAAATATCCCAAACTGTTTGAGCGTGTAAATATTCTTCTTTAGTTATATGTTTTTCACACAGACTATTGTAAAAATGATCCTTCGAGGGAAGTTTCGTCTCATCATATTTAGACCAAGAATCAACGTAATCATGTGGATAAACACCTTTTTTTCTCATTAAATCAAATTGCCTTTTATCCGTAAACTCTCTCGATAAGTTCAAAAAATCGTTTTCCGACAAACTTTTACTTAGTGCATCTAGACTAGAACTAAGAAAGTGAAAGGAATCAATAAATTTTATTTGTATAGGATGATTGTTTTTTTCCGTATTAATTACCTTTATTATTGAAAGATATTTTTCTTTAGTTTTCGGTATTATATTTATAGAACCTTCATACTTTGCTAACTCTTCAATGAATAAATGTGAGTCGTATCCAGACAAATTATGAAAGACAACAGGAATGAATGAACAAACTCTATACATTAAATTACAATGGGAGTGCGCTGCCCCACGATACTCAGATGTAATATGATCATGATCTCGGACTTTATCATTCAATAATAATCGTTTGCATATGTGACATGTAGTTGAATTTCGATAGTCCATCTCTTGCTCTGCCGATAATGGGGTCATTGGCTTTTTACTACTTAAAATCTTATGTATATTTTTAACGTCTTTTATTAAATATTTAACAAATATTTCCACACAATCTGTACCTCGATATGTAATATACTTATTCAATTGATCGTTATGTGCACAACAAATATAATAAGCGAAACATGAAGGTTGATGTGTTTTTAGTTTCTGTGTATTCAAAGAGCTACTTTCATTACAGTCTATTAACATACATTCAAAATCAGCATAAATGATGAAATTGATTTTTTGCTGCCTCTCGTAATGTTTGAACTTTAGTACAGAATTATTTTCAGGTAATATAGTCAAAATCTTAGAGCAGTTATGAGTCTTGTGTCTATTTTCGTTACTAAATAGTTGTAGACATAAATCACATAAATAATGTTTTCCTTTAGAACGTGTCACTTGACGTCGCACCAGACGTACTAAATCTTTAATTAGACAGTAGTGTCCGATATATTTTTTTTCGATATAAAGTAAGTTAAAATGATTTTTTCTTCTATTTTGTGTTGCATAAAGAGGTCCGGTCACAGTATTATTTTGTAGGCCATATATATTTAAACTGATGTTGGGATTATTTTTTTCAAACGTCTTAATATCATTTATCGTAGGAGGAAATGACATTCCCTCAATATTTAAAACAGAGGTATAATGGGGGTATGAACTTGTTCTGCATACATTAATTTTAGCTGGGTATAATCCTGCAACTATACTCCATAATAAACAACAATTATCTTTATTTTTAATATTTATACAACTTTTCGACTGCTTAATAGCTGACGGCAGTTGTATATAAGACCCACCTCTCATAGGGGAATACTTGTTTACATTAATTTCGAGATGACTCATAGAAACAAATGTCCAACCAGATTGACAGTGCTGGAACTCGCTTAATTTATACTTTCATTAAAAATTCATTCAAATCAGTGTTCTTATATATAATTTCATATTTGGTATTAAACGACTTTAATTGTTGTTCGTCTGATTTTGATAACATAAAATAGGCAAACAATTCGAAATTCAATTTTATGCAGTTGTGTTCATTAAGTGACATATTTATCAATTCTGTTATATTTATTAGATGATCACCCAGGAACGCCTCTAAACCGAGGTACTCGTCTTCCTGAGTGACATTCAATCTGTATGTCATTAATCTGTTTTTGAATGCTGTTGCAATAATATGAATATCTATGAACTTGGTATTTAATAAACAGTTTGCTTTGTGTATATTTGTTCTCATATGATAGGAATACTGATTTTCTGGTATTTCAATTTTACATTTATGACAGGTTATTGACTTTCTAGGTCTCGATTTGCTGTTGAAGTGTGTAACTGTAAATAAGAAAACCGATTACTAGATTACTTACTTATATTATATTAATTAATACTACAATTTCATACTTATAAAATACAGTATAAAATAATAATAATAATAATAAGCTTGAACCAGGTGTCAACGTGTCGTCACAACGATTATCGGATCAGGCACGGGTCATCCAGCGTAATCATATGCTGGATGCCGCCGTGCTTGATCGACTTTGCCTTGAATCACGGAATAGCCATGTTACGCCTGCTTCGCCACTGGTCGCGGTGCAACTGCAAAATTTACCCAGTGTTTCACCGCGACCCAACTGTGTTGGTGGAGAGGATGATGACGGGGCTATATCCGTGAGTACCCAATGCAATGCACGATTGAGGAGCGCTTTGGAGGATGCTTTCAGGGAGTATCGCTCTACTCCGCCTGAACATAGACCACGTTTACCTCGTTTGCCCATGCATAAGAAAAACAAGGCGCTGGTGTGTGCTCTAGACTCACAGCTGTCAACATATTTTGACGGCAGCAAAGACCTGGTTGATACCCACTCGATCTTGTACTGCGCAGCTGTAGCGGCTTGTCGTGTAGCTAATGTTAAGTTTCCTAACAGTGACAGAGCTACACGACCAAAACCAGCCATACCAGCTTGGCAGTGCAGGATTGAGTGTCGTATCGGTGAGGCTAGAGCACTCATCGGTAAGCTAATCTGCTTCAGGGAGGGCAATACTCGCCCTCGAGTGATGCGCTTTGTGAAGCGGGCGTTCTCCGGGACTGATGTTAGTCCCCGAGATTATTTGCCCCGCGTCACAGAGCGCATCGACTTCCTGAAGCAGAAGATCTGTGCATGGGCAAACCGTATTCGTCGGTATCGGCGGAGGGTGGAGCGGTACACTCAGAATCGCACATTCCAAAGCGATGAAAGGTGGGTTTACAGAGCTTGGGAGCGACCGGACCAAGGTGTGGCTGACATGCCCCTTCCGGATGATGTCGCCATGTCTTCGTTCTGGCGAAACATCTGGTCGGTGCCTGTCAATCACACCGAAGGTGACTGGACTAGGCAGATCGAGCGAGCGTGCGGACAAATACCAGAAATGGGGGCAATTACCATCAGCCCCCAAGATGTCGCTTGTGCAGTCCGTCCGTTGCCTAACTGGAAATCTCCGGGGCCGGACGGACTGCACAACTTTTGGATCAAGTGGATCCAAAAGTCGCACGCTCGCTTGGCATCCCAGTTCCAGTCAGCCTTAGAGTCAGGGTCGTTGCCCCAGTTCTTAACAACAGGGATAACCCACCTGCTCCATAAATCAGGTAGCACCGCGGAACCCAAAAATTATAGACCGATCACTTGTCTACCGACGGTCTATAAAATTCTTACATCCATTTTGAGAGCTAAAATTTACAATCATATTGACACAAACTCTATCTTGTCTGTCTCTCAAAATGGATGTAGGAACGGGTCCCGCGGTACTAAGGAGCTGCTCCTAATCGATATGACCATTAGTCAACAGGTTCGTCGTTCCCGAAGGAATCTGTCGACATGCTGGATAGACTATAAGAAGGCCTATGACTCAGTACCACACACATGGCTCAGGAGGGTGTTGGAGTTGTACAAAGTAGATACAACGCTGTGCACCTTCCTGATGTCATGTATGGGGCAGTGGAGGACGGTCCTTCGCTATCCAGGATGTCGACAAATCCAGAGGAATAGCGAACCGATAAGGATTGAGCGAGGTATATTCCAGGGCGATAGTTTGAGTCCACTTTGGTTCTGCCTAGCCATGAATCCTCTTAGCACACTGCTGGAGGATTCAGGTATAGGCTATCGATTGAGGAGAGGTGGTCAGGTTATATCTCACCTCCTCTACATGGATGACCTAAAACTCTTTGCCCACAACAATCTGCAACTGATGGAGCTACTGAAAGTAACTGAAACCTTCAGTAGCGCCATCAGGATGGAATTTGGTGTGGACAAATCTGCAGTCATGCATGTGAAGCGAGGGGAGATTGTGGAATCCGTGGGAACCCAACTCACGGATTCCATACACCTAAGATCCCTCTCCTCAATCGAAACATACAAGTATTTGGGTATGTCGGAAGCGTTAGGCATCGACACTGCTGACATGAAACAATCGTTGAGGGAGCGCTTCTTTGGCCGCCTGAATAAAGTTCTAAATAGTCTTTTATCAGGCGGAAACAAGGTGCGCGCCTTCAACGGTTGGGTTATGCCAGTTTTGATGTACTCTTTCGGCATACTCAAATGGACTCAGACGGAGCTGGACGCCCTGGATAGACGGGTCCGCACACTGCTGACCGTAAATCGGATGCATCACCCACGGTCCTCGGTGATGAGACTGTATATCCCGCGGAAGTGCGGAGGTCGAGGTTTTTTAAATGCCAAGACCCTGCACAACCGTGAGATATGCAGTCTCAGGGAATACTTCCTAGAAGCCGATGTGGGGATGCACCGAGATATGGTCTCAGTGGACAAGGGCTTCACCCCGCTCTCCTTGGCTAACGAGAACTGGCGCAAACCTAAAGTATTAGATACTAATGACCGCAGGGAGGTATGGCAAAGCAAGGAGCTCCACGGACGCTTTTACCGGGTCCTACATGGACCCGATGTAGACCTCTTAGCGTCCGTATCCTGGTTACGATTCGGAGATCTATTTGGAGAAACCGAAGGTTTTGTCTTTGCAATTATGGACGAAGTTATGATGACAAACAACTACCGGAAATATATTGTGAAGGATGGCACGGTTGACATCTGTCGGGCATGCCACCGTCCGGGGGAGTCAATCCGACACATTATTTCTGGTTGTTCTCGTCTGGCTAACGGAGACTACTTGCATAGACACAACCTTGTAGCCAGGATTATCCACCAGCAACTTGCTCTGAAATACAGTCTTGTGGAATCAGAAGTACCGTACTATAAGTATGTGCCCGACCCAGTTCTCCAAAATGGAAATATCACATTGTATTGGGATCGATCTATCATCACTGATAGGACTATTGTCGCTAATAAGCCGGACATAGTGGTGATAGATCGATCAGAGCGTCGCACAATGATTGTTGATATAGCAGTCCCGCATGACGAGAACCTCGTGAAAGCCGAACAAGATAAGCAGATCAAATATCTTGACTTGGCTCGCGAGGTTGTCGAGATGTGGGATGTGGATACAGCAGTCATTGTGCCGATAGTCGTGACGGCCAATGGCATAATAGCCAAGAGCCTCGACCAACACCTAAAGAGGCTCTCGTTAGGCAGCTGGATCAAGCGCTTGATCCAGAAGGCGGTATTACTGGACACGGCACGTATAGTGAGAAGGTTCCTCTCTCAGCGGCCCTGACCACCGGTAGCTTGGATCCTATTCCCGATACCGGTGGGCTACTATTTTTTATATTTTTAAATGTTTTTATGATTTTTGTTATTTTAATATTTAAAAATGTAATTTATATGTTGTAAAAATTTAAATAAAGGAAATAATAATAATAAGACATTTCATGTAGGTAAACACAATTAAAAGAAAATACAATTTAAAGGAAGTACCTATAAAAGCAAATATTGATTAACACCTAGTTAAACAAATATTTGATGAACACCTAGTTAAACAATTAATAGTCTTTAAGTATCATAAGCACCTATGCAGGTGATAGGACAATTTTTAAAATCATTTTGAGTTGCTTTAACAAACTCTTTTAAGTGGGGCCAAGATTCTTTATTTTCATCTAATTTTGTCTTGATGGTAGTTATGGCCGAGCGCCATCTATTTATGGGCATTATTTTTTTAATTTCTTCCGTGTTGTAAATTTTCACTTCTACATAATATTTTCCTTCTTTAGTCTCACTTATTTGTCGTGAATATCCCTTAGCCATCCTTCTAGTAAAATATGAGTACAGTGGGGGTATATTACCAGTTTTCTGGGGTCTCTGTGTTGGGGTGACGCTTTCTTCATTATCGCTGTCTTCACCGAATAATTCACTGGCCGTAACTCGAGCTGACGGTGTTACTGGCGAAATGACCTGCTTCGATTTTTTTGCACTTGTTGACTCTTCACTCGATTTGATGGACCTGTCCCGCTTCTTTTTTCTTTCCTCTGTCTTCCTCTTCGGCTTCGCCTCTTGCTCAGAGTCATCGCTAGAGAGGAAAAGGTCGTTGCTGAGTAGTGTCGACCTGTCAACAAAAATATAAATGTATATATTAGTGCATTGCAATCAAAATGTTTCTTCAAAATTCCTACATTTGTAAAAGGAACTGATCGTGAGGAAGATAAATAGTTAACATAGCATTTGCATTTCCTGCATAGATATGCAGGAATTGAACCTGTAGCACAGAAAAGCATCACTCAGTCTCTGAGCCAAGCATTGTAATAGGTACTTGGTTCTATTAATACATTACTCTGACCATTCGATATATCTAACCATTCAAAATACAATTAATACATTACTCTGACCATTCAACAGTTAGATACGATAATGAATTATTGAATAGATACTTACATTCTTGATTGATGCTTAGACAGGTAGTTTGATGAGGAGCTCGGAGCGTTGATTCCTTGCAGAGAGATTTCGTTCCAGAGAGGAATTGTGCCGGAGACTAATTTGCGAAGCGTTTTTATAGGCCTAAAATCGCGTCATTCAGTCCAAATTTGTAAAACTGCATACTTGCAAAAATTGTCAATTGCGTACACGAGCGTATTTATCGTAGCGGTTTAGGTTTTAAGTTTACAGCGTTTTTATAAAAGACAAATAAAAAGCGATTTTGAATCTTATGTAGGTACTCACTTAAATCAACAATAGCGGAATTTCATACCTACTTACAATTATAAAAAATGTTTGTAGGTTGTTGTTTTTTGTTGAATGTTTTGAACGTCGATGACGGCGACGGTATAAACGCTGCGGTTTGCACGCTCGCATGCAAATCCTAGACACGTGGAGATATGACGAGCCAGAATCTCATATTTCGGTATACGAGAATAATCTTGAATCTGAACTTCAGCTTACGATGCAGCTTTGATATACAATTAACATACCATGAGTTTGCTTGCTAAATCATCTGAATAAAATATATGAAAACGATTACCGTAAACATAAGTGCAGTAGTATTATTTTATCCGTATATATTTATAATAAATAATAAAATGATTGGCGTCGTAATGTCTTGCGTTTCCTATTTCACTATACCGTTTTTGGAAAAGATATGGTATCTAATTTAAAAATGTGTGATTTTGAACTCTATCCATAAAATTAAATTAGGGTATATAAATAGAGAGAAAAAATCATTTAAAATCTATTCCAAATCTACACTTGACTGTTACAACTGGCTTGATCGTGTATTATTGGTAAGTTTTAATATTATTCTTCCGTATTTTATCTGGTAGATATTTTTATACAACACTGTTTCAATCGCAATTGTTGTTTTTGAGATAGAATATTGGCTAACGAAATACTAATTTAGACTATTATTTTCCAGGTGTTTAACAAAGTCGGGACATAGAATTAAATATGTCACACTCACCATCCTACAGTCCTGTTTTAGAAAACATTAACCTACAGTCTGATGTAAGTATCTAAGTAATCATCGATATTAGCAATTGAATTCATTTATGATGGTGTTTAACAGCATAAAATTATTCACTGTTTCAGAATTTGATAGATTGCTCCGATCCAGTTCTTAATCCATTTTACTATGCTCAAGACCGAGAAAGCTGGGATATCGAAGTGGCGGAAAAAGCATGTGAAGAGAGTAGACAGCAAAAAATACAAGAGAAACAAATAAAGAAGAAGAAGAAAAAATCAAAACCATTTAAAAAGACATCCTTTATCAAGCGTAAAGAGCCCGGAAATATTCACCGAATTATAAAAATAATTGTACATGATGTGGAAGGCCGTCAGATGGATGAAATAGACTGTGACCCCGATATCGATAGTGCAAGCGTGAATATACAATATTTAGTCCGTAGTGATATTGATGACATAATGAGTGAAACCGAGTATTTAGTTGCTAAAATAGTTAAAAAATTAAGTTCAAATTCATGTACCTAATTGATGTTTAGAATAGATGTATAATAGTTTTATTTTTATTATTTGTTTTTAAATTATTAGTATACATATACTGTAAATATTCATTGTAAATATTCATTGTAAATAAAAGTATTTAAAATAAAGTACCTTTTATTTCTACGTCATAACATTTAAACTAAATCGTTACTACACTGCATATATAAGGTAGCGCGATAAACAATGGCGAGAGCACTTCATTTTCGTTAGTCTGTCGTATCGAACATACACCGCCTGTTGCTCCAATTTCAGTGTCATTGAATTGTTGAATGAATGTAATGATAAATTATAATATACGTATAATGACGAATGTTCAATAACATAAGATAAATGTTTCATATTTATATTGAATATCTAAAATTCTCATGATATCTATTACATTATAATTGTTGAATAATAAAGACCACTAAATAGTCAAGTCAGAATATTTTGTAAGTACTATTTAAAAGCAATGAATGATGAATGTGTTTCTATATCTAATAACATCTGTGCACATTCCACTCCTAACTCGTTGATGTCTGAATAGACTATTCCTACTGAATTATCCATTGATAGGTATGAAGTGACTGCTCTTTTCATTCACATGAAACTACTTTCAATGAATTTAGTCAAAATCTCATTTCGAATAGTGAAATATAGGAATACTCGAATGATTTAACTGTGGAATATAGGGTTATTCAGATCACGATCGTGATCGTGTGATCTGAATACCCTATATTCCAACTACTTATCACATATCCATCCACGTTTCCTTTTTCACGAAGCGCCATTTGACCTGCATAAATTAGTGTTTCTGCTTCATCTTTGCCACGTAGATGTGATGTTTTTCGACGCTTACTGCAGTCTGTTAGTTCCGCGAAATCTTTGCTTGGCCGACCCACGTGGGATCTTTCGGTATTAATTATTTTTTTCGGTATTTCAAGAGTACCTTGTAACCAATCATGGTATTTTTTCTAAAACACACTTTCTGTTCGCTTTGCTGTCTGCCACTTAGACTTCATTTCAGACTTGAGACGAGAAAATGTATGAATAAACTTTGATTTTTGATCAGTAGGGAATGAAGATCAACTTTTCTCCGAAATCTGGTTCAGTATATTCCCTCGCTTTTCGAAAAACATATTCTCGCGTCACGATCTTAACACCGGAAGGCCCTACAATAAGAGAAATCTGAAATTAACTTAAGTGACCGCAAAATAAAGTTTGTTTTACCACATGCACTTAATTTTCAAAATGTTAACATTTTGGCACGTGGTGGCAGCTATTTTCTTTTTAAATTTCTAATATGTATATCTAACAACAAGATGATAAAAGAATTCGACTCGGGAAAAGTCCGGAAATACAACAAAAAGATTTTGAAATATTGAAAAAGGGTGAAATCGACTCATCATTTTAATGTACCCAACAAAAAATGGCGTAAATAATTATTAAAAGTATATATGACAAAAAAAAAAGTAACTTAAATTTTACATACCTTGTTCTATACCGTCCATAACTATAATTTGATTTAACCGGATTAATCTAATTTTAACACTTATTTTTAACAATTTAGTTGACTCACTTTTACTGCGTATTAAGTTCGTACGATCAAGCTTGCGTTAGAAAGACGACTGATTGTGAACGGAATGTCAGCGAGAACAAAAGAGAGTCGAGCGATATATTGTCCCCCCGACCCTTCCGGTTTGCCAGGTAGCGAAAACTTCTTTCATATTTATACTTTGTAATATTCGACTTTTGATCGACTTTTTGGGTTAAATACTCCTATGTGCAGCGGTTGCGTCAGGTGAGTTGAGTTGGCTGGTAAGAACACAAAATCGATGTTGTGCGCTTTACATTTTTTGATCAAATCTGCTGATAAATGTGAATACAGATTGTGTCTAATAAAGCACTTTTTGCAAAAAAATTAAAATAACCACCATATTTTGCACCCAGTCCTCAAAAATGGTTCCATCTAACCTTCAGGTCAGGGCCTTTTTGGATCCAGGAATCTTATAAATGGGTTGCTTTGTGTACCACATATGGTGGTAACATTTTGCCATCTGCGGTTCCAGCTATCATAATATACACAGAGCCTTGGTTTAGTTTAAAACCCTTTCAGGGTACTTGCATCCCCGCTTGACTAGTATTTTCTTCCGCCCACGGTCGTCCGACAAAGGGGCATGCCAAGTCGCCATAGTAATTAAAGCCCACTGTGCACACATATAAAAGACTAAAATATACACGAAGTAGACTTTGCGACCAACATGACAACTTGCAATTCTAGCTCTCACCAGTGAACAGTATGTCTAAATATATTGCCATCGATAATTTTATTTCTTGTTTTAGTGCAAACTTAAATACGATACATTCCATTAAATCATATGTGCTCGCCATATTATGAGCGAGCTTGCTTAAGTTGGTAAGTCCCACATGCAATCAATATTAAATCGTTTATATTTAATGCTGGGAATTCCCGCCACTTTGCATTAATTACTGAAAAAACCTTTTCAGTAAATGCTGAGGTGGCGGGAACAGAAAGTAGGTATGAGATAGTTGTAGTAATATTTTAAAATCTTCTCGAGGTCTTTACTTATAAACGGCTCCACTTTTGGCTAAGCTTTTCATTTTAAGAAAATATTTGACTTCTGATAATTTTTCATAAATTACTTTGAAATTTGTTAATTCTGGATATGAATCATTCATACCAATATTGAATCTACACAAATTTAGATTATCTATAATTTTCTCAAAATGATCAGATGTGACCAAAGACTTTAATGAAAAACAGCTAATTAAAGAAAGCGAGATAAGAGTGTGACAGTGTGCGGCATTATCACCTTTAAAACCGCAACTAACATATAGTTTCACATCCCCATTCAAAGCCGAGACCATTGTAAAATCAAGTCCTGTGTCTGGCCTAATCAAAGTTACAAGAAATATATTGATTGAAGAAGAGTACTCTAACAGTGATATTTCTTCATATATGCCGTCTGTGACACCAACAGCCGCTCACCATCAGTGCAATCATTACAATCTTCTTCTGCTTGTAGTGAATTAATTGCAGAAGACAAAAGAATTGAAGCTATTGAGAATATAGAGAGTACACCTTCTTTTTTGCTCTGTTTAAATAAAATAAGATTTAACAGTACATTCACCCAATTGCCAGATAAATATGGAATGACTTCGTCATATTTAAGTAAAATATTTTTTTTTTTAATATACGTAGAGCGTTCAATAATGTATCTACCTTGGCATGAAAAAGGCAGTATAATAAAATTAATTAATTTTTATTTTTCAATATAATCTCCGTTCATCTCAACACACTTGGTCCACTTGTCATGCAATGAGTTTAAACCCTTAGAAAAAATCCTTTGGTTACTCGTCAAACCAAGTCGCTACAGGTGCCTCGACCTCTTCATCATTAGAAAATTGTTGGCCTCGGAAGTAATTTTTTCAAGATTCGGAATAAGACATAATCCGATGGGGCAAGGTCAGGGCTGTAGGGTGGATGGTCGAGCTTTTGGAACCCGCAGTCTCGGATGGCGGCCTGCGCTTTTGCAGACATGTGCACCGGAGAATTGTTATGAAGGAGAAGAACGTTTTTTGTGAGCTTGCCGCGCCTTTTCGCCTTGATATCGATTCGCGCAGTGCTCTCATAGTGTTAGTATAGACTTCTCCCGTTATTGTAGTATTACGTGGCATGAACTCCAACAGTAAAAGTCCGTCCTCATCCCAAAACACTTACCTGCAGATTTCTCGACTTTACACTTTTTAGGGGTGGGTGACTACCTCTGCTTCCATTGCATGGACTCCATTTTGGACTCGGGATCTCTATGGTAAACCCACGTTTCATCCCCTATCACCAATCGTTGAAAAAAACTTGCTGGGTCCTTATCAATCAGGTCTAAATTCTGTTGGGAATATTCGCGTCAGGTGTCTTTTTGAAGGTGTGTCAAAAACCGCGGGACCTATCTTGCACTGACTTTAGACATTTGCAAATGTTCGTGAATTAAATTCCAAACGGTGCCTGCCGAGATGTCCATTTCTTCATCTATCCGGGAAACAGTCACTCGTCTATTTGTCAAAATAAATTCTTCGACTTTCTTACACATTTCTGGAGTCGTTGCCGTCAAGGGCCGGCCAGTGTGGGGGTCGTCTTCTATGGACTCTTTTTCCCCATTTACAAAATCACATGATACAACCAAACAAGTGTCAGTTGTTCTGCGTTCAAATCCTGAAGAAATATAGCTCACCAATCCGTTTGGTGTACAGGATATTAAAAATTTAATTGTGTTGGCATTCTTGTAATCTGACCAAGTTAAAGCCTGGTTTACTGCCTGAGATAGCTTTTGTATCTCATCAATTCACTGTCTAGCTCCACAATAAAAGGTCGCATATCACTGGCTATCAGAGGTACGTAGAGCGTTCATTAATATATCTACCTAAGGGTAAAGAGCACTGCTAGGGTCGCGAGATTGTTCGAAAGAGATACCGTGATCCTGGCACATGGGCAACTGAAGGAACACGGGTAGGTTTTAGTCAGTAAAAGTCTGACATGCCCTCCCGTTCCGCCCAGAGCGGGAGAAGTCATTTGATGATTTACCATCCAAAAAAAAATATAGGGTTAAGAGCACCGCTGAACAAGTCGAGACATGTTTATATGTGTAGCTATGTTTCTGCGTGTGACGCGAACCGGATTTCAAACCAGTGCGATTAATTCTTTCTGAGTGAGAGCATGGCAAGTGCATCGATGTCCGAGTCTAAAAAAAAATGACTAGATTTAGAGCAGCGATTTACATAATATCAAATCAAAAACAAAACCAAAATAACAATCCAAATACAATTAAAATCCAAATACAATTAAAATCAAAATACAATTGCTATCTAAATACAATTAAAATCATAGTAGAATTGTTATCAAGATAAAATTAAAATATTATACAATTAAAATAGATGTTGCTCGAATAACGTCATTTCTTTCATAAAACTGTTTAATTTCTTCTACAATCATTTTATTTTTCCTTAAAATGTGTTTCTGTAACGAGCTCTTCCTTTCAATCCAAGTACAGTTGATGTTTTACGTTTCGTTTCGTATTTGTTCATAATATTACTGTCACACAACATTTTTAAGAATATTTCGTACTTTATTATTCTTTGCATTTTCGTCGTGGGTGTTATACATAAAACATGTTCGTAAAAGATATGAAAGAAAGTTGAATGTAACAGATATGAATTCTAAAGACACAGTGCTAAGGCACAGTGCTAAGGTTTAAAAATTGTATTATATAATAATGATTAAATTATTGATGTATGTTTCGATTCAGAAGATTAATAAAAATCCATAATTTATTGCAAATTGTAATTTTGAATAGAAATTGACTGATTAAAGTTATGATTACATTTAATCATAAAGAAAGTTCATTTAAAATTATTTTCCTATAGAATTAGTTCAGATCAATTTCAGACAACGTAATTATGTATAGTTATTTAAAGAAGTAATACTTTATTACTATTAGTATAGGGAAGTAATTTTGAGGAACCATATAGTTTGGACGAATAAAAATATAGATGAAAAAATAATGAGTTACAACACTTGTCAATAACAACAGTAAATAAAGGAACACAATTTTCTTCTTCGTAACACAAAAATAATTAACAGTCTACTTCGAAATGACAAATATGTAAGCCTTTGAGAACAGGGGACAACATCTTTTGCGACTTCTCGGTAAATTATGTAAGAATTAACGATGGCTGAGTCTAAAAGATAATAAAAAATCTTCATCCACCAGCGACGACTTTTCCATGAGACTGTAGGATGCCATTAAATGGTCAAAACGGCCCACCCCACCCATGTATGAATTATAATCAGCTATTGCTTTTGGACATCTTACATCTTCTTTTCTACCTTCTCGATTCGTGCGCTTTACTGTCGTAATAACTGCAAGGTTGTGCATATTTGAAGCCATCAAAACGCATTTCTTTCCTGTCTTTCCATTTAGTCACAGATATTGATCCATCTTTAACGCTGTCGAAGTCCCCAGAGGCGAGATTGTTTTCATCCTGTAAACGTTCTTTGGGAAAAAAACTTTCTAGTCGCCAACAATGTTCTACACGCAAAGATTTTCAGAGACAAAAGTTTCGTGAGTAAACTAATCGAATTAAAAAACCGTTCAAAGTAAACACAAAATCCCAGTCCAGCAAACGCTTTTGTTCGCTCTAGAACTACTGCTTCGCCTAACCCATCTTCTGAAGCCGAGCCTTCCTTCTTGCCCTCATATATTTCCATACAAAACATGTGGGTTCCCTCTATCTGGCAGAAACTTGATGCTCCGAATTTTATTTGGCATAACGCACTTGGCATAATCTTATTTAAACGAATATTTGTAAGGCATAAAAAATATTTAGCATAATCATTGTTTGGCCGAATGTTTATATGTTCGACTTTACGCTGGCATAGTTTTAAGATGGCAGAATTTTATTTCGCATAATTACCTTTGGCAGACTTAAAATTCCGCATAATTTCGTTTAGCATAACATTTATTTAGAGCAATGATTATTTGGCATAATTTCACTTGGCATACTATGAAGATGGCAGAATTTTATTTAGAATAATTTTGTTAGGCATATTTTCATTTCTATTAAATTGCATTTTAACCTTAAATAAAATGAAACAGTGTCTCAAAAAGTCAGTATATGTTGTGCTACAAAAATTATTGACAGAAACGAATCGCTGCAGAACCGACTCCACGTAGTCTTGTCTGCCCTACCCCTAGAGTGTAATTTAAGCCCGCGTAGGCGCGGAGGGGCGAGGCGGCCCGCGAGCTGAGGCGCAGGTGGTTTTGACGGTCGCCGCCACGGCTGAGCAAGCCGAAGCCGCGGTGGTGAGCGTAAAACCATCTGCGACGATGAGTTCGCGTGGGACCGCCGGAGCCCCGCAGCGCCGGAGCCGTGACAGAAACCATGCATGCTGCATGTTGCATGCTCGCCTGCATGCTGTAAGCTTGCTTGCATGCTGCATGCTTGCTTGCATGCTGCTTGCTTGCTTGCTGCATGCTTGCTTGCATGCTGCATGCTTGCTTGCATGCTGCATGCTTGGTTGCTCGCATGCTGCATGCTTGTTTGCATGCTGCATGCTTGTTCGCATGCTGCATGCTTGTTCGCATGCTGCATGCTTGTTTGCATGCTGCATGCATGGTGTATGCTTGCTTGTATGGATGTCTGCATGTAGGGTTTTAACTGTATGCATAGTGTATGTTTGTTTGCATATTCGCATGCTTCTGATAAGGAAATAAAAACAACATATGTTGAAAATCAAATGTTTTATTGAATATTCCTACATGCAGAATGTGTGAATGTGTGTTTCAATTATTATGGAAATGAAATTTATGCCAAAAGATGATTCTAAGTTTAAAGTTTCTGAGATATGATAGTTTAATTACTATCGATATGAAATTATGCCAAGAGACGATTCTGACTGCGAACTTTCTGCGATATGATGGTTCTACTTTTTAATTATTATGGAATAAAATTTATGCCTAAAGATGATTCTGACTTATAAAATTATGCATTGTGAATGTATGATAAATGAGTGTATGCCAAACGATTTTCTGCGAAATGAAGTTTATGCCATCCGCTGTTATGCAAAGTAATATTATGACGAAAAAAATTCTGCCATAAAGGGTGGACCCAAAACATGTACCCTGTTATAGCGCAACATAAAACCCACACTTTGAAACCTGTTTTGATCAGTTTTAGAGGCATGTACTGTTTGAGCATTGATCTACCTTTGAAAGAGATCATGCTTTCGTCTACACTGAGGAATCTAGATGAGCTATAAACGTTTTTGTAATTTTCTGCGTGATATTTAAGAGTGGTCTAACCTTATGCAGTCCATCAAACTGAGAATCATGTCGTGGCCTCATTGTAGGATTGTCATTAAATATTCATATATATCAATATTGTAGTATTTTTAGAAATCTTTTCAGATACATTATTCCTGAAACACGTGGACAGTGAAAATGAGATCCGCAAACAGTCCTAATAAATTAGGCCTCAATAAACAAAAATGAAATAATTTCAGTTTTCAAGGGGTGATATTTGTCTATAGCCCTGTGTAATTAGTTTTTCGATGTTTGATATGAAAATTAAACAAAAAAAAAAAAATGTATAAAAATTGTGTTAATAAAAAGGGGCACATTTACAGTAAATACGTTAAACAATTAAAATAGAGCAGATTTGCTCATTTGCCTGAACTAGGTAGAACCTGTGTTTCAGGCTACAAATGCACAAATTCTTAATGTAATAAATTAACAATGTGTAGTAAAAACTAAAATTAAAACTTAGGTAACAAAAGTAAAATAGCGTGTTAGCGGTTTTATTTGCAGACAACTAGTAAATTTTCTGTCTGTACATAATCTATGGTTAGTAAATATTTAAGTATATTTTTTTACAGCTATAGTAATTTAATTTATAGATACTTAGTTTTCTATTTAATCTATTGTACAGAAATGGGCCTAAAAATGTATAGAATCTTTCTACAAAGACATGTTTTGAGGTCTCATTTGTTATACATACTATATCATTCCGTCTCTTGTTAGTATTGTCAGCAGTGTAGGTAAGCATGGTGTGCTGTTTTAATACCAATTGCATAATGAAAAGCTGCCGAACAGTCAACACGTTGCAGGTTTTATAAAGTAGATCTGTGGGAAAAAAGAAGGGATGGAAGTATGCTACCTTCAAAATTGCTCTCTGAGCTCTTTCAAGAGGAAGCAAATTCGTTTTTGGTGCACCGCCCCAAGAAGTTATACAGTATTGAATAATAGATTGACATAGGGCCAAATAAACTTTTGTGATTATTTTTTTGTCTGCTAATGTTCGTAATTTCTTAAAAACATATATCAGTTTGCGCACTCTTTTACTAAGGCTTTCAATATGTATTTTAAAAGAAAGTGTTTCGTCCATTATAACCCCCAGTTATTTAATGTTCTCGTTTTGATGATAGAAGGACAATTACACGTGCTGACTTCACTGTTTCCGCATCTATGGGCATATAGATGAGGGTTAGTAATGTTAGGTTGAGGTTTGCGCATGGAGAAGTGAATATATTTTGTCTTGTCGGCATTTAATGTTAATAAATTGCTTTGAAGCCAATTAGTCACAGAATTTCATCCTAATTGAGCGGTTTCGAACAGTTCGCCTCTGCTTTTTGCGGTAAATATTAACGCCGTGTTGTCGGCATATGATATTACTAGCTTTTGCCAGCGGCTTCGCCCGCGTGGAGGTCGGAAAATATCCCGCGGGAACATACTACCGGGATAAAAAGTAGCCTATGTCCTTTCTCAGGCTCTAAACTATCTGTGTACCAAATTTCATTGAAATCGGTTCAGTAGTTTTATCAGGAAAGCGAGACAGACAGACAGACAGACAGACAGACAGAGTTACTTTTGCATTTATAATATTATATAGTGTAGAGTGTAGATAGTGTAGATTTTACCGTCTTTAATATTTAGATTACACAAGTCATTAATATAAATCAGGAATAGTGTGGGGCCCAGAATACTCCCCTGGGGTACACCGTAACTAGTATTTTTCTGTTCGTTACTCATAATGTTGTCTATTTTAACACATTGGTACCGGTCATCTAAATAGTCAGTAAAGAGTTTCAGCGGCGTTCCTCTTATTCCTAAGGTTTCTAATTTGTTCAGAAGAAGAGAAACAGATACCGTGTCGAACGCCTTGACTACATCGAGAAAGACCCCCAGGGTCTGGTGTCCTTTGCCAAGTTCTCGTGAGATATAATCAGTCAAGCTATGCACCGCATCGGCAGTCGACAATTTTGCTCTAAAACCAAATTGCGCAGGGGAATAGATGTTGGTTTTTTCTAGATAATTAACTAGTCTAGTGTTTATAATTTTCTCTAGTATTTTTGAAATCGACGGTAGTAAGGATATTGGCCTATAATTATTAACTACGTCTTTACTTCCGGATTTAAAGATAGGGATTACAACTGCCTTTTTTAGGCATCTCGGGAAAATTCCTTCGGAAACGCAGATTCGAAAAATATGCGTTAGGGGAGGTATCAAAATACGCTTAAAGAGTTTAAGAATCTTATTGCTTATATTATCCCATCCAGCTGCACAATCATCTTTTAGCCCGGAGATTATTCGGGATATTTCATCTTCATCCGTGTCCAGCAGAGCAAAAGATTTTGAGTTACGGCTATTGATTGATTTTTGGACAGAGGATTGGTCGCAATATTGTGGAATCTGCTTGGCAAGAGTTTTCCCAACATTTATAAAAAAGTTATTTACCGTGTTAGCTGTTATGAGTGGTGACGAATTTGCAAGTAGTAAACTCGAACTTGACTCGCGCTGTTTAGACATATTGGTGATATTTTTAATACTTTTCAAAAGTTGTTTGCTATTTTTACCTGCTCTAATTAATTGTTTTTTATCGTAATCAGTTTTTACATTCTTCAGGAGATTATTGCAGAAATATCTGTATCTTTTATAAGTAGTTTGAATTATAACATTATCAGGGTATCTCTTAGTTTTCTGATGAAGTTTATCTCTGTGTCTTATACAGCGAATTAATCCAGAAGTAATCCAGGGTTTAATATTATAAAGTTTCTTATTTACTGTAGAAACTGTCGTGTTATATAATATTGCTTGTTGGACCTGTTTTATTAAGAACGATAAAGCCAAATTAGCGTCAGCAGTATTGTAAACTAGGCTAAAGTCTATGTTGCATAAATCACATTTGAGTTTGTTTGTGTTTAATTTGCTAATAGTCGGAGGAGGATTTAGCTTAGGCAGCGATAAATTTACTGTTTGTAGAACTGCGTGATGGTCAGTAATTGTTGAGTTAGTAACAAGCGTAATATATGATAGGCTAGTTTTGTTCATCATATGATCTAAGCAGGAACCGCTCTGATGTGTAGGCAATGTGTGAGCGGGAAGAAAACCATGGTATGAACAGATATTAAGATAATCCTGGATCCCTGCATCGCAGTTCTCAGAACCAATATTTATGTTTAAATCAACCGTTAGTATAACATTCTTAAATGAACTGAGTGCTTGGAGAATCTGGTTTAAGGATCTGTTAAAAGCATCTAAGTTTCTAGCGGAAGGGGACCTATACATTGCGATTACCGCTGTGCTTGTACCAATTTGGATGACTAAACAATTGCTCATACACTCTTGTAGACTATATTCCTCGACTGTGACCTTTAATGATGCCTTAGCATATATAACGATACCGTCATTTTGATTATGGTTTACTGCGGTATGTAATACTTTGTAACCCGGTATTACTGGAATATTATCGTAGTGGTTAGCTAGCGAACACTCGGTAAGTACAATTATATCACAGTCAAAGTTAAGTCTATGAAGAAAAATGTTAAAGTTATCCATGTTTTTAAAAATACTACGAATATTTTGATTTAGTACAGTTAGTGAATTTTGATAGTCGGAAAGATATTTTATGCAGTCCTCAACGTCGCATGTCTTTGATACTAATAAAAATGTATTATCAATATCTCTAATTAATTTATCATCCATATTTAACTATAAATAATAATAAAAATTAAGTCTAAAATATAATCAAGAATGCGGCGCTCTTAGGCGCCTTCATAATCTATCAAACTAATATACCTGTATTCGGCAGCTTTTTTGGCCGGACAATCTGTGTCTCCCGTTTTGTGGTTGGCTTGTTTTTTAAAACGAGAGCATGTAGCACATTTAGGCGGGTTGGCCCTCTTTGCGCAGTCTTGTGTTGAGTGCCCTTCTTCACCGCAATGTCCACAGGTGGGGACAGTTAATTTGCAACTCTTGGCTGCGTGACCGTACTGGTGGCAGTTGTAACATCTAGTTACCAGAGTGAAGTCTCTTACCGGGCAGGACGTCCAATTTATAAATAGTCTATCCTGTGTGATGAGGGCCTTACGAACTACAGCTGGAACTTCTATAATAAAGTTGCAATTCTCCGCATCTTTCCTGCCAGACTTGTGACTCAGTTTTATCGAGGACAAAAATATATCTTGGGACATAGTCGGCAGTTTTTCAGACAAGTTCTGTTCAAAAATACATTTAAAAACCTAATTTTCAGCCATTGAAGTGGGCACTCCTATGACTATAATGCGTGGTTTGCGTTTTTGAGGATCGAGGTAAGGCCTGACGAAGCGAGTTGGACTGTTTGCCTTAGCTTATCGAGGTCATCTTTGGTCTCAGTGCTGATTATCAGGCCCCCTTTTCCTATTTTGCGCACGCCTCGAACTTAAAGTTTCATTTCTCCGGGACTTATAATTTTCTGGACCATGTCTTTGGTTTCATCACTCGTCTTCGAGTTATCACATGGATAAATCGCCACCGAGCTAAGATTATTGGGGCGAATAAAGCTGTTGGACCTCTTCTTCACCATATCGGCAAAAGATGCAGAAGCCGCACCCTGTTTCGAACAGGACTCTTGAATTGTCCGGTTCATCTCGGTAAGGCAGTCAGACAGGTCTCAAGCTTCGGCCATTGTTTTTAGAGTGGCATGGTTCTGTATGGCTTTCTGCTTAAGCGACTGGTATTGAACAGCCATTTGCGAAGCTCCATGGCCAATTTTGCGGCAGAGACTGTTAATTTTTAACTTCTGCTCAGAGTTTAGTTTTCCTTCAAAAGTAATAGCACATACCTCATTGAGGCACTGCTCAATAGATCCCATCCAGGACTGGATCTCCGGAGTGGACACTACTTCGATACCCTCATCTTGGTCCTTTCATGTATGTCGCGGCGGTGTCGGTGCCGGGGCCGGTACCGGGATCGGGGTTGGTGTCGGTGGAGGGCTGCGACGTATCATCGCGCTCCGATTAAAGAGGCTGTCTTCCATAAACCAGAAAAGATTAAAAATAATCCAGTCAGTTCATTGTATTAACTTATCACTTAAAATGTTTTCTGTATAACACGCTAATACACTAAAACTAGGTCACTATTTATGCGAACGTTAATTTATTTAATTATTAAAATGCATCGATGTGCACGTCTGTTTGCTTTGACTGCTGATACCAATATGTATATCAGACCGTAGTCAATAAATTCCATTATCATTTATTCCCGCTCTTTTATTAGGTTATGAGTTTTAGTGATTTTAATATGAGGTCAAACTTACTTACAGAATGTTGAATTTATATTCCTTAGTTGTATATGATCAGGGATTTTAAAGAAAAAATACGAATTCAAGTTAACTGAAAATATTTTATTCATTGCTTTCCACATCATCATAGGTGATTAATATATTATCGAGATGCTGGGTGGAAGTTACAAAATTGTCTTACCTAGCCCACTCTAAGTACCGTATTATAGATAAAATATGTGCACAGCAGCCTACTGTTCTCTTGCCCAGATTGCAATTGCAATAGTGTTTCAGTATTGCGTCCCTACCGTTAAGAGAGCCGTCGACCAAAATATAAACAAAATATATTTTACTGCCTATATGGCGAATTACGTAGGCTACTGCCGGAGGACTAAAAAAAACCTAATTTAATTTAAACTAATTTATTTAATTAAAGAAATTATAATGATTTATAATATATGTAAATCAAATTGACTCGATCGATGGTGGATACGAAGTGAGCGGGCCTGGTGTTCCATGTCAGCCGTTTTTCCTCATGGTAACGGGGTCGACAATGACGCAAGCAGCATGCCTCGTGCCTTGGTGTCAGCGCTTTACCTAATAGTGTCATGTGCAACACTCGTAACTTCGTGTCAGCGCTTCCCTTAATAGTGATGCGCGTAACAAGCGCGATTGAATTTTGCCTCTTAGCAGCCAAACACTATTTTCAGTCGACAGCTCTCTCAGTAAACTGCTGTCAACCTCTCTGCATACTTCAATCGTGTAAGATCCATCTTTGATAAGAGGGCGAAAGGCATTAATCAAGGCAGCAGCAACAGAAAAATCTTTCATTAAATTGCGAGATGCGGCATTAAAATATTCTTGACGAAAAAGCTAATAGTCTCGTTTAAACCGTTCATTAATTACTTCTATGATCTAACGAAATATTGTCACTGCCCTGAAACAATTAGCCTGTTTAATGTAGATAGTTGTGATTCACCCTCTTGAACTGTAGCCGGTGTATAAGCACGATACCTACAATCGTTTAGTAATGACAGAGAGTCTCTGAAAGCCCCTATCCAGTATAAAAACATAATTTGGAGCAAAAAATCTTCTTAAGGGTTGATTTTCATCACGTAATTCTTTTACCGTTATTTCAGCATCTGATGTTGTTGCTGGATAACCAAGGTTGCCAAGCATTTCGATAATATAACCGGCTATTATAAACATTTTTACAAGGTTTCGATACTTGTGTAAGAAATAAGTGTTTTTTTATACAATTGGTACTCTTTTGAACATACATAGTACCATCGGCCATCACAATTGCTCTGGTTCTATGATTGTCCCCATAAATCCCATTGGGTATTGTAAGGTTTCTCTGTGCAATCTGTTCCCTGTTTGTATGATTTAAACCTAAGTGCAGAGGTCCTGTACTAACAAATCTCTAGCCCGTGATATTAAAGAGGATGTTGTTCTTGTTGGTAATTGAATTAAGGTAGAGATTCTTTCAAATGAGTCCCCTGTTCTTAATTAAATACGCTGCTAACGCAAGCGATCTATTACCCATTTGTGAGTGCCGAGGTACTTCATTAAGAATTTCAGCAAATTGCTGTTTATTTCGACCAAACCAATGGTGAACTAAAAGGTCTGGCATATTCTCAATATTATTAAAATGTATATACAGGACTTGTATTTAATTTCATCAAGTCCTGAATTTGCAAAGCAGTGAACATGTGGTTGCTATTGTGTGGGGGGTTATTCAAAAAATCCCATGAACCTTGACTTACATGTCTAGAAGAGACACGGTTATTGTTAGGGACATAAAAAATGAAGTCTTTAGTAGACATTATCTTAAAAATAATTGTATGGTAAGACGTTCAGTGCGATAGCACCC
The DNA here is from genome assembly GCA_932294355.1 of Aporophyla lueneburgensis. Taxonomy (NCBI): domain Eukaryota; kingdom Metazoa; phylum Arthropoda; class Insecta; order Lepidoptera; family Noctuidae; genus Aporophyla; species Aporophyla lueneburgensis. The sequence goes on from OW028735.1 coordinate 24,572,017, forward strand.
CGAGACAAAGCAACAATTTTGTGACTCTGCAGCTCTTGCATATAGGGGCATCATTATGTGATCTCGAACATTTGGTGGTACCTCAATAGAAGGCTCAGGAACAGGATCGTCGCTGGACTCTCTTGATGTTCTGACTAAACGTGGAGCTCAATCAGCACGTTGCCAGCATGGATGACAAATAGAGCTTTTAGCATGTACCTATAAGAAAAAAAGACAATCCTAACCAGTGGCGAATTTACAAATTTGCCGCTAATAGGCTATTCAATTTTTGCCGCCCCTACTGACTTTTGAAATTCAATACGTTAGTTTAGTTCACAATCATATTAATTACATTTATTCAGAGATTGCAACTTTATGATTTGTGTTACATCGTCCTCATTACATCGGCTTTTTCCCCGTTATTAGTTTGATTGTGAACTAGGTGATATTTCTGTCAGTTACTAGATTATTTTTGCAACCCGCTATGTAGTGACGGGTATACTGTTGACCTGAAAACAGCAGCATGTACTAATCATAAGGTGGGGAAAGGCATGCCTTAAAAATACCTACACCATATGAACACAGCTTACACAAAATAATGTGTAGTCGGTAAACGTTGTTTTTGTTAAATATATTTTATTGCACTTACAGTTTAAAATAATAATTTCTATTAAATAACATGTTAACAATCCGGTAAATGGTGACAATGACATCAAATAAGTTTTACATTATCTTTTTGCGAGATTTTAAATTCGCAAAATCATTAATTATAACGTCGTATGAAATCTTGTTCATTAGTTCTGACTCTATGCACAAAAGAGATAAAGCGTTAAGCTTTTCTTAAAGTAGATCGTAGATAGTTTTTACCCGTTTCAAGCAAGAAAAGCTTCTCTCACCTGAACAATTTATCACTGGTGTACATAGAGCCGTGCGATGTGCTATATACAAGTTTGGATTAATGTGCTCCAAATTCTGTTTTCGCAGGAACAAAGATAGACTTCTTAATGATCCAGAATCTGGTTTTATCAAAATTCTTTGAGAAGAAAGGTGACAGACGACAGTTGTTATTGGGCCACAGAGTTCAAATCCGTTTAATTTTTTAGATTGTTTTTTTTTTAGAATTACCTTTTAATGCGTTTAACCCTTATTTTGACGGAGAAGGTGATAGTAAAATAATTAAAATTTTATTCTTGTATATTGACGGTATCCGAGATAAAGAAGAACCAGTGCCAAAATCACACAAATGGCTCCTAGTAGACACGTACTAAAACTCGCATGATACTTTAGCTGATCCAGTGCTGACTGATTATTTCCTCCGCTAGCCGTTTGCGCTATAATTACTTGCTCCTCTTTTGACTGTTGTTTCCCCATTTTGTCGTAAATTTTCCGTCGGGTGTAAACTCTTTAAGGAGCTCTCGTAAGATGCACTTAGGAAATGTAACAAAATGTTTAAAATACATTGTGCCTAACTGAAGTTACCAATCCACCACTGTTTATATTACGCGTCTTTATTTGGTGATCGGAATGCGCGAACCCGATCACTTACTGGCAGGGTCGCCATGTAAGGATGGGACAGAGGAACGAAATAAAAGATGTTTCTTGAATGAGACTCTGATATATTCTGACCATTCCATGCTTAACGTTTTACATTATATATGATATGTATTCCTATACTACAAAATAACTTTGTTTCCTTGGTCTTTCTGAACACCCAAAAATCATTTAAAAAAATCTACCTCCACCCTTGTGGATAAATTCGATGTCCGCCACACCGGACATTATCGAACATAAGTAAAAAAAGTGTTAAAATGACTTGTCCGTCCTAGCGGGCTTTGCCGAATTTGTGAAAGAAATTTCATAGTATAAATTAAAGAATTTGAATACTAAAAAGATCTTTATTTTTATAAAAGTACAAAGAAACTATAAAAGACTGCATTATTTTGTATGGAAACTCAAAAAACAGTTACGAGGACTTTTGCCCGTCACAAAACAAAGTCGTGTATCACATTTTAGACAGTAAACCGTAGTTTTTTTATTGCAGTACATACAACGACCTTCTTCCTTCACTGACGGAAAGTGTGAAACTCCATCGTAGCGTGAACTGTCTACCGGTCTCGGTTTACACATGTGCCTGATCGTGCATTCATCTGTTTTCTGATAGGTAACAATTTTGTTAGTGCTGATCAAACTTAGGTACACTTCGTAACGGAAATCTTTCAGCCACATGCATTTAGTGGCAGGGTTTGCATGTTTTCGATACAGGATCCACGCATTGTTGACGCAAATATCAATAATTTGTGCAAATATTGTCATATACCAGCGCTTGCTCCTGAACGGAGTTCTGTACAAGGCGATTAACATGTCAGCTAAATCTACACCGCCCATATTCTTGTTATACTCCTTCACTATATTGGGATAATCAACATCGACTTTCCTCTTGGCGTTCTTACAGTATCTCTTGATCCTATGAACTGGTTCAGCGTCAATATAAGAACTGATTAAAGTTGCAACTTTGTTGTCATGCCATCTCACAACCGACAACTTGTTTTTGTGGCAGACGGTTTGACTGAAAGATCCCCTTTGTTTCTTTTTCAGTGCCTTTTCGCTAATCAATTTGTCTTCGGCTCCTCTAAGAAGATTGCTTCTAATGGTACCTACAGAAAAAATACCATAATTTTCACGTAACAGGTAGGCAAGTTCAGGCGATGTAAAGAAATTATCGAAACAAACCGTTGCTGGTTTCTTTTTGATGGTCTGGCAGAGTCCAAGCACAACGTGGCTGCCAAATCCTAACGTTTGCTCTTAATCGGCGAACTTGTGATACCTAAATGTATCATCACCCCCGTATGGTAGAAAATCGTATATCATACCTGAAGTTCCAGCCCGAACGTAAATCTTGAAGCCCCATTTGATCGGCTTGTCTTTCATGTACTGTCGTCTTTTGCCTGCTTTACGTCCTTTGTACGGCACCATTATTTCATCGATACTGAAGGTACGTTCACCTGTTACACTCTCCTGAGCCAGACAATTTTGTCGTATTCCCTCAAGCAAAGGACGAACTTTATAATACCGGTCAGAGCTTTCAAAGTTATTGTCCGCAAAATGTAAATTTTGGCGGATGGCTTCGTACCTCTTGAGCGGCATAACATTGGCAGGCAATTTTATCGTACCGGTATTTTTTGCTCCAGTAATCTAAATACGATGGTAGGCACACAATGCCCATTAAAATTAGGATAGCAATAAAGTCGCGAAGCTCGTCTCCTGTCAAATTTATAGAGCGACCAGTTTTATGCACAGAATATGCATTCGTTTCTTGCACAACATTAGCAATCACATCTGCGGAAAAAAAATGACAAAAAAAAAATGTCAAAAAGTAATCTAAAGGTGAACGAACTACGGGAGGATCTTCGTCTGCTGGAGTATCTTCTATTTGGGCTCTATGTAAAAAGGTACGGTGTGTCCATTTGTACGAGAGGGAAAACTTTTGGTGTTTCTTTGGTCTCTTATTGTCACAACTGATGGTCCCCTGAGTCTTCTTTTTCTATTTACAGGTGTTGGCAACGAGGGTAAAGACGATATGGAAGGTAAGTTCGCAAAATTGGGTTCCTGCGACTGGTTCGGGAAAACTTGTTGCACAATTGGAGTCAAAGGTGTCGGGAAGTCGTTGTCGACTTCAAAACTTCTTTCAGGATTCTCATCAGAGCTATCTACGATATTCAAGCGCTCTAGCGAAGATGCAATTGATGGTGCAGGTGAACCGGCGGCAGAAGGCGGATTAGAGAATGGATGAGGATCATTTTCGACGCCGGAGCTATCGCCTGTTTCAGATGGTGCGCGTTCTTTGGGAATAAGTGCCAATATCTTTTTCGTGCGTTCATGCAGACAAGTCTGAAGCAAAAGAAAAGCAAAACTAAGCAAAACACCACCACCATATTTTTTTTTATTAAGGTCAAAATAGTAAATCCAAAAAAGTAATGGGGTAAGTCACAGCGCACACACTGTGCAACATTACAGAGTCAATGTTGTAAAGGTGACTGCCGTTGCACAGTGATTATCCAGTACTTACATTGGGAAGTAGGTATCTGGAGATAGTTATAGCAAGTACTTAGCTTTTAGTATGTTAGGTTTACGTAAAGGTTAGGTATAAAAGTTGTATACAAGAAGTTGGTAGGTAGGTACTCAGAATAAATGTAAGGTTTTGACAGGACAGATAAACCTTTTAACTTTCGTCCATATTTCGACAGAGCCCGCTGTGACGGACAAGGTATACAACACATGAAACACAGATGTATCGACGAGGTTATTTATTGTGATTGCACATAAGCAAAAGTTATGGAATCGTATTACTTGAACGTGACTAGAACCAATTCAAAAAACACAGACAGAAAAACTACGCAACATAAGCAAAAATATATTTTTTAAAGTGAATTACCTGGAATGTTTTCTTAGTGCGCGGTTTCGCCGACATTTTTTCGCCAACTGTCAAAGGACAATGCCAGAAACTCTATAGAGCTTTGACCCATAAAATAAAAGTTTGTTTACAAGCATGAAAAATGCAGCATTCTATTGCTGCTTCATTAGAGATATCTAAATTATGTCTAAATGCCTTTAGAACTTGCTGTGTCTGTTTAAATCTACAATGCTTATTATTTAGGATTTTTCACTACGGTAAAGTCCGAGCAATAAATACCGTAGTATTTACATACCTGTTACAACAATTTCCATGTTGCAACAACATATCGTAGCATCAACGTACAAATGACCATTTATGCACCTCGACATCGGTACCCAACTCGAGCATTGTTCAAAATGGAAGCAATAATCAGAATCCGTGGCAAATAGTAAAAAGTCGGCAAATAGGCGAGTTCGAGTCCGTGTACAAGAGCGAAAGTCGGCGGGATAATGTAAAAGTAATAATATTGATCACGTTGAGATTAGGGAGCGTAAAATACAAACAGCAATGCAACGGCAAACAGAACAGAGCTAATGTCAAAAAGTCAAAGAATGACTTTTTGTAGTGGTGGGCGTTACGACAACGAACCGTTTCCGAAGATCGTTTTATGTTTTGCAACGATGAAACCGTTTTTACGTCCTGGGTCCAAACAGTCTTCGTTGCACAAACCAGTCTTCGAATTACTAGATGCGATTATTTATTTTACAGCTAAGAAAATACGGTCGAGAACGCATTGATTTTATTGATTGAATGGCTCTTCAAACCAGTTGCGACGACAATCGTTTTCTGCAACCGTTTTCGGAAAACGGTTGCGTTTCGTCCATCAAAAATTCGACAACGACCCACCACTAACTTTTTGACATTACGATTAGCTCGTCAATGACGTTTCATTACACCTTAACCTACTAGTGCTCTAATGCGAAACATTATTAGAATATATTCATAATAATATTATATAGGTATTCACAAAGACTATTTTCATTAACTGTGTGTAATTTAACCAAATACATATTAAAATCCGTATATAGTAAATTAATAGATATTATTTTTTTAATTAAGTAACTGTTTTTGTTCCGCGTGTGTGCGTACTAAGTAATGCAGATGGTCGCGATTAAAACAGGAAATACGTCTTAGGTTTTTAAATTCCTTTTTATCGCTAACTTATTATCCGCAACTGTAACAGAATAATAGTTAAGCAACAAAGAGTTATAATTTCTTGTGATATTTTTGATTAAGTTAAATTTCCGGTACGGTGGTGAAGGGTGGGGCAGGATCTGGCATTGTCATTTGGGGTTGTCACACGCAAACTTTATTTTTCCACTAAAACTTAACTAATCTCCCAATAGTTTAATAGTTTTTTTTATTGTAAAAATAGATACAGACAGGGAGGTAGATTTTTTTATAGTACTTGTCCGGTGGCTCGGACAAATTCGAATTAAGGGTTAAAGCTCAAGTAAAATCCAACCTTTGTCTAAAGGCATACTATTCCATCAACGACTATTAAAATGACAAAACTAGTTGGTCGCTGTGATTAACTCAAGACAATGTTTGTGTTCTTTCTCCAGTACTAGCGTACCTAGTGATAGGTTATATAGCTGTAATATAATTGTTATTATATTTTTTTTTACTGTGTTTGTCATTTTTTTTTGTGTATTTATTGGTTTTGACATGTTCTATGCATTGACATATTATAATGATTAGTATTCGACAAGTTGTCATTCAATTCTTGCCTGAGCAACCGGCAGCAAGTTCGTCATGCTCCCTTAGATGTCAATGCTTGCGGTAGCGTCAGGGGTCGGGTTACCCCCTTCCCTCAAATAAGGCGAGGGAGGTAATGGCTGATCTTTGCGTTATGCTCGTGAACGGGTGCTGCTTGTGGTGACTGGTCGTCTTCCTGACCTTGATGTTGGTATTGTTGTTAATTACCTACCTGTTTATTTGTTTTTACGCCGATGGTTCTAGTTTATCATTTTGTGACCTCGAGTTGTAACTCGGGTCGTAACAGCTATGTGAACGTGATTCAGCATTGCATATGTAAGCTGTCACGCCCTTTATGCCAAGAGGCTTTTATTTTGGTACCTTTATTTACATTATAAAAATATTTTTTGCTTTTGCTTGAGTATGGATTTCATTTTATTTCTTGGAATATTGGGTTGGCTAGCTCACATATGGCCAATCATTTAATTTAATGTTTTGTGTCTCTTAATGTTACCTCCTTACAATTGTATACAATCAAGTTCTTCTAACTTAACAGACAGCTGTGCTGCTGGGGAGTTTGTTCCGCCACTTCTTCTTCCCAGCTAACCACTCAACTGTCCATGGTTACAAAAGTAACCAAATAAAATCTTGTGGAAACGTCCATGGTTACTGTTGTAACCAAGGGCGTTTTATGCGTCATTCGTCACTTGAAACGTGTTTATCGCTACAGTCCTTTGATAGTCGTACATTAGAGAAATACTAGATGTCGCTATATGAGATTTGTCATCCAGGAGAGTGAATTTCGTCTGTGGACCGGCAACATAAAATTTAGAAAAAAAAAAGAAAATGACAATTCATCCTTGTTGTCTAGCGAACTATGTTTGTGTGTGGATCTCCAACTAAAATGTGGTAAGTTTTCTGTTTTTATACCACATTTATATTGTTATTGTACATCAAATTAAACGTGAAGATGTTTCCTTTGCGAAATATGCATTACTACGCCAATTTCGAAACGTTTACATGGAATAATATAGCTGGAAAAGTTTTATGATGACCGCGCGGACAATGTTCGTTGGTTGTAGTTGATCGATTTTGCGAATTGGTTGTTTTTGTTAAATAAATGCTTTAATATAAGAGAATACTTTACTATTAGCACTATAACAGCTATTTACAAACGAAATATATTGAGATGGGGTCTACAAATTATTCAAACGCAACTCGTAATTCATGATTTTAGTGTTGGATCGGGGACCTTCTGAGAAGTACTTGTTTTTTCTTGATAGAAAACTAAATACTTATATTTAGATATTGGTGTCATTTTGAAGGGTATATTATGTACTATTATAATAAAAATAATTTTGCCTAGTAACTATTACACTTTTCTTGTAAAACACGAAATAAAAAATAAATACGATATTTTTTTGAAATCCCCGACTTTATTTTCTAATTAGAATTCAATATCTTATTAGCTTTTTGTTTGATTAATTTAGTTTATTCCAATTAGAATTTAATATCTTATTAGCTTTCCGTGAGTATTTATTATTAGAATATAGCTATAGTAGTTTTTCAGTCGTAATCGTTTTTGTGCAAATAATTTCGCAATGTCGTAAAAAAGAAAGTGAAATTTGATGCCCGGACAGTTGGGGAGATAATCGCCGCGCGGGTTGGACAGTTGAATGGCTAAAGCATTAGGAAGTGTCGAAGGGCGGGCGTTTTGGGGGGACTGTCTTTTGTAACTTTGACGTTCAAAAAGTGCTGACTCTCAGCCTAGTTTGAATAAATTACTTTTTTTGATTCATTTTGATTTTGATTGTATCAGTGCATGTGGTCGAAGTTCCTGGTCTTACAACACTGCTTTTACTACCACTTGTAAGAAAACTGTCCATTTTTATCATTTTACGGATAATCTGTTCTTGTTCTTCTTTTTTCATTTCGGCTTTTTTTTTATACTCAGCTCCACTAAGTCGCTTTCTTCCATCACTCATTTTAACGATTTTTTATGCAAGAGTTCTTGAAAAAAAAGCCGAAATGAAAAAAGAAGAACAAGAACAGATTATCCGTAAAACGATAAAAATAGACAGTTGAAACAAAACAAAAACGTTACATTGGGAGTTTTATTTCTCGTACATAAGTACCAGTCCCTTTGTTCAGACTTGAATACTTACCTAAATTAGCAAAAGAAATCGACGGTTAAGTACCAAACAATGCTACAAAACAAAACGTTAACTTTCATCATCATCATATCAGCCGAAAGACGTCCACTGCTGGACATAGGTCTCCCCCAAAGCCCTCCACACAGATCGGTCCTGCGCCATCGTCATCCATCGACTTCGTGCAATGTGACCTGCAGAGATGTGACATTTTAAAAATAATAGTATTTGAAATGCAAAATAGAAAATACAAAATACCTATTTCCATTTTGTATTTAAATACTCTTTTTAGAAAAGCATTTTATATTTTATTTGAAATACCTTTTAGGACATATTTTGTATTTGCAAAATGCAAAATACTTTTTGCTAAGTTCTGTAAACATCAAAGAATTAATAATTAATGTGATGAGAAATGGTATTTTTTTTCTCACTATGGCAACACTGAATTGAACTGATTTCTGGTTTCTTGGCTGTATGGGCTCAGCTCCCTTTGCCTGTCCTAAAGAGGGACGAAAAGAACCAAAAAAAAAAAAAGATTTCTGGTTTCACTTTATAAAAAGATGGCTACCAAGTAATTTTATTTAGTAGGTTAGTTCATCGGTTAACCGAATTTATGATCAACGTGCAAACAACCTTGAAACAGTTCATTAATTATTTGGTTCATTTTTTTGGTTTCTTTATTATTTTATGGGAAAGCAAGATAACTTGATTAAAATTGTAAAAAGAGATCAATCGTTCGTTCGGTTCAACGCATTTGGCTACCTAATTAAGCTTGAAAACATGTAAGTACACAAAATGAATAATGTAAATATCTCATACGGTTATGTTATTTTTAACTAGCTACCCGCTACCCACCAAATCCAATTTATAAACAACTAGCTTTTGCCAGCGGCTTCGCCCGCGTGGTGTTTGGAAATTATCCCGCGGGAACATACTACCGGGATAAAAAGTAGCCTATGTCCTTTCTCAGGCTCTAAAATATAGTGTACCAAATTTCATTTAAATCGGTTCAGTAGTTTTAGCAGGAAAGCGAGACAGACAGACAGAGTTACCTTTGCATTTATAATATTAATATTAGTGTGGATCCACATGGGATAACCTATGTTTTCATATCAAAACAAACAACGATTGTTAAATACTTTAATTAATACATTGATTTATGTATACCTGCAAAATGCTTTTTTTATATATGTTATTTTTTTGCTTAATCCCCATATTTTCTTTTTTGTTTCAGGGATGATAATAATTCTATACCATTGATATTGAAGCATTGTTTTAGAGATATAAAAAAGGATGCTGGAAGTGAGAGTAATAATATATCGGCTGTTTGCAAGAAATGCTCTAAAACATTAAAAGGAAGTCTAATTTCAACTACAAATTTTTTAAATCATATAAAAGTGAGTAACATGTTAATTTTATTTCCTAATCAAACTTGATATTTTTTAATTTGTTACAATTACATAGAGAATGGGTGTATATAAATAAACAAACTGCAATAGCTGGTTCTGTTTGTGTATGTGTGAATGTATAATGATATTACTTTTTTTTTTAGAGAAAAGGTCATGGTGATCTATTGACAGAGTATGAAAATTTTAAATCCCAAACCAAAACTTCCAAAAAGAAAAAATGTGGCACACACACTGATGAAAATAGTGCAAGTACTTCAAAAAAACTGATACAAAGCAGTCTTCCAACTACTTTGCCAGTGTCAATTAATTTAGACAAGTTGGTTATAGATTTTATAATTGATACAATGTCACCAATATCTATTGTCGAAAATAAATCATTTAGGACTCTAATTGAAGGTGCTCAAAAACTACAAAACCCACCAAAATTTATGTGCCGTCGCACATGTAACAAGAGAATTGCTGATATGTGCGCAGAATATAAGGAAAATCTAAAAATAAAATTAAAAACTGTTGATTATGTGTGTACAACAGCAGATGTTTGGTCATCATCAAGGAGAAGTTACTTAGATATGACTGTTCATTGGATTGATCCTCACACATTTGAAAGAAATAGTTTTACTCTTGCTTGTAGAAGATTTAAAGGAACTCATACCTTTGACAAAGTGGCAGAACTGATCATTGACATACACACAGAGTATCATTTGAGGGTATCAAAAATAACAAAAACTGTAACTGATAATGGCTCAAATATGTTAAAAGCATTTAAAATCTATGGAAAATCTGAATTGGGAGTGGACGCCACTGATGGAATTTTTTCTTCATCATCTGATATAGAAAACATTTCAGTACATCAAAATGATGATGACCGTGATTATAATGATGAACATGACGACGATGATGATGAGACATTCCTTTTAAAGGAATTTCCTGACTCTCAGAAACCTGAAGAAATATATCACCTGCCTAACCATGAAAGATGTACCACTCACACATTGCATTTAATTACCTCTCGTGACATTACTGAGGCAAGATCTCAAAATATTTCATATAAAAAGCTGCATGATGCAGCTATAGCTAAATGCCAAGCAATTTGGAATTTGTGTTCCAGGTCCCCCAAAGCGTCTGAAATATATTTTGAAACTACCGGGAAATCTCCAACAAGTCCATGTCCAACAAGATGGAATTCATATTATAACTGTATTATGGATCTTTTGAAAGTTCAGGAAACTTTAAATGAAACCTTAAAAAAACTAGGATTGTCGGTTTTTAAAGAAATCGAATTGCAGTTTCTAATTGAATATACCAACTGTACAAAACCCATAGCAGAAGGTATCAAAAGCTTAGAGGGAGATAAAGAAACATTTTATGGATGCCTGCTACCTGAGTTAATGAGAATACAAAAAATCTTGAATTCATTACAAATGGACAACCCCATATACTGTGGAGTTCTGATAGAGACAATAAAAAAAAGCTTAGAAAAGAGGTTTGGAAAATTTCATGATTTGAAGGATCCTAAAGCTAAAGATGCAATTTTGGCATCGGTGTCATATCCTTTTTTTAAATTAAAATGGGTGCCAAAAGGAAATAGAGAACATATAAAGGAATTGTTCCTTGCAGAAGTGAGAAAACTTAAAAATGATCATAAAGATGTAAATAATACACCTCAATCATCACACAAGAAAGAAAAAAATGAATCCTACTACATGTTCTATGACGATTATGATGATTCGGATTCCTCACTAGCTAGTGATAGTGCAAATGCAAACACCACTATTGACCTGGAATCATTGCAATATTTGAAGGATAGTGATGTTAGCCTGCAATCATTAAATAAATACCCTACAGTAAAGATGGTATTCTTGAAATATAATACCTGCTTGCCTAGCTCTGCGCCGGTAGAAAGGCTTTTTTCTTATGGTGGCATGATTATGAGACCACACAGGAGAAAGATGAGCGACAGTGTATTTGAGCAAATTATTTTATTAAAATATGTTAAGCAAATTTAATTAAAGTAAGTTATAAAAGTAAACGAGGTGGGTAAAGTTTAGAACATTTTTCCCCTATCATAGTCATGAAAATTCCAAGTATTTATTGACGTCATGTAATTGTGTTTATGTGAAGTTTAGGTATCGACCTTTACATCTATTCTAAAATAGTACCTAAGAAAAAAATAGCAAGTGATAAAAAAAAAACATCAAAATTGGCAAATTCGTTGAAGTTTTGTTATTTTAAGCCCTTTTTTAACTTTCATTACAAAATAAACTGTTAAGCACTTTATGCACCAAAATATTTTAAAATATAAGCGAAAAATGTTCTAAACTTTACCCACCTCCTTTACCAGCCTGTTAGCTGGCTGAAATAAACTTTTTTAATAAAATAAAGATACTTTAAAACTAAAAGTATTTTATTTTAATAAAGCATTTTGTAAATACGTATTTTGTATTTAGTATTTTAAATATAAAATGAAAAACTATTTTGTATTTTGTATTTGAAATAACAAAATACAAAAAGTATTTGCATTTTGCATTTGAATACATTTTATAACCTATTTTGCACATCTCTGGTGACCTCCCCATTGCCACTTGAGCTTGGCAATTCTACGGGCAACTTTACAGAAGAGTAAAAGAACCCATTATTTGATATAGAAAAACGATGTGTTACATGTAACGAATGCTATTTTGGTACACTTACATTGTTTATCTATCTCAAATAATAAGTTAATAAAAATTTTTTTTTGCTCTTCTGTAGAGTTGACGTTTTGTAGATAGCAGTGTTTAGTATTTAACCGTCGATATTTAAGTATAATAAAACAAAAAAAAATGAATTTCTACGCTAACCTTCCGAAACAGCATCAAGTTGAATTACTAATTCGTTACGGATGATTTATTGTAAAACATTAAAATTACTTATTATGTATTGTATGTATGCACCAGGGATGCGATGTTATGAAATTATTCATATAATCCACTAAACACTCTAAACAATATAAAAAATATAGCACACAACCAGAAAAATCTGCCCTCGAAATACGAATATTAATACGTACTTATTAGAAATTGCAGGACGCATTACCGACCGACTGAGGCGACCGAAGTGACTTTTCATTTGTTTTGTTTGCCGCTCCGCTCTATACTTATCTCTCTCGCCCCTACATCGGTACCCGCGCGCGGCAACCCGATCGCGACACGAAGCGGACGCGTTTGTGGCTCGTGCTGTCAATTCGTCCAGACACTTAGCGAACGGTCATGTCACTCGTTCCCTTCCCGCGCCGCAACCCAAAAACTACTACGCAAATACATACGTACCTAGTAGAAAATAAATATTTAAATGTTGAAACATATTACACGTTAAATATGATTTTATAATTAGGGTAAAAGTTACTAAAGTTGAAACAATCATACCATACTCTTGGGCTCTCTCTGAAACCATAGACTGCTTTTTGCAATTTGTAAACTTTATTATCTCCAGTTTCATAACCTTTCGGTTGATTTATAAATACTTCTGACTTTACATGACCATTTAAAAATGCTGTCTCAACATCCATTTGTTCTATAAATAAATTATTTTTACAACTGTGTGCTAACAAAATTTTCAATGTTTGCATTTTTCCTACTGGTGAATAAACCATTTTCGAGATAATCCTTTTGCGGGAATACTCGTACAACTAAATCTAGCTTTACAAATATTATTACTTTTAAAAACCCATTTCTTATCAATAACCTTTTTATCTTTTGGCCGTTCAACAATTTGCCATGTGTTATTTTTGTTTAAGTTATTTATTTCTGAGTCCATCGCTACCTGCCATTGCTTATAATCTTGGGAGCTCATCGCCTCCTCAAATGTATTTGGTATAATATAGTATTTACATCAATGTAATTTATATAAATAAAATGTGATACTGGATTACCATATCTGGAAACTGGACTTATCCTCTTTTTGACCTTTCTTCTGTTACAAGCTTTTCCCTACTGTTACTTAAATTATCATCATTAACAAGATCTTCCACAGTATTATTCGAACTAGTTTCATTTGCATCGAAATAGTCTTCATCAATGTCAGTTTTAAATGAATCATATTTTATATTTGAAGTTCTAATTTCGAAGTATCTATCCTTTTCATCATCAACTTTTCTAAACAAATTAGTTGAGTATTTTCTTAGACTACCTGGATATGTCTAGCATCAATTATTATATTATTTAATAAAACTCTAAAACCATTTTAATTATAACCTACTAGCACTCCTAGTTGGGCTTAATCGTCCCATTTACTTTTTCTTAAAACTTCTGGAACCCTGACATAAACTCTACTTCCAAAAATCTTTAAATGCTCAATGTTTGGTTTGCTCATTTTAACTGTACCGACTTTGGTTGCTTTTAAATTTTACCATCTGGCAGCTGCACATCAATGCGAATTTACAAATCTACATAATTGTAAAAACAAGTATAATTCATTATAATATGATCTGTACATCCACTATCTAATAACCAATTAATTTCACTATTATCATCATATTCTTGTTCGCTACACCCTGTTACCTGATTTACTTCTGGATTGCATACCTGAGCTGTCCATGACTTTGCTGCAGAGCTATCTTGCCGAGTGCTTGTTGACACACCTCTGGGATGACTTTCACTTCTGCCTCAGCCACGACCTCGATGAAATGTACCTCTGTAACCTTTTTGTAGTCCTTGCTCGCGTTGACTGGTTGGATATCTTCCTTGGTAGTTTTTCGGACCGTGCCAACAGTCCTTTTTGAGATGGTCGGTCTTTCCACATGTCGCGGCAGCGGAGTTTCACCCCGGCGTTTGGCTTCCTCGCGCCACTCCCACATGTGCGCGAGGATATTATGGACATCATATTATGTAACACCTATGTAACAACAATATTCTAACAAATACATTTATTATCTTATCTATATTCTAGCAGTTACTAACCTTAATTTCCAGCTTGAATAATTTACTGCATCAAAAATGGGCATCATGATGTCTTCTATCTTTGCTTGTTTAGCTATTCTGGTAATAACGAGGCGCGAACTACTGTCCACGTGGCCTTTTTCTTCATCTTACTTATTTAACCAGCCAACCACGCTTGTTACCATGTTGGAATGGTGGATATTAATTAATTAGGCCAGTAGTCATATTAAGTAAGTTTATTACTTTTAAAATAAGTTTTACATCTTGAAACGTGTTACGGAAAAAAGCAAGCGACACCATGACAGACAATTTTTTTTTTTAGCTTAGAAAGGGGCGGTAATGTTGCCATATTATAAATCAAGATTTTTACATTTACCACAGATTACAACATATTTAATAACATCAAAATGAAGGTACAACTACGTACAATTACACAAAGTGAATAATCTTCTATACTATATACTATATTACTATATATCTATACTAATAATATTATAAAGCTGAAGAGTTTGTATGTTTGTTTGTTTGATTGATCGCGCTAATCTCAGGAACTACTGGTCCGAATTGAAAAATTCTTTTTATGTTGGGTAGCCTATTTATCGAGGGAGGCTATAGGCTATATAACATCACGTTACAACCAAGGGGAGCGGAGCAGTAATGAAAAATGTTGCAAAAACGGGGAAAATTGCATGGGTAGGCGATTTGACGCGACGGGAAAGGTCGGGGGAAAAAGAAATTTAACGCGGACGAAGTCGCGGGCATAAGCTAGTTAGAAATAAAGACAATCAACGTTAAACGAAATTAGCTACGCACAGTACACCTGCGCTAAAAAAATATTAACAGTTCAGTATTGTTTGCCACACCTCTTAAAAACGTAAGTAAATCCATAGTATGCCTTTTTCGCATAGTTTTTTTCGGGGCGGTGTCTCTGGAATACACGAAGAGGCTTTTTCAATGGCATGGTTGGTAGCAGTTTGCTCTTTCATCATTTCCCAAATAGTTTCATATAGGCACTGTCCATTATTATTTTATAGACTATTCAACCTACGATGCCATTGTTGATGCTTCAACTTTTAGTTATTGCTGATCGAGGTTCTATGTCCGGGTTCCAAACAGAACTTCTGGTACTACTAAGTTTCTAACAGTAAGCTACTCATGAGTGATATGACCTGAACCAATATGTTGGTACTCCAATATCGTCGTTGTAGAGCGAGAAATCAGTAAGTGCAAAAAGGTAGTTTCGAGATAGTTGCGTTTTAAAGATTTTTGATTTTTCTATCGGTATATCGTCCAACACTTTACCAATAAAATTAATTTCGCAAGTTGAGTAAGCATTCTTTACACAACAGTCAAAAGACAATAGTTACTATGCAAATAAATGTTATAATGTTGATTAGGTACTTACCCTTTGAAAATATTATATTTTTTCTTATGACACCAGCACTTCACCGTTACAAAATGAATGAAGAACGAATGCTCTAGTAATGGAATGGCATCTCAATCATAGATTAGAATAATCTATAGATAGGCAACTCCGGCTTCGCTCGAGGTCGCGAAAGTGCTGCCGTGTAGTGGTTGTTTCATGAACTAAAGCTACTGCACTACTTATATAGGTATATAGGTAGTGTAGCCGTAATTAGCCCCTGCTTCTAGACATAATTATTGATATATTGCATTATTTTCATAATTTTTTTTTTCAGGGTAACACACATCTTGAAAACAATGCATGACATTTTTCCTAAACGGAAAAAAACAATATGTTTTGTTTTTAGTTTTTATTTCGAGTTTTATGAGTTACATAATAATTATGAGCTGCCACTTTCGTTTCATCACTTTCATCCCAAAACGTGGTTTTACCAGATATCAACTGATTAATATCTTTACACCAATTGCTCAAAAAGAACAAAATTAATTTTTTTACCATAAATTTCATTGATAAATTTCTATGATGGTTACATGTAATAAAATTGTAGTTGATATTTATTGATATTACTAGTTCCAAATATGCGTTTATATTTTTGCTTCGACATGTTGTCTTTAGAACTTCTGTAACAACATTTTCTGAATGAAAAAAAATGAAAATGTTTCACGACTTGGGTAAGAAAGCCAAGTTTTTGTGCTATCATACTCTTTAATCTTCATACATTTATGATAGTCTTGCATTTCTTCAGACTCGAAATCATGTCTGCAGGTTTGACAATCCTTATAAATATTTTTTTTTTTAAAGATAGATGAGCCACCCGCTACAGTATGCTACTGCTGCACATTTTTCTTTGTTTTTCGGATTTGATATTAAATTTTTCTACATCGGCCTCCCTTATGCACAAGTGCTCCTCCGCTATTTTAACGTTAACATTGCTTGTTTCTGGTTGGGGTAAGTTTTCGGTTAATATTTTTTTTAATGAATGTAATAATTCAAAATTGTCTTCCACACAATTTGCCCCAACCGATTTGTACGATGTTATATTACATATCAGTAATGATTTATAAGCGTTAATAAAAGCATGAGCACTTGGCATATTGTTGCGAAGACCATGTGCTCTTATTGCCCCAAAGACATTTTCTAAGGGGTCTTGATTAATATGGCGCAGCAGTATCGATTTCAAACCTGCAGAATGCAAATCCTTTGTTAAGGCGAGGAAAGCTTCGATACTTTTTACCCAACTCGTTAAAGACGGCACAATTGCTCTGTTACCAGTTTTTGTGATGAACGTCATGGATTTCAATATTGGTAAACTTTTACACCACAATCTGTGATCTGGAGATTGCCGAGTTACAGCACATCTATAAATTTTTCCCAAGTTAGGTTTGTGGAAATTGCCATTAACAGAATCAACCAATTTGTCGAAGAATAAGATGAGATCGCCTGTGTCCACACTTTTTTTCTGGAGTCTCCCTTCATCTGAAAAGAAAAAGTTTTTAATTACCTTTAATCGTGATTTTATGCATCGATAATGAAAGATTCACTGACGACATGGCAGACTAAATTTTAACGTCGTTACATAATGTGTTAATGAACATTAATCACTAACGCAGAGCCTACTACTGAAGCTACAAATTAATATTGTTTTTTTTTTCAGTTTAAAAATATTTTCGAAAATTCCAGCTCCCAAAACCTATGTTTAGTATTCCCAGCTATAATGCCGTCAAAGAATTGAAGTCACTGTTAGTAGAAAAAACAAACCTGCCATATATCCCATAGTCAGGCCAACAGTGTTGCTAAACACTTGTGTGCAGTGTATGACTCTCATTTTTGGTATAAGTTGTGGATAGACATGCTCAGCTGTTAACTTTCTCAGCTTAACTCCTATGTTTTTTTTTTTGTCTGGCATCTCGTAGTTAACCTGAAAGATTTTTACGACTTAAACGGATGGTAGCCCGGCGAGTTCTAAAAAGTTACCTGTTTAGGCCTCCAGCCCGGGCTTATTATACTTAAACAACTAAAGCGGAAGCGCTAAGGGTTACCCCGAGGGGGGTACGAACCTCGGCTTAGGCAATCACTGGTGGGGGGGACAGCAAGGGACTGGCTGGATCTGGGTTAAAATTATTTATGGACTAATTTAAAGCTAAAGGCTCAGCATCGCGGGCTGGCTCTTGCAAGGGTCGGGAGGGACTATTAAGTCGGGGTCGCGACAACGGCCTCGGCGGCGTGGTCGGTACGGTTTGTGTCTGTGTTGTTTGCTTACTGTACTGGTCTCTTTTCGACTCTCCTGGAGGAGAGTAGTGGGATCGTCAGCATCGGATAGAACGTGCCGCGAACGGCGGACTTTACTGATACGGGAGGGGGTGTAAGTGGCTGCCGCGACAACCAGAGGGTTGCGGTGGGAAACGGCCCTATCGAAGAAACGCTTCGAAGCGCGTTTCATGACCTGATGGATAGTAGGGAGTTTCAAGTGAAGGCCGTGCTTAGGAACAACAACGTTTCTGTGAAAGACAATACCGAAGCAAAGTGTGAGAGCTGCTTACAGGGAAAAATAAGTCGTTTGCCCTTCCATACTAGTGAAACAAAAACAACTAGGCCATGTGAACTTATACATGCTGACACATGTGGACCCATGGAGGTGCCATCTGTGGGAGGTTCCAGATACTTCGTTATTATGAAGGACGACTACTCTAATTATAGATCTGTGTATTTTGTTAAAGGGAAGGATGAAGTCAAGAATTGTATTGAAAACTTCATAAATAAAGCAGAGAATACTACAAACAATAAAATACACTGTTTTCGAAGTGACAATGGATTGGAATTCGTAAACAAGGGAGTGCACAACCTGTTTGCTGAACGTGGCATCATACATCAAACCTCGGTGCCATATACTCCCGAACAAAATGGAAAATCAGAACGGGAAAATAGAACGCTGGTCGACGCTGCGAGAACAATGTTATGTGCAAAAGGTTTACCAAAGAAGTTATGGGCAGAAGCAGTTCAAACAGTGGCATATGTATTAAACAGGACAAGTAAAAGTAATGAACCCGGAAAAACACCATTCGAGGTATGGACCAACAAGTATTTATTTAAAAATATTTGGAACCCCTGTTTTTGTCCACATCCCAAAAGAAAAAAGAAAAAAATGGGATGCTAAAGGAGAGAAAGTAATAATGGTGGGTTATGGAGAGGACGTTAAGGGTTATAGAGTATTCTTTGAAAATAAAAACTGTGTGGAAATAAAGAGAGACATACTTTTCCTGGAACAACCTAAAACTAAGACAGAGCAGTTGGTGTTATTGGAACATGACTCGGATAGACTCAAAGAGACTGATGTTGATCAAGGGTCTAAAGAACAGTTAGCACAGTCAAACGAAAGTGTAGAGCAGGTAGAATCCAGTGAGGGTGATCAGCAGTCTACGCAGTTAGAAGAAACTGTGAATATATCTACAGAGAGTGACGGAAGTGAGTATGTTCCAAGTTTCAGTGATAAGAGCTCCGATGATGAAGAAGATGAAACATCACAACGCCCGAGAAGTGCTCGGGTCAGGAAGCAAACCTTATTCTATGAGTGTCATTATGTTTCTACTGAAGATAATGAGCCCAAGACGTATCAAGAGGCCATGCAAAGGCAAGATACCAGAAAATGGCTAGAAGCCATAGAGAGAGAGCTGCAAACCCTGAATGAAAACAAAACCTGGGACTTCTGTGAAAAACCTGTAAGTGATAAGATTATAAGTAGTAAGTAGGTATTCAACATTAAAAACACAAATGGCAGTATTCAATATAAAGCTAGACTTGTGGCAAGGGGCTTTGAACAAAATGATTTGTTAGATTCATATGAAGTTTATGCTCCAGTGGCTAATTTGGCTACCTTTAGGCTGTTTGTGTCAATTGCAACCAAGTTAAACTTACCCATCCATCAGATGGATGTAACAGGAGCATTTTTATATGGGAGTATTGTTGAAGTTGTTTATTTACAATTACCTGAGGGAGTCTATAGCGGCCATAACAATATTGTTAAACTGAATAAGTCATTATATGGTTTAAGAAATCACCCAAGTACTGGAACGATAAATTTAACTCAGTGATAATGAGGCAAGGCTTTGTAAGATCCCAAAGTGATACTTGTTTATATATGAAACATACTAATAGTGGCAATACCTATGTTTTACTATATGTTGACGACCTATTGATTTTTGGTAACAATGAAAATGAAAGGAGAATGCCAAGGTTTCCTACAAGTCTCGGCCAGAACCGACAAAGATGATTAATATTTCATAAAAAAGGAAAATTATTATAGAATTTGATTGTATAACTAGTTTTCTATTAGAAGTACACCAACAAAAGTTATAGTTCTTTTAAGTTGACCACTTTATACTTATGATTTTACCAATACCATGAAATAAACAAATGATTTATTAAATTAATAACTTTTAGCACATTATCCTTGCATCATATATATATATATTTATAGTAAAAACATACATTTAACATACCTATATGATTTTAGAATACTTAGGTATTTGGAAAAAAAACACATGTTTACTTTTTACAAATGACACGCGGGAGAAGTCAAACTTTATGACAATGACAGAAGTTGTTTTACGTCAAGTGTTGCCAGCGCTATAATAATATTATTACAAATAAACTATTCTAGACGGTATCGATAATCGAATTAAATTATTTTTAGTTATTATATAACTAGAAAATGTATACTAAAAAATATAAATAAACGTTTTTTATTATTATAAGAATTACGAGGTACGACGTAAGTACTTAATTACTTACTTACGTAGTTTCATATTGATATTATTTTAATCGGTTTGCAAGTGTCCGAATCGATATTATTTTATTTTGGTATTGGCAACATTTCTAATTGAAGTTATAGCCATGAAATGTGTTGATAAATTGAATAACTATTTAAAATTACTTTTCAACGGTGTACTTCTACAGATTTTATTTATATTGTATAATTCTTACTGTTTTATAGTATGAATTATCATTATTATAGAAAGTCTGTCGGACACCACGATGATTCGAGCCGATATTTGGCATTGTCCTTTCTGACTTAAAAACATTGTTAAACTCTGAATTTAAAATGAAAGACGTGGGATTAATGTCAAACTATCTAGGCATACGAGTAGAACAGGATTTAAACAATAAAGTCACCAAGTTGAGTCAAAAACAATATTTAGAATCTTTATTACACAAATTTGAAATGTATAATTTTTTTTTTAATCTTTATTTATTTACAGGGTTTTTTCTATAAAGAATATGCCACCCCGATTATTGAATACAATAACAAAAAAAAAAACTGGCCTACCCGTAACCTTGTACCTATAATAATAATATGATAAAGAGTTCTGGCCTCATCTGACAATGGTGAGGCCAGCACACTATTATAGAAGCCTACATTAAAATTTGTGTCAAAGGCTTGACGTCTCGGGACCCCAATACGACTAAATTCCGTTAAAATGTGATGCACATCTTCTATGACTCCACAGACGGTACAGTTGGGTGAATCAACTTTGCGCATCATGAAAGCAAAGCTATTGAGAGGAACGTGGCCGGATCGGAGTCTCAAAGCCATCACAACTTCTTGCCTATTCATCCTGCCCTCGCTGAACCAAAGCATACGTGGGAGATATGGTTGAATCGTCCTGTACCAAATGCCCTTCGTTAAAGATCTTTTATCAAAATATTCTGACCACGATTGAATACATCTGTCTCTAACGAGGGGTAAAAGCTCGGTATGCCATGGAAGACAAGTATATAGTTCTCCATCAGACGCAGCTTCATTAGCCAACCGATCAGCCATCTCATTACCATCCAGTCCAATGTGAGAGGGAATCCATTGCAATACAATTGTTTTATGTTTGGTAACAAATTCAGTGATGGTTCTTAAGATACTATACGCCAGTGGAAGCCCTCTGAAAGGTGAAGTACTCGTGCATTTCATCAGATGAAGAAGGGCACTTTTCGAGTCAGTGAAAATTACAAACTGAACTCCATCCAAAGACTTGATGTAGGCCAAAGCTTCAGCAATAGCAATTAACTCCAAGTGCATTATTGAAATTTTTGATGTAATGACACAACAATGAAAATCAGAATAATTTTCATTTAAGGACTTACAACAAATAGATCTTAAACTATGCGTATTATAACAATGTTTAGGTTTATCAACCGAATCTAAACTCGGCTTTACAATACGTGATAAGTCCATATTGCTGACCCAAGTATCCATGGAGAACATGCCAATTTTATTACTACAGTACATATGTTCTTGCTTTAGGACATCGTGAGACATGACTAGCAGAGGTTTTTTCTTATTACTCCAATAAGGATTATTATTACACAGACCCTGAAGTTTGTCCAATATGCCTATTAAAGGGAAATCGTAACACTTAGATTTTAAGTAAAACTTACCAGCTAAATATCGGCGGCGAATAAAAAGAGGAGGCAATATCAATTCGGATTCCATTACGTGAATTGGAGTGCTTTTGATAAATCCACCTATTAACCGCAGACAAATGTTTTGCAATCGATCCAGTTTAGCTAAATGTGTGTCAGCGCTATTGTCGAGTAAGAAGCTACCAAAGTCGATACGACTACGGATAAGTGAAATATACAGCCTTCTTAAGTGGTTGGGATGAACACCCCAGCCGGGCCCAACTAAAACCTTAAAAATGTTAATCAGTTTAAGTACCCGCTCACGAACCTCATTTATATGTTTCTTCCAACGGAGACCCCTATCTAGCCATAATCCCAAATATTTCACATGGTCTACTACGTCTAATAAAGTACCGTTTAAACGGACATCTATAACAGGTCTACGAAAGCCCCTACTAAACAAACAAATTTTACTTTTAACCGGAGAAATTTCTAAACCTACGTGGGTTAACATGTTGTTGATTAGATCAAGACCCGACTGAATTTTGCCTTCGCCCTCACTAACAGACGAACACTGCACATATAAAGCAAAGTCATCCGCATACTGAGATATGCAAATATGGTTTTGCAGCCGTTTACAAATATCCAATGTTATTATATTAAATAAAAGCGGGGATAACGGATCACCCTGAGCCAAACCACTACCCGAATATCTGCTAACAACTTCCGTACCTGATTTTATTTTTAGTACTCTTCTGTGAAGAAAATTCCACAAATATTTACAGATGCGTGACCCTATTTGAAGGCTATCTAAAACATTTATTAAAACAGTATTATTTACATTATTATAGGCATTATTAATATCTAAAAACAACCCATAGTAGAACAACCCTCGGAAAAACCGGTTTGAATTGCGGAGATTAAGCAACTTAAGCCATCTAAACACGACCTACCTCTCCGGAAGCCTACCGTGTTCGTAGAAAATGTGTTATTCTTTTCCAGAAACCATTCCAATCTTCGATATAAAACATAATGGAAAATTTTGCAAATGCATGACAGCAAAGAAATAGGTCTGAGTGAAGAAACGTTACTAGGATCACGACCAGGTTTTGGAATCGGTAGGATACAAATGTCACGCCACTGATAGGGAACAAAACTCAGATCTAAAAATTTATTATACAAAAATAGTAAAACAGACTTACCCACATCAGGTAAATTCTTAATAAGATATGTCATCGCATCCAGGAGATGTATCCTTAGATTTGATACATTTATCTAGCTCCTGAATAGAGATCTCACATTCTAATATCGGGTTACTGTGGTGAACCGTAGGGGTCGACGGAGAAACATAATCTGGTGTTAGAGAATATAATAGATTTGCGGCGCTTTGGGAGTCCACAAAATGTCTAGGCGAACGGTAACCTTTCAGCCATCTCATTCTGCGCCACATTTCACTACTCGATGTATTGTGATCAACTGTGGAAAAAATATTTTGCCAGTTCACCCCCCTAGCCTGCCGAATTAACTTCTGCGACGTATTTATCCGATTGTTAAGAATATCATAATTTTGTGGAGAGGGGTTACGCCTAAATTTGGATAAAGCTAGTCTACGGTGAGCCACAGCTTGTGACAGTTCTGAAGTCCAGTACGGCTTCGGAGTAAAATTTGAAGCAGGGTTTTGGTTAAATTTAAACATCGGGATGAACTTGTTAGCAGCGTCATTCAAAATATCTAAAAATAAATCATAAAGCTTTTTGCAAGTCATTCGGCAAACATAAATGGCAAAATTTTTGTTCTAGATATCTTTTATATGAACTCCAGTCTGCTTTGCTAAAATTCCTTTTAATAACTGAACTGAGGTATGCGGTACAATACGTTGAGATTTGATCATTAAATGGTCACTACCAAGATTTTCATTTATAACGGTCCAATTAATGTTAAGCGCGATATCTGTAGAAACCAGTGATATATCTGGAGAAGTCTGTTGCAAGTTGTTATCTACTAACCTAACTCGCGTATGTGTCCCATCGTTCAAAGAAAAATAGTTGCTGTCTATAAGCGAGTCGTGAATAAGACTGCCTCTGTGATCAGTTTTATAGGACCAACTGACGTGATGAGCGTTAAAATCACCTAGAATTAACGTTTTGGATGGCCATAATGATAAGAGACTATCCCAATCCTGTTGAGTGGTAACAATTCTACTTGGACAATAGACAGAAACAATATATTCGAACGGATCACAGTTAAATAATTGAACGCATACTACCTCGATACCGTTATTATTCACGTGAACGCGTCTCTGCTGCGCTTTAACAGATTTGTGCACTATAATAACTACACCGCCGTATGAGTCATCACGGTCCGTGCGATAAACATTGTAACCACTAACTTTAAAATTACTTTCTGGCTCGAGCCACGTCTCACTAAGGGCAGCAATATGTACTTTATCCTGGTTTAAAATTTCATTAAACATTGCTAACTTAGGCCTAACACTTTGGGCATTCCACTGCAAGATATTTAACTTAATCGATTTGTTAGCCATCACAGCGAATGAAAAAGTTAAATAAAGCTTTTATCCACGGCAACTCTGAAACAACACTCACTGACACTAAGGTTAACCAATCTAGGCACAATTGGTAGACACACTTTATTTTGAAAATTAGGCTGGTATTTTTGAGGTAAATAACTTCTTTTATTCTTGACCACAACTCATTGAAAGATGGACGTTCATCATTGCCCTCTCCATTATCAGGTGACTGATGAAGGTCTTTATTATTTGCATTTGAATTCCAGTCAAACATCCAGTCTTCTTTTTGTGGCTTACTTTTGTTTTTTGGAGCCTGTACCTTGGGTTTTGGGGAGTCATTTTTAACTGTCGTAGAACTCGTAGGAGTCTGCACTTTGTGTACAGTGGCCTTTGTGTGGACCATTTCGGCAAAAGTGTGATTAAAAGAGGCTTCCGAATTAATTTTCCTAGCTTGTGAAGGGTCGCCTGAGGTAGGTGTAAATGACACCAGATATTCCGGGACAGCCGAAGCTTGAGGGTGAATGACAATTTCGGGGGGATCAGAATTTTCGGGAGGAACATAACACTCCAGCGCTTTCCTGTATGTGCAACCAAACTCAGCCATTATCTCCCTTAACCTTCGCTCCTTTTTGTACACTGGACAAGTCTTGCTAAGCGATATGTGGTTACCTTTGCAGTTGACACAGCAAAACGATAAAGTGTCGCAATTTTCATGGTGTCCACCACACTTCGGGCAGACCACGTTTTTAAAGGGGCACATTTTCCGCACATGGCCTAACCTCCAACATTGGGAACACTGTGATACCTGGTGTATATAAGGCAAAACCTTTATGTTTATATCACATACCTGAACTGAAGCCGGTAGATGATCACCGTCAAAACATAGTCGAAGAGTTTCGCTAGGGCACCAACCACCTTCAACCCTGTTA
The DNA here is from genome assembly GCA_932294355.1 of Aporophyla lueneburgensis. Lineage (NCBI taxonomy): Eukaryota > Metazoa > Arthropoda > Insecta > Lepidoptera > Noctuidae > Aporophyla > Aporophyla lueneburgensis. The sequence continues at coordinate 24,597,891 of OW028735.1, forward strand.
CGACGGTCTAGCCTTTTGAATGATAAAAGTTTGGCAGGGGCCGGACATGAAATAGTTTCAGAAATCTCCGCATCCGTAAAATCTAAATCTACATCCTTTATGAGGCCATAGCAGACAGACAGCTGCATGGCCTTCTGGAACCGCCATCCTTTCTCTAATAGTTTTTCGCACCTCATTAGCGATTGCGCAGCCGACTCACATGCAAATTGAAACCTTATTTTAAAAGGACTTAAGTATTTGACTTGCGAAACTTGTTGAATTTTATTTTCTTTTAAAATACGTGCCATAGCAAACTGCTTCGGAAGACGTTCCTTGGAAGAGACATAAACCTCATATTTTTCTTCTTTAACAGAGTTTCTGCTACCGTGACACATCTTTTTTTTGCTTCCCTTAACTTCTGACCAACCCTCTTCGTCTTCAGTACTGTCCTCTCTTTCTCGTTTTTCCGCTCTTAACAGCTCCTCTTTATTTTTACCATCATCATCTATAGCATCCATGTCCGACGAATCATTCAGCAAACTCTGAACATCATTCTTGAAGAAGGGCGTAACACAGCGCGGTGGCGAAGCGCTTACGTTATCAGCCATGGCGTGATCACGTAATGCACACGGTAGGGCCGCGCAGCTGTGAGGTCCGGCGCACACCTACAGCGCGTTATAATTCGTAAACAACAATTCGCGCGGTGGGGATAGCGATCTGATCCACGATAAAACACAACCAGACCGCACGAGTGCCGGTACGGTTATGAAATGTATAATTGTAAAGGTATGTCTACCCCTATGGACTTTAATTTTAATGTCAAAATATTAGAGGAAAATTGTAACTCTGTAATTGATAAAAATATTGAAAACAAATGTAGGAAAATCATTGGCATGCTGTCCTATGCAGCATTAGGGACGAGACCAGACATCTGTGTAGCAGTGTCCATTCTAAGCAGATACCAAAATAAAGCAAATAACATGTTATTAACGGCTTTAAAAAGAGTTTTAAGATATATTAAGAGTACTATGAATTACTGTTTGATATATACGTGCAATAATGATTTGTTAATTGGTTATTGTGATGCTAACTGGGGGGGAGATTTAAAAAATAGAAAGTCTACAACTGGTTATTGCTTTATGTTTTCAAATTGTTTGATATCATGGTGCTCAAAAAGGCAAGCTAGTGTTAGTCTGTCATCTACGGAGTCAGAGTACATAGCATTCAGTATGGCTGCGACTGATGCTTGTTGGCTTATAAACTTATTATATGATTTTAAAATAGAGAATCTCTGCCCTGTAGTAATGTTCAGTGATAATCAGAGTGCCATAATGGTTGCTAACACTGATTGTGTTAAGCGTCTTAAACACATAGATATAAGGTTCCATTATATTAAAGAGTTAATTAAACGGGGTAAACTAGTTTTAAGATATATAAAAACAGAAGATCAGGGGGTCTAAAAAGGTCACATTAAGCAATTCCGCTAAAACTAATTTATATTGTGAATTCCCAACAATACCTTAGCAATTCCTCTAACTTTCGTAAAATGGTGACACATATTTGCGATATCATACTCAATGCTATTCATATCCGAATCATATTTGGTGTAAATGTTGCAGCATGAAAAAAATAAAGACCGTAATTTTACCGGTAAATATTTCTGTGAAGATTTAATAAATACAAGTGATTATTTCTAACTGTTGAAATGTTATTTAATTACAGTATGCATAAAAATTATAAAAATGTCACAAATAAGCCCTGAAAAGGGAAACTAGAAACAATAAAAACTTTATAAGCTGGCAACGAATACATAAAAGTTTTCCCTTCAGATATGTGTACGTCATAATTACTCTGTGGTCTTATTAATCTGTGGTTACATCAACAAAATAAAACTTAAACTATTTCATGCGAATTGGGTGATTTTTAATACAGAGTAAGTAAATACTTGTTTATCTTGAATCAATATTTAATTGTATCACTTTGCAAAGGTATTTAATTGGACGTAATAATTTGCAGGCATGGAATGGCGTCCAGCTGGTCCGAGACAATGAAGAACATTCTGCTCGAGCTCGTCTTTCTGCATTGATAATGGGAGTTCTGTCGTTGTTGAATCCTCTAACGAGATCACTGCAGTGTCTAGTTCTGGCCAGACTCGTGTGCCAGCACCAAGTTCTACCCCGGCCGATGTTACAAAAGCGGCTTTGACTCGTGGAACTCAGCAATCAAGATACCGCAGTGAGTGGAGTTTTCTAACCCTACAGCTATTATTATTGCGACTAAGACTTAGTGATGACGATTGAAAATGATAATGATGTTATTTATATAACGTTATGTGCCCTCTGGCTCGACATAAAATTGAGTACCCACTATCGTTAATATAATAATATTCATGAAATATATAACGAAATACAAAGAGGAAAATAAACTATATTTTATTATTTAACTTAACAATAACTAAAGAAGCTATTGGGCTCCAAGTCTACTATTGTTGCCAACTCATCACTGTTGTTCTTAGGGTGTCTTAAACAATGATATTATTATTTTCAATTTCATTTTATTTAGGAGTTATGTTAATTATTGACTGATGATTTGACTTTCTTAAAAACCACACATTTTCTTTTTTAGCCTGGTGGAGTTGTTCCAAGCAGTCATCGTTTGCCTCTGCAGCTCCGTGACTAGCATCAACACAAAATATTCATAGAAAAATAAACTGATTAACTATAGTGTTTATGTTAGTTTCATTATTTGATTATTGCTAGATTTTTATACAGTACAACATGAGAATTGTAAATTTATTAAAATAGTTTAACTTTGTGTATTGTTTTATTTAAATAATAGGTATAAAGATAAAATGTATGTCCTATTTTATAGATACACACTACCTAATAAAATTGGAGTGAAAGTAAAGTAATATAAGGCCTATATCCCAGGTAGGTTGTAGATTTTTATTAGGGTTCCGTAACCAAAGAGTAACCAGGACGGGATCCTATAACTAAGCCTCCGCTGTCCATTGGTCCGTCCATCTGTCTGTCTGTGAGCGGGCTGTATGATGTGGAAAATAAATATACCTACATATTTTCTCTGGAAATGTTTATTACTTACCGGGTGCAAATTACAAAAATAAGCTAGGTGTGATTAGTGTGTACTTTTGAATAAGTCTTTTTTCAACTGGGCACTAAAGTGTTACGAGTTAAATGATAAATGATTTTATTTCTGTTAGTAACACAACATAACATAACATCACGCCTTGTTTCCCCGAAGGGTTGGGCAGAGGTGAACCTATAGTACACCCACATTTCGCCTGTTATATCTGTTAGTAGGTTTGTACAAACACTTTTACATGTCAATGATATTTTTTTAAACTAGATGAGTTCGGCGTTTCTGAGAAGAAAGTTACTGGTACCTACAGCTATCACACTGTTTTATACAGTACCTTGGTGTTTCATAAAGTGTACGCCCTTGGTAACCTGTGGCACCTGTGGTGTGATCCAGATGCTTTAGTACTAAGTGGATCTACTCAGTGCCTGTGAAATATGATTATATGTTTTTTTTTTTTTAATATCTTTATTGGGAAAAGAAGGCTTTAATCGCTGAGCGATTATGCCAGCCTCGTAGATTTACAAAATATGTATGAAATAGGTTTTTAACTAGGATCTTAACTTAATTAATTTAACAATCACATAATATAACTTAATGGCTATTTTGGATGTAGGTTTGGACAGTATCAAATTACACATGCCAACATCCCTTATCCTAATTCCCTCTTCTAATTCCAAAGTTCTCCGTTCTGTCCCAACCCGAGCACACTCCACCAAAGCGTGGTAGGTATCCTCTCTCATATTACAAATCAGACAGTTTGGCGTGTCAACAACCTTCATAAGATGCCCAAACGCATTCAACGGAATGTGCCCGGATCGCAGACGCATGCTTGTAACCAACAATTGTCTATTCATCCGTACTTCAGAGAACCAAGGAATCTTTGGTGGTTCAGACTGAATTGTTCTGTACCATATACCCTTCTCCTCAGATCTTTTGTCAAAGTATTCTTTCCACATCTTATAACAACTTGTTTTAACTTCTCTTAATAAATCTGTGAAGAAGGGTGGATGACTGACCGATATACCTTCATAGGTTCCTGTTTTTGCCAGCTTATCTACTTTTTCGTTTCCCATCAGATTCACATGTGATGGAATCCATTGGAATTTAATTGTTTTGCCTTTTTCCTTCAAAATTAAATACAACTCTAGTATGGAATAGGCAACGGGCAGACCTCGTATGCCCGAGGTGCACCGGGCTATATGCTGCAAAGCGCTTTTTGAATCACAAAGTATTACAAATTTAGCATAACTGCATGACATCAAGTATGACAGACATTCCAAAATAGCATACAATTCCGCGGTCATTATGGACACTTTGCAATTCAATGTGAAACTGGCTCCCGTGTTAGATTGAGGATCAAAAAAGGCTGCTCCTGTCCCATTATCGTCCTTGGATCCATCACTGTAAATCTGATAGAATCCGTCATAATTTCGTGCAATTGTTTCTACAGATTTCCTTAAAAGTGCTACAGAAGTATGAGATCTTTTCGGTCTTGTCATATTATTCATACTCAGGTTAATGTGTGACTTTATATCAATATTTGCCATCCATGTCGACAGTGAGAACATCTCTAGAACTTTACAACGATGTAAAGTTTGATTTTTCATCTCACTGTGAACGATAGTTAGCAACGGTTTTTTCTTATTGCGCCAGTATGATTTCCGTTCGCATATCGATGTTAATTTTGATATCATTGAAATGGTGTCACCGTCAACAATAGATTTAGCTTTTAAGTAAAATTTAGTAGCTAAATATTTCCGTCGAACAAACATTGGTGGCAGACACAACTCTGATTCCATCGCGTGGATTGGGCAACTTTTTAAAAAACCGCCAACTATTCTCATGGCTTGGTTTTGGATTTTATCCAATTTAGAAATATTGGTGTTTGCACTATTATCGAACAAAAAACTTGCGTAATCTAGCCGACTGCGAATTATTGCAATATATAGTCGTCTTAAATACAATGGATGGACTCCCCATGACGAACCTGCTAGCACCTTAAAAACATTTAAAAATCTCATACTTCTTTCACAGGTTTCGTTGATCTGTTTGCGCCATTTCAAAGATGAATCTAGCCAAAGACCTAAATATTTAAGTACCGGAACATTTTCCAAACATATATTGTTGATATTAACATTTGCTTGCTGTAAAGACTTTCCTCTAGAAAATAAACATATTTTACTTTTTGTGGGAGATAAGTCCAGACCCAGTATTCCCAACAAATTTGTTAAATTATCTATGGCTTCCTGGAGAGTTGTGGTCATAAAACTAATATCTTGTCCAGAAATATAGAGGACGAAATCATCGGCGTATTGGGATACATACACACTAATAATCTGTTTGCAAATATCACTAGTAACTATATTAAATAAAATCGGAGACATAGGGTCTCCTTGGGCCAATCCCTTACATGTCCATCTTGTAATCGAAACATTATTCCCTACTTGTGACACAGTTAAATGTCGTTCCCTTAAGTATTCCCATAAATATCTACATATAGAAGCCCCCACCCCCATCTCATCCAGCTTAGACACCACTTTCATTATATTGACATTATTATAAGCGTTGTCTATGTCCACAAAACATCCCAAAGTTTTTTGATTATTAGTGAAACCTATTTGAATTTGTGATACTAGGCGTACGAGATTGTCCAGACATGATTGAGATCTCCTAAATCCCACTGTATTCTTGGAAAAAAGACAATGTTTTTCAATAAACCATTCAAGACGTCGCGTTATAATGTTGTGTAAGGTTTTACAAAGACAAGATATGAGTGATATAGGTCTCAAAGATGTTATGTTACTTAGATCGCGGCCAGGTTTTGGTACAGGCACTACTTTAACATTCCGCCACTGTCTTGGAATTTCACCGCTAGACAAACATTTGTTAAATAACTCGACTATCGACTGTTTGCTTGGAAAATTATAAATCATAGAATAAGAAATATCATCCTCCCCTGGAGCGGTATCCTTCAGTTTCAGTACGTTACATAGTTCCTGTACCGAAATTGGTGCCTCCAATTGTAAATTAGTTGAACTAAAGGCAGGACATAGTGGCACAACGTAATCTGGTGTTAATTGTCGTAAGAACTCACCAGCCCTATCGGCATCCAAATAAATTCTATTAGTACGATATCCTTTGAGCCATCGCATTTTATTCCACAACTCGCTGCTAGACACGATCTCACTCATGCTATCACAGAACTGCTGAAAAGATCCTGCACTAGCCTTACGCATCAGTCTCTGTGCTGTAGCAATCTTCTTTTTAAGAGCGATAAAATTCGTAGGGGTGGGGTTTTTTCTCACCTGCGCTAATGCTAATCTACGCTCCGCAACTGCCCTAGACAACTCGGGAGACCAATACGATCTTGGAATAAACTTCCTGGTAGGGTCGTCACAAACTTTAATGACCGGAATGGATGTTTGAGATGCTATATTAATCAAATCTATAATATCATCATATATTTGTTGGGTGTCGCCTGTTAAACTAATACTACTAATGTTGCTTGAAATTATTTCCTTGTACTTTAGCCAATCTGCCTTTTTAACATTTCTTTTCGATTTTATTAAATGATTACAAGTTATTTCTGTGGTAATAAGTACCATTAAGTCATCACTACCTAAATTTTCATGTAAAACACTCCACTTGAACTTAAGTGCGATATCTGCTGACGCAAACGTAACGTCAGGTGAACTTTTTTGTAGCTGATTTAATACTAACTTAAGTCTGGTAGGGTCTCCAGTATTGAGGGAAACATACTGCCAATCATCAGCTGCATTGTGGATTTGTAAACCCCTACGATCACTTTTGTATGACCAATTTGTATGATGCCCGTTGAAATCTCCCCCTATTAATGTTTTATTTGACCATTTAGAAAACAACATTTTCCAATCTTCATCTCCAGTGTGAATACTAGGAGGACAGTACACCGCAACAATATTTTCTAAGAAGTCACAGTTAAATATTTTAATATGAAGAACTTGAATGTTTCGATTACATAAGCTAAAATTGGTTACCTGTGCTTTGATGGATTTATGGACTACAATTGCAATCCCGCCGTATGAATCATCTCGATCTTGTCTAAAGATATCATAATTACCAATTTTCAAATGACTGTCTGGTTCCAGCCAGGTCTCAGATATAATACATACGTGAATTTTATCTATCAATAAAAGATTCTCCAAGACTTTAATTTTAGGTCTTAAACTTTGTGCGTTCCACTGCAACAACTTTAATTTAACAATTTTGTTTTTAATTTCCATCACTTATTAAGTCCGAAAAAATACTCTAAACACTTATTCAAAATGGGCCACTCAGACATATGATCTACCATAACTAGAACTAACCATTCAATACAACACTTAATAACATTATTCAACTTTTCTTTTATACTAAGATCTCGCATACAAATAATGTCCCTCAATCGTGTAATTAACTCGTCAAAATGTACCTGCCGCTTGTTGTTTACGTCGTCACCGAGATCGTTATCAGTAGCAGCTGTTTGCTTAGGAATGCGGTCCGACGACTCCCGTTGTCCCCACCACTCCGTTTTACCTATTTTTTGCGAATGTGATTGCTTATTTTTATTACTTGCTTGCGGTGATTTCGGTCGGTTATGCGTAAACAAAGGTGGGAACTCACTCGAAGATTTATTAATGTTTTGCGATTCTTCCAATAGCAGACCATTAAAGCTGTTGTTGGCATTGATCTTGGATTGTTCGATATCTCTTGCTGTTTCCAAACACACTGGTGCCTTAGGCTTAACATACATATTGCAGGCAACGTGATATGTACAGTTATATTCTGCCATAAGTTCCCTCACGCGCTTCTCTCGAGCGTATACTGGGCAACTTCTATTCAACGCCATGTGGTCACCCCGACAGTTCACGCATTTAAATATTGTTACTTCACAGTTATTGTGGTCTTCGGTACACTTGGGGCAAATAGTTTTTTTGGACGTACATCTTGCTTTTACGTGACCAAATTTCCAACAGTTTGAACACTGCGTTACCGGGAAAACATATGGTTCAACCTTGACACGTAAACAGTCTACATATAAAAATGCTGGCAGGTATGAACCCCTGAACGCCACCTTGGCTACCTCACTAGGCACCCAGCCGCCTTCTTCACCTCGTCTTTCTAGTCTTTTTAATGCAGTGATTTCAATATCATTAGGACACTTAATAACTTTTAATGCTTCCTCGTCAGACAGGTCAAGGTCCACATCCCGAATAATGCCGTACGAAATGTTCACATCCATTGCACTATACACTTTCCACCCTTTTCTTTGGAACTCCTGACAATCTAACAAGTTACCCGCACATTCCTCAGTCGAAACCTCAATTTTTAATTTATAAGGGTTAATATACTTAATATGGTTAATATCGGTCAAGCCCACGCTGTTGAACAATTTGGCGATGGCAAACTGTTTAGGAAGTTTCTCTTTACTCCAGATAAAAACCTGTTTCTTGACTTGTTTCTGTTTCTTTCCTCTATTACTCTCAACTTTAGTCCAGCTCTGCTCATCCTCTTCTCTCTCTCGTTTTGACGGTTTATCTACTACTATATCTTCTTCCATAATTTTTATCTCACAGCAGTTCGATTCAATAATATTTTCCAACGATTCACTTTTGTTTCCTACATCTTCTATTTGTGACATCCATCTGTCGAACTGAGTCACTTCTTTCGTATCAGTCTGATCCAAGGTTGTTATTTTTTGTTCGCGATCATTTGTGGTCATTATTATGTAGAATCCTGCATCACTAATGAGGGCTTCAATATAATTACTTAAAAAATTCTATACACACTGTAATCGATAGGCGCGAGCGAGCGATCCACACGAGTGCCGTGATTATATGATTGTAGTAATTTGTAACATTCACAAGAGTAGATGGATTGTCCATTTAGAACTGCTTCATTAAAACTGACTACTTCATTACTATTCTTGAATGTAGGTTGTATGTTTATTTCATGTAAGTTGGATTGTTTTTAATACGGAGTATGTAAATACTTGTTCATCTTAAATCAATATTTAATCTTTAATCGTTGTATATATATGTTGTGCTGTGTATATGGTGTGCCCCCATATTAGCCTGTTGTGTGATCCAGATGCTTAAGTACTAGTTGGATCTACTCAGTGCCTAAAATATGAAAAGAAGATTGTAATAATTTGTAACATTCACAACACTAGATGGTAGTCATCATCATCATCTCAGCCGCAAGACGTCCACTGCTGGACATAGGCCTCCCCCTATTTGGGGGGCTTTGCCATAATCGCCACGCTTGGCAAGCGGGTTGGCGATCGCAGTATGATGGTTAAATGCATAGAGAACGCTGCTGCCCATTCTCTAGTAAATCCCTTAGTCGTCTTTTACGACACCCACGGGAAGAAATGGGGTGATGCTATTCTTTATGTCCGGCACCACACGGGACAGACTAGATGGTAGTGTCTATTTGGAACTACCTTAAAACTGACTACTTCATTACTATTCTTGAAGGTAGGTAGTGCTCATGCCAGCGCGGCAGTACATATATACGGCTCCAGCTCATGGACCTTATCACGACATATATTTAGCCTATATAACCGAATATACCTGGAGGTCCCACAATTGAAACGCTATGTCCATTTCTCGAAGTGCCACAATTCATTGGTGACTTAAAATGGACTATATATCACGAGCGTGCTCAAAAAAATTTTCTAAGGCCTAAATTTGCCATTCTTACGATATTTTATCAAAAAATCCCAAATATTATTTGTAAAATGTTCCTCTTGACTAACTTCTTATGATTCTGCTATTTGACATTAAACTTCAATAAAGCAATTCATATTAAGTGGACCATTTTACGAATCTCCACACAAAACTGTCAAATAGATGAATTCTGTTTAATGAATTGTACGCAGAAAATATTATGAATTGTCAGTTTGTGACCATTTTACGGAATAAAATATGATTCATTATATTTTCCTATTATGATTCGACCAAAGTGGCCTTTTTAGACCCCCAGATTGCAGATATGTTCACTAAAGCAATAAATAAAAAATTGTTATATAAATTCATAAATATGTGTAACATGATAGAAGATTGAATTTGTTTTGTTAGTTTCAGTTTATTTAGATTGGTTTAAAGTGTAAGTATTATATTGAGGGGGGGGTGTTAGTATTAGTCAATATAATACTTTGGCAACATTGATTCTATTCTCTATAGTCAAAAGTCTATAGTTTATCTATACTCACTGCGCTCTGTACTGAATGTGTACTGTTAAGTTTATTTTAATAAAACTGCAAGTCTTTTTACAAAACACGTTTTACTTTAATAATCGTACAAACAGCGTGAAAATGAGAGGGGCTAGTACAGAGCCTTGAGGGACTCCTGCACGGATCGGGTGAGGGGAGGAAAGTGCCCCTTTGATGCGATAGCGAAAGGTGCGGTTCGCAAGAAAGTCTCGTAAGATGAGCACGAGTCGGTCTGGCACTCCGAGTTGGTACAGCTTATATAATAAGCCGTTGTGCCAGACTTTGTCGAATGCTTTCGCTATATCGAAGAATACAGCGCCCGTGACCATCATCATCATCATCATCATTTCAGCCGTAAGACGTCCACTGCTGGACTTAGGCCTCCCCCAATTTGGGGGGCTTTGCCATAATCGCCACGTTTGGCAGGCGGGTTGGCGATCGCAGTATGGTGGTAAAATGCATAGAGAACGCTGCTGCCCATTCTCTAGTAAGTCCCTTAGTCGCCTTCTACGACACCCACGGGAAGAAATGGGGTGGTGTTATTCTTTACGTCCGGCACCACACGGTACGTGACCATACCACGCTGAAAACCAGCATTGATATGCTCAACGATACGGTGTACCTGGTGGACACACGAGTGTTGGGTTCGAAAACCAAACTGCTCGTTGGGGATGAGGCCCTTAGTCTCGGCATAATCCCTGAGTCGCTTATAAATAAGTCCCTCATAGATTTTGCCGAGGACTTTGAGCAAACTAATGGGGCGATAGCTCGTAGGCACGGTTTTGGGCTTACCGGGCTTAGGGATGCCAATGACGGTGGCTTCCTTCCACGCTTGGGGGAAAATATTATTACTCAGGCCACCATTGAAGATGGTAGCCATGAGCATAATCAGGTGAGCGGGGAACAGCTTGATCACTCTGTTGGTGATGCCGTCTGATCCGGGGGCTTTACGAGGTTTCAGACCCTTGATGATCTCGTGCACCTCGTCAGGTGTGACGGGGGGCAGGGGATCATCAGGGTCTTCAACGGGCGGGAGTGAGGCTTTGCGTTCGACTTCCGCGTTTACCTTATCGACAAACGCTTGGTCACTGGCTGCGAACTGGGTGTGCATTGGGCTTCGAGGCTATCGGCTAGGCATTCAGCCCTGTCGATATCCTCGAATGCAATGGTCGCATCGGGGCGGATCAGAGGGGGCATAGTGGAAATCTCATAGGATTTGAGATTCCTCTGAAGTTCCCAGAATGCGAGATGAGTCGGCTCTAGTTCGCCCAACATCTTGTTCCAATTAGCGTCACGGAGCTCGGTCACACGTGTCCTTACAGCACGCTGTAAGTAGCGCATGTGAGCTTTGTTAGCGTCACAGGGATAGTTGCTGTCGGCACGAACGGCCGCGTTCTTCTCTGTCACCAGATCACGTATATCGTCGGGGAGCTTCCATTTACGGTCATCCGTATCTGGAACCTCCCGTGAACTTTTGTTCACGATCGATTGTACGTGCTCTGTGAGAGAGTACAATCGCGGCTGTTGTGTCGGCGACAGAGTCGAACTGATCAGGGATAGAGTCTAAATGATGTGACGTGTTAGATTGTAAGCGTTCGCTTACTTTCTTCCAGTCAGTGATCACTTTAGTGGCGGGGGGTTGAGAGGGGTCGCGGGTACCTAATCAGGGGGCCAGGTTCATGACTACTGGTCGATGATCAGAGTCGAGTTCGTGAATAGCTTATAGGCCTACAACCAACAACCAACCAACCTATCAACCAACCAACCTATCAACCAACCAACCAACCAACCAACTTAAACCAACCAACCAACTCAACTTATCAACCTTAAGTTGATATTCTTTAGAAGTGCTATATCAAGTACGTCAGCTAACTGATCGGGATCGAAAGGGAAGTGAGTGGGAGTCATCGGGGCGATGACGTCAAAGTTCATGGTAGAACAGAGGTTGAAAAGTTGCCTATTCCAGGCAGGATGTTTGGCGTTGAGATCGCCCGCTATGATAACGGAGTCACTCACGCCGAAGAGTTTGGAAAGGTCATTAGCGAGGAGTTGGGGATCCTCTGACTGATGTTGGGGAGGTAGGTAAGCCAACACAATAGTGATCGGCTGGTGACCTGCAGTGCTAACCGACAGGCCGAAACTTCTAATCGGGAGAGTTCGGGAGGATCCATAGGTATGCAGTACAGGGACTTCCTATAGTATATGAGGGTGCCGCCTCTGTGACAACGTGACTTGTCGTTGCGAACTAAACGATAGTTTGCAATTTTCGGGTCGCGTTGGTGAGGCTTAAGAAACGACTCTTGTATGAGTAAAATGTCTACGTGATAGTCGCGGAGAACGTGGCGATCTCATCACGTTGGCCGTGAATGCCATTGGCATTGAAGAAGCCTAGCTTTAGGAACGGGGTTTTAGTTTAGTTACTATTCCTCGACTATCCATAATGGGGTCGTTGGGAGTTCATAACGTGGAGGGCTTGCGTGATCTCGGGATACGCAGCATAAATTGATTGAATACGGAACAGGTTGCCGCCGGCGGCAACTAGTTCCTGGGCCATCTGTTGGGCACGCGGGGAGAGGAACGTGCTGTAGGTATTAAAGGTCCCGGCGATGACGTTAAACGCATCAAGGGGAGCCTGACCTTTCCTCTGAACTGGTCCTGCCATAGGGGCAGTGGGGGGGCCGCGGCGCGGGCGGGGGGTGCGGTCGCGGGAAAACCGGGGGGCGTAAGGGGCGCGGGGGCGCGCGTACGCGGGTCCATTAATGGAGGGATGGGAGCGGGCTTAGGCCTGGAGGAGGCCAGAGCGGGAAAGTCCTTCTGGGAACTCAAAAGAGGCCATTGGGAGGGACGTTGTGGGCTCAATCTCACGGGGAGTTTGGCCGAGGGGTATTCCCTAGTCTAGCGGGCGTCGAAACGCTGCGCCAATTTAGGGGAAGAGGATTTGGGGGCTTTCGGGCAGCCCCAGTAATGCCAGATGACCGGACTCTTTGCAGAGCACACAACTGGGTGGCTCGGTGCAAAGGGTGCGGTCTTTTGGTCGGGTACAGTCGGCTGTACCGCGATCTCCCAGGTACTTGACGCACCTGGGAGTGGCATAACAGTTATAGGCCGAATGCCCATAAAGTTGGCATCTGTGGCACTGGCCAATGATACCCGACTTACGGGGTTTTTCGATTTTAAGGCCTGACAGGTAACAGACTGCCTTGACCTTAAATATGGGGTGGTGACCCTCCGTGGGAAGGCATACCACCAGAACCATATCAAAGGCAATGCCTTGCATGGACCGGTGCATGCGATGGACCTGTAATACAGGCACGTTCTGCCGTTCGAGGTCCGCCTTAATATCGCTGGTGGCGATTTCGCAGGGGATCCTGCGAATCACCACCCTGGTTCCTTGCTGAGAGGAGTCTGGTCAGTTCGCGATAATCGCCTGACGTGGGGACTGATACTTTAATGCCGTGCTGGGTGGCACGGGCACTAGTATTGTTGACCCTCTGGTCAACGCACCATTTGGACACCTCCGTCCACTTGGCCTTATCCTGGATAAACACAAGAGGCGGTGGAGGGAGTTTGCTGGCGGTGGTTGAGCCAGGGGATGTGGACGGGGCGCTAATGTTAGCGCTGGGCGCGGCAACCTTCGCGGAGATTGAAGGCAAGGGACAGAAGGGGGACGCGGTGGTGGCGGTCGCCGGCGGCGTGGAGGGGATAGACGCGGTCGCGGTGGCGGGAGTCGCCTGCGTAGTGGGGAGGGGGGCGGTCGCGGTGGAGGAGGTCGCCTGCGGGGTGGGGGCGCGGGACGGAGGAGCGGAGTCCTCAGCCGCTATGATTTTAGCGGCTGGGGCTGAGCTACTCGCCTTATTTTTCTTCCTCTTGCTCCCTTTACCCTTTGTATGGGAGACGAGCTCATGCGCCTTTGTATCCGAGGACGAAGAAGAGTTTGAGTCCGCCTGGAGAGCAATCGAGGCAGAGTCGGTTTGATCTTCAGTGTCCATGGACACTGAGAGATCGGATGCGGGGGCAGTACAGGTGGAGGCAGCCGGGGTCTCAAGGGCATCGCTGAAAACAGCAATGTTTGAGTTAGCCCTGGCTTTCCTCTCCTGGTTTACTTTCCAGCGCTTTTTAAAGGAGACAATAAATTCTTTGTCATCCTCGAGTGACTCGAGGAAAGCCTCTGAGAGGGCTTTCTTTTCCTCAGGAGACATGGGGGTGTCCATGCTTCCCGGGGAAGGAAGAAAGAAGGAGGGGGGGACCTAATCACTCATGAGAGTAATCCTGACCAAAAACCCTACTTGTTCGACGCCAGGCTAGGGCCTCACCATAGAATTTTAATATTATGTGGAAGCGCGATGGAAGTTATGGTGGGCCTTGGGTCAAGAGTGGCATAGCGAAACATAATCAAAAGACTCACCTCATGGTTGAAGGAAACTGCTTCTGGGGCCTACCTGGATTTATGTATGTAAGCGAGTGTATATTGTATTGTGTAGTGACGTTATAAATGGGTTTTCCAGGATACAGGCCGCAACAATCCGCCAGATGTTTTCATGGCACGCGGTCTTCAGTGGTATCACTAACACATCAAACTATTTCAAACAAAAGATATATCCAAACTCAACCCGTAATATTTCTTCAAAGGGGGTTATTTACACACAAAACAATTGGGTCACGACAGATTGTCCACAAAAACGACCGATTCTAAGGGATTAATTTACAACAGGGCCGCGCCAACAAATTCGACCGATTTCTTCTCCAGATCAAAACCCAAGTGTCAAGTCAAACTGACAAGTCAGATGTCATTACGTTCGGGCGCGTTCCGTTAGGCGCATAGAGTAAACCAATCAAACGGGACGGAACATCTACCCCCCCCCGGTTGGCTTACATCGACAAAAGGGTACTCGGGCAGGGCGACAAGTGGCTGTCCAATCAAAAAATGGCCCGGGGTTAGGGCCTCCAAGTCGTTCGGGTCCGAAGACAGCGGGCACAATGGACGCGAGTTCAATACAGCTTCAATGCGGCAAAATACCGTAGCTAACTCCTTAAAGGTGAGAACGGTGTCTCCCAACAATATGCGCCAGAGTCCCTTTGCCGCTTTCACCGCGGCCTCAAATATACCCCCACAATGGGGGCAGGCTGGCGGGTCAAAACAATAACAAACACCAAAAAACAACCAAACAACAACAACAACAACAATTTAACCAAATTGCCCTCCTTAGCAACAAAAGGGGGTGACGGGCCCCATAAGGAAGGCCAGGGTGCCTCAACCGTCAACAACCAAACAACAAAAGACCCGTATCGTCCAAAAAGGGGTTCAACTTACTAACGGCTCCCGACAATATCCAAAACTCTCGCTGCAGAATGGCCAACAGCGCATTACAACCGGCATGCGAGTTCTTAATGTGACGATCTGTCACCAACAATTCAACAACTTGTCGAGGGAGCTAAATTGACTCAACAAAAATCAGGGTCAGAGAGTCCTTCGTTCCAACAGCGAGCACCTTGAGCCCGGGCAAAGGACCCCACCATAGGGGGTGAGCAATCAGGCGGGGTGCCATGCACCCACGTGAGGCCACGTCACCTGGGTTCAGATCTCCAGGCACGTGCCTCCAAATCAAATGCGTTTCAGAATTTTGAATCTGGGACACTCGGTTCGCAACAAAGACCTCCAAAGAGTGGACGGACGTCTTCAACCAACACAAAACAATTTGACTGTCCGTCCAGGCGTAAGAAGCCCGAATGTCCACAGTTCCACCCAAAGTGTGAGCAACGTGGTTCAATAGACGCACAAGACGCGCCGCCCTTGACAATTCAACTTAGGGATGGTCAGTGCCGTCCGGAAGGGGGCCACCTTGCTCTTGGCCAAGACCAGTGACAAATTCACCTGGCCTGTCGTGCAGACGGTGCGCAGACAAACAACAGCTGCATAACCGTGCGAAGACGCATCACAAACAAGGGTAGCAGTGTAGCTCCCAGGGGGGAGGATAGCGCGGGGTAACACGACCTCGTTGACTGCAGAGAGTGCGGATGCAAATTGGAGCCAATCTTCCAACAGGGTTTCCCGAATTGGCTCGTCCCAGCCAAGTCCCGCAGTCCAAAGGCGCTGAAGAAAACAATTTCGCCCAAAATAATACACAAACAAAACAACAAAACAATAGACAAAAGGCAACCCTGGGCTCCCATGTCCAAAATGGCACGGACCACAACAGAGTCCCCCCGTGGGCCCCCAGACACTGACCGATGCCGTTGGCAACAAAACCGTGTTGATCTGAGGGGTACCTTAGCGGGGCAGGCGCCAATGTCCTAACAATGCCTGGGCGGCGACCGATTGCCGCACCCAGGCCCAAGTCTTTCCCGACGAGGATGGAGTTCAAATTCCTCTTACGGGCGGTGTCCCGAGCCACGCGCCATCGCTGGAAGGGCATATCCCACCGGATGCCTGAATGGCGGGGGGCGTGACTCCAACCGGGGACGTTCCGCCAATGGAGGGGAGGGAAGGCGGTGCTGGTCTGGCCAGCGCTGCCCAGCAACAACTGCGTAATCGCCTTTACGCGGGGAGACCAAATGGCGGTCGCGCGGCTCCCGATCAACTTGCGCGGGGGGTGGAGTGCGGCGCTCAAAATTGCGGGCCTCTCCCCGGTTCTGAACCGGCGAGCCAGAAGCCCGATGACCAACTCCATGGTAACCCCCGTGCGCGAACCTTCATCAGAGGCTGGTCTGCCAGCGTGGTTCGCGTTAGCGCACAAAATGTCCAAATGGGACTACCTACAAATTCGACAAGGGCAGGGGTTGGGGCAGTCCCGATGGAAGTGAGCCCCCAAACAAGAGAAGCACATGCGGCGTGCATTGGCAATTCGGCGGCGGGCACTCACGTGCAATTTCAAAAAGGCCGCGCAAGTTGCTATGCCATGCCCCGTGTCCCTACAAAACTCACAACCAGGACGACTCTGGGTGCCAGCAAAACGAGCGGCGGGCGACCATCAACAGGCCCGCGAGCCCTAGTCCGTCCCTGGTCTCGTGGCCGGGAGGACGGCTGGCGTGACTCAGTGGCAACTCCACAAACCGACACTCATCCTCCAAATTGGACGAGGTCACCAAATGGGGGGAGATGTGTGACACTATCCCCACCATACTTTTGCTCGAAACGAGCCCTCAAATCGGCAGGAAGCCGTTGCAGCACAACATGTACCAAAAGGTAAGACCAATGGTCCACCGGCAACTCCAATCGCTTTAAAGCGCCGGTCGCTGCCACCAACGGGTTCAACAGGTCAGTACGCAATGCTGACAAACTAGTAATGACCGGTAACCCCAAAATCAATTCAATATGAACGTCAGCCAAACAACGTTTATTTTGGTACCACCGGGTGAGTAGTTCCAAAGCGGTAGGGTAGGCTGAGTCAGTCAACGACAGATGCTGTACCAAGGCTCGGGCCTCACCTTTCAGGACAGACAATAAATAGGCCAACTTTTGGGCGGGTCTGAGGTCCGAGCGTGCATCAACCAAACTTTCAAAAAGGTTTTGGAAACCCAGCCAATGGTCCAAGCGACCGTCAAAGTGTGGCAGTTCCAAAGTAGGCAGTCTACTCAATAGTCCGGGACCTGAAACAACCGAGGTCTCCGGCTTGACCTGGACAGGTCACCGGCACTCCAATATTTCCATCTGTATGCCATTGCACAAACAAAACAATTCAAAAAATAATTAAATAACAAGTTCAATCAATAAATAACAAGGAAATACAAGGCAACAATTGGTTTCAATTTAATAGACCACAACAAACTTTCATTCCAATTCGAAACCAATGTCAACGTTAACTTCATATTCAATTCAAAAATTCAAATTCAAATCCAATTCCAAAAACTGCCTATTTCAAATGTTAATAAACAATACAATTCAAATAAACCAAACAAAATAATCAAATAACAAAGTTCAAACAATATAATCAGGAAAACCAAAGCAAACAATCAAACTGCCAACTCAAGACAACTACAAAAATATTGGTTCCAATCCAATGAACCTTATTTTAATTCAAACAATGTCAACGCTCAATATGTTAATTTCAAATGTTAATTTCACAAACCACTTTGTCAATGGTACAACAATAATAAACCTTTATTCCAATTTAAAACAATGTTAATGCTCACAAATGCCAATCTCAAATATTAATTTTCACAAACAACCATGTCAATGGTACAAAAACTCAATATTTTAATGTCTTCCAGACATTCAATCCAAATCCAACAATAAGGGGTTGTAACATAGCCCAATCTAATCAACTCTGTTAGCATATCTAACCAGGCTGACTATGGTAACTTCAGTTTACCCGTCTCAACAATTTAAAACAAATTAATACAAATGAACAAGCAATACAGTTAACAAATATTTACAGCGAATTACTACTTCCTTATAGAGACTGCCAAGCAATTAGCCTACTGTAAATTACCCATTTCTGTTGGTTGTACATCTTACAAACCACGCTCTGCTACCAAGAATGTTCGACGCCAGGCTAGGGCCTCACCATAGAATTTTAATATTATGTGGAAGCGCGATGGAAGTTATGGTGGGCCCTGGGTCAAGAGTGGCATAGCGAAACGTCCGCCGTGCGCGGAGCAGAACAATACAATCAAACATAATCAAAAGACTCACCTCATGGTTGAAGGAAACTGCTTCTGGGGCCTACTTGGATTTATGTATGTAAGCGAGTGTATATTGTATTGTGTAGTGACGTTATAAATGGGTTTTCCAGGATACAGGCCGCAACAATCCGCCAGATGTTTTCATGGCACGCGGTCTTCAGTGGTATCACTAACACATCAAACTATTTCAAACAAAAGATATATCCAAACTCAACCCGTAATATTTCTTCAATGGGGGCTATTTACACACAAAACAATTGGGTCACGACAGATTGTCTACAAAAACGACCGACTGTAAGGGATTAATTTACAACAGGGCCGCACCAACAAATTCGACCGATTTCTTCACCAGATCAAAACCCAAGTGTCAAGTCAAACTGACAAGTCAGATGTCACTACGTTCGGGCGCGTTCCGTTAGGCGCATAGAGTAAACCAATCAAACGGGACGGAACACTACTCCTAAATAGCCTTATACCCGGTGGGTTGCCGGGGGTGAGTGTTACACTCCCTGTCGGGTATAGACAGGGAGGTGATCCTAGGTGAGCCCTAAGAGTGTACCCCGTCGCCAATCTTATTGTGCGAAACGGGTTCCTAACCGGTCATGCGATGGGTACTGAAGGTACCCGACCAGTCTAGTGCGGGGGGTATAGAGATACCCGCGGCACTAGTACGCGGCTGTGGAGGGAAGACTGTCACCAGGACTGACGAGGGAAACCCCCAAGGCTAGTGATCTGGGACCCGTCCAACTTTCACCTAGCCCTGTAGGGGATAGACGGGTGCGTTGTGTCTGCACCCACTCGGCTTCGTTGGCACCGTTAAGGTATCCACCGAGTGACCACGAAACTGTGGATTTGCCCTGAAGGGGCCACAACACAGCACAACGTTTTTGACGATTCTGAATAAATCAGAGAAACCACTGTGTTGTAAAACAAGACAGTAACGTTTTAGACTGAATCTGATAAAGAAACAGATTGTCTTGAAAAATACAGTTTTTCCTAATTTTGTGATTTAAATAAATTTAAATCACAAAATAGCGGAGAGTAGTCGGGACGACTACGCAGCGTGGCGCACGGAGCACTACTGACGGGCGATCGAGTGGCGGGCGGTGGAGTGGATACGCGCAGCGGAGCAGCAGCGTAACGACCTTCCTTGGCGAGCGTCGAGCGTAGAATGATGAACTCCTCCGTATTTTGGTCCTCGTTTATATAATGCTTTTATGTGTGACCAAGAAGCTAACTTTGTTTTACCATCTTCTTTAAAATGTAAATATTTCTTCAGTAGGTTATTTCTAACGCCCTTTATGAGATGAGTGGGTCATAAATTGGGTATATTTTTTTTAAATCTATCTCAAAAAAACCTGCAGGGTAATTTTTGCCACATCTTAAATAGTTAGCTTCAGTTGCCTTCATCAAGAGGTTAAGTGCTGCCATATTGGTACGAAATAAAAATGAAATAGGTTGTTTGTATTTCTTACAAATACCCCTTATCATGAAAACGCACACATGGTCACAGAATATCTTCGATCTCTTTTCACCGTTATCAGTAAAACCGTGGATAACATCATTGGTTTTGTCATAAGACACATTAGGTGCTATGGCCATTTCGTCAAAAATCAGACAGCAATACTTGTGACGGATGGGCATTTTTTCTACTTTTCTTTTCAAATGTTCAAATATTATTTCATTGACTCCTGGCTGTAGATTTATTTTGCAAAGTAATTTCTCTAAAGTTTTTCGCTTGGGAAGTATGCACATTTGACCAAGTATTCGGTATGCTCTAGGAGTAGGCTTGTATAAAGTTAAACAGAGAACTTTCTCATCTAGAGTAAAACGTCTCCCTGCAGGTTTCTTTCCAAACTGCTTGATCTGCGTTGCGAAAAATGTCTGAGCTGCTAGTGTCATTTTTTCTTTCACAATTTGATATGCAGAAGATTTCATAATTTTTTCTGCCATCAGCATGTGCATTCTTAACTTTTTGTTTGTATTACGAGCTTTGCGCAATTTTGCTTTTACTTCAGATATTATGTCTTTCAGCTTCTTTTCTGTTGCAGTCAAAGGCATGGAAATCTTATAACATCCTGAAAAATTAAAACAAAATTATACATAAGGTATTATTTAGAATATTTATTTTGAACATAACTGTTTACAAGTTTTACATCAATATTCATTACTTTTTTATTTTTATATATAGCCTTTTTGGTAGGTGTACATATTTTAATATTATTTTTTATATTATTAAGGTCTATCTATTCATACACGAAATGTCTTAAGTGGTCATTGTACTATCATTATGAATAACTTTTACTATGGGACCAAACCCTGAATCGCGAAAAAAATATCAGCTGTTCCCTACAATATGTTCGCATATCGCGACAAACACTTTCCAATCTTCCTCTCCCACTCCAGGAAGAAGGTAGATTGTTGGAAGGTAGAAACCAGGAGACGGTCCAGTAGAGACGGCCGTCTCCTGTACCGTTTGAAGTGGCATTTCAATATTAAGTACTGTAATCATATAAGAAAACCAAAATTAAACATTGTTTTGTGTAGATTACCAACTGCGAAAAAATCGATCAATAAAATTGGTCAGCACTAATTGGCCGACTGTATAATATTTACCTGGCCTGAAGATATAGCTGTGTCCATTTCGACTGGTCTGGTTGAGATGGCCTTCTCCATTTGAAATGGCATTTCAATATTCATTACTGTAATCACATAAGAAAAACAAAATTAAACATTGTATTGTGTAGATTACCAACTGCAAAAAATCGATCAACAAAATTGGTCAGCACTAATTTGGCCCACTGTATAATATTTACCTGGCCTGAAAGATATATCTATATCCATTGGAACTGGTCTGGTAGAGATGGCCATCTCCATTTGAAGTGATGTAGATCAATCAATCAATCAATCAAGCAATTTATTTATTTTCTCACCACAATATTAAAAAGTTTACAGGTCCATATTAATTAGTCTTAAGCTATTAATACACATTACAATATTGTGGGAGACTGGTGCCTAAAACCTGTGTTTCAGGACACCAGGTCTCCACCCCGAGTAACAATGTCTGGGCGTACTATAGCGTTACACATATAATTATCATCCGGCGAGTACAGCGTTATGGAGTGTTGTGCGGTTGTGTACGAGAACGAGTGTGTAATTATGTATGTGCGTGCGTGTGCGTGTACGCGTGTGTGTGTGAGTGTGAGTGTGTGTGTGTGTGTGTGTGTGTGTGTGTGTGTGTGTGTGTGTGTGTGTGTGTGTGTGTGTGTGTGTGTGTGTGTGTGCTTTTATGAGTTTATTCCAAGGACACATTCGGTATTTTCGTATGATAGCTTTAATAGCCAACTAGTAAGCTTGCTTATCAATTTATTCCTAGTAAAAGTATATATATTCAGAAGACGATGGATTTTATTATAAATTCGAGCACTGAGTACGTTGAAGTGTCGGTCTGCGAAAGAAGTACGACACCGAATAATGCTACAAACTGGGTAACCTTTACGTTTTTTCAAAAGTTTATCATCAAGAGGAAGCAAAGAATGACGGCGTAATACCGCACGTAGAATGAAGAGTTGACGAACGTTGAGAACTTCTGATTCAGAGTATAGCAGGGCAGTGGGGTAATCTCTGCGCTTGAACTGCATAACTTTAAGAATTGCCCTTTGCGCTCGTTCAACCTGAATTAGGTTTTGCAGGTTCCTCCCCAAGAGGAAATACAATAAGTAAGAACGGAGACACACAGGCTCTGATAGAGAAGAAACAGGGTTTCACGATCAGTGGAGTGTCTCAGCTCTTTGAAAATATATATTAATTTTCTAATTCGTGAACTTAGTGCATCAATGTAGGGGCGCCAGGTAAGATGCTCATCAATGAGCACTCCAAGGTATTTGGTGCTTGTCGCTGGTGAGAGGGTGAGGCAACTGCAAGCATTGGCACTATGATCCAGAATGTTTAGGCAAGAATGGGCTTTGACTATATTAGATTCTATGGAAGGTGAGGAAGAGAGAAGCGGATAATCTTAGTTTTGTCAATATTCAGAGTCAACTAGTTCGCCGAAAGCCATGTAATCACACGTTGAAGTGATTGTCCCGCTCTTAGTTTAGCATTAACCCAGTTGTTGTCATATATAATCAGTGCCGTATCATCTGCATATGTGAATATATCGCAGTTAGGTATTGATAAGCGGCACAAATCGTTAAAGTAAGAAGAGTGTAGGTCCCAAAATACTTCCCTGGGGTACACCAAAATGGATGTTTGCATCATTACTGTACCATGAGTCGATTCTCACACATTGTGAATGATTTGAGAGATAGTCTGAGAATATTTTAAGTGCCATACCGCGGATTCCAATGATTTCCATCTTCGATATAAGTGTAGGTATAGAGACAGAGTCAAACGCCTTGGTCAAGCCAAGAAAGACGCCAAAGCACTTGAGCCCCTCATCCAACTTGGTTACTACAAGACTTGTGAGATCTAAGACTGCGTCCTCAGTAGAGATTCACTGTCTAAAGCCATATTGATTTTTTGCTAATATATTTTGCAAGATACGCGGTAAGACTGTTGTTGAGTACCCTTTCTAGAATTTCAGACAGGGAGTTCAAAACTCCCTGTTGTTGGCATTGATGGCTGTTCAATATGCCTGCGCTCAACAACATGCACACCTGAAATTATTTATAGGGTGATTTTAATAGGAATGAACACCTTAACCATTTGGGATTTATTCATTAAGCCATTATCATCATCAATAAAATTTTAAAGAACTTTTGACTATGAAATTATAATATTGTAAGCAAACATCAACAAAGTGAAGTAAGCTAAACTGTCAAAATCAACTGACAAATCCAACTTAACATCGTTCGACGTGCACTTTTGCTGGTGACAGCTCCGCGGACTCGCGCATCACTTACGTATCGTATAAAATAAATATTACTTTTGTTGTTAAGTGTTCAAGCAGACCGAAATCAATAATCGTTGTGATAAAGTTTTAGTTTAATCATTAAAATTATTATTTTTGTAAATAACATTGTTTTATTTGCTTTTAATATTTTAAGACACAATTTCTAGACTGCGTAACATTAATCTGCTTAAAAACTTCTTCATGAAGTAATTTTCTATTTTTACGTTGCTTATTTTTGTATTTCACAAAACAAAGACATAGTGTGATTATTTACCTTTGATTTTTTCCATCACTAAACAGACTATAGTTTTTAAAATTAAGAAATTTTACTTGAAATTGCAAGTGTCGGAATTGCTAGTGCAGTTATTTTCTTATTTGGTAATATGTAAATATCTTGAAAATGTTTGTGACACACTTTTCGGTTCTTGTGTATGAAATTATTATCTTCTCCGATAATGTCACCTCCAATTTTCATAACCCAAGTGCGAAAATGTTCTACTTGTGCAGTATTGTTTGGGTTTGGAAACCGTTGCAACGGCAATCCTAAAACATGATAATAAAAAACGTTACAAGTTGATCATCATCATCATCCACAGCCCAACTTCACCCACTGCTGGGTATACACCTCCCTTTGTTTGTGGTAAGCTCCACGCTTTTGTGCGAACCTCATTCAGGATATTCCCGCAATGGCAACAATATCCATGGGATCTGGAGGCAAAGGTCCTCGCCCACATGTGGGAGTGGCGCGAGGAGGCGAAACGCCGGGGCGAAACTCCGCTGCCGCGACAAATCGCGGCACGGCGGACAGAGCTCCGGTGTGATCTCATGGCGACATGGCGGTTACGATTGTCGCAACCCAGTGCTGGGCATGCCACAATTGCGGCGGTAAGTCCCCTCTTTGAGGAGTGGATAGAGAGGCGTCACGGCGTCCTCACCTTCCGCCTGACGCAGGTTCTCACCGAGCATGGGTGCTTCGGTGGGTTCCTGTTCAGGATAAAGCGGGAGGATACGTCCGGGTGTTTCCATTGCGAGGATCGTCTGGAGGACACGGTGGAGCATACGGTGGAGGTGTGCCCTGCCTGGGCGGAGCACCGCCGTGTCCTCGTGGAGGCGATTGGCGGCGGCGACCTCTCGCGTCCGGCCCTGGTGCGAGCCATGGTACGGAGCGAGAGGGAATGGGAAGCCGTTACCGGTGATCCGTATGAAAATATAAGTACTCAGTCAGACTGGGACAACTTACCGCCTCCAAGTTTCATAGAACAGCTGGGAACACAACAAGACCTTTGAGCCATCACAAAGTTTCGTGGGAAACGATTAAAGTTTTATGCAGGCAATCTTCACCTAAAGCCGGAGGAACAAAGTTTGACTCAACGTACTGAATGAAAATAAAACCGAGTAAACACGAAAACAAGAAAATTAACAGGTTATGCGCATGCACATCAACCGAAAAAATCTTGTGAAAAATTCAAAATAATGTCAAATGTCAACGTCACTTTATCGTCATCATTATTTCATTGAGTTTTGGTTAAACTGCCATCTAGTGAAAAACCTTCGATAAAATTACAAACAGCATTTTGTTTCTTGAAGCAGCAGTGCTTACAGCGTACCGTGAAATTTGTTCTAAGATACCACAGCATGATCTCAATGACAACTGTTGGATCAATTACACTAGTAGCTGCACGCACCAGATTGTTAGAGGACTAATCGCGTTTATTCAGTGTGTTTACCGGATCTTTATAGGACAATTATATCTTGTAAAACCACGTAATAAGATAATTATAAAATCGAATTGCTCTTTACCGGACTGTAAAAAAACGACTATAGGGCGTAATAGTCCTATAAACTGCGCCCAAATGCGGTTCTATCACTATTTGTTCGCCATAAAATGAGCTGTAAATTACGCTGGTCATGTTGAATAAGAACCTGCCGGTACATTTTCTCAACATCCGCGCACGCAACGTATTGATATTGTCTAAAGCGCAGCAATATTGAGATTATGTCATTTTGAATCGCAGGGCCTACGTACTGAAGGTCATTCAATGATTTATTACTCGTGGTGGTCGCACTCGTGTCAAAGACGACGCGCAATTTAGTTGTTAAGCTATTTTCACGGTAAATACCATGATGAAGCATAATATAATACGGTTTAGGTAACGTTTGTATGTCTGATAACAACGTCATATGACCTAATTATTCATATTCATCTAAAAAATCAAAATACATTTTTTTTTATACATCCGCGCACGCAACGTATTGATATTGTCTAAAGCGCAGCAATATTGAGATTATGTCATTTTGAATCGCAGGGCCTACGTACTGAAGGTCATTCAATGATTTATTACTCGTGGTGGTCGCAATCGTGTCAAAGACGACGCGCAATTTAGTTGTTAAGCTATTTTCACGGTAAATACCATGATGAAGCATAATATAATACGGTTTAGGTAACGTTTGTATGTCTGATAACAACGTCATATGACCTAATTATTCATATTCATCTAAAAAATCAAAATACATTTTTTTTTATATTGTGGTAAACGCTCCAACTTTCATTCTAATGCATAAAAACGTTTCTCTGCCGATGTATAAGAATCTCCTAAAACGTCGGGAGAAGACTTAAACGGCATTCTGACTTGAAATCTACCATCGTTATCACGTGTTGTTGACTCAATGAATAAACTCTCACATAGGTTTTCCTCTTCAGAGAACATACGCGACACATTCGTTTCTTCAATTTCCCAAAACTTACGTAATTGGATGTCCAATGAGTCAATCTGAGTAAAATTGCACTGAACCTTATTAATATTTGATTTCTGTAGTCCTTTGTTATTAACTGGACCGGATATTATCCAACCCAAACTAGTACTTTGTAGGCATGGTCGAGTCGAGTCTTATAATTTTATTTTCGTCTAATAATGACCAAAACAAATCCGCGCCTTAATATGTCAATTTTAGACGGTACATTGAACGACGGATCAGCAAGTTGAACATGATTTGGTATACGTATAGTATTACGATCAATATTTGCAGACGGTAAATAAGAAGTGATACTAGGTAAAACGAGGCAATGTAAATCAGTATTAAACTCATAGAATTTTGAACGCATCTTGATTTTACATGTATGGCTTGACTGTGTGTGTGCTTCACCCACACGTATTGTGGACTGTATAATAGGAATATTTAAACGTTTGCATAAAGCATCAGTGATGAACGAATTTTGACTGCCATTGTCGAGAAGCGCGCGCACTGTGTGATAATTGTTATCTAAGTCGGCTACTTGAATTAACGCTGTGGACAATAAAACAGGTTGCAACACTTTCGCATTAGTTGTGAACGCACCGCGCCCCGAGTCAATCAAAAATATTACAATCAGCTGTTTGGCTAACGCAATGCGAAACAGATGACTGCGGCAACGTATTATTATTAACGGTTGATCGTGGCGCTGTATTTACACTAACGTCATTACTAGTGTGCAATAATGTATTGTGTTTCTGTTGACATAACTTACAAGGGCCGAAAACACAATCCTTAATTGTATGACTATCTGTTCGTACACAATTAAAACAAAGTTTTTTCGATATAACTATGTTTGACCTATCGTTTACGGACATATTTAGAAAACTTGCACATGAGTCTAAAGAATGGTTACCATTACATAACGGGCATGTAACATTAATACTACGCTTATTATGACTTCCCGAAGAACCTTTCCCTTATTCGTATTTACAACGCAACTATGCGAATTTTGTACATTGGAATTTCTTTTATCGTTCGACGACTTGTCATTTTTAGTGTGTTGAGAATGTGAATTATTACTCTAGCTGCTACTTGATGTTATCATGTCTAACATGTCCGCCTTATTTCTTAGAAACGTAAGCAAGTCGTCTAACTTTAAACTAGTACAATCTTTACGTGAATCCGAAATTAACGTGCCTTTATAGTTTTCCCATTCACGCTCCGTTGCCGAATCGAGTTTTGTAACTACTTACTAAATAAATTATTAATGTGTCCCACGAGTCAGTGGGTTCCTTCAAAGAATTAAGTGCATGTAAATTACGTAAAACGGTATCAATTAATTTACGGATCTGCTTTGAAGACTCTTTGTTAATTGATGACGCTGAAAATAAGGACTTAACGTGGTTATGTACCAGTAAACGATTATTCTGGAACCTATTTTCAAGTAATTCCCACGCGTGATCATAATTATAGGCATTAAATTCCAACGCACTAATTACAGTTAACGCAGTGCCACTGAGTGCCGATTTCAAATAGTGAAATTTCTGTATGGAGTCCAAATCTTGGCGATCATGGATCATAGTCACATAAGAATTTTTAAACTCTAACCAATTATCGTATGAACCGTCAAAGGCGGGGAGCTGTATTTGCGGCAGTTTAACGTTTATAGACTTACCTACCGTGCACGTATAATTTAAGTTCAACTGACTTTGTTTATCGTTAATCATGCATTTAGCTGTTGATATAATTGTATAATATTGACACTTGAACGTTTCTCTATATTCTAATTGCACTAATAATTCTTCTCCATCTACATTATTTTCGATTTTGGACTGAATACTATTAAAGTCAGAAAAGAAAATGGTTACCGCTTGTATTCGTAATTGAACTTGCGTTTTCGTTACGGAATCTAAACATGAACTGTCTAATTTATGTATAAAATTAGCAAAAAGTGTTAATCTGCCTTTATCACACCCCTTTGTTTCTTAAAATCGGCAATATTAATTTCAGAACTATCGGATTTACACTCATTGTCACTCATTTTGGCGGTTTAAAGAAAGCAAAGGTACTTACAGTTGTGCAAACACGGGAAGTCAGGCGTGGCAGAACTCGCGAAGTCGCTATATTCACTATCACAAGACCGCTGCTCGAACTTCTAGAAACGTATAGAACGATATTAACACAACTCGAAACGGGTAAGAGGGAAGGAAGGGCGAAGGAAAACCTGACCGTTGCTGGCTGATGCTGCTTGAACGCAGGTGTGGAACGCTTACTCCGCCTTTTCTTCTGTGAGCAGTTTGAACGCTTGGGTTTCCGCTTCAGGGCTGATTCTTCTCGAATGATCTCGAATAACCTGAAGGTCCAAATGTTTAGGCTGTTGCCCCTGTGATTTCTGGGTGCTGCTCGGGTACTTCAATGATTTACGGTTTTGTATATGAAAACTGTTTAATCCAGTGAATTAGCGGTTTTACAATGTTTCTAGTAGCGAAAGAGGTCGTTGTGTTTCGTGTCTTGAATTTCGGTTGAATATGGCGAGAGAAGAAATATGAAAAAGAACGGAGTGAACAGATGCGAAGAATTGCGAGCCGCTCCGTCGTCCGCGCACGGTGATTGGTCGACGCCGCGCCGCGGCTGCAGTTCATTTGCGACGCGATGATCGGTTGCCGATTCCAGGCGTAAGATGGCGTTGCGCGTCAAACATGTTGATATCCTAAAATGTACAAAAGAAATCTATTAGATTAAGCAGATTCAATTACGTATGAACCCATAATTTCGCGGCTCGGCGGACAGAGCTCCGGTGTGATCTCATGGCGACATGGCGGGTACGATTGTCGCAACCCAGTGCTGGGCACGCCACAATTGCGGCGGTAAGTCCCTTCTTTGAGGAGTGGATAGAGAGGCGTCACGGCGTCCTCACCTTCCGCCTGACGCAGGTTCTCACCGGGCATGGGTGCTTCGGTGGGTTCCTGTTCAGGATAAAGCGGAAGGATACGTCCGGGTGTTTCCATTGCGAGGATCGTCTGGAGGACACGGTGGAGCATACGGTGGAGGTGTGCCCTGCCTGGGCAGAGCACCGCCGTGTCCTCGTGGAGGCGATCGGCGGCGGCGACCTCTCGCGTCCGGCCCTGGTGCGAGCCATGGTACGGAGCGAGAGGGAATGGGAAGCCGTCACCTCCTTCTGCGAAGCAGTAATGCTCGCGAAGGAGGAGGCGGGGCGCGTGAGGGAGTGGCAGTCTCTGCGCCCTCACGTCCCTAGCCGCCGCAGGAGGAGACGCCCCGGGCGTCGGGAGTCAATAGCGGACTCCCGGCCACCGTAGGCGCGAGCTTGCGGGTGGCGAGCAATGGGTAGCTCGCCGCCCGGTAAGGACCAAGCTCGGGTCGACGGCGCGCAGTGTTCCACGCGCGCCTCAAAGAGATGTCAGCAGCAGTGTAGGGGTCTACTAGGACCGATGCCTGCCGGGGTCGCGTGATTGTTCGAAAGAGATACCGTGACCCTGGCACATGGGCAACTGATGGAACACGGGTGGGTTTTAGTCAGTAAAAGTCTGACACACCCTCCCGCTCCGCCCAGAGTGGGAGAAGTCATTTGATGATTTCCCATCCTGAAAAAAAAAAAAAAAAAAAAAAAAAGGTGTGCCCTGCCTGGGCGGAGCACCGCCGTATCCTCGTGGAGGCGATCGGCGGCGGCGACCTCTCGCGTCCGGTCCTGGTGCGAGCCATGGTACGGAGCGAGAGGGAATGGGAAGCCGTCACCTCCTTCTGCGAAGCAGTAATGCTCGCGAAGGAGGAGGCGGGGCGGGTGAGGGAGTGGCAGTCTCTGCGCCCTCACGTCTCTAGCCGCCGCAGGAGGAGACGCCCCGGGCGTCGGGAGTCCATAGCGGACTCCTGGCCACCGTAGGCGCGTGCTTGCGGGTGGCGAGCAATGGGTAACTCGCCGCCCGGTAAGGACCAACCTCGGGTCGACGGCGCGCAGTGTTCCACGCGCGCCTCAAAGAGATGTCAGCAGCAGTGTAGGGGTCTACTAGGACCGATGCCTGCCGGGGTCGCGTGATTGTTCGAAAGAGATACCGTGACCCTGGCACATGGGCAACTGATGGAGCACGGGTGGGTTTTAGTCAGAAAAAGTCTGACACGCCCTCCCGCTCCGCCCAGAGCGGGAGAAGTCATTTGATGATTTCCCATCCTGAAAAAAAAAAAACCATAATTTATTAATTTCGTTATTTTCGTTTTTTGTTTTGTAAGTTTTAGTTATAATACAGGTAAAAATTACAAACCTTGGCATTTTCTTTATTCTTATCGTTATTAAGCACTTTCTGTACCAACCGCTTACCACGTCTCAACTTATTAATCTCCTGAAAAGATTTGGTGAGTATAGGTAAAGCTAGTAGCTAAAAAGGTAGGAGAGCAGCGAATATTAAGACAGATAAATCATTTGTAATCACAAATAATTTCCATTATAATTTATGCTATATCGAACCCAACCAAGCAAGTGGCTAGTTAGTCATGAGGCGGGTAAGTATAATAGTTAGAACAACGCTCTGCAATCCCTATACAGCAAGCAACATTTTGTTAGATACCCACATGATTCCGCTATGAATCATACAACTTAAAAGCATGTATTTCATCGTAGGAATATTTACTAATAAACCGAATGAACCATATTTTCGGTTGATGTTATCCTGAGATGAATAGAACCAATAAGTACTATCTCTGAATAATTCCAAACTGCCAAAATTTTGAACGACAATGCATAATGTACTATCTCGATTTATACACTATTTAACGTAGAAATCTTAAATATTAATAATAAATTTATAACAAAACTTACCATTTCAGCTACTAAAAGTCCCCAATCTTAGAATAATAACGCATAGAACCGCAGTAGTTGCACGAAAAGTGAAGCCATTTCAAGGTAGCCTTTTAAGGCTAAGTACGACTTTCGGACCGTTAGTACTAAATACCAAGTGCTATTTGTAAAGAGCTCCCGCAATTTCACCAAAAAATTACGTACTGTGTAGTGAAAGGGTATCACAACTCATCACATAACCACGGAAAACATTTAACGATCCCATTTCACGGGTAACTATTGCCTAACATCATATATTTTTGATTAAAACATTCATCAAAACAAAATAAATAAATCGTAAATTTGACAGACGCCATTACAATAAAAGTGTTGCTAGGCAAAGAAAAATATTTTACCCCATTTTTTTGTTATTATAACTATGTTCTGCAAATTGTAATCCAAAATCACATTTAGGTAGGTATTTTTACTAGCTAATACTATTGGGGGTCCCTCGAATAAAATGTAGATTTTGTGTGGGCAACATGCTAGCCAACGAAAAACTGTGGTTTCATAAATTTGTGTGTTTGCCGGACCAAGGCGGATTGATTTAAGCTTCTAAAGAAGTTTACTTGATTTGTAGTATTGCTGAAACTAGTCTGCAAAATTATATAAATCAGAATGCACAGAAAAGGAATTCAGATAAAGAGCTAACTTATGGCCAAACTCATTGGTCGTTCTCTTTTTCCAATAGTAGAAGACCACGTTAATTCCCAGTATCACGATACAAATCTAGCGCGGCTTATTGTAGAACGTTACCTAAGAATTCGATTCTTTTATGAATCCAAAAAAGTTAATATTTCGCGATTAGCGTCATCAAAGCGGCAGTTGTTTAGAAAACAGCTGCAAATTAAGGGTTATTAAGTAAGGTAGTTTAATCTATCTTGGTATATAATAAATATTTTTGTTCATGTTTTTATTTAATCGTTTTTCTACTCACGAATCCTTGAAACAGTTCCATTTTTCCCACTATTCGGGGAAAATATCATTTACTTGCAACATTACTAGTTTGCTTCTGTGTGTTTCGGTGAATGTTTTTACGTGCCGCTTTTGCACACATTGATTGTGTTGTTGCTTCAATTTTAAACGGAATTTTAAATGAAGCTATCTCTCTATGTATTATTACTCTAAGTCCCCAATAATGTCCATGTAAAACTTAGGGCACAGAAACCTAATAAATCCACATAAAACAGTTATTTGTTTCAAGAGCGCGCGAAATCGCGTTCAAGTCCGTACACGTTTGGCGAGATAGGATTAAATGCTCGCAATCACTGCGCGTTGAAGTTAGTACAAGTTGAATGAAGCCAATTCTGGCGCCAAATTTAAATGTATTTGAGTTAGGATTTCTTGCAACGATGTGGGTATTAAATAGTATAAAATGGCATTAAAAAGTGAAATCGTCAAAAAATTTAGATATGACCGGTTGCCAGTTCATAGTCGATATACCTTTAATATTTATTTCATAAAATAAATGACCTTCATTGACTTTGACTTGCATATTTCGATAATTTTAATAAAAAACCCAAATTCAAAATTCAATTGCTTTATTTCCATCAAATACTTAAAACATTGTTTAGACACGTCAAAACTTTATAATAAATGAAAATAAAAAATTGCCTGACATTACATGGAAATAAAACATTCAACTGAAAAAAAAGCCTGTTCGAGGAGTAGAACTCTTATGAGAATAAGCAGGCAAGAAACTCATGGCCACTCTTTTCAATCGCCAAGTTTGTACAATATTAATTCTTATTTTCATAAATACAGATTGTGTTAATTTTATACATTATTAATTATAAATATTTATTGAGATCTGCCTATGAGTTGATGTGTAATAAAAGATTGAGGAGATATGTTAACCAATGCCACAATGCATTCAAACTGTAAATGTTATCATTAAAAGTCATCAGTAGTCACATAATCCCATATACACCCTACACTTAATAAAGTCTACAGAAATAGCCTGTGGGTTAGAGCAACTCAAGTACAAGTATGTTTATCATGTATTAATGAATAAAACCTAAATTTATATATATAATTAATGCCACAAAACTTCTCTGTAAACTATGTTTTTTGTAAAACTCTTTCATAGTTTGCTAAATGTCCCTGACCGTTATATTCTGAAATATAAAATCTTAAACCGTCGAATGATCGCACTCTACTTGCTACGACATACAATTGCCGGGTCGATTCAATAAAATTCCAATTTTTTCAAATTTTTGCCCTTGAGACTTATTTATTGTCATCGCGAATACAGGTATTATAGGGAATTGAGTTCGTTGAAAGTTAAATGGTAAAATAGTTCCGGGGTATGTTTAATTAATACGTGGAATCAAAATTCTCTTACTGCGTGCAGTCCCAGTTAAAACTTCGCAATCAATTGCATTTCGATGCATAAATTTGATACGCATTCTTGTTCCATTGACTAGTGCTTCCTTTGTATTTAAGTTTCTGATCAACAAAACGATGCAATTAACTTTCAATATTAATTTATGTGGTGGTAAACCACTAATAGTCAAAAAATTTAATAACTCTAACGGATAGTTATTGACGGCATTGTCATTATCACAAATTATTTTATCGTAGCTAAGACATGTTCGCCGTTCAACAGGAATTTGATTAAGTATATCAGTATTAACCTCTAAGTCCCTGAGATACCACATTTGGTATAGACACAATCGTTTTTTAATTGTGTCTGTAATTACAGTAATTGACTGGTTAATCAAAGTACAATCATCATTTGTAGGTGCTAAAATAACGAAGTTCAATATATTTTCTAAGAGTATGTTGTCAGAAATATTTCCATATACCTCTGCAATTATGTTATTTTTATCTCCTATTAATTGTTGAGGGATTTCGATAACATTTTCACCAAATTGAGGGAACTTTGGAGCTTCATCATTACCAATTTTTTTTTTAAGAAATCTACACACTCTTTAAAAAATACGCTCTCAGATTTTTTCATCTTGCTTTTACTGTTTTGACTGAAACAAAAACCAGCAGTTAATATGTTGTTCAGGTATTAAATACTTCTTTTATTTTTCAGATTTTTGGCTACTGGAGAATCCTATAGGTCTCTTGCATTTCATTTCCGCTTAGGTCGCACTACAGTTTCTGAGATTGTAAGCGATTTTACTGATAAGTACTATAACAAGTGGAATTTCCCCAATTGTATTGGTGTAATTGATGGGAAACATATAAGGGTACAGTGTCCATGTAATAGTGGATCTTTGTACTATAATTACAAGCAATATTTTTCAATTTTACTACAAGCTGTAGTTGATGCGAACTATAAAATTATTTTAGTAGATTATCGGAGCAGAGGGGCGTCAGGCCGATGATGGAAATTTTAGAACTTCATCTTTGTTTTACATGTTAGAAAGTAATGACCTCAATATTCCATCGGAGAAAGATATTCCTAATACAAATATTAAATTACCATTTGTCTTAGTTGGTGATGGTGTTAATCCACTAATGAATTATTTGATGAGGATATTTTCATTAAGAAATATTGAGAACACAAAAACTATTTACAACTTCCGACTCTCAATCTCAAGAGCTCGCAGAAGTGTAGAGTGCTGTTTTGGTATAATGGCAGCAAAATGGAGGATTTTGGAGAAAGCTATTGAAACTAAGGTCAATACTGCTTAGTTATGGAGATGAATGAAAATCTTCTGCGATAATAATTAAGCTTATACTTATTGATTTGGTTTTTTACAAAAATAGTGATGTTGTATGTGCGTGTTTGTCGAGTGCTAATGGTAGTAACGGTTGCGCCGCGTATGGTGGAATTTGGTACTACGTCCCGCACTCCAACGAGTTTATGGAGATCAATGAAAATTTTCATCGATAGTAATTAGGCATATAATTAATGATTTGGATTTTTACAAAAATAATGATGTTGTATGTGCGTGCTTGTCGAGCGCTAATGGTAGTGACGGTTGCGCCGCGCATGGTGGAATTTGCTTTGATTATTTACATGTCTAGATAGAGTGTTACGCTGCAAGCGCAACAAAAACAACAGGCCAGATTTGCAGCGCTTGTGTTCGTGTTACGCACACAAGTAAGCGTAGCTTTACAAGCGCGTGGCTGCGCACGCATCACTTCGGAGCGCACTGAGTGATACCAGCCCTTGATAATTTCCCATAAAAGATGGGAAAAAATATTATGTATTTATTTTTATCTATAAGTAATTTGTTTTAAATTTATTAAATTATGATTATTTCACATATTACGAGTTTGTACATGAATTATTAGGTAAAATATATTTAAATGGAACAGATATTGCTTATAAAGGTTATTTATTCTTAAAATTCTAGATCCGAATTATTTAAAAACATTATTATTTTTATGGTGGTCAAAATATTATCTTTACCTTAGAAAGGGTTAACAAATATAAAAATTTGTTATTATGCTATATACAGCAGGCAGCATACAGCAGATAGGAGTCTTAGTGACCTTCTCTTTGGATTTGTTTTTTAAACAGTTTTCGTTTAGATGTTACATCCCGGTTGACATTTTCCAATTTAGTCTTATAGTAATATCTTAAATCCAAATATTTTTCGACAACCAGTCTTATTAAATTAACTTGATGCAGAAGACCACAGACATGATCAGTTTTCATTCAAAATAATTTGTACCTCCAACAAATTGTTTCATTACAGTTGAAACTATTTTTGCGTAATTAATGGGCGTCATTATGAAATCTTGTTTAATAAACTGCCTTATAACAATTTCAGCGGTCTTACATACAGAATATACATCATGAGAGGCGTAAATAAGTCCACCTTCATCTCGCATATTAACCAATTTATGGTATTGCAACGGCTCATTTGATATCAGACTTTCAATGCAAGCGACACATTTTACCTTTTTACGTAAACATCTAACAACAAAACCTGCTATGTATCCAACAATTTGCTGTGTGTATTCAGATAATTGCGAATTATCTAATAGCCGAATTTTACTGTCTTGGTTTTCATCAAACATTTTGGCGATATTTTCAGTTTCATCCTCGTCGTCGTCGTCATCTTTCCTCAAAGATGGAACTGTCGCATTGATGCATTTAAGGGATGACGAACACATTAGAATACTTATGTTTTCCAGTGGCACACAGTTTCCTGACGAAGCAGATTTAAGTTCCATATGGCAAAGTAATTTCTTGTAAATGTCTTTTAACTGGCGAGCATTCGGGTTATCATTATAGCCCCCATGCATCCGTATCGCACCAAAAAATAATTCTATGTGATCTTGGCAGATGCGATACGTGCTTAAATATTTCATTCTTTTCGATTCTATCAAAGAATCATATAAAAATTTCAAGCTATTTATGCATATCAGAACGCCAAGAAATCCAGTAAATGATTGCGATTTTAGAACTGGTACATAGCCTTTCAATACCAGTTTCTTTGATGTTTCATGTTCCTTATACGTTCTTTTTCTGGATTCTTTTAGGCTTAGATTCAAAATTAAATCTTGCGCCTCTTCTAACATTGCAAACACTACATTTTTACTGCCGGGAAATAATGGATGCTTGTAACCGTGTGCCTGTAAGTTCCTAGAATTGAATGTATCAAAAACATTATTCATAATCATTATAAATTTTTCTGTTGCTTCGCTTTCTAAAAAGTCGGGCAACTTTAGCTCTTGTCTACAAAATTCAATTGCTACAGAAATACTTCTGCTAAGAAGCTGGGACTTAACGTTCATTATAGAGTTTCTGAACTGAATATGTTTTTTTGTAAGGCGGTTAGCAAGATGCAAACCAGTTTCTTCTTGTAATTCGGCCAACTTTTTTACATATACAAATTTAATTTCATCATCTTTATATAGAAACACTTCCTTTGCCTCAAAATGATTTCTTATTAATTTTAACATATGGCAGAAGTCTAAGAATACTGCCACCTCATAATCGGCACAAGGGTGTTTGAATGTTGTCTTCAGCTCTTTTGGGTTTTTGTATTTGCAACCCAACAGTTCCATGGCTGATAAATTTAATCTGTGGCCGTCAAACGTCAATGACACGACGTCAATGCCTACTTCATGGCATTTATATAGAATTGTTTTGATAATATTGGCTTTTTGTTCCCCTGTCATGCCATGGATTAAAAAATAAGCCACCGGTAATTTCCAAGGCTCGTTTAGTGAGACAAGTAAAAATACATAAGCTTCTGACGCTTTAACATTCATGTTGTCAGCGGGTCCACTCCCTATATCAACAAGACCTTCATCTCGCAAAGTCTTTCGATTAAAACATGTTTGTTGTCTTATTGCCATTAAATGATAAATGATGAATGACTTTATTTTTGCAAGTAGGTTTGTACAAACACTTTTACACGTCAATCAATTCTTTTTTAAACTAGATGAGGTCGGCATTTCCTATCTGACTACTTCTCAGAGTAGTCAGATAGGAAATGCCGACCGAGAAACGCCGAAACAAACTCAGAGGTCACAGTCTCTTTTAAAGTCCAGACATAATCTTGATCAGATCATGTGAAGACCATGTGGATTGGTGTCTGAAGTGGTCTTTTAAGGAACGAACACACAGCTTGCGTGGACCTGTCCAATCAGTGCACGCATTTGTCAGTAATCATGTAGCTCCACTCAGAACTTTAGGAGGTCAATGATTCGACGAACAATACCAAAGAAAGGACATTTGTGTAGGTCGCACAAATTACTCAAACTGCCAGACAATGTAAAAAATTAAATTAGAAGAAAAGAAAACCAAAAAAAAAGAACACCCACTTCGTCTTCACATTTACAATAGGTAATTAAAACAATATAATACTTTAAAAGTAAATATTCATGTCATTGTATAAGTAAAATTCATCAATGTCAATGTGTATATAAAATCAGGATAGTCCCGGTCTGATCATTAGAGGACCATGTACATGGGGGTGTCTGAAATGGTCTTTTGAGGAAAGAACCATACAGATTGAGTGGACCTGTCCAGTCAATGCACGCATTTGTCAGTAATCTTGCAGCTCAACTCAGAACATAAGGAACACAAAGATTCGACGAACAATACCAAAGAAAGGACATTTTGGTAGGCCGCATTAAGTACTCAAACTGCCAGATTATCATTAAAATGGAATGAGTAAGAGAGATATAAAAAAAAACAAACATCACCTACATAGTCCTCACATTCAAAATCACTTAAATAATAATAATAATAATAATAATGTCTATGGCATCTGTCAAAGTCAAAACGGAAAATTTACGCTCTACATTTTTACATTGATTATATATAAAATTACAGTATAGATTTAATAGTTTCAGTAAAAAAAAAACCACACAATAATACTAATCAATAAGTTAAAATGAAAAACTCCAAAATTCCAATAAAAAAAATCAAACCCATACAGAACAATAAAATACTAATATACCTACATATGTAATGTGAGCAAGTAAATTATGCAGACCAGAGCCAGGACAAGACGACAGGCACACCCACCATCTCCGGACTTGTCGCTCAGCTCCGCCTCGCAGCCGCCGGGACGCGCCTCAACCGTGAGCGTCGTGTCACCGGCCGCTGCAGTTGCGTCGAGCTCGAGCGACGAGTTTTTCTCCCCACCGTCGTCACCAACACCACTACGACGGCGAGGAAGAGGACGGCCACCAGCGGGCTTGGGACCTCGAAGCCAACAGGCCTCGAGTAGGGTCCCCGCTGCCGGTGGAAATGTGTCGCGCATGCGATGGACTCAGTCCATAAATGAAAATGTGATGCGCGCATATTATGGGGCTACAGAGGGAGGAATTAACCTGACAGCGTACCGAGTACGGATGCTCTCTCTGTTTCAGGTGCTTGAACCAGCCGTCAACGTCTCGGCCCAACGATTATCGGATCAGGTGCGCGTCATTCAACACAATCATAGACTGGATGACGCTACACTTGATCGACTGCGCTCGGAAATGCAGAATAGTTCTGCTAGTAATCCTCCCCCATCTCAGAATGTCATGCATACGCCTGCCGCTGTTCTGCAGGCAAACCAACATGATGAGGAGGAGGAAGTCAGGGCTATATCTGCAGATAACCTGTGCAATGTGGACATAAGGAGCATTCTGGAGGATGCGATTCGTGAGTACCGGTTCATATCACCTGACCTTAGACCACGGCTACCACGTTTGCCCATGAATAAAAAAAACAAAGCACTGGTGTGCGCCCTGGATGCGCTGCTGCCAAATTTTATTGACAGCAGTGCAGACCTTTGCGATACACACTCAATCTTGTATTGCACGGCTGTTGCGGCTTGTCGTATAGCTCGAGTCAAATTCCCAAACACTGATCGAGCTGTACGACCAAAACCTGTCGCACCGGCCTGGCAATGCAGGATTGAGCGTCGTATTAATGAGGCCAGGGTGCTCATCGCGAAGCTCATCTGCTTCAGGGAGGGCAATACACGCCCAAGGGTGATGCGCTTTGTGAAGCGGGCGTTCTCGGGAACTAGTATTAGTCCCCGAGAATATGTATCCCGTGTCACAGAGCGCATCGACTTCCTGAAGCAGAAAGTTTATGCATGGGCAAACCGTATCCGTCGGTATAGGCGAAGAGTGGACCGGTTCACTCAGAACCGCATGTTCCAGAGCGATGAAAGGTGGGTGTACAGAGCCTGGGAGCGACCCAACCCAACTCAAGGTGTGACTGACGCGTGTCTACCAAATAATAACGAAATGAGTGCTTTTTGGCGAAACATTTGGTCGGTGCCCGTCAATCACACTGAAGGACCCTGGATGCGTGTTGTTGAGCAGGCATGTGAGTCAATACCAAACATGGAGGCTATTAGCATCAGTCCTCTGGATGTGGCCCGTGCAGTCCGTCCGTTGCCTAACTGGAAATCCCCAGGACCGGACGGACTGCACAATTTTTGGATCAAATGGCTACAAAGGTCACATGCCTGCTTAGCCTCACAATTCCAGTCATCTTTAGAGACTGGGTCGCTACCACTGTTCTTTACAACAGGAGTTACCCACCTTCTTCATAAATCGGGTAGTACTACGGAACCTAAAAATTATAGACCCATAACTTGTTTACCGACGGTCTATAAAGTTCTTACATCCATTCTTAGAGTAAAAATTTCACAGCATATTCAAAGTAACACAATTATGTCGGTGTCTCAGAATGGATGTAAGAATGGGTCCCGTGGTACTAAGGAGCTGCTCCTTATAGACATGACCATAAGCCAACAGGTTCGTAGATCCCGGAAGGATTTGTCGACATGTTGGATAGATTATAAGAAGGCCTATGACTCCGTGCCACATACATGGCTCATGAGGGTGCTAGAATTGTACAAAATAGATGCAACTCTACGCACCTTCTTGATGTCGTGTATGAGACAGTGGAGGACGGTCCTTCTCTATCCAGGATGTCCACAAATCCAGCAGATCAATGAACCGATCAGGATTGAGCGAGGAATATTTCAGGGCGACAGTTTGAGTCCGCTTTGGTTTTGCTTAGCCTTGAATCCTCTAAGCACACTGCTGGAGGATTCAGGTCTAGGCTATCGATTGAGAAAAGGTGGTCAGGTGATATCACACCTCCTTTACATGGATGATCTGAAACTCTTTGCCCCCAACAATTTGCGACTGATGGAGCTACTGAAGGTAACAGAAACGTTCAGTAGTGCCATCAGGATGGAATTTGGTGTGGACAAATGTGCAGTCATGCATGTAAAGCGAGGGGGGATTGTAGAATCCGTGGGGACCGAACTTACGGATTCTATACACCTTAGATCCCTCTCCTCAACCGAAACCTACAAATATTTGGGTATGTCGGAAGCATTAGGCATCAATGCTACCGACATGAAACAATCGCTGAGGGAACGCTTCTTTGGCCGCCTGAAAAAAGTATTTAATAGTCTTTTATCAGGCGGCAACAAGGTGCGTGCCTTCAACGGTTGGGTCATGCCGGTTTTGATGTATTCTTTCGGCATACTCAAATGGACTCAAACGGAACTTGACGCTCTGGATAGGAAGGTCCGTACATTGCTGACGGCAGATCGGATGCATCACCCACGGTCATCAGTGATGAGACTGTACATCCCGCGGAAGTGTGGGGGTCGAGGTTTCCTAAGCGCTAAAACCCTCCACAACCGCGAGATCTGCAGTCTCAGGGAATATTTCCTTCAAACTGACGTGGGGATGCACCGAGATGTGGTTGCAGTGGACAAGGGCCTCACCCCGCTCTCCTTGGCGAACGAGAACTGGCGCAAACCTGCAGTATTAGATATTAAGGATCGTAAGGAAGTATGGCAAAGCAAAGAGCTTCACGGTCGCTTTTTCCGGGCTCTCCATGGGCCTGATGTAGACTTTTTGGCGTCCGTATCCTGGCTGCGTTTCGGTGACCTCTTTGGGGAAACCGAAGGTTTTATCTGTGCGATTATGGATGAAGTTATCATGACGAATAATTATCGGAAATACATTGTTAAGGACGGTACGGTTGACATCTGTCGGGCATGCCACCGTCCCGGTGAATCCATCCGACATATTGTTTCCGGTTGTTCTTGTCTTGCTAACGGCGAGTACTTGCACAGACACAATCAAGTAGCTAGGATCATCCACCAGCAACTTGCTTTGCAATACAACCTTGTAGAATCTGAAGTACCATACTACAGGTATGTGCCCGACCCAGTTCTCGAGAATGGTCACGCCACATTGTACTGGGATCGATCTATCATCACAGACAGGACTATTGTAGCCAATAAGCCTGATATTGTGGTGATAGATCGACGAGAGCGTCGTGCAATGATTGTTGATATCGCTGTCCCTCATGACGAGAATCTCGTGAAAGTTGAACAAGATAAAAAAATCAAGTATCTTGACTTAGCACACGAGGTTGTCGACATGTGGGACGTGGATTCTGCAATCATTGTACCGATAATTGTTACAGTAAATGGGCTAATAGCGAAGAGCCTCGACCAACACCTCAGGAGGCTCTCATTGCATGGC
Organism: Aporophyla lueneburgensis; assembly: GCA_932294355.1. Taxonomy (NCBI): domain Eukaryota; kingdom Metazoa; phylum Arthropoda; class Insecta; order Lepidoptera; family Noctuidae; genus Aporophyla; species Aporophyla lueneburgensis. The sequence continues at coordinate 24,640,239 of OW028735.1, forward strand.
TGGGTCAAGGGCTTGATTCAGAAAGCAGTACTCTTAGACACGGCACGTATTGTCAGGAGGTTCCTCTCTCTAGAGCCCTGACCACCGGCAGCTTGGACCCTGCTCCCGATGCCGTTGGGCCACTATTTTTTATATTTTTAAATGTTTTTTGTATAATTTTTGTAAAAATATTTAAAAATATACTTAATATGTAAGAAAATAAATAAATGATAATAATAATAATATTATACTTCTGAAAGTATACATTCATGTCATAGTGTAAACAATAATCAAATGTCAAAGTGTATATTTCCAAATAAATAATAATAATAATTAAAAAAAAAAACATTCAGTATAATTATAATATAAAAATTGGAGCGGCTTAATCCCAAGCTTTTTTGTCTTCAATATAATCTTTTACAGTATAAAAGGCTTTCTGGCACAACTTACGTTTAATGAAAGATTTGAATTTATTGAGACTTAGATCTTGAACATGGCTTGGAAGTTTATTATAAAAGCGTATACATTGACATCTGAATGAGCCACCTATTTTCTTGAGACTTGTTGAAGGTACAACAAATTTGTGTTTATTCCAAGTATTTATATTATGGATATCACTGAATTTTTTAAACAATTTATTATTCTTATGGGCATATAAAAGATTTTCAAAAATATACTGTGAAGGCACAGTCATTACATTAACTTCTTTAAATTTCTCTCTGAGTGAGTGTCTCGGGCTTAATTTATAAATTGATCGAACAGCCCTTTTCTGCAAGACAAAGATAGTCTGAATGTCGGCGGCATTTCCCCACAACAGAATACCGTACGACATTACACTATGAAAGTAGGCAAAATAGACTAAACGGGCTGTCTCTATGTCAGTTAAATTCCGAATTTTTCTAACAGCGTATGCAGCGGAGCTTAGCTTTTTCGACAATTTATCTATATGCGGGCCCCACTGAAGCTTGGCATCCAAAGTTAGGCCCAAGAATACAGTGCTATCTTCAGGATTCAATTCTTCGCCCTTTATCAACACATTCGTTTTCACTTGCCTAACGTGAGGTAGCGTAATCTTAATGCATTTGGTTTTTTTTTTCATTAAGAAGCAAAGGACAATGCCAGAAACTCTATAGAGCTTTGACCCATAAAATAAAACTTTGTTTACAAGCATGAAAAATGTAGCATTTTATTGCTGCTTTATTAGAGATATCTAAATTATGTCTAAATGCCTTTAGAACTTGCTGTGTCTGTTTAAATCTACAATGCTTATTATTTAGGATTTTTCACTACGGTCAAATTCGAGCAATAAATACCGTAGTAGGTATTTACATACCTGTTACAACAATTTCCATGTTGCAACAACATATCTTAGCATCCTGTCGACGCATAAATGACCATTTATGCACCTCGACATCGTTACCCAACTCGAGCATTGTTCAAAATGGAAGCAATAATCAGAATCCGTGGCAAATAGTAAAAAGTCGGCGAATAGGCGAGATCGAGTCCGTGTACAAGAGCAAAAGTCGTCGGGATAATGTAACAGTAATAATATTGATCACGTTGAGATTAGGGAGCGTAAAATACAAACAGCAATGCAACGGCAAACAGAACAGAGCTAATGTCAAAAAATCAAAGAATGACTTTTTGTAGTGGTGGGCGTTACGACAACGAACCGTTTCCGATGACCGTTTTATGTTTTGCAATGATGAAACCGTTTTTACGTCCTGGGTCCAAACAGTCTTCGTTGCACAAACCAAAAATACGGTCGAGAACCCATTGATTCAACTATCACACTCGTCGCGTCGTCGTCCTTAGTCCGTTCCAAAGACTGTTTTATGTTCTGCGACGACTACGACGATGAAACTATTTTTACGTCTTGGATCCAAATAGTTTTCGTTACACAAACCAGTCATCTGAATTACTTGATGCGATTTTTTATTTTACTGCTAAGAAAATACGGTCGAGAACGCATTGATTTTATTTATTGAACGGCTCTTCGAACCACTTGCGACGACAACCGTTTTCTGCAACCGTTTTCGTTGTCGGAAAAACGGTTGCGTTTTGTCCATCAAAAATTCGACAACGACCCACCACTAACTTTTTGACATTACCATTAGCTCGTCAATGACGTTTCATTACACCTTAACCTACTAGTGCTCAAATGCGAAACATTTATTAGAATATATATTCATAATAATATTATATAGGTATTCACAGATTATTTTCATTAACTGTGTGTAATTTAACCAAATACATATTAAAACCCGGATATAATTAATAGATAATATTTTTAAAATTAAATAACTGTTTTTGTTACGCGTGTATGCGTAGTAAGTAACGCAGATTGTCGCGATTAAAACAGGAAATACGTCTTGGGTTTTTAAATTCCTTTTTATCGCTAACTTATTATCCGCAAGTGTAACAGAATTATAGTTAAGCAACAAAGGGTCATAATTTCTTGTGATATTTTTGATTAAGTTACATTTCCGGTACGGTGGTGAAGCGTGGGGCAGGATCTGGCATTGTCATTATTTACATTGAACCAGTGAACTACTTTTGAGATCGCGCTATTAACATCGTCAGTATCCACTTGCTGACGTTTAAGTTTAAACAAAAGTGAAGTATCATCCGCAAACAAAACTATATCATGATTATCTTTTATAAGGTAAGGCAAGTCAATATAAATAAGAAACAAAAAAGGACCAAGAATTGAGCCCTGTGGGACTCCCATTGTTATGATAGATCCGGGAGACCTTTTTCCATTGACATCGACACTCTGAATCCTATTACTCAAATATGAAGTAAGAAGATCCAGAGCTCTGTTCCGGATCCCGTAGTGGCGGAGTTTCCTGAATAAAGTTTCATGAAGAACGCAATCGAATGCTTTAGATAAATCACAAAAGATGCCCAAAGCATCGCATTTATCTTCCCATGCATTATAAATATGTCCTAGGAGTTCAACACCGGCATCGGTAGTTGAACGACCCCTTGTAAAACCGAACTGTTTGGTATGTAATAATTTATGTTTATTAAAAAATCGTTGCAACTGGTCTAAAATTAATTTCTCAAAAATTTTACTGAACGTAGGTAGTACTGAAATAGGTCTATAGTTAGTGGGGTCTGATGTACTACCAGATTTAAATAAAGGTATTATTTTACTATTCTTCATAAGATCAGGAAACTCCCCACACTCAATACAATTATTAAATATAAGAGCTAAAGTAGCTGCTACAATGTCAATAATAGACTTGGCGACTTCTACAGAATTACCCCACAGATCTGCAGTCTTTTTTACATTTAAAGTGTGGAAGGTTTTAATTATATCTTTACAAGTAATATGTTCAAAATGAAATTCCGAATCGCAAACATTAACATTTTCAATAAGCAAAGACTCAGCAACAGAAAGTGATGAGTTTAGGGATTTTGTAGTTGAAACAGGAATATCTGAAAAGAAATTTTCAAAAGCCGCAGCGACTTGTGAGTCTGATTTTATTATGTTGTCGTTGATAGACAGGCTGTAGTCATTATTTCGTTTACTAGACCTTCCCGTTTCACTATTAATAATATTCCAAGTCGTTTTAATAACATTACTACTGTTTTTAATCTTAGAACTCAAATAATGCGACTTGGCCATCCAACAGACTTTTTAAAATAATTTCGAATAATTTCTAACATACAAATTAAATTCAGCAGTGTTGACAAACGCCCTTTCATTGTACAGCTCATAAAGCCGTGTTCTACTTTTATGAATACCAATGGTCGCCCAATCACTGAAAGATACGTTACTGTTAACTGATATAGTCCGGGGAATAAAAGTCGAATTAAAGTCATTACAATATGTCTTAAAAAACTCATCATATAGATGATTGGGACCACCATTAATAGATAAAAGTGGCAATTTCTGAACTAGTTTGCCTTTAAAAGCTTCTAGGCGAACTGCAGTTTTGGGGTTAACAGTGATATCTCTTTTACTCAGTTTCTTATTTTGATTTTGAAAAGTAATCTGTTGCCCGCAATGATCAGAATCTAGTAAATTAATAATTTCTTTGTGGCTTGGTATAACATCAGTATAAATATTATCAAGGCATGTGGCACTAGTAGGGGTTATTCTTGTAGGCTCCATAAATAGGTTTACAAGATTGTAGGACTGAAATAGACTTATTATTTTACTACAAAAACCTGAGTTTTCTAATAAATTAACATTAAAATCCCCGCAAGCAATAATAGACTTGTTTGAGTTACTAATCTTGTGTAATTCTTCATCCATGACCTTTTCAAAGCAGTCATACAATCCTGATGGTGGTCTGTACACACTTAATACAATAAACTGCTCCAATTCTATACAGGCAATTTCTACTGTTCGCTCAACGGAGAGGCTCACAATATCCTTACGGTCTATAAATTTAAGTTGGTTATTTACTAAAATTAGTGAGCCACCATGTATAGCATTTACTCTGTTGAACGAACTACCAACCTGGTGATTATTAAAATTGAACATGAACTGGTGGCTTTTAAGCCAATGTTCTGTAATACAAAGAATATCTATATTTTTACAATTAAGGAATAAATCTACTTCTAAATCTTTGTTCAAAAATCCTTGAATGTTTTGATGCACCAGGTTGATACTATGTAAGTCTTTTACACATACATTTGCCATACATACATTTGTGCTAGAGGTTGCCTCTATTGTCTTAATTTGTAATTAAAATTAAAATCAATGTTATCAATTGTTATCAAATTATTAGCAGAATTGTTCAACATGCCATTGCATTGCTCAAAAGGAAGGGGGTTAATAGCCAAATTCTTGGCTGAAATAGAAAAAAAATATGATAGCGACACAGCTATCTGTCTTTTATAATAGTTAGAAAGATAGTACATAACACTATTATATCTGTCTTTTGTTAAGTACCAATTATTGCTAACATAATTGTTAGTATCAACTAAATGAAACAAATTATTATTAAATGTCAAATTGTGCAATGTCACGTTGATTTCAAATCTTAACCTATTTTCCTCCTGTGGCAAGCTGTTACTGTAGGGAAATGTAAATAATACAATCTTTCTTAAACTAAGATTACTCAATGTTTGATAGTATTGGAGCAATTCCCCTTTGTTCACATTTCCCCTATTACCCATAAAAATTAATAATGTGGTCTCCTGGGTAAAATTACATTTAATAATTTCCTTAATAATATTAAATAAGGAACAACCTGGCATACAGTAATTTATTATTGACTGACCTGGACACTTCATCGGCTACTAACGCGCAAATCATATCTCGGGGATCCATCAATATTTGAATACCATTCAGATAACGTTTTTGGGTGTGTGAGGCAAGTCTCGAATTTACTTCTGACGTAGCTATACGCCTTTGGAGATAAAAAGTGTAACGTTAAACAAAATTTTCTAAATTCTGGAGCATACTTTTTAACCGGTCTCTTGGACCCTTGTAGCTTTTTCTTCATATTTGAATATAGATCCGCAGCAAACACATTATCACTTAAAATATTATGAGTGTCGTTGTCAATATATCTATCTTTTTTTAGCGTTCCAATAATTTGTTTAAATGAAGCTATTTTCTTTTGATGTCGTCGGTTTTTACGTCTTAAGGATTGGATCTTTAGAGTTTGTTTTTATTTTTGTAGTCGTATTCTTCTTCGTAATTCTCGACGCAATTTAATTTTTTTTGGTGTATCAAAAATGGATTCAAGATCAGAAAAGTCTTCAATTATATCGTTTTCTTTTTCTTTCCGTCCATCTCCGATTTTACTACCAGTTGCTTGCCCAGGTATATAACCACTAGTACTTGCAGATTCTATGCCCGTAAAATTGCTAGACATATTGTCAGAAGTTTCCATACAGCAAGAAGAAGCATGTTGGTTATCATTTATAGCAAGACAAGATACCTCTTCATTGGATACCGATATTTTCTGAAAATAAAACTAAGTTTATATATTTTGCGTAATAATGTTATCAGAGTACCTACACGAAAGTCTTCCTTAAATTAATTATAGTAGAGGGCAGATTCAGAAAAACGGCTCCATAAAAAAAATTGTAACCAAAACACACACACGCAGGAAGAGAACATTGAACACTTTCTTATTTTATTCATTCGTACTATTTTTGTTAAAAAATAACACTTACCGCATCATCTAAAACATCTGTTACACAATCGCTTATTTTTTCTGTTTCTTCAAGTATGCCGTCACTTTCATCATCATCTGTTTCTAATTCCGTTAAGAACAAAGCCTGTAAAATATAATAAAATAAAAAATCTGCAAAGTGTGAGACAAACTCGAACAAGATGCGTATTTTCTAAAAACAAAAATAGTTATAAAATTACCTTGCACGGGATTGCTTCCTTTTTTAACCTTTGACGACTTTTGTTGTTGGCAAAATACAGGTCTTTGGCACGGAAATGATCGGAGCAAATAAATGTTGTTTTAGATGGTTGCCAGAGATCCTCGCCGCGGCTTTTTCTTATGACGTCTATCCACCTATTTCTTAAAATAGGATCTTTAGGCATTCTGTAAAAAAATATAAATTAAACCTTTACACAACAACGGCTTCAGCACTAAAAGCATCCACATTTTTTTATTTTTTTTATAGGAAAACTACAATTTTATTGTGTGTGCTGTGATAGTATTTAAAACTTTATTTATAATACGTAGAATATCTACATAATACTTTCGTTATCAGCACCCAAGGACCCCCGAAATTGACACCCAAATTAGATTATTAAATAAAATAAACAATATCCACCAAATTTAGATTTAAATGTATATATATTATCCAGCACTACAGTTAAATGGTGGCTTGAAATCTCGAAATATACTTTTTGGATCATGATTAAAAAATTTTTTTTAAATTATGTAACGCTCACATGGGAAATTTTAGATTCAATTAACAGGCAACACGGCGGCACTTTATTAATTTAATTATTTCTTTATAATATAGTTATTAAAAGTTTACTTACCGATGATAGGTAACTTTTTTAATTGTTTTCAATCGTCCTTTGTAATTTCTGCACACTTTTATAGCGCAAATCGTCATTTTTGTATGGCACTGAACACGTTTTTACCGTACAATGACAGTGTCGCCACCGAGCGGGCGGGACGAGCTTATGAGCCAACAGTTGGCTGATATTTTTTTTGGCGTTTAGACGCTAAAACTCTCTATCTAGACATGTAAATAATCAAAGGGAATTTAGTACTACGTCCTCCCTTCTGCCGTCCAATAGTGGTGGGCTCGCCGCTCATGATGATGATGCGTAGACACTGCTATTTCAATTAAAAAGTCAAAAAATTTACTTACAATGAGACCGCCAAGATTGTACGCCTTTTTTTTTTTTAGGATGGGAATTCATCAAATGACTTCTCCCGCTCTGGGCGGAGCGGGAGGGCGTGTCAGACTTTTACTGACTAAAACCCACCCGTGTTCCATCAGTTGCCCATGTGCCAGGGTCACGGTATCTCTTTCGAACAATCACGCGACCCCGGCGGGCATCGGTCCTAGTAGACCCCTACACTGCTGCTGACATCTCTTTGAGGCGCGCGTGGAACACTACGCGCCGTCGACCCGAGCTTGGTTTTTACTGGGCGGCGAGCTAACCATTGCTCGCCACCCGCAAGCTCGCGCCTACGGTGGCCGGGAGTCCGCTATCGACTCCCGATGCCCGGGGCGTCTCCTCCTGCGGCGGCTAGGGACGTGAGGGCGCAGAGACTGCCTCTCCCTCACGCGCCCCGCCTCCTCCTTCGCGAGCATTACTGCTTCGCAGTAGGAGGTGACGGCTTCCCATTCCCCCTCGCTCCGTACCATGGCTCGCACCAGGCCCGGACGCGAGAGGTCGCCGCCGCCGATCGCCTCCACGAGGACATCCGATTTTGATAATTCTTTTTTCATTGGATGGGGTATACCTTGCCAAGTATTATTAGTACATTCAAGCCACAAAAAAAATTAAAATAAAACTTTTTAACTAAAAATTAAACCACCGAAAAAACTGAAAAGCAAAAAATTATAACCCTTAAAATTTTGAATCGGCGCTGAAAAATCAATGAACAAAGATCGCTCAAAGCGCCGACTCATAATTTTAAAGGTTTATTATTTTTTACTTTTCAGTTTTTTCGGCGGTTTAATTTTTTGTTAAAAAGTTTTTAATACTTGGAAATTTTTGAAGCACAGGAAGGTAGCTAAAAAAATTGCAAATTAAATAATTATACAATTTATTTTTTATGAAATAAAAAATAATTGACAAATTTTATAAATCAAGTAGGTATGTATTTCTTATTTTAATGTACTCAAAACTGATGAACGTTTTTATTGATATTTCTTTCAATAATATTATTAGGAAAATTTTAAAGGAAAGAAAGGTAGTTGAATGAATTGAAAGTCAGATAAATTAATTACGTTATTTATGATTTTTCTTTTTGACATAGAATAGAATAGAATAGAATATTAGAATAGAATAGAATATTTATTCAAAAACTAAAAATAGGTAAAATACAGTATAAATCTTAGAAATTACATAGAAAGTACAAAGTATGATCATAATCATAATCGTTTATTTGCTAAGATAGTAGGTACATAAAATAAGATGGTTACAAAATTGTGATCCTGGTACTATCTACCTTAAATTAGGCATGCAAATTTGACAAACAATTTTAAATAATATCATATAGAAACATGTCAGTAAAATTATAAATGTCAAAAAATAAAAATAAAAAATAATTATAAAATAGAAAAGTTTTAACCAAGCAATGTCCAATAATAAATACAATGTCATCAATTAAATCTAAAGAGTATTGTCAATTAAAAAATCATTTACAGAATAATAACATTTATCAAGTAATAGGGCTGTCAGTTTCTTTTTAAATATATGGATTGGATCATTTTTTATAATATCGGGTATTTTGTTGTATATAGTGGGGCCCATGCCGAACACACTTTTCTTAAGTAGAGCTGTATTGTAGCTAACGTTTTGCAATAAGTTCCTATATTGGCTTCTGACAGGCCCTTTTCTTGTTTCTGACACTGTTAGAAAGTAATTTTTATTTTTCCTTACAAACATAGCCATTTCTAAAGTATATAATGACGGAAATGTTAAAACTTTTACGTCACGTCATATGATGCCTGTACTAGGATAAACCTGTATCACAGGCGGCATGAGTTCTTATAATTAATATTAGGTCAACTAATTTCTTAACAATATTTAACTTTAGCTTTATAAAAAGTGACATAGTTAGTTAATTTATTTATGTTATAATTTACTACAACAAATGTTTTAAACTTAATGATAACGTCTATAATATTTAGATACGAAAAATAGTTTTTTAGTTTTTAGCACTTAGTTCACGAATATGATCTGAATTAGCAGTATTATAAACTGGGTTGAAAACAAAATTGCATAGATCACCATTATGGCCACATTGGATTCATCGAAAGCGGACGGCTAATAATGCTTAGACAGCGGCAAATCGATGTAAGTAGGACAGCGCAGTGGTCAGGTATCTCGTTGACTCAGCAACAACCGAAACGGAAGTGATGCCTTGAGTATGACGCACTAGGTGCCCTCATAATCTATAGAGTTAATATATCTATATTCTGCTATTTTCCTAGCAGGGCAATTAGCGTCTCCCGTTTTGTGATCACTGGGCTTTCTAAAGCGATAGCAAGTTGCGCATTTCGGGATGTCGGCTTTCTTCGCGCAGTCGGTTATCGAATGACCAGCGTCACCACAGTGACCACACGTAGTGACTATCTCACGGCATGTTTTGACTGCATGGCCATATTGTTGGCATTTGTAATACCTTGTTACCAATGTGAAGTCCCTGACAGGACAGGACGTCCAATTTATAAAAAGTCTTGATTGAGGGATAAGGGCTTTACGTCACGGTGGAGCATACGGTGGAGGTGTGCCCTGCCTGGGCGGGGCACCGCCGTGTCCTCGTGGAGGCGATCGGCGGCGGCGACCTCTCGCGTCCGGCCCTGGTGCGAGCCATGGTACGGAGCGAGAGGGAATGGGAAGCCGTCACCTCCTTCTGCGAAGCAGTAATGCTTGCGAAGGAGGAGGCGGGGCGCGTGAGGGAGTGGCAGTCTCTGCGCCCTCACGTCCCTAGCCGCCGCAGGAGGAGACGCCCCGGGCGCCGGGAGTCTATAGTGGACTCCCGGCCACCGTAAGCGCGAGCTTGCGGGTGGCGAGCAATGGGTAGCTCGCTGCCCGGTAAGGACCAAGCTCGGGTCGACGGCGCGCAGTGTTCCACGCGCGCCTCAAAGAGATGTCAGCAGCAGTGTAGGGGTCTACTAGGACCGATGCCTGCCGGGGTCGCGTGATTGTTCGAAAGAGATACCGTGACCCTGGCACATGGGCAACTGATGGAACACGGGTGGGTTTTAGTCAGTAAAAGTCTGACACGCCCTCCCGCTCCGCCCAGAGCGGGAGAAGTCATTTGATGATTTCCCATCCTGAAAAAAAAAAAAAAAAAAAGGGCTTTACGTATTTCGGCTGAAACTTCAACAACATAGTTACAGGTCACAGCATCTCTCTTCCCTGATTTGTTGCTTAATTTTATAAAAGACATGAAGGAATCCAAGGACATCGCTGGTAATTTGTCGGAAATGTTTTGTTCGAAAATGCACCTGAACACCTCATATTCAGTCAGGGAAGTCGGCACTCCTACAACCACGATCACCACGAATACACTTGATTACACATAGGTATGTTTACTGTTACAATGTTTTTTAAGAAACTTGCAGGAAAACATAAATCATTTAAATTTAAAAAAAAAAACATCTCGATCTGTAATTAATTTTGAAGCAAACCATGCATACTTTAACATACTCTGAAGCTATTGAGTAATTGAGCTCCGCGTTTACGCCGCGTCACTCCGAACAAAATGGCGGTCTGACAAAAAGTCATGTCATTTACACAGTTCAATAGCTATCAGCGCCATCTTAATCTTTTCATTGGAACTTAGGATAGAAGAACAATATTACGCCTGTCGTTGTTTGTTCGAAATAGTGATGATAGATGGAGTTATTTAAATTAGTTGCAATAACCATATAGTTGCAATTACAAGACTCGACCTTATTAGTTATTTTTCAAAATCACATTTTTCATATATTTTTTTTAACTTTGCTTAACTAGATTACAAGCATTTATTATTATCTAACACGATTTATCGGAACTATTATTACAAATATATAAAAAATTACATTTAATACCACTCGCACACACATTTTTGCTCACACACAAATTTTGAATTATTTTGCTAATAATTGAGATAAAAATAGCTGAAATTCTGTTACTTAAGTAACTTTATGTGGACAATAAGTAATAATATAATACGTTAATTTTATACACATGTTTTCAGTAAACCGAATCATATGCTACTTTGACGTTTAATTACAAGAGGGACAACAGTGTGACAGAGTGGTAGATATTAATATGCCAACATTTGAACTGAAGAATATTTTAACATTTTCTAAGTTTTTAAAACGATAACAAAACATAATGTTTCTCTTATAATCATCTTCATCATCATTTTACCCGAAAGATGTCCACTGCTGGACATAAACATCCCCCAAGCACCGCCACTTCGACCGGTTCTATGCTTCTCGCATCCAACGGATTCTTGCGGTCTTCATCAGGGCATCGATCCATCTTGTGGGATGCCTTCCAACGCTACGTCTTCAAGTACGCGGTTGCCACTCCAGAACCTTCCGACCCCATCGGCCATCTGTTCTGTTGATGAAGAAGTTTGGCAATTCTTCGGGCTATGTTGGTTACCTTGGTTCTCCTGCGGATCTCCTCATTTCTGATTCGATCACGTAGGGAAACTCCAAGCATAGCTCTCTCTATTGCCCTTTGGGCGTCTTTTCAAATACTATATTTTCTTTTTCTTCGGCGCCTTTTTTACCTTATTTTTTTTTCTACTTTTGGTTATATTATGTAATAAGTTGTCTTTTCATTTTTTTTGTCTTGTCGTATTTTTTTCTCTAATTCTTTTACGACCAACTTGAAGTTTCATATTTTGCCTATAAATTTTCGATTTGTCTCGTCTAAGTTTTTCTCTGCCCTTTGCTTTAGCAGCAGATGAGGTTGGAGTTAGTGAACCAGATCTTAAAGAAAGATCGAGAGGACTTAAAGGAAATAACCTGTAGCTTGAAGAAACAGGTGTGGAAGCCGGAATATTCATTAGAACGTTCTGCAAAGCTTTCTGCTATTCTCTTCTTATTTCTAACTTTCCGTTTTGTTTTCATTTGTTTGTGAATACAACTATTTAGTAAAAAGCAAAAACAATAAAAACGGGATTTTAGTATTATTATGATGACTATATGGTCCAAAGAAATCTTGTGAACTTTTTTTTTAGATTCTGCATTTTTGGACTAATACTGTTTTTTTTTTCCTGAGGGGACACGTCATTGTCGGTAGAAAAGTAGAACGATTCATGTGTGCTCAATCTTCACACATAGTCGTTAGTAGTTGTGGTGCAGATAACAAGCCGGGTGGCGCTGGCGCAGATAGTTGAACTCGGAAGATTGTAGATGGCATCACATGTCCACAGAAGTCGTCTTTACTTGCTGTCTTCTTGTTTATGCAGCCGCTCATCATAGTGCTTTGAATAAATTATTCTAGATGGCACTGTGTGTTCTTTACAAGCATTAATATAAAAATAAAATTTATTCATAAATCTGAACATACTTATTTTAAATGACTTAAAATCACAAACACCTAAACTTGAGGTCAAGGCAAATTATAAGAAACAAAATAAAACTGAAACCAAGTAAAAAAAAAACTTCTATAAATTAAAATTTGTTTGTAATTCTTATGAACATAATTGTTTGAAACTTAAAAATACGTTTTTATACATGAGATGTTTATAAAATATAAAATCAAATTCTTTAAAAGAAACTTAGTTATATAAACCAAGGAAAATATAAACTCTAAAACAATAAAAAAACTAATTAAGAAATATAAAAATAAGAGCAGAGGAAATATTGCACAAGTGATGTACAGACGACAGCACATAAAGCTACTACAATTTGTCAAATTTCTTTAATCGGTTTTCAACTTTATCACGTAAGCATTAGGTTCAAGATTAATTGGGAAAATTTGACATTTTCGGGTAGCTTGATATGCTGGCGTCTGTACAATATAAAGCGTGTATCAGAAAGCACACTTTGATATGTTCCAGAAAGGTGTTCTTTCTGATACACGCTTTAGTTTAAGTAGGGGAAATTGAAGTATCTACAGCAACTGCCTTACACACAGCCATAAGGTCTTTATATTTAACTTGTTTTAGTGGAAGTGGTTCAGATTTGTATCTATAGAAGAGGAATTGTCCGACCGCGTTACTTTTTTGGTAAACCTTACCTCCTTAAATTCTTCCCAGTAGTCGAATTTGAAGAAAAGCGAATTGGGAACTGTTTTCCTGACCTGTATCCATCTGACGTTTGCCCAAAAGATCCATCCATCCATCAGAGGCTTTTATTGTGTTTCCAATAGAGATACCTCGCATTGCCTTAAAGTCTTTAAATTTTGAATGGTCTAACACCTCAACAATGTATGGATTGTCTTTCCGTGCCAATCGTATTACATTTAGCCAGTCTTCGGGAATATGTATACATTTTGGCGTATTCCGAAGGCCGTTCAATTGTAAAATGTATGTTATCACATTCCATGTGGGTGTGACCTGGGTCGAGAAACTTGTAATCAATATTTTTACGTTATTTTCTGGAGGCATTATTACATATCGTAGCATTGTAGCAATCACTGAATTTAGATTTTGTCCTGGGCAGCTATCAGAATAAAGAATCAGGTGTTCCACATTGGTAAGGTTGGTGATATAAGTATACAGACATGTTGCGACTTCATTTGCCCCTCTGTTCCCCTCGTACTCTGGCCAAAAGTAACAGGAGCCCTGTTTGCTCACCCACTATACCCAAAAATAATGGACAATATAACACTGCTTCAAAATCATACATACAAGAAGAGTAGAGTCCACCATTGCCTTTAATTTATCAGTTTTATTTCTTCTTTGGCATATTCATTCCTATTAACATGTTCTTCATACTCCTTCTGTTTTTTTTCTGTTCTTCTTCGGATAACTGCTCAAACTTATGACACCAACATTAGTCTTTTCTCGGCTTGTGAAAATCTATATTCTTTTCCAGAATTAATTCTATGTATGAAGTCTTGCAGATAGCAACGTTGTTATTCTCCATGCAATGTTCTATATATAATTGATTGAATTGACTGGCCTGTTAGTCTAGTGGTTAGTGACCCTGACTGCTAAGACTGAGGTCGTGGGTTCGATTCCCACCCAGGACAAATCTTTGTGTGATGAGCATAATCATTTGTTCTGTGTCTGGGTGTAATTTATCTAAAATATGTATGTATTTAGAAATATATAAGTATGTTTATCAGTTGTCTGGTTACCATAGTACAGGCTCTGCCTAGTTTGGGATCAGATAACGTTGTGTTGGTTGTCCTAAAGATATATTTAAAGATATATTTAAATTGATATAGTTTCTCTATTTAATGTCGGTTCCAAATATTTTTTTTTTTTGTAATTTTACGATACCAGTATGATGGTACTGCTGGAAACAAATAAATATGATCTTTGGCGCACTGAATTTTAATATCGTCATATTTATTTGATGGTACATGTCGACGTCGTTTATCGGGTGATATAATTTCACAAACTTCTCTGCGTGCTTTATCTAAAGCAGTGCGAACCATTTTGTCACTTATATGCAACGTTTTTTTTTTTGAAAAAAAGTTGACAAACTAAAACGGTATGTTGCATTGCAAACTGTACTGCAGTATAAAGTTTCTTCTAGAATTTTTAACACGTGATCCTGTAGCTTCAGTTACAGTTACGTTTTTGGACAAAAAATCTCTTTACCTGTCAAGACAAGCTTTTTGATTCTTTCTGGGGCTTAGGGGCTCCAGAAAGAATCAAAAAGCTTGTCTTGCTTCACTGTCAAATTTTTAAGTCACATTGTTTTTAACATTTCCATGGTTCATTGCCGCACTTTTCTGCAGTTCCATTCTTGCCTATAGCCGACATATATGCAGCGCCAATGTGTCTGTTAATGGTTGTTCAACCGTTAGAGGTGAATCTCTGGGTGTATTCACTGCTGATGAATGTAAAATTCGAATTGGTTCTTCGAAGTGGTAATTCCTCGTAGTCCATAGTCCGAGACTATGTAATTTTTTAAAATATAAGAGAAAGAAAAATTCAAATATTAAGTATACAGGTCATCATAACCTATATTATTATTATTTTTGTATCCAGTCGTATAGTTAGCCTTCTAACAATAATTTTATGCTAAATTATACACAAAAAATACACGCATTCGGTATTTATAAATTAATTTGATTAGTTTTACTCAATGTTGTGTTAATTTAATTTTTATAAACTCAACAGCAAACCCTTGTCCTTTGCAGTGCCCCGACTGGGTTCATCTATAAAAACTGACAGTAATAATAATATAAATATAAATATTTTGAATAAAATGAGCTTTTATTTTTTGTGTCTTTATTTCATGTTTACAATAACTATAGATAGAGTTATAATTATAGCTATAGCTAGGCCAGATGAAAATTAAATTATAGTAAATAATCTAGTTTTCATGTGGCCTAGCTGGCTGACCACCGCTCAACTGACGCACAACGTCTACCAAAGTGCTGAGCACCTGTATTTGCATTCGAGACGTCTCAGCATTTTGAAGAGACGCTTCGGCTATCTTATTTGAAGCTTGCGCTATTATATGGACAGCATCTGCTAGCTTGCCTTCATTTTGCACTCTGTTTCTCTCCAAATCCATGACCCATTCTGGGTCAACTCTGGATTGTGATCCTGTAATAATTTAAATTATTAATAAATACTCTTACATAATTTTCAATGTCAAAATAGCTTTTATACTTAAATGTTCAAAGATTCCATATAATACATGTCGAGTTTATAAACATTTACTGGCCATAACTTTACTCTTACGCTTAGTTCGGACTGGGCTAGTATTTTAGTCGAGTAGCGAGTAATTTAGTAGCTAAATGTGTCCGAACACCTGCACTCGTCTAAATTTTTGGTGTTTGGATACGTTTAGCTACTAAATTACTCGCTACTCGACTAAAATACTAGCCTAGTCCGAACTAGGCATTAGAGCTGCATCTTAAATTCCCTGTCTAAATATCCCAAAAACATTCAGCCAAAACCTAGGACCTCTGGAGATTGTTTAATATAAAGACCAATGAGGCAATAATGTAATAATTCATTATTTCATTGAAAATTAATTGATTTCTAGACATTGATTTAGAGAAATCAAATATAATCTAAGATAGATTTAATGGATGGCAATAGGCTCGCCCCCTATTACATATGGGACTTAAACATAACTGGCGAAATGTGGGTGTACTATAGCTACACCTCTGCCTAACCCTTCGGGGAAACAAGGCGTGATGTTATGTTATGTGTATGTATAGATTTAATATTCATACTATTTGTTATACTGCCACTGGGTCAAATAAAGTAGAATCTAATAAAGAAATACATAATATACATACTATTTGCTATACTGCCACTGGGTCTATTTTGTCGGCGAGGTCGATCTGGCAGGCGTCTTTTTTTTTCAGGGTGGGAAATCATCAAATGACTTCTCCCGCTCCGGGCGGAGCGGGAGGGCGTGTCAGACTTTTACTGACTAAAACCCACCCGTGTTCCATCAGTTGCCCATGTGCCAGGGTCACGGTATCTCTTTCGAACAATCACGCGACCCCGGCAGGCATCTGGCAGGCGTCTGGCAGGCTGATCCGCAGGAGCCTCTACTCCTGAAAATTATAATTTGTTGGTTAATGAAAGTCTTGCTTACGTACGTCTTTTTTTTTTTTTCAGGATGGGAAATCATCAAATGACTTCTCCCGCTCTGGGCGGAGCGGGAGGGCGTGTCAGACTTTTACTGACTAAAACCCACCCGTGTTCCATCAGTTGCCCATGTGCTAGGGTCACGGTATCTCTTTCGAACAATCACGCGACCCCGGCAGGCATCGGTCCTAATAGATCCCTACACTGCTGCTGACATCTCTTTGAGGCGCGCGTGGAACACTGCGCGCCGTCGACCCGAGCTTGGTCCTTACCGGGCGGCGAGCTACCCATTGCTCGCCACCCGCAAGCTCGCGCCTACGGTGGCCGGGAGTCCGCTATTGACTCCCGACGCCCGGGGCGTCTCCTCCTGCCTTACGTACGTCTTAACTTTAATAGAATGTACACTTAATCGTTGAGGTATTCTAGATATTATTTATTACCTGCTTGATGCCTCTCAGGAACTTGTGCATCTATTTGTGCCTCTTCTGGACTGGCAACGGGAACAGGTTCCGAAGTGTCTGTAAGTAAAAGAAAGTGTTTGGTATGGTATGATAAAACATATAAAACTAATCTATGTGTGTCATTTGTGCATTATAACTAGTATCTCAAATGAAATTATGTTTACCTGATATAACAACTTCTGCCACAATGTGCTCGGGTTGCACCGGAGGACTGACAGCTACATCAGGTTGAATGTTCTAAAAAATATTAAATATTATTAGATGCATATTCCTTCAGACTATATATTATGTTTTTACATTTTAATAGGTAACTTACAAATACAGGAACTCTGTGTTCAGTGTCACCATACACTGCTCGTTCCCCTAAAAAATTTAATATCTTCATATCCGTGTCAGATAAATCCTCCTGCGTGCTGGGGCCACCGCCCGTAGCTAGGGCATCTTGTCTTCGTCTAGTTAACCTAGAGTTGGTCTTAAATTTTAAATCAGCCCAGTACAAAAAAAAAGAACATGTAGCACTTATTGGAAACTGTTTCAAATCATACAAATTAAAATTCTACGTACCCTTTTCCACCGTTCACCTGTCTTCGTTGACCCAGAGCCAAAAGCATTGAGCCTCAAGGCAAGGTCATTCCACTGCCTGTCCACAGTTTCTCTGGATCTTGCTCCAAGCCCAATGCCTTTGGCTAACGCCGGATGCTGGGCCAGGAACTCGAGTAGTGCCTCCAACTGGTCGCTTGACACTCTATTTGCCATTGTATACTGAAATTATGTTTTATTATGTATTTACACTGCAAAACTTTCACATAAAACCACTAAATAATCACAAATAAACTTACTAGTTGATGAGAAGAGAACAGCGGAATATCGCTTGGAATCCAAATATAAACTGATTTCGTGCACTTGAAACCATCTTAAAACTTAAGCCACGCTATTTTGGGTAAATTTCAAGTGGATTTTAAGTTTTTTCATCGTCTAAACAAAACTTTGGTCACATCTGTTTGACATTTTATTAGTACCACTGATTGCTACTAAATGGTTTTGGCGCTAGTATCGTTGCGATAAATGCATGCTAGCAAACGACGAACAATTAGCAATCAGTTTTTACATGGTACGGATTTTTTTAGCAATTAGCGATTGATCGCGCGATGACTGCGCGATAGTTGCGCAATTTTTGCTGATTGCTATTTCATACGTAATCAGCCCGCGATGATGTGGGTGGAATCAACTGTTTGGTTCATGTCGTTATAAGGGATTTTTGATAACGGGTGGCCTTTTATTTCGTTGCTGTCATTAATGAATCTGAATTCTGTTGTTTGCAGATGACAGTCCACTTCTATGGAGAGTTGAATCTTGATAAAGTGGTAGGTGTCTTCTAAGTCTTCGTTGATGCTGAGTGTTTCGATACAGCCAGGCTTTATCCGGATCTGATGACTTGTCTTCTTTTCACAGAGATTGATGCTACTATACTTCGGGTATTCAGCCTCCATGTACATACACGAATGATTCTTCGTTTGTTGCTTTATAAGGAGTGGAAAGAATAAGGGCGAGTTGACTTTTATTAGGTACAATGGATAGTTTGTACAGGTCGTAGGAGTCTTTGGAGATTATAGGAAAACTGTATACTATTACTATTCTCTTATCAATAAAGTAGGTTTTATCAGATTATAATATTCTCGTAATTCTACGTTTATTTTAGAGCGTCTAGATAATCTATATTGACAGTAACACTTTTTACTACTGACCCTAGGCTATCTACAAGACCTCTTTTGACTTTAACAGGTTCCAAAGATTTTAGTTGTTGTGGTACTTTATGAACCAATATATTGAATGAATGAGTAGTAATGTGTGGTTAGTAAAGTCTCAAGTCTTATCTCTTGAAGGTGTGACGCATGTATTGTTAGTAGCATTAGGATCCTGTACCAATTGGATCGCCTTAGGAACGCGTTTCAGCTGCGATTTGGCTATAAGGCCGTGTTCCGTCGACTTGTTTAATCTGTGCGTCTAACGGAACGTACCGAACGGAGTGACATCTGTCACTTGTCAGTTTGATTTTGACACTTTTAGTTTGGTCTTTGAAAAAAAGGGAGCACCGTCGCCGTTTGGACTTTACGCGACCTTTTGAAAGTAATCCTTTGGAATCGATCCGTTTGTGGACAATTTGTCGTGATCCAATTGTTTGATTGTAAATGGCCACTTTTGACGAAATAGAGCGGGTTTTAGTTTGAACTTTGGTTGAAATAGTTTGAGGTTAAGTGACAGTGATTGAACGCGTGTTGGAGACCGCATGCCTTTGGTAGCAGGGCGTATTGGAGCGTTGGATTGTATCCTGGAGAATACTCACAGCGTCACTACACAATACAACATACACTCATTTACATACATAAATCCAGGTAGGCTCCAGAGTAGGTGTTCTTCAACCAGGTGAGTCTTTTGAATATTGTATTGATCAGCTCCGCGCACGGCGGACAGTTCGCTACCGCCACTCTTGACCCAGGGCCCACCATCGCGCTTCCACATAATAATTAAATCCTATGGTAAGGCCCTGGCCGCGTTTTTTTTACATATATATGTGTATAGGCAGGTCGGCGAGTACTTTATCCTACGTATAACGTGGTGCAGCTTTCTGTCGACTGGCAAAAGGGTTTTTAATGAAAACTTGTTGCTGTGGGGCGTATTCTATTTCGGGCTCGCGAGTTTTATTCCTATTATTAATTAAGGCTGTGTGATTTGCAAGAGACGATTCGTTGATGATTTCATAAACTTGTTTCATTTGTTGTTTATGGTTCTGTGCATATTGTTGTAGGATGTGCTCAGTCAGGTCTATGTCAATTGGGTCTCTGGGGTCAAAATGTCCAGTCAATAGGTCAAAGGGTCTGCACTTAGTAAAACTATGGATAGAACTATTATATGCTATGATGGCGAATTGCATAAGATTAACTATAGGCTCGTCTTTATTTTTCAGTTTAAGAATTATTATGTGCTCTAATAACGTTGAGTGAAAACGTTCGATGTTACCATTGTCATTTGGACTATGAGGTAGAATTTTATGGTGAGTTATCTTATGAAGTCGTATAAATTCGGAAAAAAGTTGATTTGTAAATTCGGTGCCGCTATCGGTGATGATAATCATGGGTAGACCATGATGTGTACAGAAGCGTAGCAGCGCTTGAATAATGCTGATAGCGGTACCGTCTTGCAAATGATACGCTTGTCCATATTTCGTGAAGACGTCAATGAAAGTCACGTATTTTTCGTTCTGAACTGTAAAGAGGTCCATGTGAATAATTTCAAGTGGTTTGGTCGCTGGAGGCACTATGTTAAATTGAGGTTTAATTGGATTCCTGTCGTATTTAGCTTGACCGCAGATGGTACACTCGTTAATAAACTTGGTGATCTGTTCCTTCATTTTTGGCCAGAAATATTTTCGTGAGAGGGCTAGGTAACATTCATTTATGCCACGGTAGTTCGTTTTGCCGTCATGATAATGTCGAATAATGTCTTGTTGTCGGAGGTATTCTTTAACATTCTCCAATTCTGTCTTAGCTAGTACAAGGTTAAGTGGGGAACTTCTAAATTTGTCTTGTATAATAGGGACTATTGAATACATGGCTAGTGGTGGATTAATTAGCATAGCTGTTTTAACCTTAGGGTTAACGTACTCTTGATAGCATTGACAATGTCGTTTTCTAAGTTAGATTCTGAGATTTGGACTGCAATTCGTGTATGATTTTCAAAGGGTTTAGTTACTGTCGGTCGGCGTTTTATATCACCAACTATAGTAAAATAAATCTGTCTATGAAATTTATTTAGGGGTTCATCTGTAATAGGGACTTTTAGTATAGGGTGTTCATTACTAGTATGTACGGTGTCAGTCGAGGAGTTTGTCGGTGGAGGTGGTCCCTCTGAAGGGTTGTTAATCATTGAGCTGAGATCCTTGATACTTTCAATCAGTGAGTTAATTTCATCGGTCTCCTCATTGTGAATTTCAACACGAGAGAGAGCATCAGCGTTGGTGTTAAATTTTCCTTTCTTGTACACTACAGTAAAGTCGTATTCACTTAGTCTTAGTCGCCACCTAGTCAGTCGTGAGTTGGGTTCTTTTAAATTCATCATCCACTGAAAACAGTACTTTGAACTTTCTACCGAAAAGATATGGTCTGAAATACTTCGTGGCCCAGGCTATGGCAAGCAACTCTTTTTCGATGGTACTATAATTTAGCTCACTTTCATTAAGTTTACGAGATGCGTAACAGACGGGCTTGTCAGAACCTATTGGTCCCTGGGACAATACTGCTCCAATAGCGACATTCGAAGCGTCTGTGGTGAGATTAAATTATTTTTTAAAGCCTGGGTATTGTAGAATAGGGTCATTGGTAAGCAAAGTCTTACAACTTTCGAAGGCATTGACGTATTCGGGGCTTAGAGTAATTTTACTACCTTTCTTTAGGCATGACGTAAGTGGTTTGGTGATGCGAGCAAAATCAGGGATGAATTTCCGGTAATAACCTAGGAGACCTAAAAACTGTTTAATTTCTTTAGGGATCTTTGGGATTGGATATTTTTGAATTGCGGATATTTTATCTGGGTTCGGCTTAATGCCGTCTTTACTGATGATGTGTCCGAGATAAGCAGTTTCAAGCTTAAGAAATTCGGACTTGTCCATCTGTATTTTAAAATTTGATTCCCTTAGTCTTTGGAAAACTTTTTCAAAATGATCCATGTGCTCTTGAAGAGAGGTACTATAGACGATAATATCGTCGAGATACACAAGGCATATGTTATTTTGGAGACCTCTTAGTACATTGTCCATAACCCGTTGAAAGGTGGACGGTGAATTTTTTAGACCCATGGGCATTCGAAGGAATTCAAAGTCCCCATGTTCAACATTAAATGCGGTTTTTGATATGTCCTGAGGGTCCATTTCAACTTTTGTCTAGGACATCACTGATATTTGGAATGGGGTATTTGTCGTCTATGGTTTTTTCGTTCAATTTGCGGAAATCTACTACAAGACGCCACTTCTGTTTTCTAGAAGCATCGCTCTTTTTTGGCACAACCCAAATGGGTGAGCTCCATGCAGAATCGGAAGGTCTAATTATACTCTGTTGCAGCATTTTGAAAATTTGGTCCCTAACTTCTTCCCGATGAATGAAAGGGTATCGATAGCTTTTGGTGTATGTGGGAACTTCATCTGTAGTCCTAATACGATGTTTAATTTTGTTAGTGAATGTCAGTGATTCCCCGTCAATGTAAAATACATCTGCATAGCGAGAGCAAAGCGTTAAAAGATTAGCTTTTTCCTCTTCGTTAAGATGGTCCGTAAGCAAACGCGATAATACATCAGCTGCACGATTCGGATTTTTAACGTGCATGCACTCGGCATTGAACAGTTCTGCACAGGTTGGTTGGTCTAATGAAAATATGACGTCATTGGGTGTTGGGTTTTCTAACTCTACATATCCACGACTGTTGGATACAGTAGTGAGGCACTCGTGGATTATACAATTGCAAAAAACTTGTTTGCTTACTAAAACATCGCCATCCGGGGCATTAATAGGTAGTCTTACTAATTTAGTACTTTTAGCGGGGATGATATTTTCATACATTTTCATACTATCGGGTAAAGCAAGTTCATTGAGGTTTAATTCACGCGTCTTAAAATAATCATTCGGTGGTGGGTTCCCGTTTCTTTGCCAATCATGCCCTGGCATCATGGGTAAACGTTTTGGAATAAAATGTTGAACGCCACTCATGGGTTTTGGATCCGAATTATGTGATGGATTATTCCTGGGTGGTAATTTAAAATTATTACTTTGAGGGTGATAGTTGGGTAAAGGTGCACGGAACATTTGTTGTGTTCGTATAGGCATACGGTTTTGATATTGGTTAGGCATGTTGAACTTGAAGGCCTGAGGTTGAGGTTGATAACCACGCTGTCCTACTGGAGTAGGCTAATAAGGTACCGGGGGTCGCGGAACATTTAATGTGTTAAATGGCATAGCAGGCACAACAGAAGGTTTAAATTCTCTAAGTGCGCTCTGAGCCGTCTGAGCCCTTGAGGGTTCATTGCGTTGCTGCAAGTATATAATGTTTAATTCTTCCTGCACGAACTCCAGAGCTTTCTCTATGGTTTCTGGGCGCATGCACCGTATACGTGAGCCTAAGGGTTCCTTTAGTCCACGTACAAAAGCCTGCATGGTAACTTTCTTATAAAGCGTGCGTTTTGCCTCGACAGTCGTCTGTATGGTCTCGTGTACCGTCACATAGGTCATTATAGTACTAAACAACGTCTGGCACTGGTCATAAAATTCCTGAGGGGTTCTGCTACCCTGTGTAGCCATCGAGAGGGCATTGTATAGAGCCGTTTCGTCTCTCTGGTCAGAGAAGTTATTAATTAGAGCTGATGTAATACCTGCCCAAGTTTCAGGAATGCCATTCGAGTTAATAGTTGATGCGGCAGGCCCTGTGATTTTATTTAAAATGCCGTTTAAAAGACACGGATTTCCTAGTTCACTGCCTGGTTCGGAACTTGCATATTGCAATACTATCCGGTCACAGATGTTAACAAACCTGATTAATATGTTAGGGTTTCCGTCAAAATCAGGCACAAGGCGTAAGGCCTTAAAAATTACGTCGGGGTCGTGTGGCATGTTAACTTCAAATAAACTACTCAAATGAAAATCTAATTCACTATCTAAATCTCTGTTAATATCTACTATATGTCGGCGCGCCTGTCGCAGGTTCCCGAGGATATGATCTTCCGTGATGGAAAATCTTGGACATAAAAGTAATTAGGAATAGATAGGAAGCAACACGAGAACGATTCTAGTGTACTCACATATATTTCATCTCTGGTTCTTTTGCGTGAATCGAAGTCTGGATTCTCCACTCGGCTCCGCAGCGTCACCGTAGATTCTGGATACTCGTGAGGTGACTTGATAGCCGCCCAGGTGATTCGCGATGGTGATTATCGATATGAGATATTAACGCGCTTCGCGAACCGGCCCGCAAGTATCCTACCGACTGCGCCAATTACGTAAGCTGCAGACGATGGATCGAAAAAATACCAAAGTTATTTTAAAACTAATTTATTTTAAAGGAAATTATCACAATGCGAGTTGGTGAAACCTATTCGATGCTAGAATATGGAATGCCAAAATTACATATAAAATTAATTAAGTGCTAGTGGTTTAATTTCGCTGCGTCGGCGACTCGTGACTGGACGGATGTCATCGTAGCAGTTTTTATGCGCTCGGTGTAAATTGAGGTATTGCTAGGACGGCGATATCCATTAGGGATCCGCACTTAACAAGTTATAGGTAGGTACACTAGTAAAATAATATGACATTTACAAATACCGTACTTTCCTACTCACGCTAAGAATACCTACTACCTGTTCAACGCAAAATATCGTAAAACTACCTATATCGATACCGATGTAGGTACGGTCAGCCAAGAAAGTGGTGTACCAGTTTTGATTTAGTTTCCCGGTCATCGAAAATTACAACAAGGTTCGTTATAAAAAGATATTACTGAAAGAGACAACATTATCATGACGTAAACCTATGTATTTAGTATTCATACGTCATATGTCACATATAAGTACATGACATTTTAACCTTTAGTATAAATGAAAAGGACATTAGTTTCTACAAAGCAATTGAAATGTTTCCAAACAAAAGTAATAAAAACTATTTAAATAGACAACCGAATTCCATTTGAAAAAGAAAACTGACAATTGACATTTTGTCAAATATATGCAAAAAATCGATATATTTTCCGTGTTTTTTCAATCAACTGCATATAAAATCATCTCAATGCCTGCCAACTTGACCATTGCCGAAAGAGCACAAATAATTGCCCAATTTAATGAGGGAAGCAGTATCAGTGCGATATCCCGGAATTTGAATATATCGAGGCGTTCTGTCCGCTTTTGGATTCGTCGTGAAGGAGAGGAGGGAAGTTTGTTGGATCACAGAAGAAGTGGTCGCCGGCCTGCACTCTCCAATAACGATAGAGAATTCATGAGACGGGAATATGAAATCAATGGTTTTAAGCCCACAAAACATTTTGCGGAGATGTTCGATGTGAGTGCCCAAACAATAAGGAATCATCTACATTACATGGGGTTGCACCACAGGCATTACGCCAAGAAAATATATTTGACGGATGCTCACAGACTTGCTCGTCTGAACTTCGCCAGAGAGCACTTAGAGTTTGATTGGTCTAATACAGTGTTTTGTGATGAAAAAACGTTTAAATCCAGTCAGCATGGACGTCTTCACCTTTGGCGATATAATTCAACACGGTATAAAGATGATCATGTAATCCCAAATAGAGAATCAGGTCGAATTTCCGTAAATATTTGGGGCTGGATGAGTGCGGATGGTGTAGGAGAATTGTGTTCTCTACCTCCTCGAGCGACGGCTGTAAATTATATCAACGTGCTTCAGAATGCAATGCTACCGACAGTCCGTAATGTTTACCCGGAGAACGAAGTGCCACAATTTGATTTTGTTCAAGATAATTGTTCAATTCATAATGCGAGGATCGTAAGAGCCTGGTTTCGTTCACACACTGACGTAAGGGTAATTCAGTGGTCCTCAAGATCGCCGGACCTCAACCCGATAGAAAATCTTTGGGGCCTTATGGTCCAACGATGGTCGCATCAAAATGAAAGAACCAAACAAGCTCTTATTAGTCACTGTAATTATATTTGGGAGGAAATGCGGGGAACCGATATTTGCTCACGGCTTGTTGGTTCAATGAGGTCTCGTCTTTTAGAGGTTATAGAGGCCAACGGCGGTTACACCCGTTTCTAATTTTAAAAAAAATTCAATATCTTCTAAATATTACTATATATGCTATGTTTTTGTTTGTTATAAGTATTTTAAAATTGATTGTAGAAATTTAATAAAAGGATAAATCTATTTTTAGCTTGTTTTTTATTGATATTGTAATTACAAGTTTACAGAAATTGTAGGTTTGTGGATTCGCCTTGTGCCTTTACAATTTTATGTAACTTGTTGATTACAATTCTGAATTTGTAGATACAATTTTGTCATCAAAATCTACAGCCCCCCGCCGTTGATTTTACGACGTCATTGGTTCCATCAAGTTCAAACTAAGAACAGCTGTCACGTTACAAACAGTAATAGTCGTTATCAATAATCAGATAAAGACAGCAATAGAAGTTGTCAGATCGATCTGCAAGCGAAACTAATCTTTATCACCTATGAATCTGCAAGCGATATTCAACCTTAGGGTGGTACACCACTTTCTTGGCCGACTGTATTAGTATTTACGTCATTGTTATAATCCACACTTCCACACTTAATATTGTTACGAGCTGGGGTTCGGGATAAATTAATTTAAACCAATATTCCGAAACACACAAACTGTTTAATTGAATAAACACAAATATCGCAACCACAAGAAACTTCACTTGGAATCACTTGTTTCGCTTGCTTGAATCGTATTCGATCGCTTCCGTAATCGAACTGCCCGTCGGCCCGACAATCCGCTACTTATTTATATCTCGAGCAGAACATTCGCGAACATTCGACACTGTGCCTCAGTTCCAGGTAGCGTAGAAGCTTCGAGTCCTTTCGGGAGCCAACTGTTTAGTCCCATTATTTGACAACAGATGGGGTAGCGTCTACGTACAATTTCGTGTAGTACTTGCTACTTGATAACAGACGGCGTTAGCGTGTCATTTCTAGTAGTTTCCAACACTGCCCCGTCCTTAGATGGAATTAGCGTGATGTTTCTAGACTTTTCGATTTACGTCACACTACCTCTTTCTGAGATGGAGTTAGCGTGATGTTTCTAGATTTTACAATCTACCTAACAATATTATAAATGCAAAAGTAACTCTGTCTGTCTGTCTGTCTCGCTTTCCTGCTACAACTACTGAACCGATTTAAATGAAATTTGGCACACAGATAGTTTAGAGCCTAAGAAAGGACATAGGCTACTTTTAATCCCGGTAGTATGTTCCCGCGGGACAATTTCCGACCTCCACGCGGGCGAAGCCGCTGGCAAAAGCTAGTAATTCATAATTATAAATAAGAAATAACTTCCCAATTAGTGTAATACTTGAATTAAAACAGACATTGAAATAAGGTTATTTTAACCAGTCTATTACCGTAATTACAGACACAATTAAAAAACGATTGTGTCTATACCAAATGTGGTATCTCAGGGACTTAGAGGTAAAACAAATAAGATATTTATAATCGAAATTACTTACCATTATTAATAAACACATTATCACTGTATAGTGCTAAACGCTGGATATTGTCTCTACGCTTCATTATTCACAGTAAATATACCAACGTTATTCCATGCATTAAAATTATTACAGACGTCTCATCTACTCGCTATGGCAGCTCACTACAGAATGACTGTGTTGGGTGTTGTTGACATGACTATACAACCACGTATTAACGAAATGTTGTGACATCAATACTAAAAATATAGATGTACTAGCTTTTGCTCGCGACTTCGTCCGCGTGGAGTTCGGTTATATCATAGCGTAGGCGAGCGCTAAGAAAGGAAGTAGAATTGCACGGACAAAGTCGTTAATTTTGTGCAATTTTTTGTATGAATCTTCTTGTCTATTTTGTTTTATGTTTTTGTGCAATTTTTGTGCAATAGTAGTCGTTTTCGTAATCAGCGACCCGATAAACTATAAAAATGATACCCATGTTGATTCAGAATTTGTCACCCCTTGCCAACCTTTTAGGGGTTGAATTCTGAAAGAGCCTGAAACACTTGTTTACTCTTTTATTGATAGGAGTACTCCTGAGAAGTTTCGAATAAAATAGTTTAACTAATCTTGTTTCCCCATACAAACTTTCAAGCCCTTTTTCACCCCCTCAGGGGTTGAATTTTCAAAAACCCTAGAACACGTAATTGTTTATTTCTTATCGTTAACCTAAAAACAAAGGTTCAGGTTTCTAGTACTAAAAATGACGGACTTCCATACAAAATTTTAACCCCTTTTTCATCCCCTTAGGGGGCGAATTTTCAAAAATCCTTTCTTAGCGGATGCCTACGCTATTACAACTATCTGTATGCCAAATTTTCAGCGAAATCCGTTCAGTAGTTTCGGCTGTACGTTGATAGATGAGTCAGTCAGGTTTGCCTTTTATATATTTAGATGTGCATACGTCTGCAGTTTGTTTTTTTTTTTGGATGGGAAATCATCAAATGACTTCTCTCCCGCTCCAGGTGTAGCAAGAGGGCGTGTCTCTTTTACTGACTAAAACCCACCCGTGTTCCTTCAGTTGCCCATGTGCCAGGGTCACGGTATCTCTTTCGAACAATCTCGCGACCCTAGCAGATCTGCAGTGATGACTAAATATTACCAGGATCATGTTGATAGTGATGGTCGTATGCGCATACGTCTCTATGGCCTGACACGATTTCCTAAGATTATAATAAAATTAAAAGTCGTATGTGCATACGTCTATATGGCACGTCACAACTGCCTGAATAAGCAATATTATTGCTCTTACGTTTATTATACGGTTATGTGGCTTAAAAATAATTGTAGACGGTCTAGCTTATGACAAATAATCTTTTGCAATTTTTACAAAAAGTAATAAATATTAAATTATAAAGAAAATCAGGTTATGCATTGCTTACAGTAGAATCCAATGGCATTAAATACGAAAAATCGCAGTTTTGCATATAGGGTGTACTACGTCAAATCGAATGCCAAATAATCGAATATCAATTGATCTAACACTATAAATCGAACGTCTAAATGCTCGAACGTTCATAATATCGAATAGTTAATAAATCGAACATTCAATATACCGCAATATAGACTCAATACATCGAGTGTTCAAAATATCGAATGTTTGTTTGATCGAACGTTCAGCACATCGCAGGTTTATTTTATCGAAATATCAATATTCTGAGGACTTTTTATGTAGAATACAAGAAAAACACAAAAAGTAGTAAATCACATTTTAATCTTTAATTATTATCTTTTACAGGTACATTTTAAATTTTGGTGTGAATTGCAATTGCACGGAGAAACTCTAATAAATCCATGTTATTTTTATTATTCAATATTTTTTTCTATCGCATTATCATCTCTTTTGCCTCTTTTTTGTGGAGTAGGTCTTCCCAATCCCGTGTTTACTTTTTCAATCGCCCTATTTGTTATCGCTTGCTCCTTAACTAAAAATTCCATGGTAGCATATAGACCCCGTTTTTGGTTATCAAGTAACGTGTTCCATCTTCTGTGCCAACCTTCAATGTTATTTTGAGTTCTAGGAAAACCCAGTGTATTATTTTGAAATACAAACCACAGTGATGTGGAAACATAGGTGATGAGCGTGTTATAAGTAATTTATTATTTCCCGTCTCACGAGAATAAATATTTCCACGAACGTAATATTTTTCAAACCAGCTGGTGATGTCATTTGCCTTGTCGGGTAACATTTCTTTCAATTTATCGAAAGCATCTGGTATCTCTTCTTGGGGTAAATAAGCAAGTGCGATAATGTGTCTTAACTTGACAGCATCCTGGCCATATTTACTTTGCAAACCATTTTGTTGAATTCGACGCCATACATTTTGACCTAAGTGAAACAGACAGCATTTGTGTTGTGCATCAGGAAATTCTTGTTTCTCACCATTAATGACCGCCCTCTCAAAATCCGGCATTATTACTCTTGGGGTCAATTCAATATCATATTTTAGAGCATATGATTTAAGTTCTTGAAAAAAATACAAGTAACAATATAGCGTCTTCTTCGTTACAAACGCATATACTAAAGGTACGAAATAACGATCAGTACCTGTGTCCACCAAGCCACGTATACTGTATATTTGTCTGAAAAGTATAGGACATGTTTCGAATGTGCCATTCATTAACGTTGCGATTTATTTAACAGTATTGATTTAGTTGCAAATAATATAACATAGTTTTCTTCAAACTTAACCTGACGCCCTAAAAATCTTTCTCCATCCACTTTCTGCAGTATATCGGGGACATTTATATCATCCAAAGTTATCGGTTCCTTTGGCTTTTCTTAAAAATTGGGTCAAATGGCACCCAAAAGCTTTGAAAACAAGGGTGTCAAATGTGTTGAAACCGGATACAATAAATAAAGTCAGCGTCACTGACAAACTCGATAAATTAAGTTCGGCTCGTTTGGAACTTTTACAGCTTCAAATGGAGACTGCCAGAAAAGAACTACAATTTAAGAGTGAGTTGCACCAACTAACGTTAATCATAACCAATGCCTTGGTTCCGTCAAATCTCCGGCTAGGGGCCATATCCGTAAATTACATCACACAAAGATCATGATTTTTTGAGCCCCATTCCCGTCCTTGTCACAACTGGTCACATTTGTGATACGAGGGCGGAGATTAGACAGCTGACAAGGCATTGGTTATGGTTAAAGTTAGTTGGTGCAACTCACAATAAAGAAGAAAAACACAAGCTTCAGAACATCTTGCTAATGATGAGAAAAGGGAGCAAGAAATACGTTAACGTTGTGCCCCTACAAAAGTTCAAAATTGTACCGGTTGCATATATCATAATAATATGGTAGTTTTTTTGTTTTGAAGTGGCAAAAATATTTTTTTTTATTTCTTTGTTTTTTAATTATGGCCAAACAGTGTGCAATACCCCGGCAAAACATTGTATTTTGTCGCAATTAGAATGCTCCAGATAATAGTAATGAACTATCTCGTGATATCTTTATTAATTATAGCAAATGTTACTCAATCTGCATTCTGCTGATACATTGGTTTCTACTGATTCTATGATCTAATTATAAGTAGATATATTTATTTCTTTGTATATGCTTTATTGTAAACCAGAAAATATATTAGGTCTTTACCTATGAAATTGCCGTTCTGCAGTACTGGCCATTTCAAATAAAAATAATTTTTGTTTGTCTAAGAATTCTAATTTCAAATTAATTTTATTTTAAAAACATGGAATTCTTTTTCCAAAAGTAGTCATTTGTTTATTGATTAGTGTTACATTTTCATTGCATTTCAATCTTTTTCGTCATCATGGATACGTTAAAAATTCGAGTAATTATGGACTATGAGTATAAAAAATTAAACAAATCTCTCAGAGAAACTCTAGCACCTAGTTGGTAAATCGCTCGAACAGCTCGTTTTTGAAGAACAAAAATATTTTGAATGTCCGCGGCTTTGCCCCACAGCAGAATGCCGTAGGACATTATGCTATGAAAATAACTAAAATAGACTAATCGAGCTGTACCAACGTCCGTGTACTGTCTAACTTTCCTTACGGCGTAGGCAGCCGAACTGAGCCTTCCCGCTAGGCTTGATATATGTGATCCCCACTGAAGTTTGGCGTCTACTGTTATGCCCAGAAAAACTGCCGAGTGTACAGTATCAAGCACCTGATTATTTAAAACGACATTGGGTCCCAGACTCCTAACATTCGGTAAGGCGAACTTTATACATTTCGTTTTCTTAGCATTAAGAACTAGGTTATTTGTGGTAAACCAATCCGTAGCCATTGAGAGCGCACTGTTCACGTCGTCAAAATCTTTTCTACTCCTGTCTACTTTAAAGATAAGTGAGGTATCATCAGCAAATAGTACAATGTCACAGATATTCTTTAAATAGAATGGTAAGTCATTAATATACACTAAGAATAAGAATGGACCCAGTATTGAGCCTTGAGGTACACCTAACTGAACTAGTAGCCCGGAAGATTTTACACCATTGACATCTACACATTGGTGCCTATTTTGTAAATAAGAACTTATGACATTGAAAGGTTCGTTTTGAACACCGTAATGACGTAGTTCACGCAAAAGTGTGTCATGGTGAACGCAATCAAAAGCTTTGGAGAGATCACAGAAAACTCCGATAGCATTTTGCGAGTTCTCCCATGCGTTGAAAATGTGTTTCAGCAGAGCAACACCCGCACCTGTTGTCGAACGACCTTTTGTAAAGCCATATTGCTCATTATGAAGGAGGCTATTTAAATTAAAATGTCTTAGCAACTGCTTGAGTATTAACTTTTCAAATATTTTACTAAATGCAAGTAAGATAAAAATGGGCCTAAAGTTGCCAACGTTATTTTTATTACCTGTTTTAAATAATGGTATGACTTTACTACTCTTCATGAGGTCAGGAAAAGATCCTGAATCAACACATAGGCTACGATGTTTATTATATTACTTAACAGTTTAATGGAGATGCCCCAGTAATCTCCAGTGTTTTTTGACTTAAGTGTCTTAAAAATATTAACCACGTCACGAGGTGTTACATGTTCGAAACTACATAAGCGACTACATCTGGGCACACTACTATGCAAAAGGTTTTCAGCTTTAGAAGGGGACGAATTTAAGGAGCAAGTCGTAGTTATAGGTATGTTGGCAAAAAACTCATTAAATGCCTCAGCTACATCGGCAGCTTTATTAACCAATTTGTTGTCAATCATAATCTCTAGTTGTTTTTCTTGTTTAACCGATTTACCCGTTTCATTGTTAATGAGTTTCCAAGTGGTTTTTATTTTATTGTTTGAATTTTTAATTTGATCGCTTAAAAATTTCGATTTAGCGAAAGCACAGATTTTTTTGAATAACTTTGAATAATTTCTGACATACTCTAGAAAAGGAGTATCAAATATATATTTTTTTAAACCATATAACTCGTATAGTCTCGCTCTACTTTTATAAATACCTGAAGTAGCCCATTGGTTGAAGCTAACAGAGGTGCTATTAATTTCAATAGTGTTGGTCTTGAAAGTAGATTGGTATTCTTTTTGCACAATATCAAAAAGGGCTCCATAGATTTCATTAGGATTCTCGTGTTCTACTATAGATGATGTAATCCTATGAGCAATATTATTTTTAAATTTGTTGCAACGACTAACTGTATAGGGCCTACATTCTATTTTATGCGGCTTTTTTAGTAATGGCAAAGGGAAGCTGGCTAATAATCCACAGTGGTCGGACGTTAAGTCACTTAACACTAACTTATTATTGGCATCACAATCACTAAATATATTATCAAGACAAGTCGAAGACGATGCCGTGATCCTAGTAGGTTCGAAAAACAAGTTTATTAAATTAAATGACTTAAACAGATTGAGCAGTCTAATACTTAATGGAGTAACATCTAAAATATTAATATTAAAATCTCCACATAAAATTGTTATACATTTATTAATTGATTTTAATTTATTGAGTGAGTCCTCCATGACCGACTCGAAACGAATAAAATCCCCAGAGGGTGGACGATAAACGCATATTATGACGTAACGCTCTAGTTCAACACAAGACAACTCAATAGTGCGCTCGATGGAAAGATTAACTAAATCTAAACGTTGTTTACATTTCAACTTGTTTGAAACAAGAACTAATGATCTACCGCGTATAGCACTTTTTCTCACAAATGCACTTTGCACAGTAAAAAAATCATCATTCATAAACACTATTTCATGTTCTTTCAACCAGTGTTCAGTCAAACATAATACCTAAACATCATGGTTTTTGATAAATAAACTTAACTCTAGTTCTTTGCCGGGCAAACCCTGCATATTTTGATGAATAACATTCAACATATGCGGCTTACCCGTTGTCGCACCTAATAGTTTAAACTACTAGGTGTATCAACAGTGGACACAAAAGTGGTGCTAGTACCACTACTAACAGTAATCGATGGTACGCTACAGGTACCAGTGTCACGGTGTAAATTATATGCTAAAAGATTAGCAATTTGTCTCCTACAACCAGGTGGCAAATACATAGTATAATTTGTAAATTTGTAATCAGCAATAAATTGATTACAATCAAAATATAAAATAGCGTCACTGTGACAACTAGTCCTATTATAAATTAACATATTTAAATTATAAATGTGCCTGTTTTGCTCCTCAGATAAGTATCAAGGCAAGGCACAGAAAATAAATTTACAGTGATTGGTCTCATTGAGGTGTAACATCAAATGGACGCATTGAATTATTTCTTTATTTCTAGCATTTAAACTATCCCCATATAATAATATTACAGTAGAACCAGGGTTTATTTTTGACAATTTAATTTTACTTAATAATTGGCTAATACTGGCACCGGGTGAACAATTATTAATTACATACTGTTGTGAACACTGATTAAATATGCTACCATAACCTTGACCAAATTTGTCAGAAAAAAATATAGGTTGTGTTAATATGGCTATTATCATCAGTAATACGGCTATTTACTGGCTGAGTTGCTGAGGGTGTGGGTGTATCAAGTTGAGGCTGAGGTACCGTGGAGCAAGTATAGCTAAAAGAGAGGTTATTTGTCAGAGACTCATACCTCTCTGCATTGCACTTGACCAGGTCTGCTAACTCACAGGCTTCCTGCATGCGCTTACTCAGGTCTTGTTGAGTAGCCTCATATTTACTAAAGATATCCTTTAGTGCAAATTCCCTATCAAACAATTCATCCCGAAGGTGCTGAGTGTCCGTATCATACAAAGTATTACATAATTTTAAATCACTATAACACTTCTTCAATTCTTGTATTAAAGGGTCTAGCCGTACTTCCATAGGCAAACTGCCCCCACCGGGAACCTATATCGTAACCTATGTTATATTGTAGAGGGTACTAATAGTAGTTCACCGAGTAGGTATTAGCTCTATATCTTATTTAATTGAGAAGCTATTTGAAAAAAAGTGTCCGGAGACGACTTTTTTTCAAAGCGACATATCTCTGTTAATTTTAAAGCTAGGAAAATAAAACAAATTTCAGTGTTTATGGGACTCTTTATAGTTTATTTAATAGCAATTTTCTATGAGCCAAGCTTAAATAAAAATATAAAAAAAAATAAAATAAATATATTTTTTAATGATTTCTATTAGATCGCACTGAGTTACCACTTTGAAAAAAAAAATAAAACAATTGCCTATACTCGGTCTAATACCATGCCAAGTTTCATCAAAACCCAAATGGTGCAACATATGGCAAAAAAAAATATTAAAGTTAGTGGGGCACTATATGACCACTTTGTAGACGCTTATAAATTTGTATTAGATTTTAATAATCTTTGGCAAAGTAGCGTTTTGATAGCTTGTAAAAAGTATATAAACGGTTGGTGGTGTCACTAGCCTATTACAATGGTTTGTAGATCTACTTTTAAAGTGACTAGCTTTATCAAAAGTACCCGCATATGCATGTTCCTACATGATCACAGTGGATAGTCGTGGTACGCTCTCGCTTTTATTATTTGCGCAGTTTTACAAATTCTTAATTCTGGGATGTATTATTTGTTTATGTTTAGAGCAACAAGTTCCAGATTACATGAAATCAAATAACACTTCGTTTCACGAAATTTAAACAAAACAATGATATGCTTCTGTTGGTATCGTTTTAATTTTATATTTTGAGCTACACAAATTACAATATTTATGAGTTCAAAATAAGAGCAGTGGTGGCCCACCACTGGTGGGCTAGTGATATCGGCCCCAACTTACGAGATGTAGACCGGCTTTGAAAAAAAGTCGTCTCCGGACACTTTTTTGAAATAGCTCCTCAATTAAATAAGATATAGAGGTAATACCTACTCGGTGAACTACTATTAGTACCCTCTACAATATAACATAGGTTACGATATGGGTTCCCGGTGGGGGCAGTTTGCCTATGGAAGTACGGCTAGACCCTTTAGATTTTTTCGCCTTTGACATGCCTATGCCTTGACTAAGTTTTGTGTTTAATTTATTAACTTTTTGGCATTGCAATGTTTTCTGATACTTTCTAATTAATTTATTAATTTTTATATATTTTTTTAACTTATTGTGGCTAGTAAACAATTTGTTTTTAGAAATGGTATCATCAGTTAAATCTATTGTTACAACTATGAAGTGTATAAGTCGCAGAATTTGTACGTACCGTGATCCCTTTGGCCTCTTGCTAGTCCTGGTGTGGACTAGCAAGAGGCCAAAGGGAACACGGTACGACTAGTCGCAATCTGGTTGGTTCGATGGACCAATATTTGGGGATTGGGTAAAATCTATAATCATACCTTACTTTGAAGGGTAGCCCGGCAAAAAAAAATAATAATCGGTTATAATTTGACATCAGCACACATTTCTAATGACCTCATAAAATTGTGTTACGAGGAAGACATTCATTTCATATTTTTGCCGGCAAATTCGACTCATATCACACAACGTTTCGACGTGGCTTTCTTCAGGTCAGTTAAAATAGCATGGAAAAATATAATATTCTAAAAAGGCCACATTAAGCAATTCCTCTAAAACCAATTCATTTTCGGAATACCTAGCAATTCCTCTAATTTTCGTCAAATGGTGACACATATTAGCGGAAACATACTCAATTCAATTCATAACAGTCGGTCTTTATTTTTTTCATGCTGCAACATTTGGTGTAAACGTTGCTGCATGAAAAAAATAAAGACCGTAATTTAACCGGTAAATATTTTTATCAGGATTTAATCAATGCGATTGGTTATTTTTAACTACTGAAATGTTATTTAATTACAATATCCATAAAATTTGTCAAAAAATCATAGATAAGCCTTGAAAAAGGGAAATTAGAAACAATAAACACTTTAGAAGCTGGAAACGCATACACAAAAGTTTTTCTTTGAGATATGTGTATGTCATAATAATCTGTGGTTATGTCAACAATAAACATCAACAAAACGTGTGTTTAATTATAAATTTGTGTATTTCATGCAAATTGGGTCGTTTTTAATACAGAGTAAGTAAATACTTGTTTATCTTAAATCAATATTTAATTGTATCGTTGTCCAAAAGTATTTAATTGTACGTAATATTTTGTAGGCATGGAAAGGCGCGCAGCTGGAGTATCCGAGACACAATGGAACATCCGCTCGACTTTCTGCATTGAAAGGGGGAGCTCTGTCGCTGTTGAACCCTCATAGAGATCACTGCAGCGCGGCGTCTAGTTTTGGTCAGACTCTAGCGCTGCGCCAGTGGCTTTGACTCGTCGAATTCGGCAATCAAGATGCCGCCGGCAATAAGTGAAGTTTTCTAATCCTACAGCTATTTTTATTGCGACTAAGACTTTTAAATTTGCATTAAGTATGTGCGCGACAAATGGACGAATAACGCGATAAATAAAAATAAAATATAGTTTATTTTCCTCTTTGTATTTCGTTATCAATTACATGAATGTTAATGATAGTAGGGTACGCAATTTTATGTCAAGCCAGAGGGCGACCTATATCGGGACGCGAGCTTTATCGTATCCTTTGTGGTTTTAAGTCACAAAATAACAAAAACCAAAATAACAAACAAAGACAACAAAATAACATACTATTATGTTATTTTGCAGCACTGTTGTACGTTCATAATTTCTCGTATTTGTGTGATAATTATTGTGGAATTATTTTTTTTTAATAATGCAGCTTTTACGAAAAATAAACGAGGAGTCAGATAGTGATGAAGAATACATCCCAAGGCGTCTACGATGGATCAGAGAAAGGAACAATTACTTCGATACCTATGATGAGCGTGACTTTGCCATAAGGTTTCGTTTGTCCAAAGAAGCGATTTTGTGTCTTTAATCCAAAATTGAACATCATCTGGGTGCTTACTCTCGAATATAATTCCAATAGATCGACATTAGTCAAACGTCAGTTGGTTGAGTTAAACGTCAGGGATTGGCTAGACTCGGTGAGTCCAGCCAATCCCTGACGTTTGACTGACAATTCCAATGTCGATCTATTGGAACTATATTCGAGAGTAAGCACCCAGGAATATACATCAAACCGGTTTGTACATCTAGCTATCTAGTATTATACTCGCCTAACTGCATTGTACCTGTGTAACATCTCTAAAAGCTGCCTAAAATACAAGGCTGAGACATGTGTCACTCAAGGAATTAAAACTATAATATAGTGGTAATGAAGTAGGGTAAGTAATTATGTACCTAACATTCCTTTTCCTTTCAGGAATTTCTCAATAACTCCAGTAAATCAGTTGCTGGCCACTTTGAGGTTTTATGTGACAAACTGGACACAAACAAGTATTGGCGACTACTGTGCCAACAACTTTCTAACAGCAAACAAAATTGTACACAGAGTTAGTGCTGCAATAGCTGCATTGCATACAGAGTATATAATATTTCCTGCATCGCCTCAAGAAATAAGACATGAGCAAGATGAATTTTATAAAATAGCTCGTTTTCCAAGAGTAGTTGGACTGTACACACATTTGGCTCACATTTGTAACCTTCAGATTAGAAGTAGGTGGAGAACAAGCAGAAACATTTAGAAATAGAAAAGGATACTACTCTATCAATGTGCAAACTATATGCAATGCCAATTTAGAAATAACAGACATAGTCACAAGATAGCCAGGATCAACTCATGACAGCACTACATAATATAACAGCGTCAGAAAAGCACATTTTGAAACTGGTCTTTATAACAATGCATTATTAGTGGTGGATGGAGGATATGCTTTAAAGTGTTATACCATGACTCCATTAGAAAACCCAAGGACACCAGCTGAGCAACTGTATAATGAATCCCAAATTCGTACCAGAAATCCTGTAGAAAGATCATATGGTGTATGGAAGAGACGTTTCCCAGTGTTGGCACATGGGATGCGAGTTAAATTAGAAAAAGCACCAGTTGTTATCATGGCCACAGCAGTACTTCACAATATGTTGCGCAGGCGAGGAGAACAACTTCCACCTGATAACCCAGAAGTGCAATTGCCAGCACCATGGGACTAACTTTTACGACATTGCCAAATGCAAAATGCAGAACTGGCATCAACACAACAATCTACTGGTCACTTTGCACGTAATATGTTAATCAGTAATTATTTTTAAAGTTTATTGTAGCTATGGAATCTAGTCAGTTGATTGCAGTGATTCCAAATCATGCTTTTGTTCAAGCTATATATAAATACAGGTAGTAAAAAAAACTTGTAATAAATACAATTAAATAGTTTATTGTTCTTTAAGCTTTTTAATTGTGTTTGTTATTACGGTAATTGACTGGTTAATTGTTTTTTCTTTAATTTTAAATCTAATAATAAAATGCGGGTCTTTAATTTTTCTTGTTTTAATCGTTCTCTTTTTATTTGTAAGTCCAATTCGTGAACTTCATTTAAATGTAGTGTTTCTTTCTCAGCAACACTCTTCTGGAAATCTATTGCTTCAATTTTCTTTTCGCGTAATTTTTGCTAAGATGATGATGAAGCTGTATAAGTAGGTCGCCTTCTTGATACCCATGATTTTTTAATTTTTCCATCTTGCTCATTAGTATTGAACTTCAATTGAAGAGGTGTAGAAACTGGAGTTCTTAATAGTTTGGGGGTATAATCACTCCAATCCTAAAATAAAAAAATAAATGACATTAATTAACAATATATAGAAACAACTTATCTCACCAAACACATTTTAATGAAAAAATAGAGCCATCTCGTGAAAATTGCTGTGACAGGGCACATTACAGCATGGCAAAGCATATAAAAAGTATTTAAGAAACATGCCCCTGTCAAATTAACAATAACTTGGCTTTACTTGAAGCTCAGTAATTATTATGGTAGAAACTTATTTTACATTGAAATTATTTGGAAGCTCTCATTTTTTTTTGTATATTAATGGGTGCACTGCCATGAACTGAGACAATTTTAAGATTCTTAGACAATTATATGTTACAAATAATGATTATTTGCAACAATTATAATTAGGGCTCTGAAAGGTGACTTGAGTTGCTTCAGTTAACAAGTGTATGGCTTCAGATTTTATGAATATGTTCTGAATTTACCTGTATTACTTCTTCATTAAAGTCAACCCCAATCTTTGGAATCTCATTGATCCCAGTCTCAAGATCTGTAACCAAATAATGTTATATTTAATTTCTAATCTCTATTGTGCTTAACTAAACTGTAAGGTAACTAACTAACCTTTACTACAGAACACTGGCTCCTCAGGCAAAATAACTTGAGCCTCTGCAAAATTATTATGATCTGAGCTTTCAGGGGTAACACTATCGCTGTCAAAAGCATTGTAAAGTCCAACAGCGCTCGTTGTAATCAAAGATATGATTTTTAAATGTAGAGGCTCTTCCTTTCTGGCATTTGCTGGTCCGCCTCTTAAAAATAGTACAAAATTAATAAGTTTCAAGTATGTATAATAAGTATGGCATCTATATGATATTAATTCTGAAAATGTTTGAATACTAAAAAAACAATCCCATTCTGTAGGAGACTGAGGAATAAATCCCTGGATCAAGCCGCAGCACTTTTCTACCAAGCAATAATAATGGTACATCACCTAAACATTTGGGTTAGGCATGATTCCAGAGGTGGCTAATAATATTTAAAAATATGCAGGCATGTCTTAACTATTATAAGTTACAAGCTCACAGTGAGGCTATCAACGCAAAAATGGTGTAAGCCACAATTTGTGTTGATTGCAGTTTTGGTGTAAGCTACATTACTTACATTATGAACTTTCTATACAATAGTGGAGTAAGCCACCTTTTGTTATAAAAAAATAGATGGCGCTAAAAACATTGTTTTTGCACAGAGGAACAGAGCAAAAGTGGTGTAAGCAAAATACACCACTTTTGCACTATGTTACGTCTAATCCGTATTCGTCAGTGTCAACTGTCAAACGGTAAAATTGAAAGAAAACGTTTACTGAATTTCAAATAAATGTAGAAAAATCGAAAATATTCAAATAAACGTACTGATTAACAATATTTTTGCAATTAACCATGGACGCAGAAGATGATATTACTTCAAGTAAGTTAAAAACATAGTCTGATTGGTTGATTTTAAGCAAACTTGTCACGTTGTATTTTTTATATTGTTGTGTAACCTAGTCAATGTTGGTTACCGTTGGAGACCTAGATCACCTACGCCCTCATCAGGCAATGACGACCTTGGAAGAAGTCCAACAATGCAGTAATACTAGTTCAGCTACAACAAGTTTACCACAGCCCTTGCTAGGCACATCTAAGTCGATACCAACAGCAGAGCTTCAGTTAAGCTTGTCTGAACAAGTATCAGCTGAAACCAACAATGAAACCCCTGTCCTCAAAAGCATAAAAAGTGTTAAAATGCCTGAGACTTGGCAGCGAAATGTGCTTAAGCTAAAATGAGCAAAAGGCGAAGAATACGTAAATCACAAAAAAAACGTTATTCCTGCGAAGACAGCTAAAACAGGAGAATGCTTATGTCCTAAAAAATGTCATCTTATGCATTAGGTAATTTTGACATACAAAATGCATTACTGTTCTCGTTAGTTAGAGTGACAAATAAATGCAGAAGCTACACAGGAAGAGAGGAATCAAGAAGACAAAAAACACATATCTATCATTTACTGAATAAAGATGGTGTAGAAGTTCTGGTGTGTAAAAAATTTTTCCTGAGAACTTTCAAGTTTCTGATGGACGTGTAACTAGGGTAATGAAGCGAAAAAGTATACACAATGTCCCACCTATTGATCAGAGATGTCGACAAAGTTCTGTAAACAAAACACCAAATAATAAGATTGCAGAATTAAAAGAATTCATTGGTAAGTTTCCTGCTTATGAGTCTCATTACACCAGACACAAAAGTGAGAATAGAAAATGTCTATCTCCAGATCTAAGCCTTTCTCTCTTGACGAATGTATTCTCTCTATAAAGAAAGTATACTCGAACCATAATCATCTTTTATGTTCAGTAAAATGTTTAATGAATGTTTTAACCTACGTTTCCATGTACACATCAGTAATTCGTGTAAAAGATGTGATCTTTTACAGAACATAATTAAATGTGCTGAGAGTGAACAGGTAAAACAAGAGTTACAACTTGAACAAGAATTACATCAGAGGAAAGCAGACAGTGCCAGACAAGCGCTACAGGATGATACGGTTTTGGCAAAATCATCTACTGACATTACTGTTATCACCTTTGATTTAATGAAAACCCTACCTACACCTGTGTTGACGACTGGAATAGTGTATTACAAGAGGCAACTTTGGACTTTTTACTTTGGTATTCACAACATGGCGACAGATGATGCCTACACGTTTGTTTGGGATGAGTCTGATGCTTCACGAGGACCCCAAGAAATTGGTTCTCACCTGCTTTATTTTTTTAAACATTATGTGAATCAATGTGGTGGACAGAAAAGAAACATAAAATTATCATTGCTCTGTCAGTATATTGTATCTCACCCAGATTTTACTATTGAAGAAATAGACCATACATTTTTAGTCAGTGGACATTCATATTTACTATGTGACCAAGATTTTGGTTTAATAGAAAAAAACAAAAAAATCTTCAAAGAAATTTACATACCGGATAACTGGCTTAAATTTATTTCTTAAAACAGCACGAAAAAAGCAACCGTTCAAGATTATAAGAATGAAAGCAGCTGATTTTGTATCAAGTAAATCCCTGGAAAAAAATATAACGGACAGAAAGATATCAGTGAGCAGCAGTAAGGTGTAGTGGTTAGCCACTCAAAATTAAATAAAAATAATTAAATTAATTAAATTCAATGGCTAAAATTCCATAAACTCCACCCCTTTTTCAATTTTTTACAAATATTCGAACAATGAAGAAACCCTCCTTGATTAAGTCAGTGTTAAAAAAAGGCAATCAGTGGCCATAATACAACTAGATGCACTGGAAAAACCAACAATTGCAGAAAAAAAGAAAAAAGATCTTCTTGAACTTTTGCAGTTCATCCCACCAGTTCATCACGCTTTTTATAATTCACTAAGGAGTTCCAACAGCGTCCAGGATGAAGCTTATTATGATGAAACGGATGAAGATTAACCTATTATTGTTGTTTTCTTTAATAAACTTCCTCTAAAATGGTGTAACCTGTTTATTAATTTGATCAATATAACATAAACGCAGAAGTGGTGTAACCCACATATTTTTCTTTATTTTATGTTTAATTAATACAAACATTACTTTTGCATTTGCAACGGATTCACTCATTACTTGGGCTGCCAATTTAACCTTCATGATTCGTTTGTAAAAAATTATGTGTGATTTATTTAATTTGTTACCTAAATGCAATCCTTCGTTGTCTTGGAGCTCTACCAGTAATTTTACGTATTTCCATGATACAACACGACCTTGTGAGTCTGTTATTGCACCCTTTTCTCCTAAGGTATTCCTAACTAACTTCAGCATGTGTGAAGGGTCTGGAAATATAATAATATTATTATTGCTGACGGTGAAGGAAGGATCAATGTCATCACCATCTAATTAACCTAAAACTTTGGCCATAGAAAAATTTGTCGGGCATCCATCGAAAGTTAGTGAGATAATTTCAATACCACAATCCTGGGTTAATATTTCGATACAACTTGTTACTAAACTGGCCTTTTGTTCAGCGCTTATCCCATCGATGAAAAAATATCCTAAAGGCATTTTCCAGGATCTATTTACACATGTCAGAATAAAAATTAACGCATCTTTAGCTAATTGATCGTTATTAACGTTATTTCCAAAATTAACAAATTCTATGCAATCATTGCCATCAAAATCTAAACCTTTTCTAATTGCCATTTCATCGAAACTTAGGGCGCATATTGTTTTGTGTAATGTGTTTTTTTTTTGTATTTATTTCATGTAAAAATTTGACAGCTTTGATAGATTCTGTGGAAAAACCAGGAGTTCCATCAATGCATTGGTACCATCGCGATAGCGTACGCGGATGAGGTAAGCAAGTGTTAAATTGCTTCCTAACAAAGGTG
The DNA here is from genome assembly GCA_932294355.1 of Aporophyla lueneburgensis. Classification (NCBI taxonomy): domain Eukaryota; kingdom Metazoa; phylum Arthropoda; class Insecta; order Lepidoptera; family Noctuidae; genus Aporophyla; species Aporophyla lueneburgensis. Next base: position 24,684,261 of record OW028735.1, read on the forward strand.
TAAGCTTTGGGACTGATGTAGTGGAGACTTAAGGCAAATTTCCGCAGTTCAGGCGAGTACTTTCGTTCAGTTACATTTTTACACAAAAACTTTTTTTAAGAAATCTCGATTGGTTGCATCGATCGAAGACAGCAAGTCAGCGGCTTCCTGGTTGATTAATGAACGAGTTTTTAATTCCTCAATTACAGTAGATTGTTCAGCAGTTTTCTTTGCAAACGCCAGGTCTTTTTTTTTTTTTTCAGGATGGTAAATCATCAAATGACTTCTCCCGCTCTGGGCGGAGCGGGAGGGCGTGTCAGACTTTTACTGACTAAACCCACCCGTGTTCCATCAGTTGCCCATGTGCCAGGGTCACGGTATCTCTTTCGAACAATCACGCGACCCCGGCAGGCATCGGTCCTAGTAGACCCCTACACTGCTGCTGACATCTCTTTGAGGCGCGCGTGGAACACTACGCGCCGTCGACCCGAGCCTGGTCCTTACCGGGCAGCGAGCTGCCCATTGCTCGCCGCCCGCAAGCTCGCGCCTACGGTGGCCGGGAGTCCGCTATCGACTCCCGACGCCCGGGGCGTCTCCTCCTGCGGCGGCTAGGGACGTGAGGGCGCAGTGACTGCCACTCCCTCACGCGCCCCGCCTCCTCCTTCGCGAGCATTACTGCTTCGCAGAAGGAGGTGAAGGCTTCCCATTCCCTCTCGCTCCGTACCATGGCTCGCACCAGGGCCGGGCGCGAGAGGTCGCCGCCGCCGATCGCCTCCACGAGGACACGGCGGTGCTCCGCCCAGGCAGGGCACACCTCCACCGTATGCTCCACCGTGTCCTCCAGACGATCCTCACAATGGAAACACCCGGGCGTATCCTCCCGCTTTATCCTGAACAGGAACCCACCGAAGCACCCATGCCCGGTGAGAACCTGCGTCAGGCGGAAGGTGAGGACGCCGTGGCGCCTCTCTATACACTCCTCAAAGAGGGGACTTACCGCCGCAATTGTGGCGTGCCCTAAACGCCAGGTCTTAGATCTTAAAGCAGCTAATTTCTTTCTTCTGTTATCGCTTAATATTGTCTTCTTTCCAATTTCCTAATTAACTTCTTTTTACGAGGAGTCATCTCAACTTCCGGCGCTGCCACCATAGGTAACATTTCTTGTGTCTGAAATATAACAAAAAATATGTCTGTATTTATAACAAATACTTATTTACAACTACCGTAAATATTAAATATGAAAAAATATCTCTACAGCTTTAACGATTTAAATCACATGGTAACGTTAAAAATGTTTATGTAGATATATAAACGGCTACACATACACAGCTAAAACAGCAGGAATTGCGCAGTATCAGATTTACAAGATTTAGTTTCCATAATATAGACTGAACAAGAATAAACTTACCACAGTACTTTCTATTTCTACTTCCATAGCAACTTCTTCTAATGGTAAAGATAGGTGACCATGACTATCTGTCATGGATGAATCGTCAAGCTGAAAAATATGATTTTAGTTTATATTTGTAACATTTATCACCCAAATAAATAAGTACATATACATACCGGTACCGTGTGGTGCCGGACGTAAAGAATATCATCGCCCCATTTCTTCCCGTGGGTGTCGTAAGAGGCGACTACGGGACTTACTAGAGGATGGGCAGCAGCGTTCTCTATGCATTTTACCACCATACTGCGATCGCCAATCCGCCTGCGAAGCGTGGCGATTATGGCAAAGCAATAATTAAGTACCAAATAATCCTTTGCTTGTATATCAACCCTCAAAGTATCACATTTAGAGGTACTCGGTTGACCTAAATCCGGTCGGACCTGAAAGGACATGGCTAAATTGAATTATGGACGACATCCTGGCAATGAATAAATATGGTACCTAGCAATATGTAACGCTGAATAGATGAATATTAGTATTTCATATAAAAACTGTTTCAGGAACTTTTCATATCTTTAAAATCATAAAAATAAAATCGCTATCGTGTAACTCCTACGTCAATAGGTATAGAAACTGCAAATAGATGACATTGCTATGAACTTTTACGTAGGGGTGTCGGCATCTGCTGTATCTGGATTATATTGACAATTGTATTTTTGAATAGCGTCCCATTCTAATTGTGCACGGTGGTACTTGAGTTAATTAATATCAACAAAGAGGTAATTGCACCAAGAAACGTAATATAACATGCTTTCTACAATCTGCGCAAAAATCACTTCCACCGCGTATTTAATTACATATTATACTCTTGTAAAAACGAAACTTCTTATCACGAGTTGAAACAAAGACAGTTTTCACAGAAAATATAAATAAGTGGCTGAAATGATGAACATGTTTGAAAATAAGGATTAATATGAACTGACCCAAACAAGTGTAGAATTTTTGTATTTGAGGTAGGTAAAAAATTCTGCTAGGTATTATACATTACTTAAATCTAACTAAGTCTCCCTGGTGCGTTTTTATTCAGTCTATCTGTACGGATGTATCAACAAACAGATTTTGATGGGGTTATCACTAGTACTAGTACTAGTAGGTAAGTTGGTTCTTCCGGAAGGGTTAGGTAAACATTCGTGTTTACCTAAACCTTTATACCTTTATTAGTTGTTGTGTATCAATGTAAATCAATTCAGAAAAATCCTGCCGCCTGAGTGCTTTTCTTGCGCGCGTTGCTGCGTGGTAATGAATAAAACCTGCCAAACTGGATAACGAACGCAGTGAGTAACCAAGGACATATACCTACATACATTTAGAAGCAAGCAAAGGGATTAAATAATGTAACAATAAGCAATGAGCAGATAATGGACAAACAATAAATATAATAAATAAATATCTTAGGACAACCAACACACCGTTATCTGATCCCAAACTAGGTAGAGCCTGTACTATGGCAGCCAGACAACTGATAAACATACTTATATATTTCTAAATACATACATGTAGGAACGGATAGATGAGTAGAATGGACTGAATGAAGTGTAAAGATGACCGAATGATGTGAAGCATGTTGAATGAAAGAGATGTAAGTTAGGAATAGTCTAGGAGTGAAAGAGAAAGGAAGTGAATGTTTAAAAAAGGAAAAAAGGAAGGTGACTGGAACAGAGATCAAGACGAAGGACGTTACAACTAAAGACGTGTAAAAAATAAAATTCAAGTTTTAAAAGTAAATCAGTGCTTTATTTTGGCCTACATCGAACATATCCCACATATTTTTGGGGGCTCGTCCGGGATTGTTCGATATTTCCAGTTTGCGAGGCCAAAGTACGTTAAAAGACCGGAGCAGAAAAACCGACGCCACGACGTGGAGCGGCCGGGGACTTTTGCTCAAGAAAAACGACGGAAAAGACGATAGAAGACTGTAACAGTAGTTACAAAAGACTAGGCAAAGACGAAATATGGGTGGACACGGAAAGGATCGCCGACAAAGCTGTCAAGCGGACTATGACGAAGACGACCACGCGGCAGCTGCATCGACGAGACAACCGTTCTGCCGAGATCAGGGTATATTCCAGGCGGAGAACTTGGTGGCAAAATTCAGCGGACAAGATAAATCGTATTCGGTGGCTAAATGGGTGACCGACATTGACGATAACGCTGAAATATTTCAATGGACACCTCTTCAGACTCTGATAGTCGCTAGAAGATCTCTGACGGGAACTGCAGCCCTGTGGCTAAAATCTGAAAAACCATTCAAAAGTTGGGACGAGCTGAAGGCGGGTTTACTGAAAGAATTTCCTGATTCGACAGATAGCAAAACCATACATGAAATGATGGCTGCTAGAAGGAAGAAGAAAGACGAAAGGTGTTTAGACTACATGTTAGTTATGAAAGAAATGGGAAAGCGTGGCAAAATGCCTGATTATGTTGCCATAAAGTACATAATAGACGGCATAATTGATTCTGAAGTGAATAAAATGGTGTTATATGGTGTTACTTCTTATACGGAGCTCAAAGAAAAAATCAAAATTTACGAAACAATTAAAGAAAAGATGGGCGCAAGTTACGTATGAAATAAGAAGCCAGAGAGCAGTGAAAGTAGTGCTGGTACGAGTAACAAGAGGTGCTACAGTTGTGGAGAAAGAAATCATCAATCGTCACAGTGTCCTAATAAAGAAAAAGGTCTGAAATGTTTCAAGTGTAACGAGTTTGGACATATCTCGACGCAATGTAAACAAAGCGGAAACATTCGGTCAAGAACGAGTGAAAAGAACGATGAATGGGAATGGCGTAGTGAAAAGGTCAAACCGAACTCTTCCGAAGATAGACGAGCGATGTGCGTGGCTGACTTCACTCCGAGCGTTTACGAGGTTGGCAAACCTGATAATTACGGCAGCCATGACAGCTCATTTGACAGACGTACCAACATTAGCGACAAGATGGCGAATGCAAGTGGGAACTGACGCTAACTTCATGGATGTTTACAACGAAATAAAGACGCCGGCTCAGATACGTTTTGAAAATGCCTGCAAGACGATATTTATCAATAAGTGCGAAGTGACCGCGTTAATTGACTCGGGAAGTGAACTGAACTTAATGTGTACCAAGCTTTACGTACATTTAGGATCTCCGGAGTGTGTGAAAATCGCTACAAAGGACATGGCTAAATTGAAGTATGGACGAGATCCTGGCAATGAATAAATATGGTACCTAGCAATATGTAAAGCTGAATAGATGAATATTAGTATTTCATATAAAAACTGTTTCAGGAACTTTTCATACCTTTAAAATCATAAAAATAAAATCGCTATCGTGTAACTCCTACGTCAATAGGTATAGAAACTGCAAACAGATGACATTGCTATGAACTTTTACGTAGGGGTGTCTGCATCTGCTGTATCTGGATTATATTGATAATTGTATTTTTGAATAGCGTCCCATTCTGATTGTGCACGGTGGTACTTGAGTTAATAACAATAAAGAGGTAATTGCACCAAGAAACGTAATATAACATGCTTTCTACAGTCTGCGCAAAAATCACTTCCACCGCGTATTTAATTACATATTATACTCTTGTAAAAACGAAACTTCTTATCCCGAGTTGAAACAAAGACAGTTTTCACAGAAAATATAAATAAATGGCTGAAATGATGAATATGTTTATAAGGATAGATATGAACTGACCCAAACAAGTGTAGAATTTTTGTATTTGAGGTAGGTAATTCTGCTAGGTATTATACATTACTTAAATCTAACTAAGTCTCCCTGGTGCGTTTTTATTCAATCTGCCTGTACGGATGTATCAACAAATAGATTTGATGGGGTTGTCACTAGTACTAGTAGGTAAGTTGGTTCTTCCGGAAAACCTTTATACCTTTAGGTATTAGTTGTTGTGTATCAATGTAAATCAATTCAGAAAAATCCTGCCGCCTGAGTGCTTTTCTTGCGCGCGTTGCTGCGTGGTAATGAATAAAACCTGCCAAACTAGATAACGAACGCAGTGAGTAACCAAGGACATATAATTGTTTGAAATAAAACAACCAAAATGCGATTTATTTGTTATTCTGTAAATCGTACAAGTACATTATCTAAAAATGAAGCCGGAGCTAATAATGTGTTCTGGTGTCTCGCCCATCCTAGATACCAGATCACTGTCATGACATGACAGCAACAGCCCAGAGTTCTGTTCCCCACAATACAGCTGCAGTAATATGACAGAATGTCTTCTAAAGAATTATTTGTTTGACTTTCATATAAAATATACACGTAATATATTCTTTGGCTGATATGTCTTGATCTTATTCGGCCTCTTAAAAGTTGAGGACTTGATCCCCCTAAATGATATACTCTTTCAAGATCCGGGCACACTTCGATATCATAGACACCATTTGCTCTAATATGTTCTCCGTAGTATGACCGGGCTTGTTTAACCTGATATGGTCCTAATGCCATCAACAGTAACTGATTATACTCCAATATTGGAAAATTCTGCAATTGGGGCAGGTTGCCATCCACTCTCAAAAACATTGATCTTTGCCTGTTCAAATTATTTTCCCTTACAAAGGTTCCTAAATGATTAGGCTGAACCATATACCGTGCCACTCTTTGTATAATTTCACCATAATTTGGACTATCCTCTATTAAAATATGATATTTATTAATTAATGCTGCAGCTATTTTAAAATCTTCCATAAGGTGGGGTGAAGCTAAATTGAAAAATCGTTGCCGAAATAATTTAAAATCGCGTTTGAAGCGCCCGTTAACCACTTCTACTACCCATCTGCATAATGTTACTTTCCTGCTTTTATTAGCTTGTTCATATGTCAATTGTGTTTGACCAGGGCTCATTGACTCAGGTTTATGAGTTTGAAAGCCTAAACTTTCTAATAGTGGTAAAGCATCCCTGAAACCCCTATCTAAAATAAAAACATCATTACGTTGAAAAAGCTGTCGATATGGACTATCTTCTGCTTGAAACAAATGATTCATAATCTCAGCATCAGTTTGAGTAGCAGCATATGGTCCAACAACATCAATAATATGCCCATCACATGAAACAATCATAAATGGTTTGACTAAATTGTCATATTTATGCAGGCTGTAGGTTTTTTTTTGGAATAGATAATTTGAACTTTTTTGTAAATATACATATGTGCCATCAAATATGGCAATAGCAGGTCTATTTTCATTACCAAAAAGAGCATTGGGTATGCTTAAATTCCTGTTTACAATATCGATATGGGTCATATGGTTTTGGCCTATATAGTTGGGTACTAAATGTTGCGTTAAACACTCTCTAATTTTTTTTAGTATGGCAGTTAATGTGGGACGTGATACTGTAAAAAGTGTCGCAAGTCGCCGGTCAGATTCACCTGTTCTTAATTTTGCTAAATAAATAGCCAAAGCATTCTTAGGCCTTTTGAAAGTGAGGGCAGGCAAAATATTAAATAGGTTCAAAAAATTGGCAGTTGTTAAACCTGTCCAATAGTGACATATCACATTTTGCATTTCAGCAACCTTTTCAAAATTAAACGTTGGTTCGTCAGATTTTGCTATTGTTATTATATCTTCAATTTGGTTTGCAGTGAAATTCGAGTACATATTGTTATTTTGAAGCAACAAGTGCCAAACATCCAAATTACAATGTGTCTCACAAACCCTGGTTTTGCGGGGAATATAAAAATTATGTTTTTCAATAAGCATTTTTTTTATAAATGCCGGAACCACATGTAACTGTTGTTCAAAGATACATCCATTAAACACACAGTGCCCGGAGGTGTTCGCAGCCCGTTTATAATTTGGCAGGTGTAATTCCGGTTCTGAAACAGGCCTAGGTCCTGGTTCAGGTCCAGCTCGTGGTTCAGGTCCAGGCAGATTTCCCCTATTTTGGTCTTGGTTTGTCTGTCGTTGATGTCTTATCCAACAGGGATGGCACGCATAGTTCAAAGCCTAAAAAAATAATTTAGTCTATTTATGGTGTAATAATTATACTAAATATCTAAGAATAACTGAATGTCTACCTACATTCAGAAGCAATCGAAGGGATTAAGTAATGTAAGCGCAAGAAATGAACAGACAAAAAACCGACACTAATATTATGAAGCGTGCATTGAAAAAATATAAGAGGACATATTGTTTGTTCTCTGACTGACATAGCCACTGTACTCTGTCTTCCTTCACTCTCAAATTCTGATCAAATCAATCTGATTGGATGTTCGGTCAGTAACGCAAACAGAGAGAGAGATCAGCTTGACTATTTATAGGCTAAGAAACTGAATATCTGAAGACGAAGATGATTCAAGCTACCGGATGGGCATGTAAATATAAAAGAACACACTTTGCTTAGATATCATTTTATTTACCTGATTGAAAGCTGGATGAGACGTTGGTAAATTCTGTAACATTGGATTGTTTATCTCCACTGCATGACGTTGTATATTTCTCACAGAACGGCCACAAGTTATGCACACTAATGTATGGCCAAATAAACGCACATGACTAGCTTCTGAATTCAGCAATTCATAACAAGGATGGCAAATGTTGGCATCACTTGGAATCTAGAACAAACTTAATTACCTTAAAATACCCACATGAATCAACTATAATACCAACACATTTTAATATAATGATATATAAGGCAACCAGTCTGTTGTAGTCGTGATATTAGTTCTAGAATGATTCTAGCTATAGATGGCTTACCTCAATTGTTAACCATCGTGCTAAGATAGTGAGAAGAACAGCAGGCAATGAAGAGGTGATATGCCGCCGCAGTCTTTGCGTGGCTACACCACAGTTTATGCATCGCATGGTGAATTGATTGAAAATCAAATCCGGGTCGAGTAGCAACAGGTCAGTAGGTAGGCGTGCAAACACAATAACTCCAATAAGCAAGCAGGGGTCAGTGAAATTCCGAAATAAAAAGCACAACGAACAAGCAAACGGCAGAGCATTCAAACGACGTCTGACATGTGACGTTTTTTTTCATAGAGATGAGATTGAACTTCAAGTGAACTAAATCGATTAAATAATGGAAAGGGCTGAAAGAATAAAAATAATTTGTGTTTTGTCGACCACTATTCAGTTAATATTTATCGACACATAATATGTAGTCGAAAACTTGGGAATATTTATTGATAAGAACTTTTCTTGGACTGCCCAGCTACAGGAAGTTAGCCGTAAGCTATTTGCATCTGGTGCGTCTTTGAAGAGATTGCGTAACTTTCTCCCGACTGCCACCAAGATTGCGCTTGCACAATCACTTCTTCTACCCATCCTTGACTATGCCGATGCCAGCTATCTTGACCTTACCCAAGACCAACTGGACAAAGTTGAGCGCCTTCAAAACTTTTGCATAAGGTTCATATTTGGTTTGCGCAAATATGACCATGTTTCCGAATGTCGAGTGAAGCTCAAGTGGTTACCAATTCACCTTCGCCGGAATGCTCATATTCTTTCTCTTTTGTATAAAGTGCTATTTTCTCCCTCCACTCCTCTCTATCTCAAGAAGCGTTTTCAGTTTCTTTGTGACTCACACACGAAATTCTTAAGGTCATCAGATAACTTGAAGCTTAAAATGCCTATGCACTCCACAACTTTCCTCGACCATTCCTTTACTGTCCAAGCCGCTCGGTTGTGGAATGCATTGCCTGTTGAAATAAAACGCGCGCAGACGTTACATGTTTTTAAAAGACTCGTGAAGGAACACTACTTGTCGTTGTGATCTTCTTCTCCTAACCGAACTTTAATTTTCTATGTACTGTCGTCATTAATTTTTGTGTCTTATATGGATATTTAGTATGTATGTATTTATGTGTATATTATTTAGGATATAAATAACTGTTTAGTTGAGTTTACACCATTGATATACCCATTTTATGTCCACGCTTTTCACTGTCCATTCCATGGTTGCCTGAAAGAGATCGCATAAAGCGATAAGGCCGCCCATTGTATATTTTGTAATAATTGTAATGTTTTTTGAGATGTATTTTTATGGTGTACAATAAAGTATATAAGTCGTCAGTGAGTCACCAAAAGAGCAATGGGGAGGGCTATACTTGGAGTTTCCCTACGTGATCGAATCAGAAATGATGAGATCCGTAGGAAAATTAAGGTTACCGACATAGCCCGAAGAATTGCCATACTTAAGTGGCAGTGGGCAGGGCACATTGCTCGCAGAACAGATGGCCGATGGGGTCGGAAGGTTCTGGAGTGGTGACCGCGTACTGGAAGACGTAGCGTTGGAAGGCCTCCCACAAGATGGACCGATGACCTGGTGAAGGCCGCAGGAATACGTTGGATGCGAGAGGCACAGAACAGGTCGAGGTGGCGGTGCTTGGAGGAGGCCTATGTCCAGCAGTGGACGTCTTTCGGCTGAAATGATGAATGATGAGTAGAGTCAATGGTCACTTTAAAAACAGCCGCATTTTCCAAATCAAAACCTTGCGAAAACACCAACGGAACTAAACATGACACTGAATAACGTAATCGATTCACGATAAAAACTCTGATTGTCACTTTTTAGGTTCAGATATTAAATCGTTTTGAGACCTATTTTCAAAAATCGATATAAGTACAGTTTCAATTTGACATTCTGGAAAAGCGCTATGACTCCTCCCTAGCTTGCAGTACTGTATTATTTCCCCTTGATATGTCAATCAAAAAGCTTGAAAAGCAATTCAGATACTTTTTTTATGCTAAACAGTTCACGAAAGTTCTTGGAAATTAATAAACACTAAATAATTCATAAATGAATATTTAAATATTACGAGTTAATGTGAGATTCCAATACATTCTGAGGGTATTCATTTAGCCATCTCCTTTAGTGGGCTAGGGAGGCAGTATAGTGTCGACGGAAAGTTAACTGCTTCTGTTTTGTTAGACGGACATGATTACAATGCTACATTTTATGTTGTTCCTAGGCATGCTATGCCATGTAGTGTTATATTGGGTCAAGACTTCCTTAAAGATGTATTTACTTTAATGTCAAAAGGGTCAATACTGGTTATACCAAACATAAACAATTGGTTGTCAAAGGTTTGTTGTGTTGTTAGTCAGGATCAGCCGTTTGTTTTAGGTAACATTAAGAATAAACAGGTGCGGCAAGATGTTATCGACTGTGTGAAGAATTATAACCCTAAGCAGGTAAAGGAGGCACCAATAGAGTTGTGCATTGTGCTAAAGGATGACATACCAGTGGCTCAGCGACCAAGACGAATATCGTTAACCGAACAGCGGATGGTGGAGAAGCAAGTAGCAGAGTGGCTCAAGGATGGTATCATTCGCGTAAGTTTTTCTGAATATTCCTCTCCTCTGGTGTTGATAAAGAAAAAAGATGGTAGTACAAGGATTTGTGTAGATTATAGGCCAATCAATAAGAAGATTTTTAAGGATGAATTTCCTCTGCCCATTATAGACGATTTGATAGATAAACTTAAAGATGCTCGTGTGTTTAGCGTATTGGATTTGAAAAATGTCTTCTTTCACTTGAAGGTTAGTGAAGACAGCATCAAGTATACTGCCTTTGTTACACACAATGGTCAGTATGAATTTTTGAGGGCACCTTTTGGGTTGTCGGTTTGTCCGAAATATTTCATGAGATTTGTAACCATGGTGTTTCAGGATCTTATAGCAAAAGGAATCATAGTCATATTCATCGATGATTTGTTTATTCCAGCCATTGATGAATGCCAGGCTTTGCAGCGATTGAGAGATGTGTTAAATGTTGCATCACAGTACGGTCTGCAGATAAATTGGAAGAAAGCACAACTACTATGTCACCGTATAGAGTACCTAGGACATATAATAGAGGATGGTAAAGTACAACCTTCACAAGAGAAGACAGACGCCGTAACCCTGTACCCTGAACCTAAGACTATAAAGCAACTACACAGTTTCATAGGATTAACGTCATATTTTAGAAAATATATTAAAGATTTTGCACTAATAGCTAAACCGTTAACGGATTTGTTAAGAAAAGATGTACCTTTTGAGTTTAATTATATTCAGAGAAGTGCCTTTAACATGTTGAAGAATGCACTAGCTAGTAGCCCTGTGCTAAGGATTTATGATCATCAGCTGGTAACGGAATTGCATACAGATGCCTCCGCAATAGCATACAGAGCTATTTTGTTACAGAGAGACCACACAGGTGAGTTACACCCTGTACATTACTACAGCAGGAAGACTAGTGAAGCCGAGAAGAAATATAGTAGTTATGAGTTGGAAGCACTAGTTATTATTGAAGGAGTAAAGAAGTTCAGACACTATTGTTTGGTAAGCATTTTAAAATTGTAACAGACTGTCAAGCATTCCAAAATACATTTAATTAAAAAATATTTGTCAACAAGAGTAGCCAGATGGGTGCTGTTACTGGAGGAGTATGATTATGTTATTGAACATAGACCAGGAGGTAAGATGCAACATGCAGATGCTTTAAGTAGAAACCCATTTGTTGGAGTTATTGAGCTAAGTTTGCATGAGCGTATCAAGCAAGCACAAATGTTGGATGATGGTGTAAAGGCAATTATAGATATTCTAAAACTGCAGCCATATGATGACTATTCCTTTAGTGACGGTTTATTGTACAAGGGAATAGAAAGAAAATTGGTGATACCAAAAAGCTTAGAATTTGAAGTTTTGAGATGGATTCATCAAAAAGGGCATTTTGGAAAAAGAAAAATGTTAGAATTGTTGGAACAGAATTACTACATAAAAAATGTAAACAAGAGAATTGAAGAAATCTTGTTGTCATGTGTACCTTGCTTGCTAGCAACAAAGAAGGAAGGTAAGCAGTAAGGATTTTTGAACTGTATTGACAAAGAAGGTATTCCTTTGCACACCCTACATTGTGATCACATTGGATCTCTTTCAGAGACAAGGAAAATGTATAATTACATCCTAACAGTTGTGGATGCATTCACGAAGTTTGTGTGGCTGTTTCCACTGAAGGAAACTACCAGTAAGGAGACCATAGATAAACTAATGATTCATCAGCAGACATTTGGTAATCCTACGCGATTAATTTCAGATCGTGGTACTGCATTTACCAGTAACGAGTTCAAGGAGTATTGTGAAAAGGAATGTATACAACACATAACCATAACTACAGGAGTGCCCAGGGGAAATGGTCAGGTGGAGCGCATACACAGAATTCTCATTTCGGTGTTAGCTAAGCTATGTATAGAAGAACCATCTCTCTGGTACAAGCAAGTCAGCCGAGTGCAGAGAGCACTGAATAGCACGTACCAAAGAAGCATTGACACCACCCCTTTCGAACTCATGCTGGGTACAAAGATGAAAACTAAAAAAGACATACAGATTTATGATTTGCTTCAGCAAGAGCATAGAAGTAATTTTGTGCAAGACAGAGAAGACTTAAAGATGAAGGCGAAAGAACAAATAAGAAAAATTCAAAATGAAAATTGTAAGACATACAATAGAAAAAGAAAGGAAAGTCATAAATATGTTGTAGGAGATATTGTAGCCATCAAACGGACACAGTTTGGCAGCAGCCTAAAACTCAAGCCTAAGTATTTAGGCCCATACAGGGTCACCAAAGTCAAAAGGAATGATCGGTACGATCTTGAGAAGATAGATCGTATGGCGGATGGTTCTCGAGTGACATCTTCCTCAGCCGACAATATGAAGCCATGGCCAGTGTTTGGCGATAGCGTTGAGTTAGGTGAGTAGGTCAGATCCTATTTGCTATATTATCTGCTGTGCCAGGTTAGGAAATACATGGTGGTTTTTCTTGACCCAACATTTCATTACGATGGTGTAGGTTATGTCATGTAAACGTTATAAAGCTAGTTGTATGTACTCTGTGTTAGTTTCTCTAAATGTCCATTTGATGTACAAGTTTAAGATATAATTGTCTTGTTATTGTTAGTTAAAAAAAACGAGTGAACAATACTGTTGTGAGTTAAAGTAAAGTAAAGTTTAGTTTTAAAGTTTTGCATAATTAATGTTGTTTCTTGTTTCTCATAAACTACAGTATGATGTACACTTATTGTTGCCTTTGTATTTATTGTGAAATGTAACTAAAAGTACAGTACCTAAGCTTAAGTTTGTTAATCTGCTATGTACCTTCTAGTAGTGTTGTGTCTAGTAGTGTAAAAGCTTTTGATTAAAATTAAGTTGTTCAAGTTATTAGTTGTTAAGTTAAATTATAGTTTAAAGTTTAAGTTGTGAATGGCGTTGTTTGTTGTCTGATCTGTTTAGATCTGACTGGGGACAGTCAGATATCAGAATGGCCGAGTTGTAGGAACGGATAGATGAGTAGAATGGACTGAATGAAGTGTAAAGATGACCGAATGATGTGAAGCATGTTGAATGAAAGAGATGTAAGTTAGGAATAGTCTAGTAGTGAAAGAGAAAGGAAGTGAATGTTTAAAAAAGGAAAAAAGGAAGGTGACTGGAACAGAGATCAAGACGAAGGACGTTACAACTAAAGACGTGTAAAAAATAAAATTCAAGTTTTAAAAGTAAATCAGTGCTTTATTTTGGCCTACATCGAACATATCCCACATACATATTATAGATTAATTTCACCCAGACACAGAACAACTGATTGTGCTCATCACACAAAGATTTGTCCTGGGTGGGAATCGAACCCACGACCTCAGTCTTAGCAGTCAGGGTCACTAACTACTAGACTAACAGGCCAGTCAATAATATTACAAAAATGCATTAAATCAATATGAAAGGACACAATGTTTCTGTTGATTGACTGACATGGCCACGGCTGCCAATCTGATAGAAATCAGCCATTAAGTGTGCAGGACTTGTTCCTATATTACCCAAGTGTTTGCACAATACCTACAAAATTGTACTCTCTCTTCCTTCACTCTCAAAATCTGTTCAGATCATTTTGATTGGATGCCAGCCCAATAACTCAACCAAAGAGAGAGAGTTTAAATAAATGCATCGTATGATGAATTTATTGACAGTCAAGCCCGGATAGAGTAGGTAGCATGAGGTCAGTAGGTAGGTGAGCACACACAATAAGTGTAATAAATAAGCGTGGGTCAATGAAAACCCAAAAAAAAAACATAACAAAAAGCAAACGGGAAAGCGTTCAAACGACGTCTGACGTCTGACGTTTGCTTTTTATGATAGAGACGTGATTGAACTTCATGTGTAAAATAATCGATAAAATAATCGAAAGAGTTGAAAAAAAAAGTTTCTTTTTTTTTTTTGTCCACTATTATTATTACTTAATATTTTTCGACACAATATAGAAAGTAAGATTAAAAGAAGAGGCACTTTCATTGAATGAAAAAATTGGAAATGGAATGTGCCTTGAATTGGAATGTAGCTTTTTAAAAACTACCCTACCCGAGTCAAAAACTGCTAAAAACACAAAACAAGTCACTAAACAGGACACCGAATTGAACGCCGTGGATTCCCGCCAAAAACTCTGAATGCCAGTACTTCCTGCCGGGGTCGCGTGATTGTTTGAAAGAGATACCGTGACCCTGGCACATGGGCAACTAAAGGAACACGGGTGGGTGTTAGTCAGTAAAAGTCTGTCATGCCCTCCCGCTCCGCCCAGAGCGGGAGAGGTCATCTGATGATTTCCCATCCAAAAAAAAATGCCAATACTTAGTTTCAAGCAGTAAATCGTTTTGATAGCAGTTATCGTTAATCGAATCAGTTTCCATTTGACATTCTGGAAAAGCGCTATGACCCCTCCCTAGCTTGCAATACTGTATTATTTCCCCTTGACATGTCAATCAAAAAGCTTAAAAAGCAATACTTTTTTATGTTAAACAGTTCACGAAAGTTCTTGGAAATGAATAAACACTAAATAATTCATTAATGAAAATTTAAATATTACGAGTTAATGTGAGATTCCAATACATTCTGAGGGTACTCATTTAGCCATCTCCTTTGAAACAAAAAGGACACGAACTTCCGATTAACTGCCAAAATAATCAAGAATTAATGATTTTTCAAATGAGTTAGTTAGTTTTACTGTATCTGCTTTAGGTTGTTTGGTAGCTTAATAATATATCTATACATCTATATTTATACATCTATACTCTATACATATAAATAAAATTGGTGTCTGTTTGTAATATTGAAATAACTGCTTTTTACTACCTGCACATGAATATATATACGGTACATACACCAAAATAACATTTTTACAATTTTTGTCTGTTTGTCCGGGCTAATCTCTGAAATAGCTGAACCGATTTTGACGGGACTTTTTTTGGCAGATAGCTGATTTAATAAGGAGTAACATAGGTTACTTTCATTTTAGAAAATATAAATTCAAAATCCTGTAGTCCACGCGAACGAAGTCGCGGGCACAGCTAGTTAGGTATATGTATCATCATCATTATTTCAGCCGTAAGACGTCCACTGCTGGACTTAAGCCTCCCCCAATTTGGGGGGCTTTGCCATAATCGCCACGCTTGGCAGAAGGGTTGGCGATGGCAGTATGATGGTAAAATGCATAGAGAACGGTATGGTATATGTATATTCCACTTAAATTAATTCCATGTAATAATATTAAAAAAGTCATCTCAAATAATGTTTACAATATTATTTCCGTGTCAAGAAATCAAGTCACAACAAATGTTTACGTATCAAAGTTAATTATACGTGTAGAACAAATTGTTGTGTATAATAAATTTACTTTACCTGGATGAAAAGAGTAGGTATCGAACGTGGATTTAAGTGAGTACTATTTAATTTCTGTCGAATGCAACTAGCTTCAAAATGTCGTGAGCAGATTCGGGAGTACCGACTAGGATGGCAGTTAATTCGACCCGTGCACTCAGTCCACTTTTTTCTTAAAATTGGTTCATTCGGAAATCTAAAAAAAAAGTAAAAATTAAATATGTTCAGTGGTAAAAATAATTAAGTGCTGGTATCCCCGTCAAGTTATTATCCGACTATTAACAAATGACACGAAGTAACATAGATGACAACCTAACATAAAATGTCTCCCACTTTGGTCGGTTAGTGCAAAAATCAAGTTAGGAATTTATCGTATTTTAGATGAAATTATCAATAAAGGAGATGGCTAAATGAGTACCCTCAGAATGTATTGGAATCTCACATTAACTCGTTATATTTAAAAATTCATTAAAGAATTATTTAGTGTTTATTAATTTCCAAGAACTTTCGTGAACTGTTTAGCATAAAAAAAGTATTTTAATTGCTTTTTAAGCTTTTTGATTGACATGTCAAGGGGAAATAATACAGTACTGCAAGCTAGGGAGGAGTCATAGCGCTTTTCCAGAATGTCAAATGGAAACTGATTCGATTTTTGATAACTGCTATTAAAACGATTTACGGTCTGAAACTAAAAAGTTTTTGGTGGGAATCAATGGCGTTCAATTCGGTGTCCTGTTTAGTGATTTGTTATTGTGTTTTCAGCAGTTTTTCATTCGGAAAATAGGGTAGTTTTTAAAAAGGCACATTCCAATTCAAGGCTCTTTCCCATTTCCAATTTTTCATTCAAGGAATATGCCTCTTCTTTTAATCTTACTATCTATATTGTTTCGAAAAATATTAAGTAATAATAGTAATACTGGACGAAAAAACCGTTTTTATTTTTCAACTCATTCGATTATTTTATCGATTCTTTTACACATTCAATCACGTCTCTATCATAAAAAAACTTTTTAACAAAAAATTAAACCGCCGAAAAAACTGAAAAGCATAAAATAATAAACCTTAAAATTATGAGTCGACGCTTTGAGTGATCTTTGTTCATTGATTTTTCAGCGCCGACTCAAAATTTTAAGGTTTATTATTTTATGCTTTTCAGTTTTTTCGGCGGTTTAATTTTTTGTTAAAAAGTTTTTATTTTATAATTTTTTGTGACTTTAATGTACTAATAATACTTGGCAAGGTATACCCTATCCAACAAAAAAAGAATTATCAAAATCGGACTACTCTGTATGAAGTTATGCGTGGTTATACATTACAATCAGTGAGTGAACAATCAATCATCCCCTGTTTTCCGACCCTTGGAGTTCGATTTAGTTTTCCAAATTTATATGGGACCACCTTGGGAGTATACCCTTTCCAATAAAAAAAGAATTGTCACAATCGGACTACCATGTACAAAGCTATGCGTGATCATACATAAAAAAAAAAAAAAAAAAAAAATATACGCGTCGAATTGATAACCTCCTCCTTTTTTTTTCGTCGGTTAAAAAGCAAACGTCAGATGTCAGACGTCGCTTGAACGCTTTCCCGTTTGCTTGTTCGTGGTGTTTTATTATTTTGGATTTTCACTGACCCACGCTTGTTTATTAGACTTATTGTGTGTGCTCACCTACCTACTGACCTCTTGCTACCTACTCTACACGGGCTTGACTTTCAATAAATTCATCATGCGATACATAAACTGTGGTAATTCAAAAGCTACGGGTGATGTTTGTTTATTTGGCCATACCATGGTGTGCATAAATTGTGGCCGCTCTGTGAGAAGTATACAACGCCATGCAGTGGAAAAAAACGATTCAGTGATACAGAATTTATCAACGTCACATCCAGTCACATCAAAATCGGGTAAATCTGCTTGGACCTGGATCTAAACCTGAACCAATACCTGAACCAGTACCTAGACCTGTATCAGAACAGAAATTACACCTACCAAATTAAAATGGACTGCAAACACCTCTAGACCCTGTGTGTCTGGGGCATTGAAGAAGATTCATAGATTAAAGAAAATAAATAAATTTATATGTCCTTGGTTACTCACTGCGTTCGTTATCTAGTTTAGGCTGGTTTTATTAATTACCACGCAGCAACGCGCGCAAGAAAAGCACTCAGGCGGAAGGATTTTCCTAAATTGATTTAAGTCTGTTTGTTGATACATCAGTACACTTAGATTAGATAGATTTAAATAATGTATAATACTTAGCAGAATTGTATAACTACCTGAAATACAAAAATTATACACTTGTTTGGGTCAGTGAATATTAATCCTTATTTTCAAACATGCTTATCATTTCAGCCACTTATTTATTTTTTTCTGTGAAAACTGTCTTTGTTTCAACTTTTTACAAGGGTATAATATGTACTATACACGCGAGCGGGAGTGGTTTTCGCGCAGATTGTAGAAAACGTTTTGTGTTACGTTTTTGGTGCAATTACCTCTTTGTTGATATTTACTCAAGTGCCACCGTGCGCAATGGGAATGGGGCGCTAGTCAAAAATACAATATAATCCAGATACACCAGATGCAGATACGCCTAGGTAAAAGTTCATAGCAATGTCATCTGTTTGCAGTTTCCATATCTATTGACGTAGGAGTTACACGATAGCGATTTTATTTTTAAGATTGTAAAGAAATGAAAAGTTCCTGAAACAGTGTTTATATGAAATATTAATATTCAACTATTCAGCTTTACATATTGCTAGGTACCATATTTATAACTTGCCAGGATGTCGCCTATACTTCAATTTAGCCATGTCCTTTCGCTTAATATTGACACAAAATTGTCTTGAGTACAATATTTCTTTGATTTACTTGCTGTAATAGGTAAAAATGCTACTTACCGATGAAAGGTTATGTTTGGTTGATTTCGTTCACTACGACTTTTACAGCCATTTATACAGCAATTCACCATCACTAGACACTAAATATTACCTTTTGAAATATCAATAAAGTCACAAATTACACAAAGTATGCGTTTCACAGTTTTAATAATGAAAATATTTTAACACCACAGTTTGTTTGCCAGTGATGCCAGACAACAAAAAACCGATACGCAAATAGAGATAAAATGGTATGTCCTGCTCACACATACACATTTTGAAAATGTGTCATCTCACCCTTGCAGTTATTATTATTCTAAGAGCATATCTACCTAGTTATGCAACCTGAACCTTAACGAGTGATCACCGTGAGAGCATAAGATGCCTCGTTGCAGTTTAGGGCGGTCCTTCTAGACGATTCCATACATTATTGTCAATTTAGGATTCTAAGTAACTGTAAGCCCCCCACTATGTAACCGACAGGATATTTTGAGTCAATACACTAGAGCATTCGCTTCTGCTTACACGTATCTCTATTCTTTTATTTAATAATCGCTCCCAAAACTTGACTGGTGCAACCGGTAGGATCATCGCTGGTTAGAGCTGTGCTGTCCTTCGTGTTTTCCGAAATAGAACTTTTCGTTTTACGCGTTCGCGAAGTGGCTCTGAAAGTAACGGTGGTGATTCTACGAACCAAACAAATTTGTCATGGTGGAGCTGGAAAGGAGAAAGGCGTGCTGGTGAGTCCAAATTTTCACCTTCCTTTCCCATTTTCCCTTCTTTGTTATTGTGCGATTAGAAGTCTCGTGATATAACGTTATCTGGTTTTGCATAGAATCTGTAAGACTAGGAGTAATATTAAGATCCAATTAAATGTTTTAAAGTTATATTAAAATAACTAAATACAATTAATACAAAAATTATATTGTCTCAAATAAATGTTTGATTCTAGTTATTAATTATTTCGTTCTCATTATTCGTTCTAGTTATTAATACATTTATATTATGTATACATACATAACATCACGCCTTGTTTCCCCGAAGGGTTAGGCAGCGGTGCACTTTTTAGTACACCCACATTTCGCCTGTTATGTTTAAGTCCCATATGTAATAGGGTGCGAGCCTATTGCCATTCACCGGGCACCAATCCAGACTCCGGGCTGTTACAGAGAAATTCCAGATGGAAAAACCCAATAACACTTTGCCCGACCTGGGAATCGAACCCAGGACCTCATGCTCAGCAGTAGCGCTTGCTACCACTAGACCAACGAGGCAGTGTATACTTTTTATGTTAAAAGTTATTAGACTACTTTTTGTGTTTTTCTAAATTATATTTTATTGTGTGTGTGTATTCTACTGATTTATAGAAATAAAATGGGAGACCACGTACAAATAGTCATGATCCCAAATAATAATAATAATAAATAATAAAATTGTTTATTAATAAAAAGGGGCACATTTACAGTAAATACGTTAAACAATTAAAATAGAGCAGATTTGCTAATTTGCCTGAACTAGGTAGAACCTGTGTTTCAGGCTACAAATGCACAAAATCTTAATGTAATTAATCAAAAATCAGTTGCCAAGCGTAAACTGTTGTTATGATGAATGTATTTAGAAAGTGTTATTGAATATTAGTGTTTATTTGCTTCCAACCTTGATTCAGACGTTAAAAGATAAGACCATAGTACTCACTAGATTGATATAAAGTACAACGTTACAGTACCACCCTTTTTAGCGTAGGATTTTTCCTAAGTAAAATCCGCTGCCACTGCTTCTGAAGGCATTTTATTAACGCTTCTCTTTTATTCCTATCCCTTACGTTCATACATTCTTCCTCATTCATTCAACGTTTAATCCGCAGCAACACATTATTAGCATGTGTTACCGCATGCTAACATTCAGTGTCTCGTTTTAAATACAGCACAAAACACTCCCGATAATCAAATGCAGTTTTTGAAACAATATTGAAAGTACAGAGCAGTCTACATGTAACTAATTCCATATTTATAATAAGATATATAGAACTCAGTTATACCTATGGTGTAGAGCCATTGGTATTGGTAAAAGAAATCAATGGGGTAGAACCATGATTGCTTTCTTACTATGGTTGTAGGACCGATAGTATAAATAGTACTATAGAATGAAATGTTGTATGTAGTTGACCATCATCCTATAATGACTGTTTGTATAGACTAATTATATACTTAGACATTTAAATAGATACAATATAGCAGATAGAATTTGGTTACATGTAGGTAGGCGGTTTTTGAGGTAGGTACGTACGTTTAGGTTGGTAATTCGTTTATTATAATATTAGTTTTTTAAAAGGTTTTATTTTATTCGAATTTGCGCTAGTTAGTAAAGTATTTAGTTTTAGGTTTTAATCTTTGTAATTAGTTAACTTGATATCTTTAAGGCGAGGTTGCAGTACTTTTTAACTTTTTCAAACCTCTGTAAATCGTGCAAAATGACAATATTCCGTAAAAACAAAAATAGTTTAAGAAAATTGATTATATTGTCCAGGGTTGTGTGAAGACAGAAACGTGAATTAAAACAATTGACTCGATAAAAAAAAATCATAAAGATAACACTAAATCACTATTTTAAACGTTTGCCCTGAAGAGATTCCATCATCAAACCATGTAAAATTTATACCAAAAGATAGGGCTTATTGTTTTTAAGGGTTTGGTGAGAACACGTTTTATAATTTCCTTATATTTTTTTTCTACGAAACAAATTTACACGAAATTTAGCAGTGCAAGCGCTCGTAACGACCGGCCAGTGCACGCCGAGACGTCTTCGAGGTTGGACGCACGCCGTTTGTTCCACAGACTTCCCCCCTCGCTTGCGCTTTGTAATAGATAAACAATTTAATAAAAACTTGTGTTGGTTTGTAACAAAAATGGGTAATAAAAAGAATAAAAGGATATACAGAAAGTTGAAAACTAAGGTATATCGAAAATTCGTACTTGACTCGTACCTACGTAATTTCTAATAATTTACTGTAAATAAATAATTAAGTAGATAATCTACTTATTTACGGTAAATAATTTCGTTTGATAACGTTCAGTTCCATACATTATTTACCTACAATCATTGCTTAGACGCGCCACAATATAAAAAAAGTACAGTAGGTAAAGATTTACTGAACAGATTGAATTTATTCAAACTATTTTTATGGTTGCTCAATAACTTTAAATATCGTATAGTAAAATAATTGATATTAAAAAAACTAGGTAATTATACCGAGATTTTTAAAATCAATTATTATACTATACGATATAATATAAATAAACGTCGTTTCACGTCATTAAAATTATCTAACGACGTAAACTGTATCAGATTACATGAAGTTTATTTTGCAGCGCTTCAATGGGAACAAAAAGCCATGGGTAGTTGTCACTCCTTAGATAAATTTGAATGCAATATGCGAAAGTCCCACATAAGTACCTTAACTTTATAACTAGTGGTTCACCTAGAACTGAGACCTCACAATGCATGTTCCGATTTTTCCATCTTTGCATAGTTACTAAAAGTGTATGACGTCAAAAAACAAAACATAATTGACACATATACAAAAACATTACAACAGTTACAGTTTCAATTAATCTTCGTTTTTTTTAGGAGTGCTTGAGTCGAATACAATTTTGAATTTTGAATCTGAGCATAATCGGTCGCAGAGGTAACGATCAAAGAGGGGATCGAAAAAATGAATATAAGAAAGTATAATGTACGAGTGAGTCAAAAGAATAATATAATTCTTTTGACTTTTTTTTATAATTCTTCATTTGTAATAAGTTAACGAAGTAATCAACGAAATACATTTGCAACTTCCAGCGCCATCTAGTCACATGGTCTCTGTTCAGAACGAACTACTAGTCAAAGTAAGTTCACCATAATTTAATAGATACATTCTCTCGTACTATGATTATAACTAAATAACGAATATATCTGTATTTTGATATATTTTCAATGAACAAGGAAATATTCAACATGCGATATTGCATAATAGACTTCGACTTCTTGGACTATAGTCCCAGACATTAAAGTTTCCCATACACTTTCTGTGACTATGTGTTGTGACAATGCGTTTCTTTAGTAGGTTGTTTTCTAATAAAGTTATCGTTATTATAATAGACCAGCCGACCTACCCCAATTCGCAAGGGTTATTCTCGGTAATATATCCCAAATAATCTATACTATAATTTGAGAGTTTGTTTGTTTGTTTGATTGAACGCGCTAATCTCAGGAACTACTGGTCCGAATTGAAAAATTATTTTTGTGTTGGGTAGCCTATTTGTTGAGAGAGGTTATAAATTATATAACATCACGCTACAACTAAGAAGAGCTGAGCAGTAATGAAAAATGTTGCAAAAACGGGGAAAATGTATTCCTTTTGAGAGTTTCCGTTGCGTGCGCTGCGTAAACGGTTAAAGTAACGCAAAAATCATGTATGACGGAATTGTTTCTTTTAAAAAGTTCTAAAAAAAAGGAAGGAGCGAGCAGCAATGAAAAATGGACGACTAGCAGGCAAATCGATGCTACGCGACGGGAAGGGTCAGGGGAGCAAAAATTTGACGCGGACGAAGTCGCGGGCAGAAGCTAGTCATAAATATTTCGTGATTGAATGGTAAATATTCGAATAAAATCTGTTTGAGATTTACATTATTATGTATTTTGTGTACAATACTTTATAATAATCGATTTATTATAGAAGCCACTAAATGTAAGCAAATAAAATTATTATATTACTGCCATTTTTTTCAGCGATCTGAGTTTTTAATATTTTTGATATATTAAATTCGCTTGTTTTAGGACTGATGGAGACGATTGTTTGTTGAGGTAAAGAATAACAACGCAGATGAAAAAAGTGTTGCTTGTAGGCGAACTATAGACGCGAATTATTTCTTACGTCAATTGCAAGAGAAAATATAGGACAACGCGTTGTTTGAATGTAAAAAAGGCTATTTTAAAATAATGGGTGAAAGAAAATTTGGGCTCATGGCAAAATTCAAGCTCCAATCCAACATGTGCCAAGAAATTGTGTCAGTCAGTTCAGAAAATGTTGCTGATACTGAAGAGAAAAAGTCTTTGGATTCAAACATAGAGGCTACAACCGGCACCATAGCTATAGGCATCGGGCATTCCCCGTTCAAACAACTGTTTTTTGCAATCGACATTCCCATTTTCTCCACCCATGCGCTACAAACAAAGTTTAAGAAATTAATAAAAGAAGAATACAAAAAAAATCTCTAACGTCAATTTAAAGGAACCCAATATACCTTACCTTCTGCATTTACGCTGCGTTGTGGCATGTTCAAACGCTTGCGTCGGCTAGCTGCCGGGCGCTCGCTCGCTGCGTCTATACGCTCGATACATACCTATTATGCGGGGGGTGAGGAAGCGTTTTCATGCCTACACACCGCACTACAAGCCGGCCTTAATATGCCAATGCCCGATTGATTTTCCAGACGTATCGGCCAATTCATATACTAATGGTGACTTTTTTCTAATTACTTGACATTTTACAAGTTTAGGTTATACTTCCTATTAAAATAACTTCTTCTATAACTTCTTGTTAAAATATTTATCTTTATCACTCTGATAGAAAGTTCGTTTCCACACAGCGTCACCTATATTAAACTCTGCAGGTTTCCTACGTAAATTATAAGACGTGCAGTTTCTAGCATGAGCCTGAAGAAGTGCTGCTTGAACCTTGTTAAAGATAGAAGATAAATAGCCTAGGTTTTCTGCATATGATTCGCAAGGAATAAAGACAAGATCTTCATCGTTTTCCGAGTTGATATACTGTGAACCACAGGTTACCAGTTCTCGTCCGTATACAAGAAATGACGGAGTATAGCCCGTTGTTTCGTTTACAGAACTGTTTTTGGCAAACTGAATTTTTGGCACAAGTAGATCCCAGACACGTTGATCGTCACCAATAAACGACTGTTTTATTGTAACGTTCAACTGTGTTGATGTGAGGTGAGTATTTTGGTGTAAAATGTAAATTGGGAATTTTATATTTGGTAATCATGTTTTTTAGGGTAGCGCTAACAAACTGTTTCCCGTTATCAATTATGATAGTGGAGGGTATCCCATGTACGAGGATTACGTTTTCTTCGAGAATTCTAGTGACGATTTCCGCGGTTGCTCGCTTAATAGGAAATAAAAGGCAATATTTACTGAAACAACACGTAATCACGAATATGTAGCAATTTTGTTTTCGTGATGGAGGTAAAGGTCCAACTAGATCTACACTAATAGTTTGGAATGGTCTAGAACATACTTTAGGCTCGCCCATTTTGCCTAGAGGGGCATGGTTTTGATGCTTATGAGCTATGCACGCATCGCAAGCTGAAATAAACTTCTGTACGTCCGCGTGCATGCCTGGCCAGTAATAACATAAGGCAAGCCGTTTATATGTCTTAAAGACTCCCAAGTGCCCTGCAGAAGGTACAGAATGGTGCTTTTCCAACATAGCATTACGGCATTCCGCAGGTACTACCTCTTTCCATTCGAATTCTCTACGCAAGGGACACATAGTTTTCATGTATCTATATAATTTCCCGTTTTTAATTAAATAGGGAACGAAGTAGGGGAAGACTGGCAACCATTATAGATGTTAAGGTACCAAGAATCAGTAGTTTGCGTATTAATAGGAACAGTATCAACAGCAGTTATAGGCACAACGCGTGATGGAAAATCAGGAACTACATTTTCTGAACCACGGCGGTGTCTAATTTCAAAATTATACGCAGATAGTCGTACACACCAGCGAGCTAATCGACCTGTAGGGTTATTCAATTTTAAAAACCATTTAAGGGCAGAATGGTCCGTGTTGACAACAAATTTTTGGCCATTCTCTACATAACAGCGCCAGTGCTCAACTGCTACTAGAACAGCAAGAGCTTCACGCTCGGTAGCACTGTAGTTGAGTTCTTAAGGAGACAGTGACTTGCTCATGTAGGCTATGACTCTCTCCTCACCATTTATATTTTGGGTCAACACACCACCCATACCGTAGTCACTCGCATCGGTGTGAATTTCAAAAGGTCTAGAATAATCTGGACACGAGAGTACTGAAGCATTCTTTTAATTTATTAAAAGCTGTATCTGATTCTTCAGACCACACAAACGATGGTGCTTTTTTGCTTTGTGAGGTTAATTTGTTCAATGGTGAAGCCAAAGAGCTAAAATTTGGTATAAATCTGCCATACCAGGAAGCTGCGCCCAAAAATCGTCGAACTTCTTTTCTATTAGTGGGGGTAGGATAGTTTTTGATTGCATCTACTTTTTCTGGGTCAGCATGTAAGCCGTTAGCATCGACTACATAACCCAAATATTTGAGTTTGTCTCGGAAAAATTGACTTTTTTTAGAATTTATAGTTAAGTTTGCAGATTTTAATTTATTTAAAACAAGAAGCAGTAGGGAAATATGCTGTTCAAAAGTAGAAGAGACAATGATGATATCATCGACAAATACAAAAACACGATGTTCAAATTCAGGCCCATAGAACAAAATGTCAACTAAACGTTGTTGTGTGGCTGGTGCATTAGTTAGACCAAATGGCACAGATTTGAACTGATAAGTACCACGGGTTGGTATATAGAACGCAGTCTTGCATCTGTCCTGCTCACTGATCAAGATTTGCCAAAAACTTTTTGAAAGGTCTAAACTAGTTAAATATTTTGCGTCTCGTAAATTATCAAGAATCTCAGAGATGTAAGGCAAATTATACGCATCTTTTTTGTGATAGCGTTCAATTTTCTGCTGTCTAAGCAAAACCTAAGCTCACCAGTTTTTTTAGGTGTGAGTAGTACTGGTGATGTCCATGGGTTTTCAGCAGGTTCAACCACATCATCTCTTAGCATCTCATCTAGTTGCTCCACTTATATGCGTTGCTTCTCAGGGGACATTCTGTAATACCTTTGACGAATGGGGGCAGCTTCTCCAGTGTCAATAGTATGCGTTATTAGAGAAGTACGACCAAGACCTCGTACTTCGTAGGATATTTCCCGGAACTGTGATATTATATTATCAGCTGTTATCCTTTGGTCTTGTGATAAATTATCATATGACTGAAGATGTTCTGAGCGATCAGACTTCAGTTCAGCTAACTGAGCGTCTGATGGGTTTAAAAATAAAACAGTGTTTAAGTGACTAGGGAACAGGCCGAATTTTCTCCAAAAGTCCATGCCTACGATTAATGAATTTGTTACTTCCGGAATGATGTGGACATTTAAATCATGTGTTTCATTTTTTACAGTGAAAGTTAATGAAATATATCCTAGAGATAAAAGTTTCTGCCCACCCGCTGCAACAAATGTCATAGGTTGAATCAAGTTCCCTTGGCAATTGGATGAAATAAAACTCTTGTGGAGGTCTTTTCCCATTATATCGGAACCGAGTTCGTTAGCGGAGTTAAGTTCAGTGGCTTGCACAGATTTTAAATTGCGTTTTAGTAAAGTAGTCGTTATATCTTGTCACATCGTTAACATTCGTCGTACCTATTCCTAGAAACCTCATTGATATATTTTTATAAAATACACTATTATTTTGTTTCAGGTTCCTCAATGTGTAACTCTCTGTCTGATAAAGCACCTATGTCAAATTCCACATCACACGAAACTCCACTTACGCCCCATGCCCGATATAAAGCCGTTGACCGAAGGATCGGTGAACAAAGCATGATAGGTTCAGCTTCTCCTTCGTTTACGCTTACGCCACCACCGCTATGTCAACCAGGTGTCCAGGAGATTGGTGAACAAAGCATCGAAACTCCCGCTTTTTCTCCGCTTACACCCAAACCTCTGAACCAACCAGCACCCCTAGCCAAGTTGATAATCTGCAATCGTTAACGCTAGTCGCTCAACGTTAAGTCACGTGGTTAGAACAAACGAACAGAAAATTCGCAGCCAAATTCACATCGTTCAAAATGATAGAATGATTTTTTATCGTTTCTTTAATGTTCAACGCTAAATCCTTTGTTATAATGTGTCGTTTTTCTAAAGACATTGTAGAACGAGCGGCCGACTCAGGCGCTTCAACATGGCTACCAACTTATCGTTTTCTACAATCGCTGACACTGAGGCGTTAGCGATTGTAGAACGGTAAACGTTTGTGACTTGGCTAGGGGGGCTGGTGACTGCATTATCAGTAAACGAAACAACGAAGTTTCCGCCTCTCTGCTCACGCCCAAACCACTATACCAACCTGGCAATCACGAAATTGGTGAACAAAGTGTCGAGGCTCCGGCTTTTTCTCCGCTTACACCCCAAGTTTTGAACCCACCTGCTGACCGCATCATCAGTAAACTTAGCATCGAAATTTCCGCCTCTCCTCTAGTCACGCCCAAATCATCATATCAAACTGGCAATTACGAGATTGGTGTACCGAGCGTTGAAGCACCAGCTTTTACGCCTCTTATACCTAAAATGCTATACCAACCTGGTGATCCTCACAGCGTTGAACATAGCGTTGAATTAGTGTTTCCTCCTGTATCTCCAGTTCCACCCATGTCACCAGCAACAGCAAAACTAGTTCAAATTTTGGAAGGATGCAATTTGAATGATAGTGATGATTCAGTCAAAGATCCGGATTACATAATTAATGAAGATGATGACGATAAAACATATTGCAGTGATGACTTAGACTACCAAACAGATATTATTAATAATCAATGTAATGATGGGTCTGAAACTAACCAGTTACCCAGAGTTATAACAGTTGAAGCTCAAATTCATAGATCTCATGATTATTCTCAGCAGACTTCTGATAAAAACAATAGTCAAAAAGCACAACAACAAACCGATCTTGATATCATAGAAAGTATTGTAGAAGAAATACATGAAAATATTACGACGGATAATGAAGGAAGACCAAAAAGGGGAAGAAAACGTAAAGGAAGCTGTACAAGGGAAGAAATTAAACAAAAAAAAATACAATAATTTACCATACACTAACAAGAAAGAAATAAGAATTGAATCTAAAGTATTCATTGACTTTAAATGCACATGTATGCGTAACTGTTCGGAATCTGTATCAAAAGAGTTAAGAGAAAAAGAATTCAACAAGTATGTACATCTGGGATCATATACTGCGAAGCTATTACACATAAATTCATTAGTTAAAGAACATGCTAAAAAAAGAACATACTCGACTAATACTTCTAAAATGAGTAAACCGAGACAATTTAGCCGAATTTACACTTTGGCAGGTGTACAGGTCTGTAGAGACATGTTCACTAAGACTTTACAGATAACTCTGCAAAAAGTTAATGTGTGTTTAAAGAAAATGCGTACTGATACCCTAACTGATAAAAGAGGCATTGCTCAAGGAGGTTGGAACCGGTCGTCTCCAGATGATATAGCATTGGCAGTAGATGTAATTAAAAAATTACCTAAATACACTTCTCATTATAGAAGGGAAAATACAGAGGCTTTGTATTTGCAACAGGGAATGACTGTGCGAAAAATTTATGAGGAATTATCTGAAGGAATTCAATTTCTTGCTTCAAACAGAAAATCGTAAATGCTTAAAATATGGAACATTCAAAGAGATATTTTACAAAAAGTTTAATTTAAAATGTAAGTCATTAAAAAAAGACACATGTAATAAGTGTGATACTTATGCTATAGAGAAACAAAACGGTTCGAATGACGAAAATAAACATCAGGAACATCTAAAAAGAGCAGAAGAATTAAGAACACAGATGAAGAAAGATTTTGAAAGAGCAAAGACAAAAGAGAATGTACTAATAAATAAATTAATGTATTATAAATGTAAACATGCCTTTTTCTGAGGATAAATGTTGCGGTTATGATAATGTTGATAATGTTAATAGTAATAATACGTCTGTGCTTAGTTGCTATGGTATTAATTCTTGTAACTGTTGTGAGTATATCGAAGAAGTAAACGATATTGCACCTTTTCGTCGCCCTGTGTTAGATATAAGCATTCTAGGCTATTGTGGCACTGCTTTGGTAGATTCTGCAGCAAAATGCTGTATTGCCGGTCACGCGCTCTACGCTCTCCTACTCAGATTAAAACATCCGTTAATGCCGTCAACGCAAATTGTTAGGTTGGCGGATGGTGTTACTAGGGAAATAAATGTACTAACCACAGGGGTACAGGTGATTCAAACACAAGACCAAACTCATCAAGTTTTTAACTTTTAGACAGTCTCTTCAAAGTGGAGATGTGTTTATACTCGATAGAGGCATTTGGGATTCCATTTCATTATTAGAGAGATGTCATTATAGTGTACATGGACCCTTTTTTTTTTTTTTTTTTTTTCAGGATGGTAAATCATCAAATGACTTCTCCCGCTCTGGGCGGAGCGGGAGGGCGTGTCAGACTTTTGCTGACTAAAACCCACCCGTGTTCCATCAGTTGCCCATGTGCCAGGGTCACGGTATCTCTTTCGAACAATCACGCGACCCCGGCAGGCATCGGTCCTGGTAGACCCCTACACTGCTGCTGACATCTCTTTGAGGCGCGCGTGGAACACTGCGCGCCGTCGACCCGAGCTTGGTCCTTACCGGGCGGCGAGCTACCCATTGGTCGCCACCCGCAAGCTCGCGCCTACGGTGGCCGGGAGTCCGCAATGGACTCCCGACGCCCGGGGCGTCTCCTCCTGCGGCGGCTAGGGACGTGAGGGCGCAGAGACTGCCACTCCCTCACGCGTCCCGCCTCCTCCTTCGCGAGCATTACTGCTTCGCAGAAGGAGGTGATGGCTGCCCATTCCCTCTCGCTCCGTACCATGGCTCGCACCAGGGCCGGACGCGAGAGGTTGGTAATTCGTTTATTATAATATTAGTTTTTTAAAAGGTTTTATTTTATTCGAATTTGCGCTAGTTAGTAAAGTATTTAGTTTTAGGTTTTAATCTTTGTAATTAGTTAACTTGATATCTTTAAGGCGAGGTTGCAGTACTTTTTAACTTTTTCAAACCTCTGTAAATCGTGCAAAATGACAATATTCCGTAAAAACAAAAATAGTTTAAGAAAATTGATTATATTGTCCAGGGTTGTGTGAAGACAGAAACGTGAATTAAAACAATTGACTCGATAAAAAAAAATCATAAAGATAACACTAAATCACTATTTTAAACGTTTGCCCTGAAGAGATTCCATCATCAAACCATGTAAAATTTATACCAAAAGATAGGGCTTATTGTTTTTAAGGGTTTGGTGAGAACACGTTTTATAATTTCCTTATATTTTTTTTCTACGAAACAAATTTACACGAAATTTAGCAGTGCAAGCGCTCGTAACGACCGGCCAGTGCACGCCGAGACGTCTTCGAGGTTGGACGCACGCCGTTTGTTCCACAGACTTCCCCCCTCGCTTGCGCTTTGTAATAGATAAACAATTTAATAAAAACTTGTGTTGGTTTGTAACAAAAATGGGTAATAAAAAGAATAAAAGGATATACAGAAAGTTGAAAACTAAGGTATATCGAAAATTCGTACTTGACTCGTACCTACGTAATTTCTAATAATTTACTGTAAATAAATAATTAAGTAGATAATCTACTTATTTACGGTAAATAATTTCGTTTGATAACGTTCAGTTCCATACATTATTTACCTACAATCATTGCTTAGACGCGCCACAATATAAAAAAAGTACAGTAGGTAAAGATTTACTGAACAGATTGAATTTATTCAAACTATTTTTATGGTTGCTCAATAACTTTAAATATCGTATAGTAAAATAATTGATATTAAAAAAACTAGGTAATTATACCGAGATTTTTAAAATCAATTATTATACTATACGATATAATATAAATAAACGTCGTTTCACGTCATTAAAATTATCTAACGACGTAAACTGTATCAGATTACATGAAGTTTATTTTGCAGCGCTTCAATGGGAACAAAAAGCCATGGGTAGTTGTCACTCCTTAGATAAATTTGAATGCAATATGCGAAAGTCCCACATAAGTACCTTAACTTTATAACTAGTGGTTCACCTAGAACTGAGACCTCACAATGCATGTTCCGATTTTTCCATCTTTGCATAGTTACTAAAAGTGTATGACGTCAAAAAACAAAACATAATTGACACATATACAAAAACATTACAACAGTTACAGTTTCAATTAATCTTCGTTTTTTTTAGGAGTGCTTGAGTCGAATACAATTTTGAATTTTGAATCTGAGCATAATCGGTCGCAGAGGTAACGATCAAAGAGGGGATCGAAAAAATGAATATAAGAAAGTATAATGTACGAGTGAGTCAAAAGAATAATATAATTCTTTTGACTTTTTTTTATAATTCTTCATTTGTAATAAGTTAACGAAGTAATCAACGAAATACATTTGCAACTTCCAGCGCCATCTAGTCACATGGTCTCTGTTCAGAACGAACTACTAGTCAAAGTAAGTTCACCATAATTTAATAGATACATTCTCTCGTACTATGATTATAACTAAATAACGAATATATCTGTATTTTGATATATTTTCAATGAACAAGGAAATATTCAACATGCGATATTGCATAATAGACTTCGACTTCTTGGACTATAGTCCCAGACATTAAAGTTTCCCATACACTTTCTGTGACTATGTGTTGTGACAATGCGTTTCTTTAGTAGGTTGTTTTCTAATAAAGTTATCGTTATTATAATAGACCAGCCGACCTACCCCAATTCGCAAGGGTTATTCTCGGTAATATATCCCAAATAATCTATACTATAATTTGAGAGTTTGTTTGTTTGTTTGATTGAACGCGCTAATCTCAGGAACTACTGGTCCGAATTGAAAAATTATTTTTGTGTTGGGTAGCCTATTTGTTGAGAGAGGTTATAAATTATATAACATCACGCTACAACTAAGAAGAGCTGAGCAGTAATGAAAAATGTTGCAAAAACGGGGAAAATGTATTCCTTTTGAGAGTTTCCGTTGCGTGCGCTGCGTAAACGGTTAAAGTAACGCAAAAATCATGTATGACGGAATTGTTTCTTTTAAAAAGTTCTAAAAAAAAGGAAGGAGCGAGCAGCAATGAAAAATGGACGACTAGCAGGCAAATCGATGCTACGCGACGGGAAGGGTCAGGGGAGCAAAAATTTGACGCGGACGAAGTCGCGGGCAGAAGCTAGTCATAAATATTTCGTGATTGAATGGTAAATATTCGAATAAAATCTGTTTGAGATTTACATTATTATGTATTTTGTGTACAATACTTTATAATAATCGATTTATTATAGAAGCCACTAAATGTAAGCAAATAAAATTATTATATTACTGCCATTTTTTTCAGCGATCTGAGTTTTTAATATTTTTGATATATTAAATTCGCTTGTTTTAGGACTGATGGAGACGATTGTTTGTTGAGGTAAAGAATAACAACGCAGATGAAAAAAGTGTTGCTTGTAGGCGAACTATAGACGCGAATTATTTCTTACGTCAATTGCAAGAGAAAATATAGGACAACGCGTTGTTTGAATGTAAAAAAGGCTATTTTAAAATAATGGGTGAAAGAAAATTTGGGCTCATGGCAAAATTCAAGCTCCAATCCAACATGTGCCAAGAAATTGTGTCAGTCAGTTCAGAAAATGTTGCTGATACTGAAGAGAAAAAGTCTTTGGATTCAAACATAGAGGCTACAACCGGCACCATAGCTATAGGCATCGGGCATTCCCCGTTCAAACAACTGTTTTTTGCAATCGACATTCCCATTTTCTCCACCCATGCGCTACAAACAAAGTTTAAGAAATTAATAAAAGAAGAATACAAAAAAAATCTCTAACGTCAATTTAAAGGAACCCAATATACCTTACCTTCTGCATTTACGCTGCGTTGTGGCATGTTCAAACGCTTGCGTCGGCTAGCTGCCGGGCGCTCGCTCGCTGCGTCTATACGCTCGATACATACCTATTATGCGGGGGGTGAGGAAGCGTTTTCATGCCTACACACCGCACTACAAGCCGGCCTTAATATGCCAATGCCCGATTGATTTTCCAGACGTATCGGCCAATTCATATACTAATGGTGACTTTTTTCTAATTACTTGACATTTTACAAGTTTAGGTTATACTTCCTATTAAAATAACTTCTTCTATAACTTCTTGTTAAAATATTTATCTTTATCACTCTGATAGAAAGTTCGTTTCCACACAGCGTCACCTATATTAAACTCTGCAGGTTTCCTACGTAAATTATAAGACGTGCAGTTTCTAGCATGAGCCTGAAGAAGTGCTGCTTGAACCTTGTTAAAGATAGAAGATAAATAGCCTAGGTTTTCTGCATATGATTCGCAAGGAATAAAGACAAGATCTTCATCGTTTTCCGAGTTGATATACTGTGAACCACAGGTTACCAGTTCTCGTCCGTATACAAGAAATGACGGAGTATAGCCCGTTGTTTCGTTTACAGAACTGTTTTTGGCAAACTGAATTTTTGGCACAAGTAGATCCCAGACACGTTGATCGTCACCAATAAACGACTGTTTTATTGTAACGTTCAACTGTGTTGATGTGAGGTGAGTATTTTGGTGTAAAATGTAAATTGGGAATTTTATATTTGGTAATCATGTTTTTTAGGGTAGCGCTAACAAACTGTTTCCCGTTATCAATTATGATAGTGGAGGGTATCCCATGTACGAGGATTACGTTTTCTTCGAGAATTCTAGTGACGATTTCCGCGGTTGCTCGCTTAATAGGAAATAAAAGGCAATATTTACTGAAACAACACGTAATCACGAATATGTAGCAATTTTGTTTTCGTGATGGAGGTAAAGGTCCAACTAGATCTACACTAATAGTTTGGAATGGTCTAGAACATACTTTAGGCTCGCCCATTTTGCCTAGAGGGG
Source organism: Aporophyla lueneburgensis (assembly GCA_932294355.1). Taxonomy (NCBI): domain Eukaryota; kingdom Metazoa; phylum Arthropoda; class Insecta; order Lepidoptera; family Noctuidae; genus Aporophyla; species Aporophyla lueneburgensis. The sequence goes on from OW028735.1 coordinate 24,719,021, forward strand.
CATGGTTTTGATGCTTATGAGCTATGCACGCATCGCAAGCTGAAATAAACTTCTGTACGTCCGCGTGCATGCCTGGCCAGTAATAACATAAGGCAAGCCGTTTATATGTCTTAAAGACTCCCAAGTGCCCTGCAGAAGGTACAGAATGGTGCTTTTCCAACATAGCATTACGGCATTCCGCAGGTACTACCTCTTTCCATTCGAATTCTCTACGCAAGGGACACATAGTTTTCATGTATCTATATAATTTCCCGTTTTTAATTAAATAGGGAACGAAGTAGGGGAAGACTGGCAACCATTATAGATGTTAAGGTACCAAGAATCAGTAGTTTGCGTATTAATAGGAACAGTATCAACAGCAGTTATAGGCACAACGCGTGATGGAAAATCAGGAACTACATTTTCTGAACCACGGCGGTGTCTAATTTCAAAATTATACGCAGATAGTCGTACACACCAGCGAGCTAATCGACCTGTAGGGTTATTCAATTTTAAAAACCATTTAAGGGCAGAATGGTCCGTGTTGACAACAAATTTTTGGCCATTCTCTACATAACAGCGCCAGTGCTCAACTGCTACTAGAACAGCAAGAGCTTCACGCTCGGTAGCACTGTAGTTGAGTTCTTAAGGAGACAGTGACTTGCTCATGTAGGCTATGACTCTCTCCTCACCATTTATATTTTGGGTCAACACACCACCCATACCGTAGTCACTCGCATCGGTGTGAATTTCAAAAGGTCTAGAATAATCTGGACACGAGAGTACTGAAGCATTCTTTTAATTTATTAAAAGCTGTATCTGATTCTTCAGACCACACAAACGATGGTGCTTTTTTGCTTTGTGAGGTTAATTTGTTCAATGGTGAAGCCAAAGAGCTAAAATTTGGTATAAATCTGCCATACCAGGAAGCTGCGCCCAAAAATCGTCGAACTTCTTTTCTATTAGTGGGGGTAGGATAGTTTTTGATTGCATCTACTTTTTCTGGGTCAGCATGTAAGCCGTTAGCATCGACTACATAACCCAAATATTTGAGTTTGTCTCGGAAAAATTGACTTTTTTTAGAATTTATAGTTAAGTTTGCAGATTTTAATTTATTTAAAACAAGAAGCAGTAGGGAAATATGCTGTTCAAAAGTAGAAGAGACAATGATGATATCATCGACAAATACAAAAACACGATGTTCAAATTCAGGCCCATAGAACAAAATGTCAACTAAACGTTGTTGTGTGGCTGGTGCATTAGTTAGACCAAATGGCACAGATTTGAACTGATAAGTACCACGGGTTGGTATATAGAACGCAGTCTTGCATCTGTCCTGCTCACTGATCAAGATTTGCCAAAAACTTTTTGAAAGGTCTAAACTAGTTAAATATTTTGCGTCTCGTAAATTATCAAGAATCTCAGAGATGTAAGGCAAATTATACGCATCTTTTTTGTGATAGCGTTCAATTTTCTGCTGTCTAAGCAAAACCTAAGCTCACCAGTTTTTTTAGGTGTGAGTAGTACTGGTGATGTCCATGGGTTTTCAGCAGGTTCAACCACATCATCTCTTAGCATCTCATCTAGTTGCTCCACTTATATGCGTTGCTTCTCAGGGGACATTCTGTAATACCTTTGACGAATGGGGGCAGCTTCTCCAGTGTCAATAGTATGCGTTATTAGAGAAGTACGACCAAGACCTCGTACTTCGTAGGATATTTCCCGGAACTGTGATATTATATTATCAGCTGTTATCCTTTGGTCTTGTGATAAATTATCATATGACTGAAGATGTTCTGAGCGATCAGACTTCAGTTCAGCTAACTGAGCGTCTGATGGGTTTAAAAATAAAACAGTGTTTAAGTGACTAGGGAACAGGCCGAATTTTCTCCAAAAGTCCATGCCTACGATTAATGAATTTGTTACTTCCGGAATGATGTGGACATTTAAATCATGTGTTTCATTTTTTACAGTGAAAGTTAATGAAATATATCCTAGAGATAAAAGTTTCTGCCCACCCGCTGCAACAAATGTCATAGGTTGAATCAAGTTCCCTTGGCAATTGGATGAAATAAAACTCTTGTGGAGGTCTTTTCCCATTATATCGGAACCGAGTTCGTTAGCGGAGTTAAGTTCAGTGGCTTGCACAGATTTTAAATTGCGTTTTAGTAAAGTAGTCGTTATATCTTGTCACATCGTTAACATTCGTCGTACCTATTCCTAGAAACCTCATTGATATATTTTTATAAAATACACTATTATTTTGTTTCAGGTTCCTCAATGTGTAACTCTCTGTCTGATAAAGCACCTATGTCAAATTCCACATCACACGAAACTCCACTTACGCCCCATGCCCGATATAAAGCCGTTGACCGAAGGATCGGTGAACAAAGCATGATAGGTTCAGCTTCTCCTTCGTTTACGCTTACGCCACCACCGCTATGTCAACCAGGTGTCCAGGAGATTGGTGAACAAAGCATCGAAACTCCCGCTTTTTCTCCGCTTACACCCAAACCTCTGAACCAACCAGCACCCCTAGCCAAGTTGATAATCTGCAATCGTTAACGCTAGTCGCTCAACGTTAAGTCACGTGGTTAGAACAAACGAACAGAAAATTCGCAGCCAAATTCACATCGTTCAAAATGATAGAATGATTTTTTATCGTTTCTTTAATGTTCAACGCTAAATCCTTTGTTATAATGTGTCGTTTTTCTAAAGACATTGTAGAACGAGCGGCCGACTCAGGCGCTTCAACATGGCTACCAACTTATCGTTTTCTACAATCGCTGACACTGAGGCGTTAGCGATTGTAGAACGGTAAACGTTTGTGACTTGGCTAGGGGGGCTGGTGACTGCATTATCAGTAAACGAAACAACGAAGTTTCCGCCTCTCTGCTCACGCCCAAACCACTATACCAACCTGGCAATCACGAAATTGGTGAACAAAGTGTCGAGGCTCCGGCTTTTTCTCCGCTTACACCCCAAGTTTTGAACCCACCTGCTGACCGCATCATCAGTAAACTTAGCATCGAAATTTCCGCCTCTCCTCTAGTCACGCCCAAATCATCATATCAAACTGGCAATTACGAGATTGGTGTACCGAGCGTTGAAGCACCAGCTTTTACGCCTCTTATACCTAAAATGCTATACCAACCTGGTGATCCTCACAGCGTTGAACATAGCGTTGAATTAGTGTTTCCTCCTGTATCTCCAGTTCCACCCATGTCACCAGCAACAGCAAAACTAGTTCAAATTTTGGAAGGATGCAATTTGAATGATAGTGATGATTCAGTCAAAGATCCGGATTACATAATTAATGAAGATGATGACGATAAAACATATTGCAGTGATGACTTAGACTACCAAACAGATATTATTAATAATCAATGTAATGATGGGTCTGAAACTAACCAGTTACCCAGAGTTATAACAGTTGAAGCTCAAATTCATAGATCTCATGATTATTCTCAGCAGACTTCTGATAAAAACAATAGTCAAAAAGCACAACAACAAACCGATCTTGATATCATAGAAAGTATTGTAGAAGAAATACATGAAAATATTACGACGGATAATGAAGGAAGACCAAAAAGGGGAAGAAAACGTAAAGGAAGCTGTACAAGGGAAGAAATTAAACAAAAAAAAATACAATAATTTACCATACACTAACAAGAAAGAAATAAGAATTGAATCTAAAGTATTCATTGACTTTAAATGCACATGTATGCGTAACTGTTCGGAATCTGTATCAAAAGAGTTAAGAGAAAAAGAATTCAACAAGTATGTACATCTGGGATCATATACTGCGAAGCTATTACACATAAATTCATTAGTTAAAGAACATGCTAAAAAAAGAACATACTCGACTAATACTTCTAAAATGAGTAAACCGAGACAATTTAGCCGAATTTACACTTTGGCAGGTGTACAGGTCTGTAGAGACATGTTCACTAAGACTTTACAGATAACTCTGCAAAAAGTTAATGTGTGTTTAAAGAAAATGCGTACTGATACCCTAACTGATAAAAGAGGCATTGCTCAAGGAGGTTGGAACCGGTCGTCTCCAGATGATATAGCATTGGCAGTAGATGTAATTAAAAAATTACCTAAATACACTTCTCATTATAGAAGGGAAAATACAGAGGCTTTGTATTTGCAACAGGGAATGACTGTGCGAAAAATTTATGAGGAATTATCTGAAGGAATTCAATTTCTTGCTTCAAACAGAAAATCGTAAATGCTTAAAATATGGAACATTCAAAGAGATATTTTACAAAAAGTTTAATTTAAAATGTAAGTCATTAAAAAAAGACACATGTAATAAGTGTGATACTTATGCTATAGAGAAACAAAACGGTTCGAATGACGAAAATAAACATCAGGAACATCTAAAAAGAGCAGAAGACTTAAGAACACAGATGAAGAAAGATTTTGAAAGAGCAAAGACAAAAGAGAATGTTGAGTGTTTAACTTTTGATCTGGAGAAAACTCAGCCACTTCCTAGAATACCTACGAATGTGGTATTTTATAAACGCCAGTTGTGGGTCTACAATAGTGGCATACACTCAGCTTCTGATGACAAAGGTCACTGCTATGTATGGGTTGAGGGAGAAGCCGGTAGAGGGGCCCAAGAAGTTGGCTCGTGTTTACTTCATCATATTGATAATGAGTTGCGTCCACACACAGAGCACCTTATTTTGCGGAGTGATTCTTGCGGAGGACAAAATCGCAACATCAAGCTAACTTTAATGCTGAAGACAGCTCTACATTCACACAGCAATTTGAAAAATATTTCTTTAAGATTTTTAGACCCAGGGCACACGTTTCTGCCTAATGATACGGATTTTTCAAAAATAGAGTCAAAGCTGAAAGAATATGAAAGGATATACACAGTAGATGATTACATGAATATAATGAGGAAATGTAAAACACGAAATCCTTTGAAGGTCATAAGAATGAAAAATGAAAACTTTTTGAGCTGCAAAACCATCGAAGAAAATATTATAAACAGAAAAATGTACACAAGTAAGAAGAAAGTGAACTGGCTACGTACTAAAGAAATTCTTTTGAAGAAAGAGTTTCCTTTTTCTATTTTCATGCGAAGTGACATCAAAGAAGAATCGGAATTCGAAGAACTGGATATTAAAAAGCGGGCAGGAAAAAGAATTATTAGAGTTAACATCCAAAGGAATGAATTGGTCCCTTTATGGCCCGATGGCAAGGCAATAGCCCAACCTAAACTTGATGATTTGAAGTCAATATTTGAGTTAATACCAGCTGACTGTCGCCCATTTTATGAAAATTTAAAAGGAAGTAACCAAATTAATGATGATGTAGATGGGTTTGGTACAGTCCCAGACTTTGATTTTGAACCTTGAGCTCTTTTTTATTTTTGGAAGCAAATAAATGTTGAAAATTAAAATATCTGCATTTTATTTTTGAGTAGTGATATACCTGAAAAATGTTAGAATGGTTGGTAGCAAAATAAGGAATTTCAATGTATATTTGATGTTGGATCATTATAGCAAAACTGTTAAATATTGTGATTCATATAAAATTTTAATTTAACAGAAATGATCCAATCATTATTTTTTAAGTTATCTATTAATATGAAGGTATTTAATAAATATTAAGAGTCATATAGAAATCTAGATTCAATTCTTTATAAACCTATAAAGTATAAGATGGTGTATTAGGATCACAGTCACAAAAGAAATGAACTTATGTTTTAAATCATCATAACTTTTCTTTTAGTTTTTGTTGGGTGGATCATTACTGTACAACACGGTCCAATTTAAAAAAAAACTGGAGACACGGAATCGGTTCAATAGATTGCGTTTAGAAGCCCAGAAATGAACAAACATCTTTTTTGTTTCTAAGGGTCGGTTCACATCTGACGGAAGATGCGTCGCGTATCATCGGTCGCGTAACTCCAGAACAGACAATTATATGAGAAAACATTCTACCTTTCACACTTAACCGAAGATGCGTTAGTGCGTCGAGCGTACAGCGTCTGTTCCGTTTCCGTCAACGCATTGTCGGCCGACGTAAAGAGCGGCAACGTTCCGCCACGTGTATTTTGACTGATGCATTCAGACTAGGCGTAATATCAGCGGAGATCGTTTGTGTACAGACCGTTCGAAGTTTTTTTGCATTGAAAATGTTTGATACAGAACGGTTTATCACGGAAGTACAAGTTACGCCCGACGCATCTTCCGTCAGCTATGAAAACACACTAGTAAACCGAATAGACGCGACCGATGATACGCTCGACGCATCTTCCGTCAGATGTGAACCGACCCTAAAGAAAACAACAAAGGCGAAACAACTATATAATAAAAGAGGGTTTTCCAAAAATCAATGTTTGGTAACCGGTTTTATTTAGTGTATCGATTGTATTGTGTTTCAGTAATGTTTGCCATCCCTACTCAGGATTGACAATCAACCGGAACTGTTAGATAATATAATAAACGATTGAATGTTTTTATTAAATCGGCTTTTAATTCCGGAGTTTTCATAACAAATCAGTAATAGCAATATTTTAGTTACTAAATGGGTATTTTTTCTGTATTTATCACATTGATGGGCAGAACATGGCCAAGAACGGGCGTCTCCCTTTGTATTTACACTATCCTCCCCATCAGAACTCTCACATGTATCTGGCACGCTACCTTGCAGATCCCTTCGGGACATTGTACTATGGAGGAACATCAAAAGCTGAAAATAAGGCCACTTGGAGAATTGTTCTGAATTGGCTGCTTGGCCAGATTTTTTGTTGTTGAGTTTCTTTAGTTCCTTCCCGAAAGTGTCTCGTAGTCCCCGCCATTTTTTTTAACTCGTGCACTGAAAACAAATCTCTTATTATTACAGGTGCTTAGCCACTGGCTCATCAATCAGATCACTTGGATATACATGTAGGATTTCAAACAATACTGTTGGTTATATCGTACATGATACTTGTAACTCTATTTGGGAAAATCTTAATGAAATTCATATGAAATTTCCATCACGTGCAGATATGGTCAATATAAATAACAACTTTTGGAGAAAATGGCGGTTTCCTAATTGTTCTGGTAGCATTGATGGAAAACATATACGAATAAACGCGCCAAAACATTCTGGCAGTATGTACCGTAATTACAAGTTCTTTTTTTCAATTGTATTGCAAGCTGTTGTGAATGCAAACTACAGATTTATTACTATAGACGTGGGAGCCTATGGCAAAGAAAGTGACGGTGGAATATTTTCACATTCAAACCGCTCAAGACTATTGGAAAATGGTGCTCTCAACACAAACCAGGAAAAAGTATTACCAGGAACTAATATAGCTTTGCCTCATTTCTTAGTTGGTGACGAAGCTTACCCTTTGAAGACATACCTCATGCGCTCATATCCTCAAAGAAATTTGGGTCCCGAAGAGGAAATATTTAATGAACGCTTATCAAATGCAAGACAGGTTGTTGAGTGTGCCTTTGGCATTCTGAGTAGTAAGTGGAAATTGTTGTTGAAAGCAACTGAAGTAAATCCCAACCGTGCAAATGTTATATTAAAGTGCATATGTTTACTTCATAACATAATTATTGATAAGGAGGGTATCCACGATTTGCCTACGGAATTACCACAATTACAAAATGAAAACACAAACCGATTCATGACTGCAGGTGAAAACAGAAGCGCAACGAGAGCTCACAAATTGATTTTAAGACAATACTTATCTGTTTATCATAAATTTACTCACCAGGTTTTTCCATTTCTTCGGATATTTCACGCCATGCCTTACGCTGAATATCACGTTAGTGATAACTGGAATCACTTTGACCCCACAAAGAAGCCCGTTAACTTTTCTACATCCATTATTGATGATGAACGCACGAACGTGTAATAAAATCCCAACAAGTTCGGATTGATTTCGGACGTCGGACTTGCACGTACGTATATGTACGACTAACTCGCGCGCAGTGTGAGCGCTTTCATAGTACTCGGGAATGTTCATGCGTGTTCGTACGTTTCTGCACGAATGGAATTCGTACGAAAACGTATCCAAAGTGAGCGCGGCCTACGAGTTTTTGTCGCACGAAACAATATTTCAAAAATGGTAAGTTTATGTTGCTCCTATCTTTTTTTTTTATTTTTATTTATTATGAATCTACTATTTCATTTTACAACGCTTTTATTTCCATACCGCAGTTTAAAACTTTTGTTTAATTTTTATTTTATTAATAGTTATGCCCGCGTGGTGTTCGGAAATTATCACACAGGAACGTAGTACTCAGACAAAAAGCAACGTATAACATAAGCTATCTTTATAACATAAGCTATCTGCCAGAGAAAGTGCTGTCACAATCGGTCCAGCTGTTTCAGAGAGCCGGAACAAGCAGACAGACAGACAAAGAACAATGGCAGAAAAAAAATTAAGAAAAATTTTAGCGTCTAGAAATAATTACAAGCAAAATGAGTTTATTTATTGTTCTATGATTTTTCAATTAAAAATGTTTTTTAATTAAGGCCACTGAAAAAAAGCTTACATTTTTGGGAATATCTAATGACTAAATATAATAATAAACTAATCGAGTGTTGCCATTTACTACATTGATGCTATTTTTGTATATCCTCTTATGGGTTCGAAATATTTTTTTAGTTAGTATTTATAATTACTAATAGGTAACCATACTACTTACCAATAAAATAATAGTGATATGTTTGAAAATAAGTTTAAAGTGAACTTCCTGCATTATTCAATACCTGAATCATTATACAATGCAACAATTCCTTTTAATGTTATGGCAACACTAACTAAAATGAAATGTCATTGTCACGAAATCACTCTGTCACTGAACTCACTGATGCTCCTGCACCTTTCGTGTCGGTTGTGTTCGTGTTGTTTTTGCTATTTAACATTTCGTCTCGCCATTAAACGTTTCTTTACAAGTAAGGTAAATGCACTAAGATGGTTTGACTTCATAATTATGATGCAAAACACTTGTAAGAATTTACCGACTATTACCGATAAGTGAAAACAAACGTAAATCGATACTATTGTTTGTTGTAAAACGATCTGTCAGTCATCGTTTGTGTCCCTAGCAGTTGAGAGCATTTACGTACTCCTCTTTGTGAAGCAACGTTTGACTACCATCATGGCGTCTCCGAAGCCGCAGGTTTCGTGTTCCGTGCCATCGTCTGAAGAATCGAGTGTAGTGCAAGTTTCAGACTCAAATGAGCCAGTTTTTGCGAGCTCTTCTTCAGGCACTACGTGTGTGCAAGTGTTAGACTCTATTGAGCCACTTGTGCCCGTGATTGAACCAGAAGCTAGTTGTTCCCGTGCCACCACTGCCACTGACGCGCCGGTGGCGCCTGCGTCACCGAGATCGTCTGAGGGTAGTGCGAGTGCTACGGAACCTCGTGCTTCCAGGTCATCCGACCGCCGCGTTAATTTAAGTGCGGAAGAAATAAAGTTGGTATATTTTATTTTCTTGCCCACCAACAGAACACTTTGCAGAAGTAAAATTGTAAGCCAATATAGTACTAATTTATGATTCCATTGTTTCAGATCCCATTGGAATATGTTCAGAATATTTTCCACACTGAACACAACAGAACAGTGTATACAGTTTGCTGAAGGGCAAAATCTTATCCCGAGGGATAAGATGTGTACTTATCACAAAAAACTTATGCCACTTAGTGATACCAGTGGGACTGGGCAGTTGGGAATCTTCCGTTGCAGGAAGAGCAACTGCCGGATTAAATCGGTGAGTCGAGCAAAGGGCACGTGGTTTGAAAATGCTCGGCTGGCCGTTACATTTGATATTTCATATCATGTATATGTTTAGTCAAAAGTACTCGTACCATCAAGTACAAGTGGAGACGGCCCGAGAGGATAGGGAATCAGTGCTTTCTACAGACACAATTGCTGATTGGTTTTCATATTGCCGGGAAACTATAATTGTATATGAATGAGTTCAAGCACCAAGACGCTCAAGGCAAGATTGGTGGTCCAGGAAAAATTGTACGAATTGATGAATCAAAATTTGGAAAAAGAAAATATAATAGAGGAAGAAATATTGAAGGCCACTGGGTGTTGGGCATGATTGAAGATGGTAGTGATGATTTACGGCTGGAATTGTGTCCTAACAATGAAAGGTCTTCCGAAATATTGGTCCCACTGATACAGAAACATGTTCAGGAAGGCACTGAAATCCATACAGATTTTTGGAGAGCCTTCCTGAACATGGGTACATACATTAAAAAGTTAACCATAGTGACCCCGTAAATAAATTTGTGGCACCAGATGGGACACACACCCAGCGCATTGAAAGCCATTGGCGATATTTAAAGGTACTATTTAATAAAGACCAATATAAAGGAAATTTTACGGATTGGCTTATTGAGTATTCATGGAGAGAAAAAATAAGAATTAATCATCAAGACCCGTTCTTAGAATTATTAAAAGCGATTAAATGTGTGTACAAAATTGATTAAATGAATGTATATTGAAATGTAGTTTTATTTTAGATTAAGTTAGGTATTCTTTCTAAAGCTTGTAAACACATGTTTATATAATAATTGATTTGTTTTATTTGAAATACACTATCCGTTATGAAAATTAGGCTATTTAGGTTGTGGTAATTTTTATAAGCCTTAAAATAACCTCCGGGCCAGAAACGACATGGTTTGGGGAGGTTAGGTAAGGTAAGGTTAAAACTGTGACCGAGCGAGCGAAGCAAGCGGTGCCGCAGCAGCGGCCGGCGAATGCCAGAAACGACTTGATTGACTGTTAACGAGCCCTGTCAGCGAAGCGTCCTGTCGAGCGTTGCTACTTCCCCTTCGTTTTATTCGTTAACCGCACACCTCTTCCGGCCTTTAAATCGATGTCGATACAGGAAAATTCGAAAGTTAGGTTAGAATATTAAAAAAAAATCTCATTAAGGGGGGGGGGGGATCGACACTTTTCCTTCACAGGGGGGCTCTACACCTCCCCCTCCCTCTTCCCCTACCACCCCTTAAATCGACGCCCAACTATCAGAAGTCCTACCATATTCGATTCGCTTTGTGTGATTTGTGCGTGCCTAAAGGATTCAACGGTGAAGGAAAACATCGTGAGGAAACCGGCATATCTTAGAACCAAAAATTCGAAGACATGTGACATCTACCAACTCGCACTGGGCCCGCGTGGTGGATTATGGCCCACTCCCTCTCACTGAGAGGAGGCCTGTGTCCCAGCAGTGGGAACATTATAGGCTGTGATGATGATGATGAAAGGATTCTGATCTTGCTCTGCGTGATTTTGCTACCGCCCCTTTGGACTCCGATTTTGCATCATTGTTTGGATTTTTGAAGTGCGTTTTGAACCACTATGGGAGATCGTAGCAGATTAACGAGAATCCTATGTGTTAACTGCAACATTTGCGTTAACATGTTGTGACGCTATCCTGCCCTAACACTCGATCCAAGAGTCACTAGTTTACTTTGTAGCTGGGAGTACCCACTAATAGTAAGTACCTACCTACCTTAAAATAAATATGTTCTATTTAAGCGTAACATGAATTGTATTTCTCCTTTTTGTTAAATAAATTATACTTCTTATTATTATTATTAAATCGGATGTTATTAAAACATTGCACGAACCTCACTTACCTTATTATATTTAATTAAAAAGTCGAAATTAAACTAAAACCGCATTTTTCGGCAAAAGTGTGCTAGGTATGGCCCCAAAAATATACAATAATATACCAGCAGCTATTAGAAGTAAAGATTGTCTAGGATATTTTAAGAGGTCTTTATTTTAATTTCCTTCTAGATAGATGTTACTACTCCATCACCAAATTTACTACTGATAAACAGAGATATGACGGTTCCGGGTTACTAATTAAACATTCATGATTTTATTTATTTGCCTTTGTATAATAAATGTGTTTAGTTATAATATATTGTAAGTAACACCTTACCTAACTGTCATATTTTAAATTGAATGCTATTTTGTTTTATAATGTAATCTGTTTGCATGCCACCTTTATTTGTTTGTTTGTTTTAATTTTGTACGCCATTTATTAGCGAAACATAGTGCACATATTTTTGACATGGACTATCCAATGTTCCATCTACAATATTCAAGGTACTTTCCCTCCATGTGGCATATCCGTGGGACGCCCTGTATAGTGACTTATTTTTATTAAATAATATGTTCGGTTAATAATAAGTTTCTTTGTGCCGGTGTTTCTTTGGTGTTCCACTTGGTGCCGAGTTTTTTCCATTCTTCTCTTTTTAGTTGATCATCATCGTCATCATTCTCCCGCCCTTGTCCCAATTTATTTGGGGTCATGGAGAACATGTATTTTTCTTCCACATTTCTCTATTAGTTGTCATCTCCGTAGTCACACCCTTTCTAATCATATCATTGTTTACACAGTCTATCCATTGTTTCTTTGGTCATCCCCTACTCTTATAGTAGCATTAAAATACTTTTAATTACTTCTTTCAGATAACAGAATCTGATCGTGTGTGCTATGCTTGCTGGTTACGCACGCACAGAGAGGCCCGGCGTGTGAGCATTATTGATTTGGCCAGATCCCACCATAATGTCCTTGAACCAGTCGTCGGAACCAGTTTCTTCCGACCAACAGTCACCGGAACCTGTTACTTCTGACCAACAGTCACTAAACATAGTGATGGAGTTACCGGAGTACAGAAGAGCAGCAAACACTTAAAGCCATTGTGTGTTTCCTCACTGCTCTAATACTACTTTACGTGGAATATCATAATGATTTGAGCAACCATCATTATTACTTGCCGGTACATTGTAGAATTTGTGATGAAAACTTGCAGTGTAGTATGTGGGAAACATTATTTGGTTCAGAAAATAGCATTTCTACATTTTCTGCACAGCAGATACCTACAACATGTATTCTCATTCGTAAATGCTTTTAATCCAACATTCGATTTTGAAAACATAGAGGAAATGGATGATCGAGTTTTTGTGTACTGGGTGGGGCACACAAAAGATAAATTTCGCTCATTACTTGAAGAAGTACCTCGGACCCAGGAGATACGAGAAGGCAATGCTACTCCTTAAAATGAGAACGATTCTGACGCAAAAAATTCAACATTCATTAATATGCCACGGAAACATTGATGGATAAAGTAAGGGAGGTACTTCTTCAAGATTTTGTCCCCAGCAATCTTGGTATTAACCAGTTGAGGAGGGAAGAGCTCTAGCAACATAACTTGTTAATCCTAAGTGGGTTATATGGAAACAATAACAATGCGATTGTAATTTGTGATGGAAGATATATTTATATGCATAAGAGCTCAAATTATATGTTTCAAAAGCAGAGTTATTCCCTCCACAAGTATCGAAATCTTTTAAAACCTTTTATGATTGTTTGTTATGGCCCATACAAAGCGACCACGTCGACGCTGACATTATTTTTATTTTATTTTAAATCAAATTTTAGGGGTCGCTACCGAGCATCAAAGTTTTTTTTTTAAATTTGATACAACTTATTTTATAAGTTTAAAGAGACATATAATAGTTTTAGTATTATTAAATCAAGATAAAACTTGCTTTTTCAACTGTCGACGCATGATTCAGCAAAGAAAACACTCGATTTACATTCGCCCCCTTCCCCCGCAACCTTCAGTATACGCCAGTTCGCCTCGGAATACTATAATAGTACTCAAAAAGCTGTGATAACGAGCGCACGTCGCGTTACGTTTTGCCGCGCCACGTTGTACTTCAGATAATGGCGTCCTCTTCTAGTTCAGGTTTATTAACAAGAAACAAAACTAACATTTAGTTAATAGGACCAATATGCGACCACTTGAATAAAAGCAAGTTACCGACGACCAAAGAAGTTATGGCTTTATTTTTTCATTACAAAATTGTCATGAAACGAAACAATCGGAGTTCAAGTGATTCTACTGCTTGTGACGTTATGGCAATCTGGGAACGAACGGGAATCCCGACAAAATTAAAGAAGGATGTCATAAAGTAGACAGAAAACATATTCAAGGAATGGCAGAAATTGAAGAAAAATAAAGAAAATAAGGCTAAGCGTTCTGAAAGCTTACAAAAAAAAGAAAAGCTGTGGCAGGACAAATTGGAAGACCTCTTTGATATAGCTCACGCTGATGCATTAAACAGGATCACTGTTGAGGAAGACAGACAATTTTTGATCGAGCAGAGAAAAAAGGGCACCCTGGTTCAATAGGTGGTGTCGATAAAACACATATGAAAAAAATTAATAAGAAAGGGGAACAAGACGCTCGCCTCCAACGTCTTATAAATAGAGAAAAAAGTTATACTGAATCCCTGCAAGAAAAGTGTAAACTGTTTTCTTCGGCTACCAGCAGCGATGATGAAAAAAAAGTACGACGTCGGAAATCTCAGTGAAAACAGGGCCATCGACCGCTGATGTACCCCCACCCAAACGTAAACGTGGTTCAATAAACCTCGTTGATGAAGGTTTATCTGCAAGTCTGGATTATGCCTAATTAAGTAACAGGAAAGCCGCTGTTGTTTTGACCTCAACGCTCAAGAGCGCGGGAACTAATCCTTCAAAATTTAATATTAATTCGTCCTCAATTCGACGCCACCGTATAAAGCAAAGACAAAGAATAGCGGAGTCTTTAAAGAAAGAATTTAAATCAAATGTACCACTTACATTGGGATGGTAAGTTAATGAAGATATAACAGGTCACGAGACAGTGGATCGCCTACCTATTTTAGTGTCAGGACTTGGTGTAGACCAACTTTTGGCAGTTCCCAAAGTTTATCATGGAACTGGGGAAACGCGCGCTTCAGCTGTGTATAACACTATTCAATCCTGGAATTTATGTGACAAAATAAAATGTTTTTGCTTCGACGCTACTGCGGTCAACACCGGCTTACGAAGTGGTGCATGCATTTTATTGGAGCAGAAGATGGAAAAAGATGTTCTGTGGCTAGCTTGCCGACATCATATAATGGAAATAATGTTAGAAGCAGTCGTAATTCAAGCACTAGGTCCATCAAGTGGGCCAGAAATATTGATATTTAAACGTTTTAAAGAAGGATGTCGTAAATGTCATGAATGCGTTGGATGCGAGAGGCACAGAACAGGTCGAGGTGCCGGTGCTTGGGGGAGGCCTATGTCCAGCAGTGGACGTCTTTCGGCTGAAATGATGATGATGATGATGAAACGTTTTAAAAAGGCTTGGCCTAAAATTGATCAAGATAAGTTCAGTACAGTTTCATCAGATGCTAACGTTTTTCAGTACGTCGAAAATGCAGCAAGTAGTGTGATTTTATTCGCTAAGAAGCAACTAAATAATTATGAACCTCGAGACGATTATAAGGAGTTGTTAAATCTTACAATCATATTTTTGGGCGGTGTACCTAGTAAGGGAATATCGTTCATAGCGCCAGCTGGTCTACATCGTGCTCGATGGATGGCTAAAGCCATTTACTGTCTCAAGATTTTTTTTGTTTAAAGATCAGTTTAAATTATCAAAAAAAGAACTCAAAGCGATCTCTGATATTTGTGTCTTTGTTGTATTATTTTATGTCAGATACTGGTTTCAAGCTCCTGTAGCAACATCAGCACCAAGGAATGATTTGTGCTTGCTAAAAGATCTCAAGAGTTTTGAAAAAATAAACAAAGCGATATCGAAAAAAGCTATAACGAATTTTCTAGGGCATTTATGGTACCTCTCTGAAGAACTTGTTGCATTTTCTTTTTTTGATGACAAAGTTTCATTGGAAAGTAAACAAAATATGGTTATTGCACTAAATGAAGAAGGTTTAGACTTTAGCCCTAAGCGGATTACCTTAGATGTAAGTCACATCGAAGAAAAAAATTTAGAAGACTTTGTTACTAGCAACACCTTAAGGTTTTTAGAATTCTCGGTATTTCATCCGCATTTTTAAAAAAAGATCCTTCTCTTTGGGAGGAATATCTACCTTCTAGAGAAATTATATGCTCTATGAAAGTAGTGAATGATTTGGCGGAGCGGAGAGTGGCATTAATGGAAGAGTACAACAAATTAATTACCAACGATGAGGAACAAAAACAATACCTTCTTTTAGTTGTGAAATATTTTAGACAGAAGTACCCAAATACAAATAAAATTACATTGTTATCATCGTTAATTTTTCGTTATCATAACTCCCTACTAATTATATGATTTAAGAATGATTATATTTTTTTCACTGAATAAAAATACTATTCAAAAATAGATATTTTTATTTATTTTACTAGCTGGTAGCGACCCCTAAATATTACTTTAAAAATCTGAAAAAAAAAAAATTAGTACTTTTTGGATCATAGAAGAGAATGATCGAGTGACGCGAGTAAAATTAAAAAAAAAATGCCCGTTTAAGAAGCACCCTACTGTAGAACCTGTATGCCAGATTTCCTTCTAGAAGGCGAACACCAACTCACTACAAAACAAGATAATCGAAGCCGTTGTGTCACAATTTGTAGATGGGTGGTATAGGCTGTTAATGGTCACTTAAAAAGAGCCTTTAAGCTATTAAGACAAGAATATTTTCATCGGTCTCTACCACACATGATGCAAAACTTTTAAATAGCCGCAGCTTTGTTAAATAAGTTTGGTGATCGCTTTCAGGATAATATACATGCCAGTGAAATATTAGAAATAATAAGGGAAACAATGGGTCTCGAAAATAATCTTGCAAACATCGTTCGGGATTTAAATATGAACAATAGGACATCCCAATTTAGGAATATTACTGCAGATCGTAATAATCTTTTATACTTCCCGACGCTAGAATATTTGGAACTAATTATATTCGCCCTGGGTACGTATCAGATTGGACAAGCGCGTTCTTATAATGGCGAACATATACGTTTCCATGGCGGATACAGAATAGAGGTTAGTAGTGAACACATTCATTCTTCTGAATACAATCTTAGAGGAAGTGGTTTGACAAAGCTAATCAGAGGAAGAATAAAATCACGCTACGTGTAAAGAAAATTGTACTACGTCTATATATTAGTAGAAAATGAAATACCTGGGCCTCAAGTCTGCTATTACAAGTGTCAGAATGGTCTATCATTGATTTCATAATTGTTGATTTTGACAAGTTTAGTAATCTACTAATATAATGGCGTCATTATGACTTTCCAATGGTCACCCACTGACACTCCATTGAAAGAAATGGCTTAGAATGGTAATCTCGTACATAATGACAAATGAATGACTGACTTATGCGGTAATCTGCTCAAATTTTGACAGTTCCTTTGATCAGTGACCTACCATTGGACCGTCATTGTGCAGTCATTGCTTGTATTGTAATAGCTCGGTTGTCAAAAAGTG
This sequence comes from Aporophyla lueneburgensis, assembly GCA_932294355.1. NCBI lineage: Eukaryota > Metazoa > Arthropoda > Insecta > Lepidoptera > Noctuidae > Aporophyla > Aporophyla lueneburgensis. The sequence continues at coordinate 24,736,313 of OW028735.1, forward strand.
TTTGCTAGATAAGCTATCGTGTTTGTGGAATATTGAACGGAGAAATGTATTCACTATGAGCAAATATTCTCGAACTAGCCAAACGCCGTGGATGCTAAAGAAAGAAGATGGACAAAATGCAAAAGACGTCGTCGAGCCCGTCGCTTGACGAGAATGAATACAAACCCCTTTATTGATATTTCCGAAGCGGAATTTGGAATTTTTAATTTTTTCCCCTTATGGCCAGACCGCGTCGAAACGTTAGCGTATCGGCAGAAATTAAGGTGAGAAAACTGAATAAATAATTAACACACAAAACACCGGCCGCTGGAAATAAAAACAGATTAACGTCAGTAAGCAGTAATGCCACATTTGACTTTGACAGCTAAACAGATAAAATATTGAGTTGTCTATTTTCACATTTATCCGCGTTACACATGTAAATGCAATGTTTTTGCTATTTACGAACTTCTTACTACTTCAGATTGTTTAAAACACTAATAAATAATATGTAAATATATATATAAATGAAATCTGGCATAATTAAATGTTCAAATTTAGTAGTCGTTTTTAGAAAATCATTTCTACTAACGAGTTTTATAATAATGGCAATACGACAATGTCATTGTACCACGATTCTATTACGAGACCACTGACCGACCAATGATCCACCATTATGATTTAGCAGATTACGAACTTTTAGCAAAATGACAATGGGATTGTGTTGGAATGACGAATTAATAAAAAATAGCAGACTTGAGGCCCTGGCCGAACTGGTATACTAGAATACTGTTGAAACTGTTTGGTTGGTCGGCGCACTTTGGGGTGTTGCGCCCATGTTATGACTCTGGTTTGATATTTAGGATGGGCCAGACATCAAGAAAGTATCGCAGCGCCAGCAGAATTTTTAAATTCAATAATTATAAGAGAAGAAGATGAGGAGGAATAAAAATGTTAAAAATTTAGAATTGTTTAATTTTTTATTAATTACAAGTATGATCAATGCTGCATACATATACAGCAAGTCACGCCTTTTCCCCGTAGAGGTAGGCAGAGAAAAAATCGTTCTCTTGCTACGGCAAACCTATTTCGCTTTTTCCGCATTCATCAAGCTACATGGGTTGGCCCACATCTGTCAGCGCGGAATCGTCAATGTTGTTCCGTGCTCACAGATATGGTCAACCCTAAGGAACTATTAACTGTTAGGGAAACCGTACAGGCGGTACCTTTGAGCAATTAAAATAGTATACCAGCGACGTATCTACGTTTGAATATTTTCTTTGTAGGTAGGTACCTAGACTTGAGTTTTCCCATTCTAAGTTGACTGATGACAATGGAAGCTAAAACTAAATAATATATTATAATGTTCATGCTATACTTACACTTTAATTCATGATTCCTAATACCTATTTATCATCCTTTTTATTTGTTTCATGTTTACACTATTCATGCTTTACTTATTTTTATTTGTTTATATGTCTACACTCAGCAAATCGATCTAAATACGATTTATTAACTTAAAAATAGCTGAAATAAAATATTAACTCAAATTTTCATGTTGTGACAAGCCAAATTGTCAACTGTCAGTTACTTTTCTGCTTTGTCTATGAATGGCTACTTTTTGGTTTATATAATTTAAATTATTTTTATCAATATGTTTGATTTTATTAATTATTACGATTGTTTACTAAATAACTTAACTTAAAATTATATTTATAAAATTCTTTACGCACTCATGTGGCCAGCTACACGCACTCATGGATATGTCCTGGCCGACTACACTTGTCAGATGAGATGATGGCTAAAAGAAAACTAATATTCGGTTAAAAAAAAGGGCGTTCGAACCGCTGACGGTTCCACTCTGGAAGCCACGCCACTCTTGAAGCCACTCCTCTGAAGCCAGTGCACTCTTGAAGCTACTCCACTCTGAAGTCAGTCCATTCTGAAGCCAGTCTACTCTTGAAGTCGGTCTACTCTTAGAGCCGATTTGAAAAACATCAAACCCAGGGGATCCAGCTAAAGATCCACCTCCACTCCCGATCATCGAAGGTCAACTACGTGCCTGACTTATTAGGCCCCGAGGTCTACTACGGAGCTCACCTGGCGGATCCTAAGTTCTACACGAAGCCCTCGAAGAAACCCTGATAACGACCTGCCGCCCTGCTGCCTGCTCCCGTCCCCCAGTGCTGAACCACAGAACCATAAAACAAAGAGTACGTGCCAGGCAGGGTCTTTTATACTTAGCTGTACTTCCCATCTCCCGTTAATATTCATCTAATAAATTGTAATAGATCTGCCTTTATCCAATCATTTCATTGTAACAGGATTAAGCAGATACGTAACAATATACAGGAAACAGCGAACGAATCATCTAAAAAAGTTCAATTATGCAGGTATATTACATCAAACAACCACAGGACTAGTCTTTTTCCAAGTGACATAAGACATAACCTAAAAACTTCAAAACTAAATATCTTTTTTTGAAAGCCTTCCCAGGTCAAAATTCTTTGACAAGATTTCTTAGGGACTTACGCTTAACATTTTAAGATATTTTTGACTTATAGTTGCTACCATATTTTCTCAACTAATTTTATGTATGAATGTCTGCCATTGTCCTTTTTTTTATTGAATGATGCACTTGCCAGGCATTGTTTTGACGTTATGGTAATCAACGAAACGTGGTTGCGACTGGGCGAGGAGGGGCGCGCTCCAGTGCTGCCGGGCTACCGTCTGCGTCACACGCCGCGGCTGGCGAGTGTGGCTTTTATCTGCGGCAGGGTTTGACCACGCACACATGGTCCGGTGCGATCGATCCAAGGTTCGAATCGGTCGAACAAATGTGGTTAACGATCCCCGTGAACGGCAAAAAAAATTAGAGATTGGATACATCATACTTCTTGAAATGTTGTATCGTCTACAATGTTTCAAGTTCATTGATATACGTGTCAAGTCTTTCTATATTAGATATCTGTTGGGACTGAAAACCTGTACGAATTTTGAGGTGGCAAAAGGCCGAGGTCCTCCCAGATGATGTGGAAGTTGAAAGAGAACGCAGGGCATTGTCAGTCAGAGCTAATATGCTGGCCCGTAGGTCTGCACAAGGTAAAAATAACTTTATTCAAGGCATATTGTCAGTCTTTTATACGTGCAGCCTATGGGAGAAGCATACGAAGAAGACTTACTTTTAGTGCCCTGCGTGCCCAATACAATAACGCGTTCAGGATGTTGATGGGGCTGCCACGCTTTTGTAGCGCATCACGTATGTTTGCAGACGCTCAAGTGGATGACTTTCATACGACACATCGCAAAAATAGCGTCTTTGATGCACCGCGTATCCCCGGCAGCCCCAACAGCTTATTGCAGGGACAGTGGATGTGGACTGCTCCTTCATGGAGCAAAGGACAAATCTACATGTACGAGTAGTGCGGTCTTGATCCAATGTATACAGGATGTAAGGGTAAACACCGTTGTCACTTAACCCATGGGTAATTTGACTTAAATATAAAATAACAGAGCGAGTTAAAAAAATAAAAATAAATATTTTCCTAAAATGGTTTAGAACGGATTTTATCCCAAACCGCCCGCAAATTCATGGATATGCGCATGAGTGACGTAATCACCACAACGATCGCCGGCCGTCCTGCCACCCAAACAACACAAATACACATTACCTATGATGTAACTTTGCCATCCTACTTTTCCTGGCTTAGGACAAAAACCTACCTTAGGTTTTGCGTGACGAGTATATTTCGAAATGGCTTTGGATTCTAAATGATTTGAAAACATTTTTTTTTAATAAACTAAACCATTGGGTAGGTACTTTTGGCGTATTTAAAAAGTTCATCACAATTTTATGTACAGTTCAACTAAAAACTAAATTAAATTAACACTGATTGAATAAAATTTTAACACTTACCGACGTACAGACGCCAACACATCAAGCTACTACAATCTGTTAGATTTCTTTGATAGATTTTCGACTTTATTTCTAGGGCATTAGGTTCAAGGTTCATCGGGAAAAATTGACAGTTTCGGGTAGCTTGACCTGGTGGCGTCTGTACATTAACCTCAACACGTGTTCAAAATGGGTTCCGTCCAACATACCCGCCCACACGTTACGGAAAAACAATGTTGAACATTATTTTCCTGTATTCGGTGTTCATTTACCTGGCTCCAGTAATGTTCATTACGAACATTGTAAATCCCCACAACCACAACATTGTAAACATTGCTTCGTCCGTAAACAAAATGGAAATGTTATCGAGGTTATTGATAAGCCACTGCGAAAATACCATCCGTGGTATGCGATCTTTATCATTTAGTTCTTGGACCGGCTGAAATGATATGGATGTTGACGATCGATGAGGAGAGTATTGTCCATAGTGTCCAGTGGGAAACATTGAAAATTGAACCGCCGGCACAGCGAACTGGCCGTAGGTACGTTGCTTTTATGTCGCCGCCAACATCGTTTCACGGTTTGGCACAGGTTGTCCAGGGAACAATTCTGCGTACATCCTACGCGCCCGTTCAGATTATTACCCGCAATGGCGTAAAGCCGAACGATTTTGGTCCACTGTTCATTTGTGTAAGACATTGTAACACACTCAATTCACGCGCGAGAAATGACCGACGCTACGACGCCGCGTTACGTGCGGTCGCTAGCGAGACTGACAGCTGACTGACTGGGGTCGGCGACCCGTGCCTCGGCGTCGTGCAACGCGCCGTGGTTCCCGAAGTTTGTTGCCCTCGCGCATAGGATGAAATGTTCTTGTGGAAAAATGCAGATTTTCTTTAAAAAAAAGTTGTTCTTTTTTCATTGATTTTACGTTCTATTAACGAAACCAAATCACTGGTTTCAAGGATAACGGTGTTTACACTAACATCCTGTATATAAAATTATAATAAAATAAGATATAACGTATATGGATTATTATAATGTAACGATTGCAATTTATTGTAATTAATCTAAAATAAAATTGAAATGAAAAACTGTAATTGAAAATTTAAGTGTCCTTGCGCTGCAGAAATATGATAGAAATAAATAATAATAATGGACGGTAGCAAAAGCAAATGCGATAAAGCTCGAGAGTTACCTAAAGCTCTTGGATTGTCAGGTGAAGGTTCTATTAACCCTTAATTTGGCATTGTATGTACTGTAATACATCACCTTTAAAAAAAAGATTTGTTAAAAAAAATCAACTTGCGTGTGATAAATTAACTGTTTCATATTGCAACACTAACTATATTTGGTAGAAAAAACTAAAATACACATCTAGCAACATCAATTTTGACATTACTTCAAAAAAATGGCTACCCGGCGAACGTCAACTGTGCTGTCCAAGGTATTTATACATTTATGAATATTACATAGTTTATGAAAGGTGTAATGACTAAAATTTATGCTTTATTGTGTAATGGAATGCGTGTGATAATAATTGTGTAGTTTTTATAATGTAAAATGGTTCTATTTTGACCACTAACATGATGTATGCTGTGACATAAACTGCCAAGTTTGTTACGAAACATCCTCTATTTTGTTTGTATGTCACGGCACACATTGCCAGTTTGAGGTTGCTTTTTGGGTTTATTTGGTATTATAGCACGTTTTTTTCTTTGTCGGCAGCAAAAGTTTCATACTCGTGGTGGTAGAATTTTAACGCTTGTGCCTGCTGAGAATGCACCCTCTGACGGTATTGAACATTCTGACCTTGATGATGAACTACGTGTGCACACCCTGCTTTCTAATTCAACTTCTTCTGCACCTTCTATTGATAGTTCTATGGAAAGGCTTAATATTTTGGACGATGAAGACGACCCCACCACCAGCCAAAATGTTCGTCTCACACCAATTTTTCAAAGCGTCCATTCAAGCCCTTCTCTAAAACCTAATTGTAAGAAAGTGCCGATACTGAGTGACATTCCGTCACTCCCAGCAACTCCCACTACTCCTGCAACTCCAACAACCCCTGCACCGCCTGCACCCACTGAACAAACAGCAAGTGGCTTTATGACTCTTGGCTTAGCTTCAGCTCGCATGGGGGCAACTGCTTCTTCTAAGTCGCGTCCCAGAAATACCAGATCTCAACGTTCCACTGTTTCTACTACACGACCTAGACGAATCACAAAGTTCACTCTGAGCTATCAATGGAAAAAAGCAATTTTTCGGTATAGGGCAACTAAAGAAGAAGACTCAGATCACACCGATATTCTAGACCTAACATCACTGGGTTATTTCTACAAGTTTTTTCCCCAGACATTTTAGCAGATATCGTGGAGCAAACAAATGCATACGCAATTTCCAAAACCGGACGTTCTCTTGGATTGACTGAAGATGAATTGCGAGATTTTTTAGCCATACATATTATCATGGGTGTAGTGAGCATGCCATCTTATACAGATTATTGGAGTTTGCGGTACAGATACCATCTCGTAGCCGATATGATGTCTCTAAAACGATATCAACAAATCCGTCGTAATTTGCATTTTGTTGATAATTGTATACAAGACTCCGACAGATATTATAAAGTTAGGCTTTTATTATAAAAAATTCGAGAAAATTGGTAAGCACAAGATAATGAAAGGAAATACAGCATCGACGAAATGATGTTTCCCTATATTACCCGCTTTGGTCCCTTTGGACCAAAGCGGGTAAGCGACGTCAATATATGAAGGATAAACCCAACAAGTGGGGCTTTAAAAACTATGTTCGTGCAAGAGTGTCGGGCATGATTTATGATTTTCTTTCGTATGGTGGCGAGGACACATTTAGGTTTCAACTTTTACAGATAAGGAAGCTTCCATTGGATTTAGGGCTCAGGTTGTCATTGCTTTGTGTAAAACTATCAAAAATAAACCGGCTTTTGTTTTCTGCGACAATTTTTTTACTTGTCCGGAGCTACTTCATATACTTAGAGAAGACTTTGCCCTCAGAAAAGGTTATGGAAAAGAAAGCCCGCGGTAGTTATGCTCAAGTAGTCTGCAATAAAAACCGATTAGCAATAGTACGGTGGAACGACAAGAAAGCCGTAACAATGATAAGTTCGTACGTAGGTGCGGAACCAGTAGAAAAAATTAAATGGTACTTACTGCAAGGATGCTAAAACAAAAAAAAATTGTAACACCTATAATAAATTGTCATTAAAAAAAAATTGTATTTTGTTGCATTTTATTCTTTGCCAAATTATGGGTTAATATTGACCAAAGTAATGTGGATGTGACTGGTACCCACGGAGAGATAAAGAATGTGTTAACAAATTTTTTATTGGTGCTGGTTGGGGCTAAAAAATTTCACTCTGATTTGAGTGAAAAAACGGACTACGAAAACATGCATTATTTGCCAAATTTTGTGCTAAGTTTACCTCTTTGGTCGAATGTTATGTTTCCCTACATTCCAAACTCCTCTGACACAGGTGTTGCTAGTTAGAAGTAATGTAGAAAGCTACTTTAAAAATATAAAAACCTTATTATTGCATAGTTGAAGTGGACTGATGAGAGTTGACGATTCTGTAATGAAACATACTTAGTTTATAACGGGAGAGTTGAAAGCAGCTAATTGTGCCAATTTTCTAAAAAATAATTGTAAAAATTTTGGCGATGATTTAAAACATAGTGTGAAGGAAGAAATTAATTCAAAAAATGGTGACTATATCCGAGAATCGGTGTTTATAAGCATCCCCAAGCTGCAAGAAAATGGGAACAATAAAATAAACACAGAACAACAAAAAGTAAAACACGGAACAAAATAAATAGAAATAAAACCTAATGGAAATATGTGCACATCAGAGGGGTAATTGCGAAACTTTTTATCGGTAGGAATTGGTTTAATATTCATAGTTAAACAACATTCATTGCGTCATTTACGTTGCTGAGCCGACAATTTATTCGAACAAATGACGCAATGGTTTAGAAATAATCTTCAATCTCATTCAGATTCTGATAAATTGTGCGTTTCGCAATTAGGGTGCTGGTATAAAAATGTAATTATAACGAACATGTCGTACGCTTAATCCAATACTGTCACTATCCAAAATTTTGACAAATTGAGTTTTTAATGCCATCTGTTGGGAAACATGGAACTGCACGTAACCGCGCTTACACTGGTCTAAAAGTAACAGAAATAACCGCGAAACGACAGTGATCCGCTTCGTCACTAAACAAAATTGGCTCCTCCCCTCAGAGCAACACTGACCTGTAACGAAAAAGTACGTGTCGCGAAGGAGAAAATTAACGATTTTTGAGTGCAATAGTGGCATTTTCGTGATTAAACCGGTTTATTAGTCATATTGTTGATAAGTTATACATTATTTTTTACTGAAATAGTGACATTTTGGGCTTAAGTTCACATTTGCATTATATTTTTCTCATATTTCGATCATTAGTTTGGCGCCATAGTGTCATTTTTTGCTTAGTGTCACGTTTGCTTTAAACGTCATATTGACACTTTTAGTTTAGTGTCAGTTTGGCGTCGTCACATCGCTTTTAATGTCATTTTTGCTGTTATTATTTTCTTAAAATATGGAACATTGGTAATATGTCGCTTGTTTGCGAGAAGCTTGACATAATTCAAAAAGTGCAAGTTTTGGGTATGATGATTTAAAAGTTTAAAAAATAAATAAATGTATATAACAGTATATATTGAAAAATTGACTATGTTAAATCTTCTTCTGATTTATCAGTCTCAATGTAAAACTAAAATACAAGACTAAAATGCAAGAACTTTATTATAATTTCAAGTTTTCAGCAATAGGGTATCACTTGTGACGTTATTACGGATAAAGAATAATATTTTTTTGTGTTATTTAAACATAAGTCTATATTGATAATAAGTATATTATGCAGATGAGTTTTTAATGAAATTAAGTCATTATTGAAAACAATTATCTTTATCATCAGCCTTTTAATTTGTAGTTAAATAGACACAACATTTACTGTAGGTAACATAACTAGGTACATAAGAAATAAAATAATCAACAATAGCTTTCAGTTAAACTTAAATCACTTTAACATTGGTCTTATCTAATTTCACAATAACTTTCAAATAAACTTTTAATCACTTTAACAGTGTTCATAGCAAATTTTTTTACTAATCTTGAGATGAGGATTGAATGTAACTTATAATATGACTTTTTACTTACGTATCTAATTAAAAAAATATATAAAAAATCAACTTTATGCTTAAATAAACTACTACTTTAAAGAGAGTTGTAAAAAGGAGCGTAATATCTGGGAATGGCATTTTTTCTGATCAACTCCAACAATCCGTCTTTTTTCTTCTTATTTAATCCTGGTTTTACGTCATACGCTTTTTTCACTTCAACATCTACAGATTTTTTCTTTCTTATCACTTCTGCTTTTTTAAACTCTTGCTGTTTATAAGAAGTTTAAAAAAATATGACTCGAGGATGATTTTTATCTACTTTCACAACTTTTAAGTCTGCAAATTTGATAGTGTTTCCTTCTTCATCCTTTGTTATGTTTACACCCATTTGAGAACAGACACCTTTCCAATCGAGAAAATCATCATTGTTCATTATATTTACCCGAAAAGGTGTAGGGTTTGATCTAGCAACTTTGATTGCACTAATAAAGGCCTCAGGGGTGTACATTGGACCACTTCTGATTTGCTTTTTAACCTGCCTTTCAATGAGGGAATGTGCAGAGTCACCCTCGTTTTGGGTGTGTCCCTTAATTAAATATTTGTGAGTAATTGTTTTTATGTTTGGGTAATGTTGCACAGCAAACATGTACATAGACAACATCATTTTATTTTTTTGCTGGCCCACACAGTTATCGGTATAAAATATTACATCCACTGTACTGTTATTTTGGGCCAGATTTTGTAAATATTTAAATACGCAGGTGCCCAGATCATTAACGCCCCTGTTGGCTGTAGCTTCATCCCAAACATAACATTGTACATCTTTAGAATGCAGTTCGTATATAGTGAAGTTAAAGACATTTAACTTGCTTACATAATAAAATAATGAGGTATCCCCTTTGGGGCATTGGAACACAGCTTGCATGTCATAAACAGCGACAACTGCATCTTTATTTTCCTTATCCTTGACTTTTTCTGCTCGGCATAGGTCTTTCTCTTTTAAATGCTTATCATATTCTTGCTTCTTATTTTCTTTTTCTTCGCCTTCACAGTTTTCATAAGCTACACAACAATCACAACGATCTTTTTTTGGTTGGAATAGTGAAATATTATATTCTTCTGTAAAAATTCTATAGAACAAAGTATAATTCCCGTATGGAATGTTTTTAGACTTACAGATTTCTATGTAATCTTTATGGATATCGACAATTGATCTACCACCGTCTATATATTCTTTGGAAGAGGTGGCTCTACAATAGTGGGAATCCATTCTAGGAATAGAATCAATGTGTTCCTTTATTGCTTTACGGATATTATCATCAACTTTTACGTGATTTTTGTGTTTTCCTCTATTATCGTCTGCTAAAAGAGTCCCTGCAACTTTATTTTGTTTTTCTAAGACTGTTCGGATAGGTCGATCTGTGATTCCAAGCGTATTTTTAAAAAACAATTTGCATACTCTTATTTTTTCTTCATGCAAATTTAAATAAAATGCACTATTGTACCGGCGCTTTTCTCTGGTGCCACCTTCACGTACATAGCGATACTTAGGTTTTATATCCTCTACACAAATAGAAATATAATTCCACTGTTTTAAAATACTGCCTAACGACCAATAATCATCAAATATAGACATTCTTTCAGCTTCAGTAAACTTTGTGCTGCACTTCAATTTGCATTTTTCGGAACAGGCATTTTTAATTTTACGTGCTGGTACAATTTTTTTAGAAGTACTCACATAGGATTTTCCTTCATTCCTTAGTTTTTTCATAACATTCTTTTGCCATTTATTTTCATCTCTTTTACGTTTACCTTTCTTTATTGCATTTTCTGTATTTTCTTGATCTGGAACATGATTGGCATCACTGCTTATGAGTAAATCTGATTGTACCGGCAACTGTCTGAATTGTTCATTATCATTTTCATTAAAGTAGTCAAAAATTATAGGAGACACGGGGGCTTGATTTTCAGGTGGTTGGTAGGGAGGATCCTTGACGGAATCATCACTATCTGTAAAAGAAAAGAAACGTTAACAATCTAATAGTAATATTATTTAACTACTACCAACTTATCTCTGCTAAGCAGGCCTTGAATAAATAGAAACATAATATAAAAATATGAACTCGTAATCGGTATAAAACTGAAAAATTACCTTCAAAGAATGAAGTAGATGATAAAGAACTTGTACTGCTATTGGAAGAGCTCGAGGAAGAGGAGCTGTTGGAGCGACTGCGTTGAGTATTTCCACTGCTGTGTTCCTTTGAAGAAACATTGCCCTCAATTTCATTGGTATCATCGTTTTCTAAAAATCAAGTAAACAAGTAAATTAAAACAAACCAAACAAAGTGAATTAGCAAAAATAGGTTATAAATAAGTAACTATGATTAACCTTTTTCATCTGTCACTGTTTTCGGAGGTCCATCTACACTGTGATTAATTAAAGCCAATATTCTTCTCCCTCTGCTATTTCTTAAACTGGAATCCATGACTATCAAAGAAGTACCTTAAACATAAAATTGTTATCGTCAGTAATGACTTAATATAAAATAGTGCAAATAACATCAAGAAATATTCTGTGACTTTAACAACAATAACAATGTAACTTATAATATGACATTATTAAATTGGTCTATCGATTTATTTTTGCTATCAAAAATGTACAATAACGAATTATGACTGCCGGTATCTGTTTGTGTTTCCAGAAAGAACGACTTAACGCAAAATATGTCGGTGGTTTTTAAACGTATTTCAAATAAAAGATCGTCATAAGTATAGTAATGACATCTTTCTATTAAAGGGTTACGTGAGATTATTGACTTACCTTGCAAAAAGAACGTCGTAACACAAAATATGTCGTCGTCGCTGAAATCAAGCACGTGCACACACTAAAACGTTCCAATTCTAACTGAGATGCTACGGTCTCGAAACAAAGCAGCAGTAAGAGTGCGACGGAACATAAAGGCACTACTTCTCTCGCTCTCTCATTTTTGTACTTAGAGTAATGTCGTTTTTGTAGCAAATAGAACAAAATTTTCTGCGTTCACCTGTATACTTAACTCAAAACTGCTGATTTTTGAATTATGTCAAGCTTCTCGCAAACAAGCGATGTATTGTTTAATAAAGTGTCATTGTGCTGTCAGCGTTATGGCAATAATTAACCTAAAGTGTTTATATACTGTGATACTTTTCGACAGTTAACATCTAAATTGGATATAACGTTAGGTACTGGAGTAAGATTTCAAAATATTATTTCGGACGATTCCAATATTTGGACTTAAGATATTTATTTTCTTTGTTTTGAAGTGTGTACTACACAAACATTGATTTATAACTTTTATATTTTAAGGAACTGTGCAAAACAATGCAGCCGCACCATAAGTACCGATGCTTTCACTTGAAAATTATAAATAAAATGACTGCAGGGATGAAAAATATCAACCAGTATTTCATACTCGCACTTAAGTAGAGTCACTGCAGGTCTCGGTTGAAAACAATAAAAAGCCACGTAGTTTCAGCAGCATTAGTTAATCTTCTTCTTCTTCGATCAGGTCATCTTCATCTAGAATTGTTTCTCATATATCAAGTTCAATCGAATCTCCTTAGACTCCAACTATAGTACATACCATCCATGGCATTCATGATACAGGGTAATACTAGTACGAGTGCTGAAGCACTCCTTTGACACTTAAGTGCAAACTACGGAAGACCATATCTATTTTAAGGAGATTTACTGTACCTATTATTTTAGCAATAAAGATTTTTTATATTTATTTAACGAAACCAGTTGCAAATCTACCGAGCATATCTGATTTGCAAAGTAGTATGATTCAATAAATTTTTCCTCTTCCATTACCTAGTGCAAGATCATTAAGTTCTTGTTCATCCATATCTACAACAGATTTTCTACAGCATTGTCAAAAGCTGGTGAATTTTCCCCAGATTACATAGATTATGGAGAAGATTTTTATTATTTGAATACTTTTTGTTTGCGTTGCTTACTGTAAACTAACAGAATTCATTGTTTCTTATTTTTGCCTTGTGCTCATAAATATTATCTGCTAGCTTTCGCCAGCGGCTTCGCCCGCGTGGAGGTCGGAAATTATCCCGCGGGAACATGCTACTGGGATAAAAAGCACCCTTTGTGTTAAAGCAGGTTATAAACTATCTGTGTGCCAAACTTCATCGAAATCCGGGTATTATTTTTTGCGTGAAAGAGTAACAAACATCCATACTCACAAACTTTCACATTTATAAGAATAGTAGGAAGTAGGATTATGAAATATATATTTTGTAGTACTAAGTATATATTTTTTATCACTGTTATGTTAAATAAAACAGTTTTGCCAATTAAACAATAGTTTAAAAGCTTTTATTATTTCATTTTTTGATTGAAAAGTAAGTCCACAATGCCACTAAGATGAAATAAAATAAAATTACAAAAGTAAAAGTGACACTTTAATATAAATAACGATAAAAAGTAAATATATATAAGTAAATTTAATATTTTTTTGTTCTCAAATTTAAGACAAAACCTTTACTGATTATTTCTGTATCCAAAAATAACTAAATTGTGCATTGATTCTTACGTGTACTCATATTCATATCGCAAAAAATGTTTTTATGCTCTCCTGAAAAGTTAGCTTTTTTGGATAGTGACAGTCTTGGTTTAAGCGTGCGATGTGTTTTTGATGCCGTACTTAACGCTTATAAGTTATTTGTACTGATTACATAAATATTTCCATTTAAATTATTTATGTGAATTCGGCTTTTTCCGGACTGGTTTCTGCTTTGGTGTACATAAAGATATTTATGAAAATATTATGACAAAAATTAAGATTTTTGTCATAATTTTTAAACAATTTTTCAAAAACATTCTGATTGCAACTCTAACGTTACTTTTACCTACAAAAAAATGTAATCGACGATATTTTTAGTTCAAGTCTTGCCAAAGTTTGTTCTAACTGTGAAACGCGTTTCAAAGGCAAGAAAAGTTTCGATTATTCCTTTAAACATATTAATGAATTTGTATGGTAGTGTTTTTGTATGGTAGTGTGGCCTCGTAAAATGAATAGGCACAGTCTGTGGTAAGCGAATTCTCTGACTGCAAAAACAATAATTGTACTGGAAAAGAAAGCACAGAATATTTAATTTCATATATTTTTTTAATTAGATTTGACTATGCGTCTACGACATTCCAAAGGAATTGCTGTTCTGCGACAGAATATTTGAATTAGCAGCTGTAGTTGAATTTATTACAAATTCTGGAGCCGTGGATCATTATAAAACTGTCTACGGCGTAATTCTGAATGGAAGTGCTACGACGCCCGTAAGGCTGCTCCACTTAATACGACATTGTATTTTATTCCCATCTGCTGACTGATATATAGACGCTGAAGAGTGAAGAGTATAGTAAAGTTAAAAAGTATAGTTATTTATTAGAGGAAATATTTCATAACAACCATAGATTATGTGTTTCGTCAGTTATGTGTAACAATAAATCTTATCTGCCAAGCCTTTTCCCAATTATGTTGGGGTCGGCTACCAGTCTAACCGGATGCAGCTGAATACCAGAATTTTACATGGAGCGACAACCTATCTGACCTGCACAACCAAGTTACTGGGTAATACGATACCCGTACGAAAGGACTGATTGTAAGACTATCGCTGTATACTGCAGAATTACATCCGACAGAACATACCTTCGACATAATATTGTTCTTATATGTGAAAATAATAATTGTTTCATCCTGTTTAAAGTAGTTACTCTATGCGCCTTTGGAACGTTCCCGAACGGAATGACATCTGACTTGTCAAGTTTGATTTTTGACACTTGTCACTCCCTTTTGTTTTGGTCTTTGAAAGCGTCGGACAGATTTTTGCTTCCGCGAATTTTTTGTAAACCAATCCTTGAGAATCGGTCGTTTTTGCGGACAATAAGTCATGACCCGATGGTTTTGTGTTAAATAACCCCATTTGGTTAGTTATTACGGGTTTAGTTTCTTGACATTGAAGAACTTTGAAGGTTAAGTGTGGAAGACCGCATGTCTGGACGGCAAACCTCTTGAAGCGGCAAATGGTAATCTGTTCCTGAGAATACTTATTCATAACCTCACTACACGATACATACACACTCACTTACATACATAGATCCAGGTATCCCCAAGAAGCAGGTGGTCGTCTACCATCAGGTGAGTTCCTTTGTTCGTTTTATTGTAGTTAATTTATTTGCAATTGTTCTCTTATATATTGTCTGCTCCGCGTGCGGCGGACTAGTTTCGCTAGCCACTTCTTGACCCAGGGCCCACGATTATCACGCTTCCACATAATAATTGAAATCCTATGGTCGGGGCTTTGGCCTGGCAGCGAACATTCTTGGTAGCAGAGGCGTGGTTCTAATCTACAAAACCACCAAATTGGGAATTTACAGTAGGCTAATTACTTGGCAGTCTCTATAAGGGAAGTAGTAATATGCTGTAAATATTTGATAACTATGATTAATTGTTCATTTGAAATAATTCGTTTAAATTTGTTGTGTCGGGTAAACTGAAGTTACCATAGACAGCCTGGTTATATGCTAACAGTGTTGTTTGGCATTATTGAGCATTAACATTGAAAATTGGAATAAAGGTTTATTATTGTTGTACCGTTGACATTGGTTTGACAGCGAACAATAATTGAATTTCGCTTTATAGTTTTTGGGTACAAAATAAAAGCATAAATAATAAATCAATTATGTTTTTAGGGTTCCGTTGCCAAATGGCAAAAAACGGAACCCTTATAGATTCGTCATGTCTGTCTGTCTGTCCGTCCGTATGTCACAGCCACTTTTATCCGAAACTATAAGAGCTATGCTGTTGAAACTTGGTAAGTAGATGTATTCTGTGAACCGCATTAAGATTTTCACACTGAAATAGAAAACAAAACTATAAATTTTGGGGTTCCCCATACTTAGAACTGAAACTCAACATTTTTTTTCCCTCAAACCCATACGTGTGGGGTATCTATGGTCTTCAAAAATGGTATTGAGATCTCAAATTTTTTTTTTTTCTAAACTGAATAGTTTGCGCGAGAGACATTTTCAAAGTGGTAAAATCCAACTCTAGATGGTCTAACCAAATGTCAAACACTCGACTACCTTGATGGTCCGACGCGTCCCAATATTAACCCCTTTATCTTCACCCCAGTTGACCCAGGAGAGATCAAAAAGACTATCCTTTCAATTAAATCCAAAGCCGTGGGTTGCGATGATATCAGCCGCCATATGATTGTGTTAGGTTTTTGAGTGAATAAAACAACTAATGAAGATTTTCCTCCTTTTATTTCCAAAATAGCCCTGCTTACATAGTTTTGCTATTAGTACAAGTTGACGGAGGCTCAAACTACATATATTATTGAATCAGCCAATAGGATTCATTCAAAATCAAAACCAAAATTGTATCAAAGATTCGTGGTCGGTGGCGAAGTATGCGTGCGGGTAATTTACCCGTCTCGCTCTCTCCCAAGCACGGGCCCATAGTAGCGCGGCCTGCTCGCACACTATAAAGGTTATCGGTCGCGGCGCGAACTCACAGTACAGTGAACAGTCGACTCCAGAGCAGACGCGAAGCTCGTTGATGCGGCGAATGTTTACGTGGATGCCACAATTGTATCGGCTCTTGATCAACTCCTTCCTGCAATCTCCCACATCATAAACTTTTCTCATTAAACCGGTGTTTTCCCTTCCTTTGGCGTCAAGCCCTTGTTTGTCCCCTACCTAAGGTACCCAACCCCTCTCTTCCTAGTCACTTTCTTTTATGGACCTGTACAGTTTTATCAACAGTGGGAGCAATGACTCATTCAAACCACGTGCAATGTTTTGCGCTGCACATACTTTACAACTTGCTGTAAAAGACGCTTTTAATGAAGCTTAGAATGAGCGAGTCACTCCGGTAAAAGTCCGAATTGTTCTATAATAATCATCAATTTTTGACTTTTACCGATTCAGTCGGTAAATCTTAGGTTTTACCACGGAAACCGGTAAATGTTAGTTTTCAGAGTAAAACAATACAGTTAATAATCAGCAACTATTTATTCAACATAACTACATAATTATTATTGTTATTAGTCAAGTCTTAAAACATAGTTAACATGCTTTAGAAAAAAAAAATACAAAAAGAAAACATACTTTTTACTAATAACACCTACTTTGCCTAGGTACGAGTAAGCGTTCTTATTAGTATCAGTTAAAAAAAAGATTTTACTTGTTGCAACATGGTGAACTATTATGGCATTTAGAATTACAACAGCCTGAGAAAGGACATAGGCTACTTTTTATCCCGATAGTATGTTCCCGCGGGATAATTTCCGACCTCCACGCGGTCGAAGCCGCTGGCAAAACCTGTCTTCCACAAATCAAAAAAAAAAAAAAAATCAAATACAAAATATATAATCTTCTGTTCAATTGCGTTTTCGTTTGATTTCGGACATTTACCGGTATCTGCGGTAAAACCTAGGATTTACCGATTGAATGCCGGTAAAAGTCCGAAATTAAAGATTGTTATAGAACATTTCGAACATTTACCGATGAGTCTTGGTATATCTTAGGATTACCGTACCGTAGTTCGGGCTTTTACAGTAACATATACATTCCACGTTTCACCTTAGATTGATTAGACCCATCAGGTATTTGTGTATCCGAACGCAGGTTGACGACCATAGACAATAAACAAAACAAAGTGTCAAAAAAATAAATTACGACTTTTGGCGGTAAATGTATTTTTTTTTTTACATTTCAATGTGGCGGTCGACAAAGTTCGTAAAGTTACAAGAAGCGTCTCTGTAATTTAGGATTTATCGATATAGTTTGCGCAAAACTTTATGAGCTCTCGGAACACGCACGCTAGTGGCTGCGCAGTACGCATATTATAGGTATCCGAGGGACGGGATAGGGCGTCGGGGAGGGTACCGGCCCCCGCGCCCCGCGCCGTATCACCGCTCGCGTCCCGTTGCGCCGTGCCTTAGTGTGAGTGCTACGTTCGTACACAACACTTGCGCGCGTTGTAGACGAAAGTGCAGTCGAGTGCAACAATTAATTTTCATTGCTATTGTAAATTTTTGTTACTGTTATTTGTTTTCGTTATTTTTATTTGTTCCTGTTATTGTTGTTGTTAAGTTTTGTCACCCTTATTTTGTATTTGTTATTTGTTTGTTCTATTACTGTGGTTTCTTACTGTTATCGAACTTTTTGGTTTGATTAAATATGCCTCGCGGACGCTATAATGTGCTACGTCGCCAAACACGTAAAATGGTGTTTGATGTTTTCAACTTTATGAAAAAGGAAGCTGAAGACGGTCTACAGTATGACCTGAAAATGGTGCAAAAGCGAACTGCGGCAGCTACAGGTGTCTCTTTAAGTACAATAAAGAGAATTTTAGCAGCTGCAAGAGACCCAAACATGCCAAGTGTCAGTATGGCACCAGTTTTTCGTACGCCAGGCAAGAAAAGATCAGGGCAAAGGAAAATCACCGGGATCGATAGCTTTGACCTCAGTGTTATAAAAAGGTGCGTACACAACTTTCATAAAACTGAGAAAGAATTGCCAACAGTAAAATTACTTTTGAATAAACTAAGATAGGATATAAATTTCAAAGGCTCCGCCTCAAGTTTAAGAAGTATTTTGAAAGGACTTGGTTTTAAATGGAAAAGGACCGAAAATAACAGAAAACTTTTGATAGAGCACACAAACATAAGATTAAAAAGAATTGAATATTTGAGAAAACTTTCAAAATATCGTGAAGAAGTACGACCTATCATCTATACTGATGAATCATATGTAGATTCTTCACACACAAAACCAAAAGCCAGGAGTGACGGTACCACAGAGGGTCTGAAAAGAAATATATCAAAAGGCCAACGCATCGTTATTGTGCACGCCGGTTCAGAAACCGGTTTTGTGCCAAATGCTCTTTTATTATTTGGTAGGGCTCCGACGGAAGGCGAAATTAGGAACCTTCGACGCGGACAGAAAAACTGATGTACGCAAGTGTCTCGCCTACGGGTTAAGGGATGAGGGAAACCGTGCACCTACCTCCTTGTGAAACCGCTCGATCCTCGAGCAGAATCTCGGAGCTCCGGAGTCTTCGCAGAGTTCGGCTACCACGTGTCGAACCAAGTCCAGAAGCACTACACAGCACTTCAGTACAACCGTCGAAGCCACAAATACACCACTAAAGAAACAGCGGGACTGCTATGAACTTATAATATCCATATTATATCGTTCTGCGATAAATTAACACAGCGGGTAAAAAAAACACAGCGGGGAAGCGATCACAACGGAATCCATATTTGAACTGTTATAATGTCTTTTTCGAGCGAGCCATAAAGAAGGCGACGCTCATTGGCGAGAAGGGGTTCGCCAGGTGCACGATGTTGATTGGCTGGAAGGGACTAGCTTGACATCTTGCGTAATAGTTTAACAAATAAAATAGATGGCGCTAACATTATTTAAAGCAGGCACTAAAACGGGCGATTATCATAATAATATGAATTTCGAAAATTATTTAAAATGGGTTGATACTAAATTGATACCCAATCTCCCGCAAAAGTCAGTTGTGGTAGTCGACAATGCGTCCTACCATAATAAACTCGATGACGCAGCACCGACATCCACTTCTCGGAAGTCAGAAATGGAGGCTTGGCTGCGAGATAAGAATATAACTTTTAGCCCCTCAATGCTGAAACCTGAGCTATATAAATTAATTTGTGCAAATAAAGAAAACCACAAAAAGTATGTTGTTGACAACATATTACGCGCCCACAATCATACTGTATTACGGCTGCCACTCTATCACCCCGACCTGAACCCTGTCGAAATGGCTTGGGCGGCAATTAAAGGATACGTAGCACAGAAAAATGTTACGTGGAACATTAATAATACAATGAAATTAGTTGAAGAAAAAGTGAACGCGATGGGTGAGCCGGAATGGAGCGCACTATGTATTAAAGTTAGAGGTATAGAAGAAGAATATAAAAAAGTGACGTAATCATCGACCAGATGACCGAACAGTTTGTGATTCACGTCGCGTCGGTGAAAATGAATCTGACAGTTCAGAGACAGGGACTGAAGATTCCGATTTAGATGAGAGCTATGATAACGCTTCTTCAGATGAAGATCTCCTTTCTACTAGCCGGGAAGACATGTATATGGAAGGTGTAGCTCCGTTATAAATAAATAAATGCACAAGTTTTATATTAAAGTTTTTAATTTACTTAAATAAATACCTACCTATTTGTTCTAATATCTTACTGCACGTAAAAAATACCTAAAATCTAAATACTTTTTGATAGCCATAAATGTACTATGATTTTTTTTTTTAATCTCACAATAGTGATTGTGCGCTCAACTGTACCATGCGCGGTTACGTACTCGGGCCTAACTTCAGAGGGCTCATAAAGTTTTGCGCGAACTGTACACAAGTGCTATTTTTGATTCAAAGAAAATATTTTCTCAACTCTTGTTAGGTAAGTTATTGGTTTTTCATATTTTAGTTGTAAAATTATGGGATCTGATAAGATAGAATCGTAAAAACTGTATGTTGCCAAATGTCTACATTATGCGTTTGTTGCATATTATGTGTATGCGTATTATTTGCTTTTGTTTGCGCTTTTAGCTTATTTTGGTTTGGTTTTTTAGGATGGCTAAGCGGTTAGAATAACGAGATATTGAGAATATTTTATCAGCTCTCGAAAATGGAAATATTTCTGAACCACCATTAACGTCCGGTTCCTATATCGATAAAACGAGTCGTTTTACTTGCGGACAGTAAAATTATCTACCAGGCGTAAAGCTAAACCGTTCCTATAATATACGACTCGTATCTCAACTTACCGACTGTTTCTAACCAACGGATGAGAGGATTACCAATAACGATCCGTAACTGTAAAGTATGGAAATGATGATCTGTGGTATTCCTATAAAAATTTCAAGCGTCAGCCAAAGTGTCAAATTCGTCGACCTAATTCTAATAAAGCGTAAGTCAAAATTTGGCCTACCAACGTTTTTTTGCAATTTAGGTAGAGTGATCAAAACTACATCTACCTCGTTTTTTACTTTTCAATAACTGTATAGAAAAAAAAGAGATAGGACGTTTGAAACAATAGTATCTCAGGGCAACGTTTTGTAGTGCAAATAAAGCATAAGTCATCCATTTGCATATAATTTTTTGTCAGGTGCACGTGGCTGCGTGTTTAAAATAGTTTTTAAGTGTTATGTGAATGTTTTTTGTAACTATCGTGAGTATTAATGTTATTTTATAAATACTGTTTATATATACTGTAGCTTTCGCAATAATTCAGATTCATCATCATCATCATCATTTCAGCCGAAAGACGTCCACTGCTGGACATAGGCCTCCCCCAAGCACCGCCATTTCGACCTGTTCTGTGCCTCCCGCATCCAACGCATTCCTGCGGCCTTCACCAGGTCATCGGTCCATCTTGTGGCAGGCCCTCCAACGCTCCATCTTCCAGTACGCGGTCGCCACTCCAGAACCTTCCGGCCCCATCGGCCATCCGTTCTGCGAGCAATGTGCCCTGCCCACTGCCACTTAAGTTTGGCAATTCTTCGGGCTATGTCGGTAACCTTGGTTCTCCTACGGATCTCTTCATTTCTGATTCGATCGCGTAGGGAAACTCCAAGCATAGCCCTCTCCATTGCTCTTTGGGTGACTTTGAGCCTTCTTATGAGGCCCATTGTTAGCGACCACGTCTCAGTGCCATATTTCATCACTGGCAACACACACTGGTCAAAGACTTTTGTCTTGAGACACTGCGGTAAGTGGGACGAGAAGATATTGCGTAGCTTCCCGAACGCTGCCCAGCCGAGTCGGATTCGACGATTGACCTCTTTCTCGAAGTTGGACCTGCCTAACTGGACAGTCTGTCCTAGGTACACATATTCGTCCACAACTTCGAGTGTAGCGCCTCCGATATTCATTGGAGTGGGTATCACATGAGCATTGGACATGACCTTTGTCTTGTCCATGTTCATTCTAAGACTCACTCTTTCGGAAGCTCTACTGAGGTCATCGAGCATTGTACTGAGGTCCTCCATAGTCTCAGCCAGGACTACTATATCGTCGGCAAATCGAAGGTGAGTGATGTACTCGCCATTGATGTTGATGCCAGCCCCTTTCCAGTCCAAAACCTTGAAGACATCCTCCAGTGCAGCGGTGAACAGTTTCGGAGAGATCACGTCTCGCTGTCTCACCCCTCGCTGCAGAAGGATAGGTTTCGAGGCTTTGTCCTGGAGCCGGACTGACATAGTGGCGTTTTCATACAAACACTTCAGCACCTCGATGTACCGATAGTCAATCTGGCACCGTTGAAGAGACTGCAATACAGCCCAGGTCTCGATCGAATCGAAGGCTTTTTCGTAATCCACAAACGCTAAGCAGAGAGGCAGGTTATACTCTTCGGTCTTCTGTATAACCTGCCGCAGCGTATGTATGTGGTCTACGGTGCTAAAGCCTTTACGGAATCCGGCTTGTTCGGGAGGCTGGAAGTCGTCAAAACTGCGCGCGAGACGATTCGTGATGACTCTTGAAAACAGCTTGTAGACATGGCTCAGAAGTGAGATGGGCCTATAATTCTTAAGTAGGGTATTGTCACCCTTCTTAAAGAAAAGTACCACCACACCTTTGTTCCATGCCTGTGGCGTTTTGCCCTCGAGTATGACGGAATCAAATAGCTTCTGAAGGGCTTTTAGAAAGGGTTTCCCGCCGGCCTTCAGGAGCTCAGCCGTAATTCCGTCATCACCCGGCGCCTTGTTGTTTTTAAGCTGCTTCAGAGCCATCCTAATCTCGTATAAGCTGACGTCCGGGATATCTTCAGTGTAGTGTCGAGTCAATCTAGCTCTCGGGTCGTTAGCTAGATTCATAACGGGGTTTCTGGTGGACGTGTATAACTGTCCATAGAACTTCTCAATCTCTCTTAACAGCTCAGGTTTGGCGGACACGATTCTGCCATCGTCGGTCTTCAGTTTTGCAAGCTGACTCTGCCCAATAGACAGATCTCTTGCAAAGACTTTGGAGCCCTTGTTCCGCTCTATGGCGTCCTTAATACGTTCCGTATTAAAGAGGCGAAGGTCGCTTTTCAAGGACTTAGAGATCCGTCTATTTAGCTGCCGGTACTCCAGTACAGCTTCTGAAGACTGCAGGATCATTCCGCGCCTCTGTTCCATGAGCTGTAATGTTGGATCTGAGAGTTTCTTTTTTCTATTCGTACGGCGGGTCTGGAAGAACTTAGACCCGACCGTATGGACAGTTTCCACGAACCCATTGAATATTTGCTTCTTCGTCGACATAATGAAGTCAATCTCATTTTTGGTTGCACCGTTCGGACTCTGCCAGGTCCACTTCCTGTGCTCACGTTTTCTGAAGAAGGAATTCATCATAAAGAGGCCTTCCTTCTCCATAAAACTAACCAGTAGGTGACCCCGGTGGTTCCGACGTCCAACTCCAAATTGCCCCACTCTCAGCTCATCATCGCTTCGCTTGCCCAGTTTCGCGTTGAAGTCCCCCATAACAACGGTGAAGTGAGTTTTGGAACCATGCATGGCTCTGGAAATATCCTCATACATGGTCTCCACCTCATCGTCGGGGTGTGTCGCGGTCGGGGCGTACACCTGTATGACCTTCAGCGAATACCTTGCGGATATTCTGAGTATAAGGAACGCCACCCTGGTCGACACACTCTCGATCTTCACAACGTTGCTCACAAGGGACTTATGGACGATAAACCCGACACCACCTTGGGACCGCTGGTCGCCCTCCCGGAAAAAGAGCAGGTTTCCGGAATTGAGGATTATCGAGTCCTCCCCCTCTCTTCGGACTTCAGATAACCCTACTATATCCCATCGTAACCTGCTCAATTCTTCCTCCAGTTCGGCAATCTTCTCGTCGGTCCGAAGTGTACGCGTGTTATATGTTGCCAGGTCCAATTGTCGGTGATTGTGGTAGCCGGATCTCTTCCGGGGATTCTTAGCACCCCTTGCCTCACCGTGGCCTTGACCGCTACCATAGCCAAGGGTAGGTGGGCCGCCGGGTACTAGGGGCCGTTTTTTATTAGTGCTTGTCATTATTTTGGGGGGGTTTGCCATAATCGTCACGCTTGGCAGGCGGGTTGGCGATCGCAGTGTGGTAGTGTACAATGCATAGATTGTGCAATGCAATGAGTGTACAATGCATAGATTGCAATTCAGATTAAATACTCGTAATTCCACTTTGAAAAGCAGACTTAGAGATACGACTTATTAGAACTAGTGAACTTGTTTGTTGTTATTGACTTACGCCTTATTCGAACTAATTTTTATTATTCAGATTGGTAAAATGGAAGTGGAGTTTTCGGATGCTGATGATGATTCTATTGATGAAATTATGGAAATTTTGCATACCAACGGTATCAAAGTAGTACACACAAAGAAAAAACAGAACAGCGGTATAAAAATTTTGGAAGATGTCCTTATTTATAAACCAGATGAAGAGCTCTTGAAGAAAATAAATGAAAATGTACCGCCAGAAAACCCAGACATTCTTTGCATACCGTCTTGCTCGACAATTCCTGTTTCTACAGAAGAGCGTACATCAACCACGGTTACTAATACTTCCACTCATTTTATCATTGATGCGGTTGCAGAGAGAGATGTTGGATGGGTATAGATACTGTGGATGTCATAGCTACAGATTCTGATGTCCCATGTTGCTCCAGTATTTCTACATTCTCAGAAGACCGATGGACGACCACGGCTCCCGAGTTACCCAGTTCTTACCCGGTTGTAGACACAACTGCAGAAGTTATTGTTGTCCCTTCTTGCTCCAACATTTCTACCTCCACAGAATCTACCGATTCATCAGCTACATTGGCCAACGGTGATGTTGCTGTAACTGCTAATATCCCTAAACGGAACAAGCATGCACTGCCAGAAGGTTGGAAAAAAAATGTGACCAAAGAGAAGAGAATGCGAGGTGAATCTTACCTTGGGTATGCGAGGGATTCAAATAAAGTAATAACTTCAGATGTTCCAAGAGCTGAGAGAAAAATGGGTTCGACATGTGACTCTGTTTTTTGCCAAAAGAGCAAAAAAAGGTTTTGTTCTTTGTTTAAAGAAGATGACAGACAAACCATTTTTAACAATTTCTGGAAGGAACTGGACTGGAATGGCAAAAAAAGTTTTGTTTGTTCTTTGATAGATAAGATTCCAGTCAAACAAAAAAGAACAGAATCAGCTCAAAGGTCAGAGAGCTTTGTATACTATTTAAAACTTAATGCAGAAGCGCAGCAAGTATGTAAAAAAATGTTTCTGAATACTTTGGGATTAAAAGAACGCATGGTTTTCAACTGGTTAAATCAGAGTCAAGCAGGTATAACACTTGTAGCAAGCAAAAGGGAGAATAGCGACAGGGGAAAACGGAAATCAACAAGCACAGTCAACGAAGACGGAGTTACTCAAGCTGATCATTTACTAATTTTTTTCGAAGCCATACCAAAGCTTCCTTCACATTATTGCAGAAGCACGTCATCAAAACTGTATTTAGAACCAGTTTTTAAAAGCAAGAGTCATTTGTACGAAATATATAGACAAAAATGTAATGAAGAATCTGTTAGACCCGTTTCAAGTTGCTATTTTGATAATAAATTTGAGGAACTAAATTTAAGTATTTGTAAACCAAAGAAGGATAGATGCGATGTATGTTGCGGTTTTGAAACAAAAAATGTGACTCAGGAAGACTTTGATAGACATATAGAAAAGAAACAGGCTGCTAGATTAGAGAAAGAAGCTGATAAGAAATTAGCTATCGATAAGAAAATAACAATTATATGTATGGATGTTCAAAGCGTAAAAGTATGCCCTAAAGTACAAGCCAGTGCAGTTTATTATAGGACTAAATTATGTTGCCATAATTTTACTATTTACAACATGGCTACTAATGTAGTTGTCTGCTACTGGTGACATGAGTGTGAAGGAGAACTTCAGGCATCTAACTTTGCATCCTGTCTAATAGACTACATTGATGAAAAAGTTCCAAAATCAATGCCCCTTGTAATTTATAGTGATGGCTGTACGAGCCAAAATAGACACGCAACCATGGCTAATGCCTTACTAGATCTGGCTATGAAAGAGAACATGCTGATAACGCAAAAATATTTAGAGAAGGGTCACACCCAAATGGAGTGTATTTCCGTACATTCAGTAATTAAAATTAAATTAAAAAATACCGATATTCATTTGCCAAACCAGTACGCGACATTAACCAAAGATGCCAAAAAGAAGGACCCGAAATACGAAGTTAAGTATCTCTCATTTAACTTTTTTAAAGACTTTTCGCAAAGCTACGATATCTATCTATTCGACCTGGTAAAAAGACTGGAGATCCGACGGTTACTGACATTAGACATTTAAATTATGAACCAACAGGCAAAATAAGGTACAAACTATTATTTTCTGACGAGCTCCAAGACTTGCCTTCCAGACCAAAACAGATTAATACTAATTGTAAATTGAAACCAATGTACACAGAAAGAATTCCATTAAAACAGAGAAAATGGAAAGATTTACAAGATCTTAAAGCTATTTTACCAAAAGACTTTCACTCTTTTTATGATGACCTGCCTAAGACTGAATAATTTTATTTACCAAGCCTTGTAATCTGAAAGGTGTTCTTGATTATTTTTAAAACCAAGACTGATTGATTACAGATAGTAAGTTGATTGTAAGTTTTTTTTTAATTTGAGCAATATTTTTTGTGTGGCTGGTTTATTTTCTAAGAATATTTGGTTTTTGTTTAAAGAGATTTTTTCAGTTTATTAGTTTAAACACATTCCTTTGTTAGCTATACACGACATACGTTTTAGTACTACGTTATTAAGAATTTCTTAAAGTTTATTTTGTAAAGATTTTCTATGGGTAGGTTTTCGATCTCACAGGTGCTGTGTGTTATGATAATGGAAGAAGAATTTATTATTGCAAATAAGCGTTGCATAGCTATTGATTTTATAAGTGTTTTTGATACTTATTTAAATAAAAGTATTTTACTAAGTACCAATTTTTTTTTTCATTCCATTAAACAGTAAGTCACACAAAAGTTAATGTTAATAAGGCGTAAGTCCGATTTTTATCACTCTAAGGTGTTATATCTAATAAAACCTTAAAATTATAAAGCAGATACGAATAGTCATATTTTCGGTAGAACATAAATTTTAAGTTTCCTAAGAACTTCATATAATAAAAACGTTTTTTTCGCTTCCTGAACAGTTGTCAATTTTGACTTACGCCATATTAGAATTAGGTCGACAATTTACTGTTCGTAGTTGGTTTGCGTACCGGCCGTTTTCTGACGGTTTTAGAAAGTTTTGTGGTATTTTTCAGGCGTAAAGTTAAAATTATTATAAAATGTCTAATTCAGAGAGTGAAGTGAGTGATTTAGAAATGTTGCATTTATTATCGGATTCCAGCGACACTGATTCAGAAGAAAATAATCGCCGTATTAGAATTTACAAACAAAGAGTCAACTATTTATCTACGTTGGATAATTTTGAGTTCCAGTTGAGATTACGGCTTGATAAACCGTCTGTTCAAGAGTTACTGCTTGAAATATATCCATATATAAGAATAACTGGAGCCAGGTTAGTAAATCTACCAGTTCCTGGGTAGGTGGTACCTACTTGATACGAAGAAGTTCAGAATTCAGACCAACCTTTATAGGTACCTAATACCTATTACCTACCTAATGTTTTACTTGATTTGTTTAAGGAATCATGGAATATCTCCGATACACCAGCTTTTATTAACTTTAAGGTTCTATGCATTGGGAACTATGTTAATATCAGTGGCAGATTTTATAGGAGTGTCAAAAACATCTGCATGTCGTATTGTACGTGATGTCAGTAATGCTATAGCACAACTGTATAACAGATATATATACATGCATACCAATACCGAGCAAGATTTTTATTCTATATCTAGATTTCCACGAGTACTTGGTGCACTTGATGGAACACACATCAGAATACAATCACCATGTAAGTGCATCATATTAGACTTGTATCCACTAACTTTACTACTACATATCTTTAATTATGAATAAGTATTTAAGTAATAATTCTTACATTTTTTTTTCAGGTTCTCAGATTGGAGAAGAATTTAGAAACCGTAAAGGGTACTTTTCCATAAATGCACAAGCAGCATGCAATGCCAATTTGCAGTTTATGAATGTAGTGGCTCGCTGGCCAGGATCTGCTCATGATGCTACTATATTTAACAGTTCAGCACTGCGAGGTACATATATTCATGTTGTTATATTTCATTGTTTTCAAACAAAGTAGATAGCTAATTTAATACTGTTTTACTAAATTATAGTTATATTTTTCAGCACAATGTGAAAATGGTCATTTTGGGAATAAGTGGCTGCTTGGGGATAGTGCATATCCTTTGAAGCCATACCTCTTAACTCCTTTGTTAAATCCACAAACACAAGGTGAACAACTGTATAATGAAGCCCACATCCGAACTAGAAACACCATTGAAAGGTATGTAGAGGTTATGTTGGGAATATCTATCCTTACAGATTTGTGATTTGATTGTCTAACATCCACTTAATTATATTAATGTCTTACATAATTTTTGTTATAGGTGTTTTGGAGTTTGGAAACGAAGATTTCCTGATGTGGCTTTAACTTTACGTCTGAGTCTTTTAAGAGCCAATGCAGTAATTGTTGCTACAGCAATACTACATAACATTTGTAGATTAAAAAGCCTAGATGATATTCCACCAGAAGTTGAGATTCCAGATGTGGATGCAGTGCCTACACACAATAATACTGAAGCAAATAATCAAACACTACGGGAAACTTTGATAACAGAATATTTTAATAAGTGAGCTATGCATGTATGCTGCCTCCTAGTGAAAATGTGCAAGCGTTATTGTGTTTAGGTTTGTAGCTAGTAAAATAAAATTACTGGGTGGAAGAGACCTAACAAGTGATGTTTACTAAAAGTTTTTTTTTTATTATTTTCAGTTTGGAGTAAGGAACAGGAAGGATTTTTTATATTTTTGTGATACAAAATCATGAAAATTAAAAAGAAGGCAAAATATGTCTTATGTTAACTAAGTGCACATAAAAGTGAGAAATATAAATAAATATATTTTGTATAAATAAAATAAAATAAATGTTGATTGAAATGTTTTATTTGTCATTTGATTCTTTTTACCCAACTACCAAATTACCTAATCATCAAATTACTATACATACTTTTTATTTCATGTATCATCTTAAATATAATAAACATCTAACACAAATATATTTAAATTAAGTACAAGTATACTCGTACAGAGGCAAAACATAAATAAATCAAATTACTTAATTAAAAACTAAATATCATTAATATTTTCCTTATTAGCTAACTTTAACAATCTTATCTGTAAATCTAACTTTTCTGTCTTCTTATTATAATAATTTGCTATAGCTAAATATTTTTCCAGGCGTCCGTCTTCAATTCTTTTCTTTTTGCCTGTTATAACAAAAACAAATCTGTTAATACATTACACCTACAATAATAGCTGTAATTGTTATTAATTATTAGACAATAATGAAATAAAAGAGATAAAATATTTCATAATAATTACCCTTGTTTTGAAGAGATTTTGACATTGTAGGCATTGCAAATAAACATTTTACTCCAGCATTGCCCTCTACATCACCTTCTTCCGGGGTCAATACATTTAATTTCCTCTTTTTTACTGAAAAAAAAGGGAAATATTATGTACTAGTAATGACTAATCAAGCTCCACTACACCACTTACTTCTTAACACATGTGTATGGGCAGGGTTTGTAAGAATCATAATAATAATTACTAGTGATCGCCCATTGGTCGAAATTTGACCGTACTTCATTTGAATAGAAATACATTATTAAATGAAAAAATATAGATAATAATAAATGTAAAAAAATAATATGGTTATATTTGACATTCAGTAACACTATAGACAAATTGGTGACGCTGTACTACTGTGGAGAGGGTTCGCTGGCGGGACGGTGATGGCCAGGACCAGGACGTAGGTAGGTTTAGTAAAGAATACTTCTTCAGGACTCTCTTTTTTATTTTCTTAATACTTCTTAACTGCTGGATATGGAACAATATGGAATGAATTATCACAGAAATTTGTTCTGTTTTTATAGAATTTTCCCTATTATTTTTAATTAATTGTGACGGTTCCAAATGTTATAATTATAACCAGCCTGTACAATCTTTGACCAGCCTGTACAATCGTGAGGCATACAACCTCTACAGTTTGCACACGACACTAAGTTTTGCATGGGAAACTTACTAATGCCATACTTGACACTCCCCATAAAACCATAAAAAATATTTCTTATAAATCTAAAATAAATTCCAATCGTCGCTAATACAAACAATATTAAAGACAAATATTCTCGATATGATCATAGATTTTAAAAATGAAATAGGTTATATATCTATAAAATTAATTTATTACCTATGGTTATACTCGACATTCAGTAAGACTATAGACACAAAATCAGGCTTACCAACTTAGGGGTTTTCCCAAATTTAGGGGGTAAATAAGAGGATTAAGATTTTTTAGGGGCGTTCCATTTTTAGGGGTATTCTTAGGGATTTTTTGCCATCTTACATTTCTCATTGTGTTTTTGATTACATTAAAGGTATTAGCGACTTCTAGTACGGTTCCTCGATACTAAGAATGCAGAGTGAATGATTAACAAATGTCGCGTAATAAATATAGACAAATATTACTACTGTGTGCCGGTCTATGATTACTGAACATTCGTTGGTTATTTTCATTATAATTTTTTAGCGGATTTTTTTTAGTAATTGTGGCAATTTTAGGGGTTTTTAACTTAAGCTTTAAGGGTAAATATTTCTGGGTGTTGGTAATACTGCACAAAATAATAAAGACAGATTTGGACCATAAACAAAAGAATATCTATGCATGTGTGTATTAGATACACGGTAATGAACAGTAGTGTGTGTAATGTGTTATTTATTGAAAATAATGTATTTTATTACGCATAATTTAAAAAAAATATTAGCATCCGTCACTTCTTCTCTGTATAAACTATAAGTGTGCGAAATTTCATACTCCTCCGTCCGCCCAATTTTCGTAAAAAGGGATCCAAAGTTTTCGCTTCACGTATTAATATATAGATAACTGAGTGTTGTAATGATTGATTGATTTTTATAGATTCAACCACAGCGTTATCAGCCGAGTAGTATTATAACAAATACTCAAACATATTACTCGAAATTATATACATTAGGTAGTAGAAGCAGAAGTATGTAGAAACTTATTAAAGCATCATTGCTACACCAACACGTGTCTAGTCCACCGTAGGCGCGAGTTTGCGGGTGACGAGCAATGGGTAGCTCGCCGCCCGGAAAGGACCAGGCCGGTGTCGACGGTGCGTAGTGTTTCACGCGCGCCTCAAAGAGATGTCAACAACAACTGAAGGGGTCAGCTAGGACTGATGCCTGCCAGGGTCGCGAAATTTGCTCGAAAGAGATACCGTAGCCCTGGCAAATGGGCAATTGAAGTAACACGGGTGGGTTTTAGTCAGTACAAGTCTGACACGCCTTCCCGCTCCGCCCAGAGCAGGAGAAAGCATTTGATGATTTCCCATCCTGAAAAAAAAAAAAAAAACACGTGTCTAGTAATGGATGGATGGATGGACATAAAATGTTTTATAATTAGACATCATAATAATACCTTCATTTGTATGTGGAAGGAAATCTTCCATGGTCATTTGCACTCTTGCACTATCACCAATCTGTTCATTTTCCACCTCCAACTCTACAACTACACTGCCGTCACCATATCCATCACCACCAAAGGGAACATCAAAGCCCGTGCAGGTAGACCCCATTAAACTTGCCACTTTATCAAGAGTTTCATCGATTGGAATGAATTCTGCTTTTCCACCACCAGTCTGCACCAAAACAAACATAGATAATATTTATGCTACTGACACTTGCTACAAATATTAACTAAGTACAAGGAATTAACTAGTACAACATATATTTAGTATATTATTAGGTACCTACCTTCAACCTATTCATGCGCATTTGTTGCATTCTCTTCCTGGCTGCCTGTTTTAAATTGTCCCATTTTAGTTTTAATTGTTCCTTTTGTTTGGGGAATCCTCCACATTTTGCGTTAAAGGCAGCCGCCAAAGAAACCCACTCTTTGTCTTTTAACTTATTGGAGGACGCGTTTGTTTCCTTGCTCGTTAAAATGGTGCAGTTTTGGATTAACTCCACAAGATAAATAACTTCGTCTCTCGTCATAGGCTTTCTGCTCTTCTGTAAATAGGTAAAACAAATCACCCAATCATTACAATTACAATTACATTACAAATCGCGTTTTATGTCACATAAAAACTTAACAATGAATAAGATTACTTACTGGTGTAGTATTCATATTTTATATTTGTAAATAAAATTACAAGTTATTGTTGATAATATATTTTATTATTTATTTAGTAGAAGGATATTAATTTTTATATCAAAACCGCTTTGTGTTGTCATGAAATGTCTTGGCGACGGCGTAGACTTGGCGTCATAGATTATTATTATTACAGCGTTTTGTTAACACTTTAGTAACAATAGCAATTATGTTTAAAATGTAGGTTATAAAAGACAAAAAAAACATAGCTAAAAAAACGTAATTTATGTAAAGCTAACATTATTTAGTATTTAAATATCTATAATGTTTGAAAACAGGTCGTAGTTTCTGAACCATACATTACACACATTTTTGTAATAACGAAACGCAAAGAGGGCGTTGAGGACCATCGGTTATCAAGTAACCGACGATTGTTCATAGCTGGTAGGCTAGATAAAAACTATGTGGAACACCAAGTTACGCCTTGTAATTAGTAACTTGGAAACGGTTGGTAGCTGTTATACAATTACGATCCGTTGATTATAGGTCATAGGTGATATAGATCAGGCATAAGCAGACGCTGTCCTTAGATGAACAAATGTGCTCTACCAAGGTAGCACATTTTATGAAACAGTATCTCCCCAACAAGCCCCATAAATGGGGTTTCAAGCTGTATGTTTTATGTTCATTGTCTGGATATGCTCATAGTTTTGAAATTTATTCAGGAAAACAGGACATTCAGAACTTACCTGATGAACCTGATCTTGGTATAGTTGGTAATACAGTCATCAGATTGTGCCGTTCAGTTCCGCGAACAATGAATCATATTATTTATTTTGATAACTTTTATACATCCATCCCTTTGTTACATTACCTCCATAGTCAAGGTATTTATACATTGCAAATTCAAAGAAACCGCCTCGGAAAAAACTGCAAGTTGCCGGTAGTAAAAGAATTCATGAATGGACTCTGCGCCAAGACAGACAAGGACAGAATAGGTAACTTGCTGGAAGGAAAATAAGCCTGTTACGTTGGCGTCTACTTATGGTGGTTCTGAACCAGCTGAAACCGTCAGCAGATTCGATAAAAACTGAAGAAAGAAGTTTCCATTGCTTTCCCAAAAATAGTCAAAGATTACAATGCTCCCATGGGCGGAGTTGATTTGATGGACAGTTATTTGGGCAGATATAAAATCAGAATGAAAAGTCGGAAGTGGTACATCTAATTATTTTATCACACGGTCAACATGTCAGTAATAAATTCATGGAAAAAAATAACACCCAAACATGATACTAGGTGATTTTAGATCGGATCTTGCGGAGATCTTATGCAATTATAAAAAACAAACTGAACCCAAAAGAGAAAGGCCTTCAAGCAGTAATATAGATAGGGATGGGTAGATAGAAGCCTGTTCGTCCAAAAGACGTGCGGACTGATGGAATAGGCTACGATGAAAAAAGATGTGCTTCTAAAAACAGATGCAAACTTCCCGGTTGTCATCGTTTTTCGCCGACTGAGTGTACTAAATGTATGGTTGCATCATGTCATACTAAAGATCGAAATTGTTTTGCTGCATTTCACTCGAAATAGTCTGTATATTGTTTATATAATTGAATAAATAATTATATGACCCCCAATAAATAAGTAAGGATAACTTTAGTACGTAACGCATAATGTTGCCAAATGTCTACATACATTATATATATAATACTAAATACATATTTTTAATATCAGATTTTTTAAATACTTTTTACGGTATCAGTGCCAAAATACCTACCAGAAATCATTTTCCCAGCCCGAAATAAAAATTTATGCATTTAAGGGTTAATTGCAAAATAAAGTTGGAAGCTATTAGAACATCATATGCAGAGGACTTAGTTAAAGCCATGAAAGGTAGAGAAACTAATTTATTAAATACTGATTTAGTCATAGAAAATTTATATTTAGATAATTTTGTCTAATCAAGAATGTGAGAAGGCAAAAACATTACTATTAATGTTCAGACTTTCCAGCAGTTGCAATCTCTCACGTTATCTGAGTGTCCCACAGAGATTTCTGAATCACCAGATGACTCTAGCACCAGGCAGCATGTTCAAACAACATTACCATTAGAAAATTATTTAAAAGAAACTGAGGCAACTCGTGGGTTAGCTGAGCGGTCGTCATTAAATACATTCGATGGAATGTTAAGTAAATTAAGATTTGAACCCTTGAATACCAATATATTAGCCCACTGGGCGAACAAGGGAGCATCAATTGATCCCTCCCTAATGAAAGTAGTGAATGTTGTGTGTGCAGCTCCTGCAACGCAGGTATCAGTGGAGCGAATATTTTCATCGGTAAAATTTATATTAAACCCTCTAAGAAATAATATGGGTGGAAGTTTGTTACAGGATATAATGTTGATCCGTGCAAATCAAGATTTATTCGAATGAGAGAAATACTTTTAAAATGTGAAAAATAATTTTATACCTACTTATTTACTGTCGGGGGACCACAAGTAATAATTTTCCTTTGTTCTCACCAGTATTTTCTAGTTTCAAAAGTAAAAATAAAATGTAAGTACTTATTTTTATAACGTTGGAAGACCACTAAGTATAATTAAAGGTGAAACAGTAAAAATATGGTTTACTCTCACTAGTTCGACCTTCAAAATAGCGAGATTTTTTTTTCGGTTATCCGACCGGAACTTAGGATTTAAGAGCGAGCGAAACGAGCAAGCGCTATTTTTTTTTGCTGTTTCACCTTTAATATACCTACTTAGAGGTCTCCCAACTTCAATAAATAGGTGCTTACAAATCATTTTTACTTTTTAATTGTTTTTTTTTAAATCCTAGTTATTATTTCATTGATTGTTGATTTCAAATTCTTATATTGAATACCTAAATAAAAATCTTAAAAAAAACATGGTATTTATTATTTAAAAACACAATTTTTCAGTATTACTGCTTTTTTATTATTGTTCTTGAACACTTTCTATGACAATATGAACTATTTGATGCATACATGTGTTACGTCGTCCTTCTTCTAACTTGCTTAGACATTCTGCAATTAATAATGAAAAAGAATAACACTCCTGAATATCATCTTCCTTGCCATTGTCTGAGTTATCAGTATTTATAGCCTTATCTTCCATTTCTTTAAAGTCATTTTCAAAAGGCAAATCGGGAGTAGACGCATTATTATCTAATGTCGGTTGCAATGTCGACATTGACCCGCATGAAGCATCGGTTGTCCTTAATTCCTCAAAACATTTGATTTCACTTTCGGCTGAGCTGCTGTCGCTTTCGGTAATAAATATGTGCTCTAAAAAAATAAGAATTATTATAATAAAACTAGTAAAAAACACTTAAGTGGCATATTGTCTGGGCTACAAAACAATTTAGAGAGTAAGATATACAAATGTATTAAACTACATTCACATTGTGGTTTTTATTGCTCCTACCCTTAAGACCCTGCCCTCCTCCTCCTAGACTTATAACAA
Organism: Aporophyla lueneburgensis; assembly: GCA_932294355.1. Lineage (NCBI taxonomy): Eukaryota > Metazoa > Arthropoda > Insecta > Lepidoptera > Noctuidae > Aporophyla > Aporophyla lueneburgensis. Next base: position 24,772,327 of record OW028735.1, read on the forward strand.
TTTTATTGGACAAGTACAGATAAGGCAGATTATGTCTATATAAATAGACAGATAGAATATACTTTATTATGCACACCATAAAATTACATATATAAAAACAATAGGTGGCCTTATCACTTACAGCCATATTTTCAAGGCAACCTTAGGATGGATCTAACGAAGAAGAAAAACAACACTGCTGGTAGTCCCTGGTGTATCATTATATATAGAAATAAATAAATCTCGGCCAAATAACCATTTTAAAATTAATAGATGTAAAATAGTCACTTTTCGTTGTCTCATACTATTAGACAAATATATAACTAATCCACGACGGTGTAAATCTGATCTATAGTTATAATAAAATTGTAACAGGTCGACGTCGGTACATTGAAGATATTAAATATATATATATATATATATATATATATATATATATATATATATATAGGGGGTATTTATTAGAACAACAGAAAACAAATCAACAGTATTTACATTTTTTTCTGTCTGTCTGTTTGTTTGTTTGTAAGCGCATCACTCAAAAACTACTGCACGGATTTTAATGCGGTTGTCACCAATCTACTGTTAGACGGCTAACTTAAAATATAGGCTACATTTGATCACAGATTTGTTTTTTGTTTCTATGTATCACTCGTACGAAGTCACGGGCGAAAGCTAGTATTTAATATCATAAGTATATAGTCTTAATAAGACTAATAAAAACAAAAAATTGGTTTTGAATTTTCGTGCCTGTCTCTATTTTTTACTTAAATAACTGTGCCCGCGACGTCGCGTCCTTCGCGTGGCGTATTGATTTATCGTCGGTGTTAGACATTTTCCTGCAGTAAAAGATACCTTAAATGTTCACCAGGATATTAAGCTATCAACGTACCGAATTTATTCAAAAACCATCACGTACTTTTTGCGTAATGCGTGCATAAACATTCAAACAGATAGTCAAAATGTTCAAAAATTGGTGATTTAGTATCTATATTGATTACATACGTATAACACCCTCATTAAAAGTTAAAATATATTAAACTAGCTTCTGCCAGTGACTTCGCCCGCGTGAAGTTGGGTAATTGTCCCATGGGATCAGATTATCGGGATAAAATGTATCCTATGTGGTAATCCAGGTGATAAACTATCTGTGTGAAATATTCATCCAAATCCATTCAGCCATTTTTGCGTGATTGAGTAACAAACATCCAAACATCCACACTTTCACATTTATAATATTAGTAGGATGTACATACACAAGCTATTTACAGTTTTATTATATATGATATTAAATTAAAATACACTTACTTACCTTTGTTCATTTTCAATATTCAGACGTTATTTAAAACTTAAAAAAGAAAGCACCGTCGTATCAAACCGAGTAAGAAACACTAGTGAACAATTCTATATGATTCCAAACTTCCAAGGTCATCAAACCGAGTAAGAAACACTAATGAACGATTCTATATGATTCCAAACTTCCAAGGTCAATACCCATTCCTCCACTCCAACGTGATTTAAAATGATTTGATTTAAAACCCTTTGATTACCCAACAAACCGTTTCAAAGGGTTATCTTCTTAAATTGGAAATCATACAAGAGACGATAATGATTAATTACATTGACTTATAGATCGTTAGTATTTTATGATCTATTGACAATATTATTCTGCCAACTAACTGACCCATGTTCAGAGTTAAAATATTGTTTGAATTGATCTCTAACGACCATACCCTCGCACATGATAATATCGTTATCGCCTACTACATTGTTATCCACGGAACCTTCTAAAATATCGCTTTCCTGTAGTGGGTTTGGAAGTTCCGTCGTTGCATGATATAATTATGTAAAGAAAAGCAGGCTAAAATGATGTTATCTATATATTTTGCTTGTACTTGCATTCTCCTCTGAAATATTTCAAACCTTGATTGAAGAATGCCAAAAGCACTCTCCACGATACGCCTTGCTCGACTTAGTCTGTAATTAAAAACTCTTTTCTCTATATTTGCCAATTGATTCGCAGGGTACGGTCTCATTATATTTTTCGTTAGTGGCAACAGCAACAAAAACATAGGATAATTCTTCAGTTATTCCTCGTAAGCTCACATTTTGAGGAATATTTAATGTGTCGTTTTGCAATTTTAAACCCAATTTTGAATAATCTAATATACCACCGTCGCTATTTCCACCATAAGCACCTACATCGACAATAACAAATCTGTATTTAGCATCTGCTACAGCCAGCAGAACTATACTAAAAAAAAAATATAATTAAAATACATACTTCCACTATTATTTGGAGCTCGTATCTTGAAGTGCTTGCCATCCATGGCACCAATACAATTTGGAAAATTCCATATTTCATCAAAGTCTTTAGCAATTATCTTCCATTGTGCTGTTGTTGGTTTTGGCAGAACGACACGGCCAAGAATATTCCAGATTACACGGCAGGTTTCATGGAGTATACAACGAACTGTACTAAATCCCATTCGGTAATTGAATGCTAAAGTTTTGAAACTGACTCCTGTTATTAAAAACCTGAAAAGAAACATTATATTTTTAAATATAGCTTAGGTACCTATTAATATTATTAAAAATATTTAAATAATACCAATTTAAAAAAAATATTATAATTTTGAAAATTTTGAATAAATATACCTAGGCACTTTTGATAATCATATTTTAAATCATACAATACGGATTACGAAACATTATACATAATATCACCTGTGTTTCGGGTGCCGGACACATACGTTTAACTAACAAACCATTCATTTATATGTTTATTATATTATTTTCAGCTCAAGAAAGTCTCAAGATGTGGAGGAATATCAGAAACAACCATTGAAAAGCGATGAAAAATAGAATAAGCAAAAGTGGTGATTCTGCAAAGCCACAAAGGCCTATAAAACACGAAAGAGAACTCCAATTCTTAAATACATTTTTACAAAATAGAGCACAGGTATCTAATTTAGATTCTTCTTCCGAGGAGACACAAGATTCTTTCTTGGATTCTCCTCAATCACGGCCACAATCACAAATGTCACATTCAGATTCTCAAAAGTCGCGTCCTCGATCACAAAACATAACCACAGCTGAGATATTAAAAGAATATATCGATTCTAAAAATAACGAAGATAAACATCCTATAGATATATTTTTTAAATCAATGTCTGCTACGGTAAAATCTTTACCGAAAAAGTTGCAACTTCAAGTAAAAAGAGATGTATTGCTTCTTGTTAATAAGGCAGAAATCGAATATTCAGAACTATCAGAAGCACCACAGAATATTGAAACTACAAGATCTATTTATGAACCATCCACATCGAAACAAAAACCTCCTGTGAATCAATCAAACTACACCATGGACGATTTTTCTTATTACACACCCCAAGCAACATCCGTAAATAACGAGGACAACATACAATCAACATTGACATATACTCCGACACCCATACTTAGATGCCAAGACGAAAACATTGAAACCAGTGATTACCAGAATATTGAAACCAATGATTAACAGAATTTGTAATTTTTTTTTAACATTTTATTTTTTACCTGCAGCAAAGCTAATGTGATTAAAAATAAAGATATGATTCGAATTTCAACAACAATCGCTCCACGACGACAGTCCTATGACCGGCGCAGCAAGAAATATTGTAGATTCAGACGAAATAGTAATGCAGTCTGCGATCTGAAGTCACCATTCGAATCATACATCATCATCATCATCATTTCAGCCGAAAGACGTCCACTGCTGGACGTCTTTCAGCTGCCTCCCCCAAGCTCCGCCACTTCAACCGGTTTTGTGCTTCCCGCATCCAGCGGATTCCTGCGGCCTTCACAAGGTCATCGGTCCACCTTGTTGGAGGCCTTCCAACTCTACGTCTTCCGGTACGCGGTCGCCACTCCAGAACCTTTCGGCCCCATCGGCCATCTGTTCTGCGAGCAATGTGGCCCTGCCCACTGCCACTTTAGTTAAGCAATTCTTCGGGCTATGTCGGTTACCTTGGTTCTCCTACGGATCTCTTCATTTCTGATTCGATCGCGTAGGGAAACTCCAAGCATAGCCCTCTCCATCGCCCTTTGGGTGACTTTCAGCCTTCTAATAAGGCCCATTGTGAGCGACCACGTTTCGGTTCCATAGGTCATCACTGGCAACACACACTGGTCAAAGACTTTCGTCTTGAGACACTGCGGAATGTGGGACGAGAAGATATTGCGTAGCTTCCCGAACGCTGCCCAGCCGAGTCGGATTCGTCGATTGACCTCTTTCTCGAAGTTGGACCTACCTAACTGGACAGTCTGTCCTAGGTACACATATTCGTCCACAGCTTCGAGTGTAGCGCCTCCGACCTTCACTGGAGTGGGTATCACACGAGCATTGGACATGACCTTTGTCTTGTCCATGTTCATCTTGAAACCCACTCTTTCGGAAGCTCTACTGAGGTCCTCGAGCATTCGAATCATACCTGTACGAGTATTTATTTATTTCTTTAATTAAAACGGTTTACAACCAATTACAGAAATTAAAGACACTGTAGGTAACACATACACAAAAATAAGACAAAATAATATTAAAAACGAAAATATAAAGATAACGTTAACACCATTTTATATGTGAATTAAAAAATAATAAATATGATTAAACTTATTAAAGTATTTTTTATTACTCACCTCAAGCACACAGACAATCTTTCTTCAACAGGTATAGGTGAGCGAAATCTTGATTGTTTTTTCTCCATGTAAGGTCGAAGCAAATGAACCAGACTTTCAAAATTTTCATAACTCATTCTATAATAATCATAAAATTTTCGAACGTCATAACGCAATTCATTGAATAAATTGTTGAATTCACCGGACATATATCGTTGCTTCCAAAGGTTGTTCACCCAAAATCTTCTTGATTGATTAGATTTCTCTTCTTCTTCAGCAAGAGTTGCTATGAACACTAGATCCCAGTCCACCATATTAAATACAATTCAGACAACTAGCTTGTAACAACTCTTGAGACTGTTATGATGAGAAATACGATATTGAGACGTATCGGCAAGCTACAGGACGGTGCGGCATCCTTAAGGACGCTTCGTCATCCCTAAGAACGTTGCAGCATGCCAAAGCATAATTGCCGATAGTGTGCGCTTGCATGTAGGATGCCGAAGGATCCTTTTCCTTGCCGATGCCGATAATGGGCGCCGGGCCTAACGTTAGTGTTATGAACGGGCTACCACAACCAAGAGGTAACATCTTCCGTTACTGTAGGCGTACAATGTGTAACATTTTCGAAAGAATTAACTTATATTCGGGGATGTACGGTCCCTGAATTTAAATAGTAATAATAATTTATTTAAAAAGTTCGTAAATTTTCTTTCTCCTTAAATATTTCAAGTAAACCGCACTAAAAACAAAAATGATTATGACCACTGTCAGTAGGTAAAGAGGTCATTGTACGAAATTCTTTCTGCTCCGCGACTGGACTTTAGCCACAAATCTTTGTTTCGTAACTAATATGCTAATATTTTTTTTAAACCTATTTTTTTAAGGTTTGAACGCGCATCGCTTACACACCCCACCCCAGTGCGTCAGCACTCATTCTCAACAGGTAGCCGTGCGATGCGTGCTACAGACCGTCGCAGTAAGCCTGAGCTCGTTTTGACCTCTACAACCCTAATTCGCCCATCACGGCCGGGCATTACTCTTTTCACTCTTCCTCGTGGCCACACATTTTGAAGGGAAACAGGATCCATAAGGGCGCGTTCACACGACACGCGCACGCTCAGCGTACGCCACCCGCGTCCAACTCGCATTGAAATTTGTTAAATAAGAATTTGAGCCTTATAATGCATCAATAGATCTCAAATTGCATTTAACGAGGTCTACATGCGCACGCCCCGCGCCCGCCTCGCGCCAACCCTGCATTCGCCCTGCCCGCGCTCTGCACCCTCCCCGCGTAGGTCTTGCGCCCGCGCTATGGCTGGCATAGATGAGAATATGGCTAGTGTTGTATTGACTGTGATCGTGTGGCGTGTTTTTTTGTTTTAGTAATATATGATGGATAACTTCGACAAAGAAACATTCATTTCTTTGGTGGAGGAAAGAGATGTGCTGTGGGATAAAACCCTTGAAAGCTATAAAGATAAAAGGAAAACTCTACAGGCTTGGCGTGAAATATGTATAATTATTAATGACGATTTTGAATAGCTGTCGGATGTGGAAAAAAATAAATACGGTAAGTATGTTTGAATATACACATATATTTAATAAATTGTTAACAATATTTAATTTGCCATGGTACTCGTCCGTGCTCAGACATAAAGTATTCCGCAAAATGATTACGAACTGTACTTGCTGTCATAGTATTGTATTGTATTGATGGCGACCTTGGTAAAGCCGATAGTTCAGGGCCAAGATTGATGGTTGATATTTCACGCATACCCTCTTCTTTATGTATAAAGTTCTGTAGTAAACAACACGTTTTTACAATTTTAACTGCTAAATCAAGTAACACATCTAGAGGACGATGGAGAATTCTCCATTTATTAGCCATAATGCCAAAAGCACATTCTACATATCGCCTTGCTCGGGTCAAACGATAGTTAAAGACCGATTTAGTCGCATTCAGCTGTTGGCCACTGAATGGGCGAAGTATGTTTTCGTGTAACGCAAAAGCCTCGTCCCCAACAAAAATGTAGGGTAGATCGACATTTGATTCTTCCAGTTGTGCAGGCGTTGGCAAATTTAACGTCTTGTTCACTAAGCTTTTCCAAAAAGCAGTCTCCTTGAAAACATTTGAATCACATTCTTTGCCGTATGCACCAACATCAATGAAAATATAATTATAATTTGTATCAACTACCGCCATTAAAACAATTGAAAAGTAATTTTTGTAATTTAAAAACATTGACCCACTTCTTTTGGGCTTTATAACTCTTATGTGCTTGCCATCTATAGCACCCAGGCAATGAGGAAAATTGGCTTTTAAACAGAAGTTGCAAGCAATTTCGTACCACTCATTTTTAGTTGGTACTTTCATGTATGTTTCTGACAATTCTTCCCAGATACTTTGGCAAACTTCTCTGACTATATAACTTAAAGTACTTTTCCGATTCTGAATCCGTATCGTAGATCACCGAAATTATGTCCTGTTGCTAAATACCTGGAAAAAAAATGGAATAATAAATAATTATTATAATTAATAAGATCTGTTTGACTTATTTACAGGAAAACTGGTTGTGAAAAAGTGGAAATCTATGAGAGACGAATGGATGAAATGTCATAGAAAATTAAGCGAGAGCAAGTCGGGATCGGGAGCTAATCCATCAGTTCATAAGTACACATACTACGACAATATGAAATTTTTGACAAAAATTGCCCAACATAGAAATACTGAGTCAAATATGGTACCACCCTGCAACACTGAAAGCGATGACAGCCATGATACATCAATGATCAAGAAGAAGAAGAAAGACCAAGTGCAAGATAAAAATTTGAGTGCAGTAGATATAAAAATGATGCAATTTATCGATTCTATGCAAAAAGAAGAAAAGAAAACTTCTGATGACAGCAGAATTATGTCATTTTTCAAGAGTATTGCTCCAACAGTAGAGAAGTTCAATGACGATGAAGTTATCGAATTCCAATATCAAGTTATTTCAATACTAAGAAATTTTAAACAAAGAAATCTAAACAGCAACACGTCAGAATCACAAAATATACAATTGCAACAGCCCATCCAACCTCAGCCAACCTATGATACTGAAGCTTATGGATATTCTACTGCAGCTGTACCTTCTAATGTGAGGAGCCAAGAAGCTTATGGATATTCCACTGCACCAGGACCCTCTAATGTGAGAAGCCAATCTAGGCTTACTAATTATAGTTCCGAACTAGAATTTGACACTTACACTAGAATTGAACAAAGTCAACCCAGTGTGCAATCCAGTATGAGTGACGACCTTGACTTTGCGACACTGAATTAATTTTATTATTTTGCTACTGTAATATCTACCGCTGTAATTTAAGATAATTATCGTTTTTGATTAATGTAATTATCTTACATTTTCTAAAATTAATAAAGGATTACATCAAAAATATGTTTCAATGTGTATGGTCACTTTCAAAATTGGAGCCATATTACTATAGTTTGAAATAATTTATTTAAAAAGGACATGCGATTTTTCTATTTTTGTGCTCGTTTGTAAATCTTCTTTATCTTTATCTTTACATACTATAAAATAAAGTCACTTCGCTGTCTGTCTGTCCCTATGTATGCTTATATCTTTAAAACTACGCAACGGATTTTGATGCAGATTTTTTTAATAGATAGAGTGATTCAAGAGGAAGGTTTATATGTATATAACATGCATAATATAGTAAAGAAACGCTGATAATTTTAGAGGTTTCTAATGTGATGTCATAAATAAACACATTTTTTTGCGCTTACATTGCGAACGCTGGCTGAACCCTACGAAATAGCTCAAAATAATGTACTACAGTATTGTACACCTTAAAAAGTTCTACAAAAAAGTCCGCGATGGTATATGTCTAACTCTTAGGGATAACCCATAATAACCATTTTTATCCTTTACTTTTTACGAGAAATAATGGCTTATTTATGAATGCGATTTTAAGCAATACAGCATTAATCCTTATGCAATTAAGTACCTTAAATAAATTGTGCATTTCATGTAGATCAAAATTGCCCTTTACAGCATATCATTAAAATTAATATTTTAGAAGATATCAGAGATTATAATAAAATCGCCGCAGAGCGGCTAGCGGGCTTTCCCGCGTCCGGCCGTCCCGGTTGGTAGCAGGATTGTAATATTGTAATTCATATTACTTTGGCTTCATAGTAAATGCGAATATCATGTGTGTTCGAAGTACTCAAAATAAACTTAATTGTATTATTCCAAGTAAGAGACCGCGAAGTATGGCTTAGATGTTTAGATTTTTGGATGGATTTGGATTTTTGGTTATCCTGGATACTTACCATACAGGATACTTTATCCCGGTAGTAGGTTCCCGGCTGATATTTTCCGACAGCTATACGGGCAAAGCCACTGGCCAAAGTACTATTCTTATAACTATGTTTAATTTGGTGTCTGGTAAATAATTGAGTGTCTGTATAGGTAGAATAGGAGCGTTAAGAAAAACCAGGAAGACTTATATTCAATTCAATCCAGCCGTATGTTGCAGTCTTCTTACTCTGAATACTATTAGTTTTATTTTAAGTACCTACATCAAACACACAAATGAATGTAAGGATCGTAGCAGGTGGCGTTCCGTAGTTTCTGCCTACCCCCATGGGAAAAAGGCGTAATTTTATGTATGTATAACATGGATTAATACATTCTTACCGCGGTAGTACGTCCTCTTGCGATAATTTCCGACATCCACGCGGGCGAAGCCGCGGGCAAAAGCTCGTTATTTATAAATATTAAATTTTGAAAAAAATACATTAAATTTTTTTTTCGTTGCTATAGCTTCTTTACCACATACAGATGTACCTCTTAAAATATTTTGTGTATGAATAGATACACCTTATACAGGGTGGCACGGACATCGAAGCGGAAGCTGTAACCATCAATTCATCACATGATTCTAAATCCCCCAGCGTAGACATTTTCCGCCGGTTATCAAAATCTGCGACTTCATAGAAATGAGCAATAACTACCTACGCGGTTAAAATGTTCGAAACAGTTTTTTTTTGTTACTATCGAATAAAAATTACAATGCAGTCAGAATCATATACTGAGTCCATAGTAACAGGTTGACATGTGAGAACTGGGGCCGTATTATGTATAGTTTATGTGACTATATCTATACTTAATACTATAAAGCTGAAGAGTTTGTTTGTTTGTTTGTATGTTTGTTTGTTTGATTGAACGCGCTAATCTCAGGAACTACTGATCCTAATTGAAAAATTATTTTTTCACCCCACCATCTCGGAAAGAGTATTTTTAATCTTCAATATCTGAGTGGAAAAGCCGTTTTTATTTTCTAGAGGATAAAGTAAATTGAATTTAGAACATCGTGTGCACTAAGTTTGTGAATTAAAAAAAACATTAAACCTATTTACTGCTACCTCTATGGTGCCGAATATATCATACAACTTTTTTTAAATTTGTTAAAAACTCAGACTCGGAACCTTCTTGGTGTTCTTTTTTCAATTTGCTTTGTACGCGGTTCTTTACGCGGCATTTTTTCACGTCATTGTTAAACCTTATATTAAAAACAAGAAACTTGAAAACAAGTGAAAAAACTAAAATGAGTGATTCTAGCGACGAGGAAGTTTGCTTGACGCCAACAGAATTGACTGAAACTGTTAATAATGCGCAAATGAGCTTTCTCCCTCAACAATCACGCGAGAAGTATTTAAAACAGTACGATATGTTCAACACGTGGCGACTAGCAAAAGGAGCCAAAACTTTCTCAGAAAACGTTTTGCTGGCATATTTTATAGAATTATCCGAGAACAAGAAAGCAAGCACTCTATGGAGTACGTATTCGATGCTAAAAGAAACAATAAAGACGAAAAAAGACAAACATATCGATACCTATCCTAAATTAGTGGCATTTTTAAAAAGAGCCTCATCTGGTCATCAACCAAAAAAATCGAAGGTTTTCACAATATCTGATATTGAAAAGTTTCATAACGAAGCACCCGATTCCGTATATTTGGCGGCAAAAGTAAGTCAGTTGCACATTCAGTATCTAATTAAGTATATTAATCTCAATTAAATAGTATACTTAGTAGATGTTGATAGGCATAATTATGCGTTCATATCAATTTTATTCATTTATCTACTACAATACTCTTTACGTTACAGGTTGTTCTTATTATTGGAATAAACGGAGCATGTCGAACTAATGAACTAACACAACTTAATGCCAAAAACATTGAGAAACATTCAGATGACTTACTATTAATTAATTTACCTAATACAAAGACAAAAAGAGACCGCAACTTCGTCATTCGCAAGGAATACGTAACGATTGTTGAGAAATATCAAGCCTTACGCCCGCCTAACACTCCAATCAATCGATTTTTTCTACAGTATCGCAATGGAAAGTGTGTTAGACAGCCTATGGGTACTAATAAAATTGGCAGTATCCCACGAGAAATAGCAACATTTCTTGAACTTCCAGAACCCCTGTTGTACACGGGTCATTGTTTCCGACGAACTTCAGCCACACTTTTGGCTGATTCTGGAGCTGATCTCCTGTCCCTTAAGCGCCACGGAGGCTGGAAGTCCAATGCAGTTGTAGAGGGATACATAGAGGATTCCATCCAAAATAAGTCTAAAATATGTGAAGGCATCGTAGGAGCCATTACACTGAAAGAGCCTCAATCGGATCCTTGGACTGGCCCTTCTACATCAAAAATAAGCCGTTATGAAACACCTAACCATCTCCCTCTCTCTCCAACATTCACGCCAAGGGAATCCGATGAATCGGTACAACTATTAAGTATGACAGATAGTTTACCGAAAAACAGTACACAAGTGACTAACACCAATATTACAGTACCAAACAAAAATATTACACTCAATTTAAATAACTGTAGCAACGTTACTTTAAAATTTTCTTAATTATACCTTAGTATTATTTTGTTACAATTTAAAGATTATTCTGTAATACTTACCTGTCATAATGTAGTAATTAATACCTAAACTGAAATAAAAGTGTACCTATCTTGTGATTGTAAAGGTTTTTTTTTTTGCATTTAGTCATTTCCTCGCTGAGGTGGAATGAAAAGTTACGTGTTGCACTCGAGTGCAAAGATTTTTCACCTCGTGCTCTTTTGATTCCCTCGGTAACGCTCAGGATTCTAATTTTGAATCACTCGCTGCGCTCGTGATTCAATTTTAGAATCCTTCGCTTGCTCGGTCATCAAAATTGAACACGCGGTTAAAAAGCAACTTTGCACTCTTGTATAACAAATAACTATTGGCTTCGGCTTCCATGTGAATAGTAGTGTGTGTAACGTGTTATTTATTGAAAATAATGTATTTTACGCATAATTTTAAAAAAATATTAGCATTCGTCACTTCTTCTCTGTATAAACTATAATTGTGCAAAATTACATACTCCTCCGTCCGCCCAATTTTCGTAAAAAGGGATCCAAAGTTTTCGCTTCACGTATTAATATATAGATTAGGGTGGAGCGTCAAGGTATGAAAAAAAAAATAAAAACTTTTAATCGTAATGGAACTATTACCAAAAGTTGTGTCTATGTATAGGTCTTCGAAAACCAAAATACTTTTGAAATTGACCTGTTAGAAATACTGCCCCAAGCTCCTAGAAATTTGAGTAATTAGAAGAAATTCGAGTATTTTTCTATCTGTGTTATCATAATAAGATTATGTTTTAATATACTTTAAATAAATCAATTAACTTGCGCAAAGGTCAGTCTGTGAATATTGTCACTCTATAATATCGTTATACTCGCCTCCGCCCCCCCGCGACCCCGCTGATTCCTTCCGAATAAACGAAAAATTATTCAAATTTTAGTACGCGCTGACCGTTGAACGAGAGCGGTTGCGCTTTTGTTTTGCTATATTGTGTTGAGACATTACGTGTGAATTATAATAAAATATCGATGTCTACTCTCCGTAGTGATTTGCAGTGCCCTTTGTTTGGTCATGGACGTGATTTTAAAACGAATGTTTTACCTACATACGAAGATATTATATTATGTTATACTTGGCTGAGTCGAGGTGAGCAGAAACACTATCGGAATCTTGCTACTGACACTTGCAAAAAGCTTTCTGAGAAATTGTTGTTGATCTGGAAAACAGCATCAATTCCTACTATTGAACTTCGGTCAGTAATCAAAAGGATTAAGGTTTATCATGATAGATACCGGACTTTACTCAAACCTTACAAATCAAGAAAAACCGTCGAGTCTTATCAACAGCGTCTTAAGTTATTTAATGAAAAAGCACAAGCTTTATTTGATATAGCTGCATGTAAATGTGAAAACTTTAGTCTGTGTAAATGTCCCAAGGAATTGAGAGTACCTATTTTAGAACGATCGTTTTTAATTGACCAACGTACCAAGCGAAAAATGGGTATAGGTAATATCGATTTAAAAACTTCTGCACAAAACGCCAAACGGTTATTGAGAAAGCGACCGCATGAAATGAGACAAGCAAACTGCACTGATAAGCCAGGTTCGTCTTCTGAACAAATTAGTAATCAAGAATCAATTTTGCCTGATCTCTCTTCATCTTCCATCGAGTCAAGTAACGAGCAAAATGAGGACAAGATACCAGACCCTTCATTGCCAGAGTTTTCTGAAGCTCCCCAAAAACGTAATATTATTTCATTGGCTACTGTTGCTCGCACTGTAGACCGATACGGTGTCTCAGATAGAGCTGCAGCAGCCATAGTATCTGCGGCATTTCAAGACGTGGGCTTCATAACAAAAGAAAATTCGACTAACATCGTCGATCGGAGTAAAATACGTCGAGCCCGTGACTTGCAGCGACAAACTTTAATAAATGAACACGTTATACTCCAAAATACGTCATTTGGTTTATACTTCGACGGGCGTAAAGACAAAACTTTGACAATGGTAGATTCAGTTAGGAGAAAAGTAGTTATGGAGGAGCATATCAGTTTAGTCAGGGAACCAAACTCAGAGTACATGGGACACATAGCATTATCATCCGGACGGGCAACAGTAGTGAGTAATAAAATAATGGAATTTTTACAAGAAAAGGTCTCAGATTGTGATAATATGGTCGTGATTGGTTGTGATGGTACAGCGGTCAATACAGGAGCAAAAGGAGGAGTAATACGATGCATAGAACAAAGATTGCAAAGACCATTACAGTGGTTCATATGTCAGTTACATGCCAATGAACTTACGTTGCGACATTTGTTTGAGAAACTGGATGGTCCTACTACTGGACCCCGAAGCTTTATAGGACCAATAGGTAAAAATTTAAATGATTGCGAGATGCTGCCATTAGTAGCCTATGAGGCAATCAGTTGCACTCTACCGGACATTTCGAACACTAAGGATTTAAGCACAGATCAATTATACCTCTTTGAAATTTGTACAGCTATTGATCGGGTCATTGCAGTCAAAGTTTATCTAAAAAGAATCCCGGCAAAATCGTACATTCTAGGTGGCTCACTACAGCCAACCGACTACTCAGATTGTATGCCTCGACAACGTCTCCTACAGAAAACTTGGTACAATTGGTAACATTCATTTTGAAGGTTTACGCTCCAATGTGGTTTTCCATCAAAACAAACCCTTCCTGCGATTTTGGTGCGAAACATTTACATAAAACCATTGTTCTTTCGAGGTACCTCCCTGAACATCTAAAAAAGATAATAGATCCAGTCATTCAAAGAAATGGCTTCTTTGGCCACACAGAGAACATTTTATTAGCTATGTTGGCTGACGAAAGAATACATGTAAGAGTTTTAGCACTGCGAAAAATCCTGAAGTCACGAGATTCAAGTCTTAGGGGCGTGAGGCAGTTTAAAGTGCCTAATTTAAATTTTAAGGCTGAAGACTATATTGATCTCGTCGTCTGGAACGTTGTGTTAGTTACCGAACCTCCTATTCTCAAAAACATAAGCACAAGCATCATTTTGCAGTGCATTGAGACTCCGGAAAAAATTGATGATTTTATAAAACCACTTTTGAAAAAGTTCCCTTGTCACACTCAAGCTACAGAAAGGTGCGTGAAAATTATGACAGAAGCTTCTGCTGCAGTGTGTGGTCCAATAAGGAGAGACGGGTTCATAAGAACACGTCTTCAATCACGTAAAATTATGCCGGTCTTTGAGACTAAGAAAGATTTCAAAATTCAGTGATATTTTATTTTTTTAACTATTTTTCTCTGTTTAACGAACACACATAATTTGCTATAATTAGATAAATAAGGCTATTAATATTGTAATAATATTAGTTTCTAGACAAATAAATGTAATAATAATATATAATTACTGTTTTATTTAACTACAGCGATCGTCAAAATTTTGCCTAAGAAAGTGGATTTTTTCAAATTTCAAAGGTCTTGGGGCAGTATTTCCACAAATATATAAAGCGATGTAATTGTACAGTTTTTATTCATGTTAGAACCTACAACTTTTGCAAAAAGTTCTATTTCGAAATTCGAAAAAAAAAATTGACGCTCCACCCTAATATAGATATCTAGATGACCGAGCTTTGCTCGCTATTTTTTGGTAAATTGTGTTTAAAATAATAAGTTAATGTTCAAGTTGATTATCGATAAAGTTAGTCATTGAAAACACGAATAAAACGACATTTCATAAAAATTAATCCTAGCTAGATCGATTTATCGCCCCCGAAACCTCCTGTATACTAAATTTCATGAAAATCGTTGGAGCCGTTTCCGAGATTCAGATTATATATATATATACAAGAATTGCTCGTTTAAAGTTATAAGATATGATTTCGTATTGTTCGACAGGTTTTAAATATGAGTACGCAAACAAAGAGCAGAAGAAAACCAGGGGCTAGACAGTACTCCGACTATTCTCAAGAGATGTTAACTGTAGCGGTTGATTTAGTCGCATGTAAAATTTTTTTATCATATGACGCGGAGAAACAATTTGGAATACCCAGGCGCACTATTCTCAACAAGTGTAAGAATCTTCATGAAAAATCTATTGGCCGCCCAACAAAACTAATGGCAGAAGAGGAAAAACATATTGCTGATGTAACAAATTTATCAGCTAAATTTGGTTCCCCGTTGACACTGTTGGACTTGAGGATTGTTGTACACAATTACTTAGAAAAAAAATGATAAATTACATATTTTTGGAGGAAAAATGACAGGGTATCACCGGGTACGTAGCTTTATTGCCTGGTCTCGGTACCAAGAGAGCATAGAAGCACCCGCGTCATTCCTGGATGGAGTATTAATAAAAGATGATAATGTGGAAAATGAATTTAATATTAAATTCCAACAAGTTGTTTTATTTATACATATGTATACCTTTCATGACTGATTTCTCATCCTAATACTAATCTATTCTATTTTTAAAGGTTCTGGCTTCATCGGTAACGTTAGATGATTTTGCCAATGACAAGGTAGCAAGGTAAGGATCAAGTTGGGATGATAAAATAATCAGCTACTATTGTAATTGTACATCAGAAAAACGGAGAGTGGGTTGCTGTACTCACATCATGACCATTGTGTGGTATTTGAGTTGGGCTCGTTACCAAGAGAACATAGAAGCACCGGCGTCATTTCTGGATGGAGAATTAATAAGAGATGATATTCTAGAAAATGAATAAAATCTTAAGTTCCAACAAGTTTATTATTTTTTTTTATTTTTTTTTTATTTATATGTATAACTTTCATGACTGACTTCTCATCCTAATACTATTCTATTCTATTTTTAAAGGTTCTTGCTCCATCGGTAACGTTCGATGATTTTGCCAATGTCAAGGTATGAGAAAGTAATGATCGTAAATACTAATACTAGGAACTAAATATTATAGAACTTGTTAGAAAAACTGTTACTGCCTAGTTGGTTGTAGTTATTTGGTTGGTTATCGCTTTGGTTGGTTTCTTCTCAGCTGGTACTGTGTAATAGGAATAGTTAACGACTCTTAACAATAACTTGAAGTTGTCAGGTACTACTCTCCTATGAATTATCGAAGGTCAGGGTATTTTGATAGACATTAAAGAATGAAACACCAGGACAGTTTGATAAAGAAATAGCCTTCATTGCTTGCTCCTCTTGATATTATAACCAATCGTTTAAATAGGTAATATAATATGATGTACTGCCGCAATCGAGTAAAATATCCGAAACCCAAGTATTTTCGGAATACATGTTTTGTTTTGTTTCGCAGATATTACATAGATACACAGCGCTGCCAACTCTACGTATTTTAACGTAGATCTATGTATTTTAGACCTTTCTTGCAAACCTACTTACTTCGGACTCAAAATCTACGTACTTTTTTTTTAATTTTTACAAATTTCAAAATAACATAACGACTCCAAGAAACGTTTCGTTTCATACTAGAGTCCACACCACATGACACGTAAGAAGTCCCACCCACGGGGGCGCTCTAGTATCCATGTAATTTCTGACAGGTGCTGTCGCTGTCACTGTCAATTTCATAATGAATTGTGACTTATGTCAAATAAGTGTATAAAATTAGAAGAATAGTTGTTAAAAAGGAAAAAAAAAAACTTGTTCATAAAATAGATTAGGTTGTCGGTCGGATTTTACACTATTTCATGTCATTAACAACGTACTTTTGATACAGAAGAGCGCTTCCTCCTGGCACAGGTATATTGATTACCTAAAAGGAGGACTTGTCAATGGTTGTAATGTAGGTTATGTAGGTTCCTATTTTAATTTTTTTTTTCTACCTAGAAGATGGCAAACAAGTAAACGCATGCATTGTCTGATGGTAAATGTCTACCATAGCATGGTAAATGCTGCCAATACAGGGTCTCCTCCAAGAACTCTATGTTCTATCTCTCTTTTTTAAATAAATTGTATAACATAATACTCGTTTTATTCAGTTTCAACTACCCTAACTTCTTCATTTCACTCAGAAAATAAGTACTAAGATCTACTAACTTTTCATATGCAACTTTTAATAATTCTACGTAATTTTCTCATTGGGCCTACGCCTTATTCAAAATCCGAGTTGGCAACACTGTAGACACATGACATCAATCAAATGTCTTTGTCATAATGACATTTCGCATATTGCTGATCCACCATAATTATTTAGTGTTGCTCTCCTTGACTGAGTCAATGTTAAAGTACATTAACCAGTCAATTACCGTAATTACAGACACAATTAAAAAACTATTGTAGACACAATCGTTTTTTAATTGTGTCCCTGAGACACCACATTTGGTATAGACATACCAAATGTGGTATCTCAGGGACTTAGAGGTTAAAACAAAGTCAAATTATAGAAAATTTACATTAAAAAACGGTTACTTATATTGTATAGCGATATTTACATGTAGTGTACATGTGCTAGCTTAGGCTCCATAAATTTTTGGAACATCTTTAGGTTCATTCAGAACACAACTTTTCCTTTCTGAATAAATGTAATCATTGCCACTGTTGCAGTCAGATCTCGGAGTCTGATTGAAAACGTAGACACCAATACCGTAGACTCTACAGTGTAGTGTTTCAAGTGTCATTGAAAAGATGGTTGGAGGGAAATGAATAAAGTTTGCTCAACGAAGAGGATACCAAGCAAGATGCTATACTGCTGCATTTCCATTCAAAGATGAATCCACAATCTCTTCCGTACAGAAATCGTTTTTGGGGTTATATCCAAAAATAAAAGATATGGAAAGTAAGTGGACGTCGAAAACAAAAAAAAAACATGAAACACCCTGAAAGAAAGATAAGAAAGATTCGTGCTAGCAATAAACTACAACATGACTATGGTCCAAGTAGCTCAGCTTCAGACATAACGTAGGAGGAAATGATGAAAGATAAATAAAAGGGTCGAATCGAAAGGTCTACTGTGTTACAATTTCTCTGTAAGACTAATACTTTTGCGAAAATTTGTATTTTCTGTGGTGATTTTAGGTGATATATTTTAATGAGGATGTGGTCAAACGTTGACACGGGTATTCGAGTGTACTCTGTAGGGTACAATCTTAGTTCTTCGTATAAATAAATATATATATATATATTTACATATATACATATATTTATATTATGTAACTTATTGTACGTCCACTATGCTTATTTTTGCATCTAATGTGGCGTCCACCTGCTTACGACGTCCATATACGGACGTCAAATAGAAGACTGAGCGCAATGTTTGCGAAATGACGCACTGATACTAGAAATATCATGCCTCTTTTGGCAAAATTACCAGTGAAAATAGTCGAAGTGCAAGGATAATAAAATTACTACGAGGAGGTAAAGGTAAGTATACAGTATTTGGAATTATTAATGATTGTCCAAGCTAGCGAAACGTCTTTGCATCAACTGGCCAAATTTTCTTTCATCTGACAGTTACGTTGTTTTTTTGTACGTTCGTACTCGCGTACAGGTCGTAATTTTGAACCAATCTTGATGATTTTTTATGTTTTTTGGTTTGCCCTATCGGGCCAGGTTAAAGTCTCAGAAAGGTCAGTTTTCATCCTTCTCGAGAAGGGTATCGGTGAATAGGAATTTAAAAATAAAAGAAATGTTTCTTACATCATTTTTTTCTTAGGCATGTCAACTGCGAGATAACCCACTAAAGCCCGAAAAATTATATAATTAAAATAGGATTTAATTGGATTAAGAACATCTTTTATCATATTCGTCAAGTTTTTTTTTTATAAAAATGACATGGTTTACGTAGTCAAATGCTTGAGTCATATCGGTAGAAGTTAGCATATACAGGTGTTTTGTCCACTTTTATCAATACGGTATGAAAATTTGTAGCTCGCCATGTTTATATTCATATTTTCGCGAAATCCCTTTTGCTCATTACATAATATCTTTTTTTTCGATGGAACCATTTAGTTCATTTTGAATGAATTTCTCAAATGGTTCCGAAAAGATAGAAGAGAACCAGAGAAATAAGTCTATAGAATTCTGTTTAGTTTGTTTGTGATGTTGGATTATTTGTTTGTGATGACTTTCCAAGTGATTATTTAATGATATGTGATTCGTAAGAAAGAAGGGTTTACGATCAGTGATTGACCTAGAATGTGCTATTTGTGAGAAGGATGGGTTCACAGTAGCACATGATAAGAGAGACGTGTATTGTCTGCGAGAAGGAAGGGTTCGCAGACAATGCATTTAATGTTAAATATTGGATAGTGAAAAGGCTCACAAAATAAGATTTTCTTCAAATTCATGTAGTTTTTATTATTTTTTTGTTCTTTCTGATTTTATTGCGATTTGTTTAATTGTATTGAGATATTGTAATTTTATTGAGATTATATAAAATGAAGGAGTGGAGTCAGAGTGTCGTACTAGCCAAATGTTAGGTTACAATTCACAGCCATGACGGGTCATCGTGACTGCGTGCATGAGGACATGCACGGGGTCATGATGGTCGAATGTTAGGTTTTTAAGAATTTCAGTATTTAATTTGATTTAAAAGTTGTTTTTGTGGTAATATTTTAACACGTAATTGACCGGAAGTAATAGAAAATAACGTTTAAAAAGTTGTTTATCGGGCAACATTTGAACACGTACTTGACCGGAAGTAATATTAAAAGAGAAACGTTTAAAATATTATGGATGGGGAGATGATTGGCGGGATTGGGGACTGGCATTCTGATTTCAGTTCTTGTCGAGTTTGGACATAACCCTTTAGTGCTTCTTAAGTGTGCTTAACGAATTTATTGTACTGTGGATAGTGAATAAATATTGATTATTAAGAAATAAACGAGTTAGTAATTTTTAAAGTGAGTATTATTGTTCCTGTTGTGATGTTCCCGCAATGTGCAGTGTGAGTATATGTGCCTAGTTTTACTTTATTCGATCCAGGTCTTTAGTATTAAAGTTAAACTAACATGATGAATCCCTTAACCCATTGACGCCGAAGTGATCAGAATTTTTACTAACTTTGCAACGTGTTTATTTATCGGACCAAAAAAATAATGCAGTATCTCTATTCCTACGCGAAGTTGATGTTCTTTCAGAATCTGAGCTTAAAATTTCGGTTAGACACCGAGAAAAAAAATACGGCCGATTAAAACATGAAAAACGGGAAAAACTTCAAAATCAATTTTTTTTTCGCATTTTTTTTCACAATCATACCGCAAAGGTCTCTTCAAAGGAAAGGATCAAAGGATCTTTTTACTATGATCAGAAATGATCATGGCACTCGAACATGAAAAGCATTTTTTTTTTTTTTTCAAAAAGTTTCATCGACGAATTTTTTCAAAATGGCGGCGAGAATGAAAAATCTTAATCAATCGTTTTCTTAAAAACTATAAACTTTAGAAAAAAAAATTCAAGCAAAATGTCTTTAAATTAGTCAAAGAACACTCTCAATTTTTTTTTTATTTTTCAGGTAATTTTGAAAAATTGGATTTTTGAAATTTTTCGAAAATCAGAAATTGTCTCCAAAAATTCTGAAAAAATTTGGAGCCTTTTAATATTGTGTCATTTATTATTTAGTATTGTTACTTCTTTTTTATTATGATTTGCTGCACCGTCCGACGTCACACGTCAGCGCCGGCTGTCGCTGAAAACCAGCGCTGGGGCTTTGTCTCGCATAGAGTCGCAGTATTATGCTGAGCGATGGCAGTTTTGCCTGGATTTGACGCATATTTTCTCCAGCAATTTTTTTATATTTTTGTTGTGTTCAGTTTGTTTTTGCGTCTTATTTACCGCAAATAAACGTATTTTCTTTCTTTTCTTTTCTTATATCCATTCAAAATATACCTGATACTGTGCATGAACAATCTCAAGGCAGTAGCTAGTAGTGTTACCCCTTGTTGCAGTCAACTTGGTTTTCAGTCCGTTATGTTTTAAGATAGTATAGGAAGAGGTTTAGGGAAATTAGTTAGTAACAAGTTGAATATTTCCAATCAAACTAATTGTTTGCCTGGGAAATCCTTTACAGAAATAATGACATCAATTATGAGATATTAATATGATTGTAATACCAACATAACTGTATTTGTAGGTAATAGTTCACAGGTCAAATAAGATGATGTAACTGTCAGTATTACTGAGATTTTAAAGATTAATTGTAACAAAATTATTTTGTGCGCATTTCCATATTTTGAGAAATTATAAAAAACATAATTATGAAAAAACAAATATATTCTTAATAATCATATGCAGTTTTTGGTCAGTCACTACAGTGATAAACTTATATTTTTTGACACCAACATCTTTGTTGATAAGTTAAAATCGACAAGGAATACAGTATATCTGCCCCTTAGGTTTAGACATAAAATAGCGAGGCTACGGGGGAGCACACAACAACCGGTCTCACCAAATGTCAACCTCACCTGCACGCGGTACACCCTGCCACTGACAGACGAGGCGCTGGCGACCGACTGATGGCGGTATAAACATCCAGAAAGCCAACCTAAATTCTCCAGAGCGATGATGGGCAGCAGCGTCATCGCTGCGAAAGGATTGGCTCTGCGGTCACCAACCCGCTTGCCCAGCGTGGTGACTATGGGCATTAAACCTCAACATGTTGAAAGTGCCAAAACAACGGCCCCCAGTTCCCGGTGGTCCCGCTATTTCTGATCAAGGTAGCGGTCACGGTAACGGCAGGACGGGGGTGCGAAAAAACGTGGACACTGACGGTTGGGCTGGTCCACAAATTTAAGGTCACTCAGCGTGCTATGGAGCGGGCTATGCTCTGAGTTTCTTTGATGGATAAGATCAGAAACGAAGTAATACGGAAAAGAACTGGAGTTACTGACATAGCTTGCAGGGTAAGCAGGCTGAAGTGGCAGTGGGCTGGCCATGTTTGTCGAAGGACCGATGGCCGATGGAGCAGACGAGTCCTGGAGTGGAGACCGCGTATCAGCAAACGTAGTGTAGGACGCCCCCCAGCTAGATGGACCGACGAGCTCAAAAAGGTGGCTGGGGGAATGCGGAAGGCAGAGGATAGGGTGTTGTGGCGCAGCATGGGAGAGACCTATGTCCAGCAGTGGACTGCGATAGGCTGATTTGATTGATTGAGCGAGGCTATTAGCTTATATTAACTTATAAGTAGTATGTCGAAGTCTTGTTTAATTACTGTTGGTAGTGATATTAACACTACTATTGATACGCCTAGTAGTTGAAACTACTAGGTGCGACAACGGATGAGCCGCATATGTTGAATGTTGTTCATCAAAATATGCAGGGTCTGTCCGGCAAAGAGTTAGAGTTAAGCTTATTTATAGAGAACCATGATGTTCAGGTGTTATGTTTAACTGAACACTGGTTGAAAGAACATGAAATAGTGTTTATCAATGATGATAATTTTACGTGCATTTGCGAGAAAAAGGGCCATCCGCGGTAATTATTTAGTTCTTGTTTCAAGCAAGCTGAAATGTAAGCAACGTTCAGATTTATTTATTTTAATTTAGGAAAACTTACAGATAAATAATACAGTGAGTAGATGTTTTTACAAAATAAGGCCAATTACAAGTTTCCACATGTAGTAAATCTTTCCATTGAGCGCACTATTGAGTTGTCTTGTGTTGAACTCGAGCGATAATAAAATAATGCAAAATTTATTCAACTATAAAAATAACAAAAGGAGAAGTCGTGACATTCTATTTGATAGAAAATATGAAAAAGTACAAAAAAAATAGAAAATTAAACAATAACAGTAAAAAACTTTTTCCACCAAATTATCTATGTAAGATTATCATTACAAAAACTTGTTAAAAAAAATTACATGATGTTGCATTGTGTTTATGACGTATTTTTCACATGTTTTATTTCTATTCTTTTATTCATTATATTATCATACCTTTGATCAAATATATATGGTCATAGTTCTTTCTCCCTGATCTTATTGAGATAAGCAAGAGATAAAACCATATCTTTATCATATAAATTTGATGAAAGATCTGATAAAATAATAATCAGGAAGGTACGATTATAGTACATTTTTTTTGTTGATTTGTTACGAATGTACAAAACTACTAATTGGTAGGAGCTTGAAACTCAAGATATGACTTATAATATGATTATGAATAAATATAGTACAATATGTGTACATAAAACTGTGTCATTTGATTTAATTTTGGAAATACCTCTATATTGGACCAATCACGAATTGGACCAATCGCGAATAAGGTGAATGAGACCAATCGCGAATTAGACCAATCGCGCCTGAACGAATCTGTGACGCCAACGGAAACTAGAGAAACTAGTACCGTAAAGTGGGGTGACATTTGAATAGCGGGGTGTCTTTGATGATTACTTTTTTTCGTTGATTTTCTAATAAAATCTCGGAGTCTATGGACTGCAGTAGTTTGTTTTATTTTGGGTTGGCAACATTGACAGTTTGGCCATATTTCTTAAAAATGGCTGCGGTTTAGGCTGTGACATTCCATGACAAAAATGTTTTAAAATTAATAGTGCGACAATTAGCAAAATAGTGTGCTGGAGAACTTCAGTGGTACAAGGGTAAGTATTATTATTGTAGTTTCAGACCTTATATTTCATAATTATACGGTTTCTTTAGAGTAATATAAATCTGATAACTTCGATTGATGACGACCATTTTGTTTTCTGTGTTGAGTTTTATTCCTTGGGGTTAAATTGATTAACGGTACGAGGCGACATTGATAGTTATCAAAGTCACCCCAAGGAACAAAATTTGTGTGTATTCATATTAAAAGTACTGGTTATCAAAGTCATCCTTTTTAAAGGTAAAATGGTGCGAAACTACAAGAAGACGCCGGGTACCCGCCACTACAGGAACTATACGGATGAAACCCTCGAAGAAGCTCTGCAAAAAGTTACAGATGGGGATTTGAGCATCAACGCAGCGTCGGTAAATTATAAAATACCATTCGGTACTTTATACAATAGATATAAGGGAATGCATGGATCAACTCCTGGAGGGCAACCTGTATTTACATATGTTGAGGAAGTTGCAATTTTAAAAGCCGCCGCAACTTGTGCCGATTGGGGATTTCTACTCACCAGTTTTGACTTACGAATGTTTGCAAAATCATATTTAGAACAGCATGGAAGATATGAGGCTAAATTTACAAATAACATTCCTGGCATTGATTGGGCGATGAGTGTCCTAAAACGCCACAATAATGGATATGGTCAAAGAGTTGCCACCAATATAAAAAGAGCAAGGGCTGCAGTAGGCCGGGATTCGATCAACGCCTACTTTGATAATCTTGAAAAGGTTATGGAAAACGTACCACCGTCGAACATATTTAATTATGACGAGTCAAATTTATCTGATGACCCGGGCAAGAAGAAGTGCATTTACAGGCGCGGTGTAAAATACCCCGAAAAGGTGATGAACCACTCGAAGAGTTGTACTAGTATTATGATTTGTGGATCTGCCGATGGGACTTTACTGCCACCATATGTAATCTACAAGAGCATGCACTTATACGATACGTGGAAAGAAAGAGGCATAGCTGGATATCCTTGCTGTCAGCAGCCATGTTGCAGTCGTAGCAGCAGATATAATAGGACTGCAAGCGGGTGGATAGACGCTTCAACCTTTAGAGACTGGTTTATGACCTGTTTCTTACCTCACGCTAATAGGCTCGAAGGCCAAAAAGTGTTAATTGGAGACAATTTGTCGTCACATTTAGATTCTGACGTATTAGAAACATGCCAATCACATAACATCAGTTTTGTATGTCTTGTGCCAAACTCTACGCATATCTGTCAACCTTTGGATGTTAGTTTTTTTCGGCCTATGAAAGCCGCTTGGAGATAGACCCTCGAACAATGGAAGCTTAGTAACCCCAAAGCTTCAGCTGTACCAAAGGACGTTTTCCCACGGCTTCTGAGAGATAACTTAACAGAAATGGACAAAGTTCGAACTCCTGGTGATGCCAATGAAGAGTTCACATCTGCTATTAGAAGAAATTTGATCAGTGGCTTCAATGCAACGGGAATTTATCCTTTGAATCGAGCAAAAGTTTTAAACAAAATCCCTGCATCTCAAAACGAAGCAGAAGTAACTGCGGCTGTGAGGGATTCATTGACTGATTTTTTGAAAGAACAACGTTTTGGCAAAGATTCTGAACCAACTCGTAAAAAAAACGTCTAGCCGTTGAGCCAGGAAAGAGCATTTCAACTATCGATGAGCCTGAACCTTCGACATCCACTGCCGAGGCTGAAGCTTTGACATTTTCACCCATTAATGAACCTGGTATCGGCGAAATCATTTTGGAAGATAGCATAAACCAGCGATATTTGCGCCAAAGCGTTCTAGATAACGACGATGATGCAACAGACTGCGAGTCGGTTGCAGATGACCAAAGAACACAAAGTGATAATGTTAGGCAAGGTCCAGAAACTGGTGAATTTATTTTGGCAAAATTCGACTCAGCCAAAGGAAAAAACACTTATCAGTATGTTTGCATGGTTGAAGAAAATGTCGGAGACAAACTCGTTGTTCTAGGATTCAAA
The DNA here is from genome assembly GCA_932294355.1 of Aporophyla lueneburgensis. Lineage (NCBI taxonomy): Eukaryota > Metazoa > Arthropoda > Insecta > Lepidoptera > Noctuidae > Aporophyla > Aporophyla lueneburgensis. Next base: position 24,798,385 of record OW028735.1, read on the forward strand.
TCTCATAAGAAAAATAAAACTATATTTTATGCAGTAGAGAATGATGTCTCCATTATAGATCAGTCTGATGTCATCGCTTATCTTCCCAAACCTAAACAGGAAAGTGACTTATACATATTCCCACAAAATATAGATGTAAAAGAGCTGTAAGCTATAATTTCTTATTTTCTTGTATTAAAATTAAGTAAAATGTTGATCTCAATGTTTAAATTAAAAGACTGTAAGTGATACTTACCGTAGTTAAATACAATTTTAAAGTTTATTACTACTTTAGACGTACACGTTGATTTTGACGATTTTTCTAGTATTTTTTGTAAGCACTAAAATGCAATTATAAAGCAGAAGACTGATTATTCGTAAGGAATCTGTTGTTTTGTTAGAAGGCTGATTATTTGTAAGAAATCTGTTGTTTTCTTACTAACATTTTGTCTATTTTATAATATTATATTTGATTATACTACAAAACGTGTTTTTTTCACCATAATATAGCTCTAAAATCAATTATCAATGTTACCCCTGTAATCAAACACACCCCGGTGAACTTTGAAGTGTTTTAATTCAAAAACTAATGAGTGATTTTTTTTTTAATTTTTGTTTTTATTTCCTGTTAGGGGCTACTTTCTTATTACATACAAAAAACGGGGGCAATCAAAGCGACCCCATATCAAGTATAAAGATGATAAGCCACTTAATGTTTTTTTTCTCGGAACCTACAGGGCGTAAAAATTAAATAAATAATTTTATCAATAAAAAACCATGAGTCGCCATTACAGTATTTTTTTTGTATTTTTTATAAATAACTGAAGAAGTTACAGTCAGTTTTATTTTAAAACTAATCAATGTAACCCCATTTTACGGTACTGAGGAAGAAAAGGTATTTTTAAACGCATATTTATTGAAATTAATTTATTACATTCTTCCACAAAATAAATGTTATAAGTACTTGCTTTGAAACGGTATTGCTCCAATATCTGACATAAAATAGTTCATAAATTCCACTCGTATTTGGTTCGATGTATTTGATGGCCTACGAGGAATTCTTTGAAGTGCCCTGTAACCACTGTCATCTGCAGTTACTGCCCTCCACGACCCGGGAATAATTTCTCCAGTGCGTACATCCTCATTATCAAAGCAACCTGGAGAGCAGTAATGACGGGATGAATCTGTTTGCAATCGAAGAAAATTGTGAATGTAAACACAACTCAAAACAATATCAATTATACACTCTTTTTGGAGACCCCACATTTAATTCTGTTGAATACGGTTTCACAGTATAGGTAGATAGAGCGAATGCATCGTCAGAAACTAAAACATAAGGAACTGATCTCGTTCTACCACGTAGTGGTTCATTCTGGGGGTAAATTTAATTCTTTTTTTTTTTAAATTTTCTTATAAAACGTAGTGGTTTTAAAAACATCCCCGTCCGATATAAGGCCCTGACAACCAACGTTAACATATGTAAAACAATAGTTTGCATCTACGATTGCGAACAATAGTATGCTATGTGTTCCTGTGTAGTTATGAAATTCGCCCACAGTATTTTCTGGTCTTTGGAGGACCACATGTGTTTTCCATCCATGGCGCCAAAACAATGTGGAAAGTTCCATCGCTTGTCAAATTCATTCGCAATAGATTTCCATTGCTGCTCGTTTCGGAAACTGAAAAATAAAATTGAATTAAGTAACATTTACATTACGTTTCAGGACACGCAAGCTGAAGTATTCAATAGAGAAAGCTCTGCGACTTCGCAGTCTACGTGTATGTCTGAAGATGAGCATGATTTTACTTTACCATCAATAAGAAGAGAAATTTTAAAAGTACAAAGATTGTCGATAAAAAGGAAGAAGCTTTAACAAATAACAAATTTATGAAAAAAGCTACTGAAGAATTAAGTCAAAAAGATGAGTTTACTGTTTATGGACAATTAATAGCTCATAAAATTCGAAATCTTAATCCATTAAATCGGCTATGGTGCAGCCGCAACGCAGAATGTTACTGAGATGCGGAATGTGACTGAGACACCGAATGTTATTGAGATATTTAATGATACCGAGATGCCTGTATGGTCTTTTGGTAGACCTATACACATTATTTTTAGATGCGGGTTGATTGGAAGGAAAAAAGTTAAATGACTGAAAACACTATTGTATTCTCTTAAAGGTAAATTAAGCGTAATGAACTGATGGAACGTGGCAATGAAGTGAGTGCCGTGGCCCTTGTTGGCTGTAACGAGAACGCCTGGCTGACTTGATAGCCTAACGCGAACTGAACTGATTATTGTGTGTGGAAATGTGTGAAGCAAACAGAATGTGCGGTGGCACCGTACAATGCCAAATGACTCTCCGTCTGAAACAGAAGCATTAGATATTAGTACACTTTCTGATTTTGTTCTATTTAAAAATGATTATCATTGTGCTAAATATTGTGTGTGTATATATAAATAAAACTCTCTCTTACCTTAATATAATCCTTTAGTACTTTAATTATGGCTTTCAATACATCTGGTAGCATTGCTGATATGAATTGTTTGGACACCTTGAATAAATATGAAAGAGACATTAAATTGTCTCCAGTAACTAAGAACCTAAGCGTTATAGCTAATTTTATTTCACTAGGTATTGCTTCACGTAACAGGGTTGACTGCTTTATAATTATTGGTGTAACCAATTTCAAAAGTCTATCCAATTTTTTTCAGACATGCGTGTAAAGTTTTTAAAAAGAATATCTTTATCATCTCGTAGTTCTCTCATAATCATATTACTTCGATTATTATGGTAGCCTCGGATCCAAAACTTTCGCTTGATTCTTTTTTTGCTGGAATTTCTTATGACCTACTTGGTCAGCAGCAGCACATATTCCACTAAGTAAAATGTTGTCGTCGCATATGTTTCCACAAGGCGTTGGCGTTGCGTTCGTTAACGCATTCAATTATTGAAAGCGACAATCGAAAGTTGAATAAAAAGATGAAGACGAAAGTTGAAGATGAAAGTGCATAGTGTGGACATAGCTAATGAATGTCACATTTGGTCTTCAAAAAATTTTGAATATAATTTGTCACAATCAAATGTAACAGATACAGTGTCATGGAATATGTGGGTTACAAAACAATTTAAATATTCAAAAAACACCGCCAATAAACAAAGTGAAGAAAAAATAAAAAAAAAGGACAGTTAAAGAAGAAACTCAGGGATCATTACAAAAACTTCAGCAGACATTTTGTACTCAGTGACGGACGTTTAAGAAGTATCATTTTAACATAATGCACCAATTTCAGATGTAGGTACACTAAGTGCAAGAATAAACTCAATGACAGCGACATTGTTGTGCATTGTGATTTCTCTAAAAATTATATCTGTAAGTTCCCAGAAGAAGTACAGGCAATGCACTTTGGTGCTTCCAAAATACAGATATCTTTACACACCAGTGTTATTTATGCCAATTGCGAAGATGGACCACAAACTATATCTTTTTGTACGATATCGCAAAATTCCAATCATACACCTGACGGTATTTGGGCCCATTTTACCCCTGTGTTGAAATTCGTAAAAGAAAAAATTCCAACTGTTAAGACCATACAATTTAAGGACCAGCCCCGGGTCGACGGCGCGTAGTGTTCCACGCGCGCCTCAAAGAGATGTCAGCAGCAGTGAAGGGGTCTACTAGGACCGATGCCTGCCTGGGTCGCGAGATTGTTCAAGCGAGATACCGTGACCCCGGCACACGGGCAACTGATGGACCACGGGTGGGTTTTAGTCAGTAAAAGTCTGACACGCCCTCCCGCTCCACCCAGAGCGGGAGAAGATGAAGATGAAGTCATTTGATGATTTCACATTCAGAAAAAAAAAGACCATACAGTTCTTTAAAAATAACAAAAATAGTTTTATACGATGAATACAGCTATTTTTTCAGTTAGGTTTTGACAGAGCGACTTGGTAATTTTTTGAAGCTTCCCACAGGAAAGGAGCCGCTGACGGTGTTGTAGGAGCAACGAAAATAAATTTAAACCGATATGTCGTACACGGCCATGATATTCCAGATGCTGAGGCAGCTTATAACGCACTAGTGATGAATAACACATCGAAGATCAACTATTTTCTAGTGCCTGATGAAGACGTAGATAAATTAGTAAAAATCTTAGATTCAATATCAAAAAACCTGATTGCCGTTCCAGAAACCATATCTATTCATCAAGTTGCTTCGACGCCGAATACTGATATAATAAAATTTAGAAGACTAAGTTGTTTTTGTGGACAAGATTTTGGCTTTTGTGACTGCTTTGATTTTACTGAACAAACTTTAAATCAGAAAACAAAAATGATTAACAGAAAAGCAAAGATTATTCAAAGAAAACGTTTGAATTCTTTAAAAAAGCAAGTACAATCTGAAGATAGTGATACCACCGACACGGATATTGCCATAACGTATGCCGAATCAGACGATAGCATGTACGAAATTGAAAAGCTAGACAGTGACAATATTTAAGACGTTGAAGAATCAGTAATGTTGCAGAGATGATGGTGCAAAAATAAAGGGAGCCAATAAAGTTACGCTACTATCGGACATAACATTTTATTAGAAAACCAAGCCTTTTCAAATTTACAAGCGTACGGTCCCATCCAAGAAAATAGACAAAAATACTGATCTATTTTCTAATTACTGCCTTAAAAACAAGAATAGACTATTATAACAAAGATTTAAGAAACATTCACCAGGAGACGGTAAAAAGGCAAGAAACCAGCAAACAAAAAAATGAAAAGGTAGAGAAAAGAAAGAAACTAATGACATCGAACTTGAAAAAAGACAGGAGAGGCAAAAATGAAACAAAAGAGAAAAAAATCATTAACAGATGCTGCTATTTTCATTGACGAAAAAATGAAGACCGTTCAAGAATTTACTGCTTGTATGTGTCAAGAAATGCACCAAAGTGAATAATGCGAAATATCGCATTTTTATGAAAAATATACTTTGCTAATAAAGACAGCGAGCAGTTTAAAAAAATAATAAAAGCTTTGACTCCAACTCCATATCACCATGCTGGATATCATTGACTTAAAAAAATTACGAACTATATTCGTAAATTCCATGTGGCTTAATGGAACGGATCCATTATGCGTGAAAGTTCAGCCTAAGAACTGCGGTTTGTTCTTAGATTTATATTTAAAACCAGTAGAATTCATTGGGGATCATACACTTTTAAAGAAAGAAGACATTGTCGAAACAATTGAAACAGAAAGCGATGATGAAGAAGGTTCAGAAGATTACAGGATGGAGATTACAGTTTTATGTCCGATGACTTGGAACCTTAATAATCTGAAAAAATTAAAATCTTTTGTATTTATAATTTTTTACAATAAACAGAAGACTTTTTTAAATTGTTGTTTTTTATTTTGTCTGCTACTAATAGAAATAAAATTTGTGTTCGGTACCGTTTATTACTTTATGCGCCTACGTTTCTAAACGTGTAACGGAATGACATCCGACTTGTCAAGTTTGATTTTGACACTTGACACTGCCTCTTGATTTGACAATTAGTCGTGATCCAATTGCTTTGATTGTTAATAACCCCAATTTGACGTAATAATACGGGTTACGTTTGCTAAAACTGAAGTGCTTGAAAAAGGGATGCGGTCCAATTGCGCGTGCGACCCCTTTGTAAAGTAATCCCTGAGAATCTGTCGTTTTGTGGACAATCTGTCATGACCCAATTGTATTGATTGTAACTAACCCCAATTTGAAGACATAACACGGGTTTAGTTTAGTTTCTTGACATTGAAGAACTTTGAAGGTTAAGTGGAAGTGACGCTATTGGGAACGAGTGATTTGAAGACCGCATGCTGTGATTGCCTCCAGCCTTATTGCAGCGGATTGTAACCTGGAGAATACTCATAACGTCACAACACGATACATATACACTCACTTACATACATAACTCCAGGTAACCCCAAGGAGCAGGTGTTCGTCTACCCACAGGTAAGTTCTTTTGTTGTATTGTAGGTGAGTTATTTGAATTATATTGTCTGCTCCGCGTACGGCGGACTAGTTTCGCTAGCCACTCTTGTCTCTAGAGCCCCACGATTATCACACTTCCACTGCGCTATTGAAATCGTATTGTGAGGTCTAGTCTGGCAGCGAACAATTTGCAAGATTTGTATTATATATGTATAACTATAACCTTCTTATTTACTAAAATGCTAATCTTTAGTAAATAAGAGGAATGGGTAGTTAATGTGGATGGTACAGACATCGCCACAGTTATGTGTGGTGGTGGTGACAATAAACCAGTGGCGTTGTCTTCATCTTTTGTTGGAAAGGAGCCTACTCAAAAAGTAAGGAGGTTTGTAAAAAAAAAAAAACAAAAGAAATATTTAGATGTCGACTGCCCTCAAATTGTAGGCAACTACAATCAGCACATGCGTGGAGTCGACTTGCTCGACTCATTCCTGGGAAAGTACAAGATAAAGATGAGGGCAAAGAAGTGGTACTTGAGGTTATTTAACCATTTCTTCGATATAGCCACCATAAATAGTAGGTTGTTAAATAAAAGAGTTGGGGAGATGCAACAAAGAGCAACGCCGCTGAAATTGAAAGACTTCAAGTTAGAAGTGGCAAAGGGCCTCTGCATGTGTGGTCCATCAATGAATAAGAAAACAGGCCGGCCGTCTTCTGTAAGTGATTACTTGATAGTGAAGAAAAGAATGTGAGTCAATGTAGCGATTCTTCCTCCTCGTGACGTAAGACATGATGGATGTGAACACTTTCCTATGTAGGGATAGAAGCGCTAGCGATGCAAGTATCCAGGCTGCAAAGGAAAGCCGTTTGTTGTGTGCGAAAAATACAGGGTCGAACTTTGTTTCAACAAGGACAACAACTGCTTCCGTCTGTTTCATCTCTAGTAATGTAGCAAATACAGGTAGGTCACTGCATGTTGTGCCACATATGGAACCAATTTAAAAAAAAATCTCCATTATTATTATTTTTTTTTTTACTATTTTTCCCGGGTTCTACACCACAAATACGATTAGGTAAGAATTGTTTTTCTGAAGAAAAAAAACATGCGGTGTAGGGATAACGATATAGACCAAATAATTATAAATAAAGAAGAACATATAGTCCATTATAGACCTCTGAGTTGTTTTTGTGGAAGTGAACCCAGGCTCTGCTCTTGCTATTTTCCATAGAGACATTTGTTACGTTTGTCTGAGGGTCTTTTACGGCTATAATCTTATTTTTAATCTACTTTAATTGTGTATAAAAAGTACTGGCCTCAAATAAAGAAGCGTGTTGAGATATTATATTCTAAACTTTATTGCAGACTGTTGTGTTGAAAAACTCATAGCGAGTGAAGCATTCAGCGTCTCCATTACGAACGAAGACACCTATTTCATCTAAAATCACACTGGATTAAATCTTCATTAAATTTAATCCACGAAGAAATTGATGACCTTGCGTCATTTGATTCGGTTGATACGGAAGTTATCGAAGTTTTAGGAGATAATTCACGGAATATGCTAAGCCTAGATTCAATGGATATTGATCCAATGCTTTTAAATACTGCTACAAAATTGAATTTTCCAGGGCAAAGTGAGACAGAGCCAAAGAGAGTTGATTACTTGCCATGTATTAATAGTTTAAGCGAAATAAAACAAATGAGTACCAAAGAAACAAAGAATAAGCGACAAAAACAGCATACTATGTTAGAATATGCAATAAATGCAGTTACTCAATTCTTGGTGCTAAAGCAAGATGTATGCGTTGCAAAAGAACATTCTGTACGGAGTGCATCAGGGTCCCGTTGCTTTTGATTATTTATGTGACACTTGCCTTGATCCTGATGATGAAGGTAGATAGGCATACTCACTGTTTATTTTTATATGAATAACTGTATACAATATGTTATTTTTTACAGATTAAATTAACGACTACAGGAAAGTTGATCGTCAGTGACAGTGAATCTTCACACCAAAAAAATGGTATACATCGTAGACATCGACAAAATTTTAACAAGGGATGATTTACTGCAGTATTACTATCATGGATTAAAGTGGCCGTGGGACGAAACTCATTTCGTTTTAGGGCTTGTACACAAAACTGCGATGCGACGTCGCATCGCAAAAATCTGCGAGCTCCCTCTACGCATCGCAAGAACTTGCGAATTGATTCGCATCGCGCATTCCTGCGATGCGTCACACTTGTTGACGCCATTTTAGTTCGCTCAGGGACAGCGTGTGGGCAAGACGTGTACTTTAAAAATGACAGAATACGACGTTGATTTTTTAATATCACTGATTGAGGAGCGCCCTGTTCTTTGGGACAGTAGTAATGAAGATTATAAAAACAAATTCATCAAACAAGATGCTTGGAAGGACGTGTGTAAAAGTTTATTTCCAAACGAGGAAAAAGAAAACAATGAAAAAACTAAACTTGGTAAGTACACAAATACATTTATTAAGTATAACTTCTTTTTACTTTTTACTAAAACTACCTACAAATCAAACATTCTATTCATATAAGCACAAAAAATATTCTTTAAATTGTTTACATGTTTAGGCAGCGAGTTACTTTAATGTTTTACGATGTGATCCTTTTGTACCTGTTGTATTGACTTATTACCAAGAACGCGAGCAACAATGTAAGTCGCATTGTATATTCTTAATTTTTTTGTAGTTTCCAGCTTAATGCTCCAACTTCACTAGTAAAGTAATCCGAATATTCGTTTCTAATTATATTTGCACTTACCACCTGACTACCTATATTCAACCCTTGTTGAAGTGGTTGTAGTTCGGAATCATCTATGATCATTTCAATAGGGGTGTCTAATTCATCACGGTTAATTACAAAGTTATGTAGTACGCAACAAGCCTTAACAATATCTATTGCAAAATCATATGAAACGTTAATGGGCCGGTGAAATATTCGCCACTTATTGGCCAGTATGCCAAAAGTACACTCCAGTGGCGCAGGTAACTAATAAGCCCATTCCTGTCGGCTTCCCTTACGAAATTATGACAGTCAGGAGTTCTCAGCAGTGTTTAATAATCACACTGAATGTATTTAATCTTACACCATAAAATTAAAGTATTCCAAACCCCAACCTACATAAAAAAATATTTGTCTTTATATTCCAACGAAAACAAAACATTTAAAGTGCGCGTGTTATATTAAGCAGTATATAACTATAAGTGTATATGTATACACTATTATCAAGCTTTGAATGTCAGAATGGTAACGGCTTATTTACTGTGTATAGGAAAGGGTTTCAATAAGTAAAGCACAGAAAGACAAGACTAGACATTTATTTCAATTAGGCTTGTCAGTAATTAATCAGAAAGCTAGTCGTCCGTTCCAAAACCAGGTCTTCATGGAGAAGAAGGACAAGAAACTCCATGGAAACAGTATTGAAGTATTACATCAACACATTTCTTACATTGCCATACATTATCATTATCTTAAATACATTAATTCTATCTCTTGGACCATTGTCCAAGAGAACTCAGAATAATATCAATATAATCAAAATATAACAAGAATATCTGGGAAAAGAATATGAATATTCCATTTATATGATTTAAAACATTATAAACATTATTATATTGGCAACACTATAAACAGTACAACAACATTGTCATAATAGGCAATAATTAGGATATAATATCAATTACTTAACTTACGTGACCTCTGGTCGATCCTTTCCACACAACAACAGTACTAGAACTAACCAACTGAAAATCCAACAAGCGACTGACTGTTTCACTGTCGCTCCGGCCTTTTATACCCGTTAACAACCAACTATGATTTGAAAAGTGACAGCTGAGTCAAATCAGTGTTTGACTTGTACAAAAATAAGTTTATAATAAAAATCATTTACTAAATTCCATAATTCAATATTAAACACATAATAATTACATATCACAATTACATATATCACGGCCATACTGACAAGTACTTCGCTCTCGAAGTACATTAGATACCTTTTTTCTACAATTGTACTTTTTCTTCTTTTGTTTTTCTGCTTTTGTTTTTTCGCCTTTTGTTTTGCCAAGTGCCTAGACGTGCCAAGTCCCCTCCACCCGCTGCTAGTGGTATAGACTTGCACCAAGCAAATGACCGACCAGGGGAAACAAATTTTATCGGTTACTTCGTCATGCAAGTCCCATTCACCCGCTGCTGGTGAGATGGACAAGCACCAAGTAAACGATCGCCCAGCGAAACTTTACTTGTTTTTTTTTAAACTTTTCGTTTGATTCTCATTTCAGGTGCTCTAAGCGTACTAAAACTTATTTGCTTATGTATTGAAACCTTTGTTTTTTTTTCTTTACCTCCCTAATGTAATATAAACACGTTAAGTACTTTAACAATTTTGACAAATAATGAATCGTTTATCGGTATAATTTAGTTTACAAAACAATTATTATAGAAATAATTCCAAAACCTATTCCTATTGATTAACTTTTAACTATTGAAATTAAACATTAACCGTTGTATCAAAACAGTAACCAGTGATCACGAAAATGATTCGAATAATTCATTGCTCGGTCAATCTGACAATAATACCGAAAACCGTATTCAATAAACATTTACTATTATCATTTCCACAAATTTTTGACATGGCCACTCCGACTAATACTTCACATTGGAAGTAATAACTAATACCTAACAAATCAAAGTAAAAACAATTATTTCACAGAGATTAATCTTGAGAAAAGCTATTTATTTTCTGTACTATGTGATGCTCACTACTTTGGAAAAAATAAGGAATTAATCGAAGTTAAAGAAGCCAAATCCTCAAATTAATTTCAGTAGGTGGTGTCAGCTACTTTCTAACAGAGTCAACCGAGCCTGACTGTCCGCTTAAATGGGTCCAGTGACCACGGTCCCCAGCAACGAAAGACCGATTGAAGAAGAGATGGAGGATCATACCGAAGTATAAATTGAGTTTTCAGGACGCTAAACAAACTAGTAACTATTTATTCCGAATATTATATATTATATATATTATTTATACTTTGTGTTGTTTTCTTCGTTAAATTATTTCAGAAATAATTTATAAACACCAGAACCTAAAACAAGTAAATTTAAATTACCATGAACATTTGAATGGCATTTAAATATCTCTCAAATAACATCGCCTTTAAAGTAGTTGTACAGTCAGATTGAAAATATCCGGAAAATATGTTCATACAGCTTCACCGACTCAACAGTTTATAAATGTATGTAACTGAGATTTGTAACGTCAATTAGCACAATGACATTCAGCTATCATCACACCGAATCAATAGTGTGACACTGACAGCATCATTTTTTTCTGTTGTTTTTATTTTATTTATTTTTCATTAAATGCTCAGGCCATTGAAAGTGAAAGACTTGGGTTGATTTATCGGTAATCGCTGTAATGCAAATTAATTTATTTTCTATGTGATAATCTGCTCAGTACCGCAGTTTAAAGAGGTGAGCTTGATAAAGGAAATAATTAGAGAACCGAAGAAGATATAAAGGATCAGACCATAACTACAAAAAAATAAATAATGGTAAACGTCCATTACAACTGCTACATTATCTTATTACATCAAAATTCAGAATACCTTTTTCTTAATCTTACAAAATAATTAGCCAATGAATCATAATAAATCTAATCTTTCTCAATGTATCGTTTGAACGTTCGGTACAATTAAAATGGACAGAAATGATAATAATTTGAAAATAACCTTTTACGGCCATGCCGAACCGTACTTCATCTCGAAGTACAAGCCTCAAAAACAATAAGAGGAACATTTATATTTTTTTCATTGGTCTATGATCCAAGTGATGTTATGGCCTCACCCGCTGCACGTGAGTACCCTAACACCAGGCCTATGACCCCAGCGGTAAATTTTCATTTATTTCACAATTAAATTAACTTCAAACTCTGTAGCTTAATCATTTCCCACATAAATTCCTTTTTCCTTTATTTGTGTTGTTTTATAAATCCGGTCATTTCAGTTTAACCAAACCTAAATAATAAGGTTTTGTCTCAAGCCTCATCCCTGTGAGTACTGGTAATTCCAATCCAATTCATCATACAATTTCATCATTACCTATGTCCCTATTATAAAAATCTCACAAGCTATAATTGCATTAAGTACTGAGATCTACATAACCACTTTTATAATTATGCAAATTGTTATCTGATCTATGAATTCTGCGTTTACTACCACCTCAAATATTTTTTCATATTTACTCCGTTATTCGATTGATTTCAAAATACTAGAACTACCTAGTGCATACACCGTCCGTGACATGTTACGAAGCTAATACTGAACAAGCTGTGAAGAGTAACACTTAAAATATATCTTATGTCGGAACAATAAGTCTATCTATAGTGTATTCAAATCTTAATATCTTTAGTTTATAGAAAGTTGAATATCTATTTAGCTTTACGTGTAGGTATCAAGATTATTATTTTCGAACTATTTGTTTACATCTTTGAATCAGATTAACACAAAAAAAAAAAATGCAGAAACTAATTAGTCAACATTATGACATTTTTAGCATCTTATTTTTTTCTGAAAGTAATTTGGTTAGTTGGTTGTCAAATACAAATTGTGGGTAGTCCGCATAATTTGTGTGTATTATTATTCATTTAAGTGATTTTTCTATCAGATAGTGTCTAATAAATTGGAATATAATTTATTAAGTACTTGGTGTACTCACTAATTCATTTTTAGCAACTTATTTCGATAATTGTAACTGGTAGTTTTGTTCAAAACAATAAATTACATGTCACTTTAAATTTTAAAATGATTTACATTGTGAATTCACCATTGGTTTATTTATGACAATTATTCTAATATTGTTTGATTACTTAGTTACTTAGTTTAGCATACTTTAGTGTTTGTATCAAGTAAACATGTGGCGTACTTCCACGCGCCATCGGAAAGAGTTATCGTGGATATTATGGCGGGACATTGTCCTATAAAAGAGCTTGCATTCGGTGAGCAAGACAGTCTATCTTCGGATTAGACTCAATACTGAGCACCTGCTCCCGACTAAACTGTCGGTTTACCTGGTACAGCGCTGCTGTATATTCACATAGCTGTATTGATTAGCTAAATAGCGAAAGGATACACTTTGTATTTGGGTGGCTTAGGCCTCTATACGAACTGTAACCTTTAGGGTTTGTTCGTCGAACTGTATTGTTTTAACCTACTTTATCATATGTTACCTTTTTATTATGTTTCTTTTTATATCGTGTAATTAATATTGTATTACAACCCTGTAACTATTTATAATCTTGTTTATCCCAATAAAATGGGAACTCCAAACCCTGACAATATACCGCTCGGCACTCCCGATCCTACTTATTTATTTATTTGTAACCTAATCAACGGTTTCTCAGCCAAATTCTGTGCTAACTATATTAAGATTGCTATCGACACGCTAAGAAGAAGAACGGTTTCTCCTTAAACTTTTCTAATGCTACGGTAAATAATAAAATACGTGTCCAGCCAAGTGTGTATTATGGCCCTAACGTAACGATTTCTTGTTATTAGTACGTGTATCATCATAGAAACAAATTAAAACTTTACGAAAAACGGATTCACTTTATTATTATTTCAACCGACTTCAAAAAATGAGGTTCTCAATTCAACTGTATTTTTTTATGTTTGTTACCTCATAATTTTTGGCTGAGTGAACCGATTTTGATGATTCTTTCTTTTTATTTATAGCTGTGTGGTTCCATTTGAATTTTATTCACTTTGCTTTGCTAATATTTGCATTAGCTTCGATAATTCGAATTTAATCCACTTTGTTTATCGTTATAATATTCTAATAGTCCTGTCACGTGGCCGGCAGTGATATAGGAGATACATACCATAACTAAAAAGTTAAAAACTTTTTTACAAAAAAAAAAACAACCGACTTCCTTAAAAACACTACAAAGTGAAAAATAACTTTAATTTCGGAAGTCGGTGTCTTATTTTTCACTTTGTAGTGTTTTTGAGGAAGTCGGTTGTTTTTTTTTTTTGTAAAAAAGTTTTTATTTTAAAATTTTTAGTTATAGTATCTACCCCGCACTAATTCCAAACAAACAATGCATATTTATGCGATAGCAGAAATCGCGGTTGATTTGCTGTCATTTTTTAAAGAGTTCCGGTGTCATCAGCAGATCTATATGAAACTTATATGGGACCATTTCGGAATAAACCCCTTTCGAACAAAAAAAGAATTTTGCAAATCCGTTTATATATGACGGAGTTATAGCCGAACATACATAAAAAAAAAAATATAAACATCCGAATTGATAACCTCCTCCTTTTTGAAGTCAGTTAAAAATAAAAAAAAAACCCTTTTAAAAAAAACAACCGACCTCCTTAAAAAAAGTTTTTAAATTTATAGTTAATGTTAAAAGTGGCTAGGTAGTTACTCTAAAGATATTTCTTTTTTTATAATTTAACATCTGTAACCGGTACCTCTTTCTGTGCAAATAAATACTTTCTAAACATCTGATATCGCGAAGTTTCACTTTTGTGAACACCTGCATACTACTTCCCTTTTTTTTTCAAAATTTTATCCTCTAATAATATTTGAAAGAAACTGGTTCAATGACTCTTAAGTGGTTAACATATTTCCATCCACAATAATCCATTGGTACTTGATTATCTATTGAATTATGATGTAAAAGTGATTGGCAATACTTAATCCCTTAATTTAATCATTTTATCCCTTTGTATTTCGTTTTAATGTAAAAAGGCTTCTAAGGACTTCACCGATTTCATTTACTACTTATTTCCGAAAAACTTCCTGATATTATTACAAAAAGTCGAGCTTCCACAGTTTCAAACCTCATACAGCAACTTGCAGTACCGCAGCTCCGATGTCAAGGTGCAAGTGGAATCAGTGACCCGTCAACGAACGGTTTCCAATAGATCGTTAGTAGCCCCACCATCGAGCATGAAAATAAAAAAATAAAATTCATTAGTAAGCAGTTTTAAAAGGACAGGGAACAATCGCCACTTCTGATGTTATATTAAGCAGTATATAACTATAAGTGTATATGTATATACTATTATCAAGCTTTGAATGTCAGAATGGTAACGGCTTATTTACTGTGTATAGGAAAGGGTTTCACAAGTAAAGCACAGAAAGACAAGACTAGACATTTATTTCAATTAGGCTTGTCAGTAATTAATCAGAAAGCTAGTCGTCCGTTCCAAAACCAGGTCTTCATGGAGAAGAAGGACAAGAAACTCCATGGAAACAGTATTGAAGTATTACATCAACACATTTCTTACATTGCCATACATTATCATTATCTTAAATACATTAATTCTATCTCTTGGACCATTGTCCAAGAGAACTCAGAATAATATCAATATAATAATCAAAATATAACAAGAATATCTGGGAAAAGAATATGAATATTCCATTTATATGATTTAAAACATTATAAACATTATTATATTGGCAACACTATAAACAGTACAACAACATTGTCATAATAGGCAATAATTAGGATATAATATCAATTACTTAACTTACGTGACCTCTGGTTGATCCTTTCCACACAACAACAGCACTAGAACTAACCAACTGAAAATCCAACAAGCGACTGACTGTTTCACTGTCGCTCCGGCCTTTTATACCCGTTAACAACCAACTATGATTTGAAAAGTGACAGCTGAGTCAAATCAGTGTTTGACTTGTACAAAAATAAGTTTATAATAAAAATCATTTACTAAATTCCATAATTCAATATTAAACACATAATAATTACATATCACAATTACATATATCACGCGCGGCACCGCGCGTCAAGATTTTTCTGCAGTGAACTCGCTTACAACGCCGGCTTATGAAGTAAATCAATTTCTATACAAGATCATCTCGTCATGACGTCACTTCAGGTCACGTGCCACACATTTTTTAGAGGCCTTGGCAAGCCACTAGACGTCGGGTTATCCGAACGAACTGGAGTAGCAATATCGTCCTTTCGTTGAATTTCTTAAGTGTTCGGGCCCTTCCCCCGCCCCCTTGAGCCCCGCCCGCTCGACGCGACAGTACTTTGTCATTTTAAATGTTTGTTTGACCATTGACGTCAATAGAATTATAAACTTTTAACAAACCTTTTATTTTGTTGATATTTGTGGTTAATTAGCATTTATTTCGTTGTATTCATATAATTTATTAGTGTAGTAACGCACGATAAGAATTTGATAATTGCGAGTTTGTTGTGAAATTGTGCGTTCGCAATTAGTAATTTGTGGTAAGTCCTAAGTTTTGAAAATAAGAAACACGTAATTAGGTTAGGTCATAATTCATTATTGTGTGATACTTTTCCACAAATTACAACATTATCTATACTGATATTATAAAGCTGAAGACTTTGTTTGTTTGTTTGTTTGATTGAACGCGCTAATCTTAGAAACTACTGGTCCGAATTGAAAAAATATTTTTGTGTTGGGTAGTTTATTTATCGAGGAAGGTTATAGGCTATATAACACCACGCTGCAACCAAAAGGAGCGGAGCAATAATGAAAAATGTTGCAAAAACGGGGAAAATCGCAAGGGTAGGCGATTCGACGCGACGGGAAGGGTCGGGGGAACAAGAAATTTAACGCGGACGAAGTCACGGGCAGAAGCTAGTGTAGTATATTTTTGACACTTCCCGTTACAGTTGCATCCGCGGAGAGGTCGTTTTCGGCTTTGAAGCGAATTCATACGTACATGCGTAATTCTCAAAAACAAGAACGATTATCTGATCTAGCCATTTTTTCTATAGAAAAACATTTATTGCTAAAAATTAAGAATCATCTCGGCTTTTATGATAATGTCTTAGCGCACTTTGTACTAAAGAATAGACGAATAGCTTTAGAGTATAAGTAGTATTATAAGTAGAATAAGTCAGTACTCTTGTAGTTAAGTAGTTTTTTCTAGTAGACATCATACGTCCACACCACAAACGGCTTTTTTCAAAGCCGCTTTTATTATACTTGCAAGACACTGTTTCAATCACCGGTGCTTACACGTATAGTAAAGGTGGATTGAAGACATCTGCTTGTAGAAGACTGAAGCCAGGAAGTCAGTCACAGATTTTAAGTAACTGGACTACGTGCGCCACGTCCGGCCTAGGTAAGCATTTTTTTTTGCTCCGGCTTACCTCTCTAATAAAATCACCCTTCGCCACTGGTACACTCGACATATCTTCTTGCCCTACTCAAACGGTAGTTGAATACTCTTTGTTTAACAGACAAATGCTTGCCAGAATAAAGACGCATGACATTATTTGAAATAGAAAAAGCTTCGTCTCCGACAAAAACAAATGGAACCGGTTCTTGAAAGCCCGGTAACGGCCTTGATGTTGGTGTAGGCAAATCACCTCTCATCAGTAAATCGTACAGTTTCGTGTTGTGGAAAATAGTGGAGTCACTTTCCTTTCCATATGCTTCTATGTCCACATAGATGAATCTGTATTTTGAGTCCACAATAGCCAACAAAACTATTGAATTGTAGCCCTTGTAATTAAAAAAAAGTAATCCACTTTTTGGGGGTCTACGAATACGAATATATTTCCCATCAACGGCTCCAATACAGTTAGGGAAGTTGGCTTTCTTGTCAAAGTCCGCAGCTATTTCTTCAAACAGCTGTTGTGTTATTTTTGATATGTTTGCATTTAAACAAAATTTCCATATTGCATTACAAACTACTCGTATTATCTTAGCAACTGTACTTATTCCTAAATAATAATCTAAATGTATATTTCTGATTTCATTTCCGGTCGCTAGGAATCTGTAACATAAATAGAAAAAAAAAGGATTAATTTATATAACAAACTTGAAAAGTAAAGAACACTAACCTAAAACGACATAAACATACATAAATTATTTTAATTTAATAAATTGGTAGACAACGCTTCTAGCGTTAAGTTCGCCTATTGTTCTGTACAATTGGTATTTGATGAATAATAAAGATGAATAAATAAATGAATACATTAAATATTGTCTATTTTTTTTTTTTGCAGGTAATTCAGTAATACAAAGATGGAGGGGGATTAAGGATACCTTTAATAAATATGAAAAGAAACTCAAAGATGCAAGTAGGTCAGGGTCTGGATCCAAAAATATAAAAGAATACCATCTGTACAAACAATTACAATTTCTTAAGAAAAATTTGCAAAATGAGACCACTACTAGTATAAATGAGTCAGAAAATGAGCAAGATAATCAAGAAGGTACATCTGAAACACGTTACCAAAGGCAGCAACCAAAAAGAAAGATGGTTAATAATAAATTTGAAGATGATATTGTAAAGATTTTAAAGGAACCTGAGAATAGACACATACCTTTTTTTAAAGGTATTCTACCATCACTTGAAACATTAGATGACAATAAAACACTAATCTTTCAGAGCAGAGTTCTTCAAATTTTAACAGAATTGCATCAACCTCATGGCTACTACTATCCGAATAGCAACTACCAAGGTGGCTATCAAACTCAACATTTTGCGACATCTCAACAAACGCCACTGATACGTCCACAGTCATCTAGTTAGCGTCAGAATGGCTGGTTGTCTATGGCAATCAGCTCTGAAAGTATATTCAAGAATTGCTACACAATTGCTTATATTTGCTATATGTGTTCGATAATTGCTACATATGATACATTCAGAGAAATACGAATATTTTTTTGACCAGCCGTTCTGACGTCTGGATGGATGGTCGCCTCCGTGATCAGCATGAAAAACGCAGAATTTCTAAAAGTATGTAGTATCAATAATTGCTTACTAATTGCTACTTTCACGAATTTAAGTTTGAGCTTCGTACATACATTAGGTAAAAAAATATAGCTTGTATTAAAATTTGTACGAAAAAGCGCCTAATAATTTAGAAAGGCAACAAATTCTTTTTACCAGAGGTGTCTTGTTCAAATCTTGCAGGCGTTCACTTCGACTTTAATGACGTTTGGTGAGTATTTATTAAACGTAGGTACCTACCCTCCATAACATAATATTTACTAGTATCAGTTAAACGTTGAAACTGTTCTGACTTTTTTGATAAGTACATCAAAAGAAAAATGTAACAATAGTGAAACTTAGTGCTTACGTCTGTGTTTTGTGATTTACGTTTGGTGACAATGAAAAGAGGAAGAAAGTTTACTGTGCCACTAAATGATCAAAAAAATGCGTTCCTGCAATACAAAAAGTATTTTTCCAATAAATCCCATTTACCATCATCTACCGATCCATTATTCAGTGAAATAAGTGCCTTTTTATCAAATAAAATTACGAAGCAAGCACTGTTCCTTTCTGTAAAGAAAAATTTTGACTATTTCTTTGGTGACTCTGATGATCTTGAGGTTTGTGATAACCAAGAACCAAAACAAATTCTTTCGAATAGTGATGAATTAAAAAAAAAATACAAAGGTAAAAAAACAGTATGTTACGATTTTATGATTGACACGTATCAATGGGAACGAATGCAACCAATAAGTAAACGCATTAAATTAAATAAGGGTGCAGAAACTGTATTTAGAATGAAAAATCTTTTGCCTAAGCATCAGTGGGCGCATTTAATGCGTGAAAAAAATTGGGAGGTTCATCCCATTGCACACAATTGGATATTTAAACAGTATTCTATTAATAAGAATAATAACATAACGTGCGTTGGATTTTGTAAACAATGTGAGGCTAAAGTGAAGGTTATAATTAGCTGGCCTTCTAATAAAATTGCTCAATGCAAATGCATTATAGCAAATTATGATGAAAATTTTGTTCATACTTTTGCTAGAAAAACAAAACTATCGCCTACGAAGCGAACAGAAATATCTGATGATCTCAAACATGTTGCTGCTATAACATACCGTAACACAATGGCTAATAAAATTATGGATTCCGATGATCCTGAGCCTGCTCATCTGCCGACAGTTGGTTGCCTACGTCAAATAAAACACGAAGTAAACAAGAGTTCATATTTAGATAAAAATCAAATTCTTTCATTATGGTTAATGACACTAATATCGCCTTATAAAGAAGCCATTAAGCATATTTCAGTTTATCCTTTTTATGTGTGTTATTGGGATCCTTGCCAAGATAATTATTATAAACTGTTTAAGAAAACTGGCAAGTTAATCCTTAGTCTGGATGCCACCGGTAGTATTTTTAAACCATTTGGTCCAACACATAAAGTCGTAATTACTAAACACATTTTCATTTATGTATGTGTCATGAAGACAATCGAAAATGAAAGTAGCGTCCCGCTTACACAGATGTTGTCGGAAAGTCAATCTTTGGAGACAATATATAAATGGTTAGAAGCTTGGCAAGAATGCAATCCAAAACCAGATGAGGTCAATGTCGACGATTCATCGGCACTAATTGGCGCTTGCGTGAAAGCATTTACGAAACATAACTCGACAAAAGATTATGTCGAAGAATCGTACAGAAAACTGGAACAAGAGAAAAGTAGTGATGATTGTTACATAAGAATAGACACCAGTCATTTTGTAAAAATATTATTTAATCTGTCATGTTTTAAACATGTCGACAGCAGAGTAAAATTTTTTTATATTAAATGTTTATTAGAGTTAAAAAAATGCGAATCTTATGAAAAAGCTAAAGATATTTTGGCAGATATAATTACAGTTTGCTTAAATGAATATGATGGATTAGACAAAAATAACACTCGTTCTAGATGTGCTACAGCTAAAAATCGATTAAAGTCACTGGATCAATTTCAGACTTCGGACAATGAAATAGAAATTGTGGATAATGATAAATTACTTGATACGCCTAAAGTTGACCTAAAGTCGGTTTTTGAAGATGTATCGGAACATCCCATCAAATTAGAAAAACAAAATACAGAAAGTAATTTCTATAAATGGTTTAGAAACAAAATTGATACAGAAAAATTATTGGTGACACTGGATACTGAGAGTTTTGGCGACCATGAGAACCTTTACTATTTTCCCGCTATTATTGGAACTTTATCGCGTTTACTGACACAGTTTCCGTTATGGTCTAACATAATGAAAAATATTTATGATTCCAACATCACCACACCATCTTCCTCAAATGTAGAGGCCTATTTTAAAAACATTAAAAGGCTTTTATTACAAATGAGCACAAAATCTCATAGACTGCGGACAGACGAATTCATATCCAAACATTTAGAATTCCTAAAAGGAGAAATAAAAGTTGCTGCTAATAAATTAGCTCACCAAAGAAAGGTCGAGGTCAATAATTCAAAAAACACGCTGAAAAAGGTCTCAAAAACTTGTGTTCAGAAAAAAAAGCTACAAACAAACGAAGAGTTTACAGATGATTCGATTTTTGCTGAGAATCCGACCTTTATTGAAAACTGGAGAGGAAAAGGAAAAGACGTTAAAAAAAGAAAAAGAAAGTTAAAATCTATTGTACTTTTGTCTAACGGAAGCAGATTACAGATTGGTGATAAAAAATATATTTTGAGGAACACATGCGCTATGGATTCTATATGTCAAGCTTTGGCTATAGCATACGTCGACGATTACCGTATAAGTAGAACAATACAGGACAGCAAACATTTGTTTTGTAAACTTATTAGGCTAATGACAGAGAAAAATACAGAAGAATTGTACAAAGTTAGATCAGAAATGGCTCAAGTATATTTTAACAAAGTTGAACAGGCTAATACTGTGGAGATTAGTTGCGAGTGTAATGTCAATAATGTGTTTGAACGCATATTAATTGATTGCATATATAGTGCGGACGAAAGAGAACATTGCACAGAATTAGAATGCCCGATCAATAATGTTCAGCGGAAAATACCTGTTCTACATATAGACGTTAATAAAACTGTTAAGGAGTTACAAGAAGCCGCAAATACACTTATTAATTGTGAAGAAATTACACAATGCCGTCGACATAACTGTCATGGTATTAAATCGTTTACTATATATAGCCTTACGAGACCTAATTGCATTTGAATTTAATTCAAATGATTTTATTTCAGTAGATGATCCACCGATCCACCTGTTATTGCACAACACTGAATTTCGTTTATTGTCAATAATAGAATTTATTCCTCCGTCACCTGGAATACAAATTAGTCACTATAAAGCTCACTGCAGGCGAAATTTACAGTGGAATTGTTACGATGATCAATCTACAAAGATAACAAAAAGTCCAAAGAAGATGATCCCTCATTGTATTTTATATGTTAAAAAATAGTAATTTGTTGATTTTGTGTACACGTAGAAATAATATTATATAAAGATTTAACGAAGTATTACGATTGTTTTCTTTCATACATTTCCCGTGTTTCATATTTATGCTTTTGTAGGTAGGTATGTACTGCTTGATTAAGCATAAGTTGTGTAGCTGACAATGGCTTATCCACCAATGAACCCTGATGGTGGTCAAACCATTGTCAGCTACACGCATAATATGTTGTCTTTTTGTTTGTCATTAATAATTTCAATTAACTAATTCGATTCCGCGTCAACAGATGGGGTAGGTGACCCATAATTGTGAACGCCTGTACGATTTGAACAAGACGCTGCTGTAGTAAAACATTGCCTTTCCAAATTATTAGGCGCTCTTTCATACAAATTTTAATAAAAGCTATATTTTTTTACCTAATGTATGTACGAAGCTCAAACTTAAATTCGTGAAAGTAGCAATTAGTAAGCAATTATTGATACTACATACTTTTAGAAATTCTGCGTTTTTCATGCTGATCACGGAGGCGACCATCCATCCTAAACGTGCCCACGTGCCCTATCCTTAATCGTGCTTTGTATGTTGTTATGTCTTTTGTGTGCACCAAATAAACGATTTATCTATCTATCTATCTATCTATCCTGACGTCAGAACGGCTGGTCAAAAAAATATTCGTATTTCTCTGAATGTATCATATGTAGCAATTATCGAACACATATAGCAAATATAAGCAATTGTGTAGCAATTCTTGAATATACTTTCAGAGCTGATTGCCATAGACAACCAGCCATTCTGACGCTAACGTCATCTAACATACCAGATCAAATTGATTCACCCAGTAATGATTTTTCTAACTCAAGCATATTAAGCACACTTTCAACTGAAGAAGACTTTGATTTTTCGTAAATTTTATGGATTGTAATATTTTAAAAACTCTTTTTTCAATAAAAACTAATCTAAACAATTATTGTTTTACTTTACTTACCGGATAGTGAGGCCAATCATTTCCAGAGGCATAACAGGAATTCTCCCCGTGTACGATTGTTTCTGAAGATATGGTGATAATAAACTTAAAAGATCTTCGAATGAAGATATGCTCATTCTAAAATACTCCAAAAATTTTTTTCGTCGTCACGACCTAGTTTTCAATTCAAAATACGTTTAGTACGGTTAACGGTCGTCGAAGGAATGGTCACCCTGGGAGACCCCTTGCCGCACGAAATCGCGTCGCAGCAGTTCGTGTCGTAATTTTCTGCGTTGCGCATTCGCATCGCGTCGCATCGCAGTTTTGTGTACAAGCCAGTGTTGGGAGTTTCATGAAGATGTACCTCAAATAACAGATTTTGGTATCCGACCGAATCGCTTTTCGTTATCTATGAGTAAAGCTCATGTTAAGAATTTGCTAGCGACATATTTTTTGTGCGATTTCTGTAGCGTTATGATTTATGAACATTATGTAAAAGATGAATGTACTTATTGTTTTCCACAACATTGTTTGTTATTTCTGGCTTCATTTAAAGTTTTTTTTTATTTTATTCTTTATTATTATAAGGGGTTTTTATCCACACGGATACGCCAACCCCATCGTACCTTATTCACTATTAAGCTCTAAGTATATGTAAGTGAAAAATAATTATTGATTTGGCATCTTCACCAGGCCACACAACCTCTTTGCAATCGCCGATCTAGGATTTGATAGAATATTCTGTATTATGCCAATGTCCAATATGTTTAATTTGAATTCTCTTATCAATAATTCTCTTTCACTCCTGCTCCTGACACACTCCATCAACAAATGTTGCACGTCTTCAATTTTGTTGCATAACTCATAATTAGGTGACGCAACCTTTTGCATTAGAAACGCAAACTTTGCTGATGGAAAGTGCCCAGAACGCAGCCTTAGTGCTAATTTCATATAATTTCTGCCTAAACTAGTATCCTCTTCAAACCATGGCATGCGAGGAGGCTCGCTTTGAATAACCTTGTACCAAATTCCTTTGACTGTCGAATTTTCATCAAAGTAGTTCTTTCACCTGTCAAATCATTTAAAGTTACAATACCATAAAGTAATTACTCGGTATACTCTATTTATTACTAAACGTAACGGTTACAAATCTCTGTTAGTAAAAACAAATCACTGTGTAGAGGATTTTTTTTCAAATTTAACTGTGCAAAATGGTATTAAGGGGCTGCTTGCTGAAATCCGAAAAATACCGTATGTTTAACGAATTTTGTTGAAGAATCCTACCGTGCGATTTTCATATGAAGAATATATGTCATACTTAATATCATGATAAATACTTTGTATTGTTTAGAATTTTAATAAACTTTCCCAAATTTTAGAAAAATCTGGCAGTAAACAGGTCCTCCTTCAACCTAAATTGAAAATTGTCTCTGTAACGGCTGAATTGTTTGACATGAATTTTATATCAAAATATGCGTACTGATTTATTTATTAATTTGTATTGTTTACTTTCTTATTTCTTTTTACATTTTTAAATAATAATTAAAAACCCGAAACTGTAAGAGAAACTCGTTGCTTTCTTGTGACACATACTCGGGACGCGAATGACGCGACACATTAGTGCCTTGATGGCTGCCGAGAAGGGTGGACCATACGCGCGTTATTTTCACCAAATAAAATTTAAAAGTTCACGTTTTGAATGATTTCTGAATTAAATAATATTGTTAATATTACACATATAAATATTACGTAAAATAAGAACAGAAATTTCAAATTAATTATGTACATAGAAATAAAGTAGTTTGTAATTTCGTTTTGCTTTCTGAACTAGTCATAGAGTAAGCTTGCAATATTTTATAGATATACCAGTCATCATCAGACATCCAATTTTCTTACTCAATGATGGGAATGTGTTTGGGTCAATTAAATTAACTGGCGAAATTCATCACATGAAAAAGTTTGGTGATCCTAACTAACTCCGTTACTGAGAATCGATAAGCACTTACCTGGTCATCATCACACAAAATAATTTTTGAAAGCTAGTTCAGCAGGCAAAGTCCATCATTTAATTCAAAATAAATATTAATTTTTAATTGTAGAGGATAACAATACATAAGAACTCTCAGAGAGCGAATAAAAATAGACAAAAACCTACATATCTGTGTTCTTGCTTAATCGTCAATTCGTTTGTGTTTTGTTATGGTAGATGGCACCAAACAAAAAAATACTAGTACAGAGGTCAAATCGTCAAAGTCATCGGGCAATGTGATAGCCTTAATATAAAAGGAGGTGGGTAAAGTTTAGAACATTTTTCGCCCATCATAGTCAGGAAAATTAAAAGTATTTATTGACGTCATATTTTTATGTTTATGTGAAGTTTAGGTATCGACCTTTACATCTATTCTAAAATAGTAAGAAAAAAAAATAGCAAGTCATATAAAAAAATATCAAACTTGTCAACTAAAATAACAACTTCTTTGAAGTTTTGTTATTTTAAGCACTTTTTCTAACTTTCACTCAAAAATAAACTGTTAAGCGCTTTATGCACCAAAACAAATTAATGCTAGTTAAAAAGCCTATTTACTGTAGTATTTGAGAGACTAAAAAATATTTTGGTGCATAAAGCGCTTGACAGTTTATTTTGTAATAAAAGTTAAAAAAAGTGCTTAAAATAACAAAACTGCAAAGAAGTTGTTATTTTAGTGACAAGTTTGATGATTTTTTTTTTATATGACTTGCTATTTTTTTTTCTTACTATTTTAGAATAGATGTAAAGGTCGATACCTAAACTTCACATAAACGCAATGACATAACGTCAATAAATACTTTGAATTTTCATGACTATGATGGGCGAAAAATGTTCTAAACTTTACCCACCTCCTTTATCAGTATGATTAATTTTTGTGTTCATTTTCAGGGTTACCTATCCCCGAAGCCCCCGCGCCGATGTCCTAGCGCCCGAATGGTAAACACACGTGTGGATTTGCTCTTTGGTTAAACACAAATAAAAACGAAATCTGGACTCGTTTTGCTACTTTAACCATCCCAAGTGATATTATAATCTGTTAACAAGTGTTTTTCAAATTAAAAATAATTTATGTGTAAATGAAACGATTTTGTGGTGTGAACTGTTAAAATACTTGAATAACGTGCATGACTTGACTTTTTACGCACAGCGCAAGCTACTTTCGTGGTTACGCAGCGCGCATAAATATCATAACGGCGTGCGCGTGCGCTCAGTGACGCATGCAAGCGCTCACACCAAAGATTACTTATCGAAGACGGCGCAATGTTTTCTACCTAATTAACACTGCCTCTGGGAGGATAATATATCAATTTAATTTTTTAAGTCTGGTTTTTGTTTACTTATCATCATGGCCAGTGAAGCAGAA
Organism: Aporophyla lueneburgensis; assembly: GCA_932294355.1. NCBI lineage: Eukaryota > Metazoa > Arthropoda > Insecta > Lepidoptera > Noctuidae > Aporophyla > Aporophyla lueneburgensis. The sequence goes on from OW028735.1 coordinate 24,824,911, forward strand.
CGGTCTAAGATCTTTAAAAACGACTCGACCTCTAACCTTTGTGTCCACGAATAGACGGAATAAGAGGCAGGCTAGTGGATCTCCATCTCCCCCATCACCTTTATGTAACAAAGATATGCGGTCTATTATTCAAGAGATAATTAAGGCAGAATTCAATGATATGTTGACACAGTTCAATCAAAACTTAGTCAGCACAATGAATATTGAACTGGAAACAGTTAATGAAGAAATTAAGGAGATGGTTATGTCTATGCAATTCGTCAACAAATAATTTGAAGTCTTTGAGAGTAATATGAAGGCATCAAACGAAATCATAAAGAGGCTAGAAACAGAAAACACGGAACTGAAAACAACTATGATGAATATGAGTGTGCGAATTAATAACTTAGAGCAACAGTCTCGATCTAGTAATCTTGAGGTGCAAAGTATGCCTCAAACAAAAAATGGAAATGTATACACTATTGTGACCCAACTCGGGAAAGCAGTCAACTGTGATATTCAAGAAAAGGACATATTGAATTGTACGCGAGTTGCGAAAACCAATCCATTCAGTACCCGTCCTAAATCCATAGTGGTTCAGTTGGCATCACCTAGGCTGCGCGACCAACTGCTAGCGTCCGTTATCAAATTCAACCAAAACAACCAGCAGAATAAACTTAACTGCGGACACCTTGGATTTGACGGTCAGAAGGCCTTCATGCTGCAGCTAGGATCAAGGATGATGCCATTATATAAATCAGATAATAAAAATCCTTCGTCGAGTGCATCAGAGGATCATTTTAAAACTTTAAAACACTTGCTGCTGAAATCTAAAATAACAAAACATAGAATTGACGTTTTCCTGCAAAGACATATTAATTATTTAAAAGGAGAGTTAAATATTGCAGCGAGTAAATTTCATATAGAACCTAACACTGTAAAAAAAACAAATCGCAGGACGACAAAACCCATAAGTAAAAAACAACAAAAACCGAAACGACAATTTGTTCAAGACTCAATATTTAGCGATCAACCAACATTTGTAGAAAATTGGGGAGGTCAAGCAGACAAGGCCGTTAATGTAAAGCCACATACCGGTATAAAATTTATAAAAAATGGTAACATGATTAAAAATTCAACAGTCGTTAACACATGCGGTTTTGATGCAATAATGTTTTTGATTGCATTTGGCTTTCAGTCGTTTTCTAATTTCAAAATGGAAATTGAGTCAAAAGATAATAAACTTCGAGACTATATAAATCTCATCTTAAATGAAAATGTTGACAAAGGTACTGTGTATGAAATGAGAAATTACGTTTGTCATGAATATTTTGACCGGCCAGCGCATGTAAAGATAATAACAGATTGTGAATGCAATGTCGCTAATTTGTATGAGCAAATGTTTACCAATTTATTTTACAGTGCTCAGTTTATAAAAGTTTGCACAAAAGAAGAATGTCAATATTATGTAGAAATCATAAGACCTTTTATAGCTTTGAATATTAACATAATTAACACGTTTGGTATTTTGGCATTAGAAGAATCACTTGCTATCGAAACTACTTCTCAAATTTGTAAAAATAATTGCGGTGGAACTGTCATTTCAAGTTATAAATTACAAAGGATGACCGTTACTGTTTACATGATGACGTTCATGTTGATACAACGTTTAATGAGCTGAATTTCGCGAAGTGGTTTGAGGAAACTGTTACACATCATAAAGAAGAAGTTTGTGTAACTGGCCCTCTAAATGATTTTTATTATCCGCCCTTATTAACGACAATAAAACGACTACTGCGAAAATTGCCCCTGTGGTCGAATGTCATGATGCCATTATATAAATCAGATAATAAAAATCCTTCGTCGAGTGCATCAGAGGATCATTTTAAAACTTTAAAACACTTGCTGCTGAAATCTAAAATAACAAAACATAGAATTGACGTTTTCCTGCAAAGACATATTAATTATTTAAAAGGATTTTGATTTAAATGGAACAGATGCAATAGTTTTGTGTAATATCCCGGTCACTATTAATATTCAAAATCAAATTTATGGTGTCGTTGGTGCCATTGAATATGTAGGGAATTCAGAGGGAACTCTGGGCCATTATAAGTGCCATACGCTTAGCCATGATCTGTGGCTATGTTATGATGATTTGGCCTTGAAAATTAACAACAGTACAGTGGAGTCGATATTTTTACACACTCTTACTTACGTTTTAGTGAGTGATATGTGATATTTAATACAACTAAAAATAATAACTTTTACGAATATTCCGCTTTCACGTCGGAGCGGAGCTCAGGGTTTGCTGAATATGATCCTATGAGTGACGGCTCTGGTAATTACAGTGAAACCAGAATATGTTTTTGAGCCATGGTTTTTAAATACATGTATTTTGTAATAATTTAAAGTTAATTTTACACTATTTAAGAATCTGGTAAAGACTAGTTGCTAAAAATATGCATATGAAACTGTGAACTGTTTAATAAGAAGTCAATACTGTTGTAATGTCATCTGTGATTACTTTTAATAAGTTAATTTATGTACTAGTTTTTCTATGATTATTCCATAGGTAACATGATATTAGTAACATAAACGAACAATATTCTAATTGTTATAGTCGTTGAAAAACATCTGTGATTACGTGGATTTAATTAATTGCCTGTGATTATATCAAATAATTAAAGCGATTCATGCAAATTAATATTAGTGTAATGTAAGGTTCAATCAATATGATTTATTGAACGCGTATCTGTGATTTTTTAAGATTTTTAAGCTCTGTAGTGTTATTGAGACTATAGGTTGTTATTCCATGTAAACGAACTAATTTGTGAAATGTAATGAATCTGTGATTTTATTGTAATGTATGATTTTTAAGACTTTGAGCTATGTAGTCTTAGCGACACTAACTTGACACTTGTACGATTATCGACCTATTATGTATAAGTACCTAGTTATCGTTTATATAGTTTACCATATTGTTGATTTGTTTATTTTAATAAAGATTTACTCAATTTAAGCAGTATTTTTTATCCTATTTTCATGTAGAATCATGGTCACCCCATCAGTTTTAATGTATGTATATTTTAGATTGAATTTATCTTCTAAAGTATTGATACAGCAGAATTGCAATTTAGTTGAAAGGAATGTACTCCTATATATTATTCAGGAAGTCGAATTTTGTAAACATACACGGCTTATTTAAAAAGATATAGGCAACTATAGAGGGCCGTGCTGAATGAACTAAAATAGATTTATTTTTCACAATATAACAAGTTGTATGAGAAATCAATGCGGTACATATGTTACTTGCTAAACTTCAATTATTTTTTAATAGTTTTTGGCTAAGTATGTTTTGTCTTTTTTAGATATTTCTTAAAATGATTTTTTCCAGCACGGCCCCTTATCCACATCTATATATTATTTGTTATTATGAATTCACAATAACTGTTGCGGCACATATAACGTATTAATAGAGTACATTTCTTGAGTTATAGACATTTGTTAATACGGTATGTATTATTCAAGTTACATGGGGGGCCGTGCTGAAAGCGTTTGGCTGGCACGGCCACCTTTTTTTGCATATTTCTTCAAAAGTATAGAGGTACATTGAAAAAGAAATCGGTACATATACTGCTAGAGGCGAGTACATTGCAATGGTGTACACCATAAATGCAAATTCTGAGGGGCCGTGCTGGGCAAACGTACATGTATATACATATATGTTGTGTATATGGTGTGCGCCCATATTAGCCTGTGGTATGATCCAGATGCTTAAGTACTAATTGGATCTACTCAGTGCCTAAAATATGAATAGAAGATTGTGGTAATTTGTAACATTCACAACAGTAGAACTAGAACAACACTTTCGTACTGGAAGACGTAGAGTTGGAAGGCCTTCCACAAGGTGGACCGATGACCTTGTGAAGGGCGCAGGAATCCACTGGATGCGGGAAGCACAAAACCGGTCGAAGTGGTGGAGCTTGGCGGAGGCCTATGTCCAGCAGTGGACGTCTTTCGGCTGAAATGATGATGATGACAACACTAGATGGTAGTGTCTATTTAGAACTACCATAAAACTGACTAAGTACTTCATTACTATTCTTGAAGGTAGGTAGTACCTACTCATGCCAGCGCGGCAGTACCTACATATGTACGGCTCCAGCTCATGGACCTTATCACGACATATATTTTGCCTTTAGAACCCAAAAAACCTGGAGGACCCACATTTGAAACGCTATGTCCATTTTTCGAAGTGCCACAATTCGTTGATGACTTAAAATGGACTACATATCACGAGCGTGCTCAAGAAAATTTTCTTAAGGCCTAAATTTGCCATTATTACTATATTTTTTCACAAAATCCCAAATATGATTTGTAAAATGATCCTCTTGACTAACTTCATAAGATTCTGCTATTTGACATTGAACTTCATTATAGCAATTCATATTAAGTGTACCATTTTACGAATCTCCATACAAAACTGTCAAATAGATGAATTGTGTTAAACGAATTGTACGCAGAACATATTATGAATTGTCAGTTTGTGACCATTTTACGGATTATAATATGATTCATAATATTTTCCTCTTATGATTCTACCAAAGTGGCCTTTTTAGACCCCCTGGTCTTAATTGACTTTTAAATGAAACAAAGTAAGGCAAAGTAAAGAATAGCAGCACCCCATTTTTTCCCGTGGGTGTCGTAAGAAGCGACTAAGGGATATACTAGAGAATGGGCAGCAGCGTTCTCTATGCATTGCAGACCATCATACTGCGATCGCCAACCCGCCTGCCAAGCGTGGCGATTATGGCAACCCCCCCCCCCCCCAAATGACAAGCACCAAAAATAAATGGCCCCTAGTGCCCGGCGGCCCATCTAACCTTGGCTATGGTAGCGGTCAAGGCCACGGTGAGGCAAGGGGTGCAAAGAATCCCCGGAAGAGATCCGGCTACCACAATCACCGACAATTGGACCTGGCAACATATAACACGCGTACACTTCGGACCGACGAGAAGATTGCCGAACTGGAGGAAGAATTGAGCAGGTTACGATGGGATATAGTAGGGTTATCTGAAGTCCGAACAGAGGGGGAGGACTCGATAATCCTCAAATCTGGAAACCTGCTCTATTTCCGGGAGGGCGACCAGCAGTCCCAAGGCGGTGTCGGGTTTATCGTCCATAAGTCCCTTGTGAGCAATGTGGTGTAGATCGAGAGTGTGTCGACCAGGGTGGCGTACCTTATACTCAGAATATCCGCAAGGTATTCGCTGAAGGTCATACAGGTTTACGCCCCGACCTCGACACACCCCGACGATGAGGTGGAGACCATGTATGAGGATATTTCCAGAGTCATGCATGGTTCCAACACTCACTTCACCGTTGTCATGGGGGACTTCAACGCGAAACTGGGCAAGCGAGGCGATGATGAGTTGAGAGTGGGGCAATTTGGAGTTGGACGTCGCAACCACCGGGGTCACCGACTGGCTAGTTTTATGGAGAAGGAAGGCCTCTTTATGATGAATTCCTTCTTCAGAAAACGTGAGCACAGGAAGTGGACCTGGCAGAGCCCTGATGGTGCAACAAAAAACGAGATTGACTTCATTATGTCGACGAAGAGGCAAATATTCAATGATGTCTCAGTGATCAACGCGGTGAAAACCGGGAGTGATCACCGCATGGTAAGAGGCACATTGAATATCAATATTAAGCTGGAAAGATCTCGGCTGATGAAGTCAACGCTCCGTCCAACACCGATCCAGCTTCAAAACCCCGAGAGCTTTCAGCTCGAACTCCAGAATCGTTTTGAGTGCCTAGGGAGCTCCGTGGACGATTTTAACGATGGGTTCGTGGAAACTGTCCATACGGTTGGGTCTAAGTTCTTCAAGACCCGCCGTACTAATAGGCAAAAGGAACTCTCAGATCCAACATTACAGCTCATGGAACAGAGGCGCGGAATGATCCTGCAGTCTTCAGAAGCTGCGTTCGAGTACCGGCAGCTCACGGATCTCTAAGTCCTTGAAAAGCGACCTTCGCCGCTATAACACAGAGCGGATCAAGGACGCGATAGAGCGGAATAAAGGCTCCAAGGTCTTTGGTAAGGATCTGTCTATTGGGCAGAGCCAGCATACGAAACTGAAGACCGATGATGGCAGGGTCGTATCCGCCAAACCTGAGCTGTTTAAGGAGATTGAGAGGTTCTATGGACAGTTATACACGTCAACAAGTAACCCCGTTAAAAATCTGGCAAATGACCCAAGAGCTAGGTTGACCCGACATTATACCGAAGACATCCCGGACGTCAGCTTGTACGAGATTCGGATGGCTCTGAAGCAGCTCAAAAACAACAAGGCGCCGGGTGATGACGGAATTACGGCTGAGCTCCTGAAGGCCGGCGGGAAACCCGTTCTCAAGGCCCTTCAGAAGTTGTTCGATTCCGTTATACTCGAAGGCAAAACGCCACAGGCATGGAACAGAGGTGTGGTGGTACTTTTCTTTAAGAAGGGTGACAATGCCCTACTTAAGAATTATAGGCCCATCTCACTTCTGAGCCATGTCTACAAGCTGTTTTCAAGAGTCATTACGAATCGTCTCGCGCGCAGGTTTGACGACTTCCAGCCTCCCGAACAAGCCGGATTCCGTAAAGGCTTTAGCACTGTAGACCACATACATACGCTGCGACAGGTTATACAGAAGACCGAAGAGTATAACCTGCCTCTCTGCTTAGCGTTTGGGGACTACGAAAAAGCCTTCGATTCGATCGAGACGTGAGCTGTACTGCAGTCTCTTCAACGGTGCCAGATCGACTATCGGTACATCGAGGTGCAGAAGTGTCTGTACAAAAACGCCACTATGTCAGTCCGACTGCAGGACCGGACCTCGAAACCTATCCTTCTGCAGCGAGGGGTGAGACAGGGAGATGTTATTTCTCCGAAACTGTTCACCGCTGCACTGGAGGATGTCTTCAAGGTTCTGGACTGGAAAGGGGCTGGCATCAACATCAATGGCGAGTACATCACTCACCTTCGGTTTGCCGATGATATAGTTGTCATGGCTGAGACTATGGAGGGCCTCAGTACAATGCTCGATGACCTCAGTAGAGCTTCCGAAAGAGTGGGTCTCAGGATGAACATGGACAAGAAAAAGGTCAGTAGTGTAGAATTGGGGGTTCTGCATCACTTGCTCGCTGCGCTCGACAAGTGATGCAGAACCCCCAATTATATTTCGATAAATAACCAATGAAATCTTTTTGCGCTATATCGCCGACCTGAGGTTTTGACGCATCCGCTGTGCTCGATTTATAATTTACGATGCGTTTTCAATATATACTCTTTTCCTTTAACAGCGTTTAAATAAAAACATTGAGGAAAACGTATTGCATGTTGCATCCAAGGATCGTCATAAATCTCCCAATCTTCTATAACACCTCCACATGAGAAACATGCTGCTTTATCATTTATACTATCGCCACAGTAAAAGAATCCAGCGTCGGCCATTTCCATAACTAATCTTTTCTTTGAATCAGCTGTCGCCCAGTAATAATTAAATGAAAACTCACGCATTTTAAAAGTATTATACATGTCATATCGAGGTTTGTATTTATTTTGACACATGCTTTGTTTTACAGATAAATGCATAATGACATTGTCTAGCTGCAGTCAACAGCTTATAACGATTTGACGACGTTGATGGGATTGGGAGGGATAGGAAACATTTTACCTAAGTAAAGAAATTAAACAAGAAAATGTTTATTTAAAAATTGTATTATCATAGCACCATTTATTTAAACACAATACATTTTTTAAAGCACATACAGAGTCATGATAAACACAACTATACAAATCTTGAGAATGTTTATATTGACTGTGCAGACTTAACAAACTAGGACAACCTTTGTCTTCTAAATTAAATATGTTACTATTACTGTTTTCCAATATATGTTTTAACCACACAACTTTTTCTAAACCTTTAACATATACACATTTATCACTTAAAATATCGGCAATATAACTCTGGTAATTGGAATATGGTACAAATCCTTCACGCCAATATATCTTTCTGTTACGTTCAATCCAACTAACGTGCTTTCTTTCTGATTTCGTCAAATTGTGAAATGGAAAAGGTGGCTTAATTAAAAACCATTGAATTTTTTTATTAGACAAAATAGCGATTTCTTTTATCATAAATTCACCTGTATCTGTCCGAAAACCTTGAATATCTACAATAGCAATCATGACAGCCTTCGTACAGTGTTGCTGAGAGGTTTGTATTCCACTAGTCGATCGTTTATAATCAAACAATATGCAGTTGTTTTATCTGGTATTGGCGTTGAACATTCAATTTCTATTCGTACATCCACTGGACCTGATTTTAGACTATCGTTTTGCCTTGAGCAGTCCAAGATAAAAAGGGGAGCTTTTTCTTTGAAGTCCTTTAGGTCAAGCAATGGGTCTACTGGACAGTTGTAGTAAGACTGACGAAATTTCACATACATTTCGTATATTATACTGTATTTGTTGTCAGGGAACTTTAAACCCATAGGCTCATAAGGATAATATTGTGAATTTAAGAAGAACGTAACGTTTGTCACGTCACAATGATCGAATAGTGAACTGTCCTTAGTTCTACTATTTTTTCTGTTAGTTTGTAAGCAAAAAATTACATATCTAGGCTTTTCCAATTGTGAAGCAGTCTTAACTGACCAAGAATGTTTTGTGGTTTTAGGTAATAAAGGATATTCATATAAATCCCAATTTCTAAAAGCCATCTGAATGGGTTTATCTCTTTCCAAATGCTTTAAGAGTGTTAATCGTTCCCGATCTGACACTTTTATGTGTGGCACCCTCCATTGAACTCTTTGTATATCTATTTGAAAATTAACAACATCATCAGTAAGAATAACACTGTTTAAGTTAGAGTTAGTTCTGTTCAATATAAGTTCGTGTTTACAATTTATAACGATTTTATTGTAATCCTCTGCAAACCCTAAAATCTTATTTAATGGTATCACAACACTAAAATGCCCATCACTTTGGAATCCGCTTAAATTCCAACCCCATATTTCAGCAACTTTATTTTCAGCTTCATTTAATGATATGTATGATTTTATTGCTGACGTTATCCCAGAATTTTTTATACGATCTATTTCAATACCATTCATTTCGTACCTGATGTCTTGAAACAAAGACATAACAGGGTTATTAGTGAACGTAACAGTTTTCTTGATCGGATTCCCATCTTTACCGAGCAGCTTTGCTTGGCCTTCGATGTAAATTGAACTGGCCGATGGTAGCACGTAGGTGTCTTGCTGATGAATGGTGATTCTGATTTCATCGTTTTCTCTAAAGCTGTTATTGTAGGGATTATATGAATGTATTTCATAACTTTCGATCGAAGTATCGAAGTGCGGTAATTCAGTAATCTGTAGTATATTCATACTTTAAAACCTAGGGCTCTTAGAAAATCTTTATTTGCTTCAGTCAATTTCTTAACTTTTTTCTTACGTCTATGCACTTTAGCGGTCATTGAGGGAATAAGACGTTTTATTTTCACAGGAGCGTTTTTATAATATAGTATCATTTTATTTTTCTTAAATGAAGGTGTAGTTGAATATTAAATTCTTCACCGAAGTTAATACAATTACCAAATTGATCAACAATCCTAATAGATATAGATGAAATTATATTTTTGTTCACCGGAAAGTAAATAACGTTTCGTGGTATTTCTCTGTACTGATGACAAGGAGCAGTATCAAATACAAATTCATGAATAAAATGAGTTGGTAATCCGTTGCAGTACGAGCTGTGTACAAGATCACATTCGATTCTGATTACAGATAGACAGCTGTTATTGATGGACACATTTGGTCTTGAATTTAACACTGTAAAATATAACAAACCGCACTCGTATTGATCAGATAGATGCAGAGGTGGTTGAAAGTATGACACCAATTCAGATTTGTTTCCGGAGATGGTAACCGTAGTAGACATGCTTGTATACTGGGCTCTTTCAGAAGATTCTGTTTATTTTATTAGGGATAACTACACCAAAAATTATTTAAAAAATGTAAACAGAGATGCCCACAATTGAAAGGATGATCGTGTTGTATATTATCATAATTATAGTGGAGTTTAGAACCTACGTATTTTATAAATTCTTTTGGAGGCTTAAGATTTCCATAACTATCAAAGTACTCAATATAATCATTGTATTTTGCATAGGCTACCCAATGAGAGCCAGGATCTTTAGAACTGTCTAAATTAATAACTCCACATTCTTTTTTAAACGGGCGTTTTGGTAATTGATCTCTCATAAAGACTCCTCTAAAATAGGGAATACTATTCCCATACTTCAAAATGTCAAAGTTAGTTAAGGCTCGTTTGGGTAGCCGATACTTTAGTTTTTTTCATTCGATACAAAAATTCCAAGCCCATTTTTATGTGGTTTAAGTTGTAATCCTTTTCCAATGCAGAGAGCTTCCATTTTTTCATTGTGTCTCTTCGATTCAGCCAACAGCTTTCTAGCCATCTTAAATTCATTAATGGTTTTGGCAATACCAGCTGCACCGCCTGCTATGGCTCCCGCCGCTGATAATCCAGCAAAAATAGGAATCAAAGGTAACAAACCACCAGTTTTTGGTATAGGAATAACACGAGGAAGTTTAATGGATGAATCATTAGCTAATTCTCTGGTTGCGGCCATAGCTAATTCTATTGCCACTTTTTTGCATTTTGGTTTTAATTTTTTCATGTGTCTTTTCGTTTTAATGATAACATTTTTAAATTTATTTTTTAACCCTTTTCCAGATGGAACTTTTTGAGAGCACTTTTTTTTATTTTTTTTTAGGCCAGAACCACTCCTAATTTTTGTAGACATTGCCTTGCTTACTAAGCGTGCCGCGATTTTTTCGCTTGCACTCGCATCGGAGGCAACTGCTTGTTGTTTTGCCATTTTTAACAAAATTAAATCAGCTCTGTGACGATCCTTTAAGTTTGATGATTTGAGATAGGCAATGTCGTGTTCTTTACAATATTCGTCTAATTTATTAATACCTTTATCTCCGCGTGAAAGCCTTTTAATTAATTTTGTACCAGGACCACAATAATTGTAACCTGGTAAGTGTATTTCAAATGGTAAATTGTTTATTAGCCAATTGAGAAGACTACTCTCTCCAATACACATCATAAGACTAATGAATTTGGATTGAACACTTTAATAAATAGGTACATATGGAATTCATCAATGACTTTGTTGTAAAGTTACTAAAGTTATTATTATTTGTTATAATACATTCGATTTATCAATCCAACTGTTTTCAGCAGAAGACAAACCTAACCATTTTACTAAAACCCTGTTTCCTTTTCTTCTAAGGACTTTCTCGACTAGATATACATTGGGATGTTTTGTCTTTTGAAGTTCTTGTGAATAAAATGCTCCTAAAATAGGTTGACCTCTGATTGTATCATCAATTAAATAGGTGATAGGAGTTGTATTTTGTATTTTTCGAATTTTAAATATTTCGGTTGACCAGTTGGGGGTATATCCTTTTTCAAATGTTCCTTTGTACTTACTGATACGTACATAATCACCTACTTTATACTTGCTTCTTATTCTTTCATTTTTTGCCAAACTTAAATACCTTTCTAATATACGTTTTTTGTTAACATCATCCACATTAGCTGGAATTTCATGAATTGTCCGATGGTAAGTGTGATTGTATTTATAAATAACATCATTAAGGGCACCATCTACCCAATTATAGTTGCCTTTTAAACTAAATTCCTTATACAGTTTAGATTTCAATGTTCTGATAAATCGTTCAACTATTGAGGCCTTTTTTGTTGAGAAAGTTGAATAATGGTTAATATGATTAGATTTCATAAGCTTTTGAAATTTATTATTATAAAATTCTGTTCCATTATCCGTTTGTAGATTTTTCGAAACACGTCCTGTAGCCAGTAAAATTTTAAAAGAGTTACATACATCATCTTTGGTTTTACTTTTCAGAGGAAAGGCCCATGCATATTTCGAAAATGTATCTATAACGGTAAGAATAAATCTGTAATTTTTATTTTCTTTTGAAATTGATTGCATATCAATTAAGTCTGCTTGCCACAGGTCATCTATATCTTTCATATTAACATGTCTTCGCGGAAAGTTCACCCTCGCATTTTTATGGATTTCGTTTACCACGTCAGCTTTGCTCATGTTCAGAATTCAGTACTTTTGTCTTGAATTCATGTATAATACTGAATGAAAAGCATATTATTATAACTATTTATTCTTTAATTATGTCAGCTTCTTTTAATTCTTCAACTATCGATAAAATTTCATTGTCATGGTTTGTATTTCCAGCATCTCTTGAAGCAACTAATAGTTTTAATCTCTCAACTAATTCGTTAGGATCATCCCAATATACAAAGTCAGTGTTGTTTTTGTATTTTTTTAGTGTTGGTAAGTTTCCTCCAATTTTAGTGTGATCAAGTTTATTATCGTTTGACGCTTCGGAAAACATTGGTTTGATAATTTCACGATATTTTACTCCTTTATCGCCTCTTATTTGTCCATTAGGATTAAAATCTCTCTTATGAGCATTTGTAGAATGCAACATATCCTTATAGACAAGTTTGTCTTCACTCGAAATTAATTTTAAATCAGGTTTTCTTCGAAGTAAAAGTTCTTTCAGACCAGGAGTTAAATTATAGGCCTTGTCATCGACTTTAATTAAAATCTCATCATTGTCATTTAAACTATCAATTTTAAAAAATGTTACCACTGAATTACCCAACAGTAAAGTTTTGTTTATACTTCTTATTCCAAACGGTACATTTACACCATCATAGATACCGTGGACATCATGACCCTCTAACGAAATTTCTAAATCATCTGGTAATTCCATTTTATTAGACTTTTTAAGTGACTGGGCAGAATTTAGTTTAGGATCGTAGCAGTCTTCAAACTTTGTAGATGAGCTAGTATTGATACTATCCAATTCATTGTTTTCAGAATCAGTGAGCATTGTATTTTCTAAATGTTTGATTTTTTCCATAGATATATTAGAATCAATAAGGGTTTTAAGTGGATCTGTGACAGGTTTTAGCATTTTATCGAGTGACAAGTTCATTGAATGTTCCTGATTCTTCATTTGTTTAATTTTATTCTTTATAGAGTCTACAGACTTCATTAATTCTCTTTTAATATTTTTCTCCATGTTGTAACAACTGAGTGCAACTGAGGAACAAACGATACTAATTTTGTTTTTGTATGTTATTTACTTATATATAAATACCTTCAGTCAAATTTTAAATAAGTATCAAAATTCTGCCTGTACCTTCCATTATTTAATGGTGACTCTTTGTTAATAAGAAGAAATTGATATGGATAACTCCAAACCGTTTTACAAATATCTTTGAACTGATTCCATGATAGATCAGAGTTGACATGTTCTGCATAGATATGCTTTAAGTTTACATCATCTTGTTTAAATATTATAAGAAAATTAGCGTTATCACGTAGCAACTGTTTTGGAATTTTTGAGTAGGTTTGCGATAAGTAAAAGCAATCAATTAGTTTATGTCTACCCATAGAGAAGTAATTACGGATATTTATTTGTTTTTCACATACAACATCATCAAATATAAATACAGAATTTGGTAAAGCTTCACTGGGTGATATGACTTCTTTATTGTCACTGAATTCATTGAAGTTAATCTGAGGTACTTTTCTTAATACTTCACATAAGAAACGATATTTCGGTTGGAACGTAGTTTTCGAATAAAGATAAAGATTTTGAAATTTGAGACCATTCTCATGTAACAATAAACTGATCATAACGTTTGTTTTGCCACAGTTTGAAGGTCCACATATTATACAACGAATCGTATTAGGCAATAAAGCACTGTGTCTTATCTGATGAACTGAGTCTTTGAAATTAATATTATTAACGTTCAGGGATATGGGTTGTTTGATCAACTTCATCTTGTCTATTATTTGTTTTCATTACTTACTATCCTTTATATATGAATATGTGAGCACAGTGTTCAAACAACAGGTTTGAACCTGCATCGTTATAAAGATTATGTTCTCGTGTTACCTGCATTTGTGACTAATGAATAACTCAAAGGAGAATATCTTCTAGGTATGTCAAAGTAATTAAACATTGCACTTCATTGTAGTAGCTGATCGAAGTAGGACCTTACGCTGTTGTTCGCGATTTAAATAATATTTTCAGTCTTAAAGGTAAGTGTTTGAAATAACCAATTAAACAAAATAATAATTGAAATATTGGTTTAGTGTTTATTTGTAAATAGTTTCTTTTTCTTTCAGAATAATGTCTCAAGCACCATCACCATCCTGCAGCCCCAGCATTTTGGACAATGAAAATGTAATTTCAGTAGAACAGGAACAACCTAGATTCCGCGAGGTACTCAATGTTTTTATATTATTTAGGAGTAGGTACATTTTTTTTCTCATGCTGTAATTATTTTTGATATGCTAATTTATTTTTTATTTTACAGTGGAACTCTGATGTTGTCAATGACAATCCTGTTATGAGCTCATTTTTTTACTCCCAGGGTAATTACGAGCCATATTTTGAGGGATTAAAACAGAGTGCTAATATTGAAAAGCTTATCAGTGGAAATAATCAAGCACACACTTCTAAAAAGCCTTCAAAAAAAAGAAAATGCCCATTAGGATCATCACCAACATCATACATTGCTCGCCGAGAGGGAAGCGGTCCTGGTCATCTAATTAAATTAGAAGTGCATAAACTTAAAGGCTCTAAAAATGAAAACTATTATAGTGATAGTGACAATGCATGTATAAGTGTACAATATGTGGTGCGTGAACCTTATGACGAAGTGATGGAAGCAGCAGAGATCCTCATTAAAAAAATTGGGAAAAAGTTAAGTGACACTGAGCAGTTTTAGTTTGTAGTTTGTACTGTCAAAAAATGTATACTTGAGTTAATTAGCCAATTATTATTATATTATTTTGTTACTTATTGTAATATTATTATTTCGATATTTTTGTTATATTATTTTTTTAAACATGTATAGTCAACTGTAAATGTTCCATAAAATCAATATGATGTAAAACAATTAAAAAGATTACATTTATGTTAAAATTAAATAAATATTATGATTGAGTGAAAATTAAATAAATGTTATGATGTTTTTTTTACTACTTATTATAAATAAGAAGTAGTAGGTATAGTATATTAAATTTAAATAGTTATAGTTTGTACTAAAAAAAAGTATACTTGAGTTAATAAGTCCGTAATTATTATACCGTATGTAATATAATTATTATATTTAAAATGTAATAAATAAGTATGTAAAAATAAATAAACAAAATAATAATTATAAATTGTATTTTCTTTTATAAAAATATTTAAAAATGTAATAAAGAAGTATGTAAGATTAAACAAACGAAATAAATTATCTGTATTTAAAATTCTTTATTTCGAGTAACAATGAGACTCATATAGTGTTAGAAGCAATAAAATAATCTTACTTAAATATAATTAATTATATTTTGTTACTATTGTTTTATTACTGTTTCGAGATATGATTGTTTTTATTTTATTATTTTTTAAACATGTATAATCGACTGTAAATGTTCTATTAAATCATTATGTTGTAAAATAATTTTAAGCATTACATTTCTGTTAAAATTAAATAAATGTTATAACTATCACCTATTCTGGAGTTTCATTTGTTTAAATAGGAAGTAGGTAAAGAATATCACATTTAAACACATTTATTTGATTACAAATCATTTATTTTGTATTATAATATTCCAATACATTTAACTTTATTTATTTTTACTTAAATAGACACCTTAAATTAATGCATTGTCATCTTATACAGCAATTAATTAAAACACTGTTTTATGATGCCCCCATGGCAAAGTTTTACAACCATCTTCCATGATTTGTCGCTTATCATCATTCCTACTTAGAACCAGCTTATTAATCTTCTGAGTAAAAATCTTATGATTCTTCGACTTTATAATACACATGTCATCTCTTAGGCATTCATTGTACCATAAAGCTCGTTTATATTTCTTAATATCGAGTTTTTTCACAGCTGATTTTTTTATACCTTTTGCTTTGATAATTGAAGAACTTAGAGAGTCTATACAATACAATTTCGCTCTTAAACCTACAAACTCGGATATTAAATCACCACCCATTTCATCCTTAAAAAAACCTGGTATTTTACAATTTACTTTAGGTATATTAAATTGATTTCCATTTTCGAAGTTGCTCGTATCAAAGTATTTTATATTATTTTTCATGTCCTCATAGAAATCTTCTGTATACAGTAAATACAAAAGGCTATCAGTGTCAGTATAACAAAGTTGAATATTATTATCGTATAAACGTTTCATCACTGAGTAATGAAAACGATACAAATGACTCTTAGCCAATTCCAATATTGAAAAACCAATATAAATTGGTTTATCAAGAACAATTTTCGTTTGTTGTAACTGGATTGCTACTAAAGTATCAGAAAACACAGATAAACTTTTGAAATTTGGTGCACTCACATATTTTTCAGCCCCGCAAGTTTTGTTAGTTTTATTATGAATATCTTTCCATACATTAACCAGTTTTACATCGACTTGTTTTCTTTTGTTTTCGATAGTTTTTCCAAAAATAGAGTTGTTTTGTTTTTTAAAAAAGTCTCTTTCAAAATCGGAAACCGCTCTCTGTCTAAGAGCAGTATTCAACAAGATGTATGGAGCCAAAAATGAAGTTTGTTCAAATGCTAGTATTCTATATATCTTTAGCAAAGTAAGACCATTTTGTATACATTCTTTTAGATGAACATAGTGAATGATATATTTATGTTTATCATACAGATTAGCAATTAGTTTAACATTTTTACTACCTGGTGGAGCGAATTTTTCAACGGCAAATGGTAAATCTGAATGAGAATCGTGAATTTTATAAGGATAACATAAGTCAACTTCTAAAATAAATCCTGTATCACTGTCATTTAAAATATACATTACATTAAAATTATTTATTTCATCTTCATTTAAGAACCTAAAGTTTCGAGTAGGAAGCGGTTGCATCATGGCATGACCATATAAATTTACACAATCAAGATAAATTAAATAGCTGTCAGGTTCCTTATTGTTATAATTTGGAAGATATTTATTATTTGCCTTCGCATATCTTAAAGAACACTGGGCAAGGCCCCCCCTTATACCTTGTTCTAACATTTGGTACATATCAATATCTGAAATTAAGTCTAAATTAATTTTAGTATATAATAACATTGCATCCCAACTCAGCGAGGGAGACGATACATAATAACAAGGATCAAGGTTATAATACTTTAAACTCATTGTTCTAAACTTTTCAAAAACGTCACATAAAAGTAGGACATCGCATTTCAAATATAAGTCTGTGTACTCCCCTAAATTAGAAATATCAAATGCATTCCAGACTTTTAATGCATGATTATAATCTTCATCCGAAATAGATTGAGATGTCAGTTTATTATAAAATTTCGATGAATCAGGCAATTTCGTATCTTTATAACGATCCCATGAATCTATGAAATCATAACAGTATACACCCTTCTTGCAAACTAAATTAAACAAATAATCATCATTAAAAAACTTTCGCAAGTTTTGAAAATCTTCCGTTTTCATCGTTTTTATTAAATTATCTAGACTTGAACTTAAAAAATTAAAAGAATCGATAAATTTTAACTGAGCTACATTTGTTTTATCAATCGGGACGAATTTTGTGAAAGAAATATATTTTTCTTTGTTTCTGGGAATAAGATTTATACGACCGCAAAGAGCTGAAAGTTCTTTTATAAACAAATGACAATCATAACCAGACAGATTATGAAATATTATCGGTATGAATGGACAAGATTTTGCATTTAAATTACATGTATTGTGTGCTGGTCCTCTATACATTCCTGTGAAATGATCATGATCAGCGACAACAAGGTCAGTATCAGAAAATGATTTTTTACATAAGTGACATTGTTTAGCGTTGTTTAAAGACATTTGTTGATCGTTGCTAATTATCATGGGTTTTATCTCTGAAATTAGTCTATGAAGTCTTATTACATCCTGACTAATAGATTTAACGAACTTTTTCGAGCAGTCTGGCCCCCTATATGATCTAAACTCATTTAATTCAGGTTTAGACTGACAAAAAATGTAATATCCATAACAACTTGCCGTATGGACTTGTATATTTTCTATACATGTGGATTTATTTTTGTCTGAATACTCATGTAATAGACTTTCAAAATCACCGTAGATAACAATTGGAACTCTTTGAGTTCTATTCAAATTTGAAAAACAAAGTTTTGAGTTTTCTTCTGGAAGTATAGTTTGAACTCTTGCACAGCTATGATTACATAGTTTTTCTGGTGAATCAAAATACAAAAAACATTCATCACATAAATATATCTTAGACTTATGTTTTGTAAGTTGTCTGTGTACAAGCTTACTAAAACATTTAATCAAGCAAAAATGACTTTTACCGTTGTTATTGAAATAAAGCAAATTTACATGATAAAGTTTTCTCTTTAAAGTTTTATATAAAGGCCCGGTTACATAATAATTCTGTTCCAAACCATAAACATTAACACTTATGTTTGGATTTAAGTCTTCAAATAATTTTATATCGTCTAAACTGGGTGGAAATGTCATGTTTGTAATGTTTAACACTTTAGAATAATGACAATATGATGTAACTCTATTGGGGTTATTTTTTGCTGGGTACAAATATGCTATAATGCTCCAAAGAAAACAATGATTATCTTTATTGACTATGTTTAGGCATGATTTCGTATTTTGAATTCGTTTAGGTAATTCTAAATAAGAACCTGCTCTCAAAGGACTGTATTTAACTAAATTAATTTCTAAATGACTTATCGATTCAATTGTCCAGCCTGACTCACTTAGTTCGAACTCGGAACATTTATTTAAGATTTTTTCTGCAAATGCATGATAAATGGATATTATATCTGTGCTTTGAAGGATAATTACATATCTTGTGTTAAAAGATTTAAGACTAATTTCATCATTTTTAGGTAGCGTGTACAAAATAAATAGTTCGAAATTGACTTTCAAAGAAACGTGTTGTTTTAATAATTCTTTAATTAGATAGCAACATGTGTCTGAAGTTTCATTTAAGAACTTTTCAGGTGTAATAGTAAAACTTTGAGGATTTATTTTGTAACTGATTATTTTGTTTTTAAAAGCACAAGCTATTATACAGACATTTTCAAATTGAGTTTTTATGAGGTTATTAGATTTATGAATGTTGGTTTTTTTGTGAGAAGAATAATTATGAACGTTAATATTACAAGTTTGACAGAAAACCATTTTAAATAATTTTAAAAATGCTTTATTTCTATTTTCGTAGTAAAATTGTATTAATGAGAATAATATTTTATAAATTTTATATTGTATTGTTTTCAATTTTAGATTTTTATTTAGGTTTTTGTTTTGATCTACTAAGTAGACTCTGTAAGAGAACAATACAAAAATTTAAGTGACATGGTTAGTAGACACATACTCAAATAAAAAAATAAATGAAGAGCATACTAAAGTACCTATGTATATTGTGCCCAATATTATAAAGGCTTAAACCAAGTTTAATACTAAAATATTAGTTATGTATAAAGTTACACAATTTAATAAAAGTTAAGTAATGAGTTAAACTTTACGAAAATAAAACAAAATAATAAGAGGATTAAAAAAGAAAGAATAATTATGAACCTTAATATTACAAGTTTGACAGAAAACCATTTTAAATTATTTTAAAAAAGCTTTATTTCTATTTTCGTAGTAAAATTGTATTAATGAGAATAATATTTTTATAAATTTTATATTGTATTGTTTTCAATTTTAGATTTTTATTTAGATTTTTGTTTTGATCTACTAAGTAGACTCTGTAAGAGAACAATGCAAAAATATAAGTGATATGGTTAGTAGACACCTACTCAAATAAAAAAATAAAATTAAGAGCATACTAAAGTACCTATGTATATTATGCCCAATATTATAAAGGCTTAAACCAAGTTTAATACTAAAATATTAATTATGTATAAAGTTAAACAATTTAATAAAAGTTAAGTAATGAGTTAAACTTTACGAAAAAAAAAAACAAAATAATAAGAGGATTAAAAAAGGTTTTGGGGGTACAGAATTGGTTGGATAGAGGCGTAATCCTCTTTAACTGTTGCAACCAACTGAGTTACCGCCTTCCAAGTTGGGCTTACGTCATTTACCGCTGTTTTGAAACAAACCAGTGAATGTTTCCAACGGTCGGTGGTTGTTACGCCCTCTAACTCCTGACTATTTGATATGCGGACCTCAACATAATATTCTCCGCACTTTGTGGGGTTGCTTTGCATGGTATAACCAGAACCGACTCGACGCGTTAGGTAGTTCTTCAGTTTCGACGCCCGAATCGGTTCGCGTTGCTCTTCATCCTGGAAACAAAGAAAAAATAATTCATTATTATATCATCATTATAATCTGCTGATTCATAATGATCACCAGCCCTCTGGTATTATTATATATCATCACAATAGTAATACAACAATATCTTGAGGCTTCCATAATCTTCATCGATTTATGTCGGTCTCAAACATTCGAATGAAATCTTTTACACCTTAGAAATTGTAAACAGTACAAATCTACTACCAAATCATGAATTATTAAATAAACGTTAACTTTCATTTAAAACAACATATAAATATCACACCTGTATTTTTCGAATAGTTAGACTCAATGCTGCTAGGTACTACTTACTTATAAAATTATTCAAAGTTGACACAATTATCTACACTTGGTCAATCTGAGAATCGAAACCCAGGATTTTATAATTATCAGTAACTATCTTAACACCACTAACTTCTAAACATGTTTTTCTCTCTCCCCACATTTAGAATTTTTCCTGTGTCGCGAATCCGTTTATAAACATTTAAACAGCCGGACCTGGAACAACTGTTTGTAGACCACACAAATATTTGTGCCGTTTGGGAATCGAACCCGCAATAAGCAACACAGCAGCCAACCGCTCAGCCATTGGGTCAACCGGACTGTCAAATATAATAACTAAATCACAATTTTATCTCAACTTACCTCGGAATCTGGGAAGATGCAGCGTTTTCGTTTCTTTTTAGCCGATATAGACGCTGAAGTAGATGCAATCGGAGGGTCAACCTCTGATTCAGACCCACTACCATCCAGCTGTTCTTGGAGTGGTTTTTTACTTTTTCCTTTTGCTTTAGGTTTAGGCTTAATTGGCTTCTTCTTTTGCGATATAGGGATCACTTCAGCGTCGGAGTCAAATGGATTGGGAAACCTGAAAACAAAACAAAAAATATAACATTTGTAAAACAGGTTTACTTACGAACATTTAACCATTTAGTTTCAAATATTATCATCCAGTCCATTCATAATACTTTAAATTAGATTCCTGTCACGCCAAGCTATTTTTTCTGCAAGGGAATCGAAGTCGTATACTCACTCTCAACAGCAACCTCTCAACTTACTAATAAAAACACTCAGACAAACACAAACACACACGCTGATAATAGAAAAATAGTTAAAGTGATACGTACATACTTACAGTTTTTAATTGTTAAACGTAACGATGTTAAGTTATACGGAGCACTGCAGAACGCACTGCTAAAAATATTGTGGGAGATTATCTCTAGATGACACTGATTTTATAACCATCAATTGTAAAACGGTATACACACATAAGGAATGGTTGTTAGTTATAGTTTATTTAAAATTAGACGTAAATATTGACATACAATTTTAATCCCCATGCGTACTACGCATAAGATTCATAATTACTTATTTCTTATTCATCATTCATACTCAATTGTAACGTTGCCCTAACTTACCATTTTAGGAGAATGTATTAGATGGCGCCGCGCTGTCGCTGAAAACTGAGACGAAATTTTTATAAGGTAATCGTATGTACTTGCATTCAAATGGGTCCCTCCGTTATGAAATTCTAGAGACCACCCATAGCGGGTCTTTCATATTAACAATGAGTATGACTAATATAAATTGAACTCCAAAATATTTTATTAGAAATCCCTAAAAGTGTAATTATATTTTACGAAATTAAAAGGTTAAACAGAACCTGTTTACGAGAATTTCGTTTTATCGTTTGAAGCTTATTAAAGTTTATTTAGTATGTACGACTTCCAGGCGAACGAAGAAACGGGGAAAATCCTTTCTCTTATAATAACGTATTCATACGTTGTCAGCTACAATTAAGTGCATTACATTTAAAATACCCAATCATCGCTTGTATAATTATAATTGTTCAGTAATTACTTCCAAATAAAAATGTTATTCAAAATAACGTATTCGTGTTTTGTGTGGATGGTGGTCCAGTATTTTATCTAACCTCTGACGACACGTTTGGCGCATAGGTTAAGAACTCTACTCATCACAAGTACTCGTCGAGTGTCGCGGGTTCAATTCCCGCACGGAACAAATAAGTATTTGTTTCGGTCTGGGTTTTGTTTTTCACTATTTTTAAATTCTTTTATAAAATTATCAAAAGTGAAAGAGAATACTAATAATATAATTTACTGTATTAAGTAGGTAATGTTCCATAGATACTTCAATAATAAACACACGATAAACAGATAAAACAGTCGTACGTATGCATTGATTTAGATAAAACTCAGCAGAATCAATCATTACTGTCTATCGTCTAGTACAATTAAATTGACAAACTGATAATTCAGTCGCACTGCATTGTTCTACCTATGAATGTTCGCCACACTATCGTCATTCATTTCGATTAATCAAATAAGCGACTATACAACCATAGTTCAATCTGTTTAATATGAACAGTCGTCACACTTCGTACAGGTAGGAGTGCGCGATACGCTGTATGAGGCCGACAATCATTAGTACAAGATGCGCATCACGTCGTTTCGATGTAACGATGCTCAGCGATCGAACTTGATATTGTTGTTTAGATAATGTTGTTCCACAGCTAGTTCCAGTTCGACAACGCGCGGTACAATGAAATACAATATTCAATCTGCATTGCAAATTGTATCGTTGACCGTAAATATAATTGGGGATTCTGCATCACTTGTCGAGCGCAGCGAGCAAGTGATGCAGAACCCCCAATTCTACACTACTAAGGTCATGTCCAATGCTCATGTGATACCCACTCCAGTGAAGATCGGAGGCGCTACACTCGAAGTTGTGGACGAATATGTGTACCTAGGACAGACTGTCCAGTTAGGTAGGTCCAACTTCGAGAAAGAGGTCAATCGTCGAATCCGACTCGGCTGGGCAGCGTTCGGGAAGCTACGCAATATCTTCTCGTCCCATATACCGCAGTGTCTCAAGACGAAAGTCTTTGACCAGTGTGTGTTGCCAGTGATGACTTATGGAACCGAAACGTGGTCGCTCACAATGGGCCTTATTAGAAAGCTGAAAGTCACCCAAAGGGCGATGGCGAGGGCTATGCTTGGAGTTTCCCTACGCGATCGAATCAGGAATGAAGAGATCCGTAGGAAAACCAAGGTAACCGACATAGCCCGAAGAATTGCCAAACTGAAGTGGCAGTGGGCAGGGCACATTGCTCGCAGAACAGATGGCTGATGGGGCCGGAAGGTTCTGGAGTGGCGACCGCGTACCGGAAGACGTCGAGTTGGAAGGCCTCCAACAAGGTGGACCAATGACCTTGTGAAGGCCGCAGGAATCCGCTGGATGAGGGAGGCACAGAACCGGTCGAAGTGGCGGAGCTTGGGGGAGGCCTATGTCCAGCAGTGGACGTCTTTCGGCTGAAATGATGATGATGAAGGCATAACATATTTTTTATGTCTTACCTTGTTTAAATATAATACTATATGTTTAACATTTGTTCCAATTTATAATTAGGAAAGTTATGATGTTGATTATTGTACTGGTCTTAATTTGTTACTTATAAATAAAACATATTTTGATTCTTTCAGTATTTTGTATTTATTGTTTGACGTAAGTATTAAAAAAAGCGCTTTGATGAATTATTGAACAAAGAGACAATGGGCGAATTGGTACACCCCACCAATAACAAAGACATTGATACCTCGGGGCTCAAAGGGCGTATAGCACATTTTGGCCAAATAGAGTTATTTACACCATCTTGTTCAGTTTTTCATTCTCTATCGAACTGTCTAATCAAAGTAGCGAAATTCTCGAAAAAATGTTCTTTACTACCCAACATTTTAGGGCTTTTAATGCAGTTTTAATGCAAATTATGGCTGTAAATCACAATGATTTATTAACCCAACCATCCAACCATCTAGGTTGTATTAATTAAGTATACTTATACATTTTGGACGTAAAGCACATAATTTTTACATATTGTTCTTTACGACCTAACTAGATTTCAAACGAAAACCAATTTGTCCTTTACTACCTAACTACATCTTAAGAGAAATTAGAATTGTGCTTTACTACCTAGCAAAAATGAAGATTTATCTTATACGCCTTATACCTGGAAACTAAATTGAGCTTTACGACTATTTTCAGTAAACATTTAATTGAATAAATACAGCTCAATCAAATTCTCTCACTAAGACAATTTCCGAAAAGGGACGAATCCAGACGATCGACGACCTATACACGAGCGCTAGACAGAGACAGAGCTATGTGGAAAGTTATTTGACTATCTCCATCGCGAATTCTCTTATTCCCGCCGATGTACTTTCCGACCCGACTACTCCCGACACGTTTCTTAGATGTAAACAAACCAGTGAAGTGGTAACGGTGTTTTGCCTTAGCTCAGGTTGTTTTTCAATAAATTGAATGTTAATCAAGATAATAATTATTACTACGTGAATCGTGATGGATAATTGTGACGATGAGAATAGTCTAAATTGGTTGATGAAGCGTCGAAATCAGCTAGCTTCATTGGCTAATTATCATCGAAAAATGTTAAGGTAAGTAATTAAACTTCTATTTTGATTACCGATTATTCGTAGTAAAAAATATTTCGTAAGCATTCGGGTCAATATCCCTGGCGGGGTAGACAAAGCCCCAAAATTGTTATAGGACCAATTTTTTACTTAAAAACACTTTAAACAGCGTGTTGCGAGGGCATAAAACTATCTCTTATCTCCTTTTACTAGGGTATAATTCAGCTTGGCAGCTTCTCCACCCAACAGCACGCCACGCCAACTCACTGTCTAATACAAAATGTA
This sequence comes from Aporophyla lueneburgensis, assembly GCA_932294355.1. NCBI lineage: Eukaryota > Metazoa > Arthropoda > Insecta > Lepidoptera > Noctuidae > Aporophyla > Aporophyla lueneburgensis. The sequence goes on from OW028735.1 coordinate 24,850,119, forward strand.
GTGTGCAACCCATTACTTTATCGTATTGGACTTAAGGTGATATTTAAGTAACTTTTATTTTCGCGCACTTATGTTTAGTACCTACTTTTTCGACTTTCGGTAATACCATATTAATACGAAGGTAATGGTGTAGGGTAGGTATTCTCGGAGTACTGTGCTATACGACCCAGTATAAATATTTTGTTTTGATTTTACCACCTACCTAACTTCCTCATACAAAGCAGTGTGCGACCCACTACCTTATGGTATCGGCATTAAAGATGATATGTAAGTGACTTTTATTTTCGCGCGCTTATGTTAGAGTACTTTTTTAACTTTCTGGAACACGTAATTGAGAGGTGTAGGTATTGTCCGCGGAGAACTGTGCTATACGACCCACTATAAATATTTTATTTGGACTCACCCACCTGATAACATTATCTGATACATTCATAGGACTTTCTTAGGCCTATACATTGTATTGTAGATGAATACACACCTTTTATAATAGATTCCTAGTAAATTCTCACTAAGGCCGAGAACTGCCCGAGAACTCCGCCAGAGAATGTTCTCGCGACTAATCACTATAATGAATGCTTCAGAAAGGTTCTGTAGAACTTTAGGCGGTAGTTTCACTCATCAATGCAACTAACATTTCCACGGGACCAACTCTGAATTAGCAAAAAACATCATTATCAGCTGTTCCATATCCATACCAATGTTCAATACGTACTACAATAAAATGAATTGAACAGATGATATTCGTGATTTCAGTGTTGGTCCCATAATAAAATGATAAGTAAAACCACTCCCTGAATTTATACAGAACCTTTCAGAAGCACCCAGGACCTTTATGCAGTAATCGCAATTCTGTTTTTAAAAATAATTTTAAATTTATTGATTAATTTCAGCTTCTATGCAATTTATTTCCAATTTATATAATTTATTGAAAGTATTTTTTATTTTTAGGGCATGCACGGATGAAACAATTCCTGAAGTAAAAACGCTTCTTCCCACAATGACCGAAAACGTTTCCAGTTTTCCTGATAAAATAGAAGGCTGTTCTCTAGTTGAGAGCCGAACAAGTAACAACACCGATATAATAGAAGACAGCGAAGAAGAAAACATTAGTCAAAGAGGGATTAGACCTCATTTGACCATATTAAACTCAAGTGGCGAAGATGACATAGTTACTTCGACGATTATTGATGACATTGAAGAATCTGAAGAATCTGAAGTTACCAAATTTCTAGGGTTATATATTGATAACAAACTTAATTTGAAATTACATATTGACCATGTATGCAAAAAGCTGGGACAGTTTTCATATGCACTTCACAGATTACGTAAAACAGCAAATCAGAGTACTTTACTAACAGCTTACCACGGCCACGTTAGCTCTATCCTCAGATACGGTGTGATATTCTGGGGCAACAGTACAGACAAGAAACGTGCCTTCATTGCTCAAAAACGTTGTATCAGGGCTATATTTAACTTAAAAGAAACTGACTCCTGTAAGCCATTTTTTAAAAAGATTAGCGCTTTATCATTGCCATGTGTTTATATATTCGAGGCAGGAGTATTTGTCAAAAATAATATTGGTATGTATAATTACTACACACGTATACGGCGTAAAGACAAATTGCGCACAGTAGCGAGCAAGACGCATCTAATGCATGAAAGTATCTTTTGCACAGCTTCATCTATCTTTAATAATATTCCGGGGCCTATTAGAATAATTACGGAAATGGGAAAATTTAAAAAGAATCTCCATGATCTATTAGTAAACAACTGCTATTACTCTGTAAAAGACTTCCTATCCGACAAATCTCTGGTCCAATATAGCTCCCCTCAGTCATGATGCGTTCAGTTTAGTTTTTATCTTTTGACTCTTTATGTAATTTTTTTATTGTTAAATCTTGAATTTTTAAAAATAATGTAAATAATATTGCATGTAACTATTGTAACTATTGTATGCCCTAAGGGCGGGACGTAGCTGATCTCAACTTAATTATTTTAAGACCTGTGTTATACACCTACCTATGATCCACAATAAAGATTAAATTGAAAATTGAAATTGATTAATTTTCCTTGCTCACATACATATTTTGGAAATGAGCATCAGACTAGTTCACTAAAAACAGATAACGGTACTTGTAACCTAAACAAAAAGATTCGCATACTTTCAGATATTATTATAAAAGACTCGAGAAATGCTGAAATTTCAACCAATTCTGAAACCGGTAAGTACAACACGGTCGCTACCACTTACGTGACCACCTAGAGGTGGTCACGTAAGTGGTAGCGACCGTGTACGTGCACGGATGCTGTACAAGTAGACTTGTACAGCATCCGCACCATCTGATGCCAAAGCTTCTGTTTCTGAAATCTGCAAAGAAAACTTGGGTGCTACTACTTACGGATCTCTTCAGTAATCTTCATACTCACCAGCCGCAGCCACACCATCTGATACCACAGCTTCTGTTTCTCAAATCTGCAAAGAAAATTTGGATGCTACTACTTACGAATCTCTTCAGCAGTCTTCATACTCACCAGCTGCAACCGCACTATATGTTACCACAGCTTCTGTTTCTCAAATCTGCAAAGAAAATTTGGATGCTACTACTTACGAATATTTTCAGCAGTCTTCATACTCACCAGCTGCAACCGCACCATCTAATACCACAACTTCGGTTTCTGAAGCGAGCTTAGAACCTGCGAAGACAACTCAGATTCTGATGCCACAAATATGAGTCTATTTGAAGATCATACGGTTGAAACTGCAATGGATGTTATTATGGGCCCTGAAATTCACAAAGCTACCTCAGATGAAGCACTTATTCATGCTGAAATCGACACAAGGATAAAATCACGAAAAAGAAACAGAAACAAAACTGCAAAGAAATCTTTTATTGACTTTTTGTCTGATGAAGAAAAACTAGACTTTTCGTCGGGTAGTTCTGACAATTGGTCATGCAAAGAATCAGACTTGAACAGTGGCGAAAAACACGTCGTCAACAAGATGAAGAAAAAGAGAGTTAAGAAACGTGGTAACGTAAAAACTGGGGAAAATGAAGAAATAAATAAAAGGAAGAAGTCAGTTAATAAACGTAAATCTACTAAGACCTTAAAAGATACAGGAAAAGCTTATGAAAACAGGAGTGGAAAATCTGTACCGGAAAAAACAATTAAACCTAATCCATGTATTCCTGGAAAGTGTGCTAGAGGATGTTTTAACATCCCAAAAGAAAGGCGTACTTCTTTGCACCAACATTTCTGGAGTTTAGACACTCAACGTAGACGGGATTGGATAGTACGTTGTTCTCAATTAGTTCCGATAAAAAGGAGAAAAATGGAAAGTTCTTCCAATCGAAGAAATGCAACGTACGAGTATTTCATTAACCATGGCGAAGGCCACAAACAACCAGAGGGTCATGGCCATCCGGCTAATCCGAGGATACCGCACGATCTCGTGCGAGGCGGCGAGCCTCCTTGCCGGAGTGCCGCCATGGGATCTGGAGGCAAAGGTCCTCGCGCACATGTGGGAGTGGCGCGAGGAGGCGAAACGCCGGGGCGAAACTCCGCTGCCGCAACAAATCGTGGCACGGCGGACAGAGCTCCGGTGTGATCTCATGGCGACATGGCGGGTACGGTTGTCGCAACCCAGTGCTGGGCACGCCACAATTGCGGCGGTAAGTCCCCTCTTTGAGGAGTGGATAGAGAGGCGCCACGGCGTCCTCACCTTCCGCCTGACGCAGGTTCTCACCGGGCATGGGTGCTTCGGTGGGTTCCTGTTCAGGATAAAGCGGGAGGATACGTCCGGGTGTTTCCATTGCGAGGATCGTCTGGAGGACACGGTGGAGCATACGGTGGAGGTGTGCCCAGCCTGGGCGGAGCACCGCCGTGTCCTCGTGGAGGCGATCGGCGGCGGCGACCTCTCGCGTCCGGCCCTGGTGCGAGCCATGGTACGGAGCGAGAGGGAATGGGAAGCCGTCACCTCCTTCTGCGAAGCAGTAATGCTCGCGAAGGAGGAGGCGGGGCGCGTGAGGGAGTGGCAGTCTCTGCGCCCTCACGTCGCTAGCCGCCGCAGGAGGAGACGCCCCGGGCGTCGGGAGTCGATTGCGGACTCCCGGCCACCGTAGGCGCGAGCTTGCGGGTGGCGAGCAATGGGTAGCTCGCCACCCGGTAAGGACCAAGCTCGGGTCGACGGCGCGCAGTGTTCCACGCGCGCCTCAAAGAGATGTCAGCAGCAGTGTAGGGGTCTACTAGGACCGATGCCTGCCGGGGTCGCGTGATTGTTCGAAAGAGATACCGTGACCCTGGCACATGGGCAACTTATGGAACACGGGTGGGTTTTAGTCAGTAAAAGTCTGACACGCCCTCCCGCTCCGCCCAGAGCGGGAGAAGTCATTTGATGATTTCCCATCTGAAAAAAAAAAGGCCACAAACAAGTGTGTCAGAAGTTTTTGCTCGATACACTAGCTATTACTCAAAAATACATGTCCTACGCCGTATCTCATGCTACAGAGGGCACGGCTCAAAAAGACAATAGAACACCAAATGCTCCATCAAAATATACAGAAGCTGCAAAAAGTTACGTGAGCAGCTTTATTGAAAAACTCCCTGCAGTGCCGTCGCACTACAACAGAAAAAGGACTAACAGAACGTATCTCCCGCAAGAACTGAAGAACGTAACAAACTTATATCGTATTTATTTAAAAAAATTGCAATGAAACTGACCAAGAGATTGTGAGCGAGACAGTATTTAGAAGTATTTTTAGCGAATACAACATCAGCATCCATATCCCAAAAAAAGATAAGTGCATAACATGTATCAAAGCTGAAAACAACAAAGAAACCATGACTGATATTGACAAAGAGGCGATGAATGCACATATTGAAGAAAAAAATGCTACAAAACTAAGATTCAAGATACATCAAAATTTAAGGACATTAAACAATGAAACAATCATTTGTAGTTTTGACTTACAGAAAGTTTTAAACACACCACATGGAGAAAGTATGCTGCTTTATTATTCCCGTAAATATGCAGTTTACAACTTAACATTTTATGAAAGTGGTACACAAAACGTTTATTGCTATACATGGGGAGAATGAGATGGCAAACTTGGGAGCAATGAAATATCTACTTACCTGTTGAAATATCTAGAAGTAATGGACAGAAATGGCACATAGGACCTAATACTATACTGCGAGTCATGTAGCGGCCAGAGTAAAAACAAAACAGTGCTGGCTGCTATGAACCATTTTATCAAGACTGCCAATAATTAGGAAGTCATACAAATTAATTACCTGCTGCCAGGACACACTTATATGCCTGTCGATGCAGTACATGCAGTGATAGAAAGAGAAGTTAAAAATCTAATAGTCTATGCTCCTTCGCAATGGGCGACCTACTTTCTCGTAAAAGACCAACGCCATATAAAGTTCACCAACTGGATCACACAGATTTTATTAGCTTAGACGACCTAGCTGCAATTAATACATTCACATCAGCAACAATAAAAAAACTAAAATTAAAACAAATAAGAATCGCCACATTTAAAAAGAAACATCCAAACCAGATATTTGTTAAATGCTCGATGAAACCAGAATCAGACTCACATACAGTAATATTATGTGACTACATATCGCGGAAAGGAAAGGAAAGAAAAGGGAAAGGACAGTCAAAAGGAAAAAAAGACAATCAAATAATAAAAAACGAGGAAGCAGGCAGGGCGGGTGGAGTGTTGTACAATTCCAAATTAAAAATAAGCAGTACGAAATACCGGGACCTAATACGTCTTTGTGATACCGGAGCCATTCCAAAAAGATTTCACGAATAATATCGTACACTTCCACATGACTCTAACGTACGCGAGACTTTAAAAGAAACCGGTGAGGAAGACGAAGAAAAAGAAGATTGAGTATTTTTTAAATTAAGAGTATTTTTTTTTATAAAGTCGATTGTTTCACATTTGAATAAAAATATCTGGTTTAATTTTCTATTACTGTTTTATTTTATATGTATTGGACCAAATAAAGTCCCAATTTCAAATCAAAAAGTAATAATGCATCACTCATTCACTACACAATTTACACTAAGTAAATAAAGTTTGCATAGTTGATGCACCTATGTTATAACTGTATTTATACCATGGACGACCAAAAAAAGTTTTATACCCTAATAAATTGTCTTAAACAACCATAAAATAAAACGTAAGTAGCCTTTACCCTAACTATAATTTCTATTTTGTGCGATAGGTTAGACTTTTACGTTCTTAAAATCTCACACATGGTAGTTTTTGAGGGGTGTAAAGAACATTTTTTCTTTTTTTTTGGGTTGTAAAGGAATAGCCATCTCTGTAAAGAATAGGCGGAGTAATTTATTTTAGATATTATATGAAAATACAACAAATTTCAAGAACATTTTCCCTAGATTACATTGAGGTAGCACCACAAATAAAAAAGATATTAACATTTTTTTTTATTTTATTTTTTTGGTTTTTTTGCTTTCCTGAAAAGTTGTGTTTTGTGCTATACGCCCTATGAGCCCCGAGGTATCGACATATGTCATTGGATAGGTCTCAATGAGGAAAAAATAAATACCGATTAATATTGTAATATCTTAAGTGTCTAAAGGAAAATAACATCAATATCGTTGTATACGTATACTATGTATTTTGCAATTAGCCGTTTAAATATAAGTAAAAACTAAAAAAAACTTGTTTTGTGTTTAATTCTTAAACAAATACAAAAATGAGTATGTTTCAGTAACAAAACTATTAAGAAGGTAATACGTCCGGTAACCAGATCCTTTGAGCGACCGCGGGAGCCCCCCCACCCCCCCCCCCCCCCCCTCTCTAAACCGATTGTGCGAAGTGCGCGAGCGCCGGTGATTGGGCGCGCTGTTGCAGTCGTTCATTGGTACTGTGCAAGAAAGTACGTTTTGTTATTTTTTATGCATTGCTTTTATAGTGTAGACCCGGCTATCACTTGGACGCTGTTATTCGCTTTTTTCACTGAATTCGGCTATCACACTGGAATACTGAACTATATATCGATTTGGGTAAATGCGTTGAGATGGAAAACTTACAAACTGTGCTACGTGTAGGCGAGGGCTCTATCGCGGAAGGTACCAACTACACGTTTTAACGGACAATCTTCCAAGAGCGCAACCAGAGCTTACTGCATATATACAAGAAAATGCAGTATTGGAGATTAGATTTCTATTGGTATAATTATTTAATAGATTTGAATCTCGGCCTTGCTGTGCTCGCAGATACTCAAAATACGTATAAGCAATGATCATGAGGGTTAAACAGTGTTCAGCGCGGTTACTCGTGGGCCGGGAATTATGGTTAGGAAAGTGATAATAATGAATTAGTCAACAGATGACTAATTCATTATTATCACTGACTGATCGATCCCAGTCGGACAGAATGCTCAAATTCTGTTTTATGTACCTACATATGACTTTGTCAAAGATATCTTTGACAACAAATGCAAGATGTTTATTGTGAAAGTATTAATGAACAATGCAACCCACATTGCTATATCGCACAAGTGAAAAACGACATTTGTAATGCCCAGTTCAATAATAATAATAATGTTTACCGGTTTTAATATCGGCCTACGTAGAATTCGGTTTATAAACTCTATTCACGTGCACGTGGTCTTGATTCATGAACAAAGCCGTTAGCGAAAAAGCAACGATTTCTGAGAAATCTATTATTTAAACCTCGTTTTTTTTTTAAATGACAAATGGCATTTGAATCATTTGACGGGTTATGCCATTTTCAGGTGGTGTTCGACAACACACGAAGCGTATGCCATTGATGTTGGCAGAGAGCTGATAATGCTGTTAGCCCACCAGTTGTCCCAGAAGTGCAAGGGAATGATCCTGGTGGACAAAATGCTAACGAACTTCATGTTCCCGAGTACAGGAGAGCTTCTAACACTCCTGCACATTATATTTTCAACATCTGTGGTAATGACACACGACACCAATGTATGAAATGAATCACAAGCTGTTACAGTATGCAGATGGGTAGTGGAAGTGGTGAACGGCCGATACAAACGGGATTATAAACTGCTGCGTCAAAATATTTTAACAGGGATCTACCACACATGTTTGTCGATTTCCGAATTGCTGCATCACCTATAAATAACTTCCACACACTAATAGTAGACAGCGTACATGCAGAAGAGTTCTGGATTCGTATAAGAGAAACAGTTGATTTACAGAATATTTTATATACCTATGTTGAAAGGAAGCGTTTAAATAACCGAAGAGCTGATTTTCAAAGACTAAAGGCTAATGACATTGAAAATTTGCCAAGGCTCACCTAAAATCAAATAATTGTACTGGCTTTGGGTACATACCAACTGAAACTGGCTAGGTCATACTGCGGGGAACATCTCCAAAACGGTTTATATCTTATAAAGACCTACAGACAAAATCAACTGGATGACTTGCCAGATTACGGAATCCATGAAGACGTGTGGCTTTTACTTGGGCGCATACAGTCCCAACACGTCAGAGCACGGATATATTATTGCTACATTTTGATAAATAATAACTACATTGAAGGCAGAAACAACACAGTACAACACTACTGCACGTGTTTGTCAGGACAGCGCACCATGGGTACATGTGCGCATATTATATATATTATATGGTATTTAGCATATGCGGTTCACGAGGGATTTACTGCACTGGCAATGTTCCTAAATGACGTTATTTTAGACAACGATCTACATTAATAAAAGACAATATATACAAGTGTGTGTGTAGCTTGATGATGATGATTTATACAGATAAAGATTAAATACATTAACAAACACCGACATTGGTGTTATTTTTCTCAGAACCTAAGATATTACAATTTTAATTAGTTTTCATTTAACCTTGTTTTTAACCCATAACTCAGAATGGACAAACATTTCAACAAAGCTGTCATAGTAAATTTTGTAAAGACCTATCCAACGATATGTCTGTCATTACTATTGGAGGGGTGTACCAGCTTCCATACATTTTTGCCCATTGTCCTTTACCACATTCTCAAATATTTGACATTTTGGGAGTTGGACATTTTGGGAATTGGACGTTTTGTGAATTGGACATTTTGAGAATTGGACGTATTGACACCATTGGACATTTTGAGAATAGAACATTTTGAACCTGAACGAATTATTTTATCTTAATTTTTTTTTTTTATCATTTTTGTTTTTTTAATTAAATCCTCCGATTGCAGCTAACGTAATTACACATAATTGTTCGGCGGACTCAAACGCTAATAATTGTTTAGTCGCTGTTAGACGATCATGTTCATCATAATGTAAACATTGGGGTGCCTTTTTCTGAGGTTAAATGTTTCGGTTATGATAATGTTGTTAATGTAAATAGTAATACGTCTGTGCTGAGGTACTGTGATATTAATTCTTCGAACAGTTGTGAGTATATCGAAATAGCAAACGATATTGCACCTTTTCGTCACCTTGTGTTAGACATAAGCATTCTAGGCTATCGCTTTGGTAGATTTTGCAGAAAAAGCTGTTTTCCCGGTTACGCGCTCTACGCTCTCCTACTCATATTAAAACATCTGTTAATGCCGTCAACACAAATTGTTAGGTTGGCGGATGGTGTTACTAGGGAAATAAATATACTAACCACAGAGGTATAGGTGACTCAAACACAAGACCAAACTCATCAAGTTTTTAATTTTTAGACAGTCTCTTCACAGTGGAGATGTGTTTACACTCGATAGGGGCTTTAGAGCCATTTTATGATAAGAAAGATGTCACTATAGTGTACATGTACCCTTGTCTTTAAATCAATTAAATCAGGAATAAATACAGCTATGTACTATTAATGCCAATAAATCTAGAATAGTAACGATGTGCCAATTTGTAATTGAAACCACTTACGGGTTTTTTTTTAGTCCTTTAAAATATTTCGGCAAACTTGTTTTCAATAGAGCTTCACGCCATTTAATGATATACTTTTCTATAGCTGCTTCTTTAACTAAAATGTTCCACCTACGGTATAGGTACGGGGACGCCGCAGTAAAAATATTACGATACTTTAAGAAAATCGGTTCAGAAATAGTGACCTGGCAGATTTTATCGAAGAAAGGAATTTAAATACAGTAAGAGTTAATTTTTCACGCACTGGAGTCATAACAGAGAATGTAAGAGAATTCCCAAAGCTAACTGAAAGTGATTAGATTATGCTTGCATGTGGGACATATCAATTAAAACAAGCCAGGTCTTATTATGGAGAGCACATCAGATTAAATGGATGTTAGCGTATTGAGGTTTCCAATGATAGAAGAACCAGTATTTTGGAAATTTCACGTTTTCAAAATGTTTGTTTGTTATTAAGGGCCTGAATCCAAAGGCATATTAGCCGAAAGACATACTTTTTCCATATTTTAATAAGAAATAATGTCACTGGAAGAGCAGGCATATACCAGTACTGCTGTAATTGTACTGTAAGCCAGAGGACTGTAGGATGCTATGCCCACATTATGTCTGTTGTCTGGTATTTTGAGTGGGCACGGCATTACCAATATAGCTCCTCCAGCACAGTTTTTAGACAGTGTCTAATTGGTATATGATGCTGATGATAGTACAGAATATTTTTTTTTTTAAAGATGCAATTTGTAATTAGTTGTGATATTCTTGTTGATCTCCCAAACTAAGCTAAATATACGTTTGTTAGAAATGAGTCCACGTTACTAGTTTATCGCCACCTGTTCGAACTCAGGACTTCTCGCTTGTCAGTTTGACGCCTTCATCGTTTAGCTATAGACACTTCAAGTTGGTATTTATTATTTACTGACATTTGCTTCATTTTATTAGATAGCTTTTGTATTTTTAGGGGTGGCGGTGGTCTTACCAGGGTCGCGGATTTGTTCGAACGAGTTACCGTGGCCCTGGTACAGGTAACTGAACGAACACAGGTGGGTTGAGTCTGACAAAAATCCTCAGCTCCGCCCAGAGCGGGATATATAATGCGGGATGTTGATTTCCCACCCAAAAATACTATACCAAATCGTGTACTACGCCAAATCGAATGTCAAATAATCAAATATCAATTGATCGAACACTATAAATCGAACGTCTTTAATACTCGAACGTTCATAATATCTAATGGTTACTAAATCGATACTTTCAATTTATCGCACACTCAATACATTGAGTATTCAAAATATCGAATGTTTGTTTGATCGAGCGGTCAACGCATCGCATATTCATTATATCGAAATATCAATACACAAAATTTACCCATAAATCAAATTTTACTAAACTGTGCCCGCAGCTTCGCCCGCGTGGTTTTCGGAAATCATTACACAGGGATCACATGGGACATAGCAGGTACGATTGTCGCAACTCAGTGCTGGGCACACCACAGTTTCGGTAAGTTTCTTCTTTGAGGAGTGGCTGGAGAGGCGCCACTGCTTGTCTCAACTTCCGCCTTACGCACATCCTCACTGGACATGGCTGCTTAGGAGGTTCAGGATAAGGCGGGAGGAAACGCCCGTGTGTTATCCAGTTCATTGAAGGATGGCACAGAAGATGGAACACGTTGCTCGTTAAGCACAAACGGGGTCTTTATGCTACCATAGAAATTTTAGTAAAGCAGCAAGCTATTACAAATAGGACAATTGAAAAGGCAAACGCGGGATTGGGAAGACTTACTCGACAAAAAAGTTGCAAGATGGCTGAAAATCTGATGATCCGAAAAAATATGCCTCCTTTTACGAAAAAGGAATCAATATGCTGCCTGATCGGTGGAGCACGGTTCAACCAAGGCATATTATTGATTAAATATATATCTTATCATGATTAAGGTTCACGATGATGGTGTATGATTAGGATTTTATGGGTTCTAAATGAACCTATAAAAGATAATAATGAATAATAATATCGTTTATTATTCATTAAAAGGGGCACATTTACAAAGTTAACTTAATAATTAAAATAGAGCACAGTTGCTCATTTGCCTGAACTAGGTTGAACCTGTGCTTCAGGCTAGTAAGTGCATAAATACTTAATAAATTAACAGTGAGTATAAAGTAAAAACTAAATTAAAATAAACGGCTCAACCGATTTTCATCAAACATGTCTAAGAACACTCGCAGATAAGTCACCTTTAATACATATTTTTTTTTATTGAAATCGCATCATCCGTTCGGGAGCTATGATGCCACAGACAGACAGACACACAGACAGACAGACAGACACGTCAAACTTATAACACCCCTCTTTTTGCGTCGGGGGTTAATTATGAAAGTAAAAGTAAAATAGCATACATATTATGTTAGTTGTTCTATTTGCAGACAACAAGTAGATCTTCTGTGTGTGCATAATCGATGGTTAGTAAATATTTAAGTATAATCTGTTTACAGCTAAAGTAATTTAATTTAAAGATACTTAGTTTTCTATTTAGCCTATTGTACAGAAAGGAGCCTAAGAATGTAAAAAATCTTTCTACAAAAACATGTTTTGAGGTTGCATTAGATCGGCGGCGACCTCTGGCGTCCGGCTCTGGTGCGAGCCATGGTACGGAGCGAGAGGGCATGGGAAGCCGTCACCTCCTTCTGCCAGGCAGTAATGCTCGCAAAGGAGGAGGCGGGGCGCGTGAGGGAGTGGCAGTCTCTGCGCCCTCACATCCCTAGCCGCCGCAGGAGGAGACGCCCCGGGCGTCGGGAGTCGATTGCGGACTCCCGGCCACCGTAGGCGCGAGCTTGCGGGCGGCGAGCAATGGGTAGCTCGCCGCCGGGTAAGGACCAAGCTCGGGTCGACGGCGCGTAGTGTTCCACGCGCGCCTCAAAGAGATGTCAGCAGCAGTGAAGGGGTCTACTAGGACCGATGCCTACTGGGGTCGCGTGATTGTTCGAAAGAGATACCGTGACCCTGGCACATGGGCAACTACTATTGTTTATAATTTTCCCTAATATTTTTGATATTGAGGGGAGTAACGATATTGGCCTATAATTATTAACTAAGTCCTTATTTCCAGATTTAAACACAGGGATTACAACTGCCTTCTTTAGTCATCTAGGGAAAATTCCATTGGAAAGACAGATTTGAAATATTTCCGTTAATTTGTTCGCTGCCAAAATATGCTTATAGAGTTTAAGGATCTTATTGCTTATATTATCCCATCCAACGGCACAATCATTTTTTAGACCGGAAATAATTCGGGTTATTTCGTCTTCGTCGGTGTCGAGCATAGCAAAAGATTTCAAGTGACACATTTTGCTTGATTTTTGGAGAGGTTGCTCGCAACAATGTTACGGAATCTGTTCGGCAAGAGTTTTCCCAACATTGACAAAAAAGTTATTAACATTGTTAGCTAACAGGAGTGGCGAAGGATTAATAAGCAGTAAACTCGAATTTGATTCACGCTGTTTAGACATATTGGTGACGTGCTTAATATGTTTCCAAAGTTGCTTGCTATTGTTACCTGCTCTGCTTAATTCGTTTTTGTCGTAATTATTTTTTAAATTCTTTAGCAGATTGTTGCAGAAATTCCTGTATCTTTTACAGGTGGTATGAATGATTAAATTATCAGGGTATCTTGTTGTTCTCTGATGGAGTTTATCTCTATGTCTTATACATCGAATTAGTCCCGGAGTAATCCAAGGTTTAATATTATAACGTTTCTTATCCACTATAGAAACAGTGGTGTTACGTAATATTGCTTGTTGGACATGTTTTATTAAGTACGATAAAGCCAAATTAGCGTCAGCAGTATTGTAAACAAAACATAAATCGAGGTTGCGTAAGTCATATTCTAGTTTATTTGTGTTTGATTTGCTTTTGGTCAAGGGACGATTTAGCTTAAGCAGCGTTAAATTTACGGAAAGTAGGACAACGTGATGGTCAGTACTTGTTGCGTTAGTGACAAGCGTAATATATGATAAGCTGGTTTTGATCATCATTTGATCGAGACAGGAACCGCTTTGAAGAGTAGGCAATGTGTGAGCGGGGAGAAAGCCATGGTATGAGCAGATATGAAGGTAAGTACCTGGATGCCCGAGCTTTGCTCGGTTTTTTTTTTGGTATATTGTGTTTTTTTAGAAATTATATTGAAATACAAATTACATTTTGTTATTTTCCTTCCAATAAAAAAAACATAACTTTATATTTAAATTGATTATCGATAAAGTTGATTATTGAAAACACTAATAAAACGACATTTTCTAAAAAAATATCCTAGCTAGATCGATTTATCGCCCCCGAAACCCCCTGTATACTAAATTTCATGATAATCGTTGGTGCCGTTTCCAAGATTCAGATTATATATCCGTACCACGCGTGAATACGTTGACAACTCGAGATTTCTTTTTTTTTTATTTTTAGCTTATACGCTTCTGTGACCTTATACCCTACCGGTATTAAAAACTCAACTCGAAATACTCAAACAAAATCAAATTATTGCTTTCGTACATAAGTGAGTATTTACAATTAGGGCAATAAATATTTGATAAAACGACATGTCAAATTAATAATACTTAACTGACAGCGTTTATATTATTGCATTTCGATTTATCAACATAAGTCAGAATATGCATTAGTTAATATATCAACATATACGTTTGTGGATTTGCGAGAGTAATATGACAAAATCAGTTATCAAGTTATGAACGTCTTTGAGTATGAAACACGCACATATATGTCGAGTTATCTAGTTATGCATGCTATCTAAAGTTGTGATATTTAAGAACATTTCGAATTGTCTAGTTATGCACGCTATCAAAAGTTGTGATATTTTAGAACATTTCGAATTGTCTAGTTTTATGTTTATAAAATCACACGAGTCATTTATGAAACTCTTTAAAATGGACATTATATTGTTTATAATAACAAAGCGTGAATTGTTACGTTTACTTACTTTGAGAATACTTAAAATACGCATATAATTTAACTTTTATAAAAATAAAATCATTTCATCGTTTTAAGAGTTTGATGACCGAATTTGACTCAAAATCAACTTTTAGGAAAACTTTAAGCGCAAGGTAATTTGAACTCAATTGTAAACATATAAGGCAGGTTTATACTTGAATGCCTTTCATATTACGAGTCACTGCCGATCTGTAGGTACATGATCAAAATCAGTTCGTTCGTTCAAAAGATCGTGTCGGAACTTGTCAGTATCGAGTATCTCGTCGTCTGAGAAGGTTTTATTGTTAGTACGTTACTTAAGTGTTTTGTATTACAACAACTTTATGTTATTTTTATAAAGAAAAACAATTATTGTGGCTTATAATAATTATGAGTGATAATGAGGAAAAAGTAAGTACGCAAAAATACGTCTGTGTTTATCAGACAAGTTATAATATAAAATTAAAGCATTATGTGCTTGTTATAAATACTGATTGTACAGTTGTTTTTTTAATATTTTAGCAGAATGCTTTCAAGGGCTTATTACATAAAAAGCGTAAATTGCCTCGTAATCTTTTGGTGGATGAAAAAGGTCAGACAGTTTTTATGCTTTTGTATCGTATTTTTACCATATTTGCTAATTTATTAAATTATGAGTTTAACTCTTACGTTCTTAGCTATTTTTTGTCAAATAGGTTTGCTGGTGTAGGAGGGAATTGCGTGACAGGTGATGGAATTCTGTTGTTTTAATCACTTTAACTGCCGCACTCAGAGGCGCCCATTAACGCTAATCTCTGATTTACTAATTTTGTCATTGAATAATAGTCTATATCTTTACGATGTTAAGTAACTTAGGTTTTGCTATAATTGACATTAATGTAAAATGACGTCTCTGTGTGCGGCAGTAAGACTGTATTAAGACGTTCTATAATAAAAAAAATATTTTCATATCAAGATGTTAAATATTATAGGAAAATGTGGAATGAATAGCTTAATGAATTAAAGATGTTATAAGTAACTTAGTAAGTTTGAAGTCTGAGAATGCTGTTGAAAAATAATCTATTATGTTAATATCTTTTCAGATACATGCAGTTTTGAAATGTTATTTTCAAATGAGCCACTCTCTATTTCTCCTCCCCCCTTTTCTCCATTGACTCCTTTGATGCAGGAACTAAGACATAAGAACTCAACTCCAGGCAATTATTTATCTTTCTTTTTTTATTATTGGATATAAATGTTATACATACTTTAAACGAAATCATATTATTTCAGGTGAGTCTAATTTTGATGTAAGAAGTGACACATCAGAAGGATTGAGATCGTCTCCATTATTAAAAGATCTTGAAAATGAAGATCATACTTCGTCCCCTATTCGGCCTATGTCACCGGAAACGAAAGAACTTTATGATGTATTAAATGAACCAGACCTAGAATTTGAAAATATTGACTTGATGCAATCTCCTGATTTAATGGCAAATAAAACAAATGCTGTACAGGATAACTCTGAAACTGATTGCGAATCTTGTGATGATATTTTATCTCCTAAAGATTTACAAAAAAATACATCTAATACTGATAAAATCGATAACAACCTAGTGGAAAGTGCTGTTTCTGTAGAAAATGAAAAAATAAGAGCACAAAACCAGGAAACTATCACTAACATTTCGAACGATAATACACAAAATATAGCTACAGCTTCTACTTCAGGTGAGTATAATAAGTTAAAATCAATGTAAAATAGGAACAGTTATTATAAAATAGTTTTATGAATATACTGAAATACATATTATATTGTTGCAGATATCAACAGTGTGACAGAGGCAAGGAATGAAGATCCAATTAAAGAAAATTCGAAAGTGAAAAAAAAGGGTAGATCAAGGAAGGAGAGGGAAGAATCTAAAAGACTAAGGAATTCTGGTAAAGGCTATGTAACGGAAAAAGGAAAAAAAGTGGGTGAGAGGAAATTGAGTTCACTAAGAACTTGTAGATTAAAATGTTCTGAACGATTTTCTGAATTGGAAAGGAAACAATGTTTTGACGAATATTGGACTTTGTTTGGGCAGTAGAGATCGGAGAGCAATGTACGTAGCTAGTCTTATAACAATATTACCAAAGAAGACACAAAAGACTGATAGCAGAACAGTTCAGAGAGATTATTATTGCAAGTATAAACTAATTATAAATAATGAACACAAACCAATTTGTAAAGAATGCTTATGTAAAACGTATGGGGAAACCAAAGGATTTGTAAATATTATAATAGATAAGAAAAAACACTCTGTAAGCGGAGTAATAACTGCTGATAAGAGAGGAAGGCAACCACCTAAAAAAAAACGATTGACGATACTACTACAGCTATAAACCATATATTGTCATTTCCAAATTACGAGAGTCACTACTGTAGGAAAAGAACGAACCGAAAATATTTGTCTTCAGATCTGTCCATTGCAGCTATGTATCGTTTATACAAAGAAAGTTGTTCAAACCCCGTGTCATTGAAATTGTACTCAAAATGTTTTCATGACTTAAATCTATCCTTCAAACAACCGGCAAAAGATACTTGCCATACTTGTGATTTACTTAATACAAAGATTTCGTTAGCTCAAGGACAGGAAATCCAGGCTTTAAGAGCTGAACTTGCTGCACATCATACATTAGCTGAAAAAGCTTATTCCGAAAAGAGGAAAGACAAAGACGATGCAAAACGCGACTCATCAATTCGTGCCTACACGTTCGATCTTCAGCAATGCTTACCCACTCCTTACCTCAAAACTTCAGTTTCTTTTTATAAAAGGCAATTGTGGTCCTTCAATCTAACAATTCATAACTTAGCTAATGATCAAGCTATTTGTTATATGTGGGACGAAACGATTGGCGCACGAGGTGCTAACCAAATCGCTTCTTGTTTATGGGATTTGCTTCATAATTTACCTGCAAATGTAAAACAAGTCACATTTTATTCGGACACATGTATGGGGCAAAATAAAAACAACACAGTTGCTATGATGTTCATGTTTCTATTGCATCAACATCCAACATTAGAAGTGATCAACCATAAGTTTCTTATCAGCGGACATAGTCATATGGAATGTGACTCGGACCATGCTATAATTGAGAGAACAAAAAAGAAGACACAGATTAAAATTAACCATCTTAATGATTGGATACAACTGGTTCGGTCTTCCAAAGTTAAAAACCTCTTTGAAGTGATACCTATGAAGCAAGAACAGTTTCTAAACTTCTCTGAATTGTTAAAAAAAGGGCCGTTCACAATTAAAAAGAAAGACGTCTCTGGAAGCAAATTCCTATGGCAACCTGTGAAGTGGTTGCAATATAGAAAGCCTATTGGAGAAATATACTTCAAGACAAACCTTGACAGTGACACTCCATTTAAAGCAATAAACTTCAAGAAAAGAGGCAAATACATTATAGATAACATACAGTTAGAACCGAAAAAAGAAGAAAAGATTTGCTGGATCTATTGCCTCTAATAGATCCAGTATTTAATGAATTTTATAGAAATATAAAAACGGATAATGATACAGAAAATATCGACCCCGATCTTGACGAAGAAGATCCTGATAAAGAAGAAAACACTTGTCATTTGGTTAAATTTCATAAATTTAAAAAAGAATAAAGGATCTTAATTTGTTTCTGCGATTAAACTTTGTTATTACTTCATTTGGTTTTTATTTAAATTCAATTATGACAGTTAGAATTTTTATCTTCCTTCAGGGAATAAGTTGATAAGTCGTCGGTGAACAATTGGATAAGTCTGTTTTTAAATGCATTAACAAATATTACATTTATTTTGTAACGTGGACTTAAAACAGCTCCTTAAAGAACCTAAATTCAACTATTAAAAAAGTAATCATCATTATTTTCGATTTACCAGAAGATCGTAAACTTTAAATTGGCTGCCCTGAAAAGTATGCATTAATGACATCAACTTATTCACGCCAGGTACGGATATATATATACAAGAATTGCTCGTTTAGAGATATAAGATTTTGCGTCCCTGCATCACAGTTTTCGGAAGCAATATTTATATTTAAATCCCCGTGTTAGAATAACATTCTTAAACGCGCTTAACGCTAGAAATCTCTGGTTTAAAGAATTTTGAAAGAAATCCAGATTTCTCGTGGAGGGTGACCTATACTCGTACATAGCGATTATTGCTGTAGTCACACCAATTTTAATGACTAAACAGTTACTCATACAGTCTTGTAGAGTAGGTTCCTCGATTGTTGCCTGTAAACATTCTTTAGCAAAAACGACCACACCACCATTTTGATTGCTGTTTATTGTGGTATACAATAAGTTATACCCAGGTAGTACTAGGAGATTATGAAAGCGGCCAGCTAGCAAACACTTAGTACAATTACATCACAATCAAAATTAAGTCTATGCAGGAAAATTTTAAAGCTATCTATGTTCTTAAAAATACTACGAATGTTTTGGTTTAGTATAGTTGTTAATGACTTTTCATGATCGGAAAGATATTGTCTGCAATTCTCAACGTCACATGTTTTTTGACACAGTTAAAAATGAGTTATCTATATCGGTAAATAAGTTAGGATCCATAATAAAACTACAGAAAATTAAAATTAGTCCTATAATATAAACAAGATGTGGCGCTCTTAGGCGCCTACATAATCGATTGAGTTTATGTACCTGTTTTCGGCAGCTTTTTTGGCCGGACAATCTACGTCTCCGGTCTTGTGGTTGGCTTGTTTTTTAAAAACAAGCCAACCGGCTTGTTTTTTAAAGCGCAAACACGTAGCACATTATGGCGTTAATAGAATTACCTTCGATAATGCCTCGTGGTAAACAATTAAGTTATACAGAAAAACAAAGAATTATCGATTTGAGAAGCTGTGGTAAAACTCAAAGACAAATAGCCGACATTATTGGTAGATCACAGAGTGTGGTAAAGAACTTTTTGAAGCTAGGAATTGAAAATTATGGCAAAAATAAACGATCTGGCCGACCTCCTAAGTTTTCTTCTACCGTGAAACGCGCCGTTCTAAGAGAATTGTCGAACACTGGAGCATCGTCATCGGCTCTGGTGCACAGATATAACTTAGACTGTGATCCGAGTCTTATTAGGAAGTAGGCAAAAGCATCCGGACATTTGAAATATCGGAAATATCTTAGTAAACCTGCCTTGAAAGAGCATCACATTGCAGACTAACTTAAATTCGCAGAAAAATATTTAAAAAAAGGACAAGATTTTTGGCAACACGTTATTTTTTGTGATGAAAAGAAGTTTAATTTTGATGGTCCCGACGGTTTCAAATATTACTGGCATGATTTAAGACACGACACAAAGATAATGTCACGTCGAGTATTCGGAGGTGGATCAGTCATGGTATAGGGCGGCATCACTGGCCATCTAAAGACAGAATTGGCGTTTTGTAATGGTCGAATGAACGCTGCTAAATATCAAGACCTGCTATATGATTACCTTTTACCTTTCATAACCCTGACTGAAGACGAAAACATTATTTTTCAACAAGATAACGCTCCGATACATGTTGCTGAAAGTACAAAAAAGTGGTTGCATGACTTTTGTGTATCGACATTAGAATGGCCAGCGTGTAGTCCGGACTTAAATCCGATGGAGAATGTGTGGGGGATTCTAGCAAGGAAAGTTTACGATACAGATAAGCCTCCTATAAATAATATTAAACAACTCAAACAGAGACTGCAATCTTCTTGGTCTGAAGTTTCACCCACTGTAATTATGGAGTTAATTGATAGTGTACCTAACAGATTAATAGACGTTGTTAAAAATAAGGGTAAATGGACAAAATATTAGCTAAATATAACATTCATAATGTACGCTGAGTTTATAATTTTTCACAACGAACATCCATTGAAATTTTTATTATTTGGTTTTTGCTTCATCACACATAAATATAAAAATTATCTATTTATATAAAGCGAGTAATGACTTTGTAGCATTTACAGAATGAATCGATATTTAATCATTGGTACTTATTTTAAAATAAAAATTGAAAATATTGTTGAGTCTATATTTTTTCACAGCTCTGTAATTACAGTTCTCAGCATCTTTCCTGCCTGATTTGTGGCTTAGTTTTATTGAGGTCTTAAATGTATCTAAGGATAAAATGGGCAGTTTGTCGGCCAAGTTTTGTTCATAAATACATTTGTAAACCTTATTTTCAGCCATCGATGAGGGAACTACTATACCTATTATGCGAGGTTTGCGTTTTTTAGGTTCGTCGACGGTAAGCCCTGACGAAGCAAGTCGGACTGTTTGTTTGAGCCTATCTAGGTCATCTTTAGTCTCCGTGCTTATTATAAGGCCTCCTTTTCCAATTTTGCGTACGCCTCGTACTTTCAGCTTCATTTCTCCAGGGCAAATGATTTGTTGGACCATGTTCTTGATTTCGTCACTGGTCTTTGAGTTGTCACTGGGGTAAATGGCCACGGAGCTAAAAGTATTCGGACGAACAAAGGTGTTGGACCCCTTCCTAACCATGTCTGCAAATGACGATGAAGTTGCTTCCCGCTTCATACAGGACTCCTGAATCGTCCGGTTCATCTCTATTAGACAATCTGATAAGTCTCGAGCTTCGGTTATGGTTTTGAGGGTGGCATATGTTTAGATTGCTTTTTGTTTTAGTGACTGGTATTGCACAGCCATTTGGGATGCTCCATGTCCAACTTTCCGGCAAAGATTGCTTATTTTGAGCTTCTGGTCAGCGTTTAGCTTTTCTGGGCAGCTTTCCCTCAGAAGTTATAGCAACTACCTCATTCAGGCACTGCTCAATAGACGTCATCCAGTTCTGAATCTCCGGAGTGGATACAACTTCAACTGCGTCATCTTGGTGTTGTCTTGGTTGTTGGGGCGATGTCCTTGCGGGTATTGGTACCGGAGTCGGAGTCGGTGGCGGACTACGTTGTATCATGGCGCTGCGAGTAAAGGGGCTGCCGTCCATATACCAATTTATGATTTTTTTAATTGATTTTTTTGATTGATTGTTTTGCATTCAACGCATACAGACGTCTGTATGCGTTGAATGCAAAACAATCAATCAAAAAAATCAATTTAAAAAAACCGGCCATGTGCGAGTCGGACTCGCGCACCGAGGGTTCCGTACAAACCTGTAGGTATCCTCGGTTTATGTATAAGGTTTATGCTTATGAAATTAAATGGTTTTTTTTTTAATTTTTATATCTGAGGTGATTGAATGAAAGGTAAATTGCGGCTTACGATTTATGACGTATTAAAAAAAAACTACTTACTGGATCTCGTTCAAACCAATTTTCGGTGGAAGTTTACATGGTTATGTACATCATATATTTTTTTGAGTTTTATCATTCTCTTATTTTAGAAGTTACGGGGGGGGGGACACTCATTTTACCACTTTGGAAGCGTCTCTCGCGCAAACTGTTCAGTTTAGAAAAAAATGATATTAGAAACCTCAATACCATTTTTGAAGACCTATTCATAAATACCCCACACGTATGGGTTTGATGAAAACAAAATTTTTGAGTTTCAGTTCTAAGTATGGGGAACCCCAAAATTTATAATGTTTTTTTCTATTTTATTGTAAAAATCTTGATGCGGTTCACAGAATACATCTACTTACCAAGTTTCAACAGCGTAGCTCTTATAGTTTCGGAGAAAAGTGGCTGTGACATACGGACGGACGGACAGACAGACAGACAGACAGACAGACAGATGGACAGACAGACATGACGAATCTATAAGGGTTCCGTTTTTTGCCATTTGGCCACGGAACCCTAAAAATCAATTAAAAAGTAAACTGTGATTTATTAGTAAATGTTGTGTTTTTCTTGTACTTCGTATAAAAAAGTATTCAGTATATTGATATCTCGATATAATGAATATGCGATGCGTCGACCGCTCGATCAAACAAACATTCGATATTTTGAACACTCGATGTATTGAGGGTGCGATAAATTGAAAGTTCGATTTAGTAACCATTCGATATTATGAATGTTCGAGTATTTAGACGTTCGATTTATAGTGTTCGATCAATTGATATTCGATTATTTGGCAATCGATTTGGCGTAGTACACCCAAAAATAGGGGTGGTGGAGGTGTTCTTGACAAATGACAAGTATTCATTAATCAATATAATAACCCCAAAATCTTGAGAGAAGAAATTGTGACGTCGGCGCTCAAAAACCAAAATAAAAAGCCTAAAGGTCGCCGTTGAACAACCAAAAATAAAATATCAGCCTTGGCTATATGTAAGAGGTCTCCAAAAGCCTCTAGATATTTACAGCAGCTTATGTCATTGCCAAGTATAAAACCATTAAAAAATGTTTAAAAAAAAATCAGTTTCCACTGGTATTAATAAAGCAGTGATAGAACATTTAAAAAAAATGCTGTAAAAAAGATATCAAAGACAAATACTGTGGCTTTTTTTTTATGTGAAATCATCAAATGACTTCTCCCGCGCTGGGCGGAGCGGGAGGGCGTCTCAGACTTTTACTGACTAAACGTCACGATATCTCAAATACTGTAGCTTGATTGCCTTGAAACGGCGTTTTTTTTTTATGTTAGCACTGACAAAGTTGAGGGCTACCAAGACTTTAGCTTAGAAGCAGGACGTGGATCTCAACTGGCTGACCGGTATTTATGTTGAATGGTATGATAAAAGCAAAGTTCAAACAACCAATAGCTTTTTATTTTTGTTAACACGTTGAGTGCAAGTTTTTTGTAAACACAGATTGATGGCTAATCCGATATGACCACAGATTTAAAGCGCATTCAAAATTGTTAGTAGCAAGCACGCGATATCGCGTGATCGGTCATAATGCTAAGCCGACGAATCACGCGATAGGCACTCAACGTGTTAAGGGAACAGTGAAGTCCCAAAAACTAGCATCGTTTATAAAAGAAATTATCATGGTTGTTGAAGATACCGGGTTTCATATAATAACCACTATTTGTGCCCATGGCCCTACAAACAGGAGCCCTGAAATTATTAAAATTGTTGTCACACAACGCTACACAACACAAATGATAACTATTTTACTGACAGTAATGGCAAAAATATATATATTATTTATGATGTACCCCATCTATTTAAATCAATAAGGAAATAATTTTCATAATCATGGGGAAACGTCTATGTGTGGAATGAAGGCCAAATGGGAGCATTTGGTACAAGCAGAGGAAAAAAATATAAACCTCCTATACGTTATCAAAATAACTCAAATGCATAATGGAGCCAAATATAGGGCCAAAATGAAAGTGAAGTATGCTGCTCAAATTTTGAGTAACATAGTAGCAGCAGTTATAAAGTTGATGGCACAGTCTAAATCTATTGACTGAGATTGAGATTTTCACAATGAAGTGTTTCAGGACCCAGAAAATAAAGAGGAGCTGTCAGGAAAAATACTCGTGACGCAACAATCTTGAAGCAAGTCGGGTTGGGTGAACCTTTTGCTGCAAGCATCAGTCCGGAAATTTCTGTTCTAAACATCACAGAGGAGTTTGAAACATTAGAAACAAATTTAGCAAAAATAGAGCAACAACCCATTGTCTGTGTATACCTATGCTCCGTCGTTAAAAAAAAAGTGACATTTGTTTAAAATGCTTACAGATTGACGATCCCGATCAAGATAATGATCCTATGTATAGCTACACTAAATTAAGAGAATGGTGGCCAGAAAATATATCCCTTGCATACCCCACCAAAACCTTGCGTAGGTTGGTCGAGGCAGCATGTAATATATTTGAAAAAGAAGTGTTGCCATGTCTACAGTATCCAAATATTTGCCAACTCACAAAAACTACATTTATGGCAAACTGCGATGCTGACTTTACAGTTTGTGAAGAGCACCAGAATAAAATTCACTCAGATATGCCATCTTCAGTCAACTCGCTCTACTGTTGACCAGAAGGCAATGTCAGCGCATCAATCAGAATATCGTTTTGAGGAGGAAACGACTGCTGACTACAACAAAAAAGCTCAACAACAAGGCATTGCAAAATATATTTTTTTTCCCTAACAAATATTAGTTATCCTAGTTGTTGAGCATTTTATTCACCAAAATATACCACTACGCACGTTTAATGTAAAAGTTGAGAATTTTTTTTTTTCATAAGATTTATCGTTTGTCAGTAGCTTCGCTCGCGTGAAATTCAAAGTGAAAAGTGATTCAAAGTTGAAAGTGAAATTTATTCATACAAACTATGAAACCCCGTTTCACCCTCTTAAAAGTTGAATTTCCAAAAACCTTTCTTATAGAAACATACGCTGTAAATTCAACGAACGACGGAAACGCCGAGCTGAGATAGCACTTTGTGACGCACGGACCTAGTTCACCCAATTAATGTAACTCTGTAAAATTCTATTCCATATTCATACTTCGAATAGGCACTTAGGCTAATTTAAGATATAAATAATGTAATTATTTAATCTATTTTTTTTTAATCTTTTTTGTTTTTTTTTTAATTAAATCCTCCGATTACACCTAACGTAATTGCACATAATTGTTCGGCGGACTTAAAACCTAATAATTGTTTAGTCGTTGTCAGACGATCATGTTCATCATAATGTAAACATTGGCATGCCTTTTTCTGAGGATAAATGTTTCGGTTATGATAATGTTGATAATGTAAATAGTAATACGTCTGTGCTTAGTTGCTATGATATTAATTCTTGTAACTGTTGTGAGTATATCGAAAAAGTAAACGATATTGCACCTTTTCGTCGCCCTGTGTTAGATATAAGCATTCTAGGCTATTGTGGCACTGCTTTGGTAGATTCTGCAGCAAAACGCTGTGTTGCCGGTCACGCGCTCTACGCTCTCCTACTCAGATTAAAACATCCGTTAATGCCGTCAACGCAAATTGTTAGGTTGGCGGATGGTATTACTAGGGAAATAAATGTACTAACCACAGAGGTACAGGTGATTCAAACACAAGACCAAACTCATCAAGTTTTTAACTTTTAGACAGTCTCTTCAAAGTGGAGATGTGTTTATACTCGATAGAGGCATTTGGGATTCCATTTCATTACTAGAAAGATGTCATTATAGTGTACATGGACCCTTGTCTTTAAATCAGGGAGAAATACAGCTATCTACTATTAATTCCAATAAATCTAGAATAGTAACGATGTGCCGATGGGTAATTGAAACCACTGACGGAGTTTTTTTAAATCCATTCAAATATTTCGGCAAACTTTTTTTCAATAGAGCTTCACGCCATTCAATGGTATACTTTTCTATAGCTGCTTCTTTAACTAATAGATTTCACCTACGGTATAGGTACAGGGACGCTGCAGTAAAAATATTACGATAGTTTAAGAAAATCGGTTCAGAAATAGTGACCTGGCAGATTTTATCGAAGAAAGGAATTTAAATACAGTAAGAGTTAATTTTTCAAGCATTGGAGTCATAACAGAGAATGTAAGAGAATTCCCACAGCTAACTGAAAGTGATTAGATTATGCTTGCATGTGGGACATATCAATTAAAACAAGCCAGGTCTTAGTATGGAGAGCACATCAGATTAAATTAATTTTAGCGTATTGAGGTTTCCAATGATTCATTGACATGTAAAAGTGTTTGTACAAACCTACTTACAGAAATAAAATCATTTATCATTATTAGTATTATCAGTATTTTGGAGGATTCACTTTTTCAAAATGTTTGCTTGTTATTAAGGGCCCGAATCCATAGGCATATTATCTATAGGCATACTTTGTCTGTGTTTTAATAAGAAATAATGTCACGGCAATGCCATGGAAGAGTGGCCATATACCAGCCCTCCTAGCCAAGTTACAACCGTTTCGTGTCGAGTTCCTTTCTCCAATCGATAACGCCTCGGTGTCACCAATTGTAGAAAACGACAAGTAGACATGTAGACGCGCCTGAGTCGGCCGTTCGTTCTGCGAAGTCTTTAGAAAAACGACATTATAACAAAGGAAGCATTGAACATTGTAGAAACGATAACAATTCATTCTATCATTTCGAACGATGTGAACTTGGCTACGAATTTTCTATTCGTTTGTTCTAACCACGTGGCTTAACGCTGAGATGATTTCATTCGCATACATTTGATTGGTTTTCGACTAGCGTTAACGATTGCAGATTATCAACTTGGCTAGGAGGGCGGTACTGCTGTAATTGTATTATAGGCTGGAGGACTGTAGGATGCTGTGCTCACATTGTCTCTTGTCTGGTATTTTGAGTGGGCACGGCATCAAACCAATATAATTCCTCCAGCACAGTTTTTAGACAGTGTCTAATTGGTATATGATGCTGATGATAACATAGAATATTTTATTTTTTAAAGATGCAATGTGTAATTGGTTGTGATATTCGTGTTGATCACTCCAGCTAAGCTAAATATACGTTTGTTAGAAATGAGTCCACGTTACTAGTTTATCGCCACCCGTTCGAACTCGACCTCTCGCTTGTCTGTCTGACGCCTTGGCTATAGACGCTTCAAGTTGATATTTATTATGGACTGACATCTCCTTCGTTTTATTAGATAGCTTTTTGTATTTTTAGGGGTGGCGGTAGTCTTACCAGGGTCGCGGATTTGTTCGAAGGAGTTACCGTGGCCCTGGCACAGGTAACTGAACGAACACAGGTGGGTTAAGTCTGACAAAAATCCTCAGCTCCGCCCAGAGCGGGATATATAATGCGGGATGTTGATTTCCCACCCAAAAATACTATACCAAATCGTGTACTACGCCAAATCGAATGTCAAATAATCAAATATCAATTGATCGAGCACTATAAATCGAACGTCTTTAATACTCGAACGTTCATAATATCTAATGGTTACTAAATCGATACTTTCAATTTATCGCACACTCAATACATTGAGTATTCAAAATATCGAATGTTTGTTTGACTGAGCGGTCAACGCATCGCATATTCATTATATCGAAATATCAGTACACATACCCATAAATCGAATTTTACTAAACTGTGCCCGCAGCTTCGCCCGCGTGGTTTTCGGAAATCATTACACAGGGATCACATGGGACATAGCAGGTACGATTGTCGCAACTCAGTGCTGGGCACACCACAGTTTTGGCGGTAAGTTTCTTCTTTGAGGAGTGGCTGGAGAGGCGCCACTGCTTGTCTCAACTTCCGCCTTACGCACGTCTTCACCGGATATGGCTGCTTAGGAGGTTCAGGATAAGGCGGGAGTAAACGCCCGTGTGTTATCCAGTTCATTGAAGGACGGCACAGAAGATGGAACACGTTGCTCGTTAAGCACAAACGGGGTCTTTATGCTACCATATAAATTTTTGTAAAGGAGCAAGCTATTACAAATAGGACAATTGAATAGGCAAACGCGGGATTGGGAAGACCTACTCCACAAAAAAGTGGCAAAATGGCTGAAAATCTGATGATCAGAAAAAATATGCCTCCTTTTACGAAAAAGGAATCAATATACTGCCTGATCGGTGGAGCACGGTTATTGCAACCAAGGCATATTATTGATTAAATATATATCTTATCATGATTAAGGTTTATGATGATGGTGTATGATTAGCATTTTATAGGTGAACCTATAAAAGATATAATTAAAAAGTACAATTTGATTTATTAGTAAATTTTGTGTTTTTCTTGTACTTCGTATAAAAAAGTATTCAGTATATTGATATCTCGATATAATGAATATGCGACGCGTAGACCGCTCGATCAAACAAACATTCGATATTTTGAACTCTCGATGAATTGAGGGTGCGATAAATTGAAACTTCGATTTAGTAACCATTCGATATTATGAATGTTCGAGTATTTAGACGTTCGATTTATAGTGTTCGATTAATTGATATTCGATTATTTGGCAATCGATTTGGCGTAGTACACCCAAAAACAGGGGTGGTGGAGGTGTTCTTAACAAATGACAAGTATTCATTAATCAATATAATAACCGACAGAGCTCCTTAAAGCGGGCGGGTCTCCAGTTTTGACAGAGCTCGCGAGTCCCTTTAACTCCGTCATCCAAGAGGGTACAACGCCCGAAGCGTGGAGCAGAGGTGCGGTGGTTCTGTTCTTCAAAAAAGGTGACAAAACCTTGCTGAAGAACTACAGACCCATCTCACTTCTGAGCCACGTGTACAAGCTGTTCTCGAGAGTCGTCACAAACCGTCTCGCCAGGAGACTTGACGAGTTCCAGCCGCCAGAACAAGCCGGTTTTCGAAAAGGCTTTAGTACCGTAGACCACATCCATACTGTTCGGCAAATTGTACAGAAGACCGAGGAGTACAACCAGCCGCTGTGTATGGCATTTGTGGACTACGAGAAAGCCTTCGACTCCATCGAAATATGGGCAGTTCTGGCCTCTCTGCAACGATGTCATATTGACTGGCGCTACATCGAAGTGTTGAGATACTTGTATGACGCTGGCATGATGACTGTCCAGATCCAGGACCAAAAAACCAAGCCCATCCAACTGCTGAGAGGGGTGAGACAGGGGGATGTAATATCCCCGAAACTGTTTACCAACGCATTGGAGGATGTTTTCAAGACGCTGGACTGGACTGGACAGGGTATCAACGTGAACGGCGAGTACATCTCACACCTTCGCTTTGCCGATGACATCGTCATAATGGCAGAGACGCTGGAACAGTTGGACCAGATGCTGCACAGCCTGAATGGAGCCTCCCGGCGGGTTGGCCTCGGCATGAATTTGGACAAGACGAAAGTCATGTTCAACTCGCACGTCTTGCCGAGTCCAATCCGCATCGAGGGTTCGCTTCTCGAAGTTGTGAAGGAGTATGTCTACTTAGGCCAAGTCATCCAGGTTGGTAGACACAACTTCGAGAAGGAAGCCGACAGGAGGATCCAGCTAGGTTGGGCAGCATTTGGAAAGCTTCGTCAAGTCTTCTCGTCACCTATCCCGCAATGTCTGAAGACTAAGGTCTTCAACCAGTGCGTCCTGCCCGTAATGACATACGGTGCCGAAACGTGGACACTGACAGTTGGGCTGGTCCACAAATTCAAGGTCGCTCAGCGCGCTATGGAGCGGGCTATGCTCGGAGTTTTTCTTTGAAGGATAAAATCAGAAACGAAGTTATCCGGAAAAGAACTGGAGTTACCGACATAGCTCGCAGAGTAAGCAAGCTTAAGTGGCAGTGGGCTGGCCATATCTGTCGAAGGACCGATGGCCGGTGGAGCAGACGAGTCCTGCACCCCTAGCCAAGTTGATAATCTGCAATCGTTAACGCTAGGCGCTCAACGTTAAGTCACGTGGTTAGAACAAACAAACAGAAAATTCGTAGCCAAATTCACATCGTTCAAAATGATAGAATGATTTTTTATCGTTTCTACAATGTTCAACGCTAAATCCTTTGTTATAATGTGTCGTTTTTCTAAAGACATTGTAGAACGAGCGGCCGACTCAGGCGCTTCAACATGGCTACCAACTTATCGTTTTCTACAATTGCTGACACTGAGGCGTTACCGATTGTGGAACGGTAAGCGTTTGTGACTTGGCTAGGGGGGCTGGAGTGGAGACCGCGTATCGGCAAGCGTAGTGTGGGACGCCCCCCAGCTAGATGGACCGACGACCTTAGGAAAGTGGCTGGGGTAGACTGGATGCGGAAGGCGGAGGACAGGGTGTTGTGGCGCAACATGGGAGAGGCCTATGTCCAGCAGTGGACTGCGATAGGCTGAGTTGATTGAATATAATAACCCCAAAATCTTGAGAGAAGAAATTGTGTCGTCGGCGCTCAAAAACCAAAATAAAAAGCCTAAAGGTCGCCATTGGACAACCAAAAATAAAATATCAGCCTTGGCTAAAGAGGTCTCCAAAAGCCTCTAGATATTTACAGCAGCTTATGCCATTGCCAAGTACAAAACATTATAAAATGTTTAAAAAAAAATCAGTTTCCACTGGTATTAATAAAGCAGTGATAGAAATTTTGTTAAAAAATGCTGTAAATAAGATATCAATCTTTTTTCAAGACTTTTTTTTTTTCTGAAAGATTCTTACTACTTAAACGGATTGTGGCCCGGCGAGTTCTAAAAAGTTACCTTTTTAGGCCTCCAGCCGGGGCTTATTATACTTAAAAACTAAAGCGAAAGCTCTAAGGGTTATCCCGAGGGGGGTACGAACCTCGGCTTAGGCAATCACTGGTAGGGGGACAGCAAGAGACTGGCTGGATCTGGGTTAAATTATTTAGGGACTAATTTAAAGCTAACGGCACAGCATCGCGGGCTGGCTCTTGCAAGGGTCGGGAGGGACTGTTAAGTCGGGGTCGCGACGACGGACCTCGGCGGCGAGGTCGGTACGATTTGTGTTTGTGTGTTTTGCTCACTGTACTGGTCTCTTTTCGACTCTCCTGGAGGAGAGTAGTGGGATCGTCAGGATCGGATAGAACGTGCCGCATCGGCGGACTTTATTAATACGGGAGGGGGTGTAAGTAGCTGCCGCCACAACCAGAGGGTTGCGGTGGGCTACGGCCCTATCGAAGAAACGCTTCGAAGCGCGTTTCATATATTGATGGATAGTCGGGAGCTTCATATCTCAATGAAGATTGATATTCCGAACAAACCAAGGCGAGCCTGTGGCTTGACGGAGAAAACGGTTCTGGAGAGTCTGCATCCTATGGATGAATCGGGGTTTAGCATGTGCAAAGACTGGGCTTGCATATGTCATAATGGGCCTGATGCAAGCGGTGTAAAGTCGCTTCTTACACAGAAGAGACATTTTACTCCGCTTGTTCAGGACGGAATGGAGCCTACCAAGAGCGAAAGCGGCCCGCGAGCGGGCCTGCTTTATGTGCTCAGAAAAGGTGAGGTGTTCGTCGAGGATGACACCTAGATATTTGGCTTGCTTCGCCCAAGGGATCTGCTTGCCGAACATTGAGATGGGTCGGGGAGGGGGGTGATAACGTCGCGGTCGGGTGTAAAAGACCGCCTGACCTTTGTCGGGATTGACCTCGATTCGCCACTTCCTGAACCATTCGCCGAGCTCCTCGACTGCGGTTTGGAGGTAGCGAACCAGCGCTGTGTCACTAAATCCCGAGAAGAAGATGGCAGTGTCGTCTGCGAACAGAGCTAACCTTGCCTTCTTACTTCTGGGGATATCGCTAGTGAACAGCGTGAAAATGAGGGGGGCTAGTACAGAGCCTTGAGGGACTCCTGCACGGATCGGGTGAGGGGAGGAAAGTGCCCCTTCGATGCGATAGCGAAAGGTACGGTTCGCAAGAAAGTCTCGTAAGATGAGCACGAGACGGTCTGGCACTCCGAGTTGGTACAGCTTATATAATAAGCCGTTGTGCCAGACTTTGTCGAACGCTTTCGCTATATTTAAGAATACAGCGCCCGTGAACATACCACGCTGAAAACCAGCATTGATATGCTCAACGATGCGGTTTACCTGATGGACACACGAGTGTTGGGTTCGAAAACCAAACTGCTCGTTGGGGATGAGGCCCTTGGTTTCGGCATAATCTCTGAGTCGCTTATAAATAAGTCTCTCATAGATCTTGCCGAGAACTTTGAGCAAACTAATGGGGCGATAGCTCGTGAGCTCGGTTTTGGGCTTACCGGGCTTAAGGATGCCAATGACGGTGGCTTCGTTCCACGCTTGGGGGAAAATGCTATTACTCAAGGCACCATTGAAGATGGTACACATGAGCATAATCAGGTGAGCGGGGAACAGCTTGATCACTCTGTTAGTGATGCCGTCTGATCCGGGGGCTTTACGGGATTTCAGACCCTTGATGATCTCGTGCACTTCGTCAGGTGTGACAGGGGGCAGGGGATCATCAGGGTCTTCAACGGGCGGGAGTGAGACTTTGCGTTCGACTTCCGCGTTTACCTTATCGACAAACGCTTGGTCTACTGGCTGCGAACTGGGTGTGCATTGGGCTTCGAAGCTATCGGCTAGGCATTCAGCCCTGTCGATATCCTCGAATGCAATGGTCGCATCGGGGCGGGTCAGGGGGGGCATTGTGGAAAACTCAGAGGATTTGAGTTTCCTCTGAAGTTCCCAGATTGCGAGATGAGTTGGCTCTAGTTCGCCCACCATCTTGCCCCAGTTAGCATCACGCAGCTCAGTCACACGTGTCCTTACAGCACGCTGTAAGTAACGCATGTGAGCTTTGTTAGCGTCACAGGGGAAGTTGCTGTAGGCACGAACGGCCGCGTTCTTCTCTGTCAGCAGATCACGTACATCGTCGGGGAGCCTCCATTTACGGTCAACCGTATCTGGAACATCCCGTGAACTTTCGTTCACGATCGATTGTACGTGCTCCGTGAGAGAGTCGATCGCGGCCGTTGCGTCGGCGACAGAGTCAAACTGATCTGGGATAGAGTCTAAGTGATGTGACGTATTAGATTGTAAGCGTTCGCTTACTTTCTTCCAGTCAGTGATCACTTTAGTGGCGGGGGGTTGAGAGGGGTCGCGGGTACCTAATCGGGGGGCCAGACTTATGACTACTGCTCGATGAACAGAGTCGAGTTCGTGAATAGCCTCTATAGAATCCAACCTTAAGTTGATATTCTTGAGGAGTGTTAAATCAAGTACGTCGGGTAACTGATCGGTATCGAAGGGGAAGTGAGTGGGAGTCATCGGGGCGATGACATCAAAGTTCATGGTAGAACAGAGGTTGAAAAGTTGCCTACCTCTAGTCGAGGTCCTGGTGCTATTCCAGGCGGGATGTTTGGCGTTGAGATCGCCCGCTATGATAACGGAGTCACTCATGCCGAAGAGTTCGGAAAGGTCATTAGCGAGGAGTTGAGGGTCCTCTGACTCATGTTGGGGAGGAAGGTAAACCGACACAATAGTGATCGGCTGGTGACCTGTCAGTGCTAACCGACAGGCCGAAACTTCTAATCGGGAGAGTTCGGGAGGATCCATAGGTATGCAGTACAGGCAGCTATGACAACGTGACCTGTCGTTGCGAACTAAACGATAGTTTGCAATTTTCGGGTCGCGATGGTGAGGCTTTAGGAACGACTCTTGAATGAGTAAAATGTCTACGTGATGGTCGCGGAGGAACGTGGCGATCTCATCACGTTGGCCGTGAATGCCGTTGGCATTGAAGAAGCCTAGCTTTAGGGAACGGGGTTTCTGTCTAGTTAATATTCCTCGACTATACATAATGGGGGCGTTGGGAGTTCATTACGTGGATTGCTTGCGTGATCTCGGGATACGCAGCATAGATCGATTGGATGCGGAACAAGTTACTGCCGGCGGCAACTAGTTCCTGGGCCATCTGTTGGGCTCGCGGGGTGAGGAACGTGCTGTAGGTATTATAGGTCCCAGTGATTACGTTAAACGCATCAAGGGGAGCCTGACCTTTCCTCAGTACTGGGGTTGGTCCTGCCATAGGGGCAGTGGGGGGGGCCACGGCGCGGGCGGGGGGTGCGGTCGCGGGAAAACCGGGGGGCGTAAGGGGCGCGGGGGCGCGGGTACGCGGGTCCATTAAAGGAGGGATGGGGGCGGGCTTTGGCCTGGAGGAGGCCAGTGCGGGAAACTCCTTCTGGGAACTAAAAAGAGGCCATTGGGAGGGACGTTGTGGGACCAATCTCACGGGGAGTTTGGCCGAGGGGGATTCCCTTTTCTGGCGAGCGTCGAAACGCTGCGCCGGTTTAGGGGAAGATGATTTGGGGGCTTTCGGGCAGCCCCGGTAATTTGCCGGATGACCGGACTCTTTACAGAGCACACAACTGGGTGGCTCGGTGCAGAGAGTGCGGTCTTTAGGCCGGGTACAGTCGGCTGTACCATGATCTCCCAGGCACTTGACGCACCTGGGAGTAGCGTAACAGTTGTACGCTGAGTGCCCGTAAAGTTGGCATCTATGGCACTGGCCAATGATGCCCGACTTACGGGGCTTTTCGATAATGAGTCCAGACAGATTGCAGACTGCCTTGACTTTGAAAATGGGGTGGTGACCCTCCGTGGGAGGGCACACCACCAGGACCATATCAAAGGCAATGCCTTGCCTGGATTTGTGCATCCTATGGACCTCTAAGACAGGCACGTTCTGCCTTTCGAGGTCTGCTTTGATATCGCTGGTGGCGATTTCGCAGGGGAATATCAAAGACAAATACTGTGGCTTTTTTATGTGAAATCATCAAAAGACTTCTCCCGCACTGGGCGGAGCGGGAGGCTATATTCTAAGTCGCAATCTCGAAAGCTTTTCAGTTTTCATAGACATAAGATTGAGGACATTATGAGGTGCTACGAATGAGTGTGAGTCGAGGTGAAACTTCATAAAAACGTCATTGTTTGGAGAAATATTCCGTTTATTACATTGACTAAACTTATTTTTAGAACGGTCTGTGAACGTGTTATCTGTGAGTTTCAACTTGAAGTGTCACATTTGTCAAATTAAAGTAGAGCGATAGAAGTAAACAAACTCTAATATTTTGTCCACGTGAACCAAAAATCAAGGTCTGAGCAAAAAATAAGGTGATACTTGAGAACTGGATTGCTTGGGAACGTAAAATACTTCTCTAATATGTTTGCTAAAATATCAGTGCTGTGTCGTTCGTCGTATTGTGTGTTTGTTGTACTTACTTGCGGGAAATGTCTGGAACTGGAAGACAGCTTTTTAATGAATCTGAAAAGATTTTTCTTCAAGAGTTGATCGTAAAATATAAAGTAAACTCGGTGGCAACGACTATGGGGAGCCCGGCAGTTAAAAGAGCTGCATGGACTCGCCTAACGGAGGAATACAATACTATCGAAACAAATTCAAAAGTAGGTACGAGAGTATTGCAGAGATTGTAGTGCAGATCGAAAAATTTGGTTCTAACATTCAATAAATATTAATTCAGTAAACTTTATTTATACAATACTTATAAAATTTTTTCATCAGAGAACTGAAGCACAACTTAAAAAATGTTGGGACAGTTTGAAAACTCGTCGTAAAGGCATTTTGGCAGAAGAGAAAAGGGAAAGGATGAGGACAGGGGGTGGATCTTTTAACCCCAATTTGCCTAGTACCTCTGGTAAAGTCCAGATACTGGAAGATGCTCTTGTGGAACAAACTGATGTGGAATTGTTAGATGCTATCGATAGTAATTACACACCGTCTATTGCAAGTAAATGTTATACTCGTATATAGGTACTTAAGTTATTAACTAAATAGTATAACTAAATAGGATTGCTTTACGAGGCGCGAGACAAAGCGGACGTGTGTTTCGATTATAATGCAATAAACAATTACTAAAATACGTATAATTATTTGCGACGTCAGTATAACAGTAAAGTGTGTCGCGTGTGACTCTTACCGACTAACATGTGCAAGATAAACGAAATAGTTTTACAAAGAACAGACAAAGTGTTACGGTTAGCATGTCTAACCCAGGATCGAGCAGCCCGTTTGGTCGTAGTCAATTACTACGGCGAAGTCCTCCACCGACACCTACCGAACCAGTACCTGCAAGCGACCCAAATCCACCAGCACCCGCGGATAATGAACTGCCGAGTGAAGTTATCAGCACGCAGGAGATCCAGAGATAATAATAGATCCCACCCATTGATGCCATTTTAAACGAAGTTTGTAGTATTGTTGGGGAAGGGAAAATGAACTCGGAACAGAAGCTTCGCGTCTCCACCCTTTGCAGGAAGGTCTCAAGTGGGACTTCACAGATTGCCGTATTATACCAATCGTTGAAGCAGAAAACGATTGCAGCTCATACTACAATCCAGCACTTCCAGGATTACCAGAATGTTGTCCAATCTCTCCAGCAGTTTCAAGACGTCATAGAAACAAAGCTGAATAAATCGGAAAAAGCTAATGGAAAACAGAAGCCAATAACGAGCAGTGGTCTGATAATATAATTCGTATATTTCGTGGTCAATATTTTTACACAAGTGACAAGGCTCATAAAAAACATATGCCGTAATAATATTAATTTGAATCGGTGACAGGCATGTGTAACAGGCCAGTGCATACATATATGCGACCTCTTCCAATACGCCCCCTTAATATAGTTACGCTGCGTATGATCACTTCTGTACTTGTCAGAACTCGGTACATAAAATTAAATAAATCACCAACACTTCTGTGTCCGACTGTACTACGCTGTACCCAAAAGTAGAATACAAAAACAGAAGAAATCTAACAAAATAAAGTATGCATAACGACACTAAATTATCTATTACACAAAGCACAAAAAAGAACATAAAACGTCAAAACGTCTAACTACTCATCGCCCCCTTAATAGAATAATTTGACAGGGATAAATCCTTTAAAAATTCTCTAAGCTTCGGGCTGTGAACACTTTTAGTTAAGATGTCGGCTATCATCATATCAGTTGACATGTACCTTATTTCAACTTTGTTAGCTAGTACACATTCACGAATAAAATGATACTTGATATCTATATGCTTTGTCCTATTATGCATCATTTTGTTAGCTGCAATTTTATGCGCCGACTGATTGTCATTATAAATTACTACTGCTTTACTATCCACAGCTGTCAAACTGTTAAGTAAACTACGTAAATAAAGAGCTTCCTTCGAAGCTAGACTCAATCCTACGTACTCTGCCTCTGTGTAGGACAAGGATACTGTCGCTTGCTTCCTACTCTCCCATGACACTATATTTTTACCTATCTTGAAAATTAATCCTGTGAAAGATTTTCTATCAAGTGCCCCTCCCCAATCTGCATCAACATAGCCTCGTAAGTCCAAATCTCCCGACTTCCTAAAAGTAAGACAAAGGTTAGACGTACCCTTCAAATACCTTAAGACGCGTTTTGCACATTTAAAGTGTATTTCGTCATAACACGAATTAAATTGTGAAAGTACACTCACCGCATGTGCTATGTCTGGTCGCGTATTACAGGCTAAATAGTTTAGACACCCTATTATGCTTTGATATGGCAGATTACTATGGGAATTTGTCGATCTTTCTAATTTCATGCCGACTTCCATTGGGGTTGAAACTGGCTTAGCGTCTGTCATGTTAAAGTCATTCAAAATTTCCGAAATGAACTGTTGCTGATCTAGACAAATAACATATTTATCTCTCCTCAGCCTCATGCCTAAAACATGCCTAGCCGCGCCTAAATCTTTCACTTTAAACTTATCAAGCAAATCGGTTTTTAATTTTTGCTTTTCTTGTTCACAATTTCCAAAGATAAAAAGGTCATCTACATAAATAACAACAATTAACTTGTTATTGTTTTTAAGCTGCTTTTGATACTAACACGGTTCTATTTTTGATTGTACAAAGCCTGAGTTCAACATCTCTTTGTCCAATTCCTTGAACCAAGCATTCGAAGCTTGTTTCAATCCATACAAAGAACGCTGCAGCTTACATACTTTGGTTTCTTGACCTTTGACTACTGCTCCTTTCAGTTGGAGCATGTAAATGTCCTCTTTAATCTTGCCATATAAAAAGGCAGTCGTGATATCCCATTGGTCAATAAACCAACCGTATTCAACAGCTAGCGAGAACAACGTTCGCAGAGTAGAACTTCTAACTACTGGAGAATACGTCTCAGTATAGTCTACACCACGTACCTGTGTGAAACCTTTTGCTACTAATCTAGCCTTATACTTTGTTACCTTGCCGTCACTATCTCTCTTGATTTTGAACACCCATTTGCAATGGATAGGCTTCTTATCAATCGGACAATCCACCAACGTCCAAGTCTGGTTCTCCTTTAGTGACATAAGTTCATCATCGATCGCTTTTTGCCATAAGTCACCATCGGGTCTCGCCAACGCTTCATTAATAGTCAATGGATCATCATCAAGATTGCTCTTGGCATACATAACATTGCATCCATACCGATCGACTTGTCTGCGTTCTCTTACAGGATACCTTCTTTCCGATTCAGGTATTGTGACTTCCTCTTCAGTCAATACGTCAATCTCTTGCTCTGGTACTACAGGCTCAGGTTGTATCTCCTCCGATACTTCTACGTTCTCGTCTATAGCATTACGGTACACATCATCGTGAGCCTCCAAGGGTTCCGATCTGCTTGTAGATCTGTTGGATAAATTGGCATGAACAGAATCTGTATTTAGGTTTATGATAACTTCCGACTTTTCCACGTTTTCTTTTTGGAAAAAGACGTTTTCGAGAAATTTTACATCTCTTGCAGTTTTCACTTCACCTGTCTTAGGATTCATCAGACGATAACCTTTCTGATTATCTGGATATCCAATAAAAATCATCGGTTCCGTCTTCATTGTCTAGTTTCCGTCTCTTTTGTTTTGATATCAATCTGTACGCCAAACAACCAAAGATTTTCAGATGACTGACATCCACATCTTTTCCAGTCCAAAGCTTCTCTGGTACCGCATTGTTCAATGCTTTCGTGGGGCTTCTGTTCTTTAGGTAAACAACAGTATTAACAGCCTCGGCTCAATACTTCTTGCTTAAGTTCGATTCTGAGAGTAATGTTCTTGCCTTTTCTATTATAGTCCGATTCGCTCTCTCTGCGACAGAATTTTGTTCCGGCGTGTACGGTACAGTCGTCTGGTGTTTTATACCTGCAGACTTCAAAAATGATTTAAATTTACCATTACAGTACTCTGCGCCGTTGTCAGTTCTCAGACATTTAATGAATTTACTGGTCTCATTCTCAACTTCCGCCTTGTATTCACGGAACTTATCGAAAGTTTCACTTTTGTTCTTCAAAAAGTAAACATGAGTCTTCCGAGTAAAATCATCGATAAATAGAAGAATATACCTCGAACCTCCGAACGACGGCTCCTCGATTGGTCCGCAAACGTCGCTAAAAACCAGCTGTAAGACCTCGTTCGCTCTCGTACCTTGGTGTTTAAAGGGACTTTTGCAGGTCTTTCCTTCGATACATGGAATACACGGCTCGCATAAATCGGTACTCTTAAATTCCATACCGGTTACTAAAACTTTTATTTTATTCATATAATTACGCGATAAATGAGCTAATCTTTTATGCCAAATGTTCGAAATATTTTCATTTTGTTTTGACAGTGTCACATTCACGACGTTATTTTTATTTTCTGTCAACTCATAAATTCCGTCAACCTCTTGACATCTTGCAATAATTCGATTCTTATTTTGAATTATGCAACCTCCATTGTCAAAATTCATGCAATAATTCTTCTTGGTCAAATCGCTCACCGAAAT
Source organism: Aporophyla lueneburgensis (assembly GCA_932294355.1). Classification (NCBI taxonomy): domain Eukaryota; kingdom Metazoa; phylum Arthropoda; class Insecta; order Lepidoptera; family Noctuidae; genus Aporophyla; species Aporophyla lueneburgensis. The sequence goes on from OW028735.1 coordinate 24,890,071, forward strand.
AAGGTTCATGGAAAAATCAGGAACATGTAAAACGTTTTCTAAAATTAATTTTTCGTTTTCGCTGACTCGTGGCTCAGCATTTCCTCGTCCTTTCACCAACAATTTCTCGCCGTTTGCTACTGCGATCTTCATGTTGCCCTTTTCAGGTTTATAAGACAACAATTTATTTTTATCGTGGGTCATATGATTTGAGCACCCACTGTCTAAATACCACTTATCTTTGTGTATCGCCTTCTTCGTATTCAGGCAGATATTCGCGGTTTTGATCCGCTCCTTGCATTCGGACGCCTTGTGTCCATGCTTGTGGCACTTAAAACACTTACAGACGAATTTCTGCTTGCGATCATTAGTTTTTGTGTTAGATCTTGCATCGTTCTGTACTTTACGTGTAACTAAGGCTTGTTCGTACTCTGTATTTAACTTACTCTGTCTACTTCCTTCTTGTAACAATTTCGTTTTGATTTGCTCCAACGTGATCTGTTGTCCACTATTATCTACAGCCATGATGAGAGGGCTGTACTCAGCGGTTAGTCCACCCAGCAAAATCGATATGATCCAATCATCAGGAATATCAGCATCAATATCGGACAATTGTTGTGTCAGGAATGTAGTTTTGCTTATGTAGCTTTCCATAGAATCGAAATTCTCTAACTTACAGTTGAAAAGCTCTCGCTGAATATGTATACGTCTTCCCCAACCTTTGTCTTCATATGCTTTTTGTAAGCTGTTCCAGGCTTCTTTCGCAGTCTTCGCATTGTAGACGTGGGTAAAGCACTCTGGTTCTAACAACAAACATATTGTCGTTCGTGCCTGCCGGTCTACGTCAGCGTTTGCGACATCTGTAGAAATTACTCCCCACCAGTTTTTATTCTCCAAGTAATTTCGCACCAAGAACTTCCAATTTGGGTAGTCGGACGATCCTTTTTAGCTTCTTGATACCACTTATACCAACTTCAGCTGACATAATTAAAATTTCGTAAGTTTTACAGCAAACCACTCATATTAATTATACGCACTATCAGAAAAAAAAAACTCCAGCACACTCCTGGGGCCATAACCTAATGGAAAACAGAAGCCAATAACGAGCAGTGGTCTGATAATATAATTCGTATATTTCGTGGTCAATATTTTTACACAAGTGACAAGGCTCATAAAAAACATATGCCGTAACAATATTAATTTGAATCGGTGACAGGCATGTGTAACAGGCCAGTGCATACATATATGCGACCTCTTCCAATAAATACTTCCTATGCAAGCATGGTGAAGAAAGGTCCCGATAACTTTGTCCGTCCTGCGAATTTGAGCTCAGTCGCCATCTATCCCAGCGATAAGACCCAAACAAGTGACGACACCAAGTCACTTGTTCAAAAGATAATATCGCCCGAGCAACTGAAGCTTCACGTCCGTGGCCTCAGAAAAGTGAAAAATGGGGGCGTTTTGATTAGCACCGACAACAAAGGCGATATTGAGAAGCTCAGAAAATCGGAAAAGTTAACATCATCTGGCCTTACAATAGAAGAACCTTCTAAACGCCGCCCGAGAGTCGCTGTTATTGGTGTCCCCGTTACCCTTACTGAGCAGGAGGTATTTGACTGCATCTACGAGCAAAACCTCTCAGACAAGTTGCCGAATATAACCCGTGAGTCCTTCCTTGACAGTATAAAATTGAGCCATAAATCGGGTAAGAAAGACCTTCCTACCTGTAACTACATTTTGGAAATACCCGCTAGCATTAGAAAACTACTGATCAATCAAAGCCGAATTTTTATTAATTGGACATCATGCCCCGTGAGAGACTTCACTATAGTCACTAGGTGCTTCAATTGCCAGCAGTTCGGTCACGCAGCCAAGTTTTGTCGAGAAACCAGTCCTACTTGCAACCACTGTGGAGAGGCTGGACACTCCTTCAAAGAATGCAGCAGCAAATCTTCTCCCTCTCAATGTGCGACGTGCAAACGCTTTAAAAGAAAATGTGACCATCCCACTGGTGATGTAAGTTGCCCAGCGCGCACATATGCGGAGACTAATTATATTAACTCAATAGACTATGAAGGCGCCTAAGAGCGCCACCGATTATTGTATTTAGTAGCCCGTAAACAGGTAGCGTATAGTCTATTTATATTTCCACTTAGTTTGTAACGATCATGACAATTCAACTAATTTGTGATCTAGATAAATTTTCTGTATCTGAATCTAAAACCTGTAATGTTGAGGACTGTAAACACCTTCTTCCTTCTGATGTCAAAGCGTTAACCTTGCTTACACAGAATATTCGCAGTATTAATCGAAACATGAACGGCGTTGAAGTGTTATTACAGAATCTTGACATAAGCTGTGATGTTATCGTCTTAACAGAATATTGGTTGTCAAAACAGACTGTCAACTTACCATCTCTTGACGGGTATTATTCTTACAGAACTGAGAGACATATAAACCAAAATGATGGATTAGTGGTATATATCAAAAATAACCTACGTGCAATAAAAGAAGAGCCGGAATTCCAGGATAGTAATTGCTTAATAATTAAAATTAGTACCGATACAGTAGTCATGGCTATTTATAGGCCTCCGTCTCAAAATATTGATAGATTTTTAGACTCACTCGACACAAACTTAAAAACCTTATCATCATTTAAAAACATAGTACTTTTGGGCGATATTAACATAAACATTGCTTCTGAGAAAACCGAAACACATGTACATAATTATCTGAACATTTGCTCATTTCATGGACTTTTACCAGCTCACTATCACCCCACGCATCAGAGCGGATCATGCTTAGACCACATTATTCTAAAATCTAAAAATCCGTCCAAAACATTTGTTACTAATTCTTCGCTTACCGATCACCAAGCTTTACTAAGCAAGTTTTACTAACATTGCAAATGAGCTCACCTAGAAAAAACTGCATGCGTAGCTACACTAAAGTAAATATGACAAACCTCGAAAATGACTTACGCGGTATTAATTTCGACCTTGTTTATAATACAAACGATGCAAATATTTCTTTACAGTACTTCATAAATTTGCTACAAGTTTCAATAAACAAAAACACATTTATTCATACAATGCCTAGAAGGTATAGTTGCATCAAACCCTGGATCACACCCGGTCTCGTTCGTTGTATAAGACATAGAGACAAACTTCACCTTAAATTGAAACTTGCACCTGATAACGAAATACTGTCTGTTACATATAAAAGTTACCGGAACTTCTGCAATAATCTTCTGAAAAAAAAGTAAAAAATCAGTATGATGAAGATGCATTACAGAAGGCGGGAAAAATAGTAAACTTGTCTGGAAATTTATAAAAACGAATACATTTACATCGAAAGGTTACGAGCCTCCACTTGATTCACTATCTACAGAGACAAACCCATCCGAAGCAATGAATAAAGTGAACAACTTCTTTGCTAACGTTGGTAAAAAACTGGCTGAAAAATCGTTAAATTCTAATATTTTATCCCCTCATAGCCCGACTGCGACTTCCTCTACAGTTAAATCTTTTGTTTTATTAGATACCGACGTTAACGAAGTTGAAAGATTATTATTCGAGTTAAAGGATGTATGTGCTACTGGGTGGGATGACATACCCAATAATATACTTAAAAAATTTAGATACCTATTTGCCCCTCCACTAACCTACAGTTTTCAGCTTTGTTTATCTAAAGGAACATTCCCCAAGCTCCTTAAAAAAGCTGTGGTCACTCCTGTATTCAAGTCTGGAGACAATAACTACAGACCAATTTCAGTGCTAACAGGACTATCAAAAGTTTTAGAAAAAATTATTAATTGTAGGTTGATAAAATATCTGGAAGATAACAAACTACTTTCAGATAATCAGTTTGGATTTAGGCCCAAAAGATCAACTAGCCGCAGTGCACAAATTAACTAATTATATTTCTACCAATCTAGATAATAGTATGCATACAATTTGTATCTTTGTAGACCTTGCCAAGGCTTTCGATACTATTTCTTATAATTTACTATTGCACAAGCTTGAAACATTTGGGATAAGAGGAGCCCAACTTTTATTATTTGCTGATTATCTCAGCGATCGTCATCAATGTGTAAAAATAGGGCAGTATACTAGTTCTGAACTTAAAAACACTTGTTTTGGCATTCCACAGGGTAGTATTTTGGGACCCACCTTATTTTTAATCTATATAAATGAACTGTGCAGCATACCACTTCAAAATGGTGTCATAATTTCTTATGCGGATGACACCGTTCTACTTTTCTCAGCTAAATCCAAAATTGAGGTTTATCAACACGCACAGTCTGGTTTTAACATAGTGTCTGATTGGCTCCATAATAACATCCTAACATTAAATGCAGATAAAACAAAGTACATTTTATTTACAATGAGAAATACTAACATACCGCTGACTAATCTAAACATATACGCTCATAATTGTCGCACGTACGCTGACACCGCATGCTCTTGCCCCACTTTAGCTAAAGCTGACCATTTAAAATATCTAGGTGTCACTATTGACTCCAATTTAAATTTCCGTAAACATATCGAATTACTTTGTATTAGAGTCCGCAAATTAATATATGTTTTTAAAAACTTACGGAACATAGCCGACTATAAATTAATTATACAGGTTTATTTAGCTTTGTGCCAATCCATTCTTACCTATTGCATAACTTCATGGGGTGGTGCTGCAAAAACAATTTTACTTCCTCTAGAGCGTGCTCAAAGAGCATGTCTAAAGGTTTCGCCCTTTTAGATTTCCTACGCACCAGCTCTACATAGCATGTAATTTACTAACAGTAAGGCAATTATTCATTTTAAGCATAGTATTACACCAGCACACTGCTCTTCCTTTTGACCCAGTACCATCTGGCAAGAGAAGAAAGGATTTGGTTTGCATAAAGCCTCAAACTAGACATGCGTTTGCTAAGCGATTTTTTGTGTTCTTAGGACCTCTGCTGTATAATAGACTTAACAAGTTATTAAGCATCTATAGTTTAAGTTATAAAAAATGTAGTGCAATGTCATCAGAATACTTAGCGGTACTTAATTACAGACTCCGAAAAACTTCTAGAAATTATGTCATGATTATAATTTATTCCTTCGTAAGTATATATTTTTGTAGTGTTTACACTCGCTTAGTTTTAGGAATTATTGTTTTATTGTGTTGTTTTACTAATGTGCTTTTTCTCATAGTTATTAATAGATTACTTTTATATAAATTATACTTAAAATATTATTGCACCACTGTAATTTATGTGTAAAGTGATGGCCTGAAACACAGGTTTGAATTAACCTAGATCGGGCGGGTCGCTACCTTACATTCTAATTCCGATACATCATTATCTGCACTTGTGATAAAAATATTTTAGAAATAGTTTAACTTTAGGCACTATAATTGTATGGGAAATTTAATACTGTTTGCTAAATGTACTCTTTTTGTAATCGTTTTTATTAAAATAAATAAATAATTTAAATTAAATAGAACTTTTTGTCCGTGTCTAGTTTTTAAATTATGTACTATTTTTTTACAGAAGTGGAAATTGACCTAGAGGTATTGCCAGACACACCTCAAGTTTTGTATGTTACCAGTGAGAGCAGTACATTAAATGAGTCTGTGACTGATAGAGGTACAGGCACCAACATTTAATAAATTGTATTGACTGATATTTAATTAAATTAGACTTACAAAATATACACATTTTTTTACAAAACATCATACAACTACTCCTCCTCATGTTTCTGAGCCCTGTCCGACTGTCCTGACTGATTATAGTGTAGGTCCATCACAAGGTAAATATATTTTATAAGTTACAAAATATAATCCATCTAGATTTCTTCTAGATAAACAAGGTATAAAGAAATTAGATTATATCGGTTTCAACAAACCGCAACATATCAAAACATTATTGATTCTTAAAAAAAAATATGTTCATCCTACTGATATTCTAAATAGAAATGTTTGGATGTTTTTAAGTTAGTTTTGTTTTATTTTATGTTGAGTTTGGATGTTTGTGACCTTGTGAATTTGGGTGTTTGTTAGTTAATCACGCCTTAAAGGATTAGGATAAAATTGGGCACATATGTAGATTAAGGGGCTAGGTCCTATGATACTATTCATTCCTGCAATTTTCCGGTGGGATAATTTTAATCTTTCCCATATTCGACCTCCATATGGGCGATGCCGCAGGCAAAAGTTAGTGTTATATAGGTACCTAATAACATGGATTTTATTTGTTACTTTACAGGGTCTAGAAATATACGGTTCTCGAGTGATCCAAGAGGAATTCTCTATACGTCAAAAATCTTATGACTTGATGTTTGCCGAGACATGTTCTGCAAAATTCTGAATATAATGCTCAACCAGAATCTCAACAGCCATGGACAAAATAAATTCGCGGAAACCGTTGCTAGACCAAAGAGGTTCAAAAAAGGGAGGAGAAAATAGGGTACCTGATGTGCGTAAAGAAGAAATAAAACAGTTTTTAATTCACTCCCACTATATAAGGAGTATCTATTCATACACGAAATATTTTAAGAGGTACACCTGTAAGTGGTAAAGAAGCTACAGCAACGAAAAAAAAATTGTCTAAATGTATTTTTTCAAAATTTTATATTTATAAATTATGTGACGCACATAAGAAATACTGGCTTCTTGTTATTTTTATCGACTCGAGACACCGCGGCCGCGCTCGCGCCATCCGATCGCCGCCCTCGCAGCGCCAGGCGGGCCATTCATAGAATTTGGAGTAAAGGTTTTATGCAAAACGTCTCAAGGAGTTTTAAAATTATAATAATTGCGAAAATTCAAAAACGCTTAGATAAAAATTTTCTTTTTGCTTCTATAACTTCTTTACCACCTACAGGTGTACCTCTTAAAATATTTCGTGTATGAATAGATACACCTTATATACGTCCCATTATAGCAGGTCACAAACATCGGCAAAGTTTTTAAAGCCTGGAGTGACTTTGTCTGTAAAGCCAAAATGACCACAAACGCCGTGAGTTACAGTTTTTTTTTAACGATTTTTTTAAGACAACTTTAACATCAAACCTAAAATACGAAACAAAGATACGTGCAATGACTGCGATAAATTTCGCATAGAAATAATAAATACAGGTAGAAGCGGTGGGGATGTTAACTCCATAAAAGAAACACACAACATTCATCTTCACCAGGCCGAAAGAGCAAGATGTCAATTAAAAATAGATATGAACTTAGCTAAAAATCAAGAAGACATCGAATGTCTTACATTTGATATGCAAAAGACACTACCTCTACCCCGGATTCAGATATTTTTTTTTTTTTTTTAAAGGCAAATCTGGCTCTATAACTTGGGTGTGCACAGTGCTAAAAACAACCAAAGCTACTGTTATACATGGATCGAAGGTCAAGCTGGACGTGGCGCACAGGAAGTGGGATCTTCACTTTTAAAACACATCGACAAGAACGTCTCTGACACTATAAAATATTTAATTCTTTGGTCAGATTCTTGTGGCAGTCAAAACCGCAATAAAAAAATTAATCTCATGATGAAAGCAGTGCTTGAGATGAAACCAAATCTAGATATATACGCCTGACGACTACATTCAAATTATGGCTATATGAAAAAAGAAAAAACTCTGATAACTTGCCAAATGGAAGTTGATGATTTCTACTCGACTGAGACTCTAGAAAAGTTCATAGTGAATCGCAAAAAAACAAGAAATAATGACAAAGTAAATTGGCTAGAAACAAGAAAATTAATAACAAAGCGTGACCAATATCATATTTATATGAAGTCTGACTTTGACCAAGAAGACTACGACTGTTTGGACATTACTCGTAAAATATCAAGACGTCACGGCTCTGACAATCCAGAAAGAGAAGGTGTTTTTAAGAGTCAGTTATCTAAATTATGGCCAAATGGAAAACCTATAGCAGAGCCCAAGCTCCGTGATATAATATCAATAAAACATGTAATACCAGAAGATGCTCGACACTTTTATGACAATTTGACATGTACACCTGGAATTATTGAAGATGACGTTGATGGATTTAATACCGAGTTAGATTTTATTTTGGATGATGAATGAGTGCGAAAATTTGTATTTTGCGTATAATAGTTTGTGACGTTTCAATATATTTTTTAAATAAATACATCTAATACTCTTGCCAAGTTTTTACTCAAATCAAAATAATTTTATTTATTTCATTTTTTATAAGACCTAAAGGAAGTGTACCTAGTTAAAGTAAAAAACAGTATGAATACATTATACAACAGTCGGATTATTTTAGTGAACGTAGTAAACATTTTAGTCAATAGCTGCTACACTTAATACTTTCTTGTCTGTTTTTTACTTTTAAATAGTTGCAGATCACATTTTAAAACAAAGCCAAATTACATGGCTGGTTTATGCTTTATTAGTAAGTATTGGGATTTCTACAAAATATGATATTTTGTATAAACAGCCACGTCTAAAATCGCAATTATTAATATTTATAGCGACGTTCCGAAATTCTGGATAGGATACAATAAATTACAACAGTTGTACCAATATGTCTCAAATAAAAAATAATCAGAAAATTAATATACAACCGAAGTGCAACCATCGACAGAAAAATGCTTATAACTCTGTTTGTACTTTTCCCGACATGGCTGCCTTCTGCATAACACGGTCCATTTAAGACAGTTAAACCAAGATGCTCTCGAAAATTTGTTCGGAGTAATAAGACAGCACAGCCCTACAAACAGAAACCCGACTTGCTATTCTTTTATAGCAGCCCTTAAAACAACAATAATTTCTGGAATGACAGCTCCTCACAATAGTGTATCCAATTGTGAGAAAGATTTTAAAAATCTATTGACTGAGATTGAGATTTTCACAGTGAAGTGACAGAAGTTGACAGGCCTGTTGGTCTAGTGGTAGATGACCCTGACTGCTATGCCGGAGGTCGTGGGTTCGATTCCCACCCAGGACAAATGTTTGTGTGATGAGCACGATCATTTGTTCTGTGTCTGGGTGTAATTTATCTATAATATGTATGTATTTAGAAATATATAAGTATGTTTATCAGTTGTCTAGTACCCATAACACAAGCTCTGTTTAGCTTGGGACTAGATGGCGTTGTGTGATAGTTGTGGATTATTATATTATTATTATTATAGTGTTTCAAGACCCAGAAAATAAAAAGGAGCTGTCAGGAAAAATACTCGTGAGGCAACAATCTTGAAGCAAGTCGGGTTGGGTGAATCTTTTGCTGCAAGCACCAGTCCGGAAATTTCTGTTCTAGACGTCCCAGAGGAGTTTGAAACAATAGAAACAAATTTTGCAAACTCACAAATACTACTATTTATGGCAAACTGCGATGCTGACTTTACAGTTTGTGAAGAGCACCAGTTTAAAATTCACTCAGATATGCCATCTTCAGTCAACTCGCTCTACTGTTGACCAGAAGGCAATGTCAGCGCATCAATCAGAATATCGTTTTGAGGAGGAAACGACTCGCACCGAGGTGCGAGACTGTCACTTATGCAAAAATTGCAATAATGAGTTAAATATGTAATAACTGTCCTAAAGCAACCTTTCTATGGTGCGACAACGTTACTTTTGTAGTACACATAGTTTCCGTATGAGGGCGTGCGTGTCATTGTGGTTTTGGCGCGAATCACGGCGTCACTGGGAGCAACATCGTTTTATTGGTCAGTTGTGCGCGGTCCCCCCGCAAGTGCAAGTCTGTCTTGTAGCTACACTGTTACTAAGGTAATTGTGACAATATTTTTTTGAATCTGGAGCAATAGTGACCTAAGATACAGTTGTGACATTATTTGCCCAATATTTGAATATCTTTGAAAGTTTTGTTTTGTAACTACAATGACCCTTGTTGATAAATGACTTTATTTCTCCAATCCTTGTGTTTTTATTGTTTGAATGGTGTCGGATATCTATTTGTTTAAGCTCGGTTAACTAATTGAGGTGATTGTAGGAACAATTTAGTTATTTCGATACTTTTTACTTATTTTCAGTTGTTTCTTGGATCAAATAAAATGCTGTCGCGGGGGAAAAAACTGGTATTATTGACACGTTCCACACCACCCATTGAAAGAGTTGAACCCAGCGAATTTTCAATTCCAGCTTCTAATACCAAGCAAGATGGCAGTAACTCTGTTTTACCAATTCCAAACTCCTCAGCTAGTAATGCTATTATTGATGACGAAAATTCACCAGTAGAACAAAAAAATGGGTCTCCAACTGGTGACTTTTCTGGTACTGATTCACATGACGATTTCAAGCCCTCATCTAAATGATAAATGACTTTATTTTTGCAAGTAGATTTGTACAAACACTTTTACACGTCAATAATTTTTTTTTAAACTAGATGAGGTCGGCATTTCCTATCTGACTACTCTGAGAAGAAACGCCGAAACAAACTCAGAGGTCACAGTCTCTTTTAAAGTCCAGACATAATCTTAATCAGATCATGTGAAGACCATGTGGATTGGTGTCTGAAGTGATCTTTTAAGAAAAGAACACACAGCTTGAGTGGACCTGTCCAATCAGTGCACGCATTTGTCAGTATTCATGCAGCTCCACTCAGAACTTAAGGAGGTCAATGATTCGACGAACAATACCAAAGAAAGGATATTTGTGTAGGTCGCACAAATTACTCAAACTGCCAGACAATGTAAAAAATTAAATTAGAAGAAAAGGAAACCAAAAAAAAAGAACACCCACTTCGTCTTCACATTTAAAATAATTAAAACAATATAATACTTTAAAAGTAAATATTCATGTCATTGTATAAGTAAAATTCATCAATGTCAATGTGTATTCAGGAAATAGTTCCGGTCTGATCATTTGAGGACCATGTACATGGGGGTGTCTGAAATAGTCTTTTGAGGAAAGAACCATACAGATTGAGTGGACCTGTCCAGTCAATGCACGCATTTGTCAGTAATCTTGCAACTCAACTCAGAACATAAAGGAGCACAACGATTCGACGAACAATACCAAAGAAAGGACATTTTGGTAGGCCGCATTAAGTACTCAAACTGCCATCATCTAGTTCGTCTTCTTCCACCAGTAGTTACTCCAGTAGTTCCTCCAGTTCAAGTTCATCTAGTGATAGTAGCTCTGAGAATGAAGCTGTTGATGACCAAGAACCAAAATCATCTCCGAAAAAAGGGAAGAAAACGTAATCCGTCGTAATCCTAATAATTGGAAAAAATATATTGCAAAAAAATAAAAAATTCTGTTCATGAAAAACAGTCAAAACAGTTCAGGCTAGTAAAATTGGTCCCTCTTGTACAGATAAGTATCGGCTGGCTTGTTCGTCTCATTTTACTTAAGAAAAAGAATTCAAATATTTTATTCATATTGGGAGCTAGGCAGCGTAGAAAGGCAACGTCATTTTTTGAATTCCTGTATCAGACCGCTCAAGATTGCAAGCCGCCGTATAAAAACAACTAGGCGTTACCCGAGACAATGTAACTCTGCATTTTATTTACTCAGTGATGACCAAACATTCCGGGTTTGCAAAACATTTTTAATTAACACGTTGGGTATTTCACCAAGGACTATGCGAACTGTTATTGATGCCAAAAAACTCAATGACGGTATCATTCCCGAAGACCAGCGAGGGAAACACGGAAATCATTGCAAATTAGACAGTGAAATGATAAAAGCCGTCAATAATCACATTGAATCTATTCCGAAAGTAGAAAGCCACTATCTTAGGGCAAACACAAGTAGGCTATTTATTGACGGTAGTTTAACAATCGCAGAATTGCATAGAAACTATAGTGAAGTTCAGAAACAAAATAATAAGCCAGCTGTTAATTACGACGCCTATCAGCGCATTTTTAATCATGATTTTAATATTGACTTTTTTAGGCCGAAGAAAGACCTTTGTGACCAATGCGTTGCATATGAAAATGCATCAGAAGAAGAATAAGTAAAATTAAATGCCAGTTACAAGGTTCACCAAGAAGAAAAGAGTTTGAATAGAATTCAAAAAGATAAAGATATGAAAGAATGTCAAGATCCTCAAAGCACAAAGATCGTATGTACCTACGACTTACAAGCCGTCTTGCCATGCCCTTTAGAAAATTCATCGGCTTTTTAATAAATCGAGGCTGAATTGCTACAATTTCACAGTTTCCAATGCAAAGAGCGAGAAACGACATGCTATTTTTGGCATGAAGGTTTAGGCAACAGGGGATCTATGGAAATAGGATCTTGTGTGTATTCATATTTGGTAAAAGTTGCTAATAAATATCCTGGCTGTGACGTAAATTTTTATTCAGATAATTGCTGTGGCCAGCAAAAAAAATACAATTCGTATTTGCAATGTACCACTTCGCGATTACAACATTAAACATACATTCAATACAACATAACTTCTTATTACGTGGACATACACAAAACGAAGGCGACACAGCACATTCAGTAATCGAAAAAGCCATCACTAGAGCCAAAAAATCTGGGCCTATCTATATTCCAGAAAAATACATATCCATAATACGAGGAGCGAAGAAGACAGGGAAACCATTTTTGGTGAGAGAAATAAACCACAGCGATTTCTTTGATCTTAAGGCTATGACAGATAACATAAATTTTAACATGAGTAAAAATGTTAACGGTGATGCAATTAAAGTTAGCGAGATTATGAGTATCAAGTTTATTAAAAATTACGTCAATTATCAATATTGAACAACGTATAAGACTGTAAACTGGGAAGAGGCCAAAGCTGTAACAGAACCAAATAGGAAGAACTTTCGTCGAGGAATGTACCAAGTATAAACGAGATCGCTTTGAAACCAGCGTATACCTCGAAGATTACTACTACAGAACGCAAGAATTTGGTAGAGATCAACATAGTACCAAAATACTATGAAAAGTTCTATAAAGATCTCATTTAATTTTATTTAACTTTTAATACCTGTTGAGAACATAAATATTGAAGTACTAGCTACTGCCCGCGACTTCGTCCGCGTGAAATTTCTTGTTCCCCGACCCACCTCATCGCATCCCATTGTCTTCCTGAGCTATCTCTTAGCTTAGCGTTCTTTCTTACTTTATATTTTCCTAATGGCCCTAGCGTGATTTTTATTAGCTTATAGCCTTCTTCAAGAATTTAATCAAATTAAAAAATATTTGTCCAAGTATTCTTAAATAAGTGTTCTTAAATTTTCTAATTTTCCGCGCAATTTTTTTATTTTTTTCTTTCATAAGAACCTTCTCCTGACAATAACAAACACAACAAAACCAAAAAAGTGAAATCGGTCCAGCCGTTCACGCGTGATGGCGTGACCAAGGGAAATAGGGATTCATTTTTATATATAAAGATAATTTTGTTAATCGTTTTAAATATTTAATTAAGACTTTTCTAAATACTACGCAAATAAGAATTATTAAAGTTATAGGTGATTAACTTGCTGTGATTTCACAAGTCTGATTAAACTTAGAATTCAGATAGTAACTAGATCTAGGAGCAAAGGTATTTAGACCAAAGTTAAGTATGTTGGACTATCTCATCTAATTTTACTTGTAAGTAAATATTTATTGAAGTTTTAACCTACTCTAACATTTTTTGTATATGTACTTACGTAACATTCTCATTTTGTCCTATATGAGATTGTTATTTCTTTTGTTACACTAATTACTACTTGATTTTTTATTCTATTTGTACTACACTACTATAGAAATGCTAATTAAGAAGTACAAAAGTTTCTTATATTTATTTTGTAGAATTCCGACTTATTTCTTAAGCCAATAACAGTGCATATTTGTGACTAGCTTCTGCCCGCGACTTCGTCCGCGTCAAATTTTTGCTCCCCTGACCCTTCCCGTCGCATCGAATTGCCTGCCAGTTTTCGTACATTTTTCGTTGCTGCTCCGCTCCTTTTGATTGTAGCGTGATTTTATATAATTTATAAACCTTTCTCAATTAATAAGCTACCCAACACAAAAAGAATTTTTCAATTCGGACCAGTAGTTCCTGAGATTAGCGCGTTCAATCAAACAAACAAACATACAAACAAACAAACTCTTCAGCTGTATAATATTAGTATAGATTTAAAATAAAACTTAGTAAACAATTTGTTCTTGTTTTCTTTTTAACTCAGTGTGACATTATTACAGTTATTATTTTTCGTTAGTGCCACAACGCACAGTGGTCCGCGTGCCTTTGTAAGGCGGTCATAATTATTTATATATTCAAAAAGTTGTTTTTTTTTATGAAAATGCAATTAAAGTATATGTAGTTATAGGATATTTTAATGAAAACCCAATTTTAGATTTATATCATGAAAAATGTATGAATAAAAACAAAATAGGTAAATAAAAATTAAAACAGTTGAATCCTTGGTCTCCTTAATGAACTGAAAGCGGATTGGTTGGCAATATCTTGTAAATGATGGGCGAAGGTTCTTCCACAGTACAGTCTCTTCTGAAAATGTGTCCGTCGAAACCAATCTAAGCGGCACATACGAAGTCACGAATAAGTTTCCATCTTTAGTAACGTCGGAGGTAGCAAATTTTTGTTTGTATTCACTATGGCCAGTGCTGCCATCAAACCCCACTTCCGTATTAAAAATACATCACCTATTGATTCTTGAGGGATGGCAGACAACACTTCTTTTTGTGATTCGATTATACGAGCCGCAGTATGATCCAGCAAACTTTGCAACTCCACCTCCGCTGTCGACTCGGTAACTCTGACAACTTCAGGATAGCATTTTTTCTTTGCTACTAACACTTTGTTGTACGATGGTAAAATTGCATTGCTCCGAGAATTTTTGAAGTTGCGGAGTAACAAGTATTATTGCTTCGTAAGTTTAGCTTCTGTTATCAGAGACCGCACATCGTCAGGCTTTACCGGGATCTGATGTTTTCATTAGATTACTGACGGTTGACTCATCCAACTGAGATAGTGTTACAAGTCTTCTTCGTTGTGACCGCTTACTGCAAGTCACAAAATCTTTTTTTGGTTGTCAAACAGCAGCCGAGGTCCGCGATGATGATGATTGATCGAGAATATCGTGCGAAGTGTTTTCTCTGAAAGTTGATGTTCGGTAGATTGATACTTTCTTTCTCACTAATGCCCGGTTTCTGAGGTACTCTTATCGGTAGTTTATCTATTCATTAGCGCTATTGGTTCGATAACTTGACAATTTGCGTTGCCGAACACCGCAATGTAAGATAAACTCCGTTTAAACTATTTTATCTGACCAATGTGTGGCGTTTATCGGTTCCATAACTTTATTTGACGTTTCATTTCAAATCAACTCGCTTTTAATCAAACGCCTAATCAAGTTTGTTGAGCAATAATGCACAAATACGGCTCATTGCATGAACATTTAGTTTTTAAGAATTTATTTTATAAGTACAGACGCCACCAGGTCAAGCTACCCAAAACTGTCAATTTTTCCCAATGAACCTTGAACCTAATGCTATAGAAATAAAGTCGAAAATCTATCAAAGAAATCTGACAGATTGAAGTAGCTTGATGTGTTGGCGTCTGTACCTATCACGTTGTACACTTTATGTTATTTTTTTCTTCTTCATCTTGTCTTTGCACGGAATACAACTATTAAATCATCGGAAGCTTTTTATTCAAAATAATTCAGGATATAAACCCCAACAGTTACTTTTCTATTGTTCTTATGGTTGTATGTGATGCAAAGTTATACATTCGTGATATAGATGCTCGTTGCATGACAGTACCGTGTATCATAACTCATTCCTACGAGCGCGACTCGATAATAATGAGATAGATGGTCACCTCATGGAAGACAGTGCTTATCCTTGTAGAAAGTTCATGATGACACTATTCTTAAATCCAGCTACAAATGCGGTTAAACGTTACAATGAAGCACAAATAAAGACCAGAAACACAGTTGAAAGAACATTTGGTGTGTGTAAAAGAAAATTTCAATGCCTCTCTAAAATTACGGTAAAAATTAGATCACACATTAGCTGTAATTGTTGCAACAGTTGTGTTACATTATAGGTATAACTCTAAAGCAAAATGATTCACTGATAACTAACACTTGATTCTGCTTCTGAACAAGAAATCGTAATAGACTCTGTTGATCAACCCCTTTCCTCTGAAGGAAACCATGCCCGTCGGTTATTGTTGGAGCAATATTTTAGGTTGCTAACCTTCGTTTTTATAAATATTTCAAACTGGAAAATTGTCATATTGTACAATTATGTACGTATAATGGGGAAACAAATAAAAATACACATATTATGAACTTGGCTCTACAAAGAAGCATCTTGTCTCTTTCAGTAAAATGTTTACTACGATTTCCAGATTCCATTATGTTATTATTATATAAAAGAACAACAGAACAGATGGCCGATGGGGTCGGAAGGTTCTGGAGTGGCGACCGCGTACTGGAAAACGTAGCGTTGGAAGGCCTCCCACAAGATGGACCGATGACCTGGTGAAGGCTGCAGGAATGCGTTGGATGCGAGAGGCATAGAACAGGTCGAGGTGGCGGTGCTTGGGGGAGGCCTATGTCCAGCAGTGGACGTCTTTCGGCTGAAATGATGATGATGATATAAAAGAATGGATTAAGCGCAAACGATTCGAAAGACATGTAACTGACAGCGAAGTAAAATTAATATCAGGAATCATAAACAATGAACTGAGTACTGACAATAGAAAAAAAGGTTTTACCCATAAATATAAAATAACGACGATATTTTAACTAAAATAATACTAAGCCAGTTATTTACCCTTGAAAAAAAAACAATGTTTATTAAACTAGTTTTAAAGACCATTTCAATAATAAAAATCAATTTTAGATGCAATCTCATAAACAGACCCATCTAGCGGCATCTAAAAAACTAGTTGACAGTTTCATAGTTATTGAATGGTTTGTTTTGTATTCAGAAACGCAGTGACAGTTAGCCGACGTTTATCTTATGCATAACTTTATTGAATGAATAGTTGTTGAGAGTTTATCTTGAAACTTCAGAAACCGGGCATAAGCCACGTAGAATATTTATTGAGGATTGTGCTTTTCTTCCGACTACTTGATTTCCAGAAAAAACAAGTCGTTCACTAATTTTCCTATCATACAAAGTTCGCCCACCTAAGGCAAAAGCTAAGATACTCATGCAGCGCAATTTTGGTGAAATGAACGTTGACAATCTGTGCAAGGATGCCAACAGTATAGATTGGTCAGACCTGTTTGCCTCTGATTCAGTTGATGAGCAAGTTAACATTTTTACGGCAAAGCTTATCGAGCTTTACGATCATCACGCGCCTGTTAGAGCAGTTAAAGTTAAACATTTGCCGGCGCCGTGGCTCACAAATGATATTAAAACGCTTATGCACAAGAAAGTCACGGCTCTCCTTCTCTGAGCACATAAAGAAGGTCCGCTCGCGGGCCGCTTTCGCTCTCGGTAGGTTACACCCCGTTCTCAACCCAAAGAGCAAAATGTCACTTCGGTGCAAAAAGCTCATTTATACCGCGTGCATAAGGCCAATTATGACCTATGCTTGTGCAGTCTTTGAACACGCGAAACCCCACCACGTCCATAGGATGCAGACCCTCCAAAACCGTTTTCTCCGCAACGCCACAGGTTCGCCTTGGTACGTTCGGAATGCTAATCTCCATCTCGATCTTAAACTCCCGACTATCCACCAATTCATGAAACGCATCTCCAAGCGTTTCTTTGATAGGGCCGCAACCCACCGCAACCCTCTGGTTGTCGCGGCAGCCAACTACATCCCCTCCCGCATTAGCAAGACCCACCGTCCGCGGCATATTCTAACCGATCCTGATGACCCCATTACCCTCCTCCAGGAGAACAATAGGGCCACCAGTACCTTACTTAAACCGAAACGTCCGTCATACCGACCTCGCCGCCGAGGTCCGTCGTCGCGACACTCTCGACTAGCTCATAGTCCCCCCCGACCCTTGCATGAGCCAGCCCGCGTCGCTGAGCCCTTAGTTAACGACCACCCAGATCCAGCCTATCCCTTGCTGATCCCCCCCACCAGTGACTCCCTAAGCCGAGGTCCGAACCCCACAGGGGTGCCCTTAGGTCTTAGTCGCTTAGTTTGTAGTTTTTTCCTTTAGTTTGTAAGCCCCTGGCTGGAGGCCTTAAACGACCAGATTTCATTCAAACTTTGCACACCTGTCAAAAATTGACAATGCAATAATTGCCATTATCCTTGCCAGGGTTACCAGGACAGCAAAAAAAACTGTCTTCGAAAACTACGCTGACATACGTCTCAAAATTCGAAACACCCTAAAAAATCCACATCCACACTATCCACACTATCCACACTATCCACACTATCCACACTTCCACACTATCCATACTAATATTATAAATGCGAAAGTAACTCTGTCTGTCTGTCTGTCTCGCTTTCCTGCTAAAACTACTGAACCGATTTAAATGAAAATTGGTACACAGGAGCCTGAGAAAGGACATAGGCTACTTTTTATCCCGGTAGTATGTGCCCGCGGGATACTTTCCGACCTCCACGCGAAGCCGCTGGCAAAAGCTAGTAGAAAATAAATAATAGTTTAAAAAAACTAAAAAACACGCTTCCATAGAAAACCAAACTAAAAAGTAGGAAATAATAGCAAAAAAGCGTGGGGTGCTTTTAAGGGTATTTTTTTATTGATAGCAAGCACCCCTCGCTTTTTCCATTATTTTGATTGAAGCGTGTTTTTTCGTTTTTTAAACTATTATTTATTTTAAACTAGCTTTTGCCAGCGGCGTCGTCCGCGTGGAGGTCGGAAATTATCCCGCGAAAACATACTACCGGGATAAAAAGTAGCCTATGAGTGCTTACATAAAGAAACAGGTTTCCGGTACAGACAAATCTGTACGGGTCGGTACCGATCGGTACAGTGTTGACTCGCATAAAGAAACAGGTGAATCTGTCCTTAGTGACAATCATGGCCTCTAGTTCGTCGGACGAAGATTTTTTACTTTTAGAAAGTACTTACGACAAATATAGAAAGAGAAGAACAGTTAGTGTATCTGATATTAACAGAAAAAGAAGTAAATATGGAACATATTATCATTTATTCTTAAAAGATACAAAGGACGATGAAAAGGAATTTTATGATTATACAAGGATGACTCAAGAAACATTTTACTACATATTAAATAAAATCGAACATAGCTTAGTTAAAAAATGGTGTAACTGGCATGTTCAACCAATTTCACTTGAAGAAAGACTCGTTATCACTATTAGGTAAGTAATGAATAATATTTATTAATATAAAAATATGCGTAATATACTGAGTGGTATAATTTCAAAGTGAAACGTCTTCTATACTGCTTATAATCGGGGTGTCTACAGCTAATGTTCAAAAAAATCCCTGACCTTTATTCATTCAGTAGGCTAGTAGTATGATTTATAATATTTACTAGCTTTTGCCCGCGGCTTCGCCCGCGTAGATGTCGGAAATTATCGCAAGAGGACGTATTACCGCGGTAAGAATGTATTAATCAATGTTATACATACTTAAAATTACGCCTTTTTCCCATGGGAGTAGGCAGAAATTACGGAACGCCATCTGCTACGATCCTTACATATCTTGTGTGTTTGATGTACATAAAATAAAACTAATAGTATTCAGAGTAAGAAGACTGCGACATAGGGCTGGATTGAATTGAATATAAGTCTTCCTGATTTTTCTTAACGCTTCTATTCTACCTATATAAACACTCAGTTATTTACCAGACACCAAATTAAACATAGTTATAAGAATAGTACTTTGGCCAGTGGCATTGTCCATATAGCTGTCGGAAAATATCACCCGGGAAACTACTACCGGGATAAAGTATCCTATATGGTAAGTATCCAGGATAACCAAAAATCCAAATCCATCCAAAAATCTAAACTTCTAAGCCATATTTCGCGGTCTCTTACTTGGAATAATACAATTAGCTTTATTTTGAGTACTTCGAACACACATGATGATATGCATTTACTATGAAGCCCAAGTAATATGAACTACTACCGGGATAAAATATCTATGGTATGCTATATATGGTAAGTATCCAGGATAACCAAAAATCCAAATCCATCCTAAAATCTAAACATCTAAGCCATATTTCGCGGTCTCTTACTTGGAATAATACAATTAGCTTTATTTTGAGTACTTCGAACACATATGATGATATGCATTTACTATGAAGCCCAAGTAATTATGAATTACAATCCTACTAATCCTGCACTACCCGACCGCTAGCAAGCGAGATGGCCGGACGCGGAACGGCCCGCTAGCCGCTCTGCGGCTATTTTATTATAATCTCTGATATCTTCTAAAATATTCATTTTAATGATATGCTGTAAAAGTCAATTTTGATCTACATGAAATGCACAACATATCTAATGTATTTAATTGGATAAGAATTAATGCTGTATTGCTTAAAATCGCTTCGTAAATAAGCCATTATTTCTCATAAAAATTGAAGGATAAAAAATGGTTATTGTGGGTTATCCCTAAGAGATAGACATATACCAACGCGGACTCTTTTGTAGAACTTTGTAAGGTGTACAATACTGTAGTACATTATTTTGATCTATTTCGTAGGGTTCAGCCAGCGTTCGCAATGAAAGCGCAAAAAAATGAGTTTATTTATGACATCACATTAGAAACCTCTAAAATTATCAGTGTTTCTTTACTATATTATGCATGTTATATACATATAAACCTTCCTGTTGAATCACTCTATCTATTAAAAAAACCCGCATCAAAATCCATTGCGTAGTTATAAAGATATAAGCATACATAGGGACAGACAGACAGCGAAGTGACTTTATTTTATAATATGTAATGATAATGATAAGTAGTTTTAAGCACAATGAAAAATATCTGAAATACAATTTCAATTATGTGAATGTTATTTATTAGCCAAAATCAGCGAGAGGCAAAACAAACAATACGTTACATGTCAACTTAAAATTAAATTAATTATAAGTAACTAGCTTTTGCCAGCGGCTTCGCCCGCGTGGAGGTCGGAAATTATCCCGCGGGAACATACTACCGGGATAAAAAGTAGCCTATGTCCTTTCGCAGGCTCTAAAGTATCTGTGTACCAAATTTCATTTAAATCGGTTCAGTAGTTTTAGCAGGAAAGCGAGACAGACAGACAGACAGACAGAGTTACTTTTGCATTTATAATATTAGTTTAGATTAGATTTAGATTAGATTATAATTAAAGTATTACTCCAAATGGGTAATTTAAAGCAAACTTATTAAAAATGCTGTTTAAGTTACAGCTATAACCTTGATTTTTGGCCCCCGATGGGCCAAAATTAAACTGGAGATTTCACAATTGGTATCTGCTATAAAATTCGGCAAGAGATTGGTCATTCTGAATAGATTCATTATTTTCTTCTGTAGATACTCGGTGGCTATTAGATTGATTGCATTCGTCTGCATCTAGTCGGTTGCAGATGGATTCATCATAGTCTACTGTGGCTATTCGGTTGCTTATAACAGCAATATTGTCACTCGAAGTTTGTGCAAGAGTTATTTGGTTGCAGGTCTCTGGAGTACTATTACGGGAAACATTACTTAAATTAGAGTAGTTTGACATCGAACTAGATGGGTTACCATATTGCAAAGATTGGTACGCGAACTCGTCGACGACGCTTTGAATGCGGTTTCTAAAAGAAAGTAGCATGTGCCGTGGAATTTTTTCAATATGTGGTATGAGGCTTTTAAAAAATAAAAGATGTTCGTTGTCTGCATCTGTTGTTCAATTCTGTCGGGATTTTTCCTTATCTTGTAAAAAATTTAGTTTTTCATGCTCAATGTCCAATAATTTGTCGTTGATTGTTCTCTTCGGCCTTTTCAAAGCGGTTTTAGAAACAGGCATCGCAGGAGACACTGTTGGTTGGTCACTCGCATCATTATCTTCCATATTGCTTGGTACAGGTGAAAGAGAACAATCATTGTCATTTGTACTTTGGGTGTATTCTGTTTCACTATCAACAAGGCTCACAGCACTATTTGAATGAGATCTTTGTAGCGTCAAACTTCCAGTGGTTAGCCGCGCCTTCACCATAGTTTTGAGAAAAAGTAAGGGTTTAAAATATGGCCATTTGGGATATACTGTAGTTGCCTCATCTCCAGAGCGAGAAGGTGGAATCTTTCCTAACTCTACCGCAAATTGATCCCTTAGATATCTCCATCTTTTTCTTGCAAAAAAACGAAAATAAATCCATACGTCAAGTTTGTCGTGACTATGAAATTAGTAAAACTTCTCTAATAAGATTTATTGCACGCCTAAAAGAAAATCCAGAATCACCACGATTTGGTTACGGGACTGCCCGACTAGTATTTAACGCTGAACAGGAATCTTCTCTCAGTGAGTATCTGCTTACACTTGCTCAAATCTTTCATGGTTTAGGACCCAAAGATGTTCGTCGCTTCGCATATGAATGTGCCACGAAATATAAACTTCAGATGCCAAATACATGGCATGCAAATAAAATGGCTGGCAAAAATTGGTTACAAGGTTTCTTGTCAAGGAACGACCGTCTCTCCATAAGGAAACCAGAGGCTACCAGTTTGAGTAGGGCAACTTCCTTTAACCGAACGAATGTTGCAGAGTATTTTGATAAATTAGCACAGGTCATGGATCGTCACAAATTTAGAGGATCTCAAATATGGAATGCCGATGAAACGGGCGTATCAACTGTCTCCAAACCCTCCAAAATTATAGCGGCTAAAGGGAAACGCAACATTGGATCAGTCACATCCGCTGAAAGAGGAACCAACGTTACATTACTGGTTGCCGTTTCAGCAACTGGTGGTTCCGTGCCACCATTGTTTGTGTTTCCTAGGAAGAAATATCAGGATCATTTTGTGCGAGATGGGCCTGCAGAATGCATAGGTGCAGGAAATGCAAGCGGCTGGATGACTGATGTGGAGTTCTTGCAATTTATGAAACATTTCATTAGCTATGTAAAACCTACTAAAGATTCTCCTGTATTGCTTCTGGTAGACAATCACTGTTCTCACCTCTCCTTGCCTGTATTGGATCTAGCCAAAGATAATGGAGTAGTGATGCTCTCATATCCACCCCACTGTTCGCACAAGCTGCAGCCCTTAGATGTGTCAGTATTCGGTCCACTTAAAAAGTATTTGTCATCAGCACAAGATGCATGGATGCGGAATAATCCCGGCAAAACCATGACAATATACGACCTTCCAGGAATAGTTCGGACTGCATTACCTCTGGCGCTAACTCCCAAAAATATTTCAAATGGGTTTCAAAAAACGGGCGCGTATCCATTCAATCGAGAAGTTTTTAATGAATCGGACTTCGCTCCAAGCTATGTTACGGATCGACCAAACCCTAATAATCAACAGGCACCAAATTCTACGTCTACTGAGACGTTTACAAATTCTGAGTTACCGGCAGCTATTGAAACTTATCCACCTATTTCATCCACATCACCAAGTTTGATACCTAGCGACCCAGCAGCAGCTGATTTATCTACCGCTTCGCTCTTATTGTCATCAAGTGATCCATTGCTGTCTGCTAGCACTATTGGTATGATAGAGCCAGAGCCTTCAACTTCCCACGCTGTTCTAGCCTTTTTCAATGAGCCTCAGCCATCAACATCTACGAGTAACGTGTTTTCTCCTGAAGCTATTAGACCTTACCCTAAGGCTGGAGCTAGTAAGGGAACAGGAGGAAGAAAGCGACGCAAGACAGCTATTTTAACAGACACACCGGAAAAGGAAGCGCTGCTTTTAGAACAACAGAATAAGAAAAAGAAAACTGTTTCCCGAAAAAAGGAAGTTATTAAGAAAAAAAAGCAAGTGAAGAAAAAAATTTTAACTGATAAAAAGGAGGACAGTTCTAGTTCGGAAGAGGAATGTTTTTGCTTGGTGTGCTGTGAATCATACCTGGAGAGCATTCCTGGGGAAGGCTGGATGCAATGTTCTAATTGCAAAGGTTGGTCCCACGAGAAGTGTGTTAATCCTTCACTGTCATCTTTGACCTATATATGTATTAATTGCGATTCAGATGACGAGTAATTGTAAAAAAGTTATGTTGTTTTAATGTTACCTTAGGTTTTGGACCAAAAAGCTGGACTAATTAAGACTGAAATGCTGTGCCATAGGGTAAAATAAGTAAAGTTGTTTTGTTTATTTTAATTATAATAAAGACTGGTTGATTTAAAATTGTTTTAATTTATTTACTTGCTTTAATTAACCCTAAAAAAATATTTAATTATACTGGTCCTATTTACCCCAGTCCCGGTCCTTTTTACCCCACCCTTGGGGTAAAAAGGACCATTCGACTCGACTTTAAAAAATGCAAGTATCTGGGTTATAGACAGACATTACTTATGTTCACTTGTTCTTTCTTGTAAATGAAGGATAGCAGTATCCATTACTAAAAAAGATATTTTTCTGAACCATACACATAAATAGTTACAAGGCAATTTACGTAAAATGGACCTTTAAGCCCCACCCTACCCTACCAGAAACATATAAAACAACAATATTAATTTTGTCGCAACCATATTAGTCCCGAAAATGGGTAGGTTGTAAGAAGATTTTTGTAGCAGGGCATTTTTGTACCTACTCAGCCTAATGTCATCAGATAAGATAAGATAAGATAAGTCTTTATTTGCTATAAACATGGTATAAGGTTGTTACAGTTAGGTATAAATCTAAGTTCCACATGTTTAGCTATACAGGATATGTATCAATTGTATGCAAAATAATAATTAATAATTAAATGTCGTTCAACGTCACAGATATAAGGTCAATACAATAATGTTATAATTTAACAACTTTATCTTAGCATTATCAATAGTAACAATAGGTCAGAAATTTATAATTTATGGTTAAAAAAATCTGTAATGTCATAAAACATATGTTCTTTCAGCCAATGCAATAATTTATTTCTAAATGAGTTTATATTATATAACAATTTAATTTCCTTTGGAATTTTGTTATAAATGCGTATACATGTGACTAAGAAACTTTTTGCATACTTGGCTGATTTAGGGGTATCCTGCAATTCAAGTCTACATGGATCTCTATTTCGAGAGTTCAATTGATAAGCTTTTTTGAACAATCCCTTATTATTATAAACATAACAACAGATTTCGTAAATATAGAGAGAGGGAAGTGGTAATATACTCAGCTTTTTAAAGAACGGTTTACATGACTCGTCAGGACGGATACCACAAATGGCTCTGATGCATTTCTTCTGTGCAATAAATGCTCTGTGTCTGTCCGTGCTATTACCCCAAAAGATAAGTCCGTATCGTAGGATAGATTCTATATAGGCGTGATATGTTGTAATTGCAGTTTTTCTGTTAGTTATATTCTTTATTTGTCTGAGAGCATAAACAAACTTGTTAATCCTACTGCACAAATTATCCAAATGTACTTTCCAATTTAGATCTTGGTCCATGTGTACTCCCAAGAATTTAGTCAGTGGAACTTCTTTTAAGGGAGACTTTGTCCTTGGAGTGCCATATTTCAGGTGTTTACGTTTTTTTTTTTTAAAGGAAACGAGTAAAGCTTTTTGAGTGCGGTTTTTTTCTTGCGTTTATTCATGATATACAGAACGTTAAAAATTTTTTTTTATGAAAAATTAAACCCAAAATGCAGCTCCGCGAAAACAAGTTCTCAAATCGCGGGAGGTAAACGGCTGACATCACTGCCCCCTCTTTGTTGATCTGAAACACAAATCCAATGCATATTATCAATGTGTGACCCTTTGGCCTTGGAATGACGGATCGTTTTTTTGATAGATACATTTTTGCATTTATTATTTATCTTTTTATGCGAAAAAAAACGCGAAAATTCGATCTTTTTTTTTAATTGCCGCCATTTTTCGAAATTTGTACTAAACGAAAAACCCATCCGTCATTCCATGGCCAAAGGGTCACACATTGATAATATGCTTTGAATTAGTGTTTCAGATCAACAAAGAGGGGGCAGTGATGTCAGCCGTTTACCTCCCGCGATTTGAGGACTTGTTTTCGCGGAGCTGCAACGGCCGCAATTTTGGTTTTTTTCTCAAAATAATATTTTTTAACGTTCTATATATCATGAATAAAAGCAAGAAAAAAACCGCACTCAAAAAGCTTTACTCGTTTCCTTTAAAAAAAATAAAACGTAAACACCTGAAATATGGCACTCCAAGGACAAAGTCTCCCTTAACCTGTCAATATTAAGTTTGATATTGTATTTAGTATGTTTTGATTGATTAAATTGTATATAATTTGATTTTTCTAAATTTATTTTTAATTTATTTGTCTGTAACCATTTTATAATGTCGTCAATAAGATTATTAATGGTGCCGATTCTGTTGTCACAAAATTCTCTAAACTAAACATCATTAAAATTTGGTTTAATCCTGTCAAACGACGATTTCCTATTCTGAAATAGACTAAAGTGACACAACTTAACTATGTTTTAGTTTGACAGCACTAAGATTACACTTAGTGCTTAGTTTAGTGAAAATGTCAATTTTGCCATTCTGAGTTTGCCGGTTTTCACCAAAAATTTTGACTATAATAATTTATTTTAACTAAATCTGACTATTTTTAATCGCGATTAAAAAGGTGTGGAATAAAACTAGTGGTCATGAACTAAAATTCTCAACAACGCTTCGCCTTCACGTGCAAAAACAGTTCTGTATTTTTTATTTTCTTTTTGCTTATATCTTGAAAATGGCGTGTCCTATCGCAAAAATAATGAAATTTTCGGCCCCCTTAGTATGCCCCCCTTAGTATATTTTTTTTATATTTTTCAAACAAAAGTGAAAAATTCCATATTTAGGTGTCCGAGCTACGCTAGACCCACCTTGAGATTACCCCTTGGATTTTCGTATGTGACAACACTAAATTCCTATCCTACCTACACCCCGCGCGCGGTCTCCCCCCTACAGTACGCGCGCCGCCATGTTGCGCCGGGCGGTCGCTTCGCTTGTTCTTCAGTACGTCTTGGATTTTCGAAGTGATAACTTTGTATCGAAACTAGAAACAGTGTTAGTGATATTAACTTAGTGCACTTCTGTTTTATATCTAATTAAAGGTAAGTCCTATCCAATTAAC
The DNA here is from genome assembly GCA_932294355.1 of Aporophyla lueneburgensis. NCBI lineage: Eukaryota > Metazoa > Arthropoda > Insecta > Lepidoptera > Noctuidae > Aporophyla > Aporophyla lueneburgensis. Next base: position 24,917,122 of record OW028735.1, read on the forward strand.
AATTATTTTGTTTTTTTTTTTTTTTTTATAGAAATTACAAGTTACGGGACACTGAACGCCTATAGAGGTACAAACTTCTATTATGCGTCCTCTTATTATAAATGTCCCGTAAAGTATTAAACAGGAAAGCCCTGTTATTGCTTACAAATGTAGGCACGTTATTAAGGAGAGCCCTTAACTTATCGTACTTACGTATTGCATCTATTAATATTGAAGCCGACAGTTGGCCAAGTGTGCACACATGCAATTCTACACAAACTAATAAACAGGAAAGCCCTGTGTTTTGCTTGTAAATATGCAAACATTACTATGGAAAGCCCTGAGTTTATCGTATTTATTGCATTTCCGTTCTGCAGCCGACGGTCGGCTGAGCGCACGACGTCGTCTGCTCATCAGCAGATGACGGTCGGCTGAGCGCACGACGTCGTATGTACATCAGCAGACGACACGTCGTCTGCCAGGCGGATGACTTGTATCCTGCATAACAGACTACCAACTGTTAAATGTCAGCTGCGTACATTACACCAGCACAACATAATTACGTAAACTCACACACTGCATTGCTTCCAGATGGAGCAAACTACACTGGGCACGCTTACCGAGTGGAGACCACCGGCAAAAGAAGAAAGCTTCTTTGATAAGATTGTAAACCTCTTGGATGAGGTGTACCCAGACCAATGGAGGGCCTGGGTCATCAACACAACCTCTTATAAAGACCTCTTCGGGGAAGCAATCTCCTCGGATACAGAATGCAGACGACGCTTTGCAATTCCAACAGTCAGACTTGCAAAGGCCCACAGCCCAGAAAGTACACTTAGTGAACTACGCTATAAGAAGATAAAAAGAATATTGGTAACCTGGCCATTGGGTCGCGCATTAATTTATACTCCATTGGCAATAATGGCAAAAATACACCCGGTTCAAGCTTACAACCACTTTTCGGAGACGATTAACATGATTAAGGCTGAGCTCGTTTCAAGACACGAGGCTTCTGAAATACTGAAAGCAGAAGGTACGAACATTACAGAGATCGCCTCCACCTCAAGCAGCTCGCGGGCCTCTAAAAGAGCCCACAGTCCAGATGCGCCTGCTACTGTTGCTAAAGGACCAAGGATGAGTGACTTCATGGCACAACAAAACCTAATACTGGAAAAACTTTGCACATTAGCACAGACCACGAATGAAAACGTCAGACTGATGATCAATCGGGAAAATCAAGCCCACTCCCTGGGTTCAGCTCAGGGCCTATTGTCCCCAAGTCTGCACTCCAATTATAGCGAGGAAGAAGAATCCTCAGCGCCAGAAGATAACTGGAATGCGCCACCTATTATCAGCGATCCATTGGTGCATGCTGATGCAGACAAACTGGACATGACCAAGGAACCCCTGCAGGATTTCACCCCGGGAACAAAAGAAACCGAAGCCAAGGTTACAAAAGCTGACGAAATGTTCGTGAAACAAGTGATTGAATGCCAAAGATTCAATTCAGAAAGTTGGCAAAACATACGTTACGCTGAAGTACAGAAGACGTTTCAAGCATCACCAGCTTTCACAGCACTGAAAGTCAACAGCAACCTTGCTACAGTAACTCCACCTTGGCAGCTGGTTTCAGTACTTGAAAAAATGGACCTATGTCTTGGCGCGATAACACATGGCCTGTTACAACAACGTCGAACATTCCAAGATATTTATCAAGACGCTCCTACCTCAGTTCAGGCATATATAAGCAAGAAATTCCTAGAGCCGGACTCATCGTTTCGTAAAGTTTCGGATTCGCTCCTACAATACACTTGTGGCAAACGCTCGGAGGTAATCCAGCAAAGAAGAGCCATATATAAACCGCAAAATAAAATTATTAGTGAATTACTTCATTCAATACCTCCGTCAGAAAGCCATTTATTCGCTGAACCTCAACTATCTGAACTGGTAAAAGAACAAGGAGGCATTTTTAAGTTTTTTCCCGGCAAGTTTCGGAAAATCACACCTGCTTCAACGTCCGCGAATCGTTCGACGTTTAGAGATAGACGAACACTACCTGCGACGACGACAGACATCAGAGAAAGATCGCAACAGAACTATCATGGTAAAAACTCGGCTAATCGAAAGCCGGAAAGGCCTCGATTTCAAACGAAACGTGCCCCCACTAAACGAAATAGGAACAAGAAGTTCTAAATTTCGTGCAGGGCAGGTTAGTAAAAAACTTCACGTTTGGAAAACACTAGGGGCACCGAAGAATATTTTATCAATATTATCAGGCTATCGGATACCATTTGTGAGCACTCCACCATCATACAGATTTAGCAAAAAGACCTGCCAACGTTATCAAATAAAAACTTCCAAAGAGATGTCACAAGAGATAGCCAACATGTTGGATTCAGGCGCCGCCCAAAAGTGTTGCCACAAATCAGGCTTTTTATCGCCTTTGTTTCTGCGTCAGAAATCTGATGGATCCAACCGCCCTATATTTGATTTAAGAAATTATTATTATTATTATTATTATTATTATTTGCGACCTCCAAAATTTCGGCTGGTTACCCATTTCAAAATACCTTTTTGTTTGAAAACGTCAGATTTCATGACAAAGTTAGATTTGTCACAAGCATATTTTCACATTCCTATTGCCAATACACACCGCAGATTCCTAGCTTTTGCTCATGAGAACAATATTTACGAAATGACATGCTTGCCTTTTGGGCTGGCCACTGCCCCATACACGTTTGCAAATATTTCTAATTGGTTGGCTAATTATTTCAGGAAAGGAGGCATCAGAATTATTGTGTACCTAGACGACTTTTTAATAATACACACGAATCAGCATGTTTTGTTACAACAGACGCAACAGGTACTGCGATGTCTAGTAGACCTGGGATGGTGTGTCAACCTAACAAAGTCGATCACAAATCCAACAAGAGTAATAGAATATTTAGGAATAATATGGAAGACAAAACAAAACCTCAAATGCCTCCCAAAGCCAAAAACACAAAAAATTATAATACTAGTAGAAGAAACACTAAAGAAAAACTGGTGGACGTGGCACAAAGCAAAAATTATTCTAGGAAACATCAGCTTTGCATCATTTGTTGTTCCCTTGGGAAGACTTCATTGCAGGCTAATCCAAAGACAAGCAAATTTACTCCCAAAGGACGACAGAAACAAGAAGGTCAGCCTTCCAAAATGTGTCGTGAAGGAGCTTCAGTAGTGGTTAGATCATGTCGATCAGACATCACCGATTCACCACAGAGATCCCACAGTATTTGTTACAACCGATGCATCAGATCAAGGATGGGGTGCCACAGTAAACGACAGGAGCCTAAGCGGCACCTGGACCATCGATCAACAACCGTGGCACGGCAACCGAAAAGAGCTATGGACACTAAAGATGGTTCTTCAAAAAGTGGCACATCTTTACAGATGTCAAACAGTCTTAGCTCAAACGGACAACAGATCTGTGGCAGCATACATCACCAAAGAAGGGGGGAAAAAGTCCTTAAAGTTACTACAGTTGACGACAGACATACTGGAAATAGCACATCGACATCAAATATACCTTGTAGTTCGCTACTTGCCAGGAAGATACAACCTACTAGCCGACAGCCTCTCGAGATTCCGCCAGTCGCCAGAATGGACACTGTCGAAGCAATTAACACAAATCATATTCAACAAATGGGGCACACCGTCAATAGACCTCTTCGCGAGCTCTCACTCAGCGGTTGTAAAACGATATGTGAGCGAAGACGCACGAGATCAAGTATGTGCATTTGTGAACGCCTTCAGCAAAACATGGCATTACGACCTCGGCTGGCTCTTTCCCCCGCCATCACTGATACCACGAGTTTTACGACACTTGGAAAAGAGCACGGGAATATACTTATTCGTAGTACCGAATTGGAAAAAGACCTTTTGGAAAGCGGAATTGAAACAGCGGGCACTAAGTCCCCCATTTGTTATCCACAACTTGCGTCAACACCTTACGGACCTGAAAACGGGGAAACCTCCACCAGACGTAGAAAAACTATTTTTGCAGGTATGGAGGGTTCAGGCTGGACCAGTTTAGTTAAAACCTGGCATGAAGAAAACAAAATACTCTTAGAGTCCGCATGGCGCAAATCAACTTTGAAGACATATAAGACCGCCTGGAAAAGGTGGCGTTTATGGTCCAGAGGAAAGTGCCAAATTGATAACCCCGAGCCTGATGACCCCTCAAAATTCATTTGCTACTTACACAGTGATGTTAAATTGGCACCTAGCACTATAGCCGTACACAAGTCTGTAGTGGCCACTTTTGCAAACCCTGAGAAATCCAAAGTCCTAGCCAGTCACCCATTAGTTAAGCAAATAATGAAGGCTATAGCCATAACAAAACCTCCACCTCGCAAACCTTCCACTTGGGAGGCTGGCAGTTTAATTGAATATCTACAACATTATTACATCGATGTTGATAGCATATTTCAAATATCGCGTCATGTCACGGCACTTTTATTACTGTGCACGGGAAGAAGGGTACATGACCTCACTTTATTGGACATAAGCCCGGAATTTCTCGAAAATAATGGCGATCATATGATATTCTGGCCCAGATTTGGATCTAAAACTGACTCGGCAACACACCGACAATCTGGGTGGCGCTTATCAAATGATGGCCCGGAAAGACTAAACCCTGTCCTATGGATTCAAAAACTAATTAGTATATCACATGAGCGAAGGAGAGCTAGACAAAACTTAAACAGTCTGTTTATTACAACTAGGGGAAAAGTGAATGCGGCTTCTCGAACAACTATCGCTGGATGGATAAGGACTCTTTTCCGAGAAGCCAAAATTCAAGGCTCCCCCGGCAGTTTTAGAGCTGCAGTAAACTCTGACATGTGGGTTAACAGAAATATTAACATTGACGAAGTATTAAAAAGAGGTAATTGGAGAAGTAGAGACACATTCCTTAAATATTACTTTAAAGAGGTAACCAATCAAAATAGAGATTCAGGCGGTGCAAATATTACTGATTTATTTTCACCAGTGTGATTTTTCCTTTCATGAATGTAAGTAATCATTAAAAAGCTAGAAGAAAAGCTATATATTAAGAAGAAAAGTTATGTTATAGTTTCTTTGATCTCATTTGCTTTACTAAAAAAAAAAAAAAATGTTTACAAAATTAGAAACTTCGTTACATTAATCAACCTAACCAAAACATCAGAACATATTCAATCATTGAACAACATCTCAAATGCTTCTCAATGTATTATCCGATCACAGCACGTCATGTAGCGCCGGCAGAAAATAAACACATCTCAAGGTGGGTCTAGCGTAGCTCGGACACCTAAGTAGCACCGTTTTCCCCCCGAAGGGTAGAAAACGGATATTTAGGTTCCAGCGTAGCTAGACCCACCGCTTTAGGCCTTGCCGGCTTGAGAGAGTACTGAAGAACAAGCGAAGCGACCGCCCGGCGCAACATGGCGGCGCGCGTACTGTAGGGGGGAGACCGCGCGCGGGGTGTAGGTAGGATAGGAATTTAGTGTTGTCACGTACGAAAATCCAAGGGGTAATCTCAAGGTGGGTCTAGCTACGCTGGAACCTAAATATCCGTTTTCTACCCTTCGGGGGGAAAACGGTGCTATAAAACACGTTGAGGCTGCCCCCCTAGCACGCGCCTTCTGTTAAGATATTAATTATCTGTGAACATGATGTCTGTCACATCTTTAGTTTTGTTCACTCTCTGGGATTTTGGATTTTGCCTAAGATGGCTGTTTATAAGAGTGTAACAATAAAAGATAATTGTATTAGATTAGATGTCTTGTTTTATTATAGTAACCACTAAAGTTTTCATAGGTTATGGGCCCAGACGCCAAATAGTGTCGAGTAGGAAGTAGATTGTCGAGATTTTCAAAGATTTAATTTTATGCAACAAAAGCGTAACGAAGAAAAGAAAATGGCCGGGCAGCAAACTAAGTTGTTTTACAATTTTCCCCAACTAAATCCAGAAGCTTTCGACAATTGGATGTTCAGGGTGAATTGTATTTTAGAAGAAAAGGGATTAAGTGAAGTTGTGTCGTTACCAAAAATCGAAGACTGTAATAAAAAAGACGATGCAAAAGCAAGAAACATTATTGTTCAATGTCTAACGGATCAGCATCTAAATCTGATAAAAGAATGCGTTAACGCAAAGGATATGATATCCACTTTGAAAAGTACATTCCAAAGAAAAAGTGTAATTTCCAAATTAAGTTTGCGAAGAAAACTTCTAAACTTGAAACAGCAAGGAAATCTTCAAGAGTATTTTTCAAACTTTGATAACTTAATCAGAGATCTAGAGGTATCAGGAGACAAGATTAATGATACAGACAAAGTATGCTATCTATTAACAGGACTGAGTGAAGAATACAACCACATAATTACAGCTTTGGATGCGGTGAACACTGAAATAAAAATAGATTTTGTAAAAACTAAATTACTTGATCATGAAATAAGAAAAGAAACAGTTACAAACGAGCCACATACATCTTTTATATCGAATATAACCTGCTATAAATGTAAAAAGAGGGGACATAAGTCCTATGAGTGCTACAGTAGAGGACGAGGCAGAGGAAGAGGATATCGAGGACCAAGAACTCGTGGAGGAACTGCTCATCCTGCTGAAAGTCAACCAATTTTTATTGCCTCAAATGAAGCACTTGTATGTAATAGTAATGATGGAATATTAACATTTGTTGTGGATTCAGGAGCTACTCAGCATTTCATAAAAGAATCTTATGAGAAATACCTCACAGATGTCAAGCAACTGTCACAGAAATTAGAAATCAAAATTGCTAATGGCCAAATACTGACAGCACATAAATCAGGATATCTTGATGGATATTACAAAAATGAACCATTAAGACTGGAAGTCATACTTGTACCGGGAATCAGTAACAATTTAATGTCGGTCAATAAATTAGCAGAACGAGAAAAGCAAGTAATTTTCAAAAAGGATAAGTTAATAATAACTGCAGGTAAAAAGAAATATTTTGGAGAAAAGAGGAATATGTTATATACCTTCTCAATAAAAATAAAAGATAAAGATGAATGTAATGTGATACAAGAAGATAATGACTTATGGCACAAAAGAATGGGTCATATGTGTAGAAAACATCTAGCTATATTAGGATTGCCATACAGTAAGGAAGTGTGTGAAGCATGCATGAGGTCAAAATCAACCAGACTACCATTTAACAGATTACAAAGTCCAAGGTCAAGTAAGATAGGAGATTTAATACACACTGATATTGCTGGACCAGCAAGAGTAGCAACTAAACAAGGATATAAATATTTCCAAACAATAACAGATGACTATTCTCATTATACTCAGACGTATTTGTTAAAAAGCAAAAATGAAGCCACAGATAAATTAATCAATTATATAATAGAACAAGAGAGGCAAGATGGGATAAAAGTGAAAAGGATCAGATGTGATAATGGAGGGGAATTCACAGCGGAAAGTCTCAAAAAGTTTTGTTATGAAAAAGGTATCAAAATTGAATACACGCAGCCATATAGCCCACAGCAAAATGGGAAAGCTGAACGTATGAACAGGACAATATATGATAAAGCGAGAACCATGTTAGATGAATCAAATCTACCAAGACACCTATGGGGTCAAGCAATCTTAACGGCTACTTTTCTTATCAACCGATCGCCATGTTCTTCAATAAATTATCAAGTACCTGCGAGGATCAAGAACAAGGAATTAATTTTAAATAAAATCAAAGTTTTTGGATGCAAAGCATGGGCACATATTATGCCCAAACAGGATAAATGGTCAAGACGAGCAGTGCCAGCTCGAATGATAGGATATTCTATGAATGGATATACCTTATGGAACCCAAAAACTGATGAGATATTTGTCTCAAGAGATGTAAGATTTGATGAAACAAACATAAAATATCAACATGAAGAACAAAACAAAAATATAAAAGGATACTTAGAAGAAAATGAAATTCAGAAAGAAATGTGTGTGAAACCAAAAGAAAAACAAATAATAAAAGAAACAAAGTATTCAGAATCAATACAAGAAGAAGAAAGTTTTTATGATCCAGAAGAGAATAATTACTCCACTCCAGAAAAACAAAACGAAGAAATCAAGCGAACAAGAAGTGGAAGAGAAGTAAAAAAGCCTAAACAATTTGATTTAAATACATATGAAGATTATTGTTTACTTTCAAGTGAAAGCGATCCTGTCACATACACAGAAGCCATTCAACAAGATAAAGAATGGAAAACAGCAATAGATAAAGAGATTAAGTCATTAAAGGAACAAAACACATGGATAGAATCAGAATTGCCAAAAGGAAAAAGTGCTATTGACACAAAATGGATTTTCAAAACAAAATCGGATGGAACTAAAAAGGCAAGATTAGTTGCACGCGGATTTCAACAGTACACAGAAGATTATGTTTATTCCCCTGTAGCCAACATAACTACCATAAGAATGGGATTATCAGAAGTAATAAATAATAACTGGGAAACAAAGCAGTTGGACATACCTACAGCATTTCTAAATGGAAATTTGAGCACAGAAGTTTACATCAAAGTTCCAGAGGGAATAAGTTTGGAAAATAAACAAGAAGGAACTGTTCTGAAACTTAAAAAAGCTTTATATGGATTGAAAGAGTCACCAAAATGTTGGAATATAAGATTTGATAATTTCTGTCAAACAATAAACATGAAAAGATCAAAATATGATATATGTTTATACATAGGAAAAGATATATGGCTCATATTATTTGTAGATGATATTTTACTGATGGGAAAGAGTAGTGAAATAAATAAAATATCAAGAAAATTGCAAGAAGAATTTAAAGCTAAAGATATGGGAAGAGTATCTAACTTCTTAGGAATTGAAATTATGAGAAATGATAATACATTGAAATTATCACAAAAACTGTTTATTAAAAATTTATTACTAAAGTATAAGATGCAAGATTGTAAAGAAGTGAAGACGCCGATGGAAAACAATTTTCAAGTACCTGAAACAGAAGAAATAATTAGTGATATACCTTACAGAGAATTAATTGGAAGTTTAACTTACCTGGCTACAATAAGCAGACCGGACATCACTTTTGCAACTTCATTCCTCAGTCGATATCTTGATAAACCCACGAGAAGCTTATGGACAGCTGCAAAACGTGTATTACGCTATCTGAAGGGCACAATTAATAAAGAGTTGACATACTATTGTCAAGAGAAAGAAGAAAACACTAATAAATGTTCTAATATTTCAGCATTTTCAGATGCCGATTGGGCAGGTGATAAGATCACAAGAAAAAGTGTTAGTGGAGCACTAATATATCACCAAGGGAACCTAATTGCATGGTCATCACGAAAGCAGAGGACTGTATCTCTCTCCAGTGCTGAAAGTGAATACATAGCTGCTGCAAGTTGTGTCAGTGATTTGTTATTTGTGAAAGGATTATCAGTTGACTTTAATGAAAAGTGTAATATTGTGCTTTATGTGGACAATCAGAGTGCAATAAAAATGATACATAATTGTGAAAATACAAAACATTCCAAGCACATAGACATTAAATATCATTTCATAAAAGACATTGTAAACCAAAATTTTTTGATTGTTAAATACGTAAGTACCAGTGAAAATACTTCGGACATTATGACGAAACCACTGTGTAGTGTTAAGTTTTGCTATTTTCGTGACAAGCTGTTAGTTTTGTAACATTGTTTTTCATAGAATGTTTGCATTGTTTATATTTTAAGGTTATGTTGTCACTTGTCACTAGCTTGTCAAAATTATCTGTCAAAACTTATATATGTCAGTTTTAGTGTTGCAATTTCAAGAATTTAAATATTACTAAGTTTGTGTTGCCATGTTAAAGTTAAAGTTTGGTAGAATTTATTTTCATTTATTTATAGAAGCAATTTGTAAGTTTTCACAAACATAAAATTGAGGGGGAGTGTTAAGATATTAATTATCTGTGAACATGATGTCTGTCACATCTTTAGTTTTGTTCACTCTCTGGGATTTTGGATTTTGCCTAAGATGGCTGTTTATAAGAGTGTAACAATAAAAGATAATTGTATTAGATTAGATGTCTTGTTTTATTATAGTAACCACTAAAGTTTTCATACCTTCGTCTCTCAAAAAATTCATTCTACGCAATGCACACACAAGTACAACGTTGCGAAACCAAAAGAAAAAAAAAATACCACGCTGAGTCGCGATTGTCAAATTCGATTTTAGTCGTGTCAAAATAATTTTTAAATTTACAGATTTTTCCTTGCAGAATAGCGTTACAATTCTCATAGCCAAAGTAAGGAATTTTAGAGATAGTTTAGTTAGTTTAGTTCGTGTACAACAGAATCGGCACCAATGTCCAACTCATGATCAGATTTAGTTTTATACTTTTTGTCACATGTCACAATAATCGATATGTCATCTGCAAATAATACACATTTATGATTTGTCACTAGCGGCAAGTCATTTATATATAATAGAAACAATAAGGGTCCTAATACACTCCCTTGGGGGACGCCGCAATTATTAACTTTATAGTCAGATGAATGCGAGGTTAATACATTCTCGATTAATTTATTAAAACTCAAAGACACTGACCTCTATTTATAAAGGCTTTTTTGTATTGTTTTGTTCATATGTGCAATTATTATTTATTGTTACTTTAATTTAAATCCGACGTAAATTTGAAATTTTATTTTATTTCAACTATGTGACGTATATTTTTATTTTGTTAATGACATTTTATTCTTTTCTGCTGCAGCATTGTTACTTTTATCTTAATTTTTGTAATATGGTTTATGTCTGAAATAAATTAATTTCATTTTATTTATTTATTTATTAATAAATATAACATACGGAACCCGTCGCGTCCAATATTCCATTCGCGCATGACGACACTTGGATACATGCTGTTATTCGAGTGTATGGTAAACACCTGACTAATAGGGGAAAAGTGAATCTGCATAAAGCATTAAATTTTTGTTAAATAACTTCACAAAGTAACTGATGATGTTATAGTGGGTGATATGTTCTCTCTTAAAATGCAACGGTTTTATAGTATACGTGTGGGCTATTATTCAAAAAACTTACAGCTAATAGGGTACTGCACTACTAAGCGCTCAATAACAGTGACTTTGTGGCGTGTTTGTGGTGCTTAATAGAATTACTGTACAGAAAAAAGCATTATAGTTGACCACGTTTTTTTCGAAACAGCTGTTGCAGCACAGGTGAATACTAATAAGTCTTTATAAATGCTTAGATTACCGCTGTGGGCCTTAAGTGACGATTTATAATGCAGTTCTGTGCTACTTGGGCACAACGCAACACGGCTCTTGTGAACAGGCGCGTTGTCGTGAAGAAGAAGGACACCTTTGGTCAATTTACCCCTCCTTTTTTCTTTAATGCTTTCTTTCAACCTCTCGAGGATAGAAGCATAGTATTCTCCGGTTATAGAAACGCCTTTATCTTTATAATCGGTCAACAGGATCCCTTTTGAATCCCAAAACACTGTTGCCATGATTTTTCCAGCCGATTGAGACGCTTTAAACTTCTTGGGTGGTGGTGTGCCTTTTTTGTGCCACTGCATGGAGTCCTGTTTCGACTCAGGTTCATAATGATGAACCCAAGTTTCATCTCCAGTAACAATACGACTTAATAGTCCATCCTTATCTTCGTTACAGCATGTCGATTCTGTAAAAATCTCACCGTGAAAAGGTGCGTGGAGTGAGCTGTCAGTGTCATCCCAGTGCTGCTAGGGATTGACCAAACATAACATTTACAATCATAATCGAGATTTTGATAATAATTTTTAAGCTTATTCTATTGTTTCAAGTACCTGGGGCATTGGGTAACCGAAGGTCTGACCGACGATGTGGACATAGAGAGGGAACGCAGAGCATTGGCAGTTCGATGTAACATGCTGGCCCGTAGGTTTGCACGTTGTACTAGTTAGGTAAAAGTCACTCTCTTTAGAGCTTATTGCCAATCTATGTACACGTGCGCCCTATGGGTCGGCTATACAAAAAGCTCGTACAATGCTCTGCGAGTCCAATATAATAACGCCTTCAGAGTTATGTTGGGGCTACCACGCTTTTGCAGTGCGTCGGGGATGTTCGCGGAGCACGGTGTGCCTGATTTTTATGCTATTATGCGGACACGAATAGCGTCCCTGATGCGGCGAGTGCGCGATAGCTCCAACAGCTCGGTGGCTATCATGGCCAACAGAGTGGACAGTCCATTGATGTGGAACTGGATGACCACTTACCGTGCGTCATTCCAGTATATAAAATACAGCTTTTTTGTATTTCTTGTGTATCTTTTTGTTTCTTTTTATTTTTTGTGTGTAAAACTGTAGTGTTTTAAAATATGGACTGATGGTCTGAAATAAATATTATTTATTTATTTATTATTTATTGATCATTTTATGCGTATTTCAAAGCTAGTAAACTATCTTGACATTACTACTGTTTCGGGAAGTTTTTCAAATGAAATAGCGAAACAGAAACTAAGTCAGAAACGCATTGTTGTTTTCATTTTCTGTTTTTTCCTCAACTATCCCTTTATGCCTGACGCACAAGTGCGACACGCACGAACAATTAATGAATATAGTATAGACAAATGTAAGACATATGTACATGTATAGGTAAGATAGCTACAACAGAAAATGCGAATCTACATTGTCAGTTATTATGAACCCACTGTAAACTGATTAAAATTAAATACGTAAATGCAATCACATGGCCTAATCACGATGTGTCTTGGAGAAGCGATTGTAGATCGACTTGAGTAAAGATTGTGCAACGTTCCTCAGCGTTGTTACTTACCCAAATCTATTAAAAAAAGATGAAAGAACCTGGCCGTGCCTGACTGACGGAGCATAGAATTCAATCTCACACATACTATGTGGGAACCCACATCTAGGCGCTGTCATATTCACATTGACATTTGTTTACTAGGTAGGTATTTATTTAACTTATAACGTGTCATGTATGCGCACTAAGAATATTAGGAAAATGCAATACCAGCGTCCAAAAATGTGCCGAGTAACATTTTATTGTAGATAAAAATAAACCTACTTACTAACTAACTTACATATGTCGTTATTATCAATAAAAAGAATATTCATCAAATGGAATCTTGAAAATATTATGTTAAAATTCAACAGTTCAAAACGGTCACCCGCGTGCTCGCGAGGTGAAGTGATGACAACGGCATTGCGAGGATCGTGAGATCAAGCCGCGCATGCGCGCTAGACGCTGTCATCAATAGGTATCAACTTTTTTTTTTGTTCGCCTTGTGCAGACGCCGTTTCGTATTCGGTTTAGAGAATAATTAGTACGCAGGGATTTATTTCAATTCTTGTAGATATGTACTTATCTTAATACAACAGTTTTCATACAAGTATAATGTCAGTTTAGTACCTACACTTTGATGTCAACAATTAATCCGCTTTTTTTAAATTATGTACTTACTTACTGCTCATTTAACCTTTATTGCGTGGTGACACCTACTCGCTAATAATATGCAATACCAAGAAGTACCGTACAGCTACCAGTAGGTAGCTGTACGGTACTTCATATGTAGTAACACAGAATCTTCTCGTAGTCTGAGCATTGATTGGTAAGGTAACGATGATGAGAGATAAAATATGACGTGCATGTGTACTTAAACACTCATCATCATCAGCCATCATTCTCATCAAACTCATTGTCTATAATAATAGAATATTCATCAAATCATCATCTTCAAATCAAAATTCAACGCTTCAAATGACTATAGCGTAGCGCGTCTCTGCGCGTGTTCACTTCACCGAGAATACATGCGATGATGCGACGAGAATCGCGTGAAGTGCTCACGCCGCGCAAGCGCACTAGGCAACTAGTTCATCAATGTCATACATTTTTTTTTTCTTTTATTTTTGTTTTGATGACCATGTGCCTGTACATATTTAGAGTTTAGACAAAATGATTAGATAATCATTTATTTCAATGTTTGAAGATAACCTATTTGGTTGAAAACAATAAAAAAGAATATTCATCGAATCGTCATCATCTTGATAATAATGTCAAAATTCAATAGTTCAAAACGGTCACCCGCGTGCTCGTGAGGTGAGTGATGTTACCATGACAACGAAATTGCGAGCATCGCGTGATCAAGCCGCGCATGCGCGCTAGACGCTGTCATCAATAGGTATCAACTTTTTTTTTATCACTTTGTGCAGAAGCCATTTCGTAATCGGATTGAGAATAATTAGCGCGCAAGTATTAGAAACAATCATATAAATACATGTATACCTACTTAATAATCGTATTATTAATACAAGAATATTCATCAAATCATCATCATCTTGATACCTACCTACTAGGTATGTCAAAAATGAACATTTCAAATGAAACTCGCGTAGCGCGCCCGCGTGAGTTCACTCCACCTTGACTAAATGTGACGAGAATCGCGTGAAGTGTTCACGTCGAGCAAGCAGTTACTCATTCGGTGTGGTTGCTATGGCAACAACACCGTGTGAGTAACAGTTTCGGGTGAAGTGAGGTGACCGACGCTGTCATTGTCAAAACAGTTTTTTATTTTTATTTTAGCCTTTCAAGTCATTGCTAAAGGCAATGGCGTATTCGCAGTTAGCCATTGAAGTATATTTTAATGTCAATTCCAACCCTTGTTGAACATTTCAAAATTATAAATTATGTTTTCAACAAATGAATATTAGGTACCTACTTACTTGAGAGGTGTGAGATCGAGCATTCGGTGAATCGAGAGGCTTGTAACTAAATAAAAACAGCCGCACAGTCCGACTGATCCGGCTAAGCTACGCTTGCCTCGGTCGGTCCGTCTATGGGGACCATCTTTACATACCAAGATCACGAAGGTCGAAACTCTGACAACCAGTCTTATCAAGGGGGTAACATATTACCAAATAACTGGGTTGTCGGAGTCGGATTGGCAGTCATTGCATGTAAATACCCGTGCATTCAGCTGCAACTGGTTAAGACTGGAAGCCAACCCCAACACAGTTGGACAAGGGCAGGCAGATGATGAGGTGAATTCGAGCAACTTCATTAAATTGTGCAAAGCAAGTATTCAGTGATTGGTGATGTGTTCGTTAACATTATTTATATAATATATGTAAATAGCATACCTAAAGGATTTTTAAACAGCTATCATCTAGATTCTGGATAAACAATAGTTCAAGATACAAACCTTATAACAAAACAACAATACACAATATATTTAGGCATATCAATAATCTAGTTATGGGTGCTGTTGAGACAGTTGATGAATATTCTTTTTATTGATAATAACGACATAAGTAAGTAGGTATATCTTTATCTATGCTAATAATATTATAAAGCTGAAGAGTTTGTTTGTTTGTATGTTTGTTTGTTTGATTGAATGCGCTGATCTCAGGAACTGCAGGTCCGAATTGAAAAATTCTTTTTTTCTTGAGCAGCCTTATATCGAGAAAGACTATAGGCTATATAACATTACGCTACAACTAAAAGGAGCGGAGCAGAAATGAAAAATGTTGCAAAAACTGGGAAAATCGCACGGGTAGGTGATTCGACGCGACGGGAAGGGTCGAGGGAACAAGAAATTTATCGCGGGCAGAAGCTAGTCTACAATAAAATGTTAGTCGCCACATTTTGGACGTTGGTATTGCATTTTCCTAATGTTCTTAGTGCGCATACGTGACGATACCTACATAATAAATAAAATATCAAATGTCAATGTGAATATGACAGCGCCTAGATGTGGGTTCCCACATAGTATGTGTGAGATTGAATTCTATGCTCCATCAGTCAGGCACGGCCAGGTTCTTTCATCTTTTTTTAATAGATTTGGGTGAGCAACAACGCTGAAGAACGTTGCACAATCTTTACTCGAGTCGATCTACAATCGCTTCTCCAAGACACATCGTGATTAGGCCATGTGATTGCATTTACGTATTTAATTTTAATCCGTTTTTCAGTGGGTTCATAATAACTGACAATGTCGATTCACATTTTCTGTTGTAGCTATCTTACCTATACATGTAGATATGTCTTACTATATTCATTAATTGTTCGTGCGTGTCGCACTTGTGCGTCAGGCGTAAAGGGCTAGTCGAAGAAAAAATAGAAAAAAAAACAACAATGTCTGAATTTCGGTTTTGCTATTTCATTTGAAAAACTTCCCGAATGAGTATTATTGTTTATACACTATGCTAGCTTTGAAATCCTTATAAAAAATAATCAATAGAATTAGCATAAGCATATTAGGTATCTTAATCTCGATTATGATTGTAAATATGATAGTTGGTCATCCCTAGCATCAGGTGAAATGACATTGATAGCTCACTCCACGCTCACTTCACCCGGTGAGATTGTTACAGAATAGCACTGCAGAGGTCCAAAAACGTGCGAGAACACTCCACGCGGTGTTGTTTTTGAGGCAGCGTGAGCATTCTTGGCACCCATCTTGCACTGACTTTTGTCATGCCAAGATGATCGTGTAGAATTTTGAAAATTGTCGTATCCGATACTCCAACCATTTCTGCAACTGTTTCTTCTTTAGTCTGGCATCTTCCAATATTATTTTTTCGACTTTTTTAATGATTTCCGGAGTAGTCACCTCGATCGAGCGTCCGGGCCGTGGGTCGTCTTCGAGTGAGGTCGAAGGTTGTTTAAAGAGACTGTGCCACTTGTAAACCATGGTTTTACCCGGGCAAGAGTCCCCGTAAACGGATTCCATCTCTTCCAGTATATTTTGAACTGACTTTCCTTGCTTGGTAAGAAACTTTATTACAGCACGGTACTCGATTTTTTCCATAATTCACTATTGCTTCCCGATTGAGTTGTTTGCTTGACGATAGTTCAAAGACTAATGATCCAATTTTTTTTTTTTTTTGACAATGGCTTCTTGTAGTTAACCCGAGGGTTTTTACTACTTAAGCGGGCTTTCCCTGCGAATGACTTTAGACGCGAATCTAAGGCCTCCAGCCAGGGGGTTACAAACTAAAGAAAAACTACAAACGAAGTGACTAAGACCTAAGGGCACCCCAGGTGGGGTTCGGACCTCGGCTTAGGGAGTCACTGGTGGGGGGATCAGCAAGGGATAGGCTGGATCTGGGGGGTCGTTAACTAAAGGCTCAGCGACGCGGGCTGGCTCATGCAAGGGTCGGGGGGGACTATTAGCTAGTCGGGAGTGTCGCGACGACGGACCTCGGCGGCGAGGTCGGTATGACGGACGTTTCGGTTTAAGTAAGGTGCTGGTGGCCCTATTGCTCTCCTGGAGGAGGGTAATGGGGTCATCAGGGTCGGTTAGAATATGCCGCAGACGGCGGGTCTTGCTAATGCGGGAGGGGATGTAGTTGGCTGCCGCGACAACCAGAGGGTTGCGGTGGGTTGCGGCCCTATCGAAGAAACGCTTGGAGATGCGTTTCATGAATTGATGGATAGTCGGGAGTTTAAGATCGAGGTGGAGATTAGTATTCCGAACGTACCAAGGCAAACCTGTGGCGTTGCGGAGAAAACGGTTTTGGAGGGTCTGCATCCTATGGACGTGGTGGGGTTGATCCAATTAAAATAAAACCTGGTATTTATACTAATATTGAGTGGCTGAAGTTGTGCCCATCCCGATAATGACCTATTGTTATCCCCTCCCCCCCATTCCGCGAACTTAAAAACGCACCCTCGTATTTCTTTCCAGTTCCCAATTTTCAGGTTGGGTCTTATATGTATGAAACCCTGGCAAGAAATAAGTATTTTTAAATTAATTTAAGACAAATGGGAGCATTTGGTACAAGCAAAGGAAAAAAATATAAACCTCCAATACCTTAGCAAAATAACTCAAATGCATATGAGGCCAAATATAGGGCCAAAATGAAAGTAAAGTATACTGCTCAAATTTTGAGTAACATAGTAGCAGCAGTTATAAAGTTGATGGCACAGTCACAAAATGATACATTACAGTCAGAAGAGATGATGCAGACTGGCACAATAATCAATGACCTCGACCGCCTTTTTGATAAAACCAATGGTCCATTCTGCCCAGATAATGTCAAAAGAGGGCGCCGGGAAAACGTATCTCGTAAGACAGACCATGTGGACGATTGGGTTGAATACCGGGCTAAATTAAAAACCGTAGTTTTCAAAAACTCCAAGGGGATTAGAGCCAAAAATGTACGCTGCATTGAGGGTTACGTAACCACATTAAAATCATTACGCGATATTTGGACGGAACTGAGTGCCTGCGGTTTTCAATATTTAAATTTAAGACAGTTAAACCAAGATGCTCTCGAAAATTTGTTCGGAGTAATAAGACAGCACAGCCCTACAAACAGAAACCCGACTTGCTATTCTTTTATAGCAGCCCTTAAAACAACAATAATTTCTGGAATGACAGCTCCTCACAATAGTGGATCAAATTGTGAGAAAGATTTTAAAAATCTATTGACTGAGATTTAGATTTTCACAAATACTACATTTATGGCAAACTGCGATGCTGACTTTACAGTTTGTGAAGAGCACCAGACTAAAATTCACTCAGATTTGCCATCTTCAGTCAACTCGCTCTACTGTTGACCAGAAGGCAATGTCAGCGCATCATTCAGGATATCGTTTTGAGGAGGAAACGACTGCTGACTCCAACAAAAAGGCTCAACAACAAGGCATTGCAAAATATTTTTTTTTTTCTCTAACAAATATTAGTTATCCTAGTTGTTGAGCATTTTATACACCAAAATATACCACTACGCATGTGTAATGTAAAATCTGAGGTTTTTTTTCATAAGATTTATCGTTTGTCAGTAGCTTCGCTCGCGTGAAAGTAGATTTATTCATACAAACTATGAAACCCCGTTTCACCCTCTTAAAAGTTGAATTACCAAAAACCTTTCTTATAGAAACATACGCTGTAAATTCAACGAACGACGGAAACGCCGAGCTGAGATAGCACTTTGTGTGACGCACGGACCTAGTTTACCCAATTAATGTAACTCTGTAAAATTCTATTCCATATTCATACTTCGAATAGGCACTTAGGCTAATTTAAGATATAAATAATGTAATTATTTAATCTAATTTTTTTTTTATATCTTTTTTGTTTATTTTTTAATTAAATCCTCCGATTACACCTAACGTAATTGCACATAATTGTTCGGCGGACTTAGAACCTAATAATTGTTTAGTCGTTGTCAGTCGATCATGTTCATCATAATGTAAACATTGGCATGCCTTTTTCTGAGGATAAATGTTTCGGTTATGATAATGTTCATAATGTAAATAGTAATACGTCTGTGCTTAGTTGCTATGATATTAATTCTTGTAAGTGTATCGAAAAAGTAAACGATATTGCACCTTTTCGTCGCCCTGTGTTAGATATAAGCATTCTAGGGTATTGTGACACTGACACTTTTTAAATCCTTTAAAATATTTCGGCAAACTTTTTTTCAATAGAGCTTCACGCCGTTCAGTGGTATACTTTTCTATTGCTGCTTCTTTAACTAATAGATTTCACCTACGGTATAGGTACAAGGACGCCGCAAAAAATAGTACGATAGTTTAGGAAAATCGGTTCAGAAATAGTGACCTGGCAGATTTTATCGAAGAAAGGAATTTAACCCTTCGTCTGTAAACCTGGATATTTCGTGTCCGAGCCAAAACTGTTTAGTTCAATAATTTTCTAACGAGCGAATAGATAGAGCTACTATCCCCACCTAAAAAATAATAAACAGGAAATGGACTTGACTCCTAAAGTTGAAGGTCTCAGTCCCTTCTATGCAGTAACAGTGCGCAGTTGAAAATCGGAACGGACACGAAATACCCAGGTTTACAGACGCCGTATACTGAACTCGCAGGTTAATGAAAACTTTTTTTTTTCATTTCAACTTGTTTTTCTCATGATTAAAAGTACAGAATGAGAAGATTTTTTTTACACGCTTTATATTTGCTTCAGTTGTATGTTTGTATGTTTGTTTGTAACCGACTCCTTATAGCGCGTTTTGACCTACTTTAAACGACCAGATTTCATTCAAACTTTGCACACCTGTCAAAGACCGACAATGCAATAATTTCATAAATTTGTGCCATTATCCTTGCCAGGACAGCAAAAAACTGTCTTCGAAAACTACGCTGACATACGTCACAAACTACGCTGACATACGTCTCAAAATTCGAAACACCCTAAAAAATAGAAAATAAATAATAGTTTAAAAAAACTAAAAAACTCGCTTCCATAGAAAACCAAACTAAAAAGTAAAAAATAATGGCAAAAAAGCGTGGGGTGCTTTTAAGGGTATTTTTTTATTGATATCAGGCACCCCTCGCTTTTTTCGTTATTTTGATTGAAGCGTGTTTTTTCGTTTTTTAAACTATTATTTATTTCAAATAACATACATTTTTCTGTGTTAGTATAATGGAACAACGGTCGCGGTTTGATAATTAAATGTGTTTATACTAATGTTTAATACACGTTTCATTGCCTGTTTTACCTGTCCAAACTTTTGAGCATTTATTGATAAAAATAAAATAAAAAATATTTTTTCTGAAAACTGCATGATTATCCTTTAATTTGTTTTTTCTTAAATTACAATAACTTAATTTTTCATATAGTTGCGATTTTTTGAGTAAACCTCCGTTTTTTCAGCAAGTAGCTCCATTTTTTTTATAAAAAATATATGCAAAAATGAAAATTTTTAGCATGAATTTTTATGAATTTTTTCGAAAGCATTAACAGGTTGAAAAATCGACCGGACTTGAAATACCCAGGTTTACAGACGGGAGGCGTCGAAAAAGCGTTTACAGACGTAGTGTTAAATACAGTAAGAGGTAATTTTTCAAGCACTAGAGTCATAACAGTGAATGTAAGAGAATTCCCACAGCTATCTGAAAGTGATTTGATTATGTTTGCATGTGGGACATATCAATTAAAACAAGGCAGGTCTTATTATGGAGAGCACATCAGATTAAATGAATTTTAGCGTATTGAGGTTTCCAATGATTCATTGACATGTAAAAGTGTTTGTACAAACCTACTTACAGAAATAAAATCATTTATCATTATTAGTATTATCAGTATTTTGGAGGATTCACTTTTTCAAAATGTTTGCTCGTTATTAAGGGCCCGAATCCATAGGCATATTAGCCGAAAGACATACTTTGTCTATGTTTTAATAAGAAATAATGCCACTGGAATAGTAGCCATATACTGCTGTAATTGTATTATAGGCTGGAAGACTATAGGATGCTGTGCCCACATTGTCTGTTGTCTGGTATTTAGAGTGGGCACGGCATCAAACCAATATAATTCCTCCAGCACAGTTTTTAGACAGTGTCTAATTGGTATATGATGCTGATGATAGTACTGAATATTTTTTTTTTTTTTAACACATTGAACGCCGTGGTGGCCACCGGTGAGCGACACTATACTTTTCATATGGGCTGACGCCGATTCGCGATTTCGACAAATTTTACACATTATATTTTATTGGCTCAGACGGTTTAAAATAGTCAAAAACCCTACTCTAAATAATTATTTCTTATTACTATCCAAAGAATTAACGAAATAATTGCTGCCGTACACTGGTGACCACCACGGCGCACGCCGTAGAAAATCTGCATTTCGTTCGCGCGGGGCCGCGGGGGTCGGGGCGCCGGCCACACCCCGCGCCCTCCGGGATTCCCGGAAGCACTGCGTGCGCTAGACACGCGCCATTAGAGAGTAATCGCATGCAAGGTCACGCGCATTGTTAATATTTCTTATTACATAATTATTTTGGATTGTTTTAGTGAAAGTTTTACCCTGGTTATCTCTAAAGTGAATAAACTGTATCCTGCCTGACTCTAAGGAAAAGTGTGGTGTGAATCATGGATGATTTTGAAGACTTTGAAATAACAAATGACGATTTGACACAGATTGATAATATTGAAATTTCCTTGCTCAATAGTAGCTTTCAGCTAAGTTCGGAGTCTGAGGAAGAGTATGACTTACAACCACCTTTACGAAAGCGACGTCGACGAGTTCTGTCCATTACGGGAGCGACATTGAACTTGAAAATGCCGTGCCAAGTACTTCTGGTCACACCGCGTCGCTTCCTGCATCATCTACCATATGGCACCAACCAAAAGGTAATCAGCGTCGGATTATCCCGTACACTGAATTCCCAGGATTAGATCCACGACTTGTAAGAGAAATGGTCGGTAAGACCCCAGCAGATTTCTATCATCTTTTAGTACCTGACGAAATATTCGAAATGGTGGCGGATTATACGAATAGCTTTGCTATCAATAAAGTCACAGGGTCTGGCGCAGCATCTAAATCTGCGCGAATTCGCCAGTGGAAACCAACATCCGCAGCAGAGATGAAACGATTTTTCGGATTGATTATTTTCATGGGGATCGTAAAATTACCCAAAATATCCTACTATTGGTCAAAAGATCCTGTACTTGAACAGAATTTTCCTCGAACAATAATGAGTCGAAACCGATTTGAGCTGCTGTTGCAAATGCTGCACTTTTCTCAGCAAGACGAAGACAATAAATCTAATAGATTACACAGGATTGAGAAATTGCTCGAAGTTGTGAACAGGAACTTCCAAAAAAACTACACCCCTTCCGAAGAGATCTGCATAGATGAAAGCGTGGTGCCTTTTCGCGGACGAATCATTTTTCGGCAGTACAATAAACAAAAAAGGCATAAATATGGTATAAAGGAGTTCAAGCTATGTACCATTCCTGGATATACATACAAAATAAATGTATACGCAGGAAAGAACAACGACGAAGTCAATACTACACCGTTGAACGTAGTTATGTCTCTATGCAGCGATCTTTTATACAAGGGACATACACTAGTGACCGACAACTGGTACACCAGTATAGATCTTGCCAAAAAACTTCTGGATGCAGAGACTCATCTCGTAGGCACCATTCGGAAGAACCGGAAGCATCTGCCAAAGGATGTAGTAAATGCTAAACTGAAGCGAGGCCAATTCGTGGCAAAGGAAAGCAGTGAGGGCATAACTGTAATGAAATGGAAGGATAAAAGAGACGTCTTTTTGCTGTCCACAAAACACTCAGTGCGATTCCAGAATGTCCGAAAACGCAACAGAACTGTTTCCAAACCAAAAATAGTCATTGACTATAACGGCGCTAAAGGGGCTGTAGATATGTCAGATCAGATGGCTGCTTACTCAACTCCACTGAGGAAATCGATAAAATGGTACAAGAAGTATGCAATCAACCTTCTCCTGAACACAGCAGTGGTCAATGCACTGGTCTTGTATCAAAGCGTCACTGGCAAGAAAATACAAATGGCAGACTTTCGGCTAGAATTACTGAAGTCGTTTTGCAGCCAACAAGATGTTCCAGTTGCAAGACCTAGAAGAATGGCACACAAACTGCAACAAAAAGAAGGACAAGCCAGAACAAGCAGGCGAACATGTGTGAATTGCTACAAAATTAATGTAGCTACTTACGGCAGAAAGTTGGCCAAAAACAAGACTAAAAAGGTGAGAACGTTTTGTCCACAATGCCCGGAGAAACCTTTTCTCTGCATATCTTGCTTCAATGTGCTTCATCATTGACCAATTTTTTTGCCTCAAAGTTGAGAATTATTTTTGTTAACACTGATTTCATTTATGTGCCAAATATTCATGACAAAGTTGTTAAATACGTAGTAATTTTTTGAGAAGTTTTTTAAGTTTTTTTCGAAGTTTATTTAGTTTATTTTTTACTAAGTTCAAAAATAAGTGATTGCCTAACGTATAATAAAACGTTTTTAAATATTTTCTAATAAAACATATATTTTTTAAACCTTCTTTTATTTTAAAACCACATCTTGTGTACTTAGCCAAAAAATCAACAAAGGCTTTTTTTATACCTAGTGTCGAAACGAGCTAGCATGCGTAAACTGTTCTCCAGGGCCGCGCCGGGCACGCTCAATATAGTTTTGTACCGGCACTGTGTCCTCCAGCGAGAAAAATGAGTTCAAACACGAGCCCGTCGCGCGGCCACCGGTGAGCCCCACGGCCTGAACGGGTAGTATTGCTGTCGCTCACCGGTGAGCCCCATGGCCCAAACGGAACATCACCAAATTTGAATCGGCGTTTAATGTGTTAAAGATGCATTGTGTAATTGGTTGTGATATTCGTGTTGATCACTCCAGCAAAAGGCAAACGCGGGATTGGGAAGACCTACTCCACAAAAAAGTGGCAAAATGGTTGAAAATCTGATGATTAGAAAAAATATGCATCCTTGCAGGTTCTAAATGAACCTATAAAAGATATAATTAAAAAGTACAATGTGATTTGGCAAAACCGAGGTTAGATTTTTTTTTTCAAAATGTAGGTAGAACATTTTTTAAACTGACGATACATTTCCTATCATAAACTTTGTTAGTTCCGCCCGTTGTGTTACTCACTGTAGTTAAAATACTATAAATAATGTCTGAGAATAGTGCATGTTCCAGTTCGAGTAAATCGACTTTTGTGATAATCCAAAGAGGAGTTGGAAACATTCTGCTTCGAGCAGGACATCAATTTTATAAGAAAAAGCAGTACAATACTGGTCTTTCAATATGGGAGTTGTAAAAAGCTGCGCTCGGTGCTATGGTGACCTAACACTACTTTTTCGTATTGATAAGATAATGGTTTATTTGGTTAAAGTTAAAGTCTTCAATTAAAGTGGAAACAGTTATATTAAATCACTATAAAGAGTTACAAAGTAAAATGGTAAACTATATAACTACTTATTGGTAATGGTTAAATGGTAATGGTAATGGTTTTGAGTGCGTGGTGTCTCTAAAGAGATCTGATCGCGAACTGGTCGATATTGTGTGATTCGAGCGAATGTGCATACTTGCGATCGATGCAATTATGTATTTTCGCTGAGTGTTCGATTAGCTCGAACAGGAGTGTAGTCAGAGAAGGAAAATGTGTAAAGGGCGTATCAGGATAAAAGTGAGTATTTAAGTATAGATTTCTTTAACTACTTACTATACACATGACATGTCAATATGTCAATAAAGTTTTTGGATATAAACTAGGTATTAGATAGTACTAATAACATGTTAATTAAGTTGATAGGTATGGGGGGTGAACGTTTAATTAGTAAGTATACGATAACTAGAGGGTAATCTTCTTCTTCTTATATACACAGTGACATTTTTATCGTCTTACAACGGCAGCCCAATTCATGTATTCAATGACTATTACATATCCAGAAGAAAAAATTAACATTTGAGTAACTAAAAAATAAAAATATTATTCATTATGATGACGCATGACGTAGTTTGAAAGATATTTTGTCTCATGGAAAATGGAGATGGAATGATCTAGTCGACTCGTGCGCTGGGTAGGTACGTATGTTCTCTACCATATGATACGTAAATATTATTAACAGGATGTTTCATAATTTTAGTGCATTGTTTATTTTTATTAGTACGTATTTTCTTAATTGGTAACAATTTTTTGATCACGCCAAGAGGTATATTATGTCGGATACATTGAGTGGACAACCTTTGTAAGACGACTAAAATGTCACGGTGTATATAAAAGAAAGTTGTGTTAGTTACAAGATTTATAACTCAAGAACGGCTGACCCGATTTGCCTGAAAATTGGTGAGTAGGTAGTTTAGAACCAGGAAAAGGACATAAGATACATTATATCTAGGGGCCACGCGGACGATGTCGCGGCCAACAGCTAGTTATTTATGTAAGGTGCTATGGAAAGATTTTTTTATTTTCAGGACGGAAATATTGTAGAAGAAACTGCTCATACATGCACACCCAACTTTGCCAAAAATGAAATCGACGAACACCTCTACCGATGCACACAGGAGTATTCGACCTCAAAATCCGGTTAAAAGACACAAAAAAATATTTTAACAATTAACACTCAATTTACATTGTTTGCACACGTCACTAATCGAACTAGTATAAACCGGTTCCAAACACGGCTTGGAAGGCGCCCGCTGTGGGTGCAGGTAGTCAAAACCTAGTCGATGTTGAATGCGCACGTCTTTGTTTTCGATACGCCATACTTTATAACAACTTTGCAGTTTGTGTTTTGAGTCGTTTGTGGAGATATTTGTTTGTGAACATTTTTAATGGGTACTAAAGCACAGGATATATTTAGGCTTGCCAACTCTCCCGGAATTCCGGGATTCTCCCGGAAAACTGACATAAGATTTTAAAACCTCCCGGCTCCAGGAACGCAGCTAAAATCTCCCGGTTTTTGGCCTGCTGGCGGGCAGTGGGCCACTGCCGCCACTGGCAGTGGTGCGGGCGGGGCGGCCGCGGGGATTGTGCATCAGCGCGCGCGGCGCTGCCGTTCGCTTCGCCCGCCCCGCCCCCTCCCTGACCCGCGACGCCGCCGACCGCCCCGCACTTTATTTATTTGCATAATGAACAGCCAGAATCCCGGACGCGTTTTGTATTTGTAAACATTTCACGGGAATGCGAGTATTGTTTTTGTTCCTGTTTTATTATAAATAAAGTGTACCTAATGTCGGATTCGGAAGGCTCAACGGTGCAGACACCGCCGAAGAACAGAAAAGTTAAATATCATACGAGCTTTGATGTAAACTGGTTGAAAGATCCTCTGTTTAGATCTTGGCTTAAAAAGCGAGATGATTTCTCCGCTGAATGTAAATTATGCAAAACCGATATTTCGGTAAAATACGAACACAAAAGAGCTCTGATTGTGCATTCGGAAGGTAAGAAACATAAGTTATTTCAAAAAATAAGTCTTCAACACCATCCGTTTCCGGTTTTTTTGTGCAAAAGCATTTACAAGAAGAAGATCTTATAACTGCCGCAGAAGTCACATCTGTATATCATGGAGTTAAACACCATCACAGCTACTCAAGTCAACACTGTAATAATAAGTTGTTTCGAACTTTATTTCCTGATTCAGAAGTTGCAAAGAAAATAGCGTGTGGTCGAACTAAAGCTACAACTATTTGTGAAAATGTTCTAGCCCCGCTGTCGCAAAAAATACTGCTATATGAATTGCATGATTCAACATAATTTTCTATTGGCACAGATTCTTCTAACAAAGGAAATTTAAAAATGTTTCCAGTAACTATGCAATGGTTTTCGCTTAAAGATGGTTTGAAACAAGGTTTACTTGACTTTTATCAAGACCCTGCTGAGACTTGTGAAGCTATTAAAACACAGCTCTGTAAAGTTTTACAGGAAAATGGCTTATCCTGGACATCAGTATCTTCTCTATCTGCAGATAATGCTTCAGTCAACTATGGACTTCATAACTCAGTTTTACAAAAACTTAAAAATGAAAATTCTAATATTTTGAAGGCGAATTGTAAGTGCCACATTTTACACATTTGTAACAAACATGCATGAAAAACTTTACAGTTTGACGTAGAATCTTTGGTATTGAAAGTTTACAGCGAATTTTCTGCGTTTGCCAAGCGAACTGCAAATTTTATCTTTTTATCTAGGTTATGGTGACGTTTTTTTTAAAAAAAACTGAGCTAAAATGCAGTTTGAGCGAATTGCATTTCGCACATTTTTACAACGTGAATGACATGTTTTCTTTTTGTTTTTTCTCCATTAAAAACAACAAAACCTGTAATAATGTTTTATCCATAACACAGCTTATTATCAAGATACAAAATAATGAAAACCAATTTAAAAATCATTAAGTTTTCATTCATCATTTTTGGTATTACGGAACACAGCCAAATTATCATAAATTTTCACTAGCGAGTAGTGCTATCGCGTCTCACAAAAATATCAATGTGTGCACGGTCGTACGGCTGGTAGTAGTGTGTTGTGTAGGTACAGCTCGGACATGTATTCACACTAGCGCAACATGCATTTTGGCCGTACTTTAATTTGTTTATCAATATCAATTGTATTGTGATATTTCTGACATTATTATTGACCTATGCTATGGAACTTGGATTTTGTTTTTTCTTCTGATTTGGTATCGAGTACAGAGACTGAATGACTGATCAGAATGTAGAGCATTCTGACGGTTCTTTTTTTTTTGTTGGATGGGAAATCATCAAATGACTTCTCCCGTTCTGGGCGGAGCGGGAGGGCGTGTCAGACTTTTACTGACTAAAACCCACCCATATTCCATCAGTTGCCCATATGCCAGGGCCACGGTAACTCTTTCGAACGAATCTCGCGACCCTGGCAAGAACTTTGCTTTGTATACGGACCTGGATTTATTATTTACGATTCGGTTTGCTCCGAACGTTGGGATGTGTCTCACAGTAAGTACCTATTAACCAATGATATATTATAATAAGTTACCTGTCTAATATTTTCTTGGCTACTAATTGTTTACTTACATATTTTTAAACTCAGCCCAATGAAATAAAGATAATTTTTAGGGTTCCGTTGCCGAATGGCAAAAAACGGAACCCTTATAGATTCGTCATGTCTGTCTGTCTGTCTGTCTGTCTGTCTGTCTGTCTGTCCGTCCGTCCGTATGTCACAGCCACTTTTCTCCAAAACTACAAGAGCTATGCTGTTGAAACTTGGTAAGTAGATGTATTCTGTGAACCGCATTAAGATTTTCATACAAAGATAGAAAAAAAACAATAAATCGTGGGGTTCCCCGTACATAGAACTGAAACTCAAAAATGGTTTTTTTCATCTAACCCATACGTGTGAGGTATCTATGAATAGGTCTTCAAAAATGGTATTGAGGTTTCTAATATCATTTTTTTCTAAACTGAATAGTTTGCGCGAGAGACACTTCCAAAGTGGTAAAATGTGTGTCCCCCCCCCTGTAACTTCTAAAATAAGAGAATGATAAAACTAAAAAAAAATTATGCTGTACATTACCATGTAAACTACCACCGAAAATTGGTTTGAACGAAATCGAGTAAGTCGTTTTTTTTTAAAACGTCATAAATCGTAAACCGCAATTTACTTTTCATTTAATCAACAGAAATATAAAAATTAAAAAAAAAACATTTATTTTCATAAACATGAACCTTCTGCATAAACCGAGAATAGCTACAGGTTTGTACAGTTCGGCGTGCGCGCTCCCACTGTGCGAACGTGTGTGAATGTTTACGAGAAACGAATAAACAGGTTTGTACAGTTCGGCGTGCGCGCTCCCACTGTGCGAACGTGTGTGAATGTTTACGAGAAACGAATAAAACACTAGTACCTACAGTTAATATACTTCGCGGTATCGTAATGGTTCAGTGTAAATCGTGTAAGCTGTCGCTGGCCCGAGTTAAAGGTGACAGTACCATCAAATGCAACGGGGCGTGTGAGGGTGTCGTTCACAAAAAATGTGCGGTTAAAATCAAAGCATTTAGTGACACTGGTCTTTGTGATGAATGCCAAGTCTCGCAGACCCGACGACCGTCGCCGATAGAAGTCGATATGTCGAAAACGACACCGGAGAAATTGTTAGCAGAAGTTAACGAAAAGCTAGCAATAGTCTTTAACATGAAAAATACTCTGGAGGCGATGTCTGAGGACATAAGTTTCTACGCGGAAAAATACCAAGAGTTAATGGAAGAAAAGGAAAAAACAGATAAAAAGATCAAAGCGTTGGAACATAAGAACGTGCATTTGGAAACCAGTAACAAAGCTCTGGAAGAAAGGATAGCTTATTTGGAAGTGCGAGAAAAAGGAAAAAATGTAGAAATATTTGGTTTAGAGGAACAGCAAAACGAGAATTTAGAAAATACAATTAAGATAATAGCAAGTAAGCTAGGTGTAGCTGATGGCGTGATATGTGAAGCAATGAGGGTAGGTGAAGAAATTAAAGACGCGAACAAACAGCGCGAGAAAAAACCGCGGCCGATTGTTATCACACTGGCTACGCGATCCGCCCGCGACAAATGGCTAGCTACACGAAAAACCCACCAGTTAACCAATAATGATGTATTTGCGAGCGGAAATAAACAACGGATTTATGTTAATGAGGATCTTACGAAACACACGCGCAACCTACTATGGACTGCCAAAAATGAGCTAAAATCAACATTTAAATACATTTGGGTACAAAATGGTAGGGTACTAATAAAAAAAGATGATCCGAATGATGTAAAAATAAGATCAATTCGCACATTAAGCGATATAAACATACACGTAGTAAACAAGTGACGTGTTTAATGGAACAGTGCTATTAAATACTGAATACTCATAGATTTAGATTTCGACGATCACGATCACACATCATTCGTCAACTCTAATATTAAGTACAACAGATACGTATGTATAGACAACTGGCAAGAAGAATTATTAAAATCAGATAATAATGTGAGCATTATTCATCTATACTATATACTATATATACTATATAATATTATAAAGCTGAAGAGTTTGTTTGTTTGTTTGTTTGTTTGATTGAACGCGCTAATCTCAGGAACTACGGGTCCGAATTGAAAAATTATTTTTGTGTTGGGTAGCCTATTTATCGTGGGAGGCTATAGGCTATATAACATCACGCTACAACTAAGAGGAGCGGAGCAGTAATGAAAAATGTTGCAAAAACGGGGAAAATTTATTCCTTTTAAGAGTTTCCGTTGCGTGCGCTGCGTAAACGGTTAAAGTAACGCAAAAATAATGTATAACGGAATTGTTCCTCTTAAAAAGTTCTAAAAAAAAGTCCGCGAGAGCATATGTCTATCTTTTAAGGTTGACTCACTATAACTCAAAAGGAGCGAGCAGCAACGAAAAATGGACGAAAACTAGCAGGCAAATCGATGCGACGGGAAGGGGCAGGGGAGCAAAACTTTGACGCGGACGAAGTCGCGGGCAGAAGCTAGTGTAAACATAAGATCACTCAGGAAGAATTTCAATGAGTTACTTGTCTTGATAAATAATTGCAAGAACACACTAGACATAATAGCGCTAACGGAGATTAATATTAAGAAACAGGAGTTATCTTTATACAATATAGAAGGATATGACACATATATAAGTACAAGAGAAACTAGAAGAGGAGGGGGGATTTTGATATATGTAAACAACAAACTAAACTTTACTGCAAACATAGTTAAATCTAATTATTATGAAGCGATACATGGGCAGCTTTTTCAAGATGGAAGGAGAATAAGTCATATTTTTGTTATCTACAGGCCACCATTGACAAATAAACATGGATTTATTGAAGAAATACACAAGCAGTTATCCGAGATTCCAGCAGGCTGTGAGCTAATATTGATCGGTGATACGAACATTGATCTATTGCGTAAAACCGGTTCCAGTGCGATTAGTCAATACACAAACAATATGAGTGAGATCGGGATGGAATGTGCCATACGTGACGTAACGCGGGAAGAGGTGTACGGAGACATAGTGACACGGACGTGCATCGATCATGTGTGGGTTCGAACTCAACGTGTAATATCTGCGTATGTTTTAACAAGTAAGTTGTCGGATCACTATGTTATCGGTGTGTGCGTGGGGGGTAACTCGGATTCAAATAGTTATCCATCAAACGGTGTGCATTCTTATAAGACTATTATATGTGATGATAAGGTAGTAGAAAAACTTAAAAATGTATCGTGGGCAGAGCTTTTGAATTGTAAATGCCCAGTAGACTTGTACAACAGACTCTGTTCTATATTCTCTGATGTTTATGATGATGCTAGAATGCAAGTATCTGTATGTAATAAGAGAAAAAGCAAACCCTGGATTACAAAAAAACTTAAAAACATGATTAGTACCAGGGACAAGCTATTCAGATATTGGAAAAGTAAGCCGAAAGATATGAACTTGCGGATTCAATATACTAGATACAGAAATAGGGTAAATAAATGTATTAATACAGCAAAAAATAAATACCGTCAAGAGGAGATAAAAAAGTGTAACAAAAATATTAGGAAAAGAGAAGAATAGTGTAGATTCTGTTATTTTAAAATATCTAGGAAAAACGGACAGTACAATTAATATTTGTAATAAATTCTCTAAAACATTCACTAAGGAAATTTTAGATATAAAACATGTCTGTAGTCATAAGTTCTTAGACAGGTCTAGCTACATCAATAGCAGTAGCATATCATTACGCTTTCAAAAAGCTTTCCCAAAGGATGTTGATAAAATAATAAGTATTCTAAGTAGTGATAGGTCTGAAGGTATTGATAAAATTAGAGTAAAGGAAATAAAAATTTTGAAATCAAAGTTGAGCCCGGTTATAGCTTTATTTATTAACTTATGTGTTGAGAATGGTTTATATCCTGATCAGTTAAAAACGGCATTAATAAGACCTATATATAAACAAGGTGTGCACAGCGATTACACGAATTATAGGCCAATAGCTATACTATCTGTAATAAATAAAATTGTGGAAAAGTTCATCATGAACCAGGTTAGTGTTTTCCTGGAAAACAACAATATTTTATCGAATGCACAACATGGTTTCCGACGTGGACGGAGCACGGCCACGTCGCTGGCACGGTTTGCGGACGACGTCAATGACTGTTTGGATCAAAGGAAGCAGGTGGTGGTGGTCTTCATTGATTTCAAAAAAGCTTTTGATACCCTGGAACACAACCAGCTGCTTCAAGCCATGGAGGAATGTGGCGTCGCGGGACCACTTAACAGGTGGTTCCGTGCCTATCTTACCGACCCACTATGGAAAATGGTAGAACAAGCGCATATCAAAAATGCTTTTTACGAATATCATAATTTGGCTAATATGGCTATTCTTTTAGGTTTTCTAATAGTCAAATTATAATATTCATTACGATTTTTTTTTCTTAATACGCGAAATTATTTTTTTTTTTCTTAGATAGAAATACATAGAAAACAGAAGTGCCAAACTCAAGTCTTTGCGTATACATGTTTCAATACCATATTGTGAAAAAAATACTTGGTACAGATATGCAGTATTATACATTTTTAGAAAGGTTATTTTATGCTTTTTGCGATACAGCTTAATGATTTTAAAAGTAAAGAAAAATATTTCAGTAATTACTTAAAAAGTGACATACCTTTTTTTTCACTTGTATGTTTTTTCGTCGAAGGTTTTCAGTATTACCCACGTTTGCCCAAGCGCTACTTTTTGCGTCGACTAGTAGTCTAACTATTCATAAATAGAATGCAAAAAAAATCAGCTGCGGATATTTGCAGTTTTAGAAGATATGAGAAAAAAACTGATAAAAGTCAGAACCCGAAAATTAGTATCTTTTGCGGTTTACCACTGACACCATTCACATGAACAATATAGAACTTTTTGGATATTTTCTTCATTATTTCGTGATAGCAAAGGGATCTTATCAAATTTGCACTCGGTTTGCGTGGGAAATTACAAGATAATAATGATGTAGGTACCAATTCGATATTGTAAAATGAGTATTTAAAGGGAAGCAAAAACTATTCGAACCATCTACATCAGTGTAACTTCAAGTGAAGCAAATCTCATCTACGCCTATTATTTCTGCAGATTGTGAAGTGTTAAAATGTCTTCCTTCAGCTGTACCAAACGAGACTTCATAATCCCCTATATAGAGGGCGGCAAGACCATGGAATCATTATCCAAAGTTTTAGTGGAAAAGCTGAATGTTTCTGAAAACAACTTGTGTTTTATAATTAGTGACATACAAAGGCACATTCTTCCTATTTTCAACAAACGCTGGGCCCTGGCATCTCGGAAAAAAGAAACATTTTTACAGAAGTATTGTACTTGGTTGGACTCAAGGTATTCGTTAAATTTACCGGATTCTGAACAATATTCTACGCCATCAACATCTGGCCAACGAGAACGAGCATGCGTGGCTTATGGAGACTCCTCAGAATCTACCAAGAAGAGGAAAAACACTCTTCTACTCCAAGACTATGGCTTCGAGCATATAAAAAACGCCTATCTGCAGGGACTACGGGCTTTACGTGAGTACACAGAAGCTCATCTTGTCGAAGAATTAAGAACCGCTGACACTCAAAAGAAATTAGATATCTCAAGTAAGTGGAACGACTCAGACCAGATGAAGATTCTTTCCGATACGGAAGCATTGAGTGCTTTTATAGATTTAGATCTAACAAAAGCACAATATATGTACCTGAAAAACTTAACCAACGAACGAAAGTGTTGTATATTCCCGCCTTACTACAAAATACAAGAAATAAAAAGATCCTGTTATCCACCATCTTCTACAATCGAAATCACGAATACTTATGCTAAAGTGATTAATATACAAGATTTATTGGATCATACTGCTGCTAGAATTTTAAAAATCGATTCTGTTTTCCAAAAACAACATAGAACATTGATCCTTTATTCTAAATGGGGATGTGATGGTTCATCTGGTCAAAGCCAATACAAGCAAATACTTGCAGAAGAGTCAGAAACAATTTCAGATGCCAATTTGTTCATCACTTCATTAGTCCCCATCAGATTAGTTGATGTGCAATCGGGATCCGTTGTTTGGCAAAATCCGGTACCTTCATCTGTCCGTTTTTGCAGACCCATTTCTATTGAGTTTTGTAAGGAAACTCCAGAAAAAACCAAGGCAGTTGTTGATGATATTAAAAAACAAATTAGGGCTGCACAAGCATCACTTATAAACAAAGATGGTGTTGTAGTAAATGTGAAGCATGAACTATTTCTAACGATGATCGATGGAAAGGTGGCTCAGGTCCTTACAGATACTCCATCTGGTTCCACATGCACGATATGTGGGGCTACTCCACGGCTAATGAATGACCTATCGAAAGTAACTGCCAGACCCGAAAACGAAAACGCCTACCAATACGGATTGTCCACCTTACACGCCTGGATTCGCTGCATGGAAATGATATTGCATATTTCCTATAATCTTTCGTTTAAGACTTGGTCTGCTTCAACTGAGGAAAATAAGAGATTAAAAAAAGAAAAGAAAGAAGTTGGTCAAAAACGTTTCAGGGAGGAGTTGGGATTAATCGTCGACAAACCTCGGCAAGTTAGCGGGAATACGAACGATGGCAATACCGCACGAAGATTCTTCTATAATAGCACTTGCTCATCGGAAATAACAGGTGTAGATGAGGCATTGATTAAACGCCTATACATTATCTTGCAAGTTCTTTCTTCTGGAATGATGATCGACCCTGAAAAATTTGGGGACTATGCAATAGAAACTGCAAGAATCTATGTAAGTAATTACGATTGGTATTATATGCCATCCTCCGTTCATAAAATACTCATACACGGGCAAAACGTTATCAAACATTTTGCGGTGCTTCCTATTGGACAGCTATCGGAAGACGCACAAGAGTCTCGCAACAAAGACTACAGAAACATACGACTTCATCATGCCAGAAAATGTTCCCGATCTGCTACAAATGAAGATGTCTTTAAAACGCTTTTATACACGTCAGATCCATATATAACAAGTTTGAGAAAACCGTACGTAAGAAATGTGAAAGAACTTGAAGAAGAGGCACTAAGTCTTTTAAACGTGGCACCTGAAAGTGAACCCACATTTACTGACCCTGATCCTGAAGTGGTATAAGTTAAAAATAATATTTATATTTAGTTATTACTTATATTTGTACCTAGCTACATCATTTCCTGAAGCCAGAGTATAGGATGTACCTATTAGTAATATGATTTTAATTTAGTATTTTATTTTCATATATATATATTTTGTTACTTTGCTTGTTGTAATTAACCATGGTTTAATCTTTTTAGTCATTATAAACTTGTATTCCACTTGAAATAAATTTTTATCTATTTTTTTCGTGATTTTTTCCCATTTTTTTCATTCTATGCAAAAAAACATACATAGATATACAAGAAAACCCTATAAACTATACATCGTTCGAATCTCCGAACCTTGCTGCATATTTGTGCCAAATTTCATCACGATACAACAAAAATTCATGAAGTTACAGATTTTTGATCCGATACCGACCTATATTTTCCATAGTGCGACCGGGCGCTGCGAACGGTCATTGACGGCGTCGTTGGAGAACCCAGTTACGTCACATGCGGTGTGCCGACCGGGTCCATGTTCGGTCCCGTCGGATACATCATGCAGGTAAATAGCATGTGCAATGTGGTGCGAAACTGTCGTACATACATGTATGCAGATGATACTTGTTTAGTGTATGCAGATAAAGCACTAGATGTAATTGAAAGGAATATTCAGGAAGATTTCACTAGTATAACTAAGTGGGCGCATGATAATGGAATTATAATAAATGTAAAGAAAACTAAGTGTATGCGTATACGGTCTCCTTATCGTAAAAACTGCGAACGTCATCCGCGCGTGGTGGGGCATACCTATGAGTGCCTGCACTATGAAGACGCGACTTATTGCACATGTGCAGATATTGAGGTGGTGCAACAATACAAGTACTTGGGTTTAATTATAGATAGTACCTTCTCGTGGAAAACGCACATAACACACCTATGTGACAAACTCAGCCTAGTGCTTGTAAGGTTCCACCACCTTAGTTCTGTACTGGACCGGGCCACGTTGTACACGGTCTACTACGCGCTGGTGGACTTGCTAATTTCATATGGTCTAGCATGTTATGGCAATACATTTAAAACTTATTTAGATAAAATAAAATTGTTGCAAATTAGATTTATGAAGTTGTTAAACACAAAAAAACGATGTAAAAGTAGTTGTTACGACGAATTATTCTTAGTATGTAAGCTGTTGCCAATTCATAAAAAGGTGGTGTTGTTATTGGCATTGGAACATTATTGCGAGGATGAGTTTAAAATCAAGACGGTACACATAAGACCTCAAAGGAGTAGTAAAACCATTAGAAGATTTGTAGTACCCACTTCTGTCAACTATTATGGACAAAGATGTAGAAAATGGTTAGTCCCAACAATTTTTAATGGTATACCAGTCGATTTAGAAAGTGTATGCACCACAAAAAGGTCATTTAAGAATAAAATAGACAAGTTTATTTTTGATACCTTTTGTCAAAGCCTCCGAAAGGGAGATGCATAGATAAAATTTATGTCTTACTAGCGTATGTTTGAGGCAATTTATAATGTTCTTATTATTATGTATTAGTCAGCCTTTATGCTGCTGTAAAACTTGTATGTTTAGCTGTAGGTAATTAATTCTTATTATGGATGGAAAAGTACTCATCAGATAAAACTTAAAATTGTAAAAGGGAGCTACATCTGCCAACAAACTGCTTTGCAGTTTGGCAGAGGTAAATATATGTGTAAAATTGAGATCAACACGAATAAACGCTTTTTCATTTTTTTTTTTTCATTCATTTCATTGTACGGAACCCTTTGTGCGCGAGTCCGACTCGCACTTGGCCGGTTTTTTTTTCGTGGTTCGAGTTTAATAGTAGTAAGTACATAACTAAGTATATTTTGTATAAGTTAGTATTTACCTACCTATCTAGGTATAGGTTAATTATGTTATGACTACGTTAATGTAATACTTTAATTGCCACCTGTTGGTCTAGTGGTTAGTGACCCTGACTGCTATGCCGGAGGTCGTGGGTTCGATTCCCACCCAGGACAAATGTTTGTGTGATGAGCACGATCATTTGTTCTGTGTCTGGGTGTAATTTATCTATAATATGTATGTATTTAGAAATATATAAGTATGTTTATCAGTTGTCTAGTACCCATAACACAAGCTCTGCTTAGCTTGGGACTAGATGGCGTTGTGTGATAGTTGTGGAATATTATTATATTATATTATTATTATATGTTATGACTTAACACACGTCCCCATGGACGTAATAAAATCGCGGTTGGTTATTTTCGTGCCCTGGGTCTTCAAGATACTGCTCAGCGCCAAGAGCTGAAAATCCAACTGTGCTTCGACGTGCTGAGACTCACCCGCGCTGCACTGTGTTGTATCCTCAATGCTCGGTTCAACACCGACAGTTGAAAATGCGATCTTATTACGTCCGTGGGAACGTGAGTTTCACCATAATTAACGTAGTTTTAATTTCTGGGATAAATAATTGCCAGTATAGAAAATAACAGAAATCGATTCTGTAAACGATTCTGAACAATTTATTAGGGTAATGTTCATTTATTGTGTTACACACACTATTTAAACCTACTTCTACTATCCTTCACCAGTTTTTATTTATTTGTTGGTATATGGCATAGCTAGCTGACATATGGCAAATACATAATCAGTCTATAAAGTTCCCACTGCTGGGATCCAAGCCTCCTTTCTGAGAGGGAATGGGCCGTAATCTCCCACGCGGGCCCAGTGCGGATTGGTTCAGATGTCTGATGTTTTCGATTTTTTAATTCTAAGACATGCCGGTTTCCTCACGATGTTTTTCTTTACCGGTGCGAGAGCAATGTTGATGAAATTATTTATACAAAATAAAGCGCGTCTCTGGGTTCGAACCCGCTACCTATAACTCGTAAGTCGGGGCCATTACCACTGGGCCACCACTGCTTATGCAGATATGGTTAATAATGTATTGTAATATTCTGTGCCTCGTAATTACTTTGCCTACCTACTATTGTATAGAATCAAGTTTATGTTACTAAACAGAAAGCAGGTGCTGCTGGGGAGTTTGTTGCGCCGCTTCTTCTCAGATAAAGCACTAGAAATTGGTGACGGGCGGGCAGTTTGTAGGACTATTTTATGTAATTTTCACGTTCGAAAAGTGCTGATTCTAAACCTAGCTTAGCTTAGGAGAGTGACGTGTACATTAAAAATACAATAAATGTTAATTAAGAGTCTTTGTTTTTTTATTTATCCTCTTTTATATCTGCACATTACGTAAATATGTATAAATTATTGGAATATTTGTCTGTTACTAATATTTTGCGTAACACTTTTAGTGACTTGTATTCATTATTTGTAAGTAGGTAGCTTTTGCCGGCGACTTCGCCTGCATGGAGGTTAGAAAATGCATCATAAACCTTCCTCATAAACCACTCTATCTATTGGTGAAAACCGCATGAAAATCCGTTGAACATTTTTTGAGTTCTTCGGAAGTAGGCAGACGCGGCGGGGACTTTGTTTATAATAATTATGTAGTGATAACAATTTTTAAAATTAGTAAAAAGAATACTTACTTACATAAATATGAGTTGGACTCACAACGTTCATGTATCAATTTATAGAAGACCACAAACAACATAATTATACATTGGTTTACAAGTACCAAGTTAGGAAAGGTATGTAAGACTGTAGGTACAAAAGGCCTAGATCTCGAAATATTGTAATAATTTGATATACCGACATTTTAAAGAAATTTCCACAAAACGCATTACTAGTCTGTACATTTACTAACGATTCCCCAGAGTAGTCAACAAAAATAAAGCAAATAACGAACATACCTAATTACTAGTAAATAAAAATGCGTCGAGTCGTTATGAATAAAGGATAGGTACAACTACTCACTCACACACGGCTGCATACCGCGTCATCGTTGGCCTTCTATTGTCAAACAGAGATAGCAATATTCCGACCGAATTTTGCCTTAGCGTCGGCTCGTGGTTAGCGAGTTTAGGCGCCGCGTTCTTAAAGGAATTCTTCGATTTCACTCATTTGGAGTACAAATCTATTTTCCGCCATGTGCCGGCTATCATTGCATCCAGCTTTAGACAAACTTCTTTTAAATTGGCCTGCCTTGAGAGAATATTTTCTAAATGAAGGCGAAGATGAATGTGCAGCAATAATTTGGAGTGCCTTTCAAGATGAGAACTGTCTTCCATTATGCTCTTGCTATTCTATTCACAATATTATGCAAATTTTTGATACTGCTATAAAAAAACTGGGAAGTGATTATATTACATGCACTGACCCGGCGGCACTGCAAGACAGTTTCGATCCAGCCCCGTCCCTTGCTGCCCTCTACCAGCCATGCTCTAAGCCGAGGTCCTTACCCAACAAGTGTGCCCTTTGCGAGTAATCGCTCACACACGATTATGACAGAATTGCAAAGAAAATGAACATCTTGACAATGGATGAAAAAATTGACTGGAATGAATTGAAAGATCTGGGTGCTTCTCTGAATGTGCCATTAAATGAGGATAAATTATATGACGATTATTGTTTACTGCGAAAAGTTCGTGACGTAGTGGCAAACAAAACCAAGAGGGTAGACTTGCGTTGGGTTAATTTTTTTGAAAAATTTAAGGATGAGACTGGCAACGAAATAAAAAAACTTGTTACCTTCACTCTACCGATCCCTATCTCAAACGCCGCCGCTGAACGTGTTTTCAGCGTAGTAAATGAACTGTGGTCGAAAAGTCTAAATCGGCTGAATGAAATAAATGCACGTAAAATCTGAGCTACAGGTGTGCACAAATTTCAAATACTCTTGTAAAGAATTTTATGATTGTATCGTTTCTAATCAAAAGGTATACAAGCTGCTCGCAGTGTAAATAAATACAACTTTAAATAAAATATGCTTATCCTTTTTTATTTATTTTTTTCACCTCCCGGATTTCTGATTAACTGAGTTGGCAACCCTACGGGTAAGAGTACATACATATTAATACGTTTTAAGCCAATGGTAAAAAACAAATATTGCGTACAGGCAGTATACAAAAACATGCTTGTGTTTGTTGTATTAAATTCTTATTTTTTGTAGTTAAAACGTTTTTGTTGTACTTCAGGGTTTGTCCCATCGGTTTTGTCAGTTGTAGTATAAAAAAGGGTATTTAAACTAACTAAAACTAAAAACGATAAAATTGGCCGTGATCTCCCGTGAAAACAAAGGTTTCAACATCAATGAAAGATATAGTACAAATTCATCGAATTTGCAATTTTCAGGGATGCGAGTAGTAACGCGTAGATACCTTTTTAACAAAATGCAGGAATAAAACTTGCATAATTTTGACGAAAAGTTGAATTATCTCGAGAGATTTGTTTTATCACAAGATGAGTATTGTGAGGAACAAAAGAAGGAAGTAAAGCATAAATTATCTTATTTGAAGTCTCAATTTAAGAAAAGTGGATGGAAGCTCATAAAAAAACACTTTTTCCTTCAAAAGAATGATAAGTGGTTACAAGGAACATTCGAAATACCGAGGGTTAAACGGCGTTCTTCTGGTCGACCAAGAAAGTCATTTTTGGAATCAAGTGAAAGGAGTAAACGCAGAAAAACACAGGATGTATGCAGTGCTGTTGATAAAGAATTGTTAATACATGCTGCTCATACATGCATTCCAAGTTCGGGAGAGAGAATTGCATCCAATATTCTAAAAGACATTACCAACTCTCCACAGACAGCTCAAGCATATCAAAAAGCATACAAAATAACCAAGCAGTGTGAAAAACCATCACAACAAGTTCCAAAAACCGCCCTTTCAATGTTTGTGGAAGCTGATCTTTCAAGGCGTGTGATGACCGGGGTTCGAAGGAACTGTTCAATGAAAGGTTAACATATGTAATATATCTATATTCAAAAATAATCCTTAAATTTCTATGCGATTCTGGCGATACCTAACGACTAAATTAATTGAAAGTAACGAACAAAAAAAAAACAAGAAAAACATAAGAAACTAATAAAAGAATAAACAGTAAAAATGTAAA
Organism: Aporophyla lueneburgensis; assembly: GCA_932294355.1. Classification (NCBI taxonomy): domain Eukaryota; kingdom Metazoa; phylum Arthropoda; class Insecta; order Lepidoptera; family Noctuidae; genus Aporophyla; species Aporophyla lueneburgensis. Next base: position 24,958,529 of record OW028735.1, read on the forward strand.
GGAAAATACAAACAAAATACAAAAAGTTTCCTAATTATCAAAAAAATTCCTTAATTGGTTTGAACTTGAAGCTCTCTGTGTCGTAGATGACGGCGCTATGCCCCGAGACCAAGTGGTTCCTTAAGAGCCGTGGCGAATATACTGGCCTGTAGGTCAACCACTCAGCTGACGTAATAGGACTTTAATATTACTTTAGTTGTTGATTATTCTAACTCAACACGTCGTCCAAGTGATAAAGGGCGTATCCGCAGGCTGAGAACAAGGTAATGACAGTCAGCCTCGCAAAATATAAACAACGTTCAAACGAACACTATCGTAAGGTAAACGTGAACACTTACCCCGTTGCTGCACTTGCACACACTTGTCACTAGCGACAATACTTATTTATTACAAACAACGTAAATTTCTGAGTAATGATGGCCTTAACAATTAGTAATTCAGATGTTGCGTAAATTGATTACGGAGCAGCCGTTAGCTCTTTGTCTCTCATCGTCATCTGTCAGATTTCTTATTTTATTTTATTGCCACCCTCATTTGTCCCTCAATGATAATTATGTTTTTAAATTATCGTGGCCGGACTTCTAACGCCATCTAGCGACATGAGGTCGAAATACCGATCATTACAGGCGACAATATGAAATAATAAGAAATAGGAACAAGAAGTTTTATCCGAGCTACAAATTGTTACAGCAAGCTAAACAGACTTGTTATGCGGCGAAAGATGCCTATCGAATAACTGAAACATGTGCTGAAATTAACCTGCAGGATCTAATGGACCATACAGCTAAACGCTTGGCAACATATTTAGAGGACGTATTAAAACACTTAAGTCCAGAAGAGCGTCAATCGTTGAACCTTATTTCAAAATGGGGATGTGACGGGTCTCATCAATCACAATTCAAACAAAAAATGCATGATTTGGACGCGAGTGACAGTAACATTTTCCAAAGCTGCTTTGTTTCGTTACAATTAGTATGCGGGTCAAACAAAAAAGTGGTTTGGCAAAATCTAACTCCTTCTTCGCCACGATTCTGTCGACCAATAAGGATCCAATTTGTAAAAGAAACAGTGGATATTACTAAATCTGAAATCGCAAATGTCGATGAGGCTATAAATGCTTTAAAACCCAGTGAATTCGTACTGAGCGAAATTTTCTTAAGTACAAAACACATTATGACTCTAACTATGGTTGATGCAAAAGTGTGTAACGCTGCAACTTCTACGACTTCAACCAAGAGATGCTACATCTCTGGCGCTACATCAAAAGAATTTAATGACCTCAACATAAAGAAAACTGTCGATATCGACGCAATACAGTTTGGCCTATCTGTGTTGCACGCTAGGATTCGATTTTTCGAAGGCATACTTCATTTGGCATACAAGATTCCTGTACAAAAATGGCAGATAAGGTCCGAAAATGATAAAGGCATTGTCAAAAAGAAAAAGGCAGAAATACAAACAAAAGAACAATGACCATTTTTCACCTGACTATGTATAGTAATTAAATAAATGTTAAAATTTAGCTTATTGAATTATGTATCAAATACACTTTTAACAATGAGGATCAATTCGACAAAAGGATATAGCTTTTTGAATACTACATCGAATACAATATAAATATCTGAGTTCATTTCTTTTTGAATCACTCAAATCCATCGAGAAATTACGAAGTTATTAAACTTTAAAAAAAGGGAGTTTTAAAACGCACGCCGCGCGCGCGAAACTGCTGATGACGTCACGAGGCTCGATCGCCCGCCACGCGCCGCACTGCTTTGTTATGATTTGCGGAGTTTAATCGTTGTTTCTTGTTTATTTATGTTTTATAGATATTGGTAGATAGGAAACATGGAAGTCGGATTTACCCAAGGCCCAATCGGACAATCTCGCGAAGATTGATTCGTTTATGGTTGAAAAGTAAAAAAAAAAACAATTTATTCCAGTGCACAGGTAGGTACTACGTTTTAGAATGTTTTGATTTGGCAGGCAGGTACCTTTTTCGTGTTTCTACAATGTGTAGGCACCTCTCTACCTATTTTAAATAATATTTCTTACTAGCTTCTGCCCGCGACTTCGTCCGCGTAAAATTTCCTGCTCCCCCAACCCATCCCGTCGCATCGAATCGCCTGCCCGTGCGAGGTCTTTGTATGCGTGACGTTTTTCTTTGTGCTCGGCTCCTAAGGGTCTTTGCGTGACCTTATATAATATTAGTCTATAGCCTTCCTCGATAAATGGGCTATGCAACACTAAACGTACAACTCTTCAGCTTTTACTTGGGTGTGCTACGCAATGAATTTTTTGAAAGACCAAGGCGCGCGCAATGGACGTGTTTTATATGGAATTTTTCACATTTTCTTCGAAAAATAAAAAAAAAATATTACCCACGTGTTGAAATTTATATGTGAGCGGGTTACGAAGGGGGTCGAAAATTTCATTATTTTTGCGATAGGAAACGCCATTTTCGAGATATAAGCAAAAGAAAAGGAAAACAAAAATACAGTACTGTTTTTGCACATTTTGGCGAGGCACGTGAAGGCAAGGCGCGAGGCGCGCGCAATGGACGTGTTTTATATGGAACTTTTCACATTTTCTTCGAAAAAAAAAAAAAAATATTACCCACGTGTTGAAATTTATATGTGAGGGGGTTACAAAGGGGGTCGAAAATTTCATTATTTTTGCGATAGGAAACGCCATTTTCGAGATATGAGCAAAAGAAAAGGAAAACAAAAATACAGTACTGTTTAAAGCACGTGAAGGCGAGGCGTTCGTTGGTGTGAATTTTAGTTCATAACTACTAGTTTTAATCCACACCTTTTTTATCGCGATTAAAAATAGATTTAGTTAAAATAAATTAATAAAGTCAAAATTTTTGAAATGCAGTATAAAGTACTTTTAGTTAAGGGGACATGGGGCGTCGCTCCTCATGAAAGTACACCACTTCTTTCTATTTTTTGGGTATTTTGGGACACAAAATAACAATTTGTCCGGTGTAGCAACACTTGTATTTTCGCATCGTGGCACGATACAATATTTTATGAAGACATTATTCGTTTAAATGTTCTGCGAGTCACGTAACTAAAGGCAGAAAGAACGTGCGTGGCGGTGCCGCGGACGCGAACGTGGAAAATGACGTCATCAACAAATTGTGCGTATTGGCGGGCGTTTTTGAAAATGCAAAATTAAAACCGCTCTAACTTCGTCATTTTTGGTCCAATTTTAATAATTCTTTCACTGTAATAATTGGTTTAGGTATGACTGTAATTCTACATATTTAACTAAAATCGTCGCTGATCCTCATTTTAAACGAAACGCAGGGAAAAAATATTTTTAAGTTTTTCTATAAGCTTATTTTACGTATAAGGTACACATATTACCATGTTTTGAACGCATCTCAATGACCTTTTTCTACGACGTTCCATTGTACGCACTACTTGACTTTATTCATCTCTGTTTCTGAGTTTTAAACATTATTTTACGTTTTATGCTTGCAATATGTATTTTTTTATTAGTCTTTGCATAATACAGATTCATTGAAAATAAAATATTGATTAAATAAATTAATCATTCAGTATGTAATTGAGTTCGGATGATTGAAACGGATTTTTTTGACATTTGACAGTTCTACGATTGAAATTGGCGCAGTCCTTCGTCGTTGCGTTTGCGTCTCGTTGTGCACTGTGCGATTTTGTGTGAGTTACTTCTTTTTACGACCCTATTTGCTGCCCCCTGGACCTCGATATCTTCCTCATCTTTGCTTTCCATATTGTTGTAAATCCGCCCTCTTGATAATGCCACCGTCAACAAAGAGTCGACGTATATATGGGCGCCAACCATTATTTGATTTTCATAATAAGCTTGGTTTTGATTATTTTGTACTCAATCTGACTGGAAGTCAGATTGAGTACAAAATAATGTTATTTCATCAACATCATCATTTCAGCCGTAAGACGTCCACTGCTGGACTTAGGCCTCCCCCAATTTGAGGGGCTTTGCTATAATCGCCACGCTTGTCAGGCGGGTTGGCGATCGCAGTAGGGTGGTAAAATGCATAGAGGACGCTGCTGCCCATGATCTAGTAAGTCCCTTCGTCGCCTTTTACGACACCCACGGCAAGAAATGGGATGGTGTTATTCTTTACGTCCGGTACCACACGGGACCACCATGTTATTTATTTAATTAATACTATTTCCGGTAGAATTTAAAAAGTGTCTGTGTTGTTACTTCCTTTTGATTTATTTTAAACTAGCTTCTGCCCGCGAATTCGTCCGCGTCATATTTTTGCTCCCCTGACCCTTCCCGTCGCATCGATTTGCTTGCTAGTTTTCGTCCATTTTTCGTTGCTGCTCGCTCCTTTTGAGTTATAGTGAGTCAACCTTACAAGATAGACATATGCTCTCGCTGACTTTTTTTTAGAACTTTTTAAAAGGAACAATTCCGTCATACATAATTTTTGCGTTACTTTAACCGTTTACGCAGCGCACGCAACGGAAACTCTCAAAAGGAATAAATTTTCCCCGTTTTTGAAACATTTTTCATTACTGCTCCGCTCCTCTTAGTTGTAGCGTGATGTTATATGGGTACTTCTACTAGTTCGTGCAAATTTGTTATTTGTACTCATAAAAAAAATAAAAATCACTTTGAGTGTGTGTTTTCTATCAGAACGAAATATAATAGTATTAAACTATAGCCATACGGTAACGTGAATTGCTATTTCCAATGGGTTTAATAAATATTTTACAAAAATATGCTAAAATTCATCTACCTTCAGTGTCCGTTCGTGAGTATTGCCGAATGGTGTTTCAATTTTAATGCTGCGTTACTACAATCAATTACTAAGTGAATTTAAATATTATTACATACATTACAAAGAATCTGTACTCATGTTTTTCACAAACTTAAAATGTATAATTAATTTGAAAAGAAAAAAAAAACTTTTGTCACACAAAATTGATCATTACCAGCGGCAAAATTTGAAAGTACAAAATATCTGTGTATGTTACTCTGTGGTTTTATTCCCCTCGCCCCGCATTTCACTCGCCAGCCAGTTGAGCCACAGGCACGGGAGAGGAAGGCTGCGCGTTTGGGTCGGAGAATTATAGAACATTGAATACTCGAAATTTTACTTTGTTACAAAATATTTGTCTTTACCGTCGCCTAAATTGTGGGGTAAGTAATAAGATTTTATTTATGTTTGATCTATAAAAAGGAAGCTCACTAGGATTATTAATGTTCTTGTTGGTTTGATAATTGCCGTATTTACGGATATAGGGTTACAGACTAAAATGTCCTAAAATGTCATTACCCTCAGCATCATCACCTTCTTTTACCTTCAGCTTTGAAACTGAAGGTAATGATCCTAAACTGAAGGTAGTGATGAAATTATTTAAAAAAAATATTTACTTTTTAAATCTTAATTTTATATTTTAAAGCTCTGAGTAAATCGTTTCAATTACGCGGTTCGTTAATGTATCTAAATATTTATCTTTATCCAGATCTTCTTTATCAAGTACTTGGCACATTCATTACTAATCGGAGCTTTAAAATATTATATATACCAGCATTCCTAAGATAAATCTAACCCAAGACACAGCACAGAAAATGTGTATAATTAGTATTTTTGGAAATAAATGAATAAAATGTACACAATTTGCGGTGTCGTGGGTTGGATTTTTCTTAAGAACACTGGTGTTATCATATTTATGATTATTATCGTGTACTTTTTTTAATAAGCACATACTTTACGACTTCTATAGAATATATATATATATATATTTATAAAGGTCACGGCAGAGGGAACTTAAAGTAAGCTTAGTATTCTTTAGTTAAATAGGTAATTAATTACAGTGTTTTATTTACAGGAATAAGAATCATGGCGAAACTGAAGGGGAAGAATAAGAAAACTACCGAGGAAAAGTTAGCTCAACAAAGACTTCATAAAAGACAAAAGTATGAAGAAATAAAAGAAAATCCAGAAAAATATGCTGCTCAAAAAGAAAAAGAAAGGTTACGATATTTGAAACGCAAAGAACAGAATAAAATAAAGACTTAACGCCACGGCAACAAAGACAGAAAAGAAAACAATGGAGAGAAAATCGTCAACGATACATAGAAAAGAAGAAAAAAGAAAAAGCAATAGAGCAAATGCTTGTTGATAATTCTCCACCTACCAGTGATGATGAAACAATAGATCGTCAAGTGCCTCAAGTTAGTGGAGTTGACCCACTGGAGGGACCAACAACTTCTCAGATCGAAGTCAAAAAGAATAAAGGAGATCAATTTAATAAAAAATGTGAAAACTGCGTTAAAAGAATAAAAACAATGCGGCGCATTCGTTATATTTATGCTAAAAGAATTAGAATACTGAAAAAAGAAATTCAGAAGGAACAAAATGAGAAGAGAGAGCTGAAAAAAGTGATAGATAGGCTTAGGAGAAAGAACATAAAAGCAAAAAAAGAAAATCCATCAACTGAACAGAAAATTGAAAATTTATTGGATAAAATAGACAAAGGCAAAAAAGAAGAAGTGAAAAAGAAGTTGATATTTGGTGAAGTTATTTCTAAACAGCTGAAAGAAGGGTTCAAAACTCTAAGAAAAACAGATAAACGTAAATTCAGTGATGTTATTGTAAAAGACAAAGAAAGTTTCAAAAAACACAAAATAACGACAGCAATAATGCCATTTACATTGAGAAATAAAAAACAAGTACATGAAGATCAGGAGAATGAAATAAAACGAGAAATAGAAGAGTTCTTTGATGAAGATAGTAATAGTAGAATTACTGCAGACAAAAAAGAATGTATCAAAAAAAATGGATTGACAAAACAAAAACGCTATCTCACGGATACTTTGATTAATCTTCACAAAAAATTTAATGAAATCCATAAAGAAGTTAGTTATTCAACATTGTGCAAGTATCGTCCATTTTGGGTGGTTTATCCGAAAGAGTCCGACAGAAACACATGCTCGTGTGTAAAACATGTTAATATGGACTTATTAGTAAAGTCGCTTCAAAGAAATAAAATAATAAAGGAAGTGCCTAAATAGAACCTGTGGAAAATGTAAAACCAAAGTTATTGACTATGGAGAGTTCTATAATGACAAACCTTTGAAATATTACCAGTGGGAAACGAAAACTGTCACCTATGTCAGTAAGGACGAAGAGAAGGAAACAAAGAAGACAAAAAAAACTGAAATGGAAGATTTGCCACTTACCATAATTAAAAAACTTGAAGATTCTCTGCCGCACTATTTTTAACACTGTTTAAATATTGTCCAACAATATAAAAACATAGATAACTTAAAAAAGACTTTAACGCCCAATGAAGCCCTCATACACATGGACTTTTCTGAAAATTATATCGCAAAATTTCATGAAGAAGTGCAAAGCCACCATTTCGGTAGTAGTCCAGAACAAATCAGCCTTCATACTTCCGTTGTTTATTTGCTTGATTCTGAAACAGGCGTACATAAAACTCACAGTATGTGCACTATGAGTGAATGCACCAGACATGATGCTGAATCTGTATGGGCACACATAATACCTATAATAGAATTTGTAAAAAGCAACAGTGTCATTGATACTTTACATTTTTTGACTGACAGCCCTTCAAGCCAGTATCGGAATCGCAAGACATTTTATATCATCAGTCAACTTCAACACATGTTCTCAGATTTGAAAGCAATATCATGGAACTACTTGGAAACCGGTCACGGGAAGGGAGCTCCAGACGGGATTGGGGCCGTCGTTAAACGTACAACAGACAAAACTGTCAGATTTGGTAGAGATGTGGGAACTCTGCAAGATTTTTGGCTTGTAATGAAGGAGAAAATCAAGAATATCGAGATGCGTATCATCACAAGAAAAGATATTGAAGAGAGGACAACGCCGAGCAATATTAAAACTTTCAAGGGTACAATGTCTGTGCACCAAGTTTTGTGGTCAGCAAGTAGTTTGCGGATGACATTTAGAAAGCTTAGTTGCTTCTTTTGTTTAAATGGAATCACGTGTACCCACGGCTATCATTTAGGATATATGGATGTACCCGAGGATACTATTTCGCAGGAACAAGAACAGGTGTTGCATGATTTTCTGGACACAAATACTACTCCCGAAATGATTGAAGAAGTTACTAACTCACCCAAGAGATATTTTACCAGCTTTAATAATTTAGAAGATAGTCAACATGCATATCCAGATACACAAAAAGTTTCAGTCTCACCAAAAGTAAAAATACTGTCTGATGTTCGATTACACTGGTCGAATACTAGTTTTAGTTTCAAGACTCCAACTCACAAACAGCAGAGATTTCAATCAAATTTTGAAAATTTTATATCTTCAAACAAAATATCAAAACCAGCCGATTCAAGTGCAATTATGTTAGAAGATAAGAAAAAAACTAAATGTGAAAACCAAAATAAGGAAAATTTTTTTGAACTTGATGACGATGAAGAATACAATATTTTTTAATCTATGAAAGTGACTGAAATTACTTTTTTACTTTATTATTTGTTTCGTTTATACTTTTTTTAGTTTTTATTTGTTATTTACTATAATAATGATAATGTGAGTACAAATAGGTATCGAGAATTATAAAGACTGATTTATTGAAAAAAAAGTTTAATATTATTGTTAAAAGTAAGGTACAGATTTATGTACGAAGTTGATAAAAATTGTTCTCTTTTTGTTTAGATAGATACCTAAAAATTACACAAAAATAACATAAACAAGTAGAATGTTTATTACCTATATACTTATTACATTTTTTGTGTCTTTTCAATTCGTTTTGGTCTTTTAGATTTATATCTAAAAATAACTTAGTTAATATTGAAAGTCTTCGTTTTATATAAATAATTTTCAAAGTTACGTAGTTTTTTATTTCACTTGTCTTTAAAAGATTTCATTGTTTTTATGGTAATTAATGTAAAACACCAATTAAAGTAAAAAATATTTTAAGATCATTTGTAAGTCTGATTTCTAATTGTGTTCATTAATTAATAAAATGTAAAAAATATTACCTAGTCTTTTAATATAAACACAAAACTTTTTGTAATCATTACCAGTACGATTGTATCACTACCGTCTTCCCTGTTGTCATTACCTTCACTATCAAAGTCATTACCAGTTCGAAAAAAAAATTTAAACCCTTATAACTTCTAAGTTTATGTGTGCAATTGGCTATTAATTGGTAAAATCATAAAGAATTATGCATATTTTAGAAATAAAGTTCTAGTTTTGAAGTAAAAAAAAATCTCTAATTTTCGCCAAATTTGCACGACATGGAAGAATTACCCATATAGCCTATAGCCTCCCTCGATAAATAGGTTACTCAACACAAAAGATTTTTTCAATTCGGACCAGTAGTTCCTGAGATTAGCGCGTTCAATCAAACAAACAAACAAACTCTTCAGCTTTATAATATTAAGTATAGATATTGTTGTTTCCGGTACAATTTATAAAAGTTTCTATGTTGTTACTTCCTTTTGAATTAATTTAAAAATTACTGTTTCCGGTACAATTTATGAAAGTTTCTATGTTGTTACTTCCTTTCGATTTAATTAAAATATTGTGGTTTCCGGTTGTATTTATATAAAGTTTCTATTCTTATACTTCCGTTTGATTTATTTAAAATATTGTGCGTTTCCGGTCAACTATATTTTAGGTTTCTATGTTGGTATTAAGGATTTATGTTAACAATATCTGGATATTTTTTGGTTAATTGTGTTTAAAACAATAAGTTTATGTTCAAGTTGATTATCGATAAAGTTGGTCATTGAAAACATGAATAAAACGACATTGTATAAAAATGAATCCTAGCTAGATCGATTTATCGCCCCCGAAACCCCTTGTATACTAAATTTCATGAAAATCGTTGGAGCCGTTTCCGAGATTCAGATTTATCCACTTGATTTATGTAAATTCTTTTTGGCGGCAATTTCATGTATAAAAACTGCTGTATTACGAATGAAAGGACATTCTTTTGTTCGGTGCTTGTGGAATAAACACCCTGAGTTGAATAAGGTATTATTTTGTATTCTCTTAAACATTTTACTGTGTACCGTCCCGTTCGAATTTTTACTCTATGCGCCTACGTTTCTAGACGTGAACAGAGTGAGAACTGTCACTTGTCAATTTGACTTTGACACTTGGGTTTTTGGCTTGGAAAAGGGATGGCGGTCCAATTTGCTTGTGCGACCCTGTTTTAAATTAATCCTAGTAAACCGATGTTTTGTTGGACAATTAGTCGTGATCCTATTGTTTGATTGTAAATAACCCCAATTTGACGACATAATACGGGCTCAATTTGTTTGTTGGAAATACTTTGAAGTGACAGTGACGCTATTGGAAAACGCGTGTTGGAGACCGCATGTCCTGGTAGCAGGACGGATTGCAGCGGCCTGGTGTCCTGGATACCACTTACAACGTCACAACACAATACAATATACACTCACTTACATACATAAATCCAGGTAGGCTCCAGAGCAGGTGTTCCTCAACCATGAGGTGAGTCTTTTGATTAATATATTGATAAGCTCCGCGCACGGCGGACAGTTCGCTATGCCACTCTTGACCCAGGGCCCATCATCGCGCTTCCACATAACTATTAAATCCTATGGTGAGGCCCTGGCCTGGCGTCGAACATTTTTGGTAGCAGAGCGTGGTTTGTAAGATGTACAACCAACAGAAATTGTTAATTTACAGTAGGCTAATTGCTTGGCAGTCTCTATAAGGGAAGTAGTAATTCGCTGTAAATGTTTGTTAGCTGTAATTGATTGTTCATTTGTATTAATTTGTTTTAAATTGTTGAGACGGGTAAACTGAAGTTACCATAGTCAGCCTGATTAGATATGCTAACAGAGTTAATTGGATTGGGCTATGTTACAACCCCTTGTTTGTATCTGACCTCTGTTGTTGTGAATGTCAGGAAGACATTAAAATATTGAGTTTTTGTACCATTGACATGGTTGTTTGTGAAAATTAACATTTGAGATTGGCATTTTTGAGCATTAACATTGTTTTAAATTGGAATAAAGGTTTATTATTGTTGTAACATTGACAAAGTGGTTTGTGAAATTAACATTTGAAATTAACATTTACATACATAAATCCAGGTAGGCTCCAGAGCAGGTGTTCTTCTACCATCAGGTGAGTTATTTGAATATATTATTGTTCAGCTCCGCGCACGGCGGACAGTTCGCAGCCACTCTTGTCTCCAGGGCCCCACCATCGCGCTTCCACATAATATTTAAATCCTATGGTAGGGGCCTGGCCTGGCGTCGAACATACTGCCATTTCCTATTGCTGTGTATTTGTGTGATATATTGGTGCAAACCAATATGTTTGACTTCGCCGATATCATTACATATACGAGTACTTTGCATGAACTGCAATGTCTTCTTAAATAAGTTTCGACGTTATCTCATTTATGAGCTCAACACAAGAGTTATTTCGCTTCTTAGCGAGTGAATATCACCAGTAATCGTAAGTATTTATTTTTATAATGTTTAATCTAAAACTATCTATCATGTCCTAATCTAGGGATGGGGAAACGACGGCCCGCGGGCCATCTCCGGCCCGCGAAGGCTTGAAATCCGGCCCGCGACCATTAATCAAAAATCAAGAGAATATTTCGTATTGTTAGTAATTTAATTCTCATTGACAATGGCCAGCTGGCATAGAACAATCAATTGTTTCGCGAGCGCGGGCGGGTCGTACCATGTGCTGTGCATGTGCGGTCCGAACGTTGGACACCCCTCCCGCGCGCCTCCCGTGTCCACGCCGCCCCCGCCGCACCGCCGCGCCACCGCAGTCGGAGTTTTGTCTTACTTTAAATCGCATAATTGTACGCCGTATATTCTTACTTACGAAACTACAAACGTCGCCTAACAGACGGTGAGTGGTGACATTTTTAAATCCACAAGGTAAGATGTTATCATGATCTTTGTATGTAAAGTAAATTCTGAAAACTGTTCATATAATAATATAAAAGTAGCGTAAATTTCATCAAATTTTGTGTCTTAAAATGATTTAATTGTAAAACATGTTTGAGCGATGTAGTGATGTCGGTTTTTTGTTTTGTTACAGCAGCAAAATGACGACCAAAAAACGGAAAGTTGATTCTGAGTGTCGAGTTTTTAAAGAAGAATGGTCATGGAAATATTTTTTCACAGAATTTAAAGACAAACCAGTTTGTTTCATTTGTAATGAAACAGTTGCAGTTTTTAAAGATTTTAATTTGTCTCGACACATAACATCACGCCTTGTTTCCCCGAAGGGTTAGGCAGAGGTGTACCTTTAGTACACCCACATTTCACCTGTTATGATTAAGTCCCATGTAATAGGGGGCGAGAGCCTATTGCCATCAACCGGGCACAAATCCAGACTCCGAGCTGCTACTGAGAAATTCCAGATGGAAAAACACAGTAACACTTTGCCCGACCTGGGAATCGAACCCAGGACCTCAAGCTCAGCAGTAACGCTTGTTACCACTAGAACAACGAGGCAGTCTCGACACTTCTCAAAAAAACATGCAAATGCGAAATATTCGTCTATGACATAGGCAGAGAGAAAGTCCTTTGTTGAAAAGAGAAGTTACGTGGACAGCAGAACATGTTCACGAAGCAATCTGATACTCAGAAAGCTGGAACACTGGCAAGTTATGTTGTAGCTTACAAAATCGCAAAAAGCAACAAAACATTGTCGGATGGTGAGTTTGTAACATAACCACGGATGGAGCACCAAATATGGTGGGTAGCAATTTGGAGTTTATGGGTATATTTTGCAAAGAAAACCCTAATAATAACGTTTTATTTCTACACTGTTTAATACACCAAGATATGTTGTGTAAAGCAGCTATTGATATACAACCCGTTTTGAGTGTGGTCGTTAAACTTATCAACACAATACGTTCACGGAGTTTGATGCATCGACAATTTAAACCTACTCCCATCATACATAAAAGCATTGCTTGTACAGTCCCTGATATTTCCTATAATTGACTATGGTGATGTGTGTTACTATGACCTGAATGCAGATCTCCTCAATAAACTTGACCGCCTTCTTAATAATTGCATTCGATTCGTTTTCAATCTTCGTAAGTATGACCACGTATCCGAGCACCGCCTGCATTTAAAGTGGTTACCCATTCGTCAGCGCAGAGAGTTGAGGGCTCTAACAACGCTGTTCTCTTTTCTCGACAAACCCACTTCTCCTTCCTATTTGACCTCCCAAATTCAATATTTATGCTCTGCCCATACTAAAAGTCTTCGTTCCACCTATAATCGTCTTCTACGGTGTCCTTTTCACCGTTCTGGCTTCATTAATTCTTCTTTCTTTGTCCAGGCGGTGTTTCTTTGGAATGCGCTCCCTCTGAATATCAGGACGGCAACCAGTCGCTTATCTTTTAAAGTGAAAGCTCGTGAACATATCCGTCAGAAGTTGGCAGAAACATACCAGCGCTGATTTGCTGGTTTCGCTTTCTCCTCTACCGATCGTTAGTTCTCCTGACACAGTTTTTTTTCGTTTATATGTATATATGTATTTATGTATTAGTATTTATACTTGTATTTTATAATTGTTTCCGATATATCTATCCCATTTGTTGCACCTGCCATGTTTTATCTCTGCACCACCCTAAGGTTGACTGGTAGAAAATGCCTCAGGCATTAAGTCCGCCTTTGTACAGTATTTTTTTTTACTTGTGCATAAAGTTTTAATAAATAAATAAATAAATTTCAAGCATTTCTAAAATCCACCGAAAGCGAGTTTTCTGATCTCCTCTACCATACTACAGTGAGATGGTTAAGCTGTGGCAATGCATTTGAGAGAGTGTGGAACTTAAGAAAGGAGATTCAAGACTTTCTGACGGTGCAAGGCAAATAGGACGACTTTAAGATCATGTCTGACGAAAATTGGCTAGCTGATTTCGCATTTTTCACAGATTTGCTGTCGCACTTAAACAAATTGAATACAAAGCTTCAGGGCAAGAATCAATTCTTAGATGAGCTTTGGGGACATTTAAAAGCCTTCAAATTGCAGCTTAAATTGCTTTGCTGTTGTGTAGAGAAAAATTAACTTACCCATTTTCCCAATCTGAGCAGTATATCACCTGTCTCAAACGACAACTTAAAAAAGTTCACTCAACAGCTAAAGAAACTGCACGAAGAATTTGAGAAGAGATTTCAAGATTTTAAGAGAATTGAGCCTTCACTAAATATTTTTTCGATGCATTTTAACGTCAACGTCGATGAAACATTCGCCAACCTCCAACTTGAACTAATTGAGATGCAATCCAATACCCATTTGAAGCAACTGTTTCTTAACACCAGCAAATTTGAATTTTATAAGTCCATATCTAGGACACAATACCCAAATATACATAGTTGCCCACGCCCAAAAAAAATAATTGCTATGTTTGGTACAAGCTATTTGTGCGAACAAACTTTTTCAATAATGAAATTAAGAAAAAATTGTCTTCGTAATAGGCTTTCGGATGACCACCTTTATTCACTACTAAAATGTTCAGCATCACAAATGGAGCCGGTTTATGATGAAATCATGCAAAAACAAAAACAGTGTCACATGTCACATGTCCCCACAAAGACCAGCGCTCCTCAACCTTCTACTTCGTAGCTAACTTAAAAGTTTCATTTAATTACAATTTCCAATTTCTTTTTTATTCCAATAGTTATTTTGTAATATTGCACAATAAATTATTGTTTCAAAAACACATATCAATATTTTTATTTCAGTAATTAACATAGCCAAAAATGAAACAACTTGGCTCGCCATATATTTCGTTAGTATTATATTGGCACGCGAGGAAAAAAGTTTCCCCATCCCTGTCCTAATCAAACTAACAGCCTGGCGCTTCTTTATAATGTATGACAACATACTAGCAAATCACCGAAAGATGGATTATAACTTATAAAGTTTTGTCTTGTTATTTCATGTTTCCTTTTGAACTGTTAATCTTGGCATTAAACTATTACCTATAACAATTGTAAATCAAAGAAGTTTATATTGCCTTTCCTATTTCAGATTACTGAGGAAGATTACATTTGTGAACCTTGTAATGAACTCCTCATGAGAAACATAAATCAGCAATTAAAAACAAGCAGTGACGGATCTCAAGCTTCAGGCTTATCTCGACCAGGTCAAAGACAAGTGTGCAATCTTTGTGGGCGGTCAACACTTAATCGTCAGAGCCATTCTGTTGTTTTTGACCCCCCTTCAGAAAAGCAAAGACAGATAAATGCTGTTATACAAACAAAGATTGCACCACGTCAGGTATTTGTTTCTATTTTGTTCATTATTTGCCAGTATATTACTTCATCTGTAACTCTTGGTGATTTCTCTTTTTCACCATGATATTGTCTTTTATTAATTAATACATTTACAATACCTGATATTAACTCAATATTTTCTTTCATAGATATCATCATCTGGTAGAATATGTCATTCATGCTGGATGAGTTGTAAGCGTGCTGCCATACGTATTGGGCAAGCTGATGAAGCTCGTGGTGTGTCTACTACTGAAGAAGTTACAACAGGTGACTGTGAGCCAATCACTGCTGAAACAGGTGACTCTGGGCCAATCACGGCTGAAACGGGTGACTCTGGACCAATCACTGCTGAAACAGGTGACTCTAAGCCAATCACTGCTGAAACAGGTGACTCTGAGCCAATCACTGCTGAACCAGTTAATGAAAGTCTAGAAGTACCTTCTGAATAGGGCTTCCAATACCGGGATCCCGGTATCAGCCAATATCGGGATCCCGGTAATTTTTCGAGTTTTTTTAATACCGGTATTGAAATGTTCATAACCGGGATCTCGGTATTAGTGATTTTATTTTAATTTTAGTACAAAACACAAAATAATAAACTAGCACTACCGCTATAGACATTTTTATCCATTTATTTTATTTTGGAATATTTTAAATCGGTATAATATCAATGATTTAATGACATGGCAGTTACACGCACGCAACGCAATAAAGACATGACCAGTGGGCTTAAGGGGGCCTGCCTAGGTGTAACAATTAATGTGCAGCAAATATTGTTTTATTTTTGCAATAGTTGTAGTCTATAGTTTACAGACAAAAAAGTTTCACGGGTCTAAAAGGTAAAGAAAATGAGAAAAATAAAGAACTCGTCGGGAACTGCAATGAACAGTCAAGATCTCATGAGTAACTATGGATGATGAATGGCGATCTGAGCTCGATAAATCGATTATTTGTGGTTTCTCAAACCTAGCACGCTAACATCGAAGTCAGTTGTTTATATTGAATAAGAGAGCTGTAGTAGAAATGGTGGTGACTGTGGTAACGACCTCCAAGTTGTAGGTCATAAGTTCGAACCCAGACAAGCGTTTTAGTTTGTGTAAATTATTTCATCATCACAAGGAATATATCGTGTGGAAACCGGTATATCCTAAAACCAAAAATGGAAGACGTGTGACATACCTACATATACCAAACCGTACTGGGCTCTCGTGGTCGATTACGGCCAATTCTCTCTCACCGAAAATATGTCTGTGTTCCAACTGGAGGAACAGTAGGCTGTCTATGATGATTATGATGAACAAGTCAACTGTTAAACCATATTTTCAATCAATTATCTTACTTATTATTTTGTCACCATCGAAGAACAAACGAGGGTACTTGCAGACTTGTCCACTAAAATCGATAAGATCGAAGTTCACATCGTTTCAACGGATTCTTCGAAGAGCGAGATGGAGAAACCAGTCGGGATACCTTCTACGCAGCGTGTGAGTGAGATAAACGTCGAAAGTGTTGCTAAGGAACCGCACGGAAAGGTGACAGAACGCGCTCGCCGAGCGACCGAGCGAGCCAAAAATAAGGCTACGTCCATATTGCAAACAACCAGCGATAATTTATCGGAAACAGGTGGGGCAGTATTGAATAATAACGTTGCTTCTGATGAATGGAAAGTAGTAGTTAATAACAAAAAACGAACAAAAAAAGTTACTAATGCCATACAAAACGGAGGGAACACCCAAATTGCAACGCTTCAAGCAATTCAGAGAAAGAAGTTTTTGCACGTGTGGTCACTACATCCAGAAACAACTGAGAAAGCGATAGGTGAACATGTGGCGGGAATCTGTGGATCTGCAGATATTAAAGTTGAAAAAATTATTCCGAAAAGTGCAAGAGACTATTCGTCATTTATGGTTGGAGTTCCAGAATCCCTATTTGATAAAGTGAATAGTGTTGATAGTTGGCCTTTAAATACACAATTTAACCAATGGGTGTGGTTTCGGAACTCCCACAAACCAGCAAAAGCCAATCAAAACTAGCAATGAGTGCATACAAGTGTACTTTCAGAATGTCCGAGGATTACGAACGAAAACTTCGACGTTCCATAACCATTTATTGGCATCGACGTATGATCTCTTTGCAATTACAGAGTCAGGTCTCAATGATGGAATCCATGACGGAGAACTAATTCCAACTGACTTCGACATAATACGTTGTGATCGAGCGGACGGACGTAAGCAAGGAGGAGTATTTTTGGCGACTTCTCCGCGCTTTGGTTTAAATCCGGCGTTTCCATTGACAATGTGGACAAGGCCTTATTTGAGATTGTGTGTGCGACGGTACACAGAAAAAAACATTTTCTGTGTTCTTGTGCTGTGTTGTTTACATTCCGCCAAAATGTGATGCTAATGAGTATATGCATTTATTTCATATTTTAGAAAATGTTTGTGTTAAGCATGACAAAGTTTTAGTGATGGGTGATTTTAATATGCCGTCTGCGACGGTTGAAATCCAAAGTTATTTGGAATATTTTATTGCCTACGGTGGATTTCGGCAGGTAAATAATGTTGTTAATATTAATAATCGTGCCTTAGATTTGGTATTGTCAACGTTTGAGTTAAGTGACGTAGGGGTGCAACTTTCTGAGGAGCCGTTAGTGAGTATTGATACACAACACCTGCCGTTAGTATTTAGCGCCAGGCTTTCTCATCGGGAACCAGAGGGTAGCCAGAGACTTTCTCAAAATGAAAGAGTGTCGTCACCCAATAGACACAGATGGAATTTTAATAAAGCTGATTTTCTAGGTTTATATAACTCGATTCGGTTAGTAAACTGGGAGGCCTTGTTTAAAATACAGAACTCCGAGGAGGCATTAAACTACTTTTATAAAATAGTCAATAGTATAATAGACGAGGGCGTTCCTAAAAAAATATGATAAAGTGAATAAACATGGGTCTAGGTTTGATTATCCAGAATGGTATACGTCTGATTTTATAAAGGACATCAAAATTAAGTCACGTTATCATAAATTATATAAAACAACTGGATCGCAAAGTGATTATGAGATGTTTTCTTGCTTTCGAACTCGAGTCAAATTAAAGATAGCTTCAACCTATGAAATCTACCAAAAAAGACTACAGAAGAACTTACAAGGAGATCCTAAATCGTTCTGGAATTTTATTAGGAGTAAGCAGTCTAGGCGCAATAAACCCAAAGTCACAAAGGACGGCTTATTGCTGAAGGAGGAGGAGTGTGCGAATTGTTTCGCTACGTATTTCCACTCGGTGTACAGTGAGAAGCGGCCGGATCTGGACCCGGTAGCTGCGGAGGGCACGGGTGGCGAGGCGGCGGGTGCGGCGCGCGTTCATGTCGACCGCCTCAGCGCGCGAGACCTGCGCTCGGCGCTCCTGCGTCTCAAACCCAAACGCTCTGTAGGACCTGACGGCATACCACCTTACTTTGTCAAAGATTGTCGCATGGTTTTTGAGGAGCCCTTGTTACACATTTTCAACTTGTGTTTGCGGGAGGGTCACTACCCGGATGAGTGGAAGATAACCCGCGTTATCCCAGTCTCTAAAGGGGGTACAGGTACTGACGTGAGTCGATACCGACCGGTGGCAGTGCTGTCGGCGTTCGCTAAGGTATTTGAATCTGTGTTGCATAAAAGTATTTATACTCAAGTGAGCTCGCAACTGTCGGACGCTCAACAAAGCTTTCGGCCGGGTCACAGTACGGAGGGTAACTTGTTATCATTTGTTACCTACCTGTCGCCAGTTATTGACGCTAGAGGGCAGGTGGATGTGGCGTATTTTGACTTTCGGAAAGCTTTTGACGCCGTGGATAACGACGTACTTTTGTGCAAACTCTCTGCGCTGGGATTCACACCTCACTTGCTTAAGTTCTTTGCGAGTTACCTTGGCGAGCGTCGACAGTACGTCGAGTTTGCGGGACATGAATCCAGACCGTATTATACGTTCTCCGGGGTAAGTCAAGGAAGTAATATTGGACCTTTGGAATTCATTCTAGTCATTAATGATCTGCCAACAGTAGTGAAAGAGGCGAAGTGTCTACTCTTTGCAGATGACCTGAAACTATTTCTAAAGGTGGAGGACACGGCAGACTGTAATCGGCTCCAGTCTGACATTGATAGGGTAGTCCAATGGAGCAAATCTAACAAGCTGCATTTTAATATTAATAAGTGTTGTGTGATGAGCTACAGCCGCGCGCGTGCTCCGTTACAGCACTAGTACGAGATGGACCGCGCAGTTATACCGCGCGTCTCTCAGGTACGAGACCTGGGCGTACAGATGGTGTCTGAGCTGACGTTCCGCAAACACATTGTTGAGATGTGTGGCAGGGCTTTCAGAAATCTCGGTTTCATCTTGAGACAATGTCAGGATTTTACCGATACTGCTGCTGTTAAAGCCTTGTATAATGCACTAGTGAGGAGTCATCTAGAAACAAGTGCAATCATTTGGAATCCGCATGAAGGCAAATACAGCCTCATGTTGGAAAAAATACAAAACAAATTTACTAGATTTCTTTACCGAAAGCAGTATGGGGTTTATCCCTTTTATCCCCTGATGTACCCGAGTCTGTTCGTCCTGGGCATGGTCGGATACACCAGGCTGGCAGTAAGAAGGGATGTCGCGCTGATCAAGTACGTGGCTCGCGTATTGCTAGGGTTGCTGCACCACCCGGAGGTGCTGGCTGCGCTGCGGCTGCGCGCGCCGGACGGGTGTGTCGTTGCGCGCCGCCGCCCCGCTCTGTTAGCGCTCGTTCAGACACGGCGGGAACCGCGCGATTATAGAATCGCATGGAAATCGCGCGGGTCTTATTTATATGAGTTAGTTAGTAATCGTTTAGATATAACCGCGCGGTTAATCAAGCCGCGCGGTTACCGCAACCCAACCGCCAGAAAATAGAATCGCGCTGCTCCCGCGCGTTTCTATTACTATGGAGTCTTTACTTCGCGTTCAGTTGCGTTGCGGATACCGCGCGGTGAGCACGTCACTGTTCGTGAGTTCGCCATGGATCGTTTCGACACTGAACTATTTATTGATGAGGTGGAGAAGAGACCTGCAATATGGGACATTCAGTGTGATGATTACTCAAATAAAATTATCAAGAACCGAGCTTGGCAAGAGTTGGTGGAGATATTTGGAAATTGCGAAGACACGGTGGAAAAAAAGAATATTTTAAGTAAGTAGGTTTATTCACCAAAAAATAATTGACAGAATTATGTTATAATTATTGTTATGAAGCGTATATTATACTCTCCGTATACTTTAGGTACTTAAATAAATATAAACAAACTTCGGCTGCTTTATGCAGACATTTCGAGCATTTTTCAAATGAAGGTCACAACGGTATTACCATATTTCGTTTGTTTACATTTAGTTATGTACCTAAACATTACAAGTACGGTATGTTAGTTGCAGCTATATCTTTGTGTCTTGCCATGGAACACGCCCATCATTCACAAAGTAATGAGCGAATTTATCTCTGATATTCAAAGATGACGGTGTCCCTCTTCCCGCATGCAAGGTATTGAGATTAGTCATGGGTGCATTATATAAAGTATCTTTAAATTTTAGACCATCTCTAGTCCGCACATAGTTATGTAGAACACAAGAAGCTTTTATTATATCTTCGGCAAAATCTATGTTTACATTTATAGGCCTATGAAAAATGTGCCATTTGTTCGCCAAAATACCAAAAGTGCACTCAATATTACGTCGGGCTCTCGATAACCTATAGTTAAAAATCCTTTTTTCATATGGTAAACATTTGCCTGAATATGGGCGCATTAAATTTTCTGCTAAGCCGAAGGCTTCATCTCCAACTATAACATAAGGCATTGGTGTTAGGTCTACATTAGATATTGGTTTAGGTGTTGGTATGTTTAATGATTTTTCTGTCAGGCGTTTATAAAAAACCGAATTTTTAAATATAGCAGAATCACTGCTTTTGCCATAAGCCCCAATATCAACATAAGTAAAGCAATAGTTGGCGTCGCAAAGTGCTAAGAGCACTATGGAAAAGTAATGTTTATAGTTATGATACAAAGAACCCGAATCAACAGGCTTTATAACTCGGATATGCTTGCCGTCTATAGCACCAATGCAATTTGGAAAATTTGCATATCTCTCAAAGTCTCGTGCTATTGTCTTCCAGATATCTTCAGTCGCTTCGGGCATGACTATGTTTACCAACTTATTCCACAATGATTTACATACTTCGCGGACAATTCCAGTAATCGTTGATTTTCCTAGGCGGTAATTGTAGCTTAGTTCTCCAAATGAACAACCCGTACCAAGATATCTGAAACAAGAATATTATTAATAATGTTATTATCTTTAGGTACACAACTCCAAAAAAAATGGAAAACATACGAGATTGCTACAATAAAGAATACAAAAAAGAAAAAACAACTCCTTCTGGTTCAGGTGCTCGTAAAGGAGCCCGATATATGTATTTTTCAAGATTATCTTTCCTGCAGAATAGTGTAAGTAATAAAGACACTACAACTAATATTGAAGAACAGAATGAAAGGCAAAGTGAGGAGACAAGTGAACTAAACGCCAATGCAACCGAAGCCACTGAAATACGTCCCCCTAAACGTAAGAAAACACAAGTGCCAGAAGAAAAAATAGCGGTTTTAATAGAAAAAAGTATCGAGTCACGAAAACATTTTCAGAATGAACTTCAAGAAAATAGTATTACCAAGCAAGATGACGACAAACTCTTTTGTTTGTCGTTATATAAAGAACTCAGAAAAGTACCAGAAAATAGGCGTTTAGCAACCAAAATTGAATTACTTCAAGTGATACAAAAAGGACAAAGCTTACCACCCCCTCTTCGCTACAATACTCAGCAGATCACACCTACGTATTGGCAAGGACAACAGTATACAAGCCCGCAAGGATATTTTACTACATCTGGATCATCTCCTCCTGTTCCGGCACCGTCACCGTCACCATCGCAATTTAGTTCTGGCTCTCAGTCCTCTACAGTTATAGAAAATATTTATGCTGATTTTGAAGAACAATAAATAAATCTTACCTTAAAGTTATTACGAGTTTCTCTTCCGGTGACACGCTTGGCCTCAAATGCGTTTCAGAGCATGAAATATCTTGCCTGATCAGTTCAATTAGTTCATCAAAAGATTTTATTGACATTCTCAAACAGTCAAAAAATTTGTTATCATACATTCTTAATTTGGGATATAATGTTACGAACTGACCATGTACTAGTCGGTCACGTAATATTGGATGCACCCAATACCGCCTTTTTCTTTTCTTTTTTTTAAGGAGCAACCACAGTAAACACACTTCTTCGTCGACCTCCATTTTGAAACTGACGCTAACCCGCACGAAATCGCATACTAACCGCGCGTGTCTGAATAGCATCACAATTTTGCGGTTTGAAACCGCGCGATTCGTAAACGCACGATTCCCGCATGTCTGAACGCACGCTTAGACGTGCCTGTGGCTAGGACTAATCTTCTCAAGTTTGCCCCTTTGTCACGAGCTGCACGTATGATAAATATTATAACGGTATCGGAGGATATATTTGAGCAAAATCTGCCGAAATTCATGGGAAAGGCACAAATGCGTATTGAGGGCGGTCTTAGTACCTAATTATTAAGGATTATATAAATATATGTATATATATATATGTATAGGTATTTATATAATTTTATGTCTTACTTATAACATCGCCTTGGTTCGCTGTAAAGGTGTAATAAATGTAATTTAAATAAATAAATAAAAAGAAATAAATACTTCAGAAACCGAACTGATATTAGGCACTAAAACAAAAAAAAGCATACTATAAAAATGAAAACCTCACTTTTACATAACTACAAATAAATCTATACTTACTATTAATTAAACATCATCATCATCAACATGTTTGATCTTAGAATTATACATAGTCTTGTGACTATAAACTCCTAACCTTACGTGTGCCATGTCAAATAAAATTAATTATAGGTATACAAAACATAATTATGTATTCCTAGGCAATAAAATTCACGTGATCGACAAAATAACTAGTTCTTAATTTATTGTTTCCATGATATAGGTAGGTTGCTATGGGGACGAAATGATTATTCTACAACGGAACGCCAAAATCAGGAAATGCATTTATGTCAATAGCAGAAGCAATTAACATACTGTTTATTCAGGTATTTTATCCTTGCCTTAACCCGGATTAATATAACCATGATAAATAAAACCTTAATTTTTATTTTTTTTTGTGTATTAACTGTTATCCTGCACAAGTCCCCGTTCTTGAAGGCTATTTCTGGTCATGTCCTTTAAGTCGTTCTCAGTCTTAGAGCAACACGGACTTCCCGGAAGTCCCGCGTTGCTCTAAAGCCGCATTTACATTCAGCCGTAGTGAGCAGGGAAGTGTGTAAACAGGACAAGTGTGTAAACGCGATACTTCGCATGCCACTGCCATTGCCACTCGCGCTGCCCGGCGCTCCCTAAAATGGCGTTTTTTGTGCGGAAGTCAAAGGACCGGCAGCGCGAGCGGCAGTGCGTGTTTACATTCTGCTCCGACGCTCGTACAGGGTGCTCAATCTTAGTACAAAAAACTGGGGACAGCAAGGGGTACAATGTCACAAATTCACGAAGTATACGTAATCCCTGCACAAAATTAGTTTACGTGTGTTTTTTAATTTTGTCGGATTATAATCGCTGATTATAACTACAACTAGAAAAACAAGGTGGCAGTTCTGAAGCAATGTTTACTCTTATGTGGATAGATGGCGCTAACTAGAAGCAAATTTTCAACATTGCCTTGCTCCGGTAGCTGATTACTACTAAAAAAGTATATTTTAAACTGCCTTCTGCTTAAATTCATTAAAAAAGTAGCACCATTAACACAAAGGCATTTGCCCATTATTGGCCAAGAAGGCACACGAAAATTATTTATGTAAAAAAAAAACGTCATAATTAATGTTAAATTATTAACATACACATTTTATCAAAACAGATGGGAATATTTATCGTATTTTATAAGTTTTAAAATGATTGAAACAAAGGATCTACAAAATGTCGGCATAGCGGAGTTGCCATTTTAAAACGGGAAGCCAATTTATTTCAACTATCGATATATTTATTTTATATGGACGGTAGTAAACGACATCAAAACAAACTTCTTATATAACATTTTATGAAAAATCAGGTGTTGCTTTGTACTTTATTAATAGTTTTAGAATATTAATGACAGTGTCAAAGTGCCATAAAGTAAAATCACATGAATTATTATTTTCGATCAAAATCGATTACCGATTTTTATTTCATTGCACTGGCAACCGCATCCTGATTTAAAAAGTGACGTTGTCAAAAAAACGTCACATTAACTCTCAACTCTTGTCTGTGGCTGCTCGTGTTTGTTGAATTGTTGTTATAATTCTGGATTTTACGTATAACCAACGACTTTGCATTAAAATGGACTCCGATAATCCCTCTAAACTGAACGACACTGGCTTGAATATGGATTCCGCTTCCGCTTCATCCGAAACTCCTCGCACGAACATGGGCCTGATAACTAGCTATGATGATTACCCTGGCATTCACACTGGACAGTCGAGTTCTTCGCAAACATCAAAAATGGATCCAAAAATACATTTACGTTGTGTGAATTGTGACATAAATATATCGAGAATGCGAAGACATCCATTGGTTATCGCAGAGGTGCGACATCTTATTCAAAGATGGAATGAGCCACAGCAGGTAAATATTACAAGTCATATAGATAATACAGGTACTTGTAATATCTATAATTTATCATCAAATAGTGAATACAAGATGATTTTCTTATTAATTGTATACTTTCAATTCAATAGGTACAACTAACAAGTGACAACTTGGTGTGCCATTCTTGTTGGATGTCAGCTTGGAGTGCAATAAGGCAGCCTACTCCTACGGGTGAACAAAGTACACCAATTGTAGGTCAGTCACATGTATGCATCTCCTGTGGGCACTCGCTTTTACGTACAAGATCTCACACATTAAGGATAGACACACCTCGTGAGAAGCGTATTAGAAATGAGGTTGCTCGTCAAGTCGCACCACGTGAGGTAAGATATTCCTTTTGGAATTGTAACTTTTCACTCTCAAAATAATATACCTAGTATGCTGTTGTTATTGACAGTAAGTAGTTGTTATCAACAAACATGAAACCCAAAAAAATTACTTATATCCCATTATTAAAAATATTAAATATTCTTCTTTGTTACAGTTGCCAATATCAGCATCTGTCTGTCATACTTGTTGGCGAAGAATTGACAGAGCAGCATCAAGAACAATTTCGCAACAAGATTCTCCGGCTCAACCATCTTCAATTCACTCAGCACTGCCACTGTATCAGCAACCGAAGAGGAAAGTATAACGACTGATAACTGCATATTGCTGCCTAATTATATTCGGGCACCAGGTACACAAAGTCACTGCTTTTTTCCAAACTGTGTTAGGTCCGAGCGCCTCACGGTCCCAAATGACCTAAGGGTTAGGCTATTTTGCGACTATAATTATTATATACCTCCAGAATGCAGAATTTGCCTCTATCATTTAAGTAATAATACATGGGACTCACTTTTGGATTCAATAGAGAATCCGATTAGAACATTTAGTGCAGATCAAGGGGAAGAATTTGCTTCCTTACTAAAGAACAGTATGTTCAATCATTTAGACTTTAATAACATAAATGATATGCCTGATCATATAGTTCATTACTATCTAGGCTTTAATAAAGAACAATTTTTGGACATTCTATCCAATGTTCCCAGGTTTTCCAATAAGCATAGGGGTTCATTTGCTCGTGCGCTTATTTAACTAAATTAAGAACAGGTGATAGCGATGAACTTATTGCAACATTATTGCAGGTACCTAGAAGTACCCTAGAACGTCATATGAATGAGGCACGTGAATTATTAACACAGGATTTTGTTCCTAGAAATCTGGGGATAAACCATATTATCTGAGCAGAAATAGCTGAGAGAAACCTGATTATTCCAGGTGGATTGTACCAAGGTGAAGATAGGAGTCCCATAATCATTGCTGATGGTACATATATTTACATTGAGAAAAGCTCAAATTATTTATATCAAAAGAAAACTTACTCATTGCATAAGTATCGTAATCTAGTAAAACCTTTCTTGCTTGTGTGTACGGATGGGTACATAATAGATATCCTTGGCCCTTATCCTGCAACAACCTCTGACGCAACTATAATGGTGAATGAATTTCAGAGCGAAAAGACCTTCTATCGTCAGTATTTTCATGCAGGGGATGTTTTTATTTTGGATCGGGGATTTAGGGACTCCTTATATTTATTAGAATCTTGCGGGTATCATGTGCATGTACCCCTGTCCCTAGAAGATGGAGATACAACAGCTTACAACAGCAAATGCCAACAAATCTAGAGCTGTCACATTATGCCGCTGGGTGGTTGAGGTCGTGAACGGAATTTTTAAATAATCTTTTAAAATCTTTCGACAAAACTTTTTCAACAGAGCGTCGAAACACCTCATGCAAGATTTTGATGTGGCGGCAAGCTTAATAAATAAATACCACACCAAAATAAGGGACAGGGAAGATGCAACTCAAATACTAGAAATTGTTATTTTGACATTATTGTTTTGACTGAGTGTTGGCTGAGTGGAGTGAGTAATATCCCAGTATTAAACGGTTACCAGTCGCATTCTACTAAAAACATAACGAATCAAAACGATGGAGTAATTCTTTATACCAAAATTGGCCTAAATGTATCTGTATGGGAACCAACCATAAACTTCGCAACTAGTCTAATATGTCAAGTTGAAAATAAGCTCTCGGTAGTTGCGATATATCGTTCCCCTTCAAATACCACAAAAGATCGTTACGATAGTTTTTTAACCAGTCTCAGTTGTATTTATGAGAAGATAGCAAGCTCGCCAAATATTACAATGGTAGGTGACCTGAATATTGACATAAAATTAGGGAGTAGGAATGACCGGGCGTTAGACTACCTTATTTTAAACGCATCCCATGGACTATTACCAACCCACCTTCTACCCACTAGAAATGAAAAATGTCTAGATCACGTATTTTTAAAAACAAAGTCTTCGGCTACAAGTCTGGTAGTAGAATCGCATATCAAAGATCACAAACCAATTATACTTGCAATTTCAAATACAAACTGTACCGCAAAAATTTTTTTCACTAGATTTCGCATTAATACAGATGCAATCAAAACAGAATTAGAACATACAGATTTCACAAATATTTACAAAACTGAAGATGCAAATATCGCTACGAATGAACTGGTTACAATACTGTCATCAACTATAACTAAACATACAAAACAAACCAACGTACCAAGGAAACTAAGAATTATAAAACCATGGATCACTACTGGCCTATTAAAATGTATTAAGCATAGAGATAAATTACACACGAAATCAAAAAAATCACCAGACAATTTAATATTACTTGTAACATATACACGCTACCGAAACTTTTGTAATGCGCTACTGCGTAAACTGAAGAGGGCATATGAGAGGAGCGAACTTGAAAAGTCACAAGGTAATCCAAGAATGCTATGGATAACAATTAAGGAAATTACGAATATCGGTAAAATACACTCTAGTTTAGATGAGCTTTCAAAAATAACCGATAACCCTAAATCTTCCCTAAACAATGTATGCTCCTTCTTTAGTAGTATAGGTAAAAACATGGCAGAAGCAATACTAAATGACCCTAATAAAAAACCTCTAACTCGAGATAAACCTCCCGGTTCCATAGGCATGACGCAAAATCCGCCCATCAATTCATTTGTTATACGAAAAGTCGACGACAGTGACGTCAATTCTATTATATTACAGCTTCGAAGCGATTGTGCCGTAGGCTGGGATGGAATCCCATCATCGCTTCTTAGGACATGCCGCCACACTCTCGTACCAGTGATAACACACATATACAATCTTTGCATAGCCACAGGAGTCTTTCCGGTTTCTCTTAAGAAGGCCATTGTAAGCCCAATCTATAAGGGAGGAAGCAGGAGCTGTGTCAATAATTATAGGCCAATATCTGTTCTACCCTCGCTCTCGAAAATACTGGAAAAGATTTTAAATAATAATCTTAGGAGCTTTTTAGACAGGTACAGAATAATTGATGACAACCAGTATGGCTTTAGGTCTGGTGTCTCCACTGAAGATGCCGTATTAGATCTAACTCAAACTATAGCAAAGACACTGGACAATAAAACTAAGTGCTTTGGCGTATTTCTGGACTTGTCGAAGGCTTTCGACACAGTTTCTGTTCCCAAACTAATGGCTAAGTTAGAGTGTGTGGGCGTTCGTGGCATAGCTTTGAAACTCTTTACTGATTACCTGACAAATCGCACCCAGCGAGTTAGGATAGGCTCGAGATACAGTGATGAAGAATCGGTGTCTTTCGGCGTGCCTCAGGGAAGCATATTAGAGCCCACTCTCTTTCAAATCTACATAAACGACCTTTGTAGTATGTCAGTACCTGATGGTAAGATCTATGCATACGCCGATGACACGGCAATTTAATTAACGGGCTTACGTGGGATGATGTGCAAACTAGGGCTGAATCTGCACTATCCTCCGTGATGAACTGGCTTAATCAGAACTTGCTGACGCTAAATCTGGAAAAAACCTATTATATACCCTTTGCGATCAGACGTAACACCCTACCCCGAATACTTTTTCGATTACAGCTCACTCATGCCAAAATCGGCTGATATCGTGCACTTGTGCCACCATCGTTAGAACTAATAACGTAAAGTATCTGGGGGTGCACATAGATGAGGGATTGAGATGGGACAAACAGCTTGAAACTATAACTACTCGAACTATCCGTCTGATACACATTTTTAAATCACTGCGAGAATCGGCTGATTTTAACATTCTCAAGATGGTTTACCTCACTTTGTGCCAGTCAATCCTCGGATACTGCATAACAGTATGGGGTGGAGCAGCGAGACCTTTATTCTGAGAGCAGAGAGAGCTCAAAGAGCTGTGCTTAAGGTTATGACCAGGAAACCGATCAGATACCCTACCGCACAGCTATACTCTGACTGCAAAGTTCTAACGGTTCGTCAGCTATTTGTCCTTCGATCTGTCCTCAGAGTACATGGCTGCCTACCCCTTCCTGACCCAAGGAAGCGAACATACGTCCCCCCCGGTGTACGGCACAAAACCTCGTTTGCAAAACACCATTACTACGTGTTAAGTATTCACGTATATAAAATAATACAAAAGAAACTAAACATAATAAACTTAAATAAATTCAATATCAAAACTATAATTACAGACTGGCTCATAAAACAGGACTACAATAACACCGAATCTCTACTGGCATACATCGCTTAACAAATCACTATTAAATATGAACACAAAACACTACACACAAATAAACACCTCATAACACACCACATACACACCCATACAGCACAACTAACATTACACTCACCAATATGAACACACCTCTCTTCCATTTACACCCACACTCTTTCTCCATACCTACATTTTTTTTTTCAGGATGGGAAATCATCAAATGACTTCTCCCGCTCTGGGCGGAGCGGGAGGGCGTGTCAGACTTTTACTGACTAAAACCCACCCGTGTTCCTTCAGTTGCCCATGTGCCAGGGTCACGGTATCTCTTTCGAACTCCATACCTACATCCATCCATGCTCAAAATATATCTAAAATTACTTACTCAGCTAACTCACATTTTTGTTTTATGGTAGACTAACATCTAAGATCCATCATTAATTTAATTTACAGTTTAGCTCGGTCGAATCACTGTCTCCTAAGATACAGGTCACCCCTAGTTTAGGAGACAGGATTTAATTTTTGGTTCATATAGACAATTATTTTTCTCCCCTTGTATCCATTGTTAGTTGAATAAGCCTTAGCATGTAACTATTATAAAACCTGTGTATATGTATATCTTTAGATAAATAAACTTATTATTTATTTATTTATTTATGTTACCCAAAATACATATGAATGTCAATAATGATCTATCGGATTATGTGAGGGTACATAATTTAAACCGGGTTAGGGCACATTTTATTAATACAGGGTGTCTCACGGCAGAGTTAGGATTTTAAATTTGAATATTTTAAAAACCGTTGCAAGTAAGCGCGGGGTGAGGGGCGGAGTAGCTTCGTCATTCGTGCGGATTCGTTAGTCACGATGTCGCAGTGGTCGGGAGAGCACCGCGCGTTCGTTATCGAAGCGTTTTTGAAAGGTGGAGAATCGTACGTCGTAGCTCGGAGACAGTTTTGTTCTCACTACAATATCAGACGTTTACGCGATGGACCAAGTGAAAATTTGATTCGTAAATGGATTATCAAGCTTCGAGCTACCGGTTCCGCTATAAATCAACCGCGTCCAGGTCCAAGCAGAACTTCAAGGACGGAAGAAACAATAAACGAAGTTGCAGCTAGCGTTCGACGCAATCCACGCTTGTCAATACGCGAAAGAGCGGCGGCTTTAAACGTCACCAAATCAACCGAAGAGCGGCTTTTAAAACGTTATTTGAAATTCCATCCCTATAAAATACAGATAGTGCAGGAAATAAATGAAAATGACTACAATTTACGTAAAAGTTTTTGCCAGACAATCATAGAGAGATTTCGCACTTTGAATACTGTGTTTTGGAGTGATGAAGCACATTTCCATTTGAATGGATATGTAAACAAACAAAATTGTCGCTTTTGGTCAGATGTCAATCCTAGACAAAACATCAAAGACCGCTGCATAGCCCAAAAGTGACAGTGTGGTGTGCTCTTTCGGTCAATAGAATAATCGGGCCGTATTTTTTTGAAAATGCGACGGGTGCTGCGATAACTGTCTCTGGTGAGGCGTATCGGCAAATGATATCCAATTACACTCGAGAGCAATGAATCCGGGTCACTTAAAGAATCCTAAAAATCTCGGAAACTAAAAATGCTAGGTTAATGCAATAAATTGTATTTAATAGACAATGTAATACTCCTTAAATGAAGGTATTAAAACTTCTTAGTTATTGTAAAGTTATATCATAAAAAAATCAAATTTGAAAAAGGGCCACTTTCGAAGATGGAACTACGAAATTACAGCATTTGGTTTTGCTTTTGTTTGTAATCTGTCATTTATGTGGGTACATAAACCATGTTGATAGTGCTCTATATTCATTATTCAAGCTGAAATTATGTCGCTTACGCCTGAAGAATGCACCAGAATACTTACAATGCTGGAAACCGGCCGGAGTCAGCGCGATACAGCCTGGACTGTCGGTGTGTCGCTGTCAACAGTACAAAGAGTTCTCCGACGTTACGAAGAAACTGGTTCTAACCTACGCAGACCAGGAACGGGCAGAACCAGGTGTACCACAGCACGAGAAGACCGATACTTGGTGAACACCATGCTTCGAAATCGCTTTCTCACAGGAACTGAACTCACAAATCAGTTTCGACGCCTCGGAGGAAGTAACCCAAGTGCATGGACAGTAAGACGTCGGCTTGCTGAATCTAACTTAAAACCCCTTAGACCTGCAAACGGCCCTAAACTGGAGCGTGGGCATCGTATTTCAAGACTAAGATATGCCCAGAGCCACGTAAATTGGAGTATTGAAGATTGGTCAAAAGTTATGTTCTCCGACGAATCAAAATTTATGCTCTACAAGCACGATGGAAGACACAGAGTGTATCGAAGACCAGGGGAAAGATTCAAGCAAGCATGCATCGAAGAAAAAGTAGCCTACGGTGGTGGGTCTGTACTTGTGTGGGCCGGAATTTCTTCTGAAAGTCGCACAGAGCTGGTGATCATAGAAAACGGCTCTTTAACTAGCGTAAGATATGTGGAAGAAATCCTCAATGATCACGTTGGTCCATTTATGGTCAATTTAGGTGAGGATGCTATATTTATGCATGACAATGCCCGACCTCATACAGGTAGGATTGTGAATGACTACCTTCAAGAGATGAACATTACTCGTATGGAGTGGCCAGCGCGCAGCCCGGATATCAACCCGATCGAGCATGCTTGGGACGAGCTAGGCAGATGCGTAAAACAACGAAACCCTCCCCCAATCACGCTTCGTGAGCTCAAAATTGCTCTCACAGAGGAATGGGAGAATATTCCCCAAAATCGTATAAGGAACTTGGTGTACAGCATGCCAAACCGCGTAAACGCAGTAATGGAAGCACGAGGAGGCAATACGAAGTATTAAAATTCAAGAAAATCGTAATAAAGTTCAAAAATTTCATGTTTCCTATTTTTGTTTTAAGGAGAGATCAGCAGTTTTTTTCTTTATGTAATTTTGTGTTAATAAAATGTATGGTGACTCATATTTTTTTTACTTTCATTTAAGGAGTATTACATTGTCTATTAAATACAATTTATTGCATTAACCTATCATTTTTAGTTTCCGAGATTTTTAACATTCTTTAAGTGACCCGGATTCATTGCTCTCGAGTGTATTTTATACCCCAACTTCGAGAGCATCCAGCCTACAGCTCAAGAACGTGGTTTCAGCAGGATGGAGCCACTTGCCACACTGCAAGAGCCACTATGGACCAACTTCGTGAATTGTTTCCTCAGAAATTGATATCCCGCTTTGGTGATATTGCGTGGCCTCCGAGATCGCCCGATTTGACCCCCATGGACTTTTTCCTATGGGGGTACCTTAAGAGCGAAGTTTATGTCAATACTCCGAGGAATATCGCTGAGCTAAAACAAAATATCCAACATCGACATCGATCCGGCTATGCTTAGGCGCGTTATGCAAAATGCGATGAATCGATTCTGTGAGTGCGTGCTACGGAATGGAAGACATCTGGAAGATGTAATCTTTAAAAAATAAAATCCGCACTGTAGTTCAATAATTTTCAATAAAAATGTTTTCACAAAAATATGCAAATTGACTTTTATTTCATTTCAAAACCCTAACTCTGCCGTGAGACATCCTGTATTAATGTGAATATTGAAAATATAAGAGAATTCCCAATCCTCACATACAGTGATTTGGTCCTAATTGCTTGTGGGACATATCAAATAAAACAAGCACGGTCGTATTATGGGGAGCACATTAGGTTTAACGGTAGTTATCGGATTGAAGTGTGCAGTGATCGTAGGAGAAGTTTTATGGAAGCATCGGCTTTTGGCAATAATTTTTATTTGCTCAGAACAAAAATACCTAGCCGCCATATAACAAGAAAAATATATTACGTTTACATTTTGTTAAATACAACGAATATCGGTCGAGCAGGAATAAAAAAATACTGTTGTAATTGTACTGTAGGCCGTCGAACAGTTGGATGCTGTGCCCACGTCATGTCAGTTATTTGGTATTTAGGATGGGCACGGCACCAAAGTAATATTGATCCATCCGCTCAGTTCTTGGATGAGGTTTTAATAGTTTACGAAACTAATGACGAGTAAGCTATGTATAAACTTTAACTTTTTGTGTACTATGTACTTTTATGGAGATTGTCTCTGATGTAAATAAATTGAATTGAATAAGGCAAAGGGATATAGTTTCCCACCAAGACTATTTTGAAAAACATGTTTATTTTACATGAAAGATAGCCCATAGAATGAACGCAACCGAAATATACTATTCTTTAGAAGATTTTAAATTTCATAACTTGCAACACTTTTAAAAAAATGACTACCTTATATTGAAATGTCAATATCAAAGTTTAGTGACGTGAAAAAGTGCTAAAATAATAGTCGATTTTTGGTTACTTCCGAGAAAAAATCTTTTATTGTTCAACGAAAAATCTTGTAAGTAGATTATGTTTCCATCTTATATGAAATGACAACTTTAGCTATGTTTTTTTTTGTTGAATTTATGCGTATAACATTGATAACAGCGTTAAAATCTGCGAAATACTAAGTGGGAAAATTATTCCCTTGGCCCGATTGAGTTTATAATTTATTTTTTATTATATATATTATGAAAGTTTGAACTCACATACAAGTCAATACAAAATACAAATAATGATAGAATGCTGAAATTTGAATGAAAGTAAGCTTCTAAGGGGATTTAGATGTGATATTTACATGTAATAATTTATTTGTAGGATTCACCATGAATAAGAAATTAAGGAAACAGGAGTTAGAAGATATCATGAACAACCTGTCAGATTTATCCAATCTTGACTCAGATGATGATGCCTATTACCAAACAGCCCCTGTAACCAGCCTGGCAGATTACCAGAATGAGTCTCAAGATGTTATTGTTGAAAGGCGTCTTGAAGAGTTGTTTGGTATATCTGATAACTTGGAAGAAACTATTGAAAGCCAAGAAATATATTCAGCAGAAGCACTCACAGATATTTTAGAAATAAATAGTCCTAGACCTATTGGTAGTGTGGGTAAGACAACAGGACAATATGATGTTCTTCCAACAGAGGAAAAGATTGCAACTTATGAAGAAAGCTTTGTTATGGATTGCAACCAACGAGAAACTGAAATAGAGCAATGCTGAAATCTGTGAAGAACACTCCCACTATACGCCAATATCTACAGATGACTTAATTGCAAGATATTCAAGCAGTAATGTTATTGTAACAGAACCGGATCGTCGCTCAAGATCAAGCAGAACTATGAATACAGTAAGACAACCAAGGGAGTGGAAAATTGAAACAGAGATACACAATGTTCCAGAATTTACCAATTCAATTCAACCACAATCAACATATAGTCATAAAACGCGGCCTATCGATGTTTTTCAAAACTTTTTCCCAGAATATTTAGTACAAGTTCTAGTGGAACAAACAAATAGATATGCGGTTCAGAATAACAGCAATAATTTTACACCAGTTTAATCAGAGGAAATGAAAGCTTACCTTGGAATATTAATAATGATGGGGTTAAACCCATTGCCTGATATGGAGCTATATTGGTCTAATCACCCTTTTTACAATAATGCAGAAATTTCAAAAATTATGCCTATGAAAAGATTTTAAAAAATAACTGAAAATTTACACATAAATGACAATGAAAAAGAACCAAATAGGAACTCACCGGAATACGATAAAATGTACAAGTTGAGACCAATGATTCAAGAGCTTAATAAATTGTTCCAGCAGGAAACAGGTAATTCAAGTAAACAATCAATAGATGAGTCGTCTAGCTTCAAAGTCCGCTAAAACGCTTTTATGTCAAATTTTAGATTAGTATGACATTTAAAAGTATTCTCGGAGTAGTACAAATTCGTAAATTTGTTTCGTATCAAACTCCGCCATAAAGGAGTCTAAAATACGTTTTAAAAACAGTGTTCGGTGCAAAGTACTCTAAAACAAAGTGTGAGTTTCAAATTCCTCCATAACAAATCCAACCAATGGCAGCCTAATATTAGGTCACGTGACACAGTAAATTAGTATGGCGGATTCCGTTACCTGCGAGTGTTATTGCTGTGGGGTTTTTTATTGTTTTTGTGCGGAAAAAATGGAGGATTTACAACAATTTATAAAAAAGTCGGAGCCTGGTAAAGCACGGAAGAAATTAGTGAATAAATCAAAGTGGAAACGTGAAGTATTGCGTGAAAAAAGGTTGGTTACTTTCTTCTACTAAACAGTCAACTGCTGTTTCAAAAGTTGTTATGCAAAACAGGACCAAAAAATGGTTGAAAATGCTTTTGTGCAAAAATACAAATTAAATTTCCCTAAAAGTTCTTTGCATTATCCCGACTTTATACGAATGTGATTGACCTATTTGTATGCAAAAGGACGGCATTTATATTAAAAATTGTTACAAGTTATAATAAAAATATGTACGCTGCCAGGCTAGGCCTCCCAATACGATTTCAAGTGCGCAGTGGAAGAGTTATAATCGTGGGGCTCTAGAGACAAGAGTGGCTAGCGTACTGTCCGCCGTACGCGGAGCAGACAATCAAATCAAACACTTACAATACAACAAAAGCACTTACCTGGTGGTTGAAGGACACTGCTCTGGTGCCAACCTGGAGTTCTGTATGTAAGTGAGTGTATGTGTATCGTGTCGTGACGTTACGAGTATTCTTCAGGTTAGATTCCGCTTCCAATTAGGCTGGAGGAGGTCACAGCATGCGGTCTTCAAATCACTCGCTCCCAACAGCGTCACACTCAACCATCGGGTCATGACAGATTGTCCACAAAACGACCGGTTAATTAATACAATTGGATCACGACTAATTGTCACAAACGGATCGATTCAAAAAGATTAATTTCAACAAAAGCGTCGCGGGCGTCTCAAAACGCGACGGACCCATTTTAGCGGCAAATCAAGAGAAAGTGTCAAACGTCAAAATCAAACTTGACAAGTCAGATGTCATTCCGTTACGCGTTGCGTGCGCATAGAGAAACTATTTCAGGACGCAACAAAATACTAAAACAGTATTTTCGAGAAATGACAATGCCAGATCCTGCCCCACCCTTCACCACCGTACCGGAAATGTAACATTATCAAAAATATCACAAGAAATTATGACCCATTGTTGCTTAACTATTATTATGTTACACTTGCGGATAATAAGTTAGCGATAAAAAGGAATTTAAAAACCCAAGACGTATTTCCTGTTTTAATCAAGACCAACTGCGTTACTTAGTACGCATACGCACACACGCGGAACAAAAAACAATTATTTAATTTTAAAAATAATATCTATTAATTTACTATATACGGATTTTGATATGTATTTGGTTAAATTAGACACAGTTAATGAAAATAATCTTTGTGAATACCTATTTATAATGTTATTATGAATATATATTCTAATAAATGTTTCGCATTTGAGCACTAGTAGGTTAAGGTGTAATGAAACGTCATTGACAAACTAATGGTAATGTCAAAAAGATAGTGGTGGGTGTTGTCGAATTTTTGATGGACGAAACGCAAACGTTTTTCCGACGAGGAAAACGGATGCAGAAAACGGTTTTCGTCGCAACTGGTTTGAAGAGCCGTCTTCAAACCAGTTGTTGCGACGACGACCCTTTTGTAAAAGACAAAACTTATCGAATATGGAATAGAATTGCGTTTTCGTCACGTGAAATAGTTGCAGTTCCTGCAAAGTTACAACTACTTATAAATGCCCAATTACACAACTGACCAAAAAATGTAAACAAACAAGATCTATATGACGCGCTCACCGGCTCGAATTCCAGGATATTCATTTACCTATTATCCCAATTCAATATGCCGGGCGATTTTGCACTTAACGGCTATAAGATTACACAGGTTTGAGCGTCACATCACGAACGACAATATAGAGAAGTAGTAATAAGACTCTATACCACTGACAAAAAGTTCACTTTTTACTGTAAGAACTGTTTTGTGAACGAACGCGGTACGCTAAGGACGACGTCGCGACGAGTTGAATCAATACGTTCTCGACCGTATTTTCTTAGCTGTAAAATAAATAATCGCATCTAGTAATTCGAAGACTGGTTTGTGCAACGAAGACTGTTTGAACCCAGGACGTAAAAACGGTTTCATCATTGCAAAACATAAAACGGTTTTTGGAAACGGTTCGTTGTCGTAACGCCCACCACTACAAAAAGTCATTCTTTGACTTTTTGACATTAGCTCTGTTCTGTTTGCCGTTGCATTGCTGTTTGTATTTTACGCTCC
Organism: Aporophyla lueneburgensis; assembly: GCA_932294355.1. NCBI lineage: Eukaryota > Metazoa > Arthropoda > Insecta > Lepidoptera > Noctuidae > Aporophyla > Aporophyla lueneburgensis. The sequence goes on from OW028735.1 coordinate 24,996,429, forward strand.
CTAATCTCAACGTGATCAATATTATTACTGTTACATTATCCCAACGACTTTTGCTCTTGTACACGGACTCGATCTCGCCTATTCGCCGACTTTTTACTATTTGCCACGGATTCTGATTATTGCTTCCATTTCGAACAATGCTCGAGTTGGGTAACGATGTCGAGGTGCATAAATGGTCATTTGTGCGTCGACAGGATGCTAAGATATGTTGTTGCAACATGGAAATTGTTGTAACAGGTATGTAAATACTACGGTTTTTATTGCTCGAATTTGACCGTAGTGAAAAATCCTAAATAATAAGCATTGTAGATTTAAACTGACACAGCAAGTCTTAAAGGCATTGAGACATAATTTAGATATCTCTAATAAAGCAGCAATAGAATGCTACATTTTTCATGCTTGTAAACAAACTTTATTTTATGGGTCAAAGCTCTATGAGTTTCTGGCATTGTCCTTTGTAATCTTACATTAAGTTACCTACTCAGTGTAATTTTTACTTTTCGTAAGGTCTAATTAAAAAAGCCTGTTCAAATACCGTAATACTAACATTATTTATTATACTAATAATAAGTATGAATGTGTACTTATTTTATGTATAAAAAATGAATGTGGGTTGTTTTGTTCGTTAGTAATGCATTGAATTTGATGAAATTTGGCCCAGTATGTATTTTTTTTTTCAATTGGTAGTCAAATCTGTATTAATACTGAAAGTTCAAATAATGCTTTTGTTGTAGATACAAGCCAAATACCCTTCCAACATTCCCATCATGTGGACACAGGCGTAAGGCATTCCAGTGCGCGACTTTAACATGCACAGAAATGAGAAAATTCCACCAATCATTTTACAAACATCCGACAAAGATTTCCCAAGATAATTTTATAATAAAACACTGTACTATCACAACATCTAAAACTGCAAAAGCTGGTAGCAAGCGAAATCATTCATTAAAATATTTCATACGTAACAAGAGTAGCAAGATGATCCCTGTTTGTCAAAAAACCTTTACTAACGTATTGTGTGTGAAGAAAGACCGTATACAAGGAGTAATGCATAGATTTTATGAAAAGGAGGAGATGGCAAAAGAGCGTCGGGGTGGAGACCGAAAAAGTCAAAAGTCTGAAGAGAAAAGAAAAGCGGTGCAAGTAGTGTTGGGATTTTATCCGGATAAATACTCAAAATGGATAAATACTCGATAAATATCCGTTTTTACTGAGTATTTATCCAAAACAGCGGATAAATACTATTTTATGTTTTCGTAACCTAAGTTTTGTCATTTTACTAACAAAAGGATTAAAATTAATATAAAATAGACAATGCAGATTGGTATCGTACCTTATTAATCATTTTAACAATTACAAAACGCCGATATTGACAATGATTTCATTCAATTATGAATACAGTTAGTCAATCACTGTCAAAGTTAGATAAAATTATACATTTGTACATTGGTTTTTCACATACATACATGAACTCATGCCTTTCTCCCATGGGGGTGGGTAGAAACTATTTAAGTAACGCTTAAATCATTGTAAAAATAAAAAAAACTACCTCGTGAATGTTGAGAAAGATAAACAAATCAAATGACTTGGTTCGCGAGGTTGTCGACATTGTAGGATATGGATTCAGCGAGCAATGTGCAGTTTTAAGACCAGTGGTGAAGTAATTATTAGGCTGATACCAACGGGCCACCACTGCTATCGCCAATATGAAAGGCATGTCAGACTTTTACTGACTAAAACCCACCTGTGTTTCTTTTAGTTGCTTGTGCCAGGGTACCTCTTTTAAACAGATCCGCAACCCTGGCAGGCATCGGTCCTCGCGGACCCCTTCAATATGTAATGACATCTCTTTGAGGCGCGCGTGGAACACAATGCGCCGTCGACACGGGCCTGTTCTTTACCGTGGCGAGCAATGGGTGGTTCGCCGCCCGCAAGCCCGTGGCCACCGTGGCCAAGAGTCCACAATGAACTCCCGACGCCTGGGGCGTCTCCTCCTACGGTGGCTAGGGACATGAGGGCGCACAGACTGACTCTCCCTAACGCGCTCCACCTCCTCCTTTGCGAGCCTTACTTCTTCGCAGAAGGAGGTGACAGCTTCTTATGCCCTCTCGCTCCATACCATGGCCTGCACCAGGGTCGGACGTGAGAGATCGCCGCCGCCAATCGCCTCTACGAGGATACGGCGTTGCTCCGCCCAAGCAGGGCAAACCTCCACTCTATGCTCCACCGTATCTTCCAGGCGATCTACACAGTGGTAAAATTTACTGAAACCTGCTTTCAGATTTTCTCAAATCCAATGACTCATTATCAGTATCTGTCTGTAAATATAACCCATTTTGTGTTGATTTCATATCCTTAAATATTATAAACACTAGAAGTGCATTGCATTTGTTGGACTCTTGTTGAAAGACAGGTTCTGTTATGGGTTCAAAAACAGATATGCATTCATATACCTAATCCCAAAAGTTATCGTCAAGCAAAGCTGCTTGTAGCATTTGCCTTGACGATATATTTTTCTTTTGCGTACGCTGAGAGAGCGGCTTTTCTATTTTTCATACTCCTTAGTGATCGTAGATAGCTGCCCTATTTTGTGTAGCATGGCAGCTTTTCTCCCGTTACCTTTTGTTTTACGATTTGTTGTAGCTTCGATCGTGGTTTTTGGGTTTAGTTCTTATGATTTTTTGACTGTCTTATAAATCGATGAACGCTGGCTGAACGCACGGAAAAGCATGACGCATTGTCACGTTTCGCCTGAACCGAGCGTGTAAGCGAGAGCGCGAAACAAGCGATAGAGAGGCACGATCGGCCTTAGCGTTCGACTTGTGAAATCTATCTCTCTTCCATTCCATCGGCCAATACATCCGATTAAAAGCGACTTAGACATTATCACGTAAAATTATCGTCCGTATACCGACTTTACAGACAACCAATTGTTTTTTATTAAAGATTTTATCATATCTGCATAAATTTTTGAAACTACCGTATTTCAGTGCACCATGAGCCAGTAAATAACTAGGGTGTGCTGCGCAGTTTCAAGGCTCAACACCTTTAACTAATTGAAAAGCCCTTTGCATGTTTATAGCGTTGGCAAACAACAACAACAACAAACTTGTCTTCGTCGCATTTTTCTTGACTTTTAGAAGCTTTTCACAGAGATAATCAATTATGTGACTATTCTCTACACTCTCAACAAAGAAAGATTCTAATTTTGTATCTAAAGAGCATGCTCTATTAGAGACGTTTGGACTTCTGACACAATTACAGCCCTGGCAATTGACATTAGAACTAAATAATGTAATAACGTAGTATTTTGAAAAGCCTAAATAACAATAAAAGTCATTAACATTTTAAAATAATCATCCAATGCGCAAAAAAGATATTTATCCATCATTTTGAGTATTTATCCGATAAAAATGAGTAAAAACGAGTATTTATCCGTTTCGGATAAAAACTCGAGTATTTATCCTCCGAGTATTTATCCACTGCCCATCACTAGGTGCAAGCCTTTATAGAGTCATTTAAAGCGAATGAAAGCCACTACTGTAGGTCAAAAAATATAAAAAGATTGTGCTTACCCCCTGAAGTAAATATAAAAAAACTTTGGCGTATGTATAACAAAGAACATCCCTGCTTAGAAGTAAAGCAACATTTTTTTAGAAATATATTCAATTGTTGCTATAACATTGGTTTTGGCACACCCAGGTCTGATGTTTGTTCGACTTGTCTGCAGTTAGATGAGAACATTAAAAAGGAAACAAATGCTGAGACGAAAAATAAATTGATAATTGAAAAAAGAGTCCACCGTTTGAGGTTCAAAGCATTCTATGAGATCTTGCAAGAGCAATGAAGTGATCTTCTAACAATGAGCTTTGACTGCCAAAAAAATTTAGGGCTTCCTAAGGTGCCAGATCAGTCCGCCTACTATAGCCGCCAAATCAATTTCTACAACTTTACTATAGTAGTTGGTAACTCTAAGGCAAAACTAACCAAGGAAAACATATTTGCATATACCTGGAACGAAACCACACACAACAAAGGTAGTAATGAAATTATTTCAGCAGTTCATCACTTTTTAACTAATTTAGATATTATCAAAGAAGAAATTAAAGTCTTAAGAATAGTAGCAGATGGCTGTTCTGGGCAAAATAAAAATTCCGGTATGGTAGCCATGCTTGGAAATTGGTTGACAACAGAAGCACCCAGACACATAAAAAAGGTTGAAATAGTGTTTCCAGTGGTGGGACACTCTTTTATCCCACCCGACCGGGTGTTTGCTCAAATAGAGAAAGATTTGAAAAAGCGTGAAGTAATTTCGTCACCTGAACAATATCAAGAAATTATAACTCAATATTGTAAATTGACTGCTTTAGATACAATTGCAGTACGAGATTGGAAATCGGCCTACGCACCAGTTATTAAACCAACCACTAGCTGGCATGTACAGTTCCAAAAGTGCAAAAGGTTTTTCTTGACACGTTCCAAAACAAATAATTTATTGCTTCAAGGGGAACAGTCTTATAAAATTGACATTAACGTAAAGAAGCCGATTACAAAGAAAAATAAAAGCATCACTATGTTGAATCCAGTTGTTATTCCAGCAAACCAGGTTATTCCAAAGAAAGCAAAGATTACCGATGTTTCAAATCTATTAACGAATCATTATGGAGAGCAATGGAGAGAAAATGAAAATTTAGCATTTTATAAAACAGTGGAAGACAGAAAGTCTTATGAGCAAGGAGATATTGAGGAGGATACAGCAGAGATACCGAACGACCTTTGTGAAGATGGCTTTGACGATGTCAACCTAATAGTATGATTTAACTTTTTATGTTTGCCTGATTTGCAATGTAGAACAACTACCTTACTGATTTCTTTTCAAATTATATTTTTGATTAAAATTGTTTATCTGCATTTTTATTTACCTACTTGCTGGTCAGTTGTTGTTGCATAATATTGACCATCACCACAGAATAGCTTAGTTTCAAATCCCGCTATTTCACAAAGCTCAGTTGCAAATGCCTCTATAACACATAGTAAGTTTCAAAATCCGCCATATTTAAAATCAAAACCTGTTTTTAGTCTAGTTTTTGGTAGTAATTGCAGCCTTTTTTAGTTTTGTTAATATTAGGTATCTTTTTAGCAGTGGAAAAAATAAAAATTGCCTAATAAAGTACAGTTGTTTCTGTTTCTAGCTTTTTTTTTCATTCCTGTAAAATTTTATTAAATCGTTTTAGCGGGATTTGCAACTGGACGACTCAGATGAATGCATGGTGAAGTTTAAAGGAAGATCATCTTTAAAGCAGTATATGCCAAAGAAGCCAATCAAGCGTGGCTTCAAAATCTGGGCACGTTGTGATTCTGCAACCGGCTATCTGTACCAGTTCGAAATTTATACCGGGAAAGGAGACAGTATGGAAGACGAGGGACTGAGGTACAATGTGGTTATAAAGCTGTCAGCCGGCCTTCCTGAGAACACTCTGATAGCGTTTGATAACTTTTTCACTAGCTGTAACCTAATGGAAGATTTGTACGAAAATCAAATTTTGCTGTTGGTACAGTTAGAGTAAATAGAAAAGATCTTCCGGAAATTTTTAAAAAGTCTCAACCAAAACATTTAAGACTTGAAAGAAACCAATTTGCAGCTGTAACTGCTAAACCAATTACAGCAATCAAGTGGCTTGATACAAGGGATGTTAATATTCTTACAACAGCTCACCATCCAACTGACACAGTATTTGTAAAGAGAACTCAGAAAGGTGGTACTAAAAAACAAGTTCTCATCCCCACAGCTATCGCTCAGTATACGCTCACCATAGGAGGCGTCGATCACTTTGATCATTTCAGATCATCATATCCGATCAATAGAAAATGCAGGAAATTTTGGATGAGATTGTTTTTCTTTATGTTTGATGCGGCAATCATAAACAGCTATATAACCTACAACACTGTGCATGTAGCAAGTACTCATTCTCATAGAAATTTTCGATTGCGATTGGCTCGTGAGCTGATATCAAATTACTCTAACAAGATAAAACGCCAGGTTGTTTTCAAAAACAATAAAAGGGCTCCAACTTTGGAGTTCCAGATGCGATACGTTTACTCAATGTCGGCGTCCATCTTCCAGATGAAGGAAATACTTACAAAAGATGCCGATTTTGTAGCACAAAAAAGAGGAGAGAAGAACAAAAATAGTATGTTCCACGTGCCAAGTTGCACTATGTGCAAAGAAATGTTTTAAATTATTCCACGAGGCTTCACCCCAAGAATAATTATATTTTTAACACGCTTTTAGCTTCACTTGTAATAGCTATATTAATTATTAGAATAAAAATGTGATTGCAATACCGCTTTTTATTTAGCATGCATGATAATATTCATAGGTAAATAAAATAAAAGTTCGTAACGCATTTCACTAGATTTTTTTCTTTATGAATAAAATAAATAAAATGTAAAAAGCGAAACCAGGTGAAATACTAGTATATGAATAACAACAAAACTAGGCATAATTCCCTTTGCCTAAATAGGCAAAGGGAATTATTTTCCCACTTCGAGACACAGTGCACATACATAATCGGGCAAAGGGATATTATTTCCCACCCAAAAAAGGGGGTAAAAAACCATCCCCCCTTTTTTCAAAATACTTTTTTTAAATTCTGAAGTATCTATTTACTCTATTTCCACTGTAACTTACTTTCTAGCTCTAACACAGGCTCGAGCCTTATTAAGGGTTAAAATACATTGGAAAAATTTACACTTACATTCATTGGGGCGGTGGTAGAATTTTCTTGGTGGTTTTTATTACCAATAAACTGGTAACCCCAATACAAATGTCTGCAAAAATTGACGCTTGCGCCGGTGTTTTGCCATATTTTGTTTATTTTTTTTCTCATTCTGTTATTTTGCGTATTTGCCGTTGAGTCGAAGCGAAAGCTCCTCCGGTAAATCCATATCAGTGACAGCAGAAAGGAAAATTTGTGAGTGACAGTGTCACAAACTGAGATAGGACTCCAGTGCCGTGTACAAATGTTGTGATAAGTTTGGGTCAGTGGGTAGCCTTAGGGGCGGATTCTTATTTATTTATCATATCATCGGATAAGCACTGCTGCGTTCCTGGGTGCAAGGACAGTGGAGGTATTTTATAAGTATTTTAAAAGTCATTGTAGAACTTTCACAATATAAAAAAGAAACTTTATTTCATGTTCTGTATAATGTTCTGTGTCCCATGGATTCAATTTGTTTTAATTTAAAATATTATGTTCTGTCTCCAAATTTTTTCATGTCCTGTCTATCATTATTCAAATTATTTTAATATTTTTATTTCAATAACCTTATAAAATAGTTACTCATACTATTAGATACATATAGGTCATTGTGTTGTTTTAGTAGATATTAATAATTTTATGCAATTTGTTTCAGGCATGTCTACAGTGCTTCACGGATTTCCGAACCTTGAAAAAGACAGAGTACGATTTAACACCTGGCTACATTCAATTGGAAGTGATATTTTGTCACTGGAAAATGCACACATATATAAGTACCGTCGAGTGTGTCACAGACACTTTCAAGATAAATATCAATGTCGCATCACAATAATAGAATAAGCAATATTGCAGTCCCAACATTATTTTTACCAGGTTTGTTCATTACATAATGTTAATTTGCTAACTCGAATTTTATAAAGCAGTCAAATTTGTATTTGTAAGTTTGAATGCAAGCGGTAATCTTCAAAACTACTCATTGGATTTTGGAAATACTTTTACTCAAAGCAAGCATAGTGTCAAATAGTGCCATTCTTATGATGGTATAAAATAATATTTCTCTTAAGCTAGCCCACAAGAGGGAATGCAGGGGTGAAGATACAAGTGCGAGTATTTATATAAATAAAATGATTAATACCATGTATAAACATATTTGGAGTAAAACGTATGCATTTAATATTAAATTATATAATATGAAATGACTTACAGGAGTGGCTACTGTTACTTTACTAATTGTTATGTCTTTTGAGAATGCTGCCACTCCAATGTGTGTCTGAGTTAATTAAGCTACCTCAGTAAACCCCACAGGCCTTTGACATGACTTTTCACACTGTTTTCCTTCACCAATGCCAGTGATGTCCAAGATAAAGTTAGAAAGTACATTATGAAAAGAAAAAGACACATTGGTAATTGCCCAGGTTGGAACTCCCAACTTTATGTATGAGAGATGAGGTTCTAACTTCGGGGCCATCACAACATAGGATACTTTACTAATTAAAAACGATAAAGCTCTTTTCAATATTACATATGCAGTTATTCTTTATAATTTTTTCAGGTTTAAACACAACACTACAATCACATCTTAAGTTACCAGGTGTTCAAAAAAAAAACATTACAAGAACTTGTACATCAGCCAATTCCATCAACTTCTGCAGGTATTAGGTACATATTATTTATTATTCTTCTAGGGAGAACATGTGTCACTAAAAAAAAAAAATGTTGGTGTAATAGTTTTGGTGAAATGGGCTTTTAGGAGTGAAATGAATATTTGAGTAAATTTATGAAGAACTAGCTTCTGCCCGCGGCTTCGCCCGCGTAATACCGGGATAAACTATAGCCTATGTGTTATTCCAGGTTATAAGCTATCTGTATACCAAATTTCATCCAAATCAGTTCAGCCGTTATTGTGTGATAGAGTAACATATATACATCCATCCTCTCAAACTATCACATTTATAATATTAGTACGATATTTGAATAAAATTAAATGTAATAAGTTCTACTGATTAGAAATTGTCTTATACTTTCTCATCATGAAGTACTTGTACTTATGTTTTTATATATTTCATTTTAGCTCCTCAATCACATCTGCAGTTGATGTACAAAACTGAAAGCATCATAGAAAACACAATACAAAAAGAAAATATTGGTAAGTCATTTAACATATTATAATTATTTAGTGTTTGGGACTATTTTTAAACTTGCATAGTTGGCACTATCACTAAAGACGAATACAACAAAACTCATATAATATCCAATATAAAGCAATTCATAAGTTTCAAAAACACATGAATGAATAAAGAGTAGGCAAATGTGCTAAGGTGTGGGAAGATTAATAGTCTGGTGGTGTTTATTTCTAGCTAATAGTTTGTTACTTACTTACACTTTACAGATACTACAAACAGTTACACCTTATGTTATTACATGACCTATAAACACTTGACCAGCCTTAATAATGATTTATTCATATTACAGATCCGGAAATTATTTATTTATTTATTTATTTATACGTGATCTTCAAAATTATTCGTGATTAACTGCACCCCATTTCTCCGTATCTCGACAAGCACACAAAATCTGTTGGTTCCAGCTGTCATTAGTAGATCTTCGACAGTTGTTATAGGAAGTCAAAAGCCAGTAATTCTAATACCGATCTTGTCAGGGGGTTTTACCCAGTAACTGGGTAACATAATAAAAAAAAACACGAGGGAACAAGCAGGGAAAGGCAGATTGGTCAGACTTTTCCTATAAAACGTAGAAACAACTTTAACCCTTTATAATGTTTTTAGCAACACTAATGTGTAAAAGCATGTATATTAATATTTCAATTTCGAACATGAAATGCTGGCAAATTTCGCAAACTACTCGTCAAATCATTGCTTTTTTCTCCTTAGAAAATAGTATTGATAAACAAATATTATGATTTTTTAATACTGGATAAAAAAATCTCGCATTTGAATATTGAATGTGATATAGAGATATTTTGAATCATTTTTATTTTTTATGGACTTACCTACTATGTACAGACTGGCGTTTGTACATAGTAGGTAAGTCCATAAAAAATAAAAATCAAGCTACCACAATCTGTCAAGATTTAAATAGATTTTCAATTTTATTGTTAATGCATTAGGTTCAATGTTGATTGGGTAAATTTGACAGTTTCGGGTAGCTTGATGTGCTGGCGTCTGTACATAAAATTATGACCTATCTGTTGTACGGTGCGTGTATAATATTAGGTCCATTCTCAAGCAAAACTTTTGTACTCATACAAAATAACATCACATGGAATCCCTTATGGATTAACACTAAGGCATGCCCTAATAGTACACCACCAAAATAATTTCATTTTTACTTTTCAGGCAGGAAAATATCTGCTAGGACGCATAAACTCTCCAGGAATGAAAGAGATCTGCAGTTGAAAATACAGGCTGCCAAAAGAAGAATTTATTAATTAAAAAATAAAGTTAAAAAACAGGCAGCAGAAATAAAGGGAGCAAAAAAAAATTGTTGCCAATCCTGCAGTACTAGACGTACTTCAAATTTGCTCAAGTACAGCAAAACTATTAATGCGGGTACAGTGGCGAGAAGATAAAAAAAAGGACAAAGGACGACGATTCACTCTACAGGAAAAAATTGCAACGCTATCAATTTTTGAACAGAGTCCAAAGGCGTATAGATTTTTAAGAAAAATATTTATATTGCCGGCAAATCAAACCCTCACAAAAATCATACAAAAATGCAATCTTCAACCAGGGCTCAATAAAAATATATTTTTGCAATTGAAAAAGAAGGCAGAAAAAATGAATATTACAGAAAAGTTGTGCATATTGTAATTTGACGAAGTTTCACTAAAAGCACAAATAACCTATAATGAAAGGAAGGATAAAATTACAGGAGTAGTTGACAACGGCCAGCAAAGGCAACCAGAATTTGCTGACCATGCCCAAGTATTCATGCTTCGTGGTTTAATTAAAAATTTTAAACAACCCATTTTTTATACGTTTTCTGCAAGTGCGACAAAAGGGCCAGAATTAGCCAAACAGATTAAACAAGTTATTACAGGGGTGCAACAAGCAGGGTTTATAGTGGTAGCATCAGTCTGTGATCAAGGGTCAAACAACCGTCAGGCGATAAGATTATTAATGAATGAGACTAGGGGACTCTACGACGGGGGGGGGTCTACTTACGAAGAGGGGAACCACCTAAAGAAAATATCATATTAATAAATGATAAAGAAATCATTCCCCTTTATGAGCCCCCACACCTTTTCAAGGGTATTAGGAACAATTTGGTCACAAAAAACTAAAGTTTAAAAAAGATGGAGTGACCAAAACTGCCAAATGATACCTTATATTAATAAATGAGACCTTATTAAAGTTGCACAAAGAAAACCCTGGCTATAAAGGCATACGATTAATACCAAAACTGACTGAATACCACTTAAACCCTGAGAAAATGAACAAAATGAAAGTATAGTTTGCATCCCAGGTTTAGTCGCACTGTGGGATCCAATATGGGACACCTAGCAGGTAATTTACATTTTTGTTTATTTATTGTTATAGTAAAAACCAGTTTCCAAGAAAGATGTTACAGTAAAATGTTTAATATGTCTTCTAAATATAACCCAATTACCAACCAACATCCAAATTGTTGCCATAAAAAGTTTTACAGTCAATAAGACAGAAATAATTAGATTTGTGTATGAACTTATAACATTTTTCTCTCCTTTTTTCAGATAAAGGAATTCTTTCCACAGAGTGTAAAGAAACAGCTGATCAGTTAATATTTATGTAAGCTTTGTACACTTTGTATGTTGTGGACGTAGCCTGATGTACGAGTATGTGTACGCCGCCTAATGAGCATGACGTTGCACACGAAGAATGACAATGACACGAGACTCGAGATAGAGAATTTAAGCCTGCTCGTGAAGTAATTTATTTTTCATTGTATAAAAGTAATAAGGAAAAGAAGTAAAGTTCCTAAAATAGCTAGTTTAACTAAGTAATACAGTGTCGACCTACTAAAATATTGGAAGTAAAAACCTTTAATTGTCGATTTTTCTATTTTTAGGTTAGTAGGCCAAAATTCACGATGTGTAAATATTTGATCACAATTATTATTTATTTAAGTATTTTAATTTCATAATAAATGTAAACTTTCTATTTTTAGATACATCAAATTGAGCGTTATTTACTCCCGCATCATCTTACATATTACATTTATAGATAATGTCGTTGACTCTGTAAATGGGAGTCATCAAAAAAATAAATTTGCCAAGCCACTACTTGGTCCAGCTACGCCAACATCTGCCCATAAAAAGATGTGGGCAGAAGCAAAACAAATATTTAATTCTATGGAATTTATAACTTCTACAAGCAGGGTGGAATCTGTACCTACTATAAAAAATTGGGTGTGGACACTGGACGGAATTCAAGTTTTATTAAAAAAGTTAAATGACGATTACGGGGTCACATCTGTCTGGTTGCGGCACCTTAGCCAAGATCCGCTTGAGAACTTCTTTGGAGCGGTTAGAAGTCACGGGTGCCGCAACGTTAACCCGAGATGTGACCAATTCGAGTCTGCTTTTGCCACTCTATTAATTAATCATTTAAAGTGTCCACACCCAAGGAAAAAATTGTGAAAATGACTTTTCAAATGCTTTATGCTCCTTCGTACTCAACGAAAATACAGACGCCACGTCGACCTGCACTATTGACCTTGATAGTATTTTAGAAATTAATTTAGGAAATAAAGAAAATGATCCAAGAATACTGGCACCTTTACAATATGTGAGCGGTTATTTAAAAAAAAAAGTAAAAACAAAAAAAATTAAAAATTGCTCCATGTGCCAAGAACATTTTACAAGCCGTGATGAAATTGAATATGTATATACGGTACAGGGAGTATGCAGGTCGACGATAGCTTTGTACTCCCAGTAAAAATTTAATTAGGCTCATATCAAATTTCCAAGATATAATTAATCACATTTTAAAAGAAAACATAGAAACTATATATTTAAAAGATATCATTAAACAGCCTTATTCATAAAAATCTCGCTAATCACTGATTAGCCACTGTTTAGTTAAGCAAATGGTTAGCTCTTAAGTAATGATTAACTTTTCTTTATTCATAAGCGCTAGTTAGCAGATGATTAGTTACGACACGAAATAGAGGGGAAATTATGCGTGCACCACAGATTATAATCAATATAGTTGACTAAAAAACCGAATTAAAAGTATAAAGTTGTCATAACCACGATATTTGTATCTGTGGTGCCTTTGACAGACCAAAGTCAACAATGTCATCGGATATTTCATTTGATTAAAATAATTTAATACGTTTATATTATCATTATTTCCAATTATTTCATTGTTTTTCCGATGGTACATTACAATATAATTAGCTCTAAAGGCTGGAGGATCTGCCAGGGTCTCGAGATTGTTCGAAAGAGACACCGTGACCCTGGCACATGGGCAACTGAAGGAACACGGGTGGGTTTTAGTCAGTAAAAGTCTGACACGCACTCCGCCCCTAAGACGACCCACTGATCCGCCCTCCCGCTCCACCCAAGAGCGGGAGACGTAATTTGATGATTTCCCATCCAAAAAAAAAAGGCTGGAGGATACAGGTATTTATTTCTGATATTATATCCGCTAACCTTAAACTGACCAAATTAATATAAAAAGCCGTAGCCGATAATAGCTATGTGTTTGCATGTCCCATAAGCTTGTTTACATGAATATACTCTTTCAAAAACATAAAGGTACTTGTCTCTATTCTATATTATTTCCTTTTGCTTGATCACTGGGGTTTCAGTTTATTTTAATAAAATTAAATAATCTTGTTTACAGTTGATAGTTTGACGAAGCACCAATACTATATAACCTCGGAAACACGGCGAGGGCGCAGACCATGTACGTGAATAAGATGAGGAATGAGAGTGGCAAGAGAAAAGAATAGCACCCATACATATGTTACGGAGGAAGAAAAATTGGAAATCAAAAATACGAATTTATAACAAAAATGTAGCTTTATTAAAATAAATGTAATTGTTGCTTGGCTAACTAACATGGGTACTCGCATTTCATTTCATAGGCGATCAAGTACAGTGTCATCCAACATATGATTACGCTGGATGACCCGCGCCTGATCCGATAGTCATTGGGTTGAAACATTGACAGTTGGCTCAAGCGCCTGAAAAAGAGAGAGCATTGGAACACGGTACACGGTCAGATTGTTTCCTCCCTCTGTAGCCCCATAGTATGAGCGCATGACATTCTCATTGATGGATCTTGTCCATCTCATGCGCTGGCCAACACTAGCAAAAGACGGAAATGTGTGGAAAAGGGAGAGGGAGGCCTTTGCCCTGCAGTGGGACAATATAGGCTAGTTAGATTAGATAGATAGAATTGTTGCTTATGAAATGTCTCTTGTTATTTGAGCAAGACTGCCACAACATGGCTTTTCTTCAGTTCTGTGCCTTGGACCTAGCGTTAAAGAATGTGAGGGCCCAAAAACTACTGAGCCTCCTCCTGTTTGAGCTTTCCCTAAAAATCCTTTATCAAGTTTACTTCGCATGAAGAATATGTACCTAATACGGAATTATTCTCATCGCAGATGTAAACAAGCCTTGTAGGTCTTCCTCCATCTATTTCCCGTCCGCGTCGGCGCGTAGCGTTTCAAAATTATTTAATTCTCCTGTACTATTCCAAAATCCCGTAAATATTATTGAAATCAATATTTACTAAGGCACAATTAGTTAATAGGGACAAAATAACCTTGAAGCACACAATAATCCTATTGAACCGATCAGCTGATTCAAATAAAATCCGCCATCTTGCCTCTTAGCATCCTCTTAACAAGCTACCGGTGGTGTTTAATTTTGACAGCTTTTAATCAAATGGTTAGCGACTACTTAGCGCTAAATAGCGTTTATGAATAAGAATTTCACTAATCAGTTGCTTAGCAATTGATTAAAATTTAAAAGTCGTTTATGAATAAGACTGAAAATGTCTATATTAACTTTAATCGATTTTGATTTTATAAAATGTAATAGACATAAAAAATAAATATAGATTATTTAATAAATACAGTAATTAGATTCATGAATTTTAATTACTGTAAAGTAATAAATAAAACTTATCTGGGAGAATACAAGTTGATGATGAAGAAGATAAAGTTCAAATAAAAGCTAAAAATATCATGGTAAATGTTTTAAAAGAAAAATATAAATGTCACCAACATTTACAGTCCCTGGCCAAATTACTGAACGAACTTGAAGATTATTGTAAAATGTTAATTTCAGGTGACAATAGAGAGCTTCATTGTTTTTACTGCATATATTTTTTTATTATCCACTTAATTATCTATGTTTCAACACAAATAAAACATTATTATTATAGAAAAAATATTTATTTATTAACTCTTGAAAATAATTGTTTTCACTCCAAGGTCAGAAAGACATTTAACGAAAATTTGTCTGGAAAAATTTAAATTTCTTCGAACTGTTCGCTCACAAGCATTCACAGTAGCATCTTGGAGTTGCGTTTTTATTAGTTTTGTGGTAGCAAACTTATTTTTCAGACAAATTTTCGTTAAATGTCTTTCTGACCTTGGAGTGAAAACAATTATAATTATTTTCAACAGTTAATAAATACATATTTTTTTCTATAATAATCATGTTTCATTTGTATTAAAATATAGTTTTTTAAGTGGATAGTAAAAAAATACACACTGTATCTTTGTAGTAAAAAAAAAACAATAAATCTCTAGAATCACCTGAAAACATTTTACATATAATAATATCTTCAAGTGCGTCAAATAATTTGGCCAAAGACTGTATATTCAGTCCATGTATTCAGTATTTATAAGAGAACCTCTCAGTGTTAAAATTTCACTGTGGTTTTCATTTCTTCGGTTTATTAAAATATTATTAATTAATATTAATAATTATTTTTTGCAAACTTTTATAATAATTAGTTTTTTGTATATATTGATGAATATAATAAAATGCTTTTAAGAAATAATAAATAATCTTTATTTATCTCCACAAATTAAGTTTACATTGCCGTCACAAATACATTTTGGCAAAGAGTGTAATTTGCGGTAGATCTGAGTCTAAACTAAGCCTAGGCCTTTATTTTAGAGCTCCAAGCCCCCCATTAAAATGTATACTTTAAATACCTGATGTAAAATTTCAACGCTGGAGCCACACTAAAAGCTTCTAGACTCTGTCTAAAAGCTTTTAGTCCTCAGTTTCTGTATTCTGTAATAAGCTGTACCTAAAAGAAACAAGTTGAAAGTTTTTCTCATCTAAGTAGATGAGAAATTGTTTCAATATTTTTAAGGGAATAAAACAATTTAAATAATTTCATCGTTTTTCACAGTTCAATGTGTCCAATTTTGATTAGTGTACTAAAACTGCAACAAAATTGTAATTTTCGAGAACTGATCTATTCCTCTAGCCATAGCATACAATATTAAAACTTTTATAATAAAAACATGATTAGCTAAACATTGTATTTCATTTACCAATCCTTTAAATCCGCTCCAATAATTTGAAAATAATATAAACCTCTAATAATATATACCTGCATAGCTACGTATAGCTAACAAACCATAACACAGGTGTAGTTCTAACTTAGAATATCAGATGGCACTAGTTTCTTCACGAACGCAAATGACACGGAACAAGATTGGTCTCTATTTCAGTATAGTATAATGTACTCTGTGGCTCAGTACTCGCCGAGCGCCTGGAGGAGAAAGACGTTCGTTTAGATCATCGGAAATGCCGTCCGAATGGAGCAATGAGATTACAATAAAATTCTTAGAACTATTGGAAACGGAAAAAGTAATTTGGGATGTTAAGTGAAGTGTAAGAATAATCGTATGTATGCTCCTTTAGTTTAATAAGTACGCTCCTTTATAATCGTATGTATGCTGAGTTTGCAATATACCTTATATGCATTATTCTACATTATTACGAGTGCATTCATTAAATAGTACGTTAACCGATGTGGTCGTTTCCTTGAATCACACCCAACATTACATGGCGACCCTGCCACGGGACTCTGCCAAGGGGATTGCTAGTTATAGTATAGTTAACATAGCTACTTAATAGTTTAAAATGTGTCAGTCAACTGTGGAAAAAGAGGACGTTTTCCTCAGCCAAAACGCGGCTGGAGGCAACAATGACGCCACGTTAAAAGAAATCGGAGGCCATGTGGAGCGGCTTAGCACTGTGACCTATATTGTTCTGGCCATTATTGGACTCGTAGCAGTTTATGGGGGCCTGCGGATGTACAGAAGCTGCCACCGCACATGGATCCAGCAGGAAATTGGGATGAGTACCATGCAGAGAATTAGATCATCCATCAGAGGGCGCACAGAAGGTAACCAGAATTAGTAATTGGAAGTGAATATCAGTGAGTGAGCTAGTTACGCGGTGTCATATTTCATAACGCTATAATTCCAAAGGTGCTAAAACCGTGCGCGAACATTCAGTAATAAGACACCAAACGGAAACAAAATGCAACGTCGGACTTTTTTCTTCGCATTTATGTAGAATGTGTTACATCTGTGTAATTGAATTATTAGATTAAGAATATTATGGTTGATATTTTGGAACAAAATTATGTCTTTTTAGTAGAAATACGTAATTATTTAGTAAAAAAGGGACAAACTAGATATAAGGGTAGTGTTATTTCAACTAAGTTAGATCAAGCAAAAAGCGCATACGAAAACTGTTGTAAAATATATTTACTTATTGAAAAAAGTAAAGATATTAATTTAGAATCGGCAGTAGATCTTTATCAGAAAATAAAACAAAAGTACGAGGAAATAGAGAAATTGTGTATTTTTCCCGTTACAGAAAATTTAGATTTAGGCAAAATGGATTTTGACAAAAAGGTGGCGTGTAGTTTGATTCCAGTAATGGACGGTGTAGAGGCCACCACTAAGCGCTTAATAGACTCAGTGGAGATGTATGCTGACATGCTGGACAGCCCAGGTAAAGTATTGTTAATTACTTTCGTTTTAAAAAGTCGGTTGAATGAAAACGCAAAATTACGAATTGCAAGCTCATACAAAACTATCCGAGAATTAATTGGCGATTTGAGGAAATTTCTTTTACCTAAAAAATCATTTATGGCCATACAGACGAAGCTTCAGAATATTCAACAAGGCTCGAGATCCATTGAGGATTATGGTACGGAGGTAGAAAAGTTGTTTACAGAGCTGACAATTACCCAGGCAGATGGAAAAGAGGAAATATTTACAATTTTAAAACCAATCAATGAAACTTTTGCCATAAAACGTTTTTCAGATGGTCTACGTAACGCGAAAATGAGCACCATCATCTCGGCACGCGGCTTCAGCAGCCTGAAAGATGCCATACAAGCAGCGAAAGACGAGGAGTGCACGTCTTTCCAACCACCAGGTAATATTTTGTATGCATCTAAAAATGGACGCCACTCGTCACACAATATTAGACGTTCTCAAGGTCAAAGAGGTATTTACCGTAGTCAATATGGTAACAATTACCATCGTGGGCATCAATTTAATAACCACTACAATCAAGGTCAGGGTTCTAGAGGGAAGTCTAGAACAAATAATCGGCCTTCATACAATAATCAGCGAGGAAATAGAGGTTCTACATATGTTAGGAACCGTGGACGAGGTCAGAACACATTTCCAGTAGAGAAAGTAGCTGACACTCGTCAATGCGATAAAGACGACAATGCAGGTACATCGAATCAGTTTTTTCGATCCTAAGCATTTTATATTATCATTACAAGGTGACGCGAAATATGTTACTTTTTATATTAAAAACATTAAATACTATTGGCTTATTGATACGGATGCAACATTGTCAATTATTAAAAATGAAGGTTTGCCAAAAGATATCATTGTTAATAAAGATAATACTATAATAAATGGAATAGGTGGTCAGCGACGCTCTCAAGGTTCTGTAAATTTAATGTTAAAATACGGCAATGCCACGTTTCAGCATAAATTACTTGTTTTTAATTCACTACCACTAAAAGCAGATGGAATTATAGGCTTAGACTTTTTAGAAAAATTTAGTGCGAATATTGATTTAGGTTCAAATAATTTAACACTATGTAACGGTAATAAACAACATTATCTACATTTTGTTGATGAAGATGATAGGATGAAAAATTCTATGATTATTCCGGCACGCTCGGAATCAATTCATTTTATCATTGTAAATGAGAATGTGAGTGGAGAAGTAGTAGTATGCAGTAAAGAGTTAGCGAAGGATGTCTTTATAGCAAACGCAATAACCACAGTTAGCAATAATAGGATTCCTGTTAAAATACTCAATGTTAGTGACAAGGAAGTAAGCTTGTCATCTTTTACACCAGATTTGGAAAGTTTGGACGAGTATAATATTTGTCAATTCAATAAGACCAATATTGACGTTACCAGGGTTAAAACTTTGCTAACAGAGTTAAATTTAAATTATTTAGACGGAGAAGAGAAACAATCAATTGAAGCAATTTGTGCAAAATATTCTGACAATTTTCATTTAGAGGGAGATAAGTTAACCACAACTAATATTTATAAGCAATCAATAATTTTAAAACAAAACTCTACTCCAGTTTACGTCAAGCCGTATAGATTACCACAGGCACTAAAACCAGAAATAACTAAGTAAGTTGATAATATGTTAGAAAATGATATAATCGAAGAGTCAAATAGTGAATGGTCCAGTCCAATTTTATTAGTACCTAAAAAAAGCTGCAAAGGTAATGAGAAGAAATGGCGTTTAGTGGTAGATTACAGAAAATTGAACGAGGTTATTTGTGACGACAAATTTCCTCTACCAAATATTAATGAAATTTTAGATACGCTTACTGGAGCCATTTATTTTACTCATCTTGACCTTCACCAAGGTTACTATCAGGTAACTTTAGAGCCAAGTAGTCGTAAATTAACAGCTTTCACTACAAATACTGGTCAATATTGCATGAAACGTTTACCGATGGGTTTAAAGATCAGTCCTAATGCCTTTAGTCGTATGATGTCTGTAGCGATGTCTGGTTTAACTTACGATAAATGTCTAGTATATCAGGACGATCTCATTGTATTTGGAAGAAATCTGTCTTCCCATAACAAAAATTTAATAACTGTCATGGAGAGATTGAGAAAAGTAAATTTAAAACTAAATCCTCAGAAATGTGAATTTTTAAAGAAATAAATTCTTTATTTAGGGCATTTGGTTACAGACAAAGGTGTTCTACCAGATCCAGAAAAAACTAAAGTATTGAAAAATTATCCTACTCCCAAAAATGCAGATGAAGTAAAACGATTTGTAGCTTTCTGCAACTATTATCGTAAATTTATAAGAGATTTTTCAAATATAGCAATACCTTTGAATAAGTTAAGTAGGAAAAATGAACCATTTATTTGGTCTGATGAATGTCAACACGCTTTTGAATTTTTAAGAAATGCTTTAATATCGTCACCGATTTTACAGTACCCCGATTTTTCCGAAAATCATGAATTTATTTTACAAACAGACGATTCGGGTACTGCTATTGGTTCTGTATTATGTAATAAAGATCTTAGACCAGTTGCATATGCCAGCAGACCCCTGAATAAAGCAGAAAGAAACTATCCAACTATTCAAAAGGTACTTTTGGCAATAGTGTGGTCCGTTAAATATTTCAGACCATACTTGTATGGAAACAAATTCACCATAATGACAGATCACAAACTATTAATATATCTTTTTGGTATGAAAGATCCGTCGAGTAGATTACTTAAATTTCGATTAACTTTAGAAGAATATAAATTTAAATAGTCTATGTGAAAGGAAGGGATAATGTTGTGGCCGATGCTCTATCGAGACTTTGTATAACTTCTGATGGACTTAAAAGTATGAATGAACAAGTAATGGCTGTAATGACAAGAGCGCAAAAGAAAAAGCTGAATGAGCTAAGTAAGAGTAAGAATGACGATGAAAAGAAGGATCTTAATAAATCCATTCACAATTGGACTGATCAACCAAGAGTTGTGAAATGTGTTTGATTGAAGGCAACAAATTAAAACAATTTAGAGATAACGATATGATAACTGAAGAATATGAATGTTTTACATTTATAGAGGGTAAAAAGACATTATACATTAATCTTAATTTCAAGGCGCATTTCTCGCGAGCCGAATTTGTGCAGAAATTAAGATATTTTTGTGAAAAGATACGTATTAATGAAGTGTGTATAATTAAAAATAATGATAATATAAAATTCATCAAAAGTGTTTGTGATGAAATAACAACACTTACTAATTGGTCCGGACCACGAATATGCATATTACGAGGCGTAAAAAGAATAGATGACGACAACGAAAAGACACTTATTATGAATGACTTTCATTTACTGCCATCCAGTGGTCATGCTGGAGTGCGCAGAATGATAAAGACAATCAAAAGTCGATACTATTGGCCAAGCATCGAGAAGGATGTCCAGGAATTTGTTAAAAAGTGTACAAAATGTCAAACCCATAAATATTTTCGAAACATAAAAGAACCGATGGAAATTACCACAACAGCTTCCTCAGCTTTTGAAAAGATATACTTAGATGTAGTGGGTCCCTTAGACAGAGACGAAAATGGTAATTGTTATATATTGACTATGCAATGCGAGTTAACAAAATTTGTACAAGCTATTCCTTTGCAAAACAAAGAAAGAGTGTCCATTGCAGATGCATTTGTTAGACAGTTCATATTAAGATTTGGTATTCCGGCGACAATAGCTACGGATCGAGGTACAGAGTTTATTTCTGCAACCATGGAACAGGTTTGTAAAATACTTAATATTGAAAAATTATCTTCAACAGCCTATCACCATCAGTCAATTGGAGCTCTTGAAAATGCTCACAAAACTTTGGGTGCATTTTTAAGGATCCAGTGTGACAATCATACGGATACATGGAGCGATTGGCTACCATTTTGGTGCTTCAGTTTTAACAACACAGTCCATTCAGAAACAAATTACACACCATATGAACTTGTTTTTGGAAAACTTTGTCAAATACCAGACAGAGTAAGTAATACCGTAGAACCATTGTATAATATCGATAACTATCCACTACAATTAAAATACAGGTTACAATTAGCTCACGAAGATGCAAAGAAAAATTTGTTGATTAATAAATATAAACGGAAAGAAATATATGATAAGTCTGTCAATACTGCAAAATATGAGAAAGAAGATTTGGTTTTAGTAAAAAATGAAGCACGAAGTAAATTAGATGCAATATTTAAAGGTCCCTATACAGTTATGGAAGATTTAGGTTGTAACGTAAAAATAATTAAAAATAATAAAATTGAATTAGTACATAAGAATAGGACAAGGCCTTTTTGTCAATAGATTTGAATGTAAAATTTAATTTTAGATAACATTGCAATGTATAATGATAAGGATAAATTTCAATACCATTTTATTTTTTTGTAATAATAACTGTATGTCTATTAAACACTATTATTTAAGAGATGATATTTCTAGTAAATATCTAGTAATAATTATGTAAAAAAAAAAAGAAAGTTCCATTCTTTTTTTTTCCTATGTCCCCGGGAGGTGAAGTGCAAGAATAATCGTATGTATGCTCCTTTAGTTTAATAAGTACGCTCCTTTATAATCGTATGTATGCTGAGTTTGCAATATACCTTATATGCATTATTCTACATTATTACGAGTGCATTCATTAAATAGTACGTTAACCGATGTGGTCGTTTCCTTGAATAACACCCAACATTACATGGCGACCCTGCCACGGGACTCTGCCAAGGGGATTGCTAGTTATAGTATAGTTAACATAGCTACTTAATAGTTTAAAATGTGTCAGTCAACTGTGGAAAAAGAGGACGTTTTCCTCAGCCAAAACGCGGCTGGAGGCAACAATGACGCCACGTTAAAAGAAATCGGAGGCCATGTAATGTTGGGTAACATTACAAAGGATAAACAACATAAACAGAAACATAATGTTCACGACGCGTGGAAAAAAATCAGTGTTGCTTTAGACATACCTATTGACGAACTTAAATTAAAAAAAAGTATCTGATGGCCACTTTCAGGCCTCTTTTGAAGAAAAAACATAATTCAATCCGATCCGGTGCAGGTGCAGATGAGATATTTATTCCGATATGGTTTGCCTTTGATATTATGGAGAGATTTTTGGGGCCCACTTTTATTGTAGATGATACAGTGAATACGGAAGAACAGGTAAGCAGATTTTAGACTATTCATTTTTATATATTATTATTACTAGCTATTTAAATTGTAGTACGACACATACCTATATGTGTCGTATGTGTCCTTTTTCAGGCCCTCAATCTGGGAAATAGATTTAGGATTGCGCCAGGTTGATTATGTAACGTTTTCGACCGTGCGTAATTACTATTATTATTTATATGTTATTTTGTATACTAAAAATGACAGATAGTCCTGCCTGACGCGCGTACAAAGCGTTACATAATCAAAATCAACCCGCAGGAGGTGACCTAGGCAATTTTACTGAATAAAACATGTCTTTTCTAATTGGTATTTATTATTCTATTATTTAGGAAAGGCTTTGAAACCAATCTTTCTCCAGGTGTACTTATACAATGCAAGTAGGTACCTACTAATAGTCTTGTTAACGGATGGTATCAAAATAATTTGCAAATTCTGATCGAATTTCTGTAATGTTACTTGGAGCACGTCTACCAATAAGTGGTATTGGCCTTATAGCTGATGATGAAGTGTCGTTTTGTCTCCAAGTGCCTTCAACATACTGCCCGTGTCTAATGGAATCGAAAGTTCCTGGAGGTGTGTAAATGCTCTGAGATTTGCTTTTTCTTAGAAAATTATGTAATAAAATACATGTCATAACAATTTGTGGTACCTTTTCTATATTAACTTATATTGGTTTCTTGAAAATTCTAAATACAGATGACAACACACCAAACACATTTTCAACGATTACACGAGTACTAGAAAGTTTGTAATTAAATGTGCGCTCTACAGTGCCAATGTCATGATTACCAGGAAAGGGTTTCATTATATTTTTGTGTAAAGCGAAAGCTCCGTCACAGACAAACACATATGGAACATTTATTTCTCTTCCTGGTAGTGGAGTATCTGGTGGCAAGTTAAGAGTGCCATTGTCAATTTTTTGCCAAAGCAAGCTATATTGAAAAATTTCTCCATCACTTATACGTCCCTGTCCACCGATATCAGCAAAAACGAAATTATAGTTACTATCTACTAAAGCCATTAGCACAATGCTATATGTATTTTTGTAGTTATAATACTTCGAGCCGCTATGTAATGGACATTTTACTACGATGTGTTTCCCGTCGAGAGCTCCAACACATCTCGGGATTTATTTCTAAATTCCTCTTCAATAGCTAACCATTCTTCTGGTGTTCGTGTTTGTCACAAAGATAACATATTTCATTAGTTTTATTTGTTTCAGCTTCTTCGGAATGATACTACACCACCAATCAACGGTTCCAATGAGGGTGAAACAATGCCTCCGAAGCCACCTACACCACCAACCCAAGGTTCCAATGTGGACGAAACCATGCCTCCGAAGCCACCGCAAACAAAAGAGAAGGAAAGTTCACAAACAGTTCACTATACAGCAACCAAAACTAATGCAAAGAAAAGACACAAGGACCATATTATCAGTGAAGCCGATAAAAAAAAAAATGACAGTTTTGAAACTTTAAGCACCATACTGCAGACAAAAAAAAGAGAGGAAGACGAGTGCGATGTTTATGCTTCATTGTTAGCAAAAAAGTTAAGGAAATATCCAGAAAGAATGCGAGACAGGATTATGTACAAAATTGATGGTCTTCTTCTGGATAACCCTTACCCTGATGACGAGCGATCATCAAGTGCCTCTACGTCTTATTCAGTGCCATCTCCCTACGCTCAAGAAACATTTTCAACTCCGTCTTCGCAATATGGTCCAACTCCGTCTCCGTAGTATGTTCCAACTCCGTCTCCGCAATATTTCCCAACTCCGTCTCCACAATATTTCCCAACTCCGTCTCCGCAATATGATCCACCTGTTTATGGACTTCCGTCCCAAAATCCTCCTGCGACTACATCTCAGGCTCCGGTCTATTTACATATCCCAGAAGAAAATATAAATATGCAAAACGAGGTTATATTGCAGTCCTCAACAAAAGAGAGAAAAAATATCGCACAAGAAAGGCAAATACATATAAGTTATTTTGCCTTCTGAAATGAGCGACATAATTAAAAACGCATACAATGATTCCTAAATGTTGACATAAATAATTATTATGTTCAGTGAAATTAATACTATTAAGAGTTTGTAATTCTTTTCTTTTCTTTAATAAAAACATGGTGATTTTTTTAAATATACTTTTATTACCTTTATTTCGTCTCTTAAAACTGTGTTAAGAGCCTTGCATACTTCTGGGACAATCAGCGAAATAGCCAGTGTTGAAACTTTGTATAAGTAGTGTAGACTTCGGTAACTATCTCCAGTCGCTAGATATCGAAGGGTTATTGCTAGGCGTATTTTTGGTGGAATAGGTATTCTTAGTCTTGTCTGTGTCTCAGAGAGGACGCGTGCGTGCCTCGCTTGCCCTCCCGCTACACCGCCCGTACCCCTTCTGAGACCTATTACCGCGTCCCCGCCGTTATAGACGTGAAATAGTGTGCAGTGGAATTGCACGCGTTATCAGTGATTTGACTTTGTGTGTGACCTTATTGTTCGTGCTAAACGCTTGATGGATACGAAGTAAAAATGTAAGTTACTAAAGCTAATTATGTTTACTTGTTCAATGTTACACTAAATCATCCATCATATTTTATGTAATTAAAATCTATGTAGTTAAAATCCGTTGTTTTTAAATATACAGGGTGATTGGAAGATGGGTGCAAAGCTTTAAGGTGAAGATAGTATAGACAATTGAAGGGTTCAATTCGATAACGGTTTAACTGTCATTTTTCCACAAAATGAGTTATAGGTACCGTTAGATTCAGTGCAAAATTATCTACATTATGACTTTCACAAAATAGCAAATTTCGGCTTAAATCTCGAGATATTCAGTTTAAAAACGGTTTAACTGCTATAAAAGTTGAGATCGCTAGTGCAAAAAAGATTTATTATTCGACAACTCCATGAAATATACATAATTCTACTTTGTTCTAATACAGAAATGGATTATTGAACTAAAAGCCGTTTTTATGTTCTTAAAGACAATAATTGACCTAAATAAAGTTTTTGAATACGGGATTAAGGTAATTTAAATCATTCTTGCATTAACTTTTTATACACAAACCATGCAAATTTCTGGTTATAAGCGATAATAAACCCTTTTTGTACTAAGCAGACCGCTCGCGCCAAAATGCGCGCGATTATGTGTCTCTTTCCCAGGAGAAAAAGAGACAGATTACATTATATTTCTTGTAGAGTGAATGCGACAGTCGCGCGCTTGATGTTATTTTATTTAGTAAACGCTTGTCAACAACGTTGGTCGTGCGTAATGATTGAGTTTGAGTGCACTAGCAGGTTTTTTACTGTGAATAATATTGTTTTAATGTAAAAAGTGTTGTGACTTATAAGATGTCAAGAAACCAATTAAAACGTGGCCGTGAACTAGTTGGATTGTGCAACAATCGAAATAGTGGCTTCACTGGCGAAGAAAGTAAGTACCTAACATTACTCATATTTTTGGCGGGTTAATTTTCTAATTACCTTCCCAAATCAAACCAGAGAATATCATGTTCGGATATTTTCTGGTTCTAACTAAGCAGGAGATAGTTTGGCACTCAGGTTTCAAATAAGTGGGAATTAGTTATGTGGTGTATTTTCTTAAGTTTGAATATTTTTTGTGCCTACTTAATTGTTTTTTTTTTTTTTCAGTGGCTTCATCAACACATAGTCATTTTAACATTGAACCACTACCGTATGAATGGCCGCAGAACGACCCGTCTCTAGAGGTCTCGGAACAGAACAATTTACCTTCTATTGAAAATACAAGAATTGAGTTTGCAGAAAAAAATATTGAAGTCCCATCGCCGGAGTTAGTGAACTTATTGGCCCATATGAAAAATCAAGTTACACTGTAGATGAGGGAGAAAATTTAGTAGAAGTAATATCTGAAAAAAAAAACCATTATGGTAATATAATAATTGAACCTGCTGACGGTATGACTTTATTTTAAACTAGCTGTTCCCCGCGGTTTCACCCGCGTTAAGTTAGGTTTTTGGTTGCTCCGTTCCCGTGGGTCATAGCGTGATGTTATGTAGCCTATGTTACTCAGGGTGAATGTAGCTTTCTAATGGTGAAAGAATTTTTGAAATCGGCGCAGTGGTTTTTGAGTTTATTCATTTCAAACATAGACACACACAAAAATACAAATCGTTCCTCTTTATAATATTAGTGTAGATTACTGTTACTATTTTGAGGATGACTTGTTGGAACTACCTTTTTTCATGAAATGTTTTTTATTTGCAGATGATTATACAAAGAGTAAAACTATACAAGTTTTAAATAACATAACTGAACTACGTATTGAGTATATCGATTATCAAATTGAAGGAAATGTTAACTTGATTCGAGATGTCGTTGGCATACAAAACGATTCAGAGGCAAACGAAAGATGCGAAATGTTAATGCCAGCTGATGCTGAAAACGAATTACCAGTAGCTGTCGATGATAACCAAAGTGAGCAAATGTCCAGAAAAGAGAAAAAGATTTCAAGAAAAAGAAAACTGAATAAAAAAGAATGGAAATTTGAGAAAATGAAGAATGCTAGGGCTACAGGCAAAGAATATGTAACAGTAAAAGGAAAAGTCATTGCTGAAAAAACAATTTGTCACGGTACTCTGTGCTCCAACAAGTGTAGGTTGGGTTGTTCATCGTATTTTTGTGAAGAAGTGCGTCAGCGTTTGTTAGACGAATACTATTTATTGCCCATTAATGCAAAGAATGCAATATTATTTAAAAGCATGAAACCAGTACTAGTAAAACGACGTTTAGTTGCAGCACAAAAGGTACGACGACAGACCTTTACATATCATGTTAAAAAAAGCAATAATGTAGAACAAACTATTTGTAAGAGAGCTTTTATGAGCCTTTTTCAAATAACTGTGAGAAAAGTACAAGTGATTCAAGAAAAACACATATCTGGGCAGATACTTCCTAAAAAAGATATGAGAGGAAAGCACGATAACCGACCCAAGAAAGTAAAGGCTGAAGTCAAAGAATATGCAATGACTCATATAAAGAGTTTTCCAGCTGAAGAGTCTCATTACTCTCGAAATGAAAATCCTAATAAACTGTACCTCTCACCATTATTGAATATTACAGAAATGCATCGACTATACATCCAGAAATGCGAATCAGAAAGTATGGACAGTATGTATCGCGTAAAGGAATGCACATACAGGAATATATTTTGTAGTGAATTCAACTAGTCTTTTGGCTTACCAAGGAGCGACGTTTGCTCAAGGTGCGAGAATGAAGATCATGAGGATGATTTGCAAGTACACAAAGAGACTTACAAAGAAGCGTATGAGCTGATGAAAGTTGATAAAAATCAGTGTAAAAGAGAGGAAGGAAAACTTTATTGCACTGTTGACATTCAGCAGACAATGCCATTACCTAAGATGCCTGTTGGGGATGCTTTTTATTTGCGGCAAATTTGGTTTTATAACCTAGGTATACATCTGGTCAGTAAAGATAAAAATCATGCTTTGATGTGCACATGGACTGAAGATGTTGCAAAAAAGGAAGCTTTGAAGTATCTTGCGCTTTACATTATTTGGCTATGTATTTAAAAACTACATGTGAAAACAACGCAATGAAACACTTGATTATATGGTCGGATTCTTGCTCAGGGCAGAATAAAAATTTTAATTTAATATGCCAGTATCAGTATATGGTCCTTAAAAAATATTTTGATGTTATTGAACACAAATTCCCAGTTGTGGGACATACCTACATGGATTCTGATCGGGATTTTGGCCGTATAGAAAAAGCGTTAAGAAAACATTAAAAAATCTATACACCCGAAGAATATAGATGCATAATAAAAAAAAATACATCGAAGAACTCTGTAGTGGTAGATATGCAAGAACATCTGTATGACGTTGAGGGTGTTCAGAAAAAAATGAAACTGATAAACAGATTGAAAAATACGTTGGGACATAAAGTAGACTTTAGAGATGAAGTAAAATGGATAAGAGTAGATCATTTTGGAAGCTATATGTATAAAAAGAGCTATGATCCTAACACCCCATTTTTAATGGTTGACTTATTGAGAAAAGGAGCTACCGTAAACCCTGATAGTGTAGAAATCCAAAGACTGGCCGGATGTCGAGGTGAGATCTCGGAAGAAAAAAAACAAGATATTAGAAAACAACTTAAGTTTATTCCCATGGAAAAAAGATTTTTCTATGAAACCATATTAAATGCATAAGTGTGCTAGTGCCAATTTTTTTTTTAATTTGATTTAATTATAATAATTAATTTCATTTTTTTATATAATTACTAAGAAAACAAGCCTGCAATTGTGCAATTCTTTAAATATATTAACAGGTTATTGTCCAGTTACCTAAACAGCAAATGCCAAATTGGTGATATATTCCGAGTGTAAAAACGGTTTGTTCCGTTATAAACCGTTTTTACACTCAAGAACTGTATCAATATCGATAAACACTGTTGGTTTAAATGAAAAATGGTCGATATTACAATAATAATGTATCTTTTAAAACTACTTTTGTATTGCATTTTATAATAAAAGTATTTTTTTAAACACTTGAAAGTTTACTCCTTTTTTTGGCACTATTTTCATTATCCAAATCAACAAATAGTCACCAATATTTTAAGGACCAGTTTCTCAAAATGGCTGATTTCACAGTTAAACCATTCTCGAATTGAACCCTTAGAACCATTTAAGCCATGGTTGTCTTAGACGAAGTCTTACCAAACTTTTTTAACCAAATTTTTAAGTTTTTTTTCGGAAATTCTCAAAATTTAATGTAAACTGCATTATGCATTATGGCCAAATTGAATGATAAATGAATTAATTTTTTATTAATTTAATAAAAGTACTGTGTAAGCAACCAAGCAAAACATGTTTTAGGCTTCTGTGTCATTAGACATTTTTTTACAGATATTTAAAGCTTAAAAAAATAAAAACTTTGTACAATACGTCTTTTAAACCTTATTTAAAAAAAAACGGAGGGTGCTTTTTTTGTTCAAACCTTTTTGAAGACATGCTTGATAATCGTTCTTTCTTTTGAGGTATCACTTATGCGGATATCTTACAAATAATTGAAACTAGGACCTATAAACCAATTCGAGGGAGAAATTTTGAATTTTAGGCAGTCTAACAAAACACAAAATTTTTGCTTAAAAGAATACTTTATGTGCTCGAAATGATAACATTGTTCAATTCTAAGAATTTTTGGCACATGCAGGAACCAATTGAGGGGAACCCATTGAGGGGATTCTCTAAACAATGGCCACCGAGCGCGGTGCGACGGCATTTCCTGGTAGAACGCCCAATGAATAGCAAAAAGCGATAAGAGTTGGTTTTTACAGCAAAATGGTCTTAGTTACTGAGGCAACAAAATCGTTTTTCTTTAGTCAGGGTCAGTCGGTCTGTGATGAAGCCGTTACATCTTTTACTTATTAGTCAAACTACTGCCCTTGTGAGTGGACGTTGTCGTGTTGATTCACAATTTACCGTGTTCAGTTGTAGCCCTTTGCGTTCCTGCACGTGTTGTTTGCGTTAGTTTTGAACTTTTTTGTTTCACCGTGTCCAGTCGTAGCCTCGCGCTCCTGCACGTGTTGATTTTTGACTTAATTGTGTTGAGTTGACATTTAGTGCGCTCCTTAGCCGTTTTTCTTAATTGTTAAGTGACTATGGCTACTATTTCCAATCAAGAATATGCGGATATCGTATTTATGTACGGTAGAGCAGACGGCAATGGATCTTTGGCGCGACGGATGTATCAAGAGCGCTATCCAAATCGCAGGATACCGAATGTCCGAGTGTTTTACAACACGTTTCGTCGTCTTGCCCAAGATGGGTTTCACCGCGTGGAACCTGGAGTCAACCCGGGCAGACACGAAACTGCCGTCGACGAAGACATTTTAGCAGCATTTCAAGCGGATCCTACTACCAGTACTAGAGCAGTAGCTCGAAATTTAAACATTTCTCAATGGAAGGTGTGGCATACAATGCACCAAAATGATAAGTATCCGTTCCATGGCAGGAGTGTGCAAGGTCTAGTAGAGCAAGATCCTCAAAGAAGAATTCAGTTCTGCCGTTTCCTCCTCAACAGAGACATCGAAGATGCGTGGTTTCTGAAATCAATCTTGTGGACGGATGAAAGTAAATTTTCAAGGGAAGGTATTACAAACTTTCACAACATCCATGAATGGGCCGACGCAGACAACAATCCACATTTTAAGAAGCAGGTGTCATTTCAGATGAAATTCTCTGTGAATGTATGGGCTGGAATAATTGGCAGAACATTGATTGGGCCCCACTTTTTGCCTGATCCATTGAATGGCGAAAATTATTTGCAATTTTTGCAAATTGATTTACCACTGCTGGTAGAGGAATCAGGTGTCCCGATCTTCGAAAGAGACCGAACAGTCATCTTTCAGCAAGACGGCTGTCCAGCGCATTGGACTTTAAATGTAAGGGAACACCTCAACAATTGCTTTCCTGATAGCTGGATCGGCAGGGATGGACCCATCCCTTGGCCCGCTCGCTCCCCAGATCTGACCCCGTTGGACTTTTTCGTGTGGGGCCGGGCCAAGGAACTGGTGTATAACAACATAGAAATAAACACTAGAGAAGAATTGATACAAAGAATAAATTCAGCGTTTGAGACAATGAAGCAGGAGATGATGTTGAAAATAACGACTACAGAAGTTAGAAGACGGGGCCGTGCTTGTATTAGGAATCACGGCCGTCATTTTGAACATGAAAAATAAATAATTTTAATTCAAATGTTGTTTTAATTAGTCTGCCTAAAATAAAAAAAATCTCCCTCAAATTGGTTTGTAGGCCCTAATTTCAATAATTTGTAAGATATCCGCATAAATGATACCTCAAAAGAAAGAGCGATTATCAAGCATGTCTTCAAAAAGGTTTCAACAAAAAAGCACCCTCCGTTTTTTTTTTTTAATAAGGTTTAAAAGACGTATTGTACAATTTTTTTATTTTTTCTGAGCTTTAAATGTCTGTAAAAAAAATGTCTAATGACACAGAAGCCTAAAACATGTTTTGCTTGATTGCTTACACATTAATTAAATAAATAAAAAATGAATTCATTTATCATTCAATTTGGCCATAATTATGCAGTTTACATTAAATTTTGAGAATTTCCGAAAAACAACTTAAAAATTTGGTTTAAAATATTTGGTAAGACTTCGTCTAAGACAACCATGGCTTAAATGGTTCTAAATTGTCTGTACTATCTTCGCCTTAAAGCTTTGCACCCATCTTCCAATCACCCTGTATAAGTATTATTAACAAACTTGCTTAGTATTATTAGTAAGTGTTACGTTATGATTTTTTGAAATTTACTTTTAATAAAATTTCATTACTTATAAACTCAATAGTTTTGTTTAATGTTTTGAGGGTATAAATAGTAGGTAACTATTTTAGTACGTGAATTCCATTACTTTGAAAGAAATAATTATATTTGTAACATATTTTGACTAAATTGGCAAAAATACCACGTGCTTTACATGGATTTCATTTAAAGATACTTTCTTATCTTTAGTTTTATGTATGTTACAAGATCTTTATATTATGTTTGGTGTACGATACGAACTCGCATAAACAACTTGAATCACCTCTTTTTTTCTTATTACAGATCTACATCCGAAAAGACTCAGTATAAAGAGTTTTTAAACAAACGACCTAACACTGCTGTTTGGGATAACTTTACAGCTTCCGAAGACAGACAGACGGCTAAATGCAAACTTTGTCAAAAGATCATTAAAAGAGGGGGGGGGCTCAACGAGTGGACTCCATACTCATATGCGAACTGTGCACCTTATTGGTTCCAAGAAGACTGCAAGTAAAGCTTCAACATCAACTGCTCTGCAACTGCTGCATCACTGACACAAGATGAGCTGCCACCGCCGGTAAAGAAATCAAAACTCAGCGATTACTTTAAAAGCTCTGATTCAGTGGAAATAATAGTAAGCAGATTAGTAGCCTTAGATGGTCTGCCAATAAGCAAATTTTGCACCTCGGAGGATCTGCGGAAACTTTTTTTAGAAATATGGACATAACCTGCCAAATTCACATTCAACCATTACCTATATAATTTTAGACCAAAAAGAAGTAATGAAAAATAATTTGAATAAAAAAATCAGAGAATTTAAAGACAACAACAAAAAGTTTTCCGTTACTTTGGATAAGTATACGTCTTTGAAAAATAAGAGATACATGAATGTGAATCTACACAACCATGAAATATCAGCAGCTAAATTCAAAAACCTTGGTCTTGTTCGCATACATGGATCTATGTCAGCTGCAGATAGTTTAAATTATCTCAAAGAACGTTTGCAAGAATGTAACATTGACCTGTCCGAAGATGTGATTGCTCTATGTACAGCCGGCGCCAGTGTTATGACCAAAATGGGAAAATCTTTCAGCGGTCATCATCAGCTATGTTTAGCTCACGGTGTACAGTTAGCAGTAATTGACGTTTTATACAAAAAAAATAGAGGAATGCGCGCCTGCACCTGCACCTATAGCTACAACAACTTCTGAAGATGACTCAAGTTGTGACGAAAGTGAAAATGGTGCAGATGACAATTCAAACGGGGTTTTCGTTGTTGAACGTCCACAAGTTGCTACTCTACCAAAATTTGTATACAAAAATGTCATCGAAAAGGTGCGAAAACTAGCAAAATACTTCAGAAAATCGCCTACGAGAAACGATCTATTACAAAGCTACGTTACCAAAGAGCATGGCAAAGAGATTAAATTGATGCTAGACGTAAAAACCCGTTGGAGCAGTATTGCCGACATGGTCGGTCGATTTTTGAAGCTCAAAATAGCATCACTAAAGCACTGATTGATCTGAAATCGAATATTAAATTTGATGATGAAGATATCACCTTATTAAATGACATTCACCAAAGCCTCAGCGTGATCAAGGCAACTGTCTCTGCACTGTGCCGTCGTAATGCCACTCTTTTATCGACTGATGCTTGTCTCAAATTCATGCAGCGAAAATTATACAAAGCAGACAGTACCATAAGCCGAAATCTTGCCTCTGCCCTCAGAATGCGTATAAAACAGAGACGCCTTATAATATCAGGTGTTATTCAATACTTGCATGATGGCTTTCTTTTCCGAAGAAGAGGAAAATGTGTTTTTAAAACCAACCTCAAATGAGATCTACCGCGTAGGTGTGAACTTATTAAAGCGCGTCAAATTTTCGAATGCAGATTCAACACAAGACATGAACCTCACTCCACTGTTTCCATAGACCGTGACAGTAGCGACGACATTCCTTCAATGAGTTTGAGCATGCCCACTTATGCCGAATTGCCGATTGAAAAGCAACTAGAAGCAGAAATACAAGCTAAAACTTTAAGGAAGACGGCTAAACGGCAAGATTCTTCTAGCATTGATATTGATATTGATTCTATTGTACGCGTTGAAATGGGTGTTTATGATAGTACTGGAGGTGGCCGAGAAATGTATCTTGATATGGCTTATAATTATTTGTTATGCATTCCGCCAACAAGTGTCGAAGCGGAAAGAGCGTTTTGCTCGGTCACATATTTATGCAATCGAATAAGAAGTTCGCTCTCTGATAAACGCCTAGATGCTCTTTCTTTCCTTAGAACGCAATTTCAGTAAGAAAGAGCCGCAGCCCAATGATATCGTGCTTGATGTGACAGTAAAATTGTGATTTAAGCTTTTTTTAATCATTAGATTTTTTATTATGTTTATTTTTTGTAAATGTTAACCAAAGTAAATAGGTATAAAATTATATTATTAAGATATCTTTTGTTGGCTTGATATTATGTGTTGATTACGGAGTATGTGAAAGTTTTTATTTTCACTGTTATTGTCTATCTTAGATCATCATCATCATCATTTCAGCCGTAAGACGTCCACTGCTGGACTTAGGCGTCCCCAAATTTGGGGGGCTTTGCCATAATCACCACGCTTGGCAGGCGGGTTGGCGATCGCAGTAAGGTGGTAAAATGCATAGAGAACGCTGCAGCCCATTCTCTAGTAAGTGCCTTAGTCGCCTTTTACTTAGATGTTAAACCCCAAATATCGTTCAGATTCTTATTACTTTTAGAAATGTTGTTAGACAAGTTTTGTGAACTTCTATAATAATAAATGTGATCAGTCATAATTTTTATAACGCGAATTATCGTAAAAAGAAGACTGATCTAACTGACACTTAATATTATTGTTAAATAAAAAGATAATTGTACCTACTGCTTGTTTATTAATTTTACCTTCTAAATACGTCCTTCCAAAAAAGAATAAAATGAAAATTCTTAAAAAATACGGTTTCTTTTTTTATTCAATACCGGTATCCCGAAATCCCGGTATTTAGAAAAAACATTCGGTAGAAATACCGGTATTGAAAAAATCGGGTATTCGAAAGCCCTACTTCTGAAGTTGTATCTAGCGACATAACGTTAGTAAATTATAGACGTGCACCAAATACTGCTTCACACTGCCTTTTTCCTCAATGTACTAATATGAATCTGCACAATGTGGCAGATTCATTTAGAGCAACGATACTCAGTACATTTAAATATTGTATCCCAAATATTGTATACAAACACGGCTATGTACAGCATAGCCGTGTTTGTACGGAACATAAACTGAGTAATGAGTGGAGTAATCTGTACGAGTCTAGTAATAGCATGAGGATATTTACTTCACAACAAGTAGAACACATTTTTTCATTTGTTAACACTTTCATGCCCTACCTTAATTTTACAAATGTAGAAGCCATTCATGAAATTGAAGATAACATTATTTTTTTTTTGGATAGGAAGGTCAAAACAAGACTTTTTACTCTTCTTAATGGAATTCCTCGCATTCAAGAAATGCATAAAGGTATTTTGGGATTAGCCGCATTGTTAATGAAAATGAGAACTGGTGAATCAGATGCTAGGTTATCAACATTATTAGATGTACCACGTACTACATTAGAGCGTTTAATGAACAAATGCAGGGAAATCCTTGTTCAAGATTTTGTACCAATGAACCTGGGTATCAGTCACATTTCTAGAGCACGTCTAATGGATCAAAACCTCACTATACCAAATGGTATATATAATGAAAACTATACAAATGCTATAATTATTTGTTACGGGACATACATTTGAGGCGTTTCACGTCAACTCTCCTAGCTCGGCGCGCGAGCGCCAAAACATCTACTTTTCAGTTCACGATTACAACAGTAAAATAAACTCATTATTTTTTTTGAAAATTCGTTTCCGCTGTATGTTTTCCTCAGCTTTCCGATTCAACCATCCGTTTAAAAAAAAATGAGTTCCTAACCTCAAAAAAACACAAAACATGTTATATCTCAGAAACGGCATTTTTAATATTTTTTTTTTTTTTGATAGTCTAGATCAAAAGAGCAGCTTTTTTTACATCGAAATAGCTATTTTCCAGAGAGTAGTTTTTTGTTTTTGATAGTAATACAGTGACGAACAGTAGGTACCGCACCGCGCGTCGGCGGCATACTAACGAATATAATTTTAATACACTAATAAAAGTGTAATAAAATTATATTTATCAATTTCTACAATAAATCCTTTATATAAAATATTTTATAATACCTTTAACTATCCAAATCACATCTTACGTCTAACGTTTACGAGACTTAGCTGCCGACGCGCGGCGCGGTACCTACTGTTCGTCACCGTATTACTCTAAAAAAAACTCCTGTTTGGAAAATAGCTATTTCGATGTAAAAAAAGCTGCTCTTTCGATTTAGACTATCAAAAAAATATTATTAAAAATACCATTTTTGAGATATAGCAGATATAACATGTTTTGTATTTTTTGAGGTTAGGAACTCATTTTTTTAAAAACGGATGGTATAATCGGAAAGCTGAGGAAACAATACAGCGGAAACGTATTTTCAAAAAATTGATGAGTTCATTTTACTGTTGTAATCGTGAGCTGAAAAGTAGATGTTTTGGCGATCGCGCGCCGAGCTAAGGGAGTTGACGTGAAACGCCTCATACATATAAATAAAAGTTCCAATTACTCTTTCCAAAACGATACGTATTCTTTGCACAAATATAAAAATCTGTTAAAGCCATTTTTATTTGTGGCATGTGATGGTTACATCTTAGATTGTTACGGTCCATACAAGGCTACCACATCCGATGTAAGCGGGCACGCCCTTTATGCCTGGAGGCTTTATTTAGTTTTTGAGTTCTGTTTACGTTTTTGTTCAATTATTTCAGCTTGACTTTAGTTTTCAATTTTTTTGTTGGTATATTGGCGTGTGCTAGCTGACATATGGCGAATAATGTATGTTTTGTTTTATAATATTAATTACTTATATTGTATAGAATCAAGTTCTTCTAACTTAACAGACAGCTGTGCTGCTGGGGAGTTTGTTCTGCCACTTCTTCTTCCCAGCGAAAGCACTAGGAAGTGTCGAAGGGCGGGCGTTTTGGGGGGACTGTCTTTTGTAACTTTGACGTTCAAAAAGTGCTGACTCTCAGCCTAGTTTGAATAAATGACTTTTGATTTGATTTGATGCTAACATAATGATTTCTCTTTTTGATGATGAAAACTCTTCTCTTAGATTATATTTTCAAGAAAATGATGTGTTTATATTAGATAGGGGTTTCCGAGATTCTATAAGAATGCTAGAAGGTTGTAATTATCGGCCAAATATGCCTGAGTCTCTATTAGAACCGTAGCCGCTGTGTAACAATATGCCGCTGGGTAGTAGAGGCAGTAAATGGACATTTTAAAAGAGATTTCAAGATCCTGAGGCAAGACTATTTTAATAAATCAGTGCCAAATATGATGCAGAACTTCCAGATAGCTGCCAGTTTACTTAATCGATTTGGAGTTCGTCTTCGTGATAGAGGTGATTGTAATGAAATAGTTGCAATAATAAGAGAGAGAATTAATTTTGAAAATCATTTAGCCCTATTGGTTGAGGAAATAAATATGAATAGAAGGTCTACTGTTTTTCAGAGTATAACAGTTGACCGAGATAATTTATTTATGTTTCCAAGATTAACTTTAGTGAGTTAATACTGTTTGCTCTAGGTACTTACCGGATAAGGCAAGCCAGATCGTATTATGGTGAGCATATTCGATTTCATGGATCATATAGAATAGAAATATGTAGGGACACGCAAGATTTTTCTCAATATAATCTGAGAGGAAGTGGTGACTCAACATTAACAAGAGGAAAAATTAAGTCCAGGCATATTTCAAGAAAACAATATTATGTCTACATTTTAATAGAAAATAATGTGTCTGGCAGAGCTGATATTGTCGAATATTGTTGTAATTGTTTGGTCGGTCGACGAACCATTGGATGTTGCGCTCACGCCATGACATTAGTGTGGTATCTTGGATGGGCTAGGTATCAAGAAAATATCTCTGCTCCTGCAGAATTTCTGGACGATGTAGTTAGAAGAGATTTGGATGATAATGATGATAATTAATAAACCATTTCACTTAAACATAGCGTATATTTTTTTTCCCCTTTTGTTTATTATACAGGGTGGCCCGTTTATAGTGGTCCAAAGATTTTTTTAGCTGGAGGGCATCCTGACTTACCATTTAAAAACAACATTAGTTCGCCGAAAATCTATGGTTAAGAAGTTACGATATTTTTAAACAAAATTAAAATTTTCTTTAGAAATTTCACATACATCACTCTGGTGTGAAAACCATGCGATGGAATCAAATGAAATTTGGTATAGGAGTAGTATATTAACGTATCTACCACGTAATAAGCCATTCTAGTGTAAACTCTTAGCAGACTTTTTAAAATCTTCAGGGTAGGGAAGAGTTTTATGGGGAGCAGGTAAAATTGCGAGACGGTCAACCTATTGTTTCGTATTCATAATTCGTAGTTTTTACCTGCGCTTGAACTTCAAACACTCGGCAAGCTTTGTGATTGGTCACTATTGTTCTCTCGACATGACACAAGGTGCGACTTTACAAAATCTGGTCGTCAGCGTCAGTTAGTTTCAACTCTACGTCGCGCAAGCTCTTGTTTTGTTATCTGGCTATTTTCCTAACTGTTGCCGCGTATCTTGCTCTTGTGCTGTGCTGTGCCTTCATAAGTGCTGACTATGGCTGCATATTCTAACCCTGAATACGCTGACATAATGTACTGTTACGGATTTAGTGACGGTAACGCTGCTCAGGCGCGGAGAGAATATCAACTCCGCTTTCCCAACCGCCGACTCCCACACGTTAGTGTTTTTGGATCGACTTATCGGCGACTGTCTGAAACTGGCAGCGTCCAAAGAAGCAGGCAAATTGACACTGGACGTTCTCGGAAATACACGGCTGAAGACGAAGAGCTGATTCTTCAACGTTTTATTGACGACCCCAACATATCGACAAACATCGTAGCGCGTGAGCTTGGTATGTCACAGTGGAAAGTCTGGTCTGTAGTTCACTTGTCAGGCCGACATCCATACCACTATCAACCTGTCCAGTCATTAGAAGAGGGAGATCCGCCGAGACGGCTTGAATTTTGTCGTTTTATGCTAAATGCTGACGCCGAAGGAGAAAACTTTTTTAAAAACATACTGTGGACCGATGAGTCATGTTTTGACCGTGATGGTATCACAAATTACCACAACTTACATTACTGGGCACCGAAGGCAGAAGCAAATCCTAAGAAACTGAAACCAACCACATCCCAGCGTAGGTTCTCGCTTAATGTTTGGATGGGTATTATCGACGACAAATTAATTGGCCCACATTTTTTACCCCGAACACTAAATGGGGAACTTTATGAAGATTTCCTAAGAAATCATTTAACACCACTGCTCACGGATGTACCGGAAGACAAAAGAGCAAACATGATTTATCAACATGACGGATGTCCAGCCCACTTCCGAATCACAATTCGACAATTGCTGGATGAAACCTATCCAAACCGATGGATAGGGCGCGGTGGGCCGATTCCGTGGCCTGCACGAAGCCCTGATCTTACGCCGCTAGACTTTTACGTCTGTGGTCATATGAAAGATCTAGTTTATGTGACCCCAGTAAATTCAATTGAAGAACTAAGGGCGAGAATAACAGATGCAGCGGACCAGATGAGGGCAACAATCACATCAAGAATCACAAAAACTGAAGTGAGGAAGCGAATAAGAACATGTATTCGAAACCGAGGGCAGCATATTGACGTGTGAAAGTGTATTTAATGTTTTTATACTGATATTGATTAAAAATAATGATAATATTCACGAAATTGTTTTATTTGATTTTCCGAATAATCACCTTTTTGTGAGACGCACAAAATGTAATCCATAACTTTGTATTAACTTTCATACCTTTTTGGATAGCTGATGAGACAAGGATATTTTCCTAGTAATTTGTACATCAGGCGTAGTAATTTCTTTTCACTAGACAACATTTTGTATGAAGTAATAGCAAAAATAACAAAAAAATAAATGTTTATTTAGTGATATTTGCCAAGGCTTTTGGCATTTTTGAACGTTTAATTATTAATAAAGATCTGTTACGGCATGAACTATGATATTAATTTAAATTTCAGTACAGTCGCGCTGTAAATCATTTTTAAATTGGCTCCAAATTATTTAATCTGTGATTTTTCATAAAAAAACTAATAATCTAACTAACTCAAAAACTACTAACTGAACTTCGGTAGAACATTTGGTGGCTTAATTTGCTGCATTTTAACCCTACTATGACGTCCTGCAAGGAATACGTCGAGTTACCAGTAACCCTGTATAAAAGAAAGTTGTGTTAGTTACACTATTTATAACTCAAGAACGGCTGAAACGATTTGGCTGAAAATTGGTGGGTAGCTTAGAACCAGGAGACGGGCATAGGATACTTTTTTTGTACCGTTCGACTATAAAGAGGAATGATTTAATTGTTTGTTTGTTTTGAATAGGCTCCGAAAATACTAGTCCGAATTGAAAAAATCTTTTTGGGTTGGGTAGCCTATTTATTGAGGAAGGCTAAAGGTTATATAACATCACGCTACGATCAAAAGGAGCGGAGCAGCAACGAAAAATGGACGAAAACTGGCAGGCAATTCGATGCAACGGGAAGGTTCAGGGAAACAAAACTTTGACGCGGACGAAGTCGCGGGCAGAAGCTAGTAGGCTATAAAACATCGCGCTTTGACCTGTGGTATGTAATATGATGTGCAAGCTTAAGCGATAACGAACCTAATGTCGTTATAAAGAAAGGCGATAAATTAGAGACAGTTCACAAAAATAGAACAAAGAGATATGTAACTTAAGTATCTATATTTAATCGGTTGGTTTACATTTAAGTGATATCATGTTATGTCAGTGACACACTAAACTTAATGTTATTTTTACATTGTTTAGATTTATATTAGGTAATCTTTCTTACATTTTCGCGATTGTTTATGTTGTTGTGTTTAGAATTAGACTATTATAAAAACCTATCTATTAAGCTAATGTTTGTTTTGTATTTCATAACGATCAAAACAATTTGCTCTAGGCAAACAATGTAAAAAAAAAACATTTAATGTTTTTTTTTGTAACAACCCCTATGATGTGGTATGTAATATGATGTGCAAGCTTGCAGTAATAGCTTGCAAGTAGTTTACATAGAATAGAAAATAAGTATTATGTTAAAGCAGTCAATAAACGGATCGCACGACATACGGACGTTTACTTGTAAACTCATGTAACCCTCAGCCCAATCCTACAGATCTACAGTAGTGGGG
Source organism: Aporophyla lueneburgensis (assembly GCA_932294355.1). NCBI lineage: Eukaryota > Metazoa > Arthropoda > Insecta > Lepidoptera > Noctuidae > Aporophyla > Aporophyla lueneburgensis. The sequence continues at coordinate 25,038,160 of OW028735.1, forward strand.
CAGCAAGTGAACGCGGGGGAAAAAGTATTATTATAATAATAATTTTTACCCTAAAGCGTTGGGTGAGTGGTTTTCACTTAAACATCTTTTAATCAAGTTGTACATTGGATATAAAAGTAAATTATTATTCTTTGGTGATGATTTTATAAAAATACCGCACTATAATTTAAAAAAAAAATACTATTTCAGGTGGTCCCACAACAACTGCAGCTTACAAACGTGTGGAGATGAAACCATTGCAGACGAAAATTTAATATTTACGAACGGAATTGTGCCGTTTACGCAAAAAAGGCAAATCCTTTACCGAACGATTGGCTAATGCAGAAAAAATATCCAAAGACCTTGCATTTCAACGTATTACCAACCAGATGACAAAACCAGCACAGTTGTTCATAAAAATGCAACTCCAATCAACAAAGAAGCCTAAGGGTATGCGTTTCTCAATAGAGGAGAAAATCTTATCTTTGTCCCTGTTTAAAAAGAGCCCTAAGTGTTACAGACTATTAAGTAATTATTTCACACTGCCATCTGCAAAGGCAATTAAATGCCTACTTAATGAAATAAAAGTGTCTCCCGGAATTAATCCAATAATATTCGAACGAATAAAAAGTACACTGCAGCATAAAGATACTTCCGACCGCTTGTGCAGCCTTATCTTTGACGAAATGTCAATAACGCCTCAGATAAACTACAACCTACATAAAGATCAATTAGAAGGTTTTGCATCCAACCAAGAGAACAAGTTCTCAGACCATGTCCTTGTTTTTATGGTTAAGGGCATTAAGCGTAGTTTTAAGCAACCGATAGCATACTATTTCACGAATTCTTTAAATAAAATAGAATTAAAAGCAATTATTAAAACTGTTATTCAACAATGCATTAAGTGGGGGTTAGTAATTGTTGGCACCGTGTGTGACCAAAGCCAGACTAATGTTGGTGCCATCACAGAATTGGTCAATGACACAAAAGCCAGTTTTTTACGACAGCAAAAAGAGTGGCGTAGTGATTTAATACGCATAAATTGCCAAAACATCATTCCACTTTTGACACACCACACTTAATACAAGGTATTAGAAATAATTTAATTGAGTCTACTAGAATCAAAAACCGCAATGTCCATAAAAAACTGAAATTGTGTTGTCTATGGCATATGAATTTCCAGTGAAAAAATAAAACATTTATTTATTCAATATGGAACTAAAACCGCAAAGTCTCATAGAAATTCACATTTAAAAATCAACGTTTGCTACAAAAACAGCATTGTCCACTTGTGTATGTATCTGAATAAGCATTGTCCATCACAACCAATCACAGTCGCGTAAACAATAGGGCGGATTATGATATTTGCAGTTAGGAGTGCTCTCGTTTATTTTGGTTTTTGATGTGATAAAACAGATTTGTAAGCTATAATTTTTATAGATAAATGAACTATGGAATGTTATCCCCAAGTGGTGGACAATAAAGATGCTCGAAAACGCCGAGTTGATAGAGAAAAGTGGAATAAAAACAAGGCTAAAAATGACCGGTGAGTAAATCACAATCAGATAGTTTTGATACTTTGTTTATAAAGTTTTCAAACTTAGTTTATAATGACTTAGTATCGTCTTTTAGTGTACAATTTATTTACAAAAATGAAATTTTCACCCCACATAAACATAAAATTTGCATTTTTTTATACAGTTCATTTAGGATTGTTTGTATTTTATTTATAAACTATTAAAATATCTTTGCGAATTAAATCAAAGTCTTCTATATTCTTTCATCATTTCAACACCTAAATTTCATACTTAGATATTGTATTATATTCTGAGAATTAGCTTAACGTTCGGCAGGCCCTCTAATGGCAGGTAAAAATGTTAAACAAACTAAATCAGTACCTACAGATCTGAAATTTTGTTGTTCCAGATATGCTCCAAAAGACTTACCTTTTAAGCCAACATGTTCACACAAAGACAAAAAGCTACAATGCTCTGAAATTAGTATGAATGACTTACAAACTTTTCATGAATCTTTTTATGCCGTAAAGGACAAAGTAAAACAAGATATGTTCATATTAAAACATGTAATAGCTGTGCAAACAAAACGTCGTCGTCCTCGATCTAATACTAAGCATTACAATACCAGAGCTATGCAAAAAATGTACAGGATTTACTGTAGAATATGGTATTTGTTTGCCAAAAAGTTTTTTACAAATATTGCACATTAAAAGGTATCGGATAGAAAATGTTTTGTCCCATTTAAATTTGTTACTCTATGCGCCTAACGGAACGCGCCCGAACGGAGTGACATCTGACTTGTCAGTTTGACTTTGACACTTCTCTTTGTTTTTTGGCTTGAACAAGGGATCATCGTCGCCGTGTTGATTTTCGCGACCAGTTGTAAATTAATCCCTTTAAATCGATCCGTTTGTGACAATTAGTCGTGATCCTATTGCTTTGATTGTAAATAACCCCAATTTGACGAAATAATACGGGTTGAGTTTGGATATATCTTTGTTGAAACTTGAAGGTTATGTGATTTGTGATCCGCGAGCTGGAAAACATCTGGCGTATTGCAGCGGCTGGTGTCCTGGATTACCCACTTACAACGTCACAACACAATACAATATACACTCACTTACATACATAAATCCAGGTAGGCCCCAGAAGCAGTTTCCTTCAACCATGAGGTGAGTCTTTTGTTGTATTGTAATTGTACTTATATCATTGTTCGGCTCCGCGCACGGCGGACAAGTTCGTACGCCACTCTTGTCTCCAGAGCCCCACCATCATAACTTCCACTGCGCTATTGAAATCCGATGGTGAGGCCTGGCCTGGCGCCGAACAGAAAATGTGGTAAAGAAGTATTATTTAGAAGGCAAATTCCCAAAGGAAAACCGTGGAGGTGACCATAAGTCACATAAATACAAAGATAAGAAACAAAATGTAATTTCATTCATAAAGAAATTTAAATGCACTGAAGCTCACTATTGCAGAGGCAATTCTAAAGATGCGATTCCACCAGTGTGCAGAACTGTGCGGCACTGCCATGCACATTGTGCGACACAAATGTTTATTCTGGTCGACTCACTAAAGCAAACAATAACAAATTGTGCGCGAACATTCTAGAAATGTTCGCGCACATGTGTATACTTTTGTGCGCGCACACATGCAGTCAGTGGACTCGCGTCGACGTGTACAAACCTGTTGTGCGCGAACTCAGTCTTGCTTCCGCTACCGGAGTGAAAACATTGATTTGTGCGCGTACATTGTTAATTAACCAAGCTAAATATGGATTGGACGAATGATAAAATTATTAATTTTATTCAAGCTATTGAAACTTATCCTGTATTATGGGATTCTAGTCACAGTGATTATAAAAATAAAAACAAAAAACACGACGCCACTCAAGAGTTGGCGCAAAGTTTCAATTGTGACTCGACTGAGGTAATGAGAAAATGGAAGATTATTTTGGCTCAATACCGAAGAGAAAAGAAGAAAATCGCGGACTCAAAATCTTCAGGTTCTGGGATTTTAGATATATATAAGCCGAAATGGTTTGCTTATGCATATTTGAATTTCTTTCATGGAAGGGATGAGCCGAACGTCAGCTTGAACTCACACGACGAAATAAATGAACAGGTAGGTACGTTTTAAATGTTTATTTTCTTACCTCTAATATTATTACTTAGATACCTATACTATTTACGCCAGTGTTTCTTGCCATGGTACCATTCCGATGTCAGTTTGGAAATAATGTGCAAATTCTTCTCTTATGTTTTTCGCATCGCCAGGGGGTCTTCTTCCAACATGTCTTAAAGGCAGTAAGTTTGCCATGCCTGCATCACGCCGCCAACTTCCATCGATAGTGCAATGAGTAATTTGGTTCTCAGTATCAAAACAGCCAGCAGAAGTATAAAGTTGTGAAGACGATTTTTGTGTTATCAAAAAATTATGCAAGTAACAACATGTCAGTGTTATCAATTGTGTCTTTTCTGGAGCTAACAGAATAGGTTTCCTGAGTACGCGAAATACACCGGACATAATGCCGAATACGTTTTCCACAATACGTCTCGCTCTGCTCAACCGATAATTAAATATTCTCTCTTTTGATCTTTTGTCATGTTGACCGGGATATGGTTTCATTAAATTTATATCTAACGCAAAAGCATCATCTGCCACAATGACATGTGGAATTGGTTTGTTCCTTCCGGGTAACGGGTAAGGTTCAGGCAAATTTAATTTTCCTTGCTGAAGATTAGCATAGAAACCAGTATTTTTGAAAACACCACCATCCGATATTCTTCCTTTACAACCGACATCTACGTACGTAAACTTATAATTTGCATCAACCAGTGCTAAAAGCACAATGCTGAAATCACCTTTGTAATTGAAAAAGTCGCTTCCAGTATTACTTGGAGCTTGAATAACAACGTGTTTGCCATCCATAGCCCCAATGCAATGAGGGAAATTCCAAAGATGGTCAAATTGGCGCTCTAAGATCATCCATTCTTCTAAAGTGTTAGGCATCTGAAAAAGGAAATGTTATTACTATTTCAGGTATCACAAGATATTATTATCCAGAATGACACAGTAAATGAAGATCAAGAGTCTCTTCATGAAAGGCCAGTCGAAAAGTTTAAGGCTCCGAAGAACTCGCTTAAACGCCGTATTGTCGATGAAGACCCGAGAATCGCCCAAGCTTTGTCCATTATGAATAACGTAAACAAGCAGATGGAAGCAAAAAAACCTGATGACGAAGACATTTTTGCTGCAGCCGTCGCAACGAAATTAAGGAAAATTAGAGATGAGCGAACCAAGATTTTAGTACAAAGGGATATAGATAATTTATTGTATGACGCTATTATTGGTACTGGAAAATATGTTACAACTCCAACGCCTTCACCGTATTCAGATTCGTCAAATTGTCAGAGTCAAGGACCGGCTTCAAGTTTTCAGGTCCGCGATAATGATTATTCAGATCTTTTACGTCAGAATGATGGCGAAACAATATCTTGGCATGAAATGTAATGCAATAAAAGTGACTAAAATAAAATGGTATATTATTTTTATTTTCTTACCTTAATATTTTCTTTCAACACGCTTATCAACGCCTTACAAGTCTCAGGTACAATCCGAGCAATAAGCTCTTTTGAAACTTTAAATAAGAACATTAAACTTGCAAAAGAATCTCCAGTAGCAAGATATCTTCAGGTGATTGCAAGCCTTATTGAAACAGGGACACATTTTCTGTAGTTGGTATCTTGCTTAGCAATAAAAGGACTACTTACATTAACCAGCAACTCAAAATCTTCGCAAGATATACGTGTGAAGTTTTTAAATCCACTCAATGGATCTATTTTTATTTCTTCTAGAAATTTATTCGTTTCTTCATTCCGTCGCTGTAGTAACGGCCTCACCCAAAATCGCGGTTTCTTCCTTCGTTTCTTTTTAAGGAGACTACATAGTAAAACACATGCTGCAGCACAAAACACTACGTTTTCCTGCCCGTTCATATTAACTACTGAACTGTCTCGGCAGAAACTCTGCTCAGTGAACATGTTCGCGCACAAGTGTGCTGAACTGTGCGTTTACAAAAGTTACGCACAGCCTTACCAGTGGAGACGGAAGCCAAATGCGACACCAGCTTAGTACCTGCACTGTTGGAGTTTTGCACAAAATGTTTGCAAGCAAATGTGCTGCACACTATTTTGGTGGAATCGCACCTTAAGCGTATGTATTTGCCGTCAGAATTGAGCATAAATAAAATGGCCAAAATATATAATGACCAGACAGCCGAACATCTCACAGTAAAGGCCTTATATTTCCGAAACATATTTAATACATGTTTCAATTTAGGTTTTGGGTCACCACGTGTTAATGTATGTTCAACTTGTTTGCAGTTGACGGAAAAAATAAAAGTCGCGAAAGAGCCTGATAAAAGTCGGTTGATGATTGAAAAAACGGTCCACAAGAGACGTGCAAAGGCATTTTTTGATATGTTGAAAGGGTCTTCCCCTTCAATAAAAATAATATCCTTTGACTGCCAAAAAAATATACTACCTAAAATCCCTGATCAGAGTACCTATTACTCGAGACAACTTTATTTTTTTAATTTCACAATAGTAGAAGGCAGTTCAAAATCATCACTGACGAGGCAAAATGTATTCAGTTACTGCTAGACCGAAGATGAATATGCAAAGGATTCAAATCTAATTTCATCTGCAGTTTTTCATCGACTTTGTAATACTGAATTTACACCTGAATGTAATTTACTTCGGATTATGGCTGACGGATGCGCCGGACAGAATAAAAACTCTCTATTAATAGCTATGCTTTCGAAATGGTTAGTCCATCATGCACCAACGCAAATTAAAATTATAGGAATAGTGTTCCCCGTAGTGGGTCACTCATTTCTTCCTGCTGACTGAGTCTTTGCCCACATTGAAAAGCAACTGCGAAAAATGGAAAATATAATAAATCCTAGTGAATACATAGATGTAGAAAGTCAACATGCAACGGTTATTAACGTAGCAACAACATGCCAAATCCTCGACTGGAAAACCACGTCAAAAGACATATTTTTAAATGTTGGTAAGTGGCATGTACCTTTTGCTAAATGCAAAAGATTCTATCTAAAAAGAGCCAGCAGATGTAGTGGCATGGTGGGCCTTCGAGGTGAATTGCACTATCGACAAGACTTAAGTCAGTATAAAAGTATTTGTAAAAAAAATAAAACCTCTGCAATGATTGCACCAACTTTAATGACACAAGGTGTGACAATAAAACAGTTAAAACTGAGGGACGTTGGCCAATTACTTAAAACTCATTACGGCGATGATTGGCGCAGTTTAGATACCTTAGGATATTTTGCTCGAGTACTGCCACACGATATTCCTGTACATCATAATGTTGGTGACGACGGAGACCACGATAACCCTGAAGAGTCGATGTGCCAAGTCCAAGAGGAGCTACCATCATTAATAATTTAGTTTGATATTTCTTTATACATTTTTTAAAATTAATTAAACATTAAGTATGTAACTTAGAATTTTTTATTTTTAAATAAAAGTACCGCCAATTTTTAAAATGATTCAGATCACCAATATAATGTACTACACTCACAAACAGGGTCGTCAACAATTTTTAGTTTGGCGAGATGGGCTGGGAAACAAACATGTCCTAATCTCATGCGCGTCAGATTTTAGTTCTTTAAATAAGTAATATTTTATATTTTCAAATTCTGTATATCCGTTAAACGGCTAGAAGCTTGAAATGTGAGCGCGACCCATTGTTTAACTATTGTGTCTACTAATTGGTCAAACGAGCGAGTATATAAACAAAGTAAATCGACATTAAATAAAACATAACCTCTCGTTATGATCCTTGTGAGTATGTAACTATTTTGGTTGCATATTGATTACATACTCACACAGTGTAGGTACAGTTTTTCTTGTTACTGTGATGAATCTACGTAATTCCAATAATATGCGACCATTCCATGATATATTTACTGTATTATTGTTATACTACATAAACCTCAAAATGTACAAACAACTAATAAATCAAAATATATGTATTGTGGCCAAAACACGGATATGGACATTGCGGTTTTTGATTCTAGTAGACTCAATTACTAAAGACCTTATATATTTTATAGGCAATGAAAAAAAAATATATTATATGGGACTATTACCAAATGGTATATGTAGCAGATAAGATGTATGGAGAGCTGCGGTTGCTAAACAAAATAACAGAAGAGCATATTAATCCATTAAAAATAAATGAATGCGTGTAAAATCTGCTACGCAATTATATAGCCATAGTGTTACTGTCGTAACAAACCATTTAACGGCTAGAGGAGATCTTCCTGAGGAATGCCGTCAATTAGACTCATTCGTCAACTCGCGCGCAATTAACTCGCTCGCTCGAGCGAGTTGGCACATTCCAATTTTATCTTTTTTTGCTGTCGTCAACTCGCGACTGAGCGAAAATTTACAGTCGTCTACAAAAGTGTTTTTATAAATTTAACATTTAATTTAATTCAACCTACTTCACATGTTTAAGACATTAAACGTATAGAGTAGGTTAACTGAGGGTCAGTAGGTCGTCTTAGAGGTGAAATTCTGCTCTCGGTTCGAATCTTTCTTACCAAAGAAAAGCTTTTGTTAAGTTAGGTACCATTTGGCGAAATTACGAGAACGGTTGGTTGTACATTATATCTCAATGTCCGCGAGATGAAAATATTTTCAAATTTAATTATTTTTTTGTAGAGACTTGGTTAAATGACACTTTATTTTTTGCCGACAAATGGTCTTGCTATAACAGGCATCATCGTACTACAAACATGGCCGAGAGCTGGCATTCTACTATAAATAAAAAAGTCAACAATAAACCCTCAAGCATTGCACATTTTTTGACCATCTTGAAAAAAGAAGATGATTATTATCAAACTTTATACTTGAAAGGGTCTAATATAACAGTAAGGTCAAAAGAAACGTGCGCTATTGATGAACACATTACATTTACCATAAATGAATTTATGCACGGCGCTATAAGTATCGATTTATGTATCGAACTTCTGATCTTGTGATTATTACATATACACAGTAGTTATAAAAATCATTTTCAACACTGTGATTCTTTTAATCAGTAATATAGTAACGTTTGTAATAAAAATCATTTACAACAAACCCTGATCTGTGATTTTATAGTTCCTAAGACTGTGATTGTTGTCATTAGTAAGTAATATGTTAAAGTTTATTATAAAAATCATTTACAACAAACCCTGATCTGTGATTTTATAGTTCCTAAGACTATGATTGTTTATAGTAGTATTAAGTAATAATTAGCCAAATGGTATACTCGCATTTTTTGATATTGTTGATTTTACTTTGTTATATTTGTTTAGTTTTAGTCATGTTACATACTAGGTTATTAACCAAAATCTTGAGGAAAAAAAATCTTTAACCGGTCAATTACCGTAATTACAGACACAATTAAAAAACGATTGTTTACATACCAAAGTTAAAAAATGTGATATTGTTGATAATCTTCAAAATGTAGGTAACATGAGCAGTTTTTTTTATGTTTGGCATGTGTTGTAAATTATAAATACATAATATAGATATATTATGTATTAAAAAACTACATTTCTTTTATTTCAAATTCAAATCGTACAACGCCTTATACTTATAAAGTAGGTTTCTATATTGAATTTATTATAACACTTTTATAGATGACTGTACCATTTTTCGCTCTAGTCGCGAGTTGTCGACAGCAAAAATAATTAAAATCGGAATGTGCCAACTTGCTCGATCGAGCGAGTTAATTGCGCGCGAGTTGACGAATGAGTCGTCAATTAATAGACTTTACTATTTTAATAGATAATCTGTTTGATTCGTTAAATGTGAGTAGTTTCTCCATACCAGACGGTAAATTTTTTAAAGGGCCTTTGAAAAGGAATTCACCTCACCATGAGTTGTGGCAAAAAGCCAATAATATACTAAAAAGTATCAAATATCTAAAGAAAAATAAAGTTGGTGATAAAAAGTTCAATTGACGGAGACGGTTGTGCCATCAATAACAAATTTAATTAAAACTATAGAGGGAATGGAATCTCTATGGAAAGTGTTGTCTAATAAATACGGTTTAGATACAATGATGACAGAAATCTCAATCAAGACCCTGTAGAGAATTTCTTTGGGAGCATCAGGAGTTATGGGGCACGAAATATTGCACCGAATACAGTTGCCTTTGAAGGAGCGTATAAAGCCTTAATGCTAAATAATATTAATTCCCCACATTCAAAGAAGGCCAGTTGTGAAGAGGACTCCAATGAGTCTCCAAACGCTAGACTTTTTTTTAAAGAAAAAGTTGTAACTCCTGATGCACCTGCAGAAAATAAAGAGATTCATTTCGATACTGAATTATGTTTACAGCAATCTTCGGAAAAGGATGCGGGTCAAATCAACTATGTATGTGGTTGGATAATAAAAAATGTCTTACAAGAATTGTAAAAGGATGTCAACATTGTAAATTAAATTTACTAGACAACACATCAAGTAATACTAATAATACTTTTATCAAAGAGAAAGAATATCAAAATAAAAAATGGCTTGTCTATTCCTAGCAAAGAAACAGAAACATTCTTCAGAGATTCCCAAAATATTGTTTGCTCATTTTTAAAAAAGAATGTTCCAAAAACTAATTTAAAACGGACAATATTATCATTTATAGATATGTTTGTAGATTGTCATTTCAGCTGTCCAAAACTTAAAAATAACTTAAAAGAAATGTTTTTAAATACTATGGTTAATATTCTGGTATACAGTTGGTGCCGATCCGTCAATCGAATTTTATCAGGCAAGCTAATTAATTATGAAGGTGAGGACGAAATTAAAATTGCTGCCCAAATTTATTATGATAAACACAAGAATTATAAAAATAGAAAATAAGTACCTACCTACTTTGCTATGTATATGACGACAGCCATATTATTTGACAGCTGCGAGAGACGGCGACTAAATGGCGCTAGTGGAACGTGCACCGGACGCATCATAGACAAACCTTCACTCTTTCGATCATTTGACATAAAGTTCAGTTGAGTAAAATATTGTAACTACCCTCGGTCACTAGCGACCGCCTTTATAAGGAGCTGCGCTGTTGAGACGGCACGCATTTTAACCCAGATCCAGCCAGTCCCTTGCTGTCCCCCTACCAGTGATTGCCTAAGCCGAGGTTCGTACCCCCCTCGGTAGCCCTTAGAGCTTTCGCTTTAGTTTTTAAGTATAATAAGCCCTGGCTGGAGGCCTAAAAAGGTAACTTTTTAGAACTCGCCGGGCTACCATCCGTTTAAGTAATAAGAATCTTTTCAGAATTAACTACGAGATGCCAGACAAAAAAAAAAAGACGGCACGCATTTCAAACGGAAGCGTCTCGGTGCACGGACCACTGTCTCTCGGCAGTCAGTACTGCCCGGTTATTAGATATGGAACACTGTGTACACAGTTAGTACTATCTTTATTGCGGTGGGTGCACGGACCACTGTCCCTGACAGTCAGTACTGCCCTATATGACCGCCCTCACTGCTATTATTCGTTATTTTATTTAATTCGGTTTTATTTCGTTTCTATATTACCTAGATTTAAGATAACTGATTTTTTCAATTGAAATAAATTTGTGTATTGCCATAAATGAGTTTTACTTCTGATGTCTGGACCAAACCCGACATATATATTGTAATCAATGTCAACATGCTTGAAACAATAATAAACAATTATTTTGTTATTTATTGAGTTTCATTTCTATTACTAATATTAATTATATTACTAAACTTCATTTCTATTAGAAATATTGTTGTAATTATATGACTATACTCCTAGTAAGGGCCCGGAGACGGTCAATCTGTCCATACAAACGTAATACCAAAATCATTTGCAATCTGAGCATATTTCCACCATTTTAAGATGATATTCGGCTTTAGACAGTATTTATCTAGGATATGGTGACGTTATTAAAAAAAAAAAAACTGAGCTAAAATGAAGATTGAGCGAATTGCATTTCTCACATTTTTACAACATGAATGTCATGTTTTCTTTTTGTTTTTTCTGCATAATGTTTTATCCATAAAATAACGAAAACCAATTTAAATTTATTAAGTTTTCATTCATCATTTTTGGTATTACGGAACACGGCCAAATTATCATAAATTTTCAATAGCTAGTAGTGCTATCGCGTCTCACAAAAATGTCAATGTGTGCACGGTCGTACGGTGTATTGTGATATTTCTGACATTATTATTGACCTATGCTATAGAACTTGGATTTTGATTTTTCTTTTGATTTGGTATTGAGTACAGAGACTGAATGACTGATGAGAATGTAGAGCATTCTGACGAACTTTGCTTTTTTTTTTGTTGGATGGGAAATCATCAAATGTCTTCTCCCGTTCTGGGCGGAGCGGGAGGGCGTGTTAGACTTTTACTGACTAAAACCCACCCATATTCCGTCAGTTGCCCATATGCTAGGGCCACGGTAACTCTTTCGAACGAACCTCGCGACCCTGGCAGGAACTTTGCTTTGTTTACGGACCTGGATTTATTGTTTACGATTCGGTTTGGCTGCCAATATGGACTCCGAACGTTGATGTGTCTCACAGTAAGTACCTATTAGCCAATGATATTATAATAAGTTACCTGTCTAATATTTTCTTGGCTGCTAATTGTTTAAGTACTTACATATTTTTAAACTCAGCCCAATGAAATAAAGATATTTTTTCGGGGTTCGAGTTTAATAGTAGTAAGTACCTAACTGAGTATATTTTGTATAAGTTAGTATTTACCTACCTATCTAGGTATAGGTTCATTATGTTATGACTACGTTAATGTAATAAGTACGTTAATTATGTTATGACTTAACACACGCTCCCACGGACGTAATAAAATCACGGTTGGTTATTTTCGTGCACTGGATCTTCAAGGTACTGCTCAGCGCCAAGAGGTGGAAATCCAACTGTGCTTCGACGCGCTGAGACTCACCCGCGCTGCACTCTGTTGTATTCTCAATGCTCGGTTCAACACCAACAGTTGAAAATGCGATCTTATTACGTCCGTGGGAACGTGAGTTTCACCATAATTAACGTAGTTTTAATTTCTGGGATAAACAATTGCCAGTATAGAAAATAACAGAAATCGATTCTGTAAACGATTCTGAACAATTTATTATCATAATGTTCATTTATTGTGTTACACACACTATTTAAACCTACTTCTACTATCCTTCACCAGTTTTTATTTATTTGTTGGTATATTGGCATAGCTAGCTGACATATGGCAAATACATTATCAGTCTATAACGTTCCCACTGCTGGGATCCAGGTCTCCTTTCTGAGAGGGAATGGGCCGTAATCTACCACGCGGGCCCAGTGCGTATTGGTAGATGTCTGATGTCTTCGATTTTTTAATTCAAAGACATGCCGGTTTCTTCACGATGATTTTCTTTACCGGTGCGAGAGCAATGTTGATGAAATTATTTATACAAATTAAAGCGCGTCCCTGGGTTCGAACCCGCTACCTATAACTCGTAAGTCGGGGTCATTACCACTGGGCCACCACTGCTCTTGCAGATATGGTAAATAGTGTATTGTAATATTCTGTGCGTCGTAATTACTTTGCCTACCTACTATTGTATAGAATCAAGTTTATGTAACTAAACAGACAGCTGTGCTGCTGGGGAGTTTATTGCGCCGCTTCTCAGATAAAGCACTAGGAATTGATGACGGGCGGGGGTTTGTAGGACTATGTAATTTTCACGTTCGAAAAGTGCTGATTCTAAACTTAGCTTAGCTTAGGAGAGTAACGTGTACATTAAAAATAAAAATGTTAATTAAAAAAGTCTTTGTTTTTTATTTATCCTCTTCATATCTGCACATCGCGTAAATATGTATAAATTATTGGAATATTTGTCTGTTACTAATATTTTGCGTAACACTTTTAGTGACTTGTATTCATTATTTGTAAGTAGCTAGCTTTTGCCGGCGACTTCGCCCGCATGGAGGTTAGAAAATGCATCTAAACCTTCCTCATAAATCACTCTATCTATTGGTGAAAACCGCATGAAAATCCGTTGAACATTTTTTGAGTTCTTCGCAAGTAGGCAGACAGACGCGGCGGGGGACTTTGTTTTATAATATGTAGTGATAACAATTTTTTAAATTAGTAAAAATAATACTTACTTCATAAATATGACGGTTGGACTCACAACGTTCATGTATCAATTTATAGAAGACCACAAACAACATAATTATACATTGGTTTAGAAGTACCAATTTAGGAAAGGTATTTAAGACTGTACAAAAGGCCTAGATCTCGAGATATTGTAATAATTTGAGATACCGACATTGTATAGAAATTTCCACAAAACGCATTACTAGTCTGTACATTTACTAACGATACCCCAGAGTAGTCAACAAAAAAAAAAGCTAATAACGAACAAACATAATTACTAGTAAATAAAAATGCCTTTGAGTCGTTATGAATAAAGGGTAGGTACAACTACTCACTCACACATGGCTGCATACCGCGTCATCGTTGGCCTTCTATTGTCAAACAGAGATAGCAATATTCCGACCGAATTTTGCCTTTGCGTCGGCTCGTGGTTCTCGAGTTTAGGCGCCACGTTCTTAATTAGAGATATCAATGTTACTTCCCTTAGAAGCTGTTTTGTTTAAGTAATTTATAATACATGTACTAAACCAAAATAGCTTCTAAAAGAAGTAACATTGATATCTCTAATTAATAGGACTATCATCATCATCATCATCATTTCAGCCGTAATACATCCACTGCTGGACAAGACCTCCCCCAATTTGGGGGGCTTTGCCATAATCGCCACGCTTGGCAGGCGGATTGGCGATCGCAGTATGGTGGTAAAATGCATTGAGAACGCTGCTGCCCATTCTTTAGTAAGTCCCGTAGTCGCCTCTTACGACACCCACGGGAAGAAATGGGGAATAGGACTATAGTCATACACATTCTATAGCTACTTTATAGGTATATATTGGTGTTAGTTCTAGATAAGAAATCCAGGTGGCACTTTCAACCGATATGCCCAAAATTAGCACAAGAGGGCTCTCTTACTCCTCTATTTTACTATACTCTTTGCTCTGTAGCTAAACTGGCTTCGTGAATTACAATACAATAAAACATAAATGAGGCGTTGTAAATCATCATCAGTCCTAAGTCATAAGAGATCCACACTATAACATATAATATAATATTATAATATATTATAATATATAAGATATATATATATATATATATATTATATATTTATATATAATATTATAAATGCTGTCGGTCTGTCTGTCTGTCTGTCTATCTGTCTGTCTGTCTGTCTCGCTTTCCTGCTAAAACTGCTGAACCGATTTAAATGAAATTTGGTACACAGATAGTTTAAAGCCTGAGAAAGGACATAGGCTTTTTATCCCGGTAGTATGTTCCCGCGGGATAATTTCCGACCTCCACGCGGGCGAAGCCGCTGGCAAAAGCTAATGGGATATAGTGTTTTATTGCCTGTCTGCAACAGCAAGATATTAGACATGGTGTAGCCATTAGAATTGACAATTCGAAATACTATTTAGAATGCAATTAGGTTCTCTAGTTAAAAAAATAATCTGTTGTATTTGATGGATTATTATTTTATTTATATGCCATAAAAAACAATACACGCTGGACAGAACAGCTTTGTATGTCATCCTTGTTGGATTAAAGCATTGAATGCATCTGTCAGCGTGCAAGGTACAATTAAGGATTCGATCTCATGGTATAAGCAATGACACAGAACGAGACAGACATATTCGAAGTGTTATTTTGCAATGGATTCAACCACGTGAGGTAATTTTTTTAATGTGATGTAGGTTCCAAGATAACTAAGATTTATGTGGTATTTCCATATAGTACACTATTGTGACTGCAGAGATCTTTAAGGTTATTTATTTTCTCCTTGTAAGTGTTGTGTAAGCAGACTTAAGGACACCTATAAATGTCAGGGAACAGCTAGTAGCATTCACCTATGTTATGATCAACAATAGCAAACCGACCGATACCTGACACCTGACCGACCCCCCCCCCCCCCCCCGCCCCTGATACATGACTGTGTGCAAAACTGAGTTTAATGATTATAGGCAGTTGAAGCTGATGATGATAAAGTTATTCATTCTTTATATAGTAATGTTCTTTTTTGTTTCAGCTGACACCATCTGATAGAATCTGCCATCCTTGTTGGCAAAGAGCTGACGGGTGAATATTCAAAGTGTCACACCTCTTATATTTTTTTTTTGTATTTTAGTGAATTTAGCGCAAATATCGTAAGTTTGGCGAATGTGTCCAATAACTTAATTGTCATTTGTTACTTGATAATAAAGTAAAACGTAATTTTATGATTAAATTAGGAACAAAATTATTTGTAAAGTTTTGTAACGCCGCAAAATTCATCACGAGAACCATGACGGGTTTTCGAATTTACGCGACAAAAACCTTTGGTCATGCTGCCATCGAGATGTCGGGTGCCCCCCCGTTTCTCAGTCGACGTGCAAACGTAACAGTGTAAAAATGTACGCAAGATTTCGCACCATAAAATACGATCGATGTGAGTATTACAGTGTTTAGTCCATTTTGCGTTTCATTACAAGTTCGCTTAGATCTTGATACATCCATAAACTTGGTATCTTGTTGTTATATCAATTCATTTAGTTTTGTGTCAATTTAATTTTTGATTGTGTAGATGGTATGTACTCTTTATAGAAAAAAATATAATAATTCAAATGTGCATTTTTCTCACTACTGTGTCCTTCATTACCGTCGTTTACCATAACCTTTTAGAGGTTACGGTAATGAACGAAAAATTACGGTAATGAATCAAATTCTGTTTAATACCATTTAAAATTAATTACTCTTAAGGAGGTTAAGATATAGGCTATTAATATTGTTCCTTAATAAATTCTTAGCATTAGGTTGTGGAAAAAGTCTTTTCGCATTATGGTATGTATGAACTTGTAATAAAATCTCTTTGGCTATACTATTTGTATCTGGCTGGTTTTGGTATCATTGAAAGTTTAAATTTTAAAGAACATAATTCCAAATTCAAATTAGGAAAATGTGTGATTTTCATTTGTTTTTCGTACCGTCAAGATGAGTGAATCTAATGAAGAAATTCGATACATTTTAAAATTTTACTACAAAAAAGGTAAAAATGCAACGCAAGCTGCGAAAAAAATTTGCGATGTTTATGGACCTAGTGTAGTGTCTGTGAGTCCAGAAATTTTGATGTCAAAGATGCACGTCGCTCTGGTCGCCCTATTACGGATAAAATGGATGCCATTTTTGAAAAAGTGGAGCAAGATCGGCATACCAGTAGTTACGACGTAGCTGAAGAAATGGAAATTGACCACAAAACAGTTTTGGCGCATTTGAAAAAAACTGGGTACACAAAAAAGCTCGACATTTGGGTACCTCACGAGCTCACTGAAAGAAACCTAATGAACCGTGTACTCATTTGTGATTCTTTATTACGACGTAATGAAACCGAACCATTTTTGAAGAAGCTGAAATTGGATCACGTATGACAAGAACGTGCGAAAAAGGTCGTGGTCAAAGGCCGGTCAGGCTTCACAGACTGTGGCGAAACCCGGGTTAACTCGCAACAAGGTGATGCTGTGTGTGTGGTGGGATTGGAAGGGCATTATTCATTATGAGCTGTTACCACCAGGCAGGACCATCGATTCTGAACTCTACTGCGAACAACTGATGAGATTAAAGCAAGCAGTTGAGAGAAAGCGGCCGGAATTAATCAACAGAAGGGGTGTGGTTTTTCATCATGATAACGCTAGACCTCACACATCTTTAGCCACCCAACAAAAATTAAGAGAGTTTGGCTGGGAGGTGTTAATGCATCCGCCGTATAGTCCTGACCTTGCACCTTCAGATTTCCACCTGTTTCGGTCTCTTCAGAATTCTTTAGGCAGTGTCAGGTTAACATCACGAGAGGACTGCCAAAACCACTTGTCGCGGTATTTTGACCAGAAGTCCCAAAATTTCTATAGCAATGGGATCATGTCCCTACCTACAAGATGGCAAAAAGTTATCGAACAAAATGGTACCTACATACTTTAGTTAAATGTAAATAAACTTTATTAAAAAATGTTTTCAATTTTCTTATAAAATGCGAAGAAACTTTTTCCCCAACCTATTATTTCAGCTAGAAATGGCAAGCCCTAAGAAAACGAAAGAGGAAATGTTAGCTAGAAGATTAGCTAAGCGGAAACGCTACGCTGCATTAAAAAATAATGAAGAATTATACAATATTTAAAAGTAAAGGAAAAAGCAAGGTATTGAAAAAGAAAATCAGAAAAAAATTGTTAGTATTAAATATTTAACACCACGTCTCTCGGCAGTACATTGTTTAGCACTTCGTAAGTTAACCTGGAACTACATGGAAGTGGGTCACGGAAAAGGTGCTCCAGATGGCCTAGAAGCGGTAGTCAAAAGGACTGCCGATAGAATTGTCAACACAGCAACAGACATCGGGACATGTTCCTTTGTTGAAATTACAAGAGCAAACCTGCCAAATCTCAAAATTGTAGAGATAACAAAAAAAAATTGTAGAGATAATAAAATAATTCAACTTGTTGATTTCTTATATACTAGTGATCGCCCATTGGTCGAAATTCGACCGTACTTCATTTGAATAGAAATACATTATTAAATGAAAAAATATACATAACATTAAATATAAAAAATAATATAGTTATATTTGACATTCAGTAACACTATAGACACAAAATATTAAAGACAGATATTCTCGATTGGACCATAAACAAAAGAATATCTATGCATGTGTGTATTAAATACACGGTAATGAATAGTAGTGTGTGTAACGTGTTATTTATTGAAAATAATGTAGGTATTTTTACGCATAATTTAAAAAAAAATATTAGCAGTCGTCACTTCTTCTCTGTATAAACTATAAGTGTGCGAAATTTCATACTCCGAGAAGAGCTCCAGATACAGAAGCACGTTGTTTCTTACCTGGTTGCAATGCTGAAGAAAGACTAATGATTCCTTCGTGGCTTAGAGTATATATTTTTAGTGAGTACAATTTTTATGTACCTCAGCAATGTAGGATTTGTGAATTCCATTTAAGAAATGACAATTTTGACATTTTAAATAATGAGTTGCAATCAATACAATATTTTACTGCTAATCACATAGAAGATTTTGCTTCTTTTATAAAAGAAAAAGTAATAATAGACTTTTCGAATATACAGCAAATGTCTGATGACTCAGTGCATTATTGGACTGGTTTAACCAAGCACCAGTTTTTTTAATTAAAAGCCGATGTGCAACAAATAAATAATATGCGAAACGGCGAATTAGCTCTTGCTGAATATCTTGTGAAAATAAGAACTGGCGACAGCAACGAGCGGATATAAACCTTATTAAATACACCCCCTACCACTTTAGTAAGATTAGTTAAAAAGGGTGGTCAAATACTTATTGATGATTTTGTTCCACGGAACTTGAGACAAATCATATAACACGAGTTCAAATTGCTGCAAGAAATCTTATGATACCTAATGAGCTGTTCCGCGAAGCAGATAGGAACCCAATTATTATTCTGGATGGCACCTATTTATATGTACTAAAAAAAAGTTCTAATTATTTATACCAGAAAGATACTTATTCTTTGCACAAGTATAGGAACCTCATGAAACCTTTTATAATGGTATGTTCTGTGTCTATCTATTATAGATACAGTTGGTCCCTATCCAGCAACAACATCGGATGCAGATATCATGATTGATGAATTTAATAGTGAAAATAATACTTTACGAAGGTACTTTCAACCTGGGGATGTTTTTTTGCTAGATGGGGGTTTCAGAAATTGTGTCCCTTTACGACAACAGTATAACTATACTGTTCACTTTCCACTATCCATGCAACAGGGTCAAACTCAATTATCAACAGCGAAAGCTAATAACTCAAGAACGGTGACGTGCAGGTGGATTGTTGAGGCAGTAAATGACATTTTTAAAATGTCTTATATAATATTTAGGAGTGAATTTTTCAATACTGCATCCTCTCGTGCTGTGACAGATTTCAAAATAGCTGTTGCATTGATAAACAAGTTTCACCAAAGGGTTTCAGATAGACCAGATGCAGGACAAATTGTGAATGTAGTAAATGAAAAACTACACACAAACAATTTATTAGCTGAATTTATAATTGAATCTTATTTTAGTCGAAGACGGACACAGTTCTCTTTAAATGCTACTATTGACAATGTTGAATTTCCTAGATTAACATTTGATGAACTTGTATTATTAGCATGTGGAACATATCAGATTAAACAGGCGAAGTCTTTTTATGTGCTCCCCGCACATAAAAAAGGTGGTTCCTATACGATTGAAGTGTACATTGATAGAGCCAGTGACCTTTTACAAGGATTTCCTTTGGTAGAAAATTGCGCATTATTGCGAGGAAAAATATAAAGCAGACATATAAGCCGTAAAATGTATTTCGTTTATATATTATACGAAAATCACACTCCAGCACCCCTACCCAAGTTGATAATCTGCAATCGTTAACGCTAGTCGAAAACTAATCAAATGTATGGGAATGAAATCATCTCAACGTTAAGTCACGTGGTTAGAACAAACGAATAGAAAATTCGTAGCCAATATCACATTTTTAATTTAAGAACTGTATGTACTACCTATGTTACACAACTAAAAAATTATTTTGACTATCACATCGTTCAAAAGTTTGGTGTTGTATATAGTTAGTTTTTATTGTAGTTTACTTGTGTTGGTAGTAAGTTAGTTTACCTTTACTAATTTGTATTAGTATGTATCTTTACTTACTATTCAGTATTATATCTAACTTAAAAGAACATTTTATAAACTAATTAAAGTTATTAAACAAACAAATTAAAATTCATAGATCCACATTTTTAAATAATGTATATATTAGTAAATTTAAGCTAATTAGGGACCTTTCAAATGGATTGATGTTAGTTGTTAAGTAATTATGTGTATTATTACGTGATTTTACTTACTATTCCATATCAAATTTGACTTAAAAGAACTAACGAAAATAAAAAATGAAGCTTTTTATTCTATGGAGTTTTTCATTTTTTTCGATTCATTTATTTGGCAGAGTTGCAACTTTATGCACATGTTGTAGCATCAAATGAGAGTAGACTAGACAAGGTATAAGAAAAATAAAGTTTCAAAGCGGGATCACACGCTACTTAGCAGGAATTTAATTTTATTTGATCCGCTCCATACAAAAAAATATGAATGAAATGAAATGAAAATATGTTTATTTGTCCCAAATCAGTTACATGAATTATAAATGAGACATCCCCAGTAAGTAATTGATAATACTCGTGTTGGGGACATCTCGCTCTTTCCCTTAATTATTAACAATATTGAGACTATTATTCACAAAAGGTGACCAAAAATACAAATAAAATTTAAAAAGAAAGATATCATTAAGTAACTTAAAAACTAATTTGCAGCTCTTTGTATAACTGTAGTTCTATTACTGTGTGAATCTGTATGTGCGTCTTATTTTAAACAAGTTTTGTGCTGGGGTGTGTGTATGTATGAGTGTGTGTGTGTGTGTGTATGTGTGAGTAAGTGTTTTTGTGTGTGTGAATGTGTGTGTATGTCTTCTTGAAATGATATCAAAACACATTTTTCTACCCAAAGTATGAAGTTTAGGAAAAAAACATCACGGCAATTATTATTGAATTTAATGAGCTCTAGCCATCCGCATCAAGAAAAAAGTAAAAAAAACCAAAGTTGGTCCCTAAGTCACTGAAATCATTGTTTCGATCCACTGTGCAGCGGCGCCCCGTGCTAGCGCGATTACAATGTATTCCTACCGCGAGTATTACAAAATGGTGCGATTTTACATTTTAAGTAGTGAAAGCTTGAACGGTGCCAACAGACTACGAAGCTGAAAGCATTCCTCGCCTTCGCAATCAAGAGATGTTCAAGTCCATATGAACATATACTCATTTTATAGTTTTATACTTAGTTAATTTAATAATCATAGACAATGTTTGTGTTTTTTATGTAACATCTCTAGTTCCATAAACTGGCAACATTTTATGGGACTTGCTTTATATTCTTACTTAGAAATTTTGTCTGTGTCATGGCGCACATTGTGCTCTAATAAAATATGCAAATAAAAAGATATTATCTTTAAAATTAACGCATCTCATTTGGAACATGCGTAGTGGTCCTTCGAAATAGTGATTCAATAAATTCAGTGCCTTTGGAGGTGTTTATTCGTCTTGCACCGTGTGCCTGGCGAGTTTGCTCGGGAGCCGTTGCTCGTTAGTACCGGCGGCGGAGCCTCACCCTGCTCATAGTTTGGGTGAAAATTCCGAGTAATCCCGACTTTGCAACAGTTCCAGCCTTACATAACGTGAGATCGCTAATTGTGAGCGATTTTCATCATCAAGGTGGTACATTTCAGAGACCTACATTTCTTGGAAAAGTTTTGACATCCCGCCAACGACTTGTCAAATTGACATTGTCAATTTGACACTACGTCGTAAACAAATTTTAGTCGGAGAAGTTTTTTAACAACGAAAAGTTGCAGTTTATAATTCAAAAGTGTATTAAAAGTGATACCTAGTGTTAAAATATATAGTGAATTAGTGTTGTGTTACAATGGCCGACCTAAAGAAATTAAAAATTACGCGTTCGCATTACAAGGGAACATTAACACGTATGGAAAACTTTGCCAGTGATCCAATTATTATAAGTTCAGCAACAATTGATATGTTGGAAGCCCGTAAGGACAAATTAACTGCTGTTTTTAATCAATACGAAAGTGTACAATTAGATATTTTGAGCTTGGATGCTGAGGACTCTGAAGATGTTGGTGCATTTGAGGAAAAGTTTTATAACACTCTTGCCATTCTAAACGAAAATATAAAGTCACGTTCCAAATCAAATTCAGAGCCCTCCCAGACTGGCTATGTCGCTTCCTCAAAATTACCTAATATTGATATTCCTACTTTTGATGGGAAAGACTACACAAAATTTAAACCATTTTATGAGTTGTTTATTGCAGTCATTGATAACAACACAACATTGTCAGATATCCAGAAGCTATTTTATTTAAGAAAATATTTACTAGATGAGGCTTTGTCGGTAATTGTGAATCTGCCACTCACAAATAAGTCTTACTCAGAGGCTTTAGAGTTATTAAACAAACGATATGATAATAAGTCAAGATTGATTTGCAATCACATTAACCTGCTTCTGGACATCCCATCAATGCCTAAGGGCACAGCTGCATCTATAAGGACTTTTGTTTCCTGCATTCAGCAACAGTTGCATGCATTGAAAAATTTAGATGAACCAGTCAATGAGTGGGATCGACTTTTGATTTGTGTGCTTTGTAGAAAGATGGATTCATATACATATCGCGCTTTTCAACTAGACCGTAATCCAGAAACATTACCAACAATGACAGATTTTTTATCCTTTCTTGAAAAACGTGCTACAGCATTGGAAGAAAGTAACCCTCATAAAGTTAATATTGAAAGTAAAGGTAAGTCTGTGACACATGTTTCTAATTTATCTGTGCCTTCAGGTTTAGTGTGCACTTTTTGCGATAAAAAAGAACATGCAATATTTAATTGCCCTCAATTTAAAATGATCCCTGTAGATGCTAGACTGACTTTTGTTAAAGATAAAAAACTATGTTCTCTCTGTTTAAAAAGTCATACTGACAAAGTTTGTAAATATAAATTTAAATGCAGAGTTTGTAAAAAATCACACAATACACTCTTACATTGTGATGATCAGCCAGAGACTCCAGTCTCACTTTGTTCAAATTCTCATGTTACAACCTGTAATATTATGCTGCCTACTGTAATAGTAAAAATTACCGACAAATATGGTCGTGATTTTAAAGTGAGAGCATTGCTTGACAGTGGCAGTCAAGGTTCTTTTGTAACTAAATCTCTTGTTGAAAAGTTACACATGAGTCCTACTCAGCAGGTCACCAATATTATTGGGATCGGCAATCATTCTTCTAAAATTAATCAAACTGTTAATTTTAACATAAATTCATGTCAATTAGATGATGTTAAATTCAATCTAACTTGTTATGTTGTTGATTCCATCACCACACCTTTGCCTCAACAATTTGTTGATGTTTTGAAATTAAAGATTCCTAAAAACATTCAATTGTCAGACAGTAACTTCAATGTTCCTTCAGAAATCTCAATCTTGTTGGGTGCCGATATATATTTTAACTCATTGTTAAATGGTTGTATAAAAATTTCAAATGGTCCTGTACTCCAAAACACTGTATTTGGATATGTTATTGCTGGCAAAATTGGGGAATGCAACAAAGAAATGGTATGTAATAACCTTGTATCAAATCTTGTTATAGCTGATAATGTAAAATTAGAAGAGGTGATGGAAAATTTTTGGCTTACTGAAAAGCTACCTGAAACTGTTGCCAAATGTACAGATGAATGTCAAAAATCAGAAACTATCTTTCAGCAGTCTGTGCACCTTGAAAATAATACATTTCATGTTGACATGCCACTCATCTGTTCCAAGGAAAGATTAGAGCTTGGAAACTCTTTTTCTATTGCCCTACAAAGATTTTGGTACTTGGAACGTAAATTTAAACAAAATCCTATGTTATTGAAGAGATATAAAGAATTTATAGATCAGTATGTTGCGATGGGACATGCCATTGAAATTGATATAAGTTCATATGATATTGATGGTGGCTCTGTTTACTTTTTAGCCCACCATGCTGTCTTCAATGAGGAGAGCAAGACCACTAAATTGCGAGTGGTTTTTGATGGAAGTATGAAGACTAAGAACAATATTTCATTAAATGATGTAATGCTGAATGGGCCTGTGGTACAGGGTGAGCTTTTCGATATACTTCTTCTGTTCCGAACATATTCTTTCACTTTGATTTGTGACATAGAGAAGATGTTCAGGTGTGTTTTTATTAATGAACACTATACCAGCCTGCAGAACATTCTCTGGAGGGATCATCCAAGCAAACCCATCAGGTGCTTGCAGTTGCAGACCATTACATATGGGCTAAAGTCATCTACCTTTTTGGCCACTCGGTGCTTAATAGAGCTAGCCAATAGATATAGGGAACAATACCCACTAGCTGCTAATGTTATTATATCTAACACTTATGTAGATGATGTCATTGCTGGTTGTGATAATGTAGAGGAATTACACCTGCTAAAAAGTCAATTGATAGAGTTACTTAAATTGGGCAATTTCAATTTACATAAATGGTGTTCAAACGATTCTTCAGTTCTCAAAGACATTCCAGTTCAACGTCAATATTTTGATGAAGTTAATCTTAATACAGACAAGGTTGTTAAAACACTTGGTCTAAAATATGATGTCCTTTTGGATAATTTTACTTTTCAATCCCCACAGTGTGAGGAAGAAACTTTAAATACTAAGAGAAAGGTGCTTAGTTACATCGGTAAAATATTCGACCCTTTGGGTCTTATTGGGCCTATTATAGTAGTGGCCAAGTTAATAATGCAGGAATTATGGCTTTTAAAGATAGAGTGGGACTCTACTTTACCTCCTAAGCAACTATTATTATGGAGAACATTTCTTGCTAATTTAAAACTTATGGTCAAAATTTCAGTCCCCAGATCCATCAAAAGTCATAATTTTGTATCAGTTCAGTTAGTTGGTTATGCTGACGCTTCACAGAAAGCTTTTGGCTGCTGTATTTATTTGCGACTTTTATATGAAAATGGGAGAGTTGAGACTAATTTACTATGTTCAAAATCGCGCGTTGCTCCCGTAGCTAAAAAATTTACAATACCTCAGTTGGAATTAAATAGTGCATTATTGCTATCACAGTTAGCAAGTAGAGTCAGTGGAGTACTTGCATCTAGATTGAATCTATCAGTTTATCTGTACAGTGATTCCCAAATTGTATTAGCCTGGATTCAGGCCGAAAAGTTAAAATGTAATACTTATGTTCAAAACAGAATACGACAAATTGTCGAGCTCACACAAAAATCTTCTTGGTTCCATGTAAGGTCTGCTGATAATCCAGCTGACATACTCTCAAGGGACCCGCAAAAATTGCAAGATCACGCTCTATGGTGGCATGGTCCACAATATTTATCAAAGGCAGACTTCTGTCACGAAAAGCCAATATTAAATTATATAAATAGTACAGAGATTGTTGAAGAGGAAATTACTTGTTTCTTACAAAAGGTAGAGCAGTCCTCAATATTGGATCATTTTGAAAAATTCTCTGATTTAAATAAAATTATAAATATTGTCTCATACATATACAGATTTTATAATAATACTTTAAAAAGTAAAAAAGAGGCTATTGACTCAAATCTATCACCTAAAGAATTGCAAGATGCTCTTTTAATTATCATTCGTTGTGTACAGAAACAGCACTTTGCAGAAGAATTTAAACCGGATAAGAAAACAACTCTTGCAAATTTACACCCTTTCATAGACGCACATGGATTGCTTCGCGTGGGTGGCAGGTTGCTAAATGCAGGCATACCACATGATAAAATGCATCCCCTCATTCTTCCAAAAAATTGCCATATAACTTCTTTATTAATTAAAAGAGAACATCTCAGGTTATTGCATGCTGGTCCCAGACTAGTCCTTAGTTCCCTCTCGCAGAAGTATTGGATCATAAGTGGCATTAGAGAGGTCAAAAAGGTATTGCATAGATGTTTAATCTGTGTGCGTTTGAAGGCTGAAACTGCAAGGCAGCTTATGGGTTCATTACCAGCTGAGAGAATCACCGCTACTAGACCTTTTCAGCATGTGGGTATTGACTTTTGTGGCCCTTTTAATATAAAGGTTGGTAGAATCCGTAAACCACTCGTAACGAAGGGGTATATTGCTCTCTTTGTTTACTTTGCCACTAAGGCTATTCATGTAGAGGTGGTATCAGACCTTACCACAGAGAATTTCTTGGCATGTTTCAAACGTTTTATCTCCAGGAGAGGCATGCCTACAAAGGTTTTTTGTGATAATGCAAAGACATTTAAGGGTGCACAGAATAAACTTAAAGGTTTATATGAGTTACAAAACTCAAAGTCTCATAGAGACTCGGTGCACAATTTTTGTAAAACACATTTTATTAAGTTTTTATTCATTCCCAGTTATTCACCGGAGTTTGGTGGATTGTGGGAAGCAGGGGTGAAGAGTGTAAAACACCACCTTAAAAGAGTAGTAGGAAACTTAACTTTGACCTATGAAGAATTTAACACAGTTGCAGTGCAAATAGAAGGTGTATTGAATTCTCGACCTCTGCTCTCACTGAATCCAAATGAAGGCAAGTATTTGACCCCTGGTCATTTTTTGATTGGCACGGCTGTGTGCAGCTATCCTGAGGTTGATTTAACAGAAGTCCCTATAAATCGTATACGATTTTGGAAGGTGATAACCAAGCTTAAGCAAGACTTCTGGAAAACCTGGTCAAATGATTACTTGACTCAGCTGCAAAGTCGTCCCAAGTGGAAACATGTATCACCAAATATGAAGGAAGGTGATGTTGTCCTGGTAAAGCAATTGAATACATCGCCATTAGTGTGGCCTATTGCTAGAATAATAAAAGTTTATCCAGGAAATGATAAATGTGTAAGAGTGGCTGATATAAAATTTAATGATAAGATTTATAGAAGGAGTGTGTCAAAGTTGTGTCCGCTACCTATTAATTAAAAATATGTCATGTTCTATGTTCTGTCTGTTCTGTGTTGAAAGTAATCCTTCTCAATAATCAATATTTGTTATGACTGATTAATTATACCTATCTTGTTTGCTGTAGTTCTGCTTCTTGGCCTGGCCCAACTATGTTCAAGTCCATATGAACATATACTCATTTTATAGTTTTATACTTAGTTAATTTAATAATCATAGACAATGTTTGTGTTTTTTATGTAACATCTCTAGTTCCATAAACTGGCAACATTTTATGGGACTTGCTTTATATTCTTACTTAGAAATTTTGTCTGTGTCATGGCGCACATTGTGCTCTAATAAAATATGCAAATAAAAAGATATTATCTTTAAAATTAACGCATCTCATTTGGAACAGAGATAATAAGTCCTTCCGCACCAAATCGTCAAACGATTTTGGCCGCTAATCAGAGGCTATTAGACCATGGCCAATTTACAACTCCTACACACGCTCAAGGACGTGGCAGGCCGAGACTCGCAGTAGAGGTCGAAGAAGATATCTTCGATTTCTTTGAACGGAGCCCTAGGAACTTGGAAATACCAGACTGGGTGTTGGATCCGTTTTCAAATGTCAACACAGTGTGGTGTGGTGTCACGTACATCATACACGTGCATCACATACATGTACATCAGCACATATGTAGTTTAAGTTAAGATAGATATGTCATCGAATAAGTAGAAGGACATCACGTACATATTATGTATATAAACTGAACCGTTGAACATTAAAGTTAGTTCTTACTAGTTGATACACGGACCTCATAGTGTTTGACTAAACCCCCTCCATCTCCTCACATCGCAACAGCAATGTCACCTCAGCTGGAAGAAGAACTTATAGAATTGACAACAAACGAAGAAATAAAAATCAAGTTCAAAAATGGATATCAAGAATTTTGGCTACAAAAACCGATCCCGCAATTGTACCCTGGATTGTGGTCAATTGTTCAACGATTTTTGATAGCATTCCCATCGTCATATTTGTGTGTACGTGGATTTAGTGCTGTGGCAACGCTGCTTACTAAAAAGAGAAATCGTTTGCGTGTTACCGAACGTGGCGACTTGCGGCTGTTTTTGAGTAAATTGGAACCTGATATCAACAAACTTATTGAACAGCATCAGATTCAACCTTCACATTAGTTTTTATATAAGAATTGATTATGTTTGTTTTATTTTCAATAAAAGATACTCTGTCCGAATACTATAAATTTGCGTTTCAATAATCAGTTATAAGTACTTAGCGGTTTTTAAGTATATTTAAAAAGGGGGGCGTTAAAAAATAATTTATTCTTAAAGTGGGCAGTAGACAAAAAAAGGTTGGGAACCCCTGCTCTAGAGATATAAAAAGGTACTAAACCGCCTATTGGGATTGCGTGTTCCTCACAACGAGTCTCACTTCCCACCTAAAATAACTTCCCACGGAATATTTAAGCAAAATGTTTATTTTGCTTGCAGTGTGCGAATCAATCCCAATCGATGACGATTGTGCTATATATTACGGCGACACGGATCCACAACCTGGATGCTCGTACTGGCAAGCAGCCCGAGCTGAGTGTAGTGATGAGGAGGAAGTACCGGTCGCGACCGTCACACAGTCGCCTGCCGCCGACAACACCACGACACAGGTGCATACACTGCCGCCGAGCGCCCCTACCGACGCGCTGCCCTTCGAACAAGTACTCACTGCGCCTGCCCAAGAATCTACTGCCATCGTTCTGGCAAGGAGTTGATAAAGAAGGAGTTGTTCGTAGGGTTGGATGATGACGCAATGATGCGTCTAGCTGAACCGCAAACACTGCAGCCAATTATGCTGCCTGTTACTAGTCGCGGTGTCGGCATGTCTACTGTCCAGTTGGCTTATACTGCTAGACAATATAGTAAGGACGTCAGAGTCCCAAACATCTATGCACAGTATCGTGTATATCTTGGAATACTTGAAGCGAAGATTCTATCACTTAAATCTCAATTCACTATGATCCCACGTTTCACAGACGCCGTTTATCAACACGAAGGCATTACACCTTCTATTTTGAAAATACTAAAGACCTGTACTATGGTTCCGGTTACTATAAAGAAGATAATCGATGCCGTGGGTGTTCTCACCTACGATGACAAAGTCTACCTGCCTGTGGTAGCAAAGGCTGAAAATGCTGATGGCCTGATTCCGCGACCAGAAAATTTAATGCTGTCGTCGCTGAGAGAAGTAGTAGAAGCATTGTCAGATGCTGACACTCCGTTGGTGCCATCGTTCTGGAGCAAGCTACCGATTCTACGACCCCTGCTCTTGATCGAGATGTTCCCGAATTAGATCTAGATTTAATGCAAATATTAGGCGAAGGTCCCACCTCCACTAAAGAGTACGGCGGTGAAATTCAAAAGGATTTGGCAATTAGATTAAACCATATTGCTACCTCCGGCCTCTCTAAAGAGAATCGCAAGGAATTAAAAGATAGATATTTGGTGCCCGTAAACTGCAAGTTTATAAAAGCGCCTACCCACAATCCGGAAATTTGAGCTTCCTTAATTGAAACTCAAGCAAAGCGAGATAAGGGCATAAAAGGAAAACAGGTATTAACAACCTGTGCCTTGTCCTCCATCAGCGAGGCCATCACTACGCTGCTCTCATCAGGCCATAAAACCCCTGAGCTTCTCAAGCTGTTGACGGATACAGCTCGAATCCTCGGCGACATACAATATACGGACTCAATCTCTCGGCGTTCATTCATTCTTTCAACTGTCAAGAAGGAACTAAAAGAACAGTTAGAAAGAACAAAAATAAATGAAATGCTTTTTGGAAATAATCTATCTGAAACATTAAAATCCGTAAAAACTATTATAAAATCTGGAGCTGATATAAGGTCGTCAATAATGCAGTCTACGGCTCATAAACCACCTAAAGCTGCCAACAGACCTTTAACCCTTAAATTGTTTCTGTCCGTTGTATGTGACGTTCAATATAAACGCACGCACCTACAATTTGAACTAACCGTTGAGCCTAACGCCCGGTGGGTCTCGTGTAGCATGCTATCCTTTTCACACTCACGCGCTTTATTCGGTCGTCCGCTCGAAAGATTCCGTCCGTAGCGTTAGTTTGAATATTGCAACGGCCGGCGCATTTTACGCTCGTCAAAAAAATTGTTACTGGGTGAGTATTTATATATTTTATGCTATAATTATGCAAAATTTAGTTCAAATAACAATTGAGTGATAGCTAAGTGTTGTTTTTATAACTAAAACATTAGTCATTTTTTATATATAACTCCTTTTTCTGTTATCACTTATAAAATATATATAACTCCTTTTTCTGTTTTCACTTTTATTTTTAATTAGCCTATTATCAATAGATATAACTAAATAAAATCATTTTCTCAGCCTTGGATTATTTACAAACGTGTAAGAGCTAACAAAAAGAAAATAGAAGATCTAAAAAAAATAAGAAATTACTTATCACAAGATAAAGAAGTACAAGAGTTTTATGAAGAAATATACCAATGGCCAGTCACAGACCGTGAAATAAATGACGCTATGGACTAAATAAGTAATATAGTTATTTATATTGTCTAATTTTTTAAATAAAACCTTGTCTGATTAAATCTTTATGATGTCAAACCTGTCTAGTGTTTCTTTTTTTTTTTTTTCGTTTATTTGAGAAAGCCCTTAAGTCAACAACTTTCAGGCACTATTTATTTAATGATAATGAAAATATTATAAGAAAAAAGGCTCAATTTATATAGGTATCATATATACCATTCAAACTAAATACATAACATATCTGTGGCCATACAATTTTTTTTTCACTGAAAGTTTTTTGTCATCTCCTGTAAAGTTAGGGTCTGATGACTTATGGGGTTTCTCAAATAATCAATTCAACTATGGCAAACATCGAACCCTGATTATAAAAATCGAGTAAAGAAATCTGCAGCGGCAGAAAGTTTGGCCGAACAATTTAATACTTCTGCATCGGAAATAAATAGAAAATTGCACAGTTTACGAACGCAGTTTAATAACGAACTGCGAAAGCTTAAAAAAAAGAAGAGTGGACAAGGCACAGATGAAAATTATATAAGCACTTCATAAGTTTAAATTTTTTAATGCCGAGTACCGTACCAGCAAACTAAACACAAGAAAATTTGGTAAGTTTATTAGTTTATTATAAATGTCAACTCATGTATCTGTACTGCCAGCTAACTTGGCCTTCAGGAGATACAAAATATTCTTTACTTTCATTGGACATATTGGATCCCAGTGGTCTATCTGAGAACAATACATTATCTGGAGGGGGATCATGTCCCCAACTACCAGGAATTTTCACACCATCAAATTCCTCGTCGAAGGCGCCTTGTGGTGCATATACATACCTTGAATTCCGTTCCAAGAGAAAGTTATGCAATACTCAGATTGCAGCTACAAGTTTTGTAACTTTTCAGGACCTAATTCTATAGATTTTCTTAATATTCTAAATCTGTTTGAAAGCAAGCCAAACGCATCTTCTACTACACGTCGAGCTCTCGACAGTCTATAGTTATAAACACGATTAGGACCAGGTTGGTTACGAAAAGGATAAGGTTTCATAAGATTAGGCTTCAAGGGAAAAGCATCATCAGCAATAATGACATAGGGTACATTTTTGGTCCTTCCGGGAAGTGGCTGTGGTGGTGGTAGATTAAGGCGACCGTCGCTAAAGGCGTTTGAAAGTGAACAATTTGCAAACACGCCTTTTTTTTCTGGATGGGATATCATCAAATGACTTCTCCCGCTCTGGGCGGAGCGGGAGGGCGTGTCAGACTTTTACTGACTAAAACCCACCCGTGTTCCTTCAGTTGCCCAAGTGCCGAGGCCACGGTATCCCGCTTGAACAATCTCGCGACCCCGGCAGGCATCGGTCCTAATAGACCCCATCACTGCTGCTGACATCTCTTTGAGGCGCGCGTGGAACACTACGCGCCGTCGACCCGAGGCTGGTCCTTACCGGGCAGCGAGATACCCATTGCTCGCCACCCGCAAGCTCGCGCCTACGGTGGCCGGGAGTCCGCTATCGACTCCCGACGCCCGGGGCGTCTCCTCCTGCGGCGGCTAGGGACGTGAGGGCGCAGTGACTGCCACTCCCTCACGCGCCCCGCCTCCTCCTTCGCGAGCATTACTGCTTCGCAGAAGGAGGTGACAGCTTCCCATGCCCTCTCGCTCCGTACCATGGCTCGCACCAGGGCCGGACGCGAGAGGTCGCCGCCGCCGATCGCCTCCACGAGGACACGGCGGTGCCCCGCCCAGGCAGGGCACACCTCCACCGTATGCTCCACCGTGTCCTCCAGACGATCCTCGCAACGGAAACACCCGGACGTTTCCTCCCGCTTTATCCTGAACAGGAACCCACCGAAGCACCCATGAGCGCCCTGTGAGAACCTGCGTCAGGCGTAAGGTGAGGACGCCGTGGCGCCTCTCTAACCACTCCTCAAAGAGGGGACTTATCGCCGCAATTGTGGCGTGCCCAGCGCTGGGTTGCGACAATCGTACCCGCCATGTCGCCATGAGATCACACTGGAGCTCTATCCGCCGTGCCGCGATTTGTCGCTTGAGGCTTCAAGGGAAAAGCATCATCAGCAATAATGACATAGGGTACATTTTTGGTCCTACGGGGAAGTGGCTGTGGTGGTGGTAGATTAAGGCTACCGTCGCTTGAACCGTTTGAAAGTGAACAATTTGCAAACACGCCTCCTCTTCCCCCGGACCGCCGTTAGGTGTTGACGTGCCCCAGTACTATACGCAATTATTTTTCCGTAAATTTAAATAAATTCATAAAATTTAATTAAACAAAAACAATAGGAGTGCATAAATACCGAGGAGTTATTTACAACACAGCAGCTAAGTTTGGTAGCACAGTGAGTTGGCGACAATTACTACACTTACTACATCTTTGTAACACTTTGGTACAAAACCTGACACGTTGTAACACATATCTGACGCAAGAAGATCCACTACATCCGTCGCTCGAGTTCACCGTACCCGTGGGTAACAACACAAATTGCTTAAAAATGCTTTAAGCCAATCTGTCCGAGAACAAAATCCAACCATTCTGTCTATCGCCTCAAACTTTCCAAGAGTAATTGACTTAGAAGACATTATTTTATTGCAAATTCTTGACGACCAATTGCGTACACTGCCACTAATCGAGTTTGATGAAAATATAAAGATGGAAAAAAGACCAGACCGGTTTTGGGCGAAACTAAGCGCTTGGCGTGATATGACTGAAAACTATCCGTTTAAAAAAATCGCCAAATTTGCTCTTGATTGCCTTGTTTTACCTCACGCAAACGCTGATTGTGAAAGAGTATTCAGCAAAGTAAACTTGGCAAAAACAAAACTAAGAAATAAACTTGCAACTCGCTCCATTGATTCCTTGATACTTTCTTGCGATGCTGTAAAAGAAAGTAAATCTAAGAATTGTATCGAATTTATGCCGACTGACGACATGTTGCGTCGTGTCAATGCCAAGGACGAAGTTCCGATTGACGAATTAGCGGAGATCGACGTCCACTTGCCTCAATTTGATTAATTCGTGTAACAAGCAAAGGATTTTACGAATATTTTTATAAATAATAAAACAAATTTTCACTTACGAATGCAATTTTATTTCAATTCAAAACAAAAACGCAGAAAAACGAAACGTAGTATAATTTTGGACAAGTAGTATAATTTTAATTTCCATAGACAATAATTTTCTGAAGGTCTAAATCCAACACTGGTGCATAGCGGCGCCCTTTGAGGAGAGCACACGCCTACTTTTTTATCACAAGACGAGCCGCGCGCGCATTGTCGTGATTTTATGAAAAGTGTGTTGTTATTGTGATGATAGTTGGATTAGTACATAGTGTGCGTTAGTGTGACTTACTGTTAAGTGTTAGTGTAATATTAGTTATTTAGGCATTTATTAGGTAGCTAGTTTTGTGATTTAGGTTAGGTTTGTAAGTTTTTTAGTTTAATTATGCCTCAAATAAGGTACACAGCTGCCGAGTACACCGACATAGTACTTACGTACGGAGAATGTCAACAAAATGCGGCTTTAGCATTGCGTACATATCGGGAGAGATATGGCAACACAAGAACGTGCCCTACCAACAGCCGTGTTTTTACCCTGGCCGTTCAGAGGTTACGAGAGAATCGGCCTTTGGCTGACCCCACATTAGGCGTGCGCGATCCTCGGGCGTGTGAGTAGCGCGAGCGCCGCGCGCGCGTCGCGAGCGCGTCGCGAGCGCGCCGCGTGAGAGTCGCGTTTAGCTGCCCTGCGGCGCGCTCGCGGCGCGCACGCGGCGCTCGAGTCGCGTTCTTACCCCTTCGCCCGCTACAATACTCAATACTTTATTGCATTTCACAATGTATATGCTTAGGTGGTAAAACATTTTATTTAGAAACAATTGTGGATCCTGTCGGGCACAGCAAAGGAAAATACAGTAGGTAGAGAGGAGGACCTATTGATTATCTTATAATGTAACTTATTCTAAAATAGTAATTAAAAATAGATGAAATACATGCTTTGGACTTTTTTAAACTAATTTCAGGGATTTATCATTTAAAATTTCGTTGTCGCTATAATAACATTTGCTTAACAGCAGCTTTTTTAATTTATTAGTAAAAAGATGGCTTTTTTTCTCTGTCCTTATGGATTCTGGTAACTTGTTGTATATTGCTACTGTTTCGGTCAGTCACATGGTGGGCAGTGTTGTGTTGACACACGTTAAAAATAGAGTCACGAGTGAAATTAATATCGAAAGCTTTATCCTAGAAATACAGAATCGTCCTGCGATATGGGACATGACTACAAAGGAGTATAGTGATCGTATTGCAAAAAAAAGGTGTGGGAAGAAATCAGCACTTTATTTATAAAAGACTAGCTTCTGCCCGCGACTTCTTCTGCCTAAATGTCTGTTCTTCATATCCCATTCACATTCAGAATATTATGTTAAAGGTAATCTAGTTCACTTTATGACATTAGATGGCATTGTTCTTATACGTCACATAATTGAATCTCGGTGTTCTTCATATCCCATTCACATTCAGAATATTATGTTAAAGGTAATCTAGTTCGACTTTATGACACTAGATGGCGTTGTTCTTATACGTCACATAATTGAATCTCGGTGTTAAGATTCTCCAATGATTGTATATAAGGTTAAGGAATATTTGTTTTTTTTTTTTGGGATTGGCTCAGTGGCCAAGGCAGCGCTATCACACACGCACTGCCCATTCCTGCGCGGACCGCACCTAGTGCTCATCAGTGCACCAGTTTTAAACTCTTCCGTTTGTGTCAGTGCAGGGACCAGCCGGCACCTGCGGGGACACAAACGGGAGCTCACTGCCCGGCGGCTCGCCGCTGCAGCGGTCGCGGGAGGCCTAGCCCCCGTGATGCCTAAGCCCGGCAAGCGCGGCTCATTGGGCCGCGATGCCGGGACTCAAGAAGAGGAAGAGGGGCGTCCGGCGTTGGACCGGGCGACGTCGCTGCCGAACATCGGCATCGCGTCGTCCGGTGCGCCGCTGGCCGCACCAAGAAGAGGAGGGGGGGAAGACCCCCGAAGCGGAAGAGGAGGGGTAACGAGCGCCGCTGCGACTGCGGGCCCGTCGACGACGCTGGCGCCTGCGCGCGCTGCGCCTACACCGTCGTCGGGCCGGCACCACGCTGTGGCCGTCCGCCCCGCGGCGTTTCGCCCGGTGCCCATCCAGGCCCCGGGTCCTGCCGCCGGCACGAGCCGCGATCCAGCGCGCACCGCAGCGCCGCCCGCGCGCGTGCCCGCTCCCGTGCGCTCCGCTGCGCCGAGTGGGCGCTCCGCCGCGCCGCCCGTGCGCCCCGCTGCGCCAGCCGCGCGGCCCGCGCCCACTGGGCGCTCCGCCGCGTCGCCCACGCATCCTGCGTCCGCAGCGCATCACGCGCCAACGGCGCACCCAGCCGCGCCTGCTGCGCGCACTAGCGCGCCTCCCGCGCATCCCGTGCACGGTGTGCGCGCCACTGCGCCACCCGTGCATCTCACCGCAACCACCGCGCGCCCCCGCGCGCCACCCGCGCGCCCCGCTGCGCCGCCGCCGCAATTTACTTCACCGCCGGCGCGCAGCGGCGCCCAGCCAGCCACGTCACCGACGTCGTCTCGTGCTGGCCCAGCTCCACGCACCTCCACGTTGGATCCCCGCCTCTTGCCAGCGGGACCAAGCGCGTCGAGGGAGCGGGAGCGTCTAGCCAGCACGGGGCCACATGGCCGCCCGATGCGAGGGGTGCAACACGCACCTGACTCGCCTGCGCCCCCGCGAGCCTCCGCCTATGACTCGCCCGCAATGATGTCGGCGTGCTCGTCCCAAGCGGGATCGAGCATGTCGCTTGCGTCTGCGGGCTCGGCCGCTTCCGGTCGCGATAACGTATCGCACGATACGACGCCGCGATCCGGGCAGCGGCCCTATGAAGAAGAAGCGGAGGCCGATGCGGCCACCCCGGCCTTCTCACCGACGCCATCGCTGGGGTTCGGGTTCGAGTTCCAGCTTGACCCGAAGCCTCAGCGACACCGGAGAAGACGCAGCTCGGGAGATGAACAGGAGGAGGCGAAACGTTACGGCCTCGACCCGCCGCGGCCACAGCGCGACAGCGCGCCGCGGGGTCGGGGTACACCGGCGTCGCCCACGTTTGCGGACGCGGCGCGCCGCACGCCGCCTTCTCCGATGGAAGTTCACCGAGGCAGAGCGACTGGGTCCAGCGCCGCCGCGCAGCCCCCCGCCACCCCTGCCACCACACCGACTGCTGCCACCGCTGCCCCGGAGCCCGCGACCACGGGGGAAAATAGGGGTAAGCAAATAAAAACTAAGAAGCTTCGCTACCCTCCGCTGGTAGTGGAGAAACTACCCAACTGGGCGACGCACTTCAGGGCCATCGCCGCGAAGTTGGGCCGGCCTCCGAACGCTCGACCTTTTGGCGGGGGTGTTCGATTCACCCCCGACAGCGAAGAGGAGTACAGGCTGGTCCAACGTTACCTAACCGGCCTGGAAAAGGACAGCGGCGTCGCCTGGTTCGCCTACTCCCTGCCAGCGGAACGGAACCTCAAGGTGGCCATTAGGGGGCTGCCTGCGGACACCCATCCTAAGGAGATAGAGGAGGAATTGCGCGTGCTGGGATACCAGCCGGAGTACGTGCGCCACATTAAGGGCGCGCAAGGACGACCCGGCTGCGTATTCCACGCAATCCTAAAGAAGACTCCGGACGTCCGGGCCATATACGATACGTCCGTATTCATGTATATGCGGGGCGTAAAAATAGAGGCCTGGCGCGGAAAACGTGGGCCCGCTCAATGCCACAGGTGCCAGAAGTTCAGGCATAGCTCACACCTGTGTCATCGCCCGCTCGCCTGTGTGCGATGCGGAGGCGAGCACACGGCACGAGACTGCCCGCGCCCGCGGGAGGAGCCGGCCACCTGCGTCAATTGCGGTGGCCCGCACCCCGCGTGCAACATAAAGTGCCCCGCCTTCCAAGCGGAGATAAGGAATAGGCGGGCGGGGACCGCCGCCACTTCCGCCCAAACACGCCGGCCCACTGCGGCCACCGAGAGGCACACAGATGTGGAGCCAGAAGGGCCCCAGGGCGCGTCGCTGATGGCGGCGGCCAACGGGCCCACGCAAAGGAACGCGCAATCCTCCTCTAGTCGGAGGAAGAAGAGGCGCGGGGGAAAAGGCAAAGGCAAGAAGCCCAAACCCCCCGCGGCGACCGAGACCACCACTACCACCGCAGCTGTCCCGAGGGCAGGCCCTGCCACCAGCGGGGCGCAGGCCGTGGAGGTGGGTCCACCCACCACCAGCGCCGGCACAGCGCCACGGCCGGCACAACAGCGTAAAGCACAGAAAATAAAATACCCCGAGCCCAGTAAGAGTGGCGGCGCTGCCGGCGCCCCCACTAAGATGCCCATCACCAAACCCAAACACAAAGACTTTACGGCCTGCGCCATACAGCTTTTAATGGACCTAATAAAGGCCATTAGGCAGGGCCAGGAAGTAGAGACGGTGATCCTGGACGGCCTGGCCAAATTGCTCACCCTTTACCATGGCTAGGCCGTTGCGGGTCATCCACTGGAATGCCCGCGGCCTTCGGGACAAGGTCGCCCCTCTCCGACATCTCCTGAGGGAACAGGACGTCGACGTGGCGTTGATAAGCGAGACGCTGCTGGGTCCCGGGGATAGGATTAGATTCCCGGGATATCTCGTTTACAGACAGGACGAGCGGTCGGCACATCAGAATTACCGTGGTCTGGCGGTACTGGTAAGGCGACGAGTCGTCCATCAAGAACTCCCCTCGCCGTCACTCGGCACGTTTTACGCGCTGGGTGTACAGCTGCACGTAGCCGGCGAGGATATAGATATGTACGCTTGCTATAAGCCGCCCGCGACCCACTTAGACACATCTGAGTTGCGGGCCCTTATATCCGGCTCTACGCGTCCCACTCTCCTCGCCGGTGACTTGAATTGCAAGCACCCGGCGTGGAACTCGTGCCGCACGAATACCGGGGGAAGACGGCTCTTAGCTGATGCCGAAGCCTTCGGTTACACAGTGTCCGGCCCAGAGACGCCAACACATTACCCAGACGCAGTCGCCTACATGCCGGACGTGCTGGACATTGTGGTCCATCGAGGGCTACACTGTCAGATCACGCAGCATGTGATCGACGACGAGCTGA
The DNA here is from genome assembly GCA_932294355.1 of Aporophyla lueneburgensis. NCBI lineage: Eukaryota > Metazoa > Arthropoda > Insecta > Lepidoptera > Noctuidae > Aporophyla > Aporophyla lueneburgensis. The sequence goes on from OW028735.1 coordinate 25,077,143, forward strand.
ACTCGGACCATCACCCGGTGCTCGTCGTCCTTTCGGGTGTGCCGACCCGGTTGAAACCCCTGGCGCCACGTCGACGTACCGACTGGACCCAGTTCCAAGAGGAAGTAGAGACCACGGTGCCGACTCGGCCTATTACTACTTCCGCGGACGTGGACAGGACGGCTCGCGACGTCACTGCTTGCATCCAACGCGCTTTTCAAACGGCGACCACCGAGCAGCCGCGGGAGCGGGGGCTATTACCGCCTCTACCTCCGCGGTTGATTAGGTTGATCGCCGAGAAAAGGCGCCTTCGCAAGCAGTGGCAGCAATCGAGGTGTCCCACCCAGAAGAGGCAGCTCAACCGTCTCGCGGAGAAGGTCAAGGCCGAGTTACAGGCCCAGACCGCCGCGGGCTGGGAGGAACGAATCGACGAGACGACGGACAGTTGGCCGTCGATTCACAAACTCTGCGGCCAACTTACGAACACCCCAGCCCCGGTGCGTCCATTGCTGAACAGCGACGGGGCGCTTAAATATGTAGCGGAGGACCGGGCGGAGGTCTTCGCCGAGCACCTGGAGCGTCAGTTCCGCCCAAACCCGACTACCGACACAGACCATGTCGCAGCAGTCGAGAAACACCTCGGGGACTACTTCGCGATGCCGATAGCTCCCGATGAAGAGCCGATATTTTTCTCGCCCAACGCAGTACGACGCGTCATCCTGAGGACGAAGCCCAGGAAGGCCCCCGGTGCGGACGGTATCACAAACACAGTGCTGCGCCACCTGCCGTACCGAATGATAGCGGCGCTGGCGCGCCTGTTTACCGCGATACTGCGCACCGGCGCCTTCCCCGAGTCGTGGAAGGAAGGGCGCGTCATAATGCTGCCGAAGGCGGGAAAGAACGTCTTGAAGCCGGAGAGCTATCGGCCGATCACCCTGCTGCCGACAGTCTCCAAGGTGTTCGAAGCACTCCTGCTGCGACATCTCCTACCGCACGTGACGCCGCGCCCAGAACAGTTTGGGTTCAGGGCGGAACATAGCACGACGCTCCAGCTGTCGAGGGTACTGCACCACCTCGCAGCAGCGATGAATAAGAAGGAGTACGCGGTAGCAGTATTCCTCGACATGGAGAAGGCCTTCGACCGTGTGTGGCATGAGGGCCTGGTATATAAGATGGCCACCACCGACGCGCCCCGTCGCGTCGTCAAAGTGGTCTCTACTTTTCTCTCAAACAGGACTTTTAGGGTGGTGGTCGATGGGGCGCTTTCCAGCGCCAGGCCGGTGCTCGCGGGCGTACCGCAGGGCAGCTGCGTCTCGCCGGCGTGTTACTCGCGTTACACCGACGACATCCCCACCACTCCGGACGTGATGCTCGCGCTGTATGCGGACGATGCCGCGTACATCTCTACTTCGATGAACTCGAAGTACGCGGCCGTCAAGATGCAGCGAGCGCTTGAGCTCCTTCCCGAGTGGCTCGCCAAATGGCGGCTTTCGGTGAACGTGGGTAAGACGCAGGCCATGATCACCGGCCATGTGTCCCTCCCACCACCCTTGAAACTACAAGGAGCCGACATCGAGTGGTCGCCCCGGGTCAAGTACCTGGGGGTCACCATCGATCGTCGGCTCAAAATGGGTCAGCACGTCCGCCAGGTCGCGGCCAAGGGGAGAGTCGCCCGCTATCTCCTCCGGCCCGTGCTCTCGTCGCGAATCCCGGCGCGCGTCAAGTTGGGCGTGTACAAGTTGTACATACGCCCGATACTGACGTACGCCGCTCCCGCTTGGTTCGCCCTCACGAGCGAGTCGAGCCGGAAAACGCTCCGCGCCCAACAACACTTGGCGCTGCGGACCATAGTTGACGCCCCTCGCTACGTGAGGAACGATGTCATCCAGCGGGATCTCGGGATCGAGAGCCTGGATGACCATGTGCGGCGCCTTGCGAAGGGGATGTTCGCGCGTGCCGGCGCGTCTGAATGGCCTCATGTCAAACAGATCGCGCCCTGGCATACGCGGCCCCCCGACGCGAGACCTCTGCCCCGCGATCTGGTAAGGGGCGACTGACACCATCACCGGATTGACTCCCAGGTAAGCCGTAACCAGGTTACACGCGGCTTACCTGTATCAAATAGCACTCCACATACACTACATACATCCGCTGCGTGGCGTGTCCTAAGTTAATATAGGCATGTCACGTAACGTAAATCAGACATTCACCTCTAAGCAGGCACCCAGATTCACACGCGCACGCGGACGGGCCCGCGTGCCGCGCTAACATGGGCGGTGTTACACAGCACATTACCGCCCACACGCACATACTGCCCCTTAGCTTAGACCGCTACCGGCTCGCTCTGGAAAACGGGATAAGCGGGGGCGCGCACTCTACTCTGTAGGAGCGTCGAGTCGGCATCTTGTCGCTGGTCGTCTCTCGCCGGGCCTCCCCCGGGTAACCGGGGGTCTCACCTGGCGGGGACAGACCGCCAAGATGTCGTGAAGAAAGCGGCGTTGATAGTAACTCAACGTCGCGGCGCGCCTACAGAGACACTAATAGCAATCATTCACATGGACGCGTTAATTAACGCGTCCAATATTTCTATAGCCCAATGGGCAACACATTGAGGGGCCCGTTTTAACGGGCCACCGTGCACCCTCCGCGGCCAGGGAGCAATGCTCTGGCGCCGCCCGCCGCGCCCCCTGACGGGGGCGCCGCGAATTCCTACACGAGTTTTTTTTTGACCCGGGTAAGGGACGACTGATGCCATCACCGGATATGACTCCCGGGTAAGCCGCAACCAGGTTACACGCGGCTTACCTAGACACATAGCACTCCACACTCACAACACACACTCGCTGCGTGGCGTGTTCTAAGTTAATATAGGCATGTCACGTAACGTAAATCAGACATTCACCTCTAAGCAGGCACCTAGATTCACACGCGCACGCGGACGGGCCCGCGTGTCGCGCTAACATGGGCGGTGTTACACAGTACATTACCGCCCACACGCACATACTGCCCCTTAGCTTAGACCGCTACCGGCTCGCTCTGGAAAACGGGATAAGCGGGGGCGCGCACCTTACTCTGTAGGAGCGTCGAGTCGGCATCTTGTCGCTGGTCGTCTCTCGCCGGGCCTCCCCCGGGTAACCGGGGGTCTCACCTGGCGGGGACAGACCGCCAAGATGTCGTGAAGAAAGCGGCGTTGATTATAACTCAACGCCGCGGCGCGCCTACAGAGACACATATAGCAATCATTCACATGGACGCGTTATCATTTACGCGTCCAATAATATCTGTAGGCCCATCAAAGGGCAACATATTGAGGGGCCCGTATTAGCGGGCCACCGTGAACCCTCCGCGGCCAGGGAGCGATGCTCTGGCGCCGCCCGCCGCGCCCCCTTACGGGGACGTAGCGAAATCCACCACGGTTTTTTTTGAATTTGAGATCGACTGTGATCACGCTAAGTTCAATACAGAACCATTAAGGTAACCGGTCTTTTATTTATCCGAGTTCCTAAAAGTGAGTAAAACTTTCAATGTCGTTTATCGCGGACGCAGACAAAGTCATGGAATAAAAAGTAGCCTATGTCCTTTCTCAGGCTCCAAACTATCTGAGTACCAAATTTCATTTAAATCGGTTCAGTAGTTTTAGCAGGAAAGCGAGACAGGCAGACAGACAGACAGAGTTACTTTGCATTTATAATATTAGTGTGGACAGTGTGGATTTTGAAACAAAAATTGTTCAAATTGTGCCTGACTTGACTGAAGGGGGTTAAACGCCAAGGCGAGCGCCGCGTGCGCGCCGCGAGCGCGCTACTCACACGCCCGAGGATCGCGCACGCCTAATGTGGGGGAGGCCTTTGGTTCCTCAAGGAGAAAGCGTGTCTTCAAATTCAAGTATCGAGGACCGGATATTACAATATTTTGAAAACTACCCGACTTGTAGCCTCCGGAGAGCAGCGCGGCGGTTTCAAGTGAGTCACAGAACTGTCCATAGAATTTTGAAACGGCATGCACGGCGTCCTTACAAGTTCAGAAAAGTTCAACAACTGTGATCCAGAGATATGCCAGTCAGAGTGTTATTTTGCCGATGGCTTCTCGACAAAATATCAGACGACCCTGACTTCCTAGTTAATATTATGTGGACAGATGAGAGCACTTTTACAAGAAATGGAGTTTGGAATAGACAAAACCTGAGATATTGGAGTAACGAAAACCCACGCCTAAGTCGGTTTTTACTAAATTTCTGGGCTGGAATTCATAGGCACAAAATAATAGGTCCAGTGTTTATTGATGGGACATTAAATGCAGAGAATTTTTTAGAACTTCTTCGTGGCCCAGTGTCAGACTATACGGACGATTTACCTTTGGACGTGTATGGACGACTGTGGTATCAATTGGACGGTGCGCCCGCCCATTCCGTAATGCCTGTTAGACAGCGACTAACGGATATGTTTGAAAGTCAGTGGATTGGCCGTTTTGGACCTATTCGATGGCCAGCACGGTCACCGGACCTGACACCAATGGATTTATTTTTGTGGGGTGCCGTTAAAAACAAGGTGTATGCACGAGAAGTGAACACTGTGGACGAGTTAAAAATTAAAATAATTAATGCCTTCGACAAACTTAAAAGAATGGCAGATGGGGACTTGTTAAGACGAGTCCGTGAAAATTTAATAAGACGATGTCGCTTGTGCATAATGAACAACGGGGGACACTTTGAAAATTTAAAAATTTGACTGTTAATGATTTAAATTCTGATTGTAATGTGATATTATGTGATTAATTATTCAATCAGTGATATTTTATTAATTAACAACTCACAACTTAGTGAGTTTATGCCGCTGATTTGTTGTTCTCCGACTAAAGTACCTACGCGCAACAACGCCGCCGCCCAATGCAGCCCGCACCACGCCACGCACTAGGTCAGTGACTTTTTGTAGTTAAAGCGTGTTTATTTTTTATGCAGTTGATTCTGCTATTTATTTTGTTTGAAAATTGCAATTTTTTAATTTTCCACTAACTAATAATCTTCGTGTTTTAAAATGTTTCGATAGACTAGTACTGTGCTCGTTTTAATTTAATGTCGTAGTTCCAGATCCACATTGTATACAAGCCTTTGAAAAAAAAAGTTAAGACTGGGAAAATTAGTAAAAAATCATACTTTGTATCATTTCCCACATTTGAAATCATTTGACACAGTGGACCAGTAAAAAATGGACGACTTTTCGCAACTTCTGCAAAATCTGATTACGGAATTTAACACACGTTTTGAAAACTTCCACAAAATGAATGAAATGGAATTCCCAATTTTTAATAATCCATTCACTTTTGAAGCTTCACAGACACCAGTTCATTTGCAAATGGAGTTGATAGATCTTCAATCTGACAGCATTTTGAAGGAAAAATTTAAAGAAGTTAACGCTCTTACGGCCTGGCCACAGTCTCTGGCGGTGCGAGGCGCGGTGCGGCGGGCGGCGCGGCGAGCGGCGCGGTTCGCGGTGGTATGCCACAGCTAGATCGCGGCGACCGCGGCGGCGTCAGCGGTGGACGTATTTAGAGAACGGCTAAACTATTAAAATGCCCCTATCAAAAGTGGAATTTCACTCTCTTTATTACGAATATTGGAACTATCTTTATAATTTGTTTGAATATACGAGGGCAAGTATAGAAACTTTTGATTATAAACTCGGATACATACATGAAGACTTGAAAGGAGGCGGGGCGCGTGAGGGAGTGGCAGTCTCTGCGCCCTCACGTCCCTAGCCGCCGCAGGAGGAGACGCCCCGGGCGTCGGGAGTCAATAGCGGACTCCCGGCCACCGTAGGCGCGAGCTTGCGGGTGGCGAGCAATGGGTAGCTCGCCGCCCGGTAAGGACCAAGCTCGGGTCGACGGCGCGCAGTGTTCCACGCGCGCCTCAAAGAGATGTCAGCAGCAGTGTAGGGGTCTACTAGGACCGATGCCTGCCGGGGTCGCGTGATTGTTCGAAAGAGATACCGTGACCCTGGCACATGGGCAACTGATGGAACACGGGTGGGTTTTAGTCAGTAAAAGTCTGACACGCCCTCCCGCTCCGCCCAGAGCGGGAGAAGTCATTTGATGATTAAAAAAAAAAAAAAAAAAGACTTGAAAACTAAAGTTTATTTTAAGAAAATTGTTTCACCTCTAGAACAGCTGTTTCTTACTTTAAGGTACCAATGTAGATATATATTTTTACAACTATTACCAGGAAATTGTTGTTTTATTTCGTCCTACATTTTTTTTTATAACATGGCTATGTTTATGATATGGATGTTTAGACATCCACATTACTGGCCTACTCAGTATTTTACTTATAAATTGTTCCGAATCCATTATTTTTATAAGCTCAACGCGCGATAAAAACAAAATTATTTGTTTCGGTCGCGCGAAGCCTGAATGCGTCCACCGACGCCGCCGCGCGCGCCGCTCTGAGCTGTGGCCACCTCGATACTAGCTAGTACATTTGTTTCACTCGCACACCGCGCCGCCCGTCGCCGCCAGGAGCCGCGCACCGCTCGCCGCGCCGCAGTTCGCGCCGCTGTCCGCACCGCCGGTAGCTGAACTATGTAGGGTGCTTGTACCAAAAAACTATGTAGGGTGCTTCCCTAACATAAGTAATGTCAATGCAGATGTAAAAAATGTCAAACTTAAAGTTAAATGCAGAAAATGTCAGTGAATGCTCAACGGGATGAATCTAAACAAAAATGCAAGTTGTCCGACTCAAGCCACGTCTAATTGAACACTAAAATGTAATACATGTAAAATGTATAGAACAATGCAATATGTCAGTGTCAGTGCACTGCCAAATGTAGGTCGCGTCCAAAGTGCAATTACGCGAGCCTACTGGTTAACTTATTGTAATAAATATGTTTTAAAAACCATGTACGTGCACCGTACATATTGCCACAACACAGAGAGAGAATAACTAAATAAAACAATCCCAAAATATGTAAATAATAAAATAAGAATGTAAAAAATAATGTAAAATATGTAAAAATGCAGGACTATAAATAGAATGTCACCATAATAATAAATTAGCACATACAAACAATTTTTGCATATTTTATTGTTTTCTATAAATACCATTTTTTCCGGACACGGCATGTCAGCGAATTGAGTACAATAAAATAATGCATGATTCGTTTTACACAATGGACAAATAATCTTGCTGAATTGTCCAGCGTTTGACGCATGGAAATTGCGAGAATAGTTTGCTGAACTTTTATTGGGTTGTGACTTGGAATTTTTTTCCGAACGGATGTGACGTGTTAAAATGTGGTTTTGATGCAAGTTTATCACCGTTTTCTGGCTTTTTCCTGTGCAGTGGTTCTAATGCCATAAACTTGTTTTCGACGAAATCCATAAAATGATTGTATATTGGTATCTCACGCGGATCCGACCTGGACTGCATGTATTCCGAATACGTTTTGGAGTCTAATTTTTCGCACAACACGTAAACTAGAACTGGATCCCATGAGCTTGTATCAATGCCCAAGTTGTGTATCGCGTTTATGGTTTCGTTAGTTACAACCGCTTGAGATCGAACGCAGATTGTTTTTGCAAATTAGGTTGACGCATAAATACATGGAAATTTCTGGTATATAACAGAAACTTATTATTATACCTATGGTTCAAAATTTCATACTTCATAGGTTTTCTACCTTGTATTCGCCGCTCACCGCTTGCCGCGCCTCTCGCCGCACCGCAATCCGCGCCGCGCTGGGCTGTGGCCAGGCGGTTACATTTTATACACAGTATTTCAAAAGTTTGAATAACTACCCAGAAATAAAAAAGCATGCAGTACGTATTCTGTGTATGTTAGGTAGTACCTATTTATGTGAGCAGATGTTCCGTCATGAAAATAAATAAGAACAAACATCGCACAAGACTTACGAATGAACATCTCCAATCAATTCTTAAAATAACTACCACGAATATGATACCTGACATCAATGAGATTGTCAAAAACAAGAGAAGTCAGGTATCCGGATCCTCGAGCTCAAAATAATTACCCTCTTTCTTACTTTTGGTATACTTTGTAACAACTATAACTATACATAACTACATAAATAAAGGTGTTAAAATAATTCAGTATGTTTTAGTTTTTTAATTTGAACCTGGCCCGCCTACACATTCTTAATCTAATATAGTATGTTTTAGTTTTTTAATTTGAACCTGGCCCGCCTACACATTCTTAATCTAATATATGGCCCTCTGCAAAATTGAGTTTGGACACTCCTGGCATAGTATAAAGAAGGGAAGTAAGTTATCTTCATACAAACGCATCGCGCGCGGCCTGTATGTGTGCGCCATAGTATCTATGCGTCGCCGCACGCACACTTTGACAAAATCTCAACCCGTTTCTCAGTTCACCAGTCGGGGCTAACACTGCACGAGGTTCACGCGTCACGGCTTTTCGGCAACACTAAATGAATAAAAAATGTCCGATAATCGCAGGAGAACGTATTGCTGTGTGTTTGCATCGATTCCAGAATTGTCTCTGTTCAGATTACCTATTGAACAGGAAAGGTAAGCTAGTCACTTATTCTAGCATAATTATAATTTTTACTTGATGATGAGATAACTACTTACTTATTTTTTATTGTATTAGTTTTCTATCACACAGAGGAAGTAGGTAGGTAGGCCTACTTTCCTACTAGAATGTATTAGGTACTTTTGATCTATCAATAAAATTGATTTGCATTTGCCGATTCCTCAGTATTGTATGTATAGTAACTAAGTACCTACCTACTAACAGTTATAAAATTGTAATTAAAAATAAGTAATTGTGTAATTGTAAATCAGATAAACATAATAAAGCAAAGTTCGAATCATAACAACACAGATTGTTGTTGTTTGTGAAGCCCATTTCCACCCGGAAGACATAATGAAAAACAGCGTTAGAAAATTACAAAAAAAAATTGTTTGCCGAGTTTTAATTTTATCGGTTTTTACCGGTTAATTTTGTCCTTTTTTTAAAATAATTCTGCTCTGAATCTCTGAATTCATTTCTATATTTGTTAAGAAAACCATTGTTGAACTTTATTGACTAATGATCACTTAATTCAGAGATGTGTTATCTTTGGCAAGGGCTGGGCTTTAAAGTAGTGAGGCCTGAAAAACCCTGTACCCAGACGATACAAGTAAAAAATACAACTTTCCGACCCTTGCCAATTTAAAGGTACTGAATTAAAATTTAGCTAAAACTGACAACCCTAAGACAGTAGGCAATTATATCGCGGATTGGGCCGGAGATAGCCTACTTCCCCTCTTTATACTATGCTCCTGGTATACAATACAGACAATACTCGTAACGTCACAACACGATACATATACACTCACTTACATACATAACTCCAGGTAACCCCAGAAGCAGTGTCCTTCAACCACCAGGTAAGCTCTTTTGTTGTATTGTAGGTGAGTCATTTGTTAATTGTATTGCGTCTTCACTTGAATTGTACTTTTATTGTCTGCTCCGCGTACGGCGGACTAGTTTCGCTAGCCACTTCTTGTCTCTAGAGCCCCACGATTATCACACTTCATATGTACTGTTTAGTCCCGTTTAAAGTAGTTTCGGAACGCGCCCGGACGGAATGACATCTGACTTGTCAGTTTGATTTTGACACTTCCTCTTTGATTTTGGCTTGAACAAGGAAAGCATGTCGCCGCTTGAATCTCGCGATCTTTTGTAAATTAATCCTTGAGAACCGGTCGTTTTGGTGGACAATAAGTCATGACATTGTTTGGATTGTTAATAACCCCAATTTGACGTAATAACACGGGTTTAGTTTCTTGACATTGAAGAACTTTGAAGGTTAAGCAAAGTGACGCTATTGGGAACGAGTGATTTGAAGACCGCATGCTGTGATTGCCTCCAGCCTTATTACAGCGGATTGTAACCTGAAGAATACTCGTAACGTCACAACACGATACATATACACTCACTTACATACATAACTCCAGGTAACCCCAGAAGCAGTGTCCTTCAACCACCAGGTAAGTTCTTTTGTTGTATTGTAGGTGAGTGATTTGTTAATTGTATTGCGTCTTCACTTGAATTGTACTTGTATTGTCTGCTCCGCGTAAGGCGGACTAGTTTCGCTAGCCACTTCTTGTCTCTAGAGCCCCACGATTATCACACTTCCACTGCGCATTTGAAATCGTATTGTGAGGTCTAGTCTGGCAGCGAACATTCTTGGTATTCAGAGCGCGGTTATAAGACATATAACCAACAAATTGGTAATTTACAGTAGGCTAATTACTTGGCAGTCTCTATAAGGGAAGTAGTAATTCGCTGTAAATGTTTGTTAATGGTAATTAATTGTTATTTGAAATAATTTGTTTAAATTTATTGAGACGGGTAACCTGATGTTGCCAAGGTCAGCCGGGCTAATAAAGTGGATTGGATTGGGCTGTGTTGCAGCCCCTTGTTGTAGCCCCTTTTTGTGTCTGATCTCTGTTGTATTGAATGTCAGGAAGACATTGAAATATTGAGTTTGTACCATCAATATGGTTGTTTGTGAAAATTAATATTTGAAATTGGCATTTTTGAGTATTACCATTGTTTTGAGTTGGAATAAAGGTTCATTATTGTTGTACCACACAGTGGTTTGTGAACTTAACATTTGGAATTGGATTAGAATTTGAATATTTGAATTGAATATGAAATAGAATTTTGAACGTTGATATTGGGTTTGAATTACAATAAAAGTTTATTGTTGAATTGAATTGAAACCAATATATTGTTATTTCTTGAGTTGCTGATTAGTCAGTTTGGTAGTTTGATTGTTTGCTTGTAGTTATTTTGTAATTGATTGATTGAACTTTGTTATTTGATTATTTAATTATTTGGTTTATTTGAATTGTATTGTTTGTGCAATGGCACACAAAGCGGTGAGAGAGGCAATCAGTGGATTGACCACACAGCTACGGTGGTTCACTTCAGCTGCAGCAACCGCTGAGATCGGATCATGAAGCGGTCACTCTGGCTCGGTTCGAGCAGTTGAACGTGAGACTCGGCAACGTTGATGCTCTGCTTACTCGCTACAACGAGTACATTTGTGATGTGGCTCTGGAAGTGCTGGATCAGGCAGCACGTGACAAGGTCCTTGCTGACTATGACCAGATCTTGGACCTGGGGGATGTCATTGGTCAACGTCCTCGGGAAATATTGGAGAGCTGGACACCTGTCCAGGTCAAACCGGAGACCTCGGTTGTTTCAGGTCCCGGACTATTGAGTAGACTGCCTACTTTGGAACTGCCACACTTTGACGGTCGCCTGGACCACTGGTTAGGTTTCCAAAACCTGTTTGAAAGTTTGGTTGATGCACGCTCGGACCTCAGACCCGCCCATAAGTTGGCCTATTTGTTGTCTGTCCTAGAAGGTGAGGCCCGAGCCTTGGTACAGCATTTGTCGGTGACTGACTCAGCCTACCCTACCGCTGTGGAGCTACTCACTCGGCGGTACCAAAATAAACGTTGTTTGGCTGACGTTCATATTGAATTGATTTTGGGGTTACCGGTCATTACTGGATTGTCAGCATTGCGTACTGACCTGTTGAACCCGTTGGTGGCAGCGACCAACGCTTTAAAGCGATTGGACTTGCCGGTGGACCATTGGTCTTACCTTTTGGTGCACGTTGTGCTGCAACGGCTTCCTGCCGATTTGAGGGCTCGTTTCGAGCAAAAGTATGGTGGGGATAGTGTCACACATCTCCCCCCATTTGATGACCTCGTCCAATTTTTGGAGGATGAGTGTCGGTTTGTGGACAACTCTGGCGTTGCCACTGAGTCATGCCAGCCGTCTTCCCGGCCACGAGACCAGGGACGGACTAGGGCTCGCGGGCCTGTTGATGGTCGCCCCGCCGCCGCCGCTCGTTTTGCTGGCACCCAGAGTCGTCCTAGTTGTGAGTTTTGTAGGGACACGGGGCATGGCATGGCAACTTGCGCGGCCTTTTTGAAGTTGCACGTGAGTGCCCGCCGCCGAATTGCCAATGCACGCCGCATGTGCTTCTCTTGTTTGGGGGCTCACTTCCATCGGGACTGCCCCAACCCCCGCCCTTGTAGAATTTGTGGGGGGTCCCATTTGGACATATTGTGCGCTAACGCAAAAATATACAACAAAATACCTATTAGCATTCTAGACACTAAGGAACTTTCAATATTTAAAAATAAATTACGAACATTTTTAATTGATAAAGCATTCTACACGATCCAAGATTTCCTGAATTGTTGACCATTTATTAGTTCCACTGTATTTTGACATATATAAGTATTGACCATGTATTAGATTCACCGTATTTGACATGCATTAGTATTGACCATGTGATAGTTTCACTGTACTTTTACATTTATAATAACTTACCATCTATAATAATTCCTTTTTTTGACATATCTACATAATTATTGTATGCCTATAAGGCAGGACATATTGATACTTTAATATATTGTTAAGACCTGTAACTTACATGTGCCCACAATAAAGATACTTTGACTTTGACTTTGACGCTGGCAGACCAGCCTCTGATGAAGGTTCGCGTACGGGGGGGGGGGGGGGGGTATCATGGAGTTGGTCACCGGGCTTCTGCCTCACCGGTCCAGAACCGGGGAGAGGCCCGCAATTTTGAGCGCCGCACTCTACCCCCCGCGCAAGTTGATCGGGAGCCGCGACCGCCATTTGGTCTCCCCGCGTAAAGGCGATTACGCAATTGTTGCTAGGCACCGCTGGCCAGACCAGCACCGCCTTCCCTCCCCTCCTTTGGCGAAACGTCCCCGGTTGGAGTCACGCCCCTCGCCATTCAGGCCTCCGGTGGGATATGCCCATCCAGCGATGGCGCGTGGCTCGGGACACCGCGCGGACGAGGAGTTTGGCCTCCATCCTCGTCGCGAGGGACTTGAGCTTGGGTGCGGAGCCTGGGTGTGCGGCGATCGGTCGCCGCCCAGGCATTGTTAGGACATTGGCGCCTGCCCCGCTATGGTACCCCTCAGATCGACACGGTTTTGTTGCCAACGGCATCGGTCAGGTCTGGGGGCCCACGGGGGACTCTGTTGTGGTCCGTGTCATTATGGACATGGGAGCCCAGGGTTGCCTTTTGTCTATTGTTTTGTTGTTTGTTTGTATTGTTTTGGGCAAAATTGTTTTCTTGAGCGCCTTTGGACTGCGGGACTTGGCTGGGACGAGCCAATTCGGGAAACCCTGTTGGAAGATTGGCTTCAATTTGTATCCGCACTCCCTGCAGTCAACGAGGTCGTGTTACCCCGCGCTATCCTCCCCCCTGGGAGCTACACTGCTACCCTTGTTTGTGATGCGTCTTCGCACGGTTATGCAGCTGTTGTTTGTTTGCGCACCGTCTGCGTAACAGGCCAGGTGAATTTGTCACTGGTCTTGGCCAAGAGCAAGGTGGCCCCCCTCCGGACGGCACTGACCATCCCTAAGTTGAATTGTCAGGGGCGGCGCTTCTTGTGCGTCTATTGAACCACGTTGCTCACACTTTGGGTGAACTGTGGACATTCGGGTTTCTTACACCTGGACGGACAGTCAAATTGTTTGTGTTGGTTGAAGACGTCCGTCCACTCTTTGGAGGTCTTTGTTGCGTACCGAGTGTCCCAGATTCAAAATTTTGAAACGCCTTTGATTTGGAGGGACGTGCCTGGAGATTTGAACCCAGGCGCCGTGGCCTCACGTGGGTGCATGGCAACCCGCTTGATTGCTCACCCCCTATGGTGGGGACCAGACTGGCTGACTCACCCCGAGGATGATTGGCCTCGATCGCCAGTCTTGATGTCGGGTCCTTTGCCCGGGCTCAAGGTGCTCGCTGTTGGAACGAAGGACCCTGATTTTTTGTAGAGTCGATTTAGCTCCCTCGACAAATTGTTGAATTGTTGTTTGTTGTTCTTAAATTGTTGGTGACTGATCGTCACATTATGAACTCGCATGCCGGTTGCAATGCGCTGTTGGCCATTCTGCAGCGAGAGTTTTGGATATTGTCGGGAGCCGTTTAGTAAGTTGGACCCCTTTTTTGGACGATACGGGTCTATTGTTGTTTGGTTGACGGTTGAGTCACTCTAGCCTTCCTTATGGGGTCCGTCACCCCCTTTTGTTGCTAAGGAGGGCCATTTGGTTAAATTGTTGTTGTTGTTGTTTGGTTGTTGTTGTTGTTTGGTTGTTTTGTTGTTTGTTACAGTTTCGTTCCGCTGGCCTGCCCCCATTGGGGGGTATTTTTGAGGCCGCGGTGAAAGCGGCACAGGGACTCTGGCCCAGATTGTTGGGAGACACCGTTCTCACCTTTAAGGAGTTAGCTACAGTATTTTTCCGCATTGAAGCTGTATTGAACTCGCGTCCATTGTGCCCGCTGTCTTCGGACCCGAACGACTTGGAGGCCCTAACCCCGGGCCATTTTTTTTTGATTTGACAGCCACTTGTCGCCCTGCCGGAGCACCCTTTTGTCGATGTGAGCCAAACTTGGCTATCGCGGTTTCAGTTGGTGCAGCAGCTCGCTCAGAGTTTTTGGAAGCGTTAGAGCTTGGAGTATTTGCACATCCTCCGGCAGCGCGTCAGGTGGACTGATAAAACGCAACCTTGTCGGGATTGCCAAGTGATTAGCGGACGGGAAGGCCCGTCCGGGGGAGGGTAGATGTATCATCCCGTTTAAAGTAGTTACTCTATGCGCCTTCGGAACGCGCCCGAACGGAATGACATCTGACCTGTCAAGTTTTGACTTTGACACTTCTCTTGATTTGGCGCTTAAAAAACGTCCGTCGCCGCTTTGGGACCTCGCGACGCGTTTGTTGAAATTAATCCCTTATCACACTTGATATGTACTGTTTAGTCCCGTTTAAAGTAGTTTCGGAACGCGCCCGGACGGAATGACATCTGACTTGTCAGTTTGATTTTGACACTTCCTCTTTGATTTTGGCTTGAACAAGGAAAGCATGTCGCCGCTTGAATCTCGCGATCTTTTGTAAATTAATCCTTGAGAACCGGTCGTTTTGGTGGATAATAAATCACGACCCATTGTTTGGATTGTTAATAACCCCAATTTGACGTAATAACACGGGTTTAGTTTCTTGACATTGAAGAACTTTGAAGGTTAAGCAAAGTGACGCTATTGGGAACGAGTGATTTGAAGACCGCATGCTGTGATTGCCTCCAGCCTTATTGCAGCGGATTGTAACCTGAAGAATACTCGTAACGTTACAACACGATACATATACACTCACTTACATACATAACTCCAGGTAACCCCAGAAGCAGTGTCCTTCAACCACCAGGTAAGTTCTTTTGTTGTATTGTAGGTGAGTCATTTGTTACTTGTATTGCGTCTTCACTTGAATTGTACTTGTATTGTCTGCTCCGCGTACGGCGGACTAGTTTCGCTAGCTACTTCTTGTCTCTAGAGCCCCACGATTATCACACTTCCACTGCGCATTTGAAATCGTATTGTGAGGTCTAGTCTGGCAGCGAACATGTACCCTTGTCTTCAAATCAGTTAAATTAGGGAGAAATAAGCTATCTACTATTAACCTTTTCACCGCCACGCCATATCGGTATTCCTATGCCCTGTACGCCAAGCCCGAAAATCTTAATTAAATACCTACAAAAAAATAGGGATTTCAACATTATATCGATACCCATTATTATTATTTTTTTTATCAATACTTGCCAGATAAATGGTCGATCATTAATATGTTAAAAAGAACATTCCAATATTAAATATTTTACAACGTTCCACTCAAGTAGTTCCGAAGTTGTTAATAACATAAAAACAATGATTAAGACACACAACAGTTAAACTGAAAATAACTCTAGGTACAGCACTATTCTCAGTACTGATGTACCTCACTGTCGGGAATAGCCGACATTGGCGCCGTCGACGAGTCTTTTATAAGACATCGTTGCATGTACATTAGAGTTGTACCATAGTGTCATACAGTTTATCGATGTTAGTATCTAATTAAATTCAAAGGCCACAGTAGTTTGTTTTTATTATTCTTGAAATTTACACTTATTGCAACAATTTGGGTTGTTAATGGATTGAATGCAAATAAAACTATTTATTTACCAATCATTTAGTTTAATTATTGAGTTATATCATTAATAATTACTTTGAGATCATATTACTTACATGTCACTTATGAATAATATTATCACGTGATATTATTACATAGCAACAATTTTTATAACAGGAACTTTCTAATATTCTCACTAATCAGATTAATTATATGTTTAAAATAAATCAAAATTTTCGTATGAAATTGCGTAGTATATACGTAACGATTTTTAAGTATAACGATATTTATATTCTTAAAATAGATACATTATTTAGTTTCTCGTATCTAACCTAATTAAACATTAAAGGATCAACAATCAACAATTATAAATGCTCACTGATCAGTGTTCAAAAACTACAAAACTCACTAAAAATACTTATAAAATATCAACAATAGTACATAATTAGGTATAGTGTAATAGTGTTGCAATAATAGAAATATCTCTTAAAATGAAATACTGAAAATAAAATTTACTAAACCATTTTTTAAATTAGTCCTAAATCTCGTAAAAATCTATAAAAATTCAAAACATACAAATGTCAGTTATATTAATTATCATAGGTACTCAATAGTCAGTCTTGTAACGATAAAATGACACAGAAAAATAATAATATTCTTATAATAATCAACAATTGTATATAGATAATTTTAAATATCACAGATCAACATTAAAATCACATATTTTGTTAAAAATCAACATGTTATACAACAATAAAATATCTATTTATTGTGATATTTTTCGAAACATGGTGCAGCACAAAGATAAACGTTACATATTTTACACCAGTAGCGAGTCTCCTTTCGTTTTTTTTTTATTGCACAGAACTTACATCTTTGATGTTTTGCTATGCGAGTAGGCATGTGGTCTTTTGCATTGCCGGGTAATATGCTAAGGGGATTGTTAAAACCTCGTCCAGTTCTTATGGGTCTTTCTAAAACGTTACCAGTGTTGTAACAATCTATCATTTGCCGAATTAGGCTCAGTTGGAAGTCGGCAAATGCTAAATTCGGTATACCTTTTATCATTTTAAAACAAAAAAATGCATTTAAAAGGTGCATATCAAATATATGAAAGAATAGTTTTTTGTACCATTTGTTGTTTTTCGCATGCACTGAAGTGACGATAACAACATGTCTGCAGTATCAACACTACCCATATTTTTAGAGTAGTCTAAAACAGCTTTAGGTTTCATGACTGGTAAACCCGTTTCTCTATTTATTCTAGCTGATGGTTCCATGGAATTATCATGAATGGTTGATAACATGTATATATATTTTTTGTCCCTCCATTTACATGCCATAAGGGATCCAGAATACTGCGTTTCCATTTCATGTAGATTTAGTTTTCTGCTTAAATTAGCCATACACTTTCTATTTTGTTTTACAGTACCGCAAGCATAAATGTTGTTATCATATAAATATTTAAATAATAGTGGACTTGTGTACCAATTATCTACATACAAATGACGGTTTGAGCCAAAAAAGTCTTTCAGTAAAGACGATACAACGGCTCCCCCAACGCCTAAATTTGCTGGATCGTCAATATCTGTAGCTGCACCACAGTAAACTATAAAGTCTATTATTAAACCGGAATGTACATCGCATAAAACAAATAATTTTACCCCAAATCTATTTCTTTTTTTTGGTAAGTATTGTTTAATTGTTAAACGGCCCTTGAAAGGAACAATACTTTCATCTATACACACATCTCTATACGGCGTAATGATACTTTTAAATTTTCCTCTCGCGTGAGCGACACATGCTTCTATTTTAGAAAGAATTGAATTTTCTTCATTTGGCCGGGAAAAATGTAGCATGCCTAAAATCATGCAAAATCTATTTCGTGACATTAATTTAGAAAAAATGGGGGCATTTAATAAAATATCTGTCGACCAATGTTCTTCAATAGTCAAATGACGATTTCGGGTCATCAGCATCATAATTGTTAAAAAACATTGCATTTCTGGGACTGTAACATCATACCATCTATGCAGGCGTGAATGCATTCGTAAGTCTACTTTCAACAGAAAATTGTTGTGAAATTTATTTGTCATTTCGACAATGAATGACATAAAATCATTGTCCATAAAATGTTGAAACACGTCGAGTTCAGTAAAATTTTCAGAGGGAGTAAAATGCAATCCAGATGAAAAGTCATCAAAAGCGGCAACTTCTGGTGGCCGTCCTTCTGTAGTCCACTTAAACTGTTCTGTCTCACGATTTCTGTAATGACGATCATGTCCAGAAGTTGAGGGCGTTTCATCAGACAGTTCTTGGTGACCAGCAATCGTCGGCTGTAACGCATAAACCTAGTAGTAATATTTTTGTATACTGTATTTTATATGAATTGATGGTAAATTAAAAATCTAATCTGGTAATACTGAAACCAGCTAATGACAATTCGCCGAATATTATTTATAAAATTTCGTCTGCGTGAAGTTATATTTGTGTGTCGCAGTTAAATAATTTGGCAAAATAAATATATTGTACTTATATTAGTTTGATTTCACACTGACAATAAATATAACAAGTAGGTAAGTATAATCAAGTACTATTATCATTTATTTACTTATTATAATCATTTATTATCTGAATCATTTGTTTAATTTCAGGATTAAAACAATGTCACAAAAACGACCAGGATCTCCGTCGATACTATCTGGGTATATAAAGCTTCGTTGCAAAGAAGATACAATAAAAAAAGAAGTAGCCACACAAACAGTCAATGAGCCTTACGTGGCTCGTAACAAAAACAATATATTATTTGAACCAGGCGCATTGTCCAGAGTGGACTTCTATAATCAACGCCCTTCAGATGAGAGGAACGAAAATTTCTCCAGATTAATCGCATTTGAAATGGAAAGAGTACCAGAAGATAGGCGTACTAATTTGTACGCGCAAATAATTAATTTAATCAGAATATACCGGGGTGATTCCGATTTATCCGAAAGTGTTGATTTCATACCAGAATGTCCTTCTGACGAAGATGAAAATCCTTTACCATTAAATATACGGTACAAGAAAATTGATTAAATTTTGATTAAGGTTAATTAAGGTTTGATTCAATCAATCAATCAATCAAAAGGTTTGATTATTTGTTTTTAATTATTATTTCATGATTAAGTTCCCAAATAATTTTGTATTGTTACTATTTGATTCTTACAAGACTGATTAGCATAATGCAAATAAACAATTTTCAATTTTTTTTAAGTTAGGTTCGACAAGTAGGAACATGTTTGCCGGCAAACTCGCGTCGAAGCTCATGCGTGATACAATAGGGATTTATTACTTGTTATTGTAGGTAATATTGTAAGTCAACATAAAATATTATTATTAGGTATGCTCATTTTGTAAAAGTTTGTTAAATTAAATAAATTGTAGACATCTATGGTGTTTCATTTCATTTGTTAGTAACTACAAATGCATATTTATGTAAACTATTCATAATTGTTTCTGATTTATGAAACACGGTAGATTCACACCGAAGTGGCAGCGCAGCGGCCGGCACTTTTACTGTTAAACGATTTTAAGCTTTATCTCGACTAGGAAATGCGCAGTATCGCTTGAAAATTCAAAAAGGCATGCGGCTCCGCGAGACCTTGAGAGTTCACAGGCGATACTGCGCATTTTGCAGTTGAGGTAAAGCTTAAAATCGTTTGCTAGTAACAGTGCCGGCCGTTTGGTTTGAATTGTGCCATAAGCTAATTTTAATTTGTGGGTAAAAATTGATTGTGGGTAAAAATTGTTTTCGTAATTTCTCAAGCTCAGTTGAATATGATTATATAGGTACCCTTACAAAATGTAAGCGAGTAGGCGAAATAAGAGAGCACTCTTTAGAATATAATAACCAATTAAGTATGTACATACTTACATGTAAAGCAAAACATAACTTTAAATTAAAATTAACTTACCTCTAAATCATCTTCATCTAAAGATTCAGAAAACTCATCGTCTTCAGTACCTTCCAAGATACGTAATAATTGTTCAGTGGTAAATACTTCTTGTTGTTCCATATTTCCCGCACTAAAATTCACTTTATACGCTTACGACGTCACGAGTCAGTCGACTTCTGCCGACAATGGCGCAGAGGGGACTGCTTATCGAGAGCTTGCTAGGGATGCGCATGATTGGCGATAAGGGAATATCGAAAATGTATTTACGCAACTACGTTTCAGTTTTTAATATAGTAAAACTACTTTTTTCTCAGTGCTTACAATCGTTTATATTTTGTTAGAACAATAAAAACTGTAATGACAAATATTACAATACCTTAAGTTACCTGAATTAATTTAAGAATATAATATACGTCAACATGATACTACATCACTAGCAGTCGGCTCTGCACGACATTGGCGTCATGGGACTTACTTTTTTAACCATAAATTATTTTACTTTTTATCATCAAATATTTAAATGAGGAATATGCATTTTTGTTTACTGTATGCAACTAAATAATGTTTAGACATTCAGCTTTCAAGGTGTATCAATAAAATACATAAAAGTAATGATTTAATAGGTTTATTTTGTATTTTTCTGCGACCTGTTTTTTGTCGAGTATAGCCGTCGTTGGCGCACAGGGCACGCTTGCTCATGTCGGCTATAGCCGACATTGGCGTTCAAAAGGTTAATGCCAATAAATCTAGAATAGTAACGATGTGCAGGTGGGTAATTGAAACCACTAACGGGTTTTTTTTAAATCTTTTAAAATATTCCGGCAAACATTTTTCTCAAAAGAGCTTCACGCCATTTAATGGTAAACTTTTCTATAGCTGCTTCTTTAATAAATAGGTTTCACCTACGGTATAGGTACAGGGACGCCGCAGTAAAAATATTACGATAGTTTAGGATAATCGGTTCAGAAATAGTGACAGAAACGTAGAGGAATTTAAATACAGTAAGAGGTAATTTTTGAAGCACTGGAGTCGCAACAGTGAATGTAAGGGAATTCCCACAGCTAACTGAAAGTGATTTGATTATGTTTGCATGTGGAACATATCAATTAAAACAAGCCAGGTCTTATTATGGAGAGCACATCAGATTAAATTGATGTTAGCGTATAGATGTTTCCAATGATAGGAGAACCAGTATTTTGGAAGGTTCACTTTTTCAGAATGTTTGCTTGTTATTAAGGGCCTGAATCCAAGGGCATATTAGCCGAAAGACATACTTTGTCCATATTTTAATAAGAAATAATGCCATTGGAAGAGCAGGCATATACCAGCACCCCTAGCCAAGTTGATAATCTGCAATCGTTAACGATAGTCGCTCAACGTAAAGTCACGTGGTTAGAGCAAACGAACAGAAAATTCGTAGCCAAATTCACATCGTTCAAAATGATAGAATGATTTTTTATCGTTTCTACAATGTTCAACGCTAAATCCTTTGTTATAAGGTGTCGTTTTTCTAAAGACATTGTAGAACGAGCGGCCGACTCAGGCGCTTCAACATGGCTACCAACTTATCGTTTTCTACAATTGCTGACACTGAGGCGTTACCGATTGTAGAACGGTAAACGTTTGTGACTTGGCTAGGGGGGCAGTACTGCTGTAATTGTATAGTAAGCCGGAGTACTGTATGATGCTGTGCCCACATTATGTCTGTTGTCTGGTATTTTGAGTGGGCACGACATCAAACCAATATAGTTCCTCCAGTACAGTTTTTAGACAGTGGTACCGATTCCCTTGTTCACAAACTAAACTAAATTTAAGTTCAGTGCATCTTTTTCTTTGTATTTCATTAAGAAGAGGACAAAAGAAACATTTTAGTTTAGTCCTGTCAAATTAATCAGCGCCTGTCACTACTCCATACAAGTTTAGACGTGATTAAAAACTTGCCTACTAAAATTACGTCAATTTACGTGAAGGGCTGATTAATTTGACAGGACTAAACTAAAATTTATCTTCTGTCCTTTCCTTAATGAAATAGAAAGAAAAAGATGCACTGAACTTAAATTTAGTTTAGTTTGTGAATAAGGGAATCGGCACCAGTGTCTAATTGGTATAGGATGCTGATGATAGTACAGAATATATTTTTTTAAAGATGCAATGTGTAATTAGTTGTGATATTCTTGTTGATCTCTCCAGCTAAGCTAAATACACGTTGGTTAGAAATGAGTCCAAGTTACTAGTTTATCACAACCCGTTCGAACTCTTCCTCTCGCTTGTCAGTCTGACGTCTTCATCGTTTGGCTATAGAAGCTTCAAGTTGATATTTATTATGTACTGACATCTGCTTCATTTTATTAGATAGCTTTAGCGGTAGTCCTACCAGGGTCGCGGATTTGTTCGGAGGAGTTGCCATGGCCCTGGCACAGGTAACTGAAAGAACACAGGTGGGTTAAGTCTGACAAAAGTCCTCAGTTCCACCCAGAGCGGGATATGTAATTTGTTGATTTCCCACCCAAAAATAGGGGGTGTAATACGCAAAATCGAATGTCAAATAATCAAATATTAATTGATCGCTATAAATCGAACGTCTAAATACTCGAACGTTCATAATATCGAATGGTTACTAAATCGAACTTTCAATTTATCGCACACTCAATAAATCGAGTGTTCAAAATATCGAATGTTTGTTTGATCGAGCGGTCAACGCATCGCATATTCATTACTAGCTTCTGCCCGCGACTTCGTCCGCGTTAAATTTCTTGTTCCCTCGACCCTTCCCGTCGCGTCGAATCGCCTACCCATGCGATTTTCCCCGTTTTAGCAACATTTTCCATTACTTCTCCGCTCCTCTTAATTTTAGCGTGATGTTATATAGCCTATAGCCTTCCTTGATAAATAGGCTACCCAACACAAAAAGATTTTTTCAATTCGGACCAGTAGTTCCTGAGATTAACGCGTTCAATCAAACAAACATACAAACAAATAAACTCTTCAGCTTTATAATATTATTATAGTATATAGTATAGATATCGAAATATCAATACACAAAATTTACCCATAAATCAAATTTTACTAAACTGTGCCCGCAGCTTCGCCCGCGTGGTTTTCGGAAATCATTACACAGGGATCTCATGGGACATAGCGGGTACGATTGTCGCAACCCAGTGCTGGGCACACCACAGTTTTGGCGGTAAGTTTCTTCTTTGAGGAGTGGCTGGAGAAGCGCCAGTGCTTCTCTCAACTTCCGCCTTACGCTAGTCTTTACCGGACATGGCTGCTTAGAGAGGTTCCAGTTCAGAAAGGCGGGAGGAAACCCCTGTGTGTTATCTAGTTCATTGAAGGATGGCACAGAAGATTGAACACGTTGCTCGTTAAGCACAAACTGGGTCTTTATGCTACCATAAAATTTGTAGTAAAGACCCAAGAACTTTTAGTAAAGGAGCAAGCTGTCGAAGGTCAAATGGGAGCATTTGGTACAAGCAGAGGAAAAAATAGAAACCTCGTATATCTTAGCAAAATAATTCAAATGCAGAGCCAAATATAGGGCCAAAATGAAAGTAAAGTATTTTGCTCAAATTTTGAGCAACATAGTAGCAGCAGTTGTAAAGTTGATGGCACAGTCACAAAATGATACATTAAAGTCAAAAGAGATGATGCAGACTGGCACAATCAATGACCTCGACCGCCTTTTTGATAAAACCAATGGTCCATCATGCCCAGATGATGTCAAAAGAGGGCGCCGGGAAAACGTATCTCGTAAGATAGACAATGTGGACGCTTGGGTTGAATACCGGGCTAAATTAGAAACCGTAGTTTTCAAAAACTCCAAGGGGATTAGAGCCAAAAATGTACGCTGCATTGAAGATTACATAACCACATTAAAATCATTGCGCGAAATTTGGACGGAGCTGAGCGCTTGCGGTTTCCAATATTTAAATTTAAGATAGATAAACCAAGATGCTCTCGACAAATTTGTTCGGAGTAGATAAGACAGCACAGCCCTACAAACAGAAACCCGACTTGCTATTCTTTTATAGCAGCCCTTAAAACAACCAATAATTTCTGGAATGACATCTCTGTTACTGACTAAAACCCACCCGTGTTCCTTTAGTTGCCCATATGCCAGGGCCAGGGTACCTCTTTTGCGGCGACCTCCCGCGTCCAGCCCTGGTGCGAGCCGTGGTACGGAGCGAGAGGGCATGGGAAGCCGTCACCTCCTTCTGCGAAGCAGTAATGCTCGCGAAGGAGGAGGCGGGGCCCATGAGGGAGTGGCAGTCTCTGCGCCCTCACGTCCCTAGCCGCCGCAGGAGGAGACGCCACGGGCGTCGGGAGTCGATAGCGGACTCCCAGCCACCGTAGGCGCGAGCTTGCGGGTGGCGAGCAATGGGTAGCTCACCGCCCGGTAAGGATCAGGCTCGGGTCGACGGTGCGTAGTGTTCCACGCGCGCCTCAAAGAGATGTCAGCAGCAGTGAAGGGGTCTACTAGGACAGATGCCTGCCGGGGTCGCGAGATTGTTCAAGCGAGATACCGTGACCCCGGCACACGGGCAACTGATGGAACACGGGTGGGTTTTAGTCAGTAAAAGTCTGACACGCCCTCCCGCTCCGCCCAGAGCGGGAGAAGTCATTTGATGATTTCCCATCCAAAAAAAAAGGGTACCTCTTTTAAACAAATCTCGCGACCCTAGCAGGCATCGATGCTAACAGACCCCTTCAGCTTACTGACATCTCTCGAGGCGCGCGTGGAATACTACACGCCGTCGACACGGGACTGATCCTTACCAGGCGGCGAGCTACCTGCAAGCATACTGCAAAAGCAATTTGTAGAAGGTCGTACGGTTTTATGGGACCCCATATTTACACGAAACTCAACAAACAACTCAAAATCCTACGTCACACTCAAAGTTAATGTAAAATTTTGGTTACAAAATGGCGATAATTCTATAATATCTATTATAAATTATATTATAGCCTTCGCAAGTTCTAAACCTGTTACTTTTCGGTTCCTATTTTATTATTTCGAAATTTTGGCTTGGTGGTAGAAACTAGCCATCGAACATAATAATTCGTATATGAGAACTATCCAAGTCAGACCGTTGGCTACAATATATTATCCTAAGTTATACGAAGAAATTATATTTTATGTAGTTATAAATAAATTTCAGGACTGATCATTGAACTTGGCACCCATTTAGATCTCACTTCTTTTGTCGTTGAAGTCAACAACCAAGGCATGTATCATAATATTGAACTTAGCTCTCATTTCACATGTAGGTTTTTGATGGTATTAAAATTACGCAACTTGCCAGCACATCATCTGAAGTCAAAATATTTTCACTTTGACACTAGTGGATCATTATGTTCCAACTTTGTGAAGTCTTGTCTGCAGAATAGAGCCTTGGTGAGCTATTCACACGGAAGCACTGGAAGCCCAAATTTAATGTGCTGGACCTACCAAGGATACCGTGGCAAGGGTGGTTGAGGAGTTCCGGACCTACAGGGAGCTTATTTTCAGCATGCTTTGCTTACTCCGGACTCAGATCAATGAGTGTACTAAGCAAGTTGTCAGAATGAAGACAAGACATCGGCGAAAAGCAATGATTCTGGCAAGGTGTTGCTAAAGAGCAGAACTTGAGGGTACGTGAAAAACATGAAAACGTCAGCTCTGTGGTTTAAAATCTTTCATAAGTAATATAAAGCCTTGTATCCACTTGAGCATGTAAGTTTGACAGGTTCATTTAGACGTGAACGATCAAAGCAAAAACGAAGTTCTAAAACGGGAAGTGGTAAGTGTTATTAGTGTTTATTTGATCCGTCAACATGTTATATTTATTTACATACCATATACATATATATGAATTACATAATTCAATATTTTTGTTTCAGGTCAAGATCAAGCGTATGTGTCAAAATGGTTTGCATTTGATCGGATGAAATTTTTAATGGATAAAAGTGAACCAAATGAAACTCGAGATAGTTCCAATGTAAATTTATTTATTTTCATAATCTATACTGATATTATAAAGAGGTCATGTTTGCGAGTTTGGAACTCACAAACACAACAATCTCGCAAACATTACCGGAGATTACTCTGGTGCTTCTGGTCCAATATGGATAATTCTTTCACTAATATAAAGGTACACTATTCCTGGTGGTTATATATTTTGTGAAAATGAGCCGAACTGTAATGAACTGCGTCAACCAACTCAGAAAATATTATGGCACTTTTGAGCTCAGATAATTTTCAGAAAATTCTTCTAAGTAAACTAATTTAATTAATATTGTATTGCCAAGGTAATTCTGCATTTGTTATAAAATGCCGTGCGATATGCAAACGAATTTCTTTGATTTGGTTGGTAGATCTCCTGGGTACGTGTGGCAAAGAAGAGAAGGATTGTAATGGCTCATCGGTCCTAAATGTACCTGGAATTATCTCGCCATTTTCTTCCCTATCAAAAATCCCAATGGGACAGTAGTATTCTCTAGTATAGTTTCTTTGACGCATGAAGTTATGCAGATGCGTAATAGCCATTACAACTGAAACCGCATTATTAGTGTCCATTGCAATCGGTTTACGTAATACTCTGAAAACGGATGCAATAA
Organism: Aporophyla lueneburgensis; assembly: GCA_932294355.1. NCBI lineage: Eukaryota > Metazoa > Arthropoda > Insecta > Lepidoptera > Noctuidae > Aporophyla > Aporophyla lueneburgensis. The sequence goes on from OW028735.1 coordinate 25,103,671, forward strand.
TACCAAATACATTCTCGACGACTCGTCTAGCTCTTGAATGTCGATAGTTGTAAATTCGTTCGAGAGAACCTCGTATATAATTATTACCAGCAAATGGTTTCATTGTATATTCATTAAGAGCAAAAGCGTTGTCTCCTACAATACAATAAGGTACTTTTACATTATAAGGAATTTGCAATATCTTTGGTGGCGGAATATTCATTTTCAAGTTCTCTATATAAATTGGTATGTTTAAATACACCTCCATCAGAAATTCTACCCTTACATCCAACATCAACATATATAAAATTATAGTCAGCATCTACTACCGCAAATAATACAATACTAAAGAAATCTTTATAGTTTCGATATTCAGCTCCACTATGAGGCGGTGCTATGATTTGAATATGCTTGCCATCCATTGCCCGAACACAATGAGGGTAGTTCCACTTTTTTTCGAAGTTTCGTGATATATCTAGCCATTCACTTTCTGTTCGAGGAACCTGAAGCAGAATAACAAACCATTAACAAATTACAATGCATCAATTCCTTATTATTATTTTTTACAGGACAACCGAACCAAAGACGTTTTGGATGTTGAAAATGCTGATAGTCAAGGCATTAATGACAATGAAGCAAGCAGTGAAATGCGCCCACCAAAACAAAAAAGTGCTAAGAAAAAGAAAATAGAATATGACAATCCAATGGTAAAGAGTGCATATGAACTTTTGAAGAAAACAGCGGACAATGATGACCCGTACACAAGTTATGGATTGCATATTGCCAACGAACTAAAAAAAATACGATAAATGTACCTTGGCCTGTGTCAAACATGCCATTAATAATATAATACTCCAGGCAGATATGGGAAATTATTCACCAAATGTCTATTGTCCACGTGAATATTACAATCAGCCACAACAATATGGGTATACTACAAGTACATCAACTGTTTCATCGCCACCTGCGCCACCGTCACCAACTTTGGAATCGACTAATCGACCATCACCAGCAGAAACAGCAAATGCTGATAACCAATTCACTGAATCGGAATCGCTGTTAACCTCTCAGAAATTTTTTAACATTTAAAAACTACATAATTATTCTATGATAATTTTTAAATTTAATAAAAAATATTTCAACCGCATTTTGCATTTATTTGATAAACTTACCTACCTACTTAGTTTAAAAAAAACATAATAACTATAAATAATCGAATTAGCTTACCTTAATGTAATCTTTGAGTGCCTGTATAATAGCTTCACACACTACCGGAACAAAACGGCTTATACTTTGTTTAGGTACTTTGAACATGTATTGCAAGCTAGTATAGGAATCTCCTGTAGCTAAAAATCTTAAAGTTATCAGTAACTTATCCTCCGGTGATATGGCCTCACGCATATGTGTATCTTTTTTTTAATTTGCGGTCCGATCAATGAAAGTAAATATTCAAAATCAATCCTTGACATTCTTGTAAAGTTATTAAATGGTTCGTTATCTCCTTCGAAAGTCAATTCACGAATTATATTAGCCGAGTTGTTTCTTCGATGACGATACATTTCTCTCTTCCACCACCTTGGTGGTTTTCTCGTCTTCTTTATGGCACAGTGAATGATTATAAAGGCAGCAGCAGCTACACGGACACGTGAAGACATGACGGAGCCACTGAGCAGCCTGAGCACAGCTTTTTCAATGTTTAGGCTCGTTCGACCAAAACATTCATTTTGTTCCTCTGAGTATGCTCGGGCGAATAAGCGGCTCATTCGCCCGAGCATGCTCAAGTGGATACAAGGCTTAACAGTATTTACGTGATGAAAATAAGTGAGTTTGTGAAAGGACACACAAATACGTATAAAACAATCCTTACTGTGGGAAAAATAATAGTCTTAAATATTTTAAAAAAACGAGTAAAACAAAGCTAGATATGTATAAGTTTTTAAAAACATTTTATAGCGTGCGTCCCTGGTACCCCTCTTATCCCGTCGTGCGACACCCCGCCACCCTCCGTGTCCTGTCCGCGCGCAGGCCCAGTAGTACACGAAAATCCTTCGCGCACGTCACCCGTGTCACTGTGTGCGCCTGCGCCCCTAGTTTTAAGGTCCTTGTATGTACTTACTCGTTTATGTAATGTTAAGTGTGTAACGTGCTTCGGTATAGCACGTTTGACGCAGTTTCGTATGAATTTGAATTAAATCTGTTGGTCTCGAGTTCGATTCCAGCCTTAAACAGTTTCTTTCAAGATTTCGTACAATCGTTGTATAAAATGAATTTCTTCGAGGAAATCACACCACACAGTCGACGAAGAAGATCTGATAAAGAATTATTAACGTTCGACGACAGTAGTTCTTATGATTCGACAATAGGGGGCGAAAGAAAATGAAATAAGAGAGGACCTCAAACGTCAAATCAAAGAATTAAATTTGTCACAATTGTTTATAACCTCTGTTTCAGAAACAAAATCTACATGTTTCTGAAACAAATCATTTTGTTTCAGAAACATATAATTTTGTTTCTGTCGGTATGTTTCAGTCCCCACTTGCGGCGGAGAACGCAGAAACAAATCAGTTGCGCAACAGGTGCATGCGAGTGGGGACGCGTCTAAACATTTGTTTATAAACAAGGCTGTAGTGTGGGACGATGAAACTGTCTTTAAATTGATAGAACTGTTTATGAAAATACGAATATTATGGGCTTGCTCGACAAAGGACTACAAAATTAAAATCAAATAGAATGACGCCTGGGAAGAAATTTCGAATGCTTTGGCAATTCCAAAACCAGATGTTGATAATAAAATGCATATATTGCGGTCGCAATTTGCAAGAGAGAGGAAGAAAATGTTGTCTACAAAAACCACAGGTGCTGGTACTACAGATATTAAGAAATCAAAATGGATATTTTATGAAGAACTATTTTTTTTACAAAGTACGACGACAAGGGGTGGTGGTGTGGATACATTAAATAAAACAGTGAGTGCATTATTCATATTTTATTTTTATGTAAGCAGCTGCAGGCATGTAAATATTCTATCTAACATATACGAAAACACTACTGCCATCGCATTAAGCTACATTGTTTTGCCACGGCAGGCTTCCTCTTTCGCTCATGAAATATTCACCAAATTGATCCCTTATGATTGTAGCAGTACGTGCTGAATTTCTAGGTCGCTTTTCCAATTCCAACATTGAAGTTCCTTCAACTGTATACTCTCTACGTCAAGCACCTTCTATGACATTATGTTCACTGTCTTCAAGATCAAAAGTCATCGCGGGCGTATACAAGGCTCTAGATTGTTTATTCTTTCTTAAAAAGACATGTAAAGACAGGCCATTACAATAAGCTCACAATTTTCAGGCTTGAGGGGAATTGGTTTACGAAATACACGAAAAACCACGAATAAAATTCCAAAAACATTTTCTACAACCCTCCTGGCCTTACAGAGTCTATAGCTGAAAATGCGTTTCATTGTGCTACACTGAGAAAAATGTCATTTTGGCATAATCTTAAAATATCGTGACGTTGGTTTAAAATAGATGCGTTGTCTTATAATATGTTGATAATAAGTAAATATTACGCTAGAACTGAAATGTGTTAAGATGGAATCGAATTTTTTGGGTAAATAATGCAATATTATGATACTTGTCATCGTAAAAATTTGTAATTATGAAATAACATTGTCTTCTTCAAATAATAACACAATGTAATAGAAAATGGTCCACTGTCCCATAAATTAGTATGATAATTATAAATAAGATTCTAATTAAAAAACACAATGACAGTCACCGTAATATAAATAGATTTCGTAGTTTAATATGAAGAAGTATCTCTAAAAATACGATGACCTCCCCCTAATGTACTATATTAAATTATAATGCTTTAAACTTATATTTTTAAAGTAAGCATCATTTTTTAATATTACAGTCATATTATTTTATGTGAATCCTATGATAATACGATTAAATAATCTCATATTTTTAGAGTAAGCATCAAAGTTCAATAATATAGTCATATTATTTTATGAGTATCCTACTAAATTATTATTACAGAGACCCATTTATGAGTAGCATTTGAATGATGTCCTACAAATTTAAGGTGACGGCATTATATAATGAGGTCTCCCTCTCTCACTTCATTCCGCCGCCGCGCCATTTCGGTCGGCCATTTGTATTTCACCGCTACAGCCGGCAAGTCACGACTCACGACTCGTTTAATTAATAGCAATAACAATTCCATTAGTGCCAGTGAACGTGTTTGATCAGTGCAAAAATGGATATGGCTACGCGTGATCTTTTGAAGAAGTGGAATTTGGAACGCTACATCGATCGTTTTGAAAGTAAGTTGACAAACCTACCTAGTAAGTTGCTAGCATGAGCTCACACATTACATTCACACATTCTAATTTCTAGCAAGAATAGGGTCAGAGTGTCGTCTTAGAGGCACTATGAAAATATACTTAAAAAAATTTCGCGACCAATTTCAAGGTCACAGTTCTAACATAACCTTACCTATGGATCCCTTCGACATCGTTTTTACGACAAACGGTTGGTCGGAGACAAAAAACACCCAGACACTTTTAGCCTTTCTAGGTGTTACATACTATAGAATCGAGAAAATAAACGATTTGCGAAAATAACACTTTTTTGGCCGCTGTACACTCCAACCAAGAATAGTCTTGTCGTATGGTACCTACCCACCTACCTAGATATACGTTCATATTTATATTATACACTAGATTCGATGTGCAACTGCAACCCAAAAAAAAACAAATAGGTAGAGTGCGTCTAAACTAAAATGACGCGCCCCACTACCGCATTTACCGTAGTGTACGTATACAAATTTAAGTAGTGGGGCGCGTCATTTCAGCTTAGACGAGGTCTACCAACCTACATTTTATAAAGTCGATGCGACGTAGTGCATTTCACAGCTGCAATCAGGGCGCTGTTAAATTTACCTTTTTTTTCAGCTGAAAGAATTGATATCGCAACAATGCAGATGCTTAGTAAACAAGACATACATAGTATGTTCCCTCAAATAGGGGACAGACTCCGGTTTGAAGCAGCTCTGGCCATGTTAAAAAGCGACCAACCAAAAGATATGGTTTGTTTTCATGTTAAATTGTATTTCAAAAAAGTAAATTTTGTTTTAAACTTTTTGCTTACACATGCCCTGCGTCGCTTAAATGCACATTCTCCTACTTGCATGTAGGTAGGTAGGTACCTACTTATTAACTTTTATTATTTTAAAGTCTTCTTAAGATACCTAACAATTTAACCGGTGCAGTATTTATTTAAAAAGTGGAATAAAATCATAACTTTTCATCAGTCTTGTTAGTTTACCAACTAAGTACATTATTATTACCTTTTTAAATTTCTTGTTAAATTTCAGGATAACTCCTACAATTCATCACTCTTTGAAGAGGTCCTGAGGAATGACTTGTTAACTAGTCTACCTTGTAACTTAGAGCCTCTGCCACCGTGTGAAGGACTGCAAAGCTCAATCCTCAACCAAGACTGCGAAGCAGGACTTAACCAGGAAAATTTGGTAAGTTCTGCAAAATTGTAGAAAAGTACTCGTACTTACTGTTTTTTGGTTCAAGAGTAATATGTATTAATTTGTAATTACATCCATACTAATATTATAAATGCGAAAGTAAGTTTGTCTGTCTATCTGTCGGCTGGGGCAGGACCTTTTCACATTTTCATACCTAAGACACTGAACCGATGCAAAATTTGGTATAGACATTCTTTGAGACCAGGATCAGTCCTGATCTTGATCGATTAGTTTTTATCAGGGCCGGATCAAGGGACGAGGGCAGGACCGTTCACACCTGCAATGCTGAACCGATTACTAGTAAAAAAATATAACACTTCCCTTGAGTTATCTCCGGCTAGGGCTAGCTATAGCCTGTTAGTTAACGGTCGCACTCGGACACATTTAGTGATTATTTCAACGATTATTGAGGTTAATTGACCGTACATACTCATATTATCACACCTTTTTGTTACATGTACTATTATAACATTGTCTCAAAGTAAATATTATTTTAGGATGGTGACATACTGGTGATACCACTGGACTCGTCGTCGTCAGTGGGTGAAGCAGTTAGACAAGAGTCCACCGGGAGCAATTTAGTAAGTTATTGCCTATTATCCTGTACTTTTGACAAGGAATTTAAATTGACATTCAATATTGTTAACCCCCGGCGTAAACAGATAAGTTTAACGTCTGTACCTGTCCTGTCCTGTATGTGTGTACGGACGGCCGTTTAGGAGCTATACTATATGTCACAAAGATCAGTAATATATTTGGTGTTGGTGACAGCTATAACTAACAACTAAATGCATGATGCCTAGACTGGCACCGACTCCAACTGATCATTATACTGAATGGAAGGTAGGTATTGAACCTGTATTTTCAACATTTTAGTGACATTTTTTTTTAACTTTTACCTTGCATATTTAGTTTGTAATGCCATACTTATACTATTTGTGTTTCAGGTGAATACCATACTGAATTCATCAGTCGAGGGAAAACAAATAATAGCAATTGGGCAGAAAACGGGCACCTTACCCTCAAACGTGCGTGGGCGTTTATGCAAGCTGCTTATGGAGAAGCTCATTACGGCCGAAAACCCGGTACTTCTGACAGATTCGCAGCTGCTTGCTCTATCCTACGACATTGGCAGATTATTTAAAGAGGAGTCACCACCCCTATACTACGCGCCGTACCTGCCGGCTGATGCTTACCAGGCTAAGCGCAATATCTCTGGCTGGTTAGTCACCGCCAGAAGGGCTCGACGGCAGCATTTAGTTTCGTTGGGCCTTATTGAAAAGCCCAAGTCACGTTCTCGCTCCAAGTCCAGTCCTAGGCTAGACACCCCTCCACTCGCTGGAATCGACCTGACCGGACTTAAAGAAGGTAACTCCTTTTCAAGAAATTTTATGTTTTCAGATTGAATTAAATTATCAAGAACAAAATTATTGAGAAAAATATCTGAATTAGTATAAATTTTCGTTACAAATTACAAAATATCTGAATCTAAGAACCGTTATTGTCATTGTACTAATTATTAATCGTTTTAATTTTTGTGTGCAGGTGAAGTGGAGGACGTAGCGTCAGCATTAGAGCAGCTGTCAAGTCCTTCAGCTGGTCCGTGGCAGGAGGTCAGTGCCCTGTGGCGGGAGACGGTGCGAGCTCGCCTCCGGTACTTGTACTACGAGGAAGGGACATTACAGGAGTACTTCAATAAGTATCCTATCCTGAAGTCAAGTGATGGATGGCGACTCCTGACTCATGACTACGAAGCACTGTTCCCTGATAAATCCGGGGGCCTCGACGCCTTGGATGCTTCATCGGAAAACATACTAAAAGCTGCTCAGCAGAAGCTTAACACCACAAAGGACTCGTTTCTTCGTCGAAAAATAGCTGATACATTGGCAATTTGTGACGGTAAGGAAATGATTCTGTTATATAGTTCTAGGTGCTCGACCTCCCTGGGTCGGTGAACCCGTTATAAAATATATAGACAAAAAAGAATTTAAAAATTATCTAACATGGTGCAGTCGTTCAGAAGTAACGGGCGGGCGGACACACATTTCGGCAATTCATTTTTACTTATATAGATAGATTTTATTTTGTTCTGATACTTTTCCCTATTTGCTCAGTTAATGATGATGTGTTGTGTCAAATATACTATTATTATTTTCTTTCCAGATGAACAACCGGAGACAAAATTAATAGCAGCGATATTGCTACTCGGCTGTCTCTTTAATATTCCTCCTGCCCGTCGATCTAGAAAAGACTGGCAAGCTTCACGAGCGGAGATATTGGATGGATTTGTGACCATCGTGGATGATGACGCAGACGTGCAAGTGGTAATTGAGGAGCGTCGCCAAAAGCTTCAAAACCTAGGTATTAGCCTCCAACCATTTATAATTTGGTGCCGCCAGTCAGGTGTCTCCTTCACAGTATGTGACAATACGTTTTACAAGTTCACAACACTAACTGAGGCTGTTGATGTGACTTTTAAAATATTTCATGCTACTGCGGCTAAATATCCTACTGAAAGCTATAACATTTGGCTTATTATCCAAATTGGTTTTTACAAAGTCAAAACATCGTACGATCGTATGTCACAATCTGTGAAGGAGATATTAGTTACTCTCGGAGTCACAATTTAAATTAAGATGAAGTGTCACAGTTGTAAAAGGACTTTTCCCACGTTTTCTTCACTTATTACCCACATAAGGAAAGAATGTGAAAAAATTGATATTACTGGAGTTTATAAATGTGGTGAAGACGCATGCTACCGGTATTTCACGGACGTTAGACAATTTAGAAAACATGTTAACTTAAAACATTTGAATAAAGTAAACACTCGTTATTTGCCATCCACCTCAAACGAGGCTTGCGTAGTTCCTATGTGTGAAACAGAGACTACCAAAGTAGCAACTGAGCACATATACATTGAAGCTGATAGTGAACCGGAAGTCCTTGATAATGCTGATAGTATTATTCATAAAGAAGTTTTGAAATTTATTTCAACGCTCTATGTAAATCCCTCTGTATCTCGATCGTCTGTACAAGCTATGGTTAGTCATTTGCAAACCCTTCTTGACAATATCGCACCGTCTTTAATGTCCGTATTCGGCCCTGTGCTAGCTGATGAGGAAAGCATGTCTGGAAGCGAAATTAATAAACGACTTCATAAGTTCAACACAGCTTTGAAGGGCATCTTTTTTCCGTTTCGTTCAGAATATTTGAGATTCCGAGAATTGAATTTATTAGGTTCTTTTATACCACCACATGAAGTAATCGTTGGTTATTGTCCTGACATTTCACAAAGGAGTAACACTTTAACATTACACACCAAGCCACGTACAATGCAAGTAATTCAACTTCGCCAGGTTTTGAAGAATTTTTTTTCCATTGACACTATTTGGAAAGATGTAACGGATTATTTGAACCACCTAAGGGGTAATTTAATAATCCGTGAAGAAAATCCGATGAGGCCAATGTGTCTAGAAAATGTAATGCAGGGATCTGTATGGCTGGCAATGTGTACACCGCAGGCGTCGGACATTATTCTTCCTTTAGTAGTATACTATGATGATTTTGAAATTGGAAATCCTTTGGGGAGCCACGCTGGGGTGCATAAGCTTGGTGGTGTATACGTTTCCTTGCCAGCACTCCCACCACATTTATTTTCATTGTTGAATAACATTTTGCTGTTAGCTATTTGCCATTCTGCTGACAAAACTAAATATGGAAACAAAGCTATTTTTGACCCTGTTATTGAGGAATTGAATTACTTGCAAAACAAAGGAATTTTTATAGAAAATAAGTTTTTTAAAGGAACCGTAAACTTGAAGGTTGTTGCTATAACTGGCGATAATTTAGGCCTGAATTCATTTCTCGGGTTTACTGAAAGTTTTTCAGCTAACAAGTGTTGCAGAATCTGTAACATTGACAAGAAAGGTTTGCAAACTGCTCTATATGAAAACAGTAACTTGCTTAGAAATATGACTTCATACCACGCTCAATTGCAAGAAAACGATACACCTAACACGGGCATTAAAGAATCATGCTGTTGGCTTAAGGTGACAGGATTTGATTTATTTCAAAATGTAGCAGTAGACCCAATGCATGATATATTAGAAGGTGTAGCTCGTTATGTAATGACCTTTGTCATAAACCACTTCCTTGCCGAAGGTCTTTTAAAGATCTCAGTATTGCAACAAAGAATAATTTCATTTGATTATGGACCAGATAGGAATTCAAAACCAAGTAATTGTTTAGTTGTCCAAGGTTCGAAAGTAAAATTGAAAACTTCAGCATCAGAAATGCTTACCCTTATTAGATACTTCAGCCTAATAGCCGGGTTTTACATTCCTTTAGAAAATAAAGTATGGAAATTATACATTATGTTGCGGCAAATCACCGACAGGTTATTAAGTCATAGGGTCTTCAGTGACACCAATATTCAACTCCGGGTTATAATAGCAGAATTTAATCAATTGTACACGGAGCTAACAAAATCACCCCTGCAGCCAAAGTTTCATTTTCTGACTCATTATCCTACCATGCTAATGAAGTTCGGCCCCGTACGTAACATGTGGGCTATGCGTTTTGAAGCCAAGCACAGGGTATCTAAGTTAGTGGCTAGATCATCTTTTAATCGAGTCAATGTTTGCAAGACTCTAGCAATAAAATGTCAACTTATGCTCAATGACTTGTTTGTGAAAAATACAATACCTACAACAAAAATACTAGGAAAAAAATCTGCAATAAATTCAGGAGACACTGTCAAGTTTTCTCTCGGCACTGGCGTTGTCCTCAAATATTCGGTTACTTCCGCTACAATAGCTGGTGTTATATGGCAGCGGAACTCTATTGTTACTGTAGATATAGATGATGAACAATTCTTACCCACTTTTGGCCAAATTGATGCAATTTTGGTGACAGATACTGAAGAGGTTTTTTTCCGTTGCTGTATGTTTGAAACTATTGAATTTAATTCTCATTACAATTCTTATGAAATTAAACGTGGTAATGATTATCTGTGCTTTCCTTGCCAAAATGCCGTTTCTCCGTGTCCTAACACGCTCACTCTAATGCGAGGTAACACGTCATATATTACAAGTAGATGGTACCTAGAGTAAAAATTTCAAAATTCTGTAGGTATTCTAACGGCTTACGGTCGCTGCTATAATACCTTGAAAATGCGCAAACGAGTTAACTCGTTTGCTCATTTTTAAGGTGTTTTTATTTTGAATCCAGTAATATCAATTTTTTTTGGAAACGTTTACATAATTATTAATTATGTACTTATACCGTACGCGGCGTTGCTAGTTTGAGGCACTGCAGAGTCCAAGGGCAGTTATTTTTTTATAGCAGAGTGCGCTCAACTAGTAATCTACCCTTAGTTACGGTATTTATCGGATATCCCTTTAGGATATCCTATAAAGACGGCCCGATAACGGTGTCCGCATAAAGTAATGGTATGAGCCAGCACCAATAGCTGGTTTAAGGTGAACGCACACTTATCAGAGCCGAAGGAGGCGAAGGAATCAAATTTTAGAATTACTTAAATGAAGTCCAATGTAACTTCGCACACTTATCCGCACCGAATCGTACGACCTTATTCGTCCGATTCGGTAAGTGTGCGAGGTTCCATAGGATTTCATACAAGTAATTCTAAAATTCGATTCTTTCGCCTCCTTCGGCTCTGAAAAGTGTGCGTTCACCTTTAGTAATAGATTTTAAAGTAAAGTATTTGTATGAGGGATAGATTAGTCTCATCGGAGTGTTTATAGTAGCACTTTACTTGAAAATAGATATTTACTATAATAATATAACCAATTTATTGTATGCAGCTTTAAGGTGAAAGCGTCAGGGTAGCCCGCGAAATTCAAATTTTCTTACGTTTTTTGCAATTTGCAGGCCAGTGCTAGGTTTTGATTGAAATGTTAGACGCGGGTGTAAGACGTATGTAGTACAACTTATGTACTTACACCCGCGTGCAACATTTAATTAACATACAACCTAGCACTGGCCTGCAAATTGCAAAAAACGGCTACCCTGAAGCAATCACCTTAAGGGCAAAAATGTTTTAGTTATAGGTACATTAATGTAAAGTTTGTTATTTTTTGTAAATTAAATTTCTACTCGTCTCAACCTTTATTTTAATTTGTAAAAACTAGAATTATTGAACATAATGTATATAATGATTCTTTATAATGACCGACAAATAGATACTGTAATCATTAAGGCGAGGATGTTTCTAAACAAAACAGTCTTCTTTTATACTGAATATAAATGTTTAGAGTATATAATAATTATTCATTCATACTATGGAAATAAAAATACCATTCAATTTTCTGTTTAATTTATACATACATCCCTTTTCACCTTCTTACCATTCTTGCCAAGGTACTTTTTTCTATTTTTTTTACTTACTCTCCATTTTTTTAAGGTTCAAGTTTAGGGTTCTTCAGTTTTTTTTAATGTTGAGCTCACACCTAATAATATTTAAAAGGAAAGAACCAATATTGGATACTTAAAAATAAGGGGATCATGTAAGTCCAGTGGCGCCCTCAATTATAGGAGGATTGTGATTTCTAATAATCCAAACAATTTCTGTGTAATCCACCAGTATTTAGTTGTAGTCCTACTGATGGAGAATGAGTAGAACTACAACTAATCACTGGTGTATTATAGAGATATTAATTGGTTTATTAAAAAACACAATCCTCCTATTGAGGGCGACCTCCGTAAGATAATAGGCTATAACCAGAGATATGAGGAAATAGTAGGAAAAGTAAGAGGACCTAACCTAAAATACGAGGAGGTTACCGAAAAATAGTAGGAAAAATAATAGGATATAACTGGATATATGAGGAAGGCACCGAAAAATAGTAGGAAAAATTGTATGACATAACTGAATATGTGAGGAAGTCACCGAAAAATAGTAGGAAAAATAATAGGATATAACTGGATATATGAGGAAGGCACCGAAAAATAGTAGGAAAAATTGTATGATATAACTGAATATGTGAGGAAGTCACCGAAAAATAGTAGGAAAAATAATAGGATATAACTGGATATATAAGGAAGGCACCGAAAAATAGTTGGAAAAATTGTATGACATAACTGAATATGTGAGGAAGTCACCGAAAAATTGTAGGAAAACTAATAGGATATAACTGGATATATGAGGAAGGCATCGAAAAATAGTAGGTAACTAAAACTAAATCCATGGTGACACATCATCTTAAATACTGTTATCATCAACATCAGTATTATCATCGTTCTTTTTGGTGAATCACTATGCTCCGTCCTTTGAGTGAATTCATCATACTTTAAGCTGAATTCACCTCTTTTATGATTGTCAGTTTTCTCAGTGTACGGTTATGAATACCCGGGTACGGCCTCATCAAGTTTTCCGATCATGGAAATGCACTATCGCCCAGTACATAAGGAAGGTCAGGTCCATCTGGTGATATCGTTTCTTGGTTTGGAAAATTAAACGGTCTTCCACCATTCTTTGATAGAAACTCGTTTCTTGAAAGATGCCACTGTCAGATGCTCTTCCTTTCGCACCACAGTTTGCATATATAACATTATAAGATGCATCTACAATAACCAGTAGTACAATACTAAACTGATCTTTGTAGTTGTAGTAATCACTGTTACTATTGCTAGTCGCTTCAATAACCACATGCTTCCCATCTATAGCTCCGATACAGTGTGAGAAATTCCATAATTCGTTCCACTCACGGGCCTTTTCATTCCAGTGCGCTTCGGAACTCGGAACCTTAAAAAAAGTGTTTAAAATTGCAGGCAAACCGTACAGCAATCTGAGCAGCAGAAACCACAATCGCCACTACCACTATCCCCACTACCATCTACAAGTAGCAAAAAAACAGCTAAAAGAAAAGTGGATGACAATCTAAGTGAAGTATTTGAAATAGTTAAATCTGCAAAACGCAAAATGGATGAATCTAAGGATGAATATGATATTTATGGGCAATACGTCGCTTCAGAATTAAGAGCGGTATAAAACGAGACTGCCGTAATACAAGCCAAGGCTTATATTTATAATATTTTAATAGTCATGCGAATGGGCAAATACAATTATGGTTACAGATATCATAGCCATCCCGGATATGAAACTGCGTCGACACCAGCAAGTTCAACCTCACAAAAAGAACTTGAAACCATTGAAGAGATAGTTTCACAAATCGCATCAGTAGAAGAAACCGATAGTAGTACCCAGTAGATAGAACGCCTAATTTTGTATAATTAATTTAAAAAAAAATTGATTCATAACTTTTAGTTTCTCTTACCTGGATGTAGTTCTTCAACACACGTATTACATTCTTACAAACTTCGGGTATGATCCGGCTGATTAATGGTTTGGAAACTCTAAAAGTGTATGAGAGTGAAGAATATGAATCTCCAGTAGCTAAGTATCTTAACATTTTTACAACGGATCACGATCTCAGCTCGGCATTCATATTTTTCTCTTATTAGCGTATCACGAGTAGCACTCGTCATCGCCTTTCGTACTGTTTATTACAAAAACACGACGTCTTATCGTGATTCGCGTTGTACGCGTATGTAGCTGAGTTAATAACCTACACACACATATGCAATGTTTGTAGTTAGAACGAAAGAGCTACAGTTCGCGATCGCCCGCGCCCGTTCAGTCGGCCGTCGGCGAGTGCACGGAGTGAGTGTAACTGTTTTTGGCGCGAAATGACTTCATCGCAACGTAATGTTTCTACGCATTATATTGTTGATTTATTACAAAATGATGATGATTCTGATATTGAGGAGGCTTAGTGTGATGAAATTGAAGGTAAATAATTGTTTATACAATTATATTTCTATGTAGGTATACCTAAACTATTTTCGTATTGAATATTCTTTCATAAGTTGTTTCTTTTGTAGATTGCGTGTCGGACCTGCGAATGTTTATAGCCAGTCAAGAAAGGTTGGATGATGGTGAGGTTGAGGAGCAGGAGCACGTTCATGTGCCAGTCACAACCAACGAGCGAGGGCGTAGTCGCGAGCGTATACAGAGAGGGGCGCGGCGCGGGCGTCATACTCGTAGTCAGAGCGGCCGCACAGAGCGCTCAACTGCGCGCGGCCGGTCTTCGCAAATGCTTTCTCTTCGAGAAATGGATGAGGCCAATAGATGGACGTATGTGCCAAGAGAACGTCCATTGGAAGACCCTGTTTCGTAGAGACAACTCGTGTTTTAGCCCCCATAGACGAAAATTCATCGGAAATGGACTGTTTTTCAATCTTTTTCACTAATGATTTTTGGAAGTGCCTGAAAACGGAAACAAACCGATATGCAGCGTAAATGAAGATCAAACTGGCTAGACGGGGACTGCTGAAACTAGGGCGTATGCTAGATAAGTGGACACCCGTTACGTTGGAAGAGCTGAAACTTTTTTTCTCAATAGTAATTCATATGTCGCTAGTGCATAAAGAAAGCTTTGACGCATACTGGTCCACAAGAGAAATCATACACACCCCTTATGCGGCCAAACTTATGAACAGAGATCGGTTTAGAGCTATTTATAGCTGTCTTCATCTGAACAACAATTCAAATTATATACCTCGCGGCCAGGACTACTATGACGCCATTTTCAAGCTCCGGCCATATCTTGACGAGCTGTGTCGTCTGTATGCCACCAGTTTTTGTCGAGGTGAAGCATCGACCATCGATGAAGGAACATGTGGTTTTAGAGGTAGAGTACACTTTCGTGTTTTCAACAAAGACAAACCCGACAAATACGGAATGAAAATTTATATGTTGTGCGACGCAGTGACGGGTTATATTTTGAATATGGTTCCATACATTGGTGACTCCATAACCGTTGAGGAAATAGTCACCCAGCTAAGTGAAAAATATTTTGGAAAGTGGCACACTATTTATATGGATCGATTCTTCACCAGCCCAACTGTTGCTGACGTTCTGTGGCTGCAAAATACTCGCGTTGTCGGCACTGTGATGCCGAACCACCGTGGTTTGCCCCAAGAATGGCGACATCAGCCGCTGGAGACAAATGAAATGGCCTTCTGTTACCGCGGAAATATGACCGTTTGTAAATGGAAGGACAAGCGGGACGTCCCCTTCCTGACGACAAAACACGCCGCAACCTGGACAGAGGTGACAGTCAAAGCTAAAGGAGGTTTAGCAAAAAAAATAAAACCGGACTGCATCTTAGACTATAATATGAATACAGTCTGTGTGGACCTCAACGACCAATATGTGTCCTATTATAGCCTGCAAAGGAAATGTATGAAGTGATGGAAAAAAATGTTTTTCCACCTAGTAGCAAGGACCCTTGTGAACGCCATGGTAATTTACAATAAACAGCAGCCTGCAAACGGCCGATTGCGATTTTCCCAATTTTTGATGACATGTGGTGAAGGCCTTGGGGAAGGTCAGTCTACTAATGCTGCAGGTCCATCTCATGGAGCACACTTGGTTGGTAAAACTTCAAGATTAGTGGGAAGGCACTTCATTGTAAGAATACCATCTACAGAAAAGAAGGTCAATGTCACGCGGGTCTGTAAAGTTTGCGCCGAGACTATCAAACACCAAACTGGGTAACAAGGACGTAAGGAGACTGATTTTTACTGTCCTGACTGTAACGTGCCATTATGTTAAGTGCTTCAAAAAGTACCACACACTAAATAAATACCACATTTGAAAAGACCTAAGGAGTCTGTATGACTTTTTTTATTGTAAAAATTACAATTTTTAAATACTGTTATTAAATTAACATAAATAATATAATTTGTTTTTATTTATTATCCATAAAATACAATAGTAGATTTTACATACACGAAAAGAATTATCCATATACCTGTCCGTTATTTTTGTATGATGTTAACAATTATGCAAAAAATCGCCCGCGTACCGTATCAAGCGACGCTCTAAACGCTCCGCTGTCAAAGTGTCAAAGTAATGGCTAGTCTTGTTTCAGCGGTAACTGCATTTCGTAAGTTTGTATCTTGTTTCTCTATAAATTGTCCAACATTTTGCAAAAGATATTCAAAATTTAATTTTGACATTCGTAGAAAGTTTATAAATGATCCATCAAACATGCATAAATCACTTAATACGTCTTGTCTTCTTAGCAAGTAACTCCTGACCCACCACCTTTTTCTTTTCTTTTTACTAAAGCACTAGGAAGTGTCGAAGGGCGGGCGTTTTGGGGGGACTGTCTTGTGTAACTTTGACGTTCAAAAAGTACTGACTCTCAGCCTAGTTTGAATAAATGACTTTTGATTTTGATTTTACTAGAAATGGACTTATGCAAAAAAATGTAGGCTCCACATAACAACACTACTTCCTCGGGCGACATGACCTAAGCAACTGACTGTGTGGACGGCAGTTTCCGAAACATTGTTCCTGGAAACATTTACGTGATGTTTCAGAAACTGTGTATCCGAAACACTGTTGCTCAGTGAATACGTGGCTTAAATAACCTGTCCTTTAAAAACACAAAACTAAAGAAATCAAAATTTAAATAATTGATAAGGTAATTTAAAGAAAGGCTTAACGAAGAAAGGAGCTTCATTTCGTTAAAAGAAATTGAAAACGGTGGGCCCAAACGTAATGAGTTGAGATATGATCAAAAATATTAGTCATATTTTTTGTCTTAGAATATGAAAAATCACCTCAATTCTCCATCTGGAAGCGGAGAAATATGAGTTTTCGTGAGATTTTCGATTGAATAATCGATTACACATTTACGAAAATAAAACCTTTGCACTAAATAAATAACTCAAAGTAATTAAATGCACTATACAACGTGTCCCAGAAATCAACGTCAAGCCGAAAACGGTCAATAGGCCAAGTCGTGACAGTTCTTAGAAAAATATAAAAAAAAATCTTAGTCATGTACTTTTCAAATTTTATGGATTCAAAAATAAATCTCAAAAAGTGACACCCTGTGATGATCTTTCAAGTCCTCTGACTACAAATATTAATTTTTCGTCAGTTTTTTTTTCTGTGACGTAACCATGAATAACCCTTCTGTAAATGACAGTTAAAAGTTAAAACATAACTACCTCAGTTTTAAATAAAATGTTATATTTTTGCCCAACATTGAATTCAAAATTATTACATCACCCAACTTTAACCGCGTGTAGTGTAAAAAAATGTACTACATTATTTTGGCAAGTAACTTTAAAAGATGGCGTGTTTAGTCTGGATTCCAAAATGGTATGCCACTTACTAATTGCTACTTCTTAATTGAGAAAAACATTTTTTTTAATGAAGTCGGATTTCATACAAGTTCGATTGAGACAAAGAGTGACGTTATTTGACTAGTGCGAGCGAGATAGATGGTGACGCTACTTTGTTGAGTGTGAGCGAGATAGATAGTGACGCTACTTTTATCTAAGAGCGAGACGGATTGACACATTATTTCGTCTGTGTGAGTGAAACAGATAGAGACGCCACTCTGGCGAAACAGGGATGCGTTAGGGGGTAAATTGTGCAATACTGCAGTACGTTACGCTCTTTCGTTTACTACGCATCTTTCCGTATAATTTGTATTGACTTCGTACTTACATCTGTGGCTTTGTTTATTGGACTTGATTTGCATTGCGATTTGGATTTATCTGCACTGTTATCGTAATCCCGTGTTTTGTGAAGTGTGTTATCATGCCATCTCGATACACCGCACAGGAATACGCCAACATGCATCTCATTTATGGAGAATGCTTATACAACGCCAATGCTGCAGCAAGAATGTATCGTGAGAGATACCCAAATGCTGTGCGTTATCCCGATCATCGAGTATTTATCAATGTGCATCGGTCACTATCAGAGGGTCGATTCCCTAGTCAAATGGTTAGCGAGGGTAGACCTGTATTGCCCTACGAGGCCGAAGTCCTGCAAGCAGTTGAAGAAGACCCAAGTATCTCCGTACGTGGAATTCAACAGAGCATAGGAGTCCCCAAAAGTACTGCACAGCGTATTTTTTTTAAAAACCGGTTTCACCCATACCATGTACGACGAGTACAAAGTCTGCTACCCCGAGACTACCCAGAGAGAGTGCGATTTTGTCAAACGATGTTGCAGAAGCACCGAGAGGATCCGCGATTCTTTGAAAAAATTCTATGGTCAGATGAATCAACATTTAAAAAGGACGGTTACATGAACCTCCACAATTTGCACGAATGGCACGTGGAAAATTCAAATTTGATGCGGGAAGACAGATCGCAGTACCAGTTTAAAGTGAACATGTGGACGGGAATTTTGAATGGTAAAGTTATTGGTCCAATCGAGCTGCCGGAGAACTTAAATGCCCAGGGGTATTTGAACTTTCTACAAAACCAATTACCAGAATTGTTGGAAGAAGTACCACTGAACATTTACGGCAGGATGTGGTACCAACACGATGGCTGCCCAGCGCATTATGCTCTAACAGTACGTGAGTTTCTCAATCGGGAATACCCCGATAGGTGGATTGGGCGCGGTGGTACAATTTCGTGGCCTGCCCGTTCACCCGATTTAAACCCCTTAGATTTCTTTTACTGGGGTAGGATAAAGGATATCGTGTACTCTAAACCAATCCAAAATTTAGACGAGCTGCGCCAAAGAATTGCAGAAGCCGCTGAATCCATCAACTCGAGAAGACACGCCCGTCTTATTACGCGGTAATTTTTAAAGAGATGTAGAGCTTGCATTGCAACTGAAGGCGAACAGTTCGAACATTTATAAACATGGAAAATCTGATTGAATAAAAATTATAACTAAAGAAATCCAACAACTTAATTTTATTTCAAACGCACCTGAAACTAACAAATAATTTTGTTTTCCTCAATTAAGAAGTAGCAATTAGTAAGTGGCATACCATTTTGGAATCCAGACTAAACACGCCATCTTTTAAAGTTACTTGCCAAAATAATGTAGTACATTTTTTTTTACACTACACGCGGTTAAAGTTGGGTGATGGTATAATTTTGAATTCAATGTTGGACAAAAATCTAACATTTTATTTAAAACTGAGGTAGATATGTTTTAACTTCTAACTGTCATTTACAGAAGGGTTATTCATGGTTACGTCACAGAAAAAAAACTGACGAAAAGTTAATATTTGTAGTCACAGGACTTGAAAGATCATCACAGGGTGTCACTTTTTGAGATTTATTTTTGAATCCATAAAATTTGAAAAGTACATGACTAAGATTTTTAGGGTTCCGTTACCAAATGGCAAAAAACGGAACCCTTATAGATTCGTCATGTCTGTCTGTCTGCCTGTCTGTCTGTCTGTCTGTCTGTCCGTCCGTCCGTATGTCACAGCCACTTTTTTCAGAAACTATATGAGCTATGCTGTTGAAACTTGGTAAGTAGATGTATTCTGTGAACCGCATTAAGATTTTCACACTAAAATAGAAAAAAAACAATAAATTTTGGGGTTCCCCATACATAGAACTCAAACTCAAAAATGTTTTTTTTCATCAAACCCGTACGTGTGGGGTATCTATGAATAGGTCTTCAAAAATGGTAATGAGGTTTCTAATATCATTTTTTTCTAAACTGAATAGTTTGCGCGAGAGACACTTCCAAAGTGGTAAAATGTGTGTGTCCCCCCCCGTAACTTCTAAAATAAGAGAATGATAAAACTAAAAAAAATATATGATGTACATTACTATGTAAACTACCACCGAAAATTGGTTTGAACGAGATCGAGTGAGTAGTTTTTTTTTAAAACGTCATAAATCGTAAACCGCAATTTACCTTACATTCAATCAACTGAAATATAAAAATTAAAAAAAAAACATTTATTTTTAAACCGAGAATACCTGCAGGTTTGTACGGAACCCTCGGTGCGCGAGTCGGACTCGCACTTGGCCGGTTTTTTTTTAAATATTTTTCTAAGAACTGTCACGACTTGGCCTATTGACCGTTTTCGACATGCAATATAGTGCAAAAAATTAAAGTCATATTAATAAATAAAATATCAATTAATAACTGAAAAACAAATATTAATGATTTCGATTTCATATCGATTGCAATCAGTTTTCTATTTTTAGTCTATGTCACTGGCATGACAGCTGACAGATATTCACACTGGACGGTTGCCGACTGTTCATGTTTGCTTACTCGTTTTGTGTTTTCCGATGCATTTTGAGTGCTTTCCCGATTATTCTTCATTTTTCAAGACCACTGCTTTATATTTTAAGGATTCCGACCGTGCCTACCTTGTTCGACCCTTGCTTTCACACTGGACAACGAAAATCACTCACACGTTTGACTTGGAATTGTTATTTTAGATTTTACCGCCGGATTGTGAATTGGATATTGTTCAAACTATGGATCGCTGTGTGAATTATGGGATTACAACTGGGCTGCAATACACTGGGCCGACGACCCTTACACGATGAAACAATTCTGTCAGTGATTCGGCAATGGCTTGCACCTCAGTATGTAAATAAATATAACCTCATCTTACCAGCCACCATCCTGGCAGGTTTAGGATATATATAATTAGAAGTCATATGGAGATTGTTTACATTTATGGCAAAGAATTATATATTTATCAAACAATATTATAATACCCTAATACATAATAGTTAAGTAGTGTTAACGCCCACACCCTGCGGGGTGCGGGGGGCCTCGTCGGTGTCCCTACTCCACGCCGATCGAGGGTATAAAAGACGCACGCACAGGCGCGAGCGCCGTCGGACCTCTAACTACTAAGCTATTATTATATACCTTACCTACGTATCACATAAGAGTACCTATTGTAAAATTAAAACCAAAATTAAACGTATAGTCGGCAATCCTGAGTTCCTATTTCAGCTCCGCACACTTACCCAAAGAACATACAAAATCAAGGCCTGAGGCCTAAACATTTGGTGCCGTGACCAGGATTCGAAGGAAGAAAACTCAAATAAATTGCAAGGACAAGGGAATTATGCAATTATATGGAAATTGAAGGACATTGTAAAGAGAGACCAAAAGCGCAGAAGAAATTGGTGAGCCCGTTCCTTTTTTCCTATCTACCCACATCTTGTTTCCTATGCTAATTATTTGGACTGTATATTCATTAATTTCTTCGAATTTCATTTGTTTAATATAGAACCTGGGTGTATACTTGTTTGCAATTATCACAACGTTAAAATTGTCGTATTATAACAATGTCTCAAACCACTAAGAAAGTTACTGATCCAATAAAAAAGAGAAGTTATATTAAGGGTAGATTAACAATTTTTAAAGGTTACTTAGACGAGGTCAAATCTCTAGAAAGGTTAACAGATCAGCAAGTTGCTGAGTTAAGGTTAAGGTTAACCAAACTAGAAACATGTTTTTCCACTTTCGATGACTTACAATCCGAAATTGAACTTGAAGCGGAAGATCCCGACGAACAAACGAAGGTACGTTCGGAATTCGAAGATCAATTTTATTCTTTAATCTCCCAAGGTCAATGTATTTTAGATAAATTAGAAGAACTTAATATTCGAAGGAAAAGTATAGCAAATCAAACCTCAAGGCATTTCGATAGTTTCGAAGGTGGAAACACATATAAAGGTTCAATAAAATTACCCACAATAAAATTACCCACATTCGATGGCAATTATAATCATTGGTTAGAATATAGGGATACATTTGAGGCATTAATCCATAATAATGAGTCCATTGAGACAATAAATAAGTTCCACTACTTGCGATCGTCATTAGAGGGTAGCTCTGCGTTGGTTATTGATTCAATATCATTTTGTTCCGATAACTATCGCTTGGCGTGGGATTTAATATGTCAGAGATACAATAATAAACGTCTCTTAATAAGTAATCATATGAAATCCTTGTTCAATATGGAAGGTATAACTAAGGAGTCCGACCAAGCATTACGTTTCATGATTGACAGTATAAAGAAAAATGTGAGAGGTTTAGAGACGTTAGAACTGCCTGTAGTACATTGGGATATGGTAATAATCCACTTTGCAGTATCAAAACTCGATCATGTAACAAGTAGAAGGTGGGAGGAATATAAGGTAGAAGTTCCTACCCTCGAAGATTTTTATAAGTTTTTACGCGACCGAGCGGATGTATTAGAAACAACAAAGCATAATAAATCAAATATTATCAGTAAAAGGGAGAAAGTAGCAAGTTTGGTTGCATCCTCTCAGGCAAGTAATAACGACCGATCGAATTGTATAATTTGTAAACAGGATCATCGTTTGTTTGAATGTACGAGATTTATTTCCATGAGTTTAGAAGAAAGAAATGAGGTTATTTCCAAGAATAAATTATGTCTTAATTGTCTTAAACCAGGTCATCGAGCCTACAATTGTAAATCATTTGGTTGCAGAATTTGCAAACATAAACATAACGTATTACTTCATAGAGATAAATCTCACTCTTTCGATAATAATGCGAGTTCCCGCAGTGAAAACTCGACTGGTACTTCACTTCAAACTTCAGTTGGAATGGTAAGTCAAGGCGGATTCGAACCTGCGTCGATACTCTCGCATCACCCGACCGCCGCCGCAAGCACCGCTGTAGATGTGCGCGCGGCGCCTGCGTCGGAACCGGTTTCCTTATCTACGATCGCCACTCAATACGTACTTTTGTCAACAGCGCTCGTTCACGTAGTTTGCGAAACAAATAATGAATATTATGTCGCCCGTGCACTATTAGACTCGGGCAGTCAGATGTCCATAGTAACGGAAAGTTTTTGCAACAAATTAGGAATGCGCCGCAATCGTGCTAAGGACGACCTTAATGTATATGGTATAGGAAATACTAAGTTACAATTCGTAGAAAATTGTAGTTTTGTAATAAAATCAATTTGTAGTGATTTTTCTGTAGAAATCAACTGTATAGTCTTACCAAAAATCACGAATATGTTGCCAAATGTAAAGATTAATGTAAATGAATTAAGAATTCCCGGTGACGTATTTGTTGATTTAGCAGATAGTAAATTTTACGAGCCCGCTGATGTAGATATATTAATTGGAGCGGATTTGTTTTGGGAACTGCTAACAGGTCAACAGATAAGACTAGGTAAAGGTCTTCCCACATTGCATAGTAGTAAATTAGGTTGGCTTGTTACGGGCCCCATAAGTATTTGTAAATCGAATAATGAAATAACCTGTAACTTAACTAGAAGTCTAAGTGAACAGTTAGAGAAATTTTGGAAGGTGGAGGAAATAGTGAGTATAGATAATTTATCCTTTAGTAGTGAAGAGGAATTTTGTGAAAAACACTTTGTAAAAAATACGTATAGAAATGAAAATGGTAGATTTTGCGTTAGGATGCCTTTTCATACGTCACCTTCTGTACTTGGCGATTCGTTGGTGAAGGCACAATCTCGTTTGAAGAATTTAGAAAAAAGATTGAAAAGGCAACCTAAGGTGAAAGAGTCCTATGTGGATTTTATAAATGAATATGAACACTTGAATCATTTGTCCGAAACATGTAAACCCGAGTTTAGATATTATTTACCACATCACCCAGTTATTCGAGAAAAAAGTGAGACTACGAAGCTTCGCGTTGTTTTTAACGCTTCGGAAAAAACTGAAAGCGGTTACTCACTAAATGATATTCAAATGGTTGGTCCAGTGATTCAAGACGATATATTTAGTATTTTGCTTAGATTTAGGCAACATAATTATGTTATGACGTCAGATATCGAAAAAATGTATAGGCAAATACTAATATCTGAAAGTCAAAGACATTTGCAAATGATAGTGTGGAGGGACAGTGAGAATAAACCCTTAAGGTATTTGAAATTGAACACGGTGACCTACGGAACCGCTTCCGCGCCGTATTTAAGTACTCGTTGTCTACTTCAATTGGCTACGGAATGTAATGATCCGGAAGTCCGCGAGATAATGAAACATGATTTTTTTATGGATGATTTGATAACAGGCCATGAGACTGAGGAAGGGTTAAATCATATTTGTAGATTAATTACTCAGATTTTGGATTCGGGCGGTTTTAAATTACGAAAATTTAGGTCTAATGCCAATCAGTTATTCGTTGAAAATAAATTACATGAAGAACAATCCATTACCGAATTTAAAACCACCACGAGCACGTTAGGGTTAACATGGTCTCCTCAGTCCGATAAGTTTCATTTCTCTGTTCGTGTAGATAAAACCGAAAGGATCACAAAACGAAATATTTTATCTTCGATCGCAAAGATTTTTGATCCTTTGGGACTTTTAAGTATATTTGTTATTAAGGCTAAGATAATCTTACAGAAATTATGGATAAGTAAATTAGACTGGGATGACCCAGTAATCGATGAAGTACAGATAACGTGGTTTAATTTTATAAAAAACATGAATTCTCTAACTCGAGTAGAAGTTCCAAGGCATGTCATGTGTAAAAATGCAAGGCATATTGAAATTCATATTTTCTCTGATGCGTCTATGTGTGCTTATGGGACATGTGTTTTTATTCGTTCAATAGATCCTGCTGGAGAAACTCATGTACAGTTACTTTGTGCTAAATCTAGGGTCGCCCCATTAAAGGGTCTAACAATCCCCAAACTCGAGCTTTGCGGAGCACTGCTGTCCGCGGAGTTGGGGGAAAAGGTAACTCACTCCCTGCGATGTACTGTGGCTCGCTGTGTATACTGGACAGACTCGATGGTTGTGCTCGGTTGGTTACGTGCCGCCGCTGCTCCAAAACAATTAAAAATATTTGTATTAAATCGAGTGAGCAAAATTAATAAGGGTTCTGAGTGGAGATACGTACCAACAGATCAAAACCCAGCGGATCTCATTTCCAGAGGAGTAGATCGTATGGATAAAAAGGTTAACAGGTTATGGTGGAATGGGCCTCCATTTTTATCCCTAAACGAGTCCCAATGGCCTAAATTAGACAGTAATAAGTTAAGTAGTGTAACCTTACCTGAAGTAAAAATAGTAGGCACATTTGTAAAAAGTACGATCAATAAAAAAATGATTGAATTTGAACGTTATTCCAGTTTAAATAAGGTTCAACGTGCAATGGCTTATGTTCTGAGATTTGTTAAAAATTGTAAAATAAAAAATAAAGAAGGTAGACTTACCAGTAATTATTTAAGTGCCGATGAACTAAACGATAGTATGATGTACTTAGTAAAATTCTCTCAGCATGAGTCATTTAGCGACGAGTATGTATGTTTATTAAATAATAAGGCATTAAGCAGTAAGTGTAAGATTTTATCGCTTAGCCCCTTTCTAGACATTGAATCTAAAGTTATACGCGTAGGAGGTCGTATTCAAAACTCAACGTTCCCGTACAATAAAAAACATCCTTTACTGTTAGATTCTAAACATCGATTATCAAGGCTAATTTTTGAGAGCGAACATCGCCGATTATTGCATGCTGGGCCTCAGCTGTTGCTATCGGCGATTAGAGAAAAATATTGGATTATCAACGGTAGAAAGGTGGCTAGAAGCGTAGCAAATAATTGTATAGTCTGTAAGCGATTTAGATTTAAGCCTATAGTTCCTATTATGGGTAATTTACCCAAACAACGTTTAAGTCCAGGAACACCCTTTGAAACATCTGGTGTTGATCTGGCTGGTCCTTTTTTAATCACTGATAGGAAAGGCCGCGGTTGCAAAATAACTAAATGTTATATGTGTTTATTTATATGTTTTACGACCAAGGCTATTCATTTAGAAGTCGTAAGTGATTTAAGTACAGATGCATTTCTATTGTCATTAAGGAGATTTATAGCACGACGTTCTAAACCCAGTTTGTTATATTGTGATAATGCGACAAATTTCTTAGGAGCTAGTAATGAACTTAATAAATATTTGATAGTAAATAAAGATAAAATAAATAAGTTTTGTTCTGATGAAGGAATGAAGTTTGCCTTCATACCCCCATACGCCCCAAACTTTGGTGGCTTGTGGGAAGCCGGGGTGAAGTCTGCAAAGTATCATGTAAAAAGAATATTAGGAGACAGGCATTTAACCTACGAGGAACTTTCAACTTTATTTGTCCAAGTAGAAGCTATACTTAATTCCCGACCTTTGTTCCCTCTGTCTTCCGATCCCAATGATTTCTCTCCCCTGACTCCCGGGCATTTCCTCGTCGGTAAGCCGCTGATAGCTCTTCCATCTCCAGTCCTGACCAATATTAACTGCAATCGACTTCACAGATATGAACAATTGGAACGTATGAGACAGCTTTTCTGGTTGAGATGGCAACATGAGTACATAACCGAACTTCAACATCGGACAAAATGGCGCAAACCTGCGACAGAGCTACGTGTTGGAGATATGGTCATTATAAAGGAAAATAATTTGCCCCCATTGAAATGGAGAATCGGACGCATAGAAGCCTTACAAAAGGGCAAGGACGATGTACCCAGCGTAGCAGATGTGAGGACGGCTAGTGGCACTATCCGACGAGCTGTAAATCGTCTGTGCCCTCTGGTCGGGCCTGAAGCAGAAGAGTCGAAGGATGCTCCTTCAACGGGGGGAGGATGTTAACGCCCACACCCTGCGGGGTGCGGGGGGCCTCGTCGGTGTCCCTACTCCACGCCGATCGAGGGTATAAAAGACGCACGCACAGGCGCGAGCGCCGTCGGACCTCTAACTACTAAGCTATTATTATATACCTTACCTACGTATCACATAAGAGTACCTATTGTAAAATTAAAACCAAAATTAAACGTATAGTCGGCAATCCTGAGTTCCTATTTCAGCTCCGCACACTTACCCAAAGAACATACAAAATCAAGGCCTGAGGCCTAAACAAGTAGGTATTGTTTATGTAGCTGAAGATTAAAATTGTTCCATTTTTAGGTAAACAGTAGTGAGTATGTTTGTCAACCGTGCTGGGACTTGGCTCATTATGTACAAAAAGTAATGATATCCCATCGAAAACATAAGTGTGAAATGAGAGCCAAGTTCAATATTATGATATATTGCCTAGGTTGTAGACTTCAACGACAAAAGAAGTGAGATCTAAATGGGTGTCAAGTTCAATGGTCAGTCCTGAAATTTATTTATAACTACATAAAATATCATTTCTTCTTATAACTTAGGATAATATATTGTAGCCTAAGGTCTGACTTGGCTAGTTCTCATATACGAATTATTATGTTCGATGACTAGTTTCTACCAGCAAGCCAAATTTTCGGAATAATAAAATAAGAACCGACAAGATACAGGTTTAGAACTTGCGAAGGCTATAATATAATTCATTAATGAAAACTAGCCAAGTCAGACCTTTGGCTACAATATATTATCCTAAATTATAAGAAGAAATGATATTTTATGTAGGTATAAATAAATTTCAGGACTGACCATTGAACTTGGCACCCATTTAGATCTCACTTCTTTTGTCGTTGAAGTCAACAACCAAGGCAATATATCATAATATTGAACTTGGCACTCATTTCACATTTATGTTTTTGATGGGATATCATTACTTTTTATACATAAATTATTAGTAGGTACAGCTTGGCAAAAAAGAGTCTGGAAAAAATGAGGGCGCCTGCTTAGCAGGTATGGCCACCCTGTATACTAGGACTAAAAGTGATAAGATACTTGTTGTTTTAATCCATAAACACGAGATCCCGGAAATTATCATCAATCAAGATTTCAAGACTTGATAGGCACACAGTCTTTTACTTTCATTGTATTTAGTAGATTGCGCATTATTTCGCTGGAATAACTTTTTATCTAAGAGTACCATCATAATGCAAACTTGTTCAGTTTAAAAATTAATTAAATTACACTCAGGGATTGCTGATTGAACCCGATACAACCGAACAAGACATAATGTTCAGCAATCGCATTTGCGGCCACCATCTAGGGTATTCACAACCATTCGATGGTTGGTATGCCTGTATCGAATTTGACATGAATGATACTGAACGAATCCTGTTAATGCTGACAGTTTATCGACAAGAAGGCGACTTACAGCTGCTTACTGTCGGAAACTAATCGGAAGTCAGAGAATACCTATAACATGTCGCATTCGAAAGGTACAGGCAATATCGAATAAACTTGAACAGTTGACTAATGAAAGCGTCAGGTATGTCTATGTGGGGTACATAACATTATCACTATTCACATGACAATGAAAATGAAATAACACGCTAAAATTTAGATTTTATTTAAAAATAAAAACGTGACATAACATCATTCTTGTATTCCTTTTCGGTGCTATGATCTCTCTCTCTGATTTCCATTAACACTGATGTGTCAGTTTTACATTTCTTATTTATGAAATCTAAATAGTGTAAAAATCTTTCTTACACGTTTACGGCTCCCATTACAACCCGTCTCCTCAAACTATAGGTAATATATTACGTAGAATAGGCACCTGAAAAATAATAAATATAAATTATACTTTTTTTTACTGTGGTATGCGATAATGGCATCAACAAAAAAAAAATACTTGCCTGTTTCGTTATAATGTTGAACTTTTTGTCTAATTGCACACAGATCAAAATCATCTAATTCTTTCTTCCGCCAACTGTTTTGGTGTTCCTCCAGGTGTAGAAAAAAAATCCTTAATTTTTTTCACCTTCATTAACAATTTCTCTAATTGTACTGTGAGATTTACCTAAAAAATATAAAGACAATCATATTAATTCCATGTAGGTACATTTTTCAATTTCAAGTATCAAACATCAAGAGTTAACGTACACGCGATTTGTCAAACAGGAAAACATAACCTCAATAATCTATTAGTAAATAAAACAATAAAATGGCTTCAAACTTATAATACCGATAAAACTTAGTATTAGAAAGGAAAAACAATGACTGGCATTGAATAAAAGATAAATTTCTTGGATAAATACCTGTCGTGTCAGCAGTTCTTTCGTAAACATTGTCAATCGGAGACAAACTTTGTTCCGCTTCAGATTCCGCCAAATTTCTTACGAAAACCTAGTATATCACAGCTCACACCACTACTCCTTATTGTTTTATTCATTTTTTATATGTTCAAAAGCATTAATAATTGATAGTTAATTAGAAATAAGTAAAATACAACTAGGAACATAACACAATGACAGATTAGCTACTTGTTGATGATAAACAAAGCAGTGCTGCCACCAAAAAAATATTTTAGTTCCAATGGTTACCACGACAGACTCTTTTTTGCCAACCTATACTCATTTATAACAAAATTAATATCAAATGGTTTTTGTTATAAGTGCTCCTAATATAATCAATTAAGTGAAAAATTATAATAAAATGATAAAAATTACCAGTTTCTGATTTATTCCTTTGTATTCACCTAATTACCTACCTGCATGCCAAATTTGAACTTTCTAGGTCATCTGGAACTGGGTTAGAGTTGTGATCTACAGGTCGGTCAGTGATAAAAATGACGATTTTTGGACGTTAATATCTAAATAAGCGTTTGAGATGTGTTTATGAAATTTAGAGCACATATGTATCTCGCAGGTTTCACTATATGAGCCAAATTTGACACGTTTATGTGAAATAGTTTTTGAGTTATGAGGGGGTCTAAATTGGCTCCAGTTGGTTCGTGTAATATTACACACGGTGCTGATCGCCAGTTCAGTTACGTGAACTTGGCTTGACACGCTACCGCTTGTCTAGATCAGATTCCAATGATGTTTGCTGCAAGTTAAAAAGATATCTATTTTAAAAGAAGTTGTAGATACTGGACTACTTCATTTTGAAAACATAAATAACATGGAAGACCACGTTGTGAATACATGGACTGGATTAAATAAAGCACAATTCCATCAAATGTTTGCTGAAGTTCCTCAGTTACTGACAATGCCAAATGCAACTTTAGCTCTGGCCGCTTACTTTTTGAAACTCAGAACTGGGGACTCAAATGAAAGGTTGGCGACTTTACTAAAAGTGTCTAGGCCAACACTTGAAAAGTGGTTACATCAAGAGAATTGCTCACAGAGTATTTTGTACCTATGAATCTAGGTTTAAATCACATAAACAGGCAACAAATGGTAGAAAGAAATCTTACAATACCTAATTCATTGTATGGGAGCTTTGAGGGCGTTGGCAGACCAATAGCCACTTTTGATGGAACATATTGTTACATGGAAAAAAGTTCCAATTATCTATACATAAAAAAACATATAGCATGTACAAGTACAGAAAACTAATAAAACCATTTTTAATTGTTTGTACGGATGGGCATATTCTTGATGTTTTGGGCCGATACCCAGCCACAACTTCAGATACTGACATTATGAAAAAAGAATTTGAAAATGGAAGGTCTTTACGCGAACATTTCTGTCAGGGTGATGCATTTATATTAGGTAGGGGCTTTCGTGACTCATTACCTTTGTTGCACCAATGTGGATATAGGACATACGTGCCTGCTTCGTTGGAGGAGGGTTAAATACAGCTATCAACTAGTGAGGCAAATAAATCAAGAGCAGTCACCATTTGCCGGTGGGTAGTTGAAATTGTCAACGGTAGATTCAAACGCGATTTTAAATTATTACGGCAAATTATTTCAATGTAGCCAGTGTTTCATCCTGTTTAAAGTAGTTACTCTATGCGCCTTCGGAACGCGCCCGAACGGAATGACATCTGACTTGTCATTTGATTTTTTGACACTTGTCACTTCCTTTTTTTTTAGTTTGGTCTTTAAAAGCGTCGGATAGATTTTTGCTTCCGCGAGTTTTTGTAAATCAATCCTTGAGAATCGGTCGTTTTTGCGGACAATAAGTCATGACCTAATGGTTTTGTGTTAAACCCCATTTGGTGAAGTAATACGGGTTTAGTTTCTTGACATTGAAGAACTTTGAAGGTTAAGTGTTGAAGGCCGCATGTCTGGAAGGCAGACCTCACGGAGCGGCGGATGGTAACCTGTTCCTGAGAATACTTACTCATAACGTCACTACACGATACATACACACTCACTTACATACATAGATCCAGGTAACCCCAAGAAGCAGGTGTTCGTCTACCATCAGGTGAGTTCTTTTGTTCGTTATATTGTAGTTGATTTATTTGTAATTGGACTCTTATATATTGTCTGCTCCGCGTACGGCGGACTAGTTTCGCTCGCCACTCTTGTATCCAGAGCCCCACGATTATCACGCTTCCACATAATAATTAAAAACCTTATGGGGGCCTGGCCTGGCAGCGAACATTTTGGTAGCAGAGCGTGGCTATAAGACATATAACCAACAAATTGGTAATTTACAGTAGGCAAATTACTTGGCAGTCTCTATAAGGGAAGTAGTAATTCGCTGTAAATGTTTGTTAACGGTAATTAATTGTTCATTTGAAATAATTTGTTTAAATTTGTTGTGTCGGGTAAACTGAAGTTACCATAGTCAGCCTGGTTATATATGCTAACAGTGTTGATTGGCATTATTGAGCATTAACATTGTAAATTGGAATAAAGGTTTATTATTGTTGTACCGTTGACATTGGTTTGAATTAAAATAAAAGTTTATTTTTGTTCATTAAATTGGAACCAGTATTTTGTTATTTCTTGAGTTGTGGTCTAACAGTTTGGTAGTTTGATTGTTTGCTTGTAGTTATTTTGTAATTGATTGTTTGAACTTTGTTACTTAATTATCTTTTTGCTTGGTTTATTGAATTGTATTGTTTGTGCAATGGCACACAAAGCGGTGAGAGAGGCAATCAGTGGATTGACCACACAGCTACGGTGGTTCACTTCAGCTGCAGCGACTGCTGAGCGCCAGGATCTCGAAGGGATCACTCTTGCTCGGTTCGAGCAGTTGAACGTGAGACTCGGCAACGTTGATGCTCTGCTTACCCGCTACAACGAGTACATTTGTGATGTGGCTCTGGAAGTGCTGGACCAGGCAGCACGTGACAAGGTCCTTGCTGACTACGACCAGGTCTTGGACCTGGGGGATGTTATTGGTCAACGTGCTCGGCAAATATTGCAGAGCCAGACACCAGTCCAGGTCAAGCCGGAGACCTCGGTTGTTTCAGGTCCCGGACTATTGAGTAGACTGCCTACTTTGGAACTGCCACACTTTGACGGTCGCTTGGACCAGTGGTTAGGTTCCCAAAACCTGTTTGAAAGTTGGGTTGATGCACGCTCGGACCTCAGACCCGCCCAAAAGTTGGCCTATTTGTTGTCTGTCCTGGAAGGTGAGGCCTGAGCCTTGGTACAGCATTTGTCGGTGACTGACTCAG
This sequence comes from Aporophyla lueneburgensis, assembly GCA_932294355.1. Classification (NCBI taxonomy): domain Eukaryota; kingdom Metazoa; phylum Arthropoda; class Insecta; order Lepidoptera; family Noctuidae; genus Aporophyla; species Aporophyla lueneburgensis. The sequence continues at coordinate 25,136,278 of OW028735.1, forward strand.
CCTACCCTACCGCTTTAGAACTACTCACCCGGCGGTATCAAAACAAACGTTGTTTGGCTGATGTTCACATCAAACAGATTTTGGGGTTACCGGTCATTACAAGATTATCAGCATTGCGTACTGACCTGTTGAACCCGTTGGTGGCAGCGACCAACGCTTTAAAGCGATTGGAGTTGCCGGTGGACCATTGGTCTTACCTTTTGGTACATGTGGTGCTGCAACGGCTTCCTGCTGATTTGAGGCCTCGTTTCGAGCAAAAGTATGGTGGGGATAGTGTCACACACCTCCCCCCATTTGGTGACCTCGTCAAATTTTTGGAGGATGAGTGTCGGTTTATGGATAACTCTAGCGTTGCCACCGAGTCACGCCAACCGTCTTCCCGGCCACGAGACCAGGGACGGACTAGGGCTCGCGGGCCTGTTGATGGTCGCCCCGCCGCTCGTTTTGCTGGCACCCAGAGTCGCCCTGGTTGTGAGTTGTGTAAGGACACGGGGCATGGCATGGCAACTTGCGCGGCCTTTTTGAAATTGCACGTGAGTGCCCGCCGCCGAGTTGCCAGTGCACGCCGTCTGTGCTTCTCATGTTTGGAGGCTCACTTCCATCGGGACTGCCCCAACCCCCGCCCTTGTAGAATTTGTAGGGGGTCCCATTTGGACATTTTGTGCGCTAACGCGAACCACGCTGGCAGACCAGCCTCTGATGAAGGTTCGCGCACGGGGGGGTACCATGGAGTTGGTCACCGGGCTTCTGGCTCGCCGGTTCAGAACCGGGGAGAGGCCCGCAATTTTGAGCGCCGCACTCCACCCCCCGCGCAAGTTGATCGGGAGCCGCGCGATCGCCATTTGGTCTACGCACGTTAAGGTGATTACGTAGCTGTTGCTAGGCAGCGCTGGCCAGACCAGCACCGCCTTCCCTCCCCTCCATTGGCGGAACGTCCCCGGTTGGAGTCACGCCCCCCGCCATTCAGGCATCCGGTGGGATATGCCCTTCCAGCGATGGCGCGTGGCTCGGGACACCACGCGGACGAGGAATTTGACCTCCATCCTCGTCGGGAAAGACTTGGGCCTGGGTGCGGCGATCGGTCGTCGCCCAGGCATTGTTAGGAACTTGGCGCCTGCCCCGCTAAGGTACCCCTCAGATCGATAGGGTTTTGTTGCCAACGGCATCGGTCAGGGTCTGGGGGCCCACGGGGGACTCTGTTGTGGTCCGTGCCATTTTGGACACGGGAGCCCAGGGTTGCCTTTTGTCTATTGTTTTGTTGTTTTGTTTGTGTATTGTTTTGGGCGAAATTGTTTTCTTGAGCGCCTTTGGACTGCAGGACTTGGTTGGGACGAGCCACTTCCGGAAACCCTGTTGTAAGATTGGCTCCAATTTGTATTCGCACTCCCTGCATCAACGAGGTCGTGTTACCCCGCGCTATCCTCCCACCTGGGAGCTACACTGCTACCCTTCATGGGTTTTGTGATGCATCTTCGCACGGTTATGCAGCTGTTGTTTATCTGCGCACCGTCAGCGCGACAGGCCAGGTGAAGTTGTCACTGGTCATGGCCAAGAGCAAGGTGGCCCCCCTCCGGATGGCACTGACCATCCCTAAGTTAGAATTGTCAGGGGCGGCGCTTCTTGTGCGTCAATTGAACCACGTTGCTCACACTTTGGGTGGAACTGTGGATATTCGGGTTTCTTACGCCTGGACGGATAGTCAAATTGTTTTGTATTGGTTGAAGACGTCCGTCCACTCTTTGGAGGTCTTTGTTGCTAACCGAGTGTCCCAGATTCAAAATTCTAAAACGCCTTTGATTTGGAGGCACGTGCCTTGAGATTTGAACCCAGGCGCCGTGGCCTCACGTGGGTGCATGGCACCCCGGCTGATTGCTCACCCCCTATGGTGGGGACCAGACTGGCTGACTCACCCCGAGGATGATTGGCCTCGATCGCCAGTCTTGATGTCGGGTCCTTTGCCCGGGCTCAAGGTGCTCGCTGTTGGAACGAAGGACCCTGATTTTTTGTTGAGTCGATACAGCTCCTCGACAAATTGTTGAATTGTTGGTGACTGATCGTCACAGTGAGAGCTCGCATGCCGGTTGCAATGCGCTGTTGGCCGTTCTGCAGCGAGAATTTTGGATATTGTCGGGACCCGTTAGTAAGTTGAACCCCTTTTTGGACGATACGGGTCTTTTGCGTGTTGAGGGACGGTTGAGTCACTCTAGCATTCCTTATGGGGTCGTCACCCCCTTTTGTTGCCTAAGGAGGGCTATTTGGTGAAATTGTTGTTGTTGTTTGGTTGTTTTGTTGTTTGTTATTGTTTTGACCCGCCTGCCCCCATTGGGGGGGTATTTTTGAGGCCGCGGTGAAAGCGGCAAAGGGACTTTGGCGCAAATTGTTGGGAGACACCGTTCTCACCTTTGAGGAGTTAGCTACGGTATTTTGCCGCATTGAAGCTGTATTGAACTCGCGTCCATTATGCCCGCTGTCTTCGGACCCGAACGACTTGGAGGCCCTAACCCCGGGCCATTTTTTGATTTGACAGCCACTTGTCGCCCTGCCGGAGCACCCTTTTGTCGATGTGAGCCAAAATTGACTATCGCGGTTTCAGTTGGTACAGCAGCTCGCTCAGAGTTTTTGGAAGCGTTGGAGCTTGGAGTATTTGCACATCCTCCAGCAGCGCGTCAAGTGGACTGATAAAACACATCCGCCCAAAATTGGAGACCTCGTCCTGATTAAGGATGCCAACCTTAAGCCGTTGTATTGGCGCCGGGGGCGCATTCTCAATTTGGTGGCTGGCACCGACGGGGTTCCTCGTTTTGCAGAGGTTTTGGTGGACGGATCGGTCGTGAAGAGAGCGGTCGCAACCTTGTCAAGATTGCCAATTGATTAGCGGACGGGAAGGCCCGTCCGGGGGGGGGGGGGGGGGGGTAGATGTTTCATCCTGTTTAAAGTAGTTACTCTATGCGCCTTCGGAACGCGCCCGAACGGAATGACATCTGACTTGTCATTTGATTTTTTGACACTTGTCACTTCCTTTTTTTTTAGTTTGGTCTTTAAAAGCGTCGGATAGATTTTTGCTTCCGCGAGTTTTTGTAAATCAATCCTTGAGAATCGGTCGTTTTTGCGGACAATAAGTCATGACCTAATGGTTTTGTGTTAAACCCCATTTGGTGAAGTAATACGGGTTTAGTTTCTTGACATTGAAGAACTTTGAAGGTTAAGTGTTGAAGGCCGCATGTCTGGAAGGCAGACCTCACGGAGCGGCGGATGGTAACCTGTTCCTGAGAATACTAACTCATAACGTCACTACACGATACATACACACTCACTTACATACATAGATCCACGTAACCCCAAGAAGCAGGTGTTCGTCTACCATCAGGTGAGTTCTTTTGTTCGTTATATTGTAGTTGATTTATTTGTAATTGTACTCTTATATATTGTCTGCTCCGCGTACGGCGGACTAGTTTCGCTCGCCACTCTTGTCTCCAGAGCCCCACGATTATCACGCTTCCACATAATAATTAAAAACCTTATGGGGGCCTGGCCTGGTAGCGAACAGCCAGTAAACGTTTTATGAAATATTTTGAGGTGGCTGCCGCCCTTTAAATAAGTTTTATCTTCCTGTAGTTGATCGTGTAGATGCTATGGAAATAATACAAGAAATTGATAGGTATATGAATGTAGAAAATGAATTAGCTGATTTTATTATTAGAAATAATTATAATAGGCGTCAAGCTAATTTTGAAACTATCACAGTACATAATGATAACCTTAAGGATTTTCCACAGATCTCCCATAGTGAACTAATATTGATTTCTTTAGGTACATACCAAATCAAGCAGACACGATCCTACTACGGTGAACATGTAAGAGGAAATGATGGTTTTAATAAAGAAGTGTGCAGGGAGGTCAGCAGTGACCTTCTTCAAGAGGTGTCGGCTGCCAATACCTCCTGGTTACTTAGGGGTCGCATACAGTCCCGACATATAAGTCGTAAAACTTATTTTATTTATATTTTAGTCTATGGCTCTCCTAGAGAAAGGGAGGCTTTAGTAATGCATTACTGTAATTGCATTGTAGGGAGACGAACTGCAGGCTGCTGCGCTCATATAATGTGCATTATATGGTACCTTAGCTGGGCTAGGTACCAAGATCATATAGTACCACCTGCACAATTCGTAGACGACATTTTAATTACCGCTTAAGTGCAAACGGGATCTACAGTTCCCAGTTCTTACTGTCGTAAAATGCAGACGGGATCTGTAGTTCCCACGCGGCAAAGTTGTGTAGTGATTTCAATATAGTCTTTGTTGCTTCAGTTTGAAGTAATACATTCTAGTTCCATGCGTATAGTTTAATACGTTTTTAAACTCCGCGCATTTTGGTGTACGGCAACATTAGAAGCGACTGACATAAGATTAAGAAATAAAAAATGTTCTATGGTCAATGTTTTCTTTCGTTCGTTCGTAGTAGCGTGAGTTTATGTTTTAATTGTTTTATTTGAATTTTCACCAGGAAAAACAGTTGAATAACGATTTGTGTATGTTGACAATAATATAAGTAATAAGAATTAGTACAGGATTGAAGTCGATGAGTAAAATAATACGTTATTTCAGTATTTTTCCTTGAAAACACTACAAAGTGAAAAATAACTTTAATTCGGCAGTCGGTGTCTTAGGATTTGTATTTAAGACGACGCCGACCTTACAACAAGCGCGGCAAATAGGTATTTACTACAGCGCGCTAGTCGTGTACGTCGTCACGCACACATTGACAAGTTTGCTCGAGGCCCGCATGCAGTTGCACGACAAAAGGTGGTAACCTAGGATTTTTAAAATTTGATTCGTTGTGTTGAGTGACTTGAAAATACGCATATTGATTATTTCAAAGATTTTATGTAGATGCCTACATAAGTCCAGAACATAAATCTAATAATCTGTATTATATAAAAATTTACGAAGGTAGTTTATAGAACGGATAATGTAGGTATAAATATAGCACAATATAGGAAAATACCTACATTATCCGTTTCTTACTACTCATCCGATAGCTATGACATTTGGGCATTATGAATTTTACTTGTACGCCCGGGAATTTTAGTCGGTAAGTAGGTAGGCAGGATAGATGGGTAGGTGGTAGGTATTATAATAATAAAACCATTACCAAATGTAATAAGAACCTTGCTTACTTTACAAAAACATACAATAATCATAGGACATTTGGTATATATAATATATAGAGTGTAACGGAAAGGTGTGGCCATATTATAAAAATTGCTTCTGCCCATGAAAATGAACAACTTTTTCCAGGGAAGTCAAATTAAATTTAACGTACAAGTTGTGTGTGGGGGTAATTTATATCATTCATTTAAAAACATGATTGATATTTCCAACTATAAGGACAATTACTATACGTATATTTGTAGTTTGGACGACACACTGAATACATCCATTATGTACCAAAATTCCTAAATAACTTAGGAATTCTAGTGTAGCGTAGATGGGTTCATGCGATTTATTGTGCTTTTCTTTCGCGTTTCGTTGTTCCTTATAGCGAAATTGAAAGGACAGGGTATTTTATTGCGTTATAAAGAGGTTTCATGAAACGAAGAGTAAAAAAAGACATCATAATGTTAAGATACTAGGAAGTACGATATTAAACACGTGCCAAGTAATTACAACAAACAAATGATAACATTTCTATGAATTCCATGGTAAGTACGAAATATTTACGACCTTGTATCAGTATTTGGATTGACGGTCAGTGAAATTAATATTTATTAGGGTCTAAATAAAGATGTATTGTTTCACTATTGAGAGTGGTTGCTACACTATAAAGAGTGTTTTAATACAAGGGTAACAATGTGAACCAAACAAACCTAAGTAATTTCTATGTTTTAAAGAGTTTTTGTTGGATAGAAGTTTGTTAAGGGTTCATAAAATAAATTCGCAATTTTACGAAAAAAAAATAGTCCACCGCGGATTCTAAAATTAATGTCAGAATAGCAATTGGCACCCCCAAAAACCTACTACACGATACCCATACCGAATCTTTAAGAAAAGGTTGGATCCGCTATCTTGGATTTTAAAATGAATGCAAGATTTGAAATTGCCACCCCCCAAAACCCATTACGCGACACCCATATCGAACGTTTGAGAAAAAGTTGCATGCACCATTTTGGATTTTAAATTGAATACCAGATTTGCAAACGCCACCCCAAAAGCCACGACATCCATATCGAATGTTCCAGAAAAAAACAAATTACAAGGAACTAATATCACAAAATATAAATACGTAAATTTTTTGATAACGGCTTTTTTACGGAAATGAGTGCCAACTTTTTTCTTAAAATATTCGCCCTTACACTTTCCCATGTTTACTAAAACAAATATTTAAGTAAAACCTTTTAGTTAAACAGAAAAAAAAAAACAACAAACAGTAAAATTTTGGTATGCCTACTAAATATAAGTCATACTCAAAAAAACACAAATGTGACTTACCCTATTTCACTCTTGGCGGCAACGTATACGTACACAATAGATCGCGAATTATCGTTACCGGTGCATCGCTCCACGATGCGACGTGACCACTCTCCGAGCTCTCGTGGACGACTGAATTTTCGACTCGTGTATGTTGCGAATGACTCAAAACAGGGCGGGAATCAAAACAAAAATTAATAATAAAATAAGTAAGTGACATTTTGAAAATGTAAAAACTATAAATTGTTGTATGATAAGTAGAAATTTATATGAATTCAAGTTTGTGAAAAAATTTAACAGTTTACTATCAAAATTCAACTAAACACGAGCATGCTATTTTAAGATTTTTGTTCAACTTTACGATTTTTTGTTTATTAAACTATACAATATTTTTAATTTTTGTCAACTATAATCGGTTAACACATTCATTGTGGTCTTTATTACATATTTTTTATGGTAATTATGGTAAAAGTATTGATTTTATCTCTTAAACAGTGACGGCTATTTTGAATTATTTTGCACTACGCCCCCTTAAGGTTTTTGCCACCGACTTCCGAAATTAAAGTTATTTTCCACTTTGTAGTGTTTTAAGGAAGTCGGTTGTTTTTATTTGTAAAAAAGTTTTTTTTTTATTTTTAATTATGATATTGACCCCGCACTAATTCCAAACAAACAATGCATATTTATGCGAAAGCAGAAATCGCGGTTGATTTACTTTCATTTTTAAAGAGTTCCGGTGTCTGTCTCAGGAATTCATCATCAGATCTATATGAAACTTATATGGGACCATTTCGGAATAAACCCCTTTCGAACAAAAAAAGAATTTTGCAAATCCGTTTATATATGACGGAGTTATGGCCGAACATACATTAAAAAAAGTATAAATAACCCAATAGATAACCTCCTCCTTTTTGAAGTCGGTTAAAAAGAGCCTTGGATCCCTCCGGATACATTTTAATTTCCGGTTTAGTGCCATCTCGGCACCCATGAATTTATTTATCATCTTTACGAAAAATTCCCATCTCGGCACTCCGTCATTAGTCATTGCTAAGTACAGTCATCAAAAAATGGATACACTGTATCAGTATAGTGAGTAAATCAAACTGACTCAAAACTAAAATTGTAAAAAAAAGGTACCTTTAAAATAAGTTTAATTTTTAGTGTTTAGTGGACAAAGTAAAATATATTTTCATGGGACTTAAAAAAAATACGCAAGTAATAAGTAAGCAAATAAGTGTCATATTTTCTGGCTATCTCTTTCTCCTCGGTTAAGACAGTCAAACCAAAGTAAACCTAACGACTGCTCATTATGGTTCATTTTTGTGTAATACCAAATTAGAAGTGCTCAGTCCAGATAGTATAATAAGACAATAGCGCAAACTAACAAAAGAAAGAGCGAGATAGAGACAATTAGCAATGCGGCCGGTGCCAAGCCAGTTTAATGTACAATTACATTCGTTATGCATGTGTGTAAACACATGCATAACGAATGTAAGACTTCAGTCATTTTATCAGTATTTCTAGTTTTTTAGAGATAAACGGATCGTCACGTTTTAAGTTCAAGTGAGTTACGAAATAATAATGAGTGCAGGACCAAGTAATGGGAGATCAGTGCTAAATTATGTGAAGTCCCAACGTGGCCAAAAGGTACTTCTACACGCAGGTCATCAATACTATGTACAAAAGCAAAATAAGGACTCTACAAGGTGGCGATGCGAGAACTCAAAAATAAAAAATGGGTTTTATGGGCGTATGACTGTACAAGGTGAGATAGTGCTAAATGAAAACAGACATTCACCCAAGTGTGTGCCAAACTTTGAAAAAAAATGAAGTGAAAGATATCATATATCAGTGTGAACAACAAGTGTGCGACGATATGTCGTCCGTGTCTCAAATATACGAAAAAGTCGCCTGTAAAAAAAACCGCAGCGTTCGTGTTGCAAAAGTGTTACCAGATCTTGAAAATATTAAATCAAGACTGTACAGGCATCGTAATAAACATTTAAAAGTTTCAAAAACTCAATATGATATTGCGAGCCAGGTAGTCATTCCACCGGACTATAAAGAATGTTTGACCGCCGACTTTAAGTAGTGATTATGAAGACAGAATTTGAATATTCTCAAGTCGACAATCCCGGAAATGCATTTACCGGGTAAAACATTTCTTTCTTGATGGCACTTTCAAATGTTGTCCAAGTCCTTTTAAACAATTATATGTCATATCGGATGATCTGGGCAGTTCAGCAGGCTTAGACAAAATACATCGGTTAGTTTTTCCGCACACGCTGCGGACTAAACGTTAGCGTGAGTAAAATGGTAGACAAAGAACTCACGCCAAACGCTTATTCCGCAGCGTCGGAACGAAACACGATAGTTTGTCTATGGAAGTTAGCGTGACAACGAATGAAAAAATCCAAACGTCAATCTCAAACGTCAAACACGTCCACTGGCGGTAATTTGAAACCATTAAACTTTAAGTTCCTTGCATTAAACTATTTCATGTTGTGCAGTGCAGTGCAAAGGTGCAGTGTATTTCGAGTGTAAACACTAACGGTAATTAAGTTATTTATTTATGATTAATTATTTGTGTAAATATTGATTGCCAGTAATGTGTAATTCAAAAAGTGTTTAATAATGGATCATAGTTTTATAGATATATTCCCAATTAGAAAGATTTTTTCAAGGAAATATTATTCAATTCATTTATGTAGTATGTACAGACGCCAACACATCAAGCTGGAATTCAGACTACGTTCGAGGCCAGAAAAATTTGCAGTAATGCTAGATTATATGGAAAAGTAAGTAGAAATCCACGATAATCACGAAACATTTCGTATAAAGCTTGGGTTCATTTGTTTACACAATAACCCAATGGAATTTTTGTTCAAGTGTAACTCTCAACACTATCAGTTTATAAGTGGCTTTACTGAGTATACTATCGTATTTTCGACTTTAATCCCTAAAGAATAGAGCCAAGTAGGAATCATGACCTCATTCTTATGAACCCTGTAAATTGTTTTTGTAACAAAGCGTTTTTATGTCTCCAAGTCAAACCATTTGGTTCAATGACTTTTGAATTGTCTAGGTCTCAGTTAGACAAAAATAATTAAAACTATCTGAAACAATGTGGGTGTACTGTAAGTACACCTCTGCCTAACCCTTCGGGGAAACAAGGCGTGATGTTATGTTATGTTGTCTGAAACAATATCAATACAATTATTTAAAATGTGCTTATAGTAATCAATACTATTATTTTCAGGAATGTTGATCTTTCAAGGCCTCAGCTAGGAGCTCAAGGTCGACTAAGAGCTGAATATCAGTGGAGTGAGCTCACTGAACTTTTAAATTCTGTAGGTAGGAGCGGTGTTCAAAAACAAGCAGATAAATGGAAAAGAGTATGTAATGCTGCTTATTATTTATTAACATTGCACATCCACTCACAACTCACACATTAGTATATTATAATTATAATCTCTTGAAGAAGTAATTGTATATACAGAGTTATCCCCATTATTTAGGTATTCGATGGCTAAAACTGCACATTTCATATGAATACAGTTTGTTTGCTACATTTTTTTTTGTGTGTTTTAGGTATGGTCTGATTGGAAGACTAAAATAAAAAAGAAGGCTTCCACTATTAATAGAGAATCACAGGGTACTGGTGGAGGACCAAGTAGAGTCAGGCCACTTAATCCCTTAGAGGAAAGATTATTAAGGATTATTGGCTTTAGATCTATAACGGGATACCAAGAACTACAGGAAGCGGGCTTTGAAGTATGTGTGTACTGCTGTTAATTTAAATTGAATTATGACGCAGCAATGTGATTCTTAATGAAAACTAAAAGTGTATTTTATATGCTTTTCAGGTACAACTTTCCTCTGAGCCTATTGTGAGGACACCATCTCCTTCTCAACCCACCCGGCATCATCTCCACCAGTAGTCCAAGAAACGAGTATGAGGCAACAAGTGGAACTACCAAATACTCCTGAACCACAGCCCTTTGGTAACACGGGGACATTGAATGTGGCTTCTAATTCAAGAAGGCATGAAGGTACAAAACATAATTCAGCCTATTAATAAACAGTGCAGTTAATCTATATCACTATATTTTTTAAAACAAATTTGTGTTTTTAGAGGTCATAAGATCCCCTTCAGCTGGTCTGTCTACACCTCGTCGACGCCGTGTACCCGAACAACGCAGACGGCGTTATCAGACGCCGTTTGAAGAAGCAACATCAGAGTTTGTTCGTGTAGAGAATGGCAGGCTACGGTTAGAAGAGATGCGCATTGTTAACCAACACGAGAAAGAGATGGAGCAGTTGAGAGTAGAATTTCTCAGGATTGCGATGGAAGAAATCCGTAATAACATTTTACAAAGAATAGCTGATATAGGAAGTAATGTACTAGAGTTATTGTCACAATCAGGGACTAACTCTATTACGTTAAAGCTTACAGGAATTTCTTTGTAAATGTTATTACATATTAAATATACTTTTGTATTCTGTTTATATTTTATTTGATTATTTTACTTTTTTTGTTTTGTATTTTGAGTTTAATTAATTTGTTTTTGATATGTACTTATGGATAAAAGAGGTTTAGTGAAATAAGACTGATAATAGTAGTTACCTTAGCAGTAAGTTAGGATTTTCATAATTATTAAATTACTCAGTATTTCAGTATTAAAGTTTGCCAAATAAATATTTTATTTTTTGTTACAATAATTGTTTCTTTTAAATGTTAATTAGATTAGAAATAAAACTAGGTAAATACTTGAAATAAACGAGTTTTAATCATGTAATCTTTATCAGGCATTAAATGGATAAGTAAAAACAAACATTTTGAACCAACATGCGAAATGAGGGTGTACTATAAGTACACCTCTGCCCAACCCTTCGGCGTGATGTTATGTGTTATATTTTTGAACCGAATTAAATATTTTCAAAAATCAAAATCAAAAGTCATTTATTCAAACTAGTCCGCTAGCACACGCCAATGTACAAAAAAATATTGAAAACTAGACTCAAGCTGAAATAAATAATAAAAAATTAAAAACGTAACCAGAACTTGAAACCTAAATAAAAGCCTCCAGGCATAAAGGGCGTGCCCGCTTACATGTAAAAAGATGCATGGTTCTTATTGCAACCTTAACACTAAATTGTTTCGTGTAGCTCTGCCCAGAATTAGCTCATTTTGACTCCCTAAGCTGTCCTGTGAGACTTCTGCACTTGTAGGCTCCTCTACTTCTAGAGTAGTTGGAGGAGGTAACCTTGCCTCTATGGCCATGTTATGCAGGACAGAACATGCATGAACTATTTTCCCAGCTTTAACTGGAGCATAATGCAAAGTTCGGTGCCTTAGTAAACATCTCCAGCGTGATTTGAGCAGTCCAAAGCAGCACTCAATGCAATTTCTTGATTGGATGTGACGCTGAGTGTACGTTTCTTCTAGAGAACCAGGCGCTGCACCTAGTATAGGTGTCAAAAATGTCGACAAAAATGCCGACCCATGTAAGTTTTTTAAGGATTAGTCAACGCTTATCACATTTTTGGTCTCTTAAGTTGCTATAATAATAATTTATCTTTATTTCAAACATACGTCCATACATTTTACAAAGATAGCGTTAGTAGGGTTGTTAGTAGTACACACAAAGAAAATGATAAAAGGGTGTTAGTAATTTGTTAGTATACAAAACAAGGTGCACAATAATAACTAAGTCTATTTCCTATTTCTGTGCAGGTGTACACTTGCCCAGTACATAGTAAACGGACTGTTGATTTTGCACGCTAACGTTCTGAGGACAGTGTTGGTGTTACCACGGACCCTGCCCATCATCGATGCAGTTCTTTTCCTAATGATGGAGAAGAAATCATCGATGGAAGCCTCCGCAAACATTGCGGAAGCACTGCAGTACCGAGGTTTTCTCAACACTGCCCTCAGAGCGTCATTGTACTGAACACGTAGGGCGTTGTAAGCCCGCCGCGTAAAGTTGATCTACAGACTGCACGTGTAGAAAGACTGACAGAAGGCTCTAAACAGTAACAGTTTTACATCGGTGGTACATCGTGCGAATCTGCGGGCCAACATATTGCAGCGGACTGCCAACGCCCTCCTTTCCCTCTCTAGCTTTTCATCGTCCTGTAGCCGATCTGTCAGCATGTGACTCATATATTTAACTTTAGCCACTCTCACTAGTGCCGCTCCACCGATCTTAATTGGCGGCACGTTTGAGGGGGCCTTGTTCCCTGCTTTGCATAGCATGAGAACACTCTTACTTGCATTATACTTGAGTCCATGTGACAGGGCATACGATTCACAAATGCTAAGAAGTGTCCTAAGCGCACTCACTGACGGGCTCAACAGAACCATGTCGTCCGCATAACTAATATTGCTGATCATTTTTCCGTCTATTGAGTATCCGACCATGGCTCCGCTGAGCCTGCCAATCAGCTGGTTAACAAAAAGGTTAAACAAACTCGGGGAGGTCAACCCGCCCTGCCTAACACCGAATTTCAGATGATATTCCTGACTCAGTGTGTTGATCCATCTGACAGCATTCTTTTGATTACTGTACCAATATTTAAGGAGAGATACTAGCTCCCTCGGTACAGTGGTCTCTTCAAGCAATTAATGCCAAAGAACATCATAAGACACCAGGTCAAAGGCCCTCGAAAGATCAAGAAAACACGCGTATGTTGGTGTCTTCCTGTCGGTATAGTACCTTACAGTTTGTTTCAGACACATAATTGCCATTTCCGTTGACAGGTTGGGTCTGAAGCCAAATTGCAAGTCATTTATCTGAAGGTGTTCGCTCAGCTGCGCGTTCATGAGACTGTCGAGGACCTTCGCCATGGCTGTGGCTAATGATATTGGGCGGTAATTATGCTTGTCAGATGGATCCCCGGTTTTGTTTTTTATAATTGGAACTACTACTGTTTCATCATGTGATCAGGAATAAAGGAATGCCCTATAAAAAAATTAAACAGCAGACTCAAGACTCTGGGCAAATGTACACCTGCATAACGCAGATGTTCAATGCTTATACCGTCATGACCTGGTGATTTTCCACGTTTCATCTTTTTTATGACATTTTTCACGTCATCTGGCATAACTCGAGCGTACTCCTCACCAGGTCTGACGTCTGGTTTACTTAAATTATTACTTACACATGGCAGTGGGTCTACAGTAAACATATCTTTAAAAACATTTGCAATATCTTGGTGCCCCACCGCACTGTCGACGCTCACAGGAACACTCGGCTTAGGATTCAAGTGCCCCGTTTTTTTCCAAAAACTACTAGTCTTTGGCCTCATGTTTTGCCGCCAGTATGTCCATTTTTATTTGCTCGGAGTTATTTCAATTTCTTCTTAAACTTTTTTCGTGTTTCATACATACTCAAATACTGGGGCCCCGCGCGTGGCTTCCCCTGTAAAACCCAATTCATGAAACTAAGCCGAGCCTTCCTGTGTGATTCACCTACGTGCTTGTTCCACCCTACAATACATGTCTTTTTACTAATATTACTGGCAATTCGAGTTTTCTCAGAGGCACCACACAAGATAGACTTAATATTAGCGTACAATGTGTTAATTATGTGCCTGTGATCTACATTGTCACATATACAGTCACAGCAGTCCCGCAATTCCACTGGAAAGTCTATATTACGTAGTGCCCCGTTGCACAGCTCCCTATATTGACAAATCTGCTCATTGTTTCGTATCCCCCATAATATTCTGTTATCTATTTCTCTGTTTACAACAGTTTTACTTGGTATAGTCTTAAGATTACATGTTATTTCTAGCGGGAAGTGGTCTGACCATGAAACTTCATACAACACCTTAATACTTTCAATTGTTTGAAATGCCATTGACGTAACCAGGCAATGGTCTAACCATCTAACAGTTCCGTGAGCTTCACTCAAGTACGTGTAAGTGTTCAGACAACTTGGTAACAAATCTACGTCAGCGCACGACCAACTTTGTTCCTTACAGAAGTTTAACATTTCGTTAAAAAACAATTCCTTCGGATGCGCATTAAAATCACCCATAATAAATACTGTATCTACATTATAATCATCAATGACCGCATTTATTTCCGAGAGACACGCAGTAAATTCAAATAGGTTGTCCTGACAGTCCGTAGGCATATACACTGAGAACACTAACAGTGATTGGCACTGATTCACACATTTGATTGCCGAGATACGTACACTATTACACTTAATAATCTCGACGACACTAAATGCCCTCTTTCGCCATAGAAGGGCAACCCCACCATAGGGCCTTCCCCGCAGCACTCCTTCAGCAGTGTCTACCCCTGAGACGCCCGCCGCCGCAAAATCACAATGGATATCCGTGAGATAGTACAGATCGTGAGGTAGCAGCCACGTCTCCTGTAGTGCAATAACATCCGCAGTGTCACCTGATCTCTTTATAGACCTACAATTAAAATTGATACTTTAAGTAATCTATTTGTCGCAACCATTTTGACGTTTTTCTTCTCGCTCCTTTCTAGTGGCTAAGTACTTCTGTCTATCCTTAAATATTATATATCTTCTAAAAAATATTCCATTTGGCCAAAAATCGTCTTTTACAAATAAGTCTAACTTACTTCTAGGAATATAAAATTTATATGAATCATATTCCTTTGAGTACTTCATGGGTACTTTTTCTGGTGCCACTAAAATGCCAGTTTTCGCCATGACATAATTTTCAATATCTTTTTCCGTAGTCTCCTTAGAAACATTGTATATAAACAATGGAAATTTTACGTCAGCGGCTCTAAATTTTGACGACGAGTCTACCGGAGCACATCCTTGTTTCCCTTTAAATCTCGTTGAGCGACGCTTTGTCACTTCAATCCATTCCCCTTCTGTACAAGTCTGATAGCAGTGGACTGTGGGGAATGTTGCTAGGTTGCTGGTAGGGCAGGAGGGCTTCAGTATTTGATGAAGTAAAACTCTGGAGTAACAGACACGTCCATTTATTGCACCGGTCGTGGTTGGAAGAGAGCGAAATACAGTGCTGTTTCCACAGATAATAAAAACGTCAAATTTACATTAAAGATAATAAAACCTTACATTGAAATGTTGATGTTGGTGTTGCCAACATGCTGCGGCCTGCATAAAGCTATTTAAATAAAGTTATTTGAATTTAAATCTTGAATTTTATTACATAGATAAGTACCTACTAATTTAATTGATGAACAAACTAAAGACAAATTAATTTACCATTGTGTAAGACAATTTACTTGTTTAGGTATACTATTATTACTGTGCAACTATGGATCGTACAATTAAACTTACAGAAAGTAAAGTTACTGGAACTATTAACATTACAGAGCTGTTATTGTTATAAGACACAATATGACATTTAAATATTGGTGATATAAGAAACTCTGATAAGAAACAGTTACAATTATCGTTATTTACTATATAGACATTAAATATAGCAATAAGAAATGTTTTTTAAGAAATTAGTTAACAACATGCGCTTATATCTATTCTGCTTATTAACTAGTAAACTTAGTAACTATGGACTAAATGTATCAGTCTGTTTGGTCTATAGGTAAAACACTAACTTTAGTTATGGAACGTACATGAGTTTTTCCATTAGGAGTTTTTACTTCCACAGTTCTAACTTTCCCATCATGTCCTGGAAATACATTTGTTATTCTAGCCATGGGCCAAGATAAGGGAGGAGTATTATCCTCTCTAAGTATAACCAGACTACCAATTTTAATGTTACACATACTATCTAACCACTTAGGTCTATTTTGCAGTAGATTTAAATACTGTTTATGCCACATTTTCCAGAATGATTGTTTTAAGTTGGTACATTGTTGCCAAAAATTAAGTCTATTATGAGGAACATTAACAATATCTGGTTCTGGATACATAGTTAAAGATTCTCCTATTATAAAATGAGCCGGAGTAAGATAACTAAAATCATTCACGTCTGATGCAGACACTGGCAAAAGAGGGCGTGAATTCAATACAGCTTCTATCTCAGTTAAAACAGTATTTAATTGCTCGTATGTTAAAATATTATTTTGTAAAATTCTTTTTAAATGGTACTTTGTACTCTTAACTGCAGCCTCCCAAAGACCTCCAAATGTAGGTGAATAACTTGGAATGAAGTTAAAATTAATGCCTTGCTGAGCTGCATATTCATGAACCTTGCTCTGGTGGTCTTTGGAAGTCTGCAAGTTATAAAGCTCAACCAATTGGTTCCTTGCGCCTTTAAATGTACTAGCATTATCACAGTGGATCTCAGTGGGCAAACCGCGTCTTGATACAAACCTTTTTAAACATGCAAGGAAAGTGTTGGTAGTTAGATCTGAAGCCAATTCCAAGTGAATGGCCTTTGTCGTAAAGCAGACGAAAACGCAGATGTAACCTTTACCTATTATTGCTCGCCTCACACGCGAGTTTTTTATATTGATTGGCCCAGCGAAATCGACACCGACTTTCTTAAAAGGACGGCTGGTTGCAATCACTCTGTCGGCAGGCAAGGATCCCATTAGCTGTCTCGAGGCATGAGCCTTTTGTCGGAAACAAACTATACATTGGTGAGTGATTTTCTTTACAACTCTTGGACCATCAATTATCCAAAATTTTTGATTTAAGTTTGCCAGCAAAAGTTTAGGTCCAGCATGAAGAAGTCTTTCATGCTCCTTTCTTATAATAAGATATGTAATCTGAGAACCTTTAGGTAATAATACAGGATGTTTTTGCTCAAATGGGATATTGGCATAATGAAGTCTGCCACCTACTCTTAATAAACCTCGCTCATCCAAAAAGGGATGTAGGCTCTTTAGACTACCCTTAATACTTGAATTATTTATTATTAAATCTATTTCTTTTTTATAATGAATTTGTTGCTCATGTTTAATTATCAACAATAAGGAATGCTTTAGTTCAGTGCTAGTTAAAATAGAGATGACTAATTTTGGTATTTTTTGATTTAACATTGTTATAAAACTTGAAAATGTATGCTAACACTCTAGTCATTTTATTAATATCAGAAATGTTGTACAATTTATCAAAAGTGTCGTTGACCTCCTGAGAAGCTGACGCCTGATTGCTGGAGGTACATGCCGTCACGCAGGAACTGCGGACCATGCCACCACATATCGCAGCTAGTTAAATCTTGAGGATAGACACCTCTGCTGATGAGGTCGGCAGGGTTGTCCCGCGTGTCGACATATCTCCATGTCCAGTCAGCTGTTAGCTGGTTAATCACATTTACTCTGTTCGCGACATAAGCTTTCAAATTAATTGGATCTTTGCTTATCCAAGCTAGAGCAATTTGCGAGTCCGAGAATAAATAAACACCGTTAATATTAATTTTAAGCATAAGCGTGCTGTGATGCTTCTATAATATCTTCCTCCGAAAAGGCAGATGCACATACAGCGACGAGGCTTTCTTCATCCATTACATCCATTTTATTTTGAATGAATGATAGCACTTCATTAACAACTAGGTTACAGTTATTGCACTTTAACACTTTAGAGGTCATTTTCAATAAAGGTCAATGCCCTCCACGCGCACGAATACAAACACCCGAACGCGATCGCGATCAGCTAACGACTCAACGCGCGACGACGCGACAACGACGCTATACCGCGGCCAAATATCGATCCTCTGACTATCGATATAGAACAATATCTGGATCCAAAACCATACCTTGGATTTGGCTTTGAATCAAAAATAAGGGTAAAGAGGGAGAAAAATACACTGAATGAGCAAGCTGAGCAAGATCTTCGACAGCGTTGTGTTGATTTTATTGTAAAACTAATACAACAACTACGTTCGAGGTAAGTATTGCGCTTCAATGATTATACGGTAGAGTAATATTATGTGATTATAATAGTTTGTATTTTATGTTCTAGATTGATAATATTGAAGTGTTGCAGAATACTAATTTACTGTCTTGCAAAAATGTGTTACGGGTTCACAATGAATTGTTAACTCCTCTGTTGATACATTTGCATTATTCAAGTAATGTAATATCATTAATAGAAACCCAATGGAATGCCATAAACTTTACGGCATGGGAAAATGTGAATGATACTCTGGAATTTTGGTCAGAAGTGAAAGAGTACAAGGATGCGACTGGCAACAACCCTTTCAAAGAGTTATGCGATTTTGCTTTCTCAGTTTTAAGTTAACCATATTGAAATGCCGAAGTAGATAGAGTTTTCAGTGTTATGAATTGTGTTAAATCAAAACTGAGAAACAAAATGAAAGAAAACATGATCAATGCCGTTTTGAATATACGCTCAGGGCTTAAACGTAATAGTAAAAACTGTTACTCCTATATTTTGCCTGATGCTGTTATTAGCATGGTTGGAACACTGCAAAGCTATGATCAGCCCTCGAATTCTGCAGCTTCTACAATGGCAACAGAGCATGATAGTACTGAAAATGATGACGATATTATAGATTTTTAATTTTGACGATGATTCAAGGCTAATTAATAGGTTTACATTTTAATAGAGAAGAAGTAGAGTAGGATTACCTAGTTGATAATTATTTTATTATTAGTTATTATTGTATTATTTTAAGTACGCTTGGTATATATAATTTAATTTGTAATTTATACTGTGAAAATATAAAACTAGAAAAACGGCTATTATTCACGGACAAAAAAATATTGTTAACGGATTTTTGACGTAAATACACAACGAACTTGGCGGATTTTTAAAAATCCTGTTGGCAACACTGACGGAGACACGTATCTGCGCTTACTATGAACCCGTGTGAGAAGAATGTTGGAATGTATTCCTCTTGAAGAGATAAGAGGGCTGCACTTTCAACATGATGGAGCGCCACCTCATTTCACCGTCAGCGTACGGGAATTTTTAAACGGTGTGTGGTACGGCGCACGGACGGGCAATTCTACCAATTAGGCGGCCAAAAATACAATTCCTAAAATTTGTCTCAGGTAAAAAAAACGACTACCTGCGACTGGTAAATAACCGTAGAACAATGGACGACCCAACCCGCTTCGCTTCCCCACTCGGAGCGCGCGCCAAGGTGTGCCAGTCTAAACTTGATCGTCGCTCTAAGTGTTCGTATTGCTTTTAGACATTTCGTGAAAAAGTGTTATTTTAAAAGTGAATATTTTTATTTTGGAGTGTGTTGTGAAGAAAATTGTGATGGATTCAAGTATAACGGGTAAGAGTACATTACATATTAATAGGTTTTAAGCCAATGGTAAAAAACAAATATTGCGTACAGGCAGTATACAAAAACATGCTTGTGTTTTTTGTAGTTAAAACGTTTTTCTTGTACTTCAGGGTTTGTCCCATCGGTTTTGTCAGTTGTAGTATAAAAAAGGGTATTTAAACTAACTAAAACTAAAAACGATAAAATTGGCCGTGATCTCCCGTGAAAACAAAGGTTTCAACATCAATGAAAGATATAGTACAAATTCATCGAATTTGCAATTTTCAGGGATGCGAGTAGTAACGCGTAGATAACTTTTTAACAAAATGCAGGAACAAAACTTGCATAATTTTGACGAAAAGTTGAATTATCTCGAGAGATTTGTTTTATCACAAGATGAGTATTGTGAGGAACAAAAGAAGGAAGTAAAGCATAAATTATCCTATTTGAAGTCTCAATTTAAGAAAAGTGGATGGAAGCTCATAAAAAACACAGTTTTTCCTTCAAAAGAATGATGTGATTACAAGGAACATTCGAAATACCGAGGGTTAAACGGCGTTCTTCTGGTCGACCAACAAAGTCATTTTTGGAATCAAGTGAAAGGAGTAAACGCAGAAAAACACAGGATGAACGCAGTGTTGTTGATAAAGAATTGTTAATACATGCTCATACATGCATTCAAAGTTCGGGAGAGAGAATTGTATCCAATATTCTAAAAGACTGTTTCATCCCGTTTAAAGTAGTTACTCTATGCGCCTTCGGAACGCGCCCGAACGGAATGACATCTGACCTGTCAAGTTTTGACTTTGACACTTCTCTTGATTTGGCGCTTAAAAAAGGTCCGTCGCCGCTTTGGGACCTCGCGACGCGTTTGTTGAAATTAATCCCTTTAAATCGATCCGTTTCTGACAATTAGTCGTGATCCAATTGCTTTGATTGTAAGTGACCCCCCTTTGACGTAATAATACGGGTTAAGTTTGTTGAAACTGAAGTACTTTGAAGTGAAAGTGACCTTATTGGAAACCGCATGCTGTGATTGCCTCCAGCCTCAATGTTGCGGCCTGTATCCTGGAAAACCCATTTACAACGTCACTACACGATACATATACACTCACTTACATACATAACTTCAGGTAGGCACCAGAGCAGGTGTTCTTCTACCACCAGGTGAGTGCTTTGAATTGTACTTGTATTGTCTGCTCCGCGTACGGCGGACTAGTTTCGCTAGCCACTTCTTGCTCCAGGGCCCCAGCATCGCGCTTCCACCTACTCAATTAAAATCCTATGGCTAGGGCTCTGGCCTGGCAGCGAACAAAGACATTACCAACTCTCCACAGACAGCTCAAGCATATCAAAAAGCATACAAAATAACCAAGCAGTGTGAAAAACCATCACAAGAAGATCCAAAAACCGCCCTTTCAATGTTTGTGGAAGCTGATATTTCAAGGCGACAATATGAAATAATAAGAAATAGCAACAAGAAGTTTTATCCGAGCTACAAATTGTTACAGCAAGCTAAACATACTTGTTATCCGGCGAAAGATGCCTATCGAATAACTGAAACATGTGCTGAAATTAACCTGCAGGATCTAATGGACCATACAGCTAAACGCTTGGCAACATATTTAGAGGACGTATTAAAACACTTAAGTCCAGAAGAGCGTCAATCGTTGACCCTTATTTCAAAATGGGGATGTGACAGGTCTCAACAATAACAATTCAAACAAAAAATGCATGATTTTGACGCGAGTGACAGTAACATTTTCCAAAGCTGCTTTGTTCCGTTACAATTAGTATGCGGGTCAAACAAAAAAGTGGTTTGGCAAAATGTTAGATTTTCTTCCGTTCTTCTTCGCCACGATTCTGTCGACCAATAAGGATCCAATTTGTAAAAGAAACAGTGGATATTACTAAATCTGAAATCGCAAATGTCGAAGAGGCTATTAATGCCTTAAAACTCAGTGTATTATAGCCTCTTCGACAAGAGGCTATTAATGCCTTAAAACTCAGTGTATTCGTACTGAGCGAAATTTTCTTAAGTACAAAACACATTATGACTCTATGGTTGATGCAAAAGTGTGTAACGCTGCAACTTCTACGACTTCAACTGAGAGATGCTACATCTCTGGCGCTACATTAAAAGAATTTAATGACCTCAACATAAAGAAAACTGTCGATATCGACGCAATACAGTTTGGCCTATCTATGTTGCACGCTAGGATTCGATTTTTCGAAGGCATACTTCATTTGGCATACAAGATTCCTGTACAAAAATGGCAGATAAGGTCCGAAAATGACAAACGCATTGTCAAAAAGAAAAAGGCAGATATACAAACAAAAGAACAATGATCATTTTTCACCTGACTATGTATAGTAATGAAATAAATGTTAAAATTTAGCTTATTGAATTATGAATCAATACACTTATAACAATTTTAAAAGAAACGCAGGGAAAAAAATATTTTTAAGTTTTTCTATAAGCTTATTTTACGTATAAGGTACACATATTACCATGTTTTGAACGCATCTCAATTACCTTTTTCTACGACGTTCCATTGTACGCACTACTTGACTTTATTCATCTCTGTTTCTGAGTTTTAAAAATTATTTTACGTTTTATGCTTGCAATATGTATATCTTTATTAGTCTTTGTATAATACAAATACATTGAAAATAAAATATTGATTAAATAAATTAATCATTTAGTATGTAATTGAGTTCGGATGATTGAAACGGATTTTTTTGACATTTGACAGTTCTACGATTGAAATTGGCGCAGTCCTTCGTCGTTGCGTTTGCGTCTCGTTGTGCACTGTGCGATTTTGTGTGTGTTACTTCTTTTTATGACCCTATTTGCTGCCCCCTGGACCTCGATATCTTCCTCATCTTTGCTTTCCATATTGTTGTAAATCCGCCCTCTTGATAATACCGCCGTCAACAAAGAGTCGACGTATATATGGGCGCCAAACCATTATTTGATTTTCATAATAAGCTTGGTTTTGATTATTTTGTACTCAATCTGACTTCCATGTTATTTCATCAACATCATCATTTCAGCCGTAAGACGTCCACTGCTGGACTTAGGCCTCCCCCAATTTGGGGGGCTTTGCTATAATCGCCACGCTTGTCAGGCGGGTTGGCGATCGCAGTAGGGTGGTAAAATGCATAGAGAACGCTGCTGCCCATTCTCTAGTAAGTCCCTTAGTCGCCTTTTACGACACCCACGCGAAGAAATGGGGTGATGTCATTGTTCACGTCCGGCACCACACGGGACCACCATGTTATTTATTTAATTAATACTATTTCCGGTAGAATTTAAAAAGTGTCTGTGTTGTTACTTCCTTTTGATTTATTTTAAATATTGTTGTTTCCGATACAATTTATAAAAGTTTCTATGTTGTTACTTCCTTTTGAATTAATTTAAAAATTACTGTTTCCGGTACAATTTATGAAAGTTGCTATGTTGTTACTTTCTTTCGATTTAATCAAATTTTTGTGGTTTCCGGTTGTATTTATAGAAAGCTTCTATTCTTATACTTCCGTTTGATTTATTTAAAATATTGTGCGTTTCCGGTCAACTATATTTTAAGTTTCTATGTTGGTATTAAGGATTTATCTTAACAATATCTGGATTGCCCAAGCTTTGCTCGGTATTTTTTGGTAAATTGTGTTTAAAATAATAAGTTTATGTTCAAGTTGATTATCGATAAAGTTGGTCATTGAAAACATGAATAAAACTACATTGTATAAAAATGAATCCTAGCTAGATCGATTTATCGCCCCCGAAACCCCTTGTATACTGAATTTCAGGAAAATCGTTGGAGCCGTTTCCGAGATTCAGATTTATCCGCTTGATTTATGTAAATTCTTTTTGGCGGAAATTTCATGTATAAAAACTGCTGTAATACGAATGAAAGGACTTCCCTCCCGACCCTTGCAAGAGCCAGCCCGCGATGCTGCGCCGTTAGCTTTAAATTAGTCCCTAAATAATTTAACCCAGATCCACCCAGTCCCTTGCTGTCCCCCTACCAGTGATTGCCTAAGCCGAGGTTCGTACCCCCCTCGGGGTAACCCTTAGAGCGTTCGCTTTAGTTTTAGTATTATAAGCCCCGGCTGGAGGCCTAAAAAGGTAACTTTTTAGAACTCGCCGGGAAAAATCCGTTTAAGTAGTCAGAATCTTCTCAGGATTAACTACGAGATGACATTCTTTTGTTCGGTGCTTGTGGAATAAACACCCTGAGTTGAAGTAAGGTATTATTTTGTATTATCTTAAACATTTTACTGCCATTTCCTATTGCTGTGTATTTGTGTGATATATTGGTGCAAACCAATATGTTTGACTTCGCCAACGACGGCGATGATGCGCCGACATATACGAGTACTTTGCATAAACTGCAATGTCTGCTTAAATAAGTTGACGTTATCTCGTTTATGAGCTCAACACAAGAGTTGTTTCGCTTCTTAGCGAGTGAATATCACCAATAATCGTAAGTATTTATTTTTATAATGTTTAATCTAAAACTACTATCATGTCCTAATCTAGGGATAGGGAAACTACGGCCCGCGGGCCATCTCCGGCCCGCGAAGGCTTGAAATCCAGCCCGCGACCATCAAACAAAAATCAAGAGAATATTTCGTATTGTTAGTAATTTAATTCTCATTGACAATGGCCAGCTTGCATAGAACAATCAATTGTTTCGCGAGCGCGGGCGGGTCGTGCCATGTGCTGTGCATGTGCGGTCCGAACGTTGGACAGCCCTCCCGCGCGCCCTCCCTCAGCCTCCCGTGTCCACGCCGCCCCCGCCGCACCGCCGCGCCGCCGCAGTCGGAGTTTTGTCTTACAGTTCGCGCAAAACTTTATGAGCTCTCGGAACACGCACGCTAGTGGCTGCGCAGTACGCATATTATAGGTATCCGAGGGACGGGATAGGGCGTCGGGGAGGGCACCGGCCCCCGCGCCCCGCGCCGTATCACCGCTCGCGTCCCGTTGCGCCGTGCCTTAGTGAGAGTGCTACGTTCGTACACAACACTTGCGCGCGTTGTAGACGAAAGTACAGTCGAGTGCAACAATTAATTTTCATTGCTATTGTAAATTTTTGTTACTGATATTTGTTTTCGTTATTTTTATTTGTTTCTGTTATTGTTTTTGTTAAGTTTTGTCACCCTTATATTGTATTTGTTATTTGTTTGTTCTATTACTGTGGTTTCTTACTGTTATCGAACTTTTTGGTTTAATTAAATATGCCTCGCGGACGCTTTAATGTGCTACGTCGCCAAACACGTAAAATGGTGTTTGATGTTTTCAACTTTATGAAAAAGGAAGCTGAAGACGGTCTACAGTATGACCTGAAAATGGTGCAAAAGCAAACTGCGGCAGCTACAGTTGTCTCTTTAAGTACAATAAAGAGAATTTTAGCGGCTGCAAGAGACCCAAACATGCCAAGTGTCAGTATGGTACCAGTTTTTCGTACGCCAGGCAAGAAAAGATCAGGGCAAAGGAAAATCACCGGGATCGATAGCTTTGACCTCAGTGTTATAAAAAGGTGCGTACACAACTTTCATAAAACTGAGAAAGAATGAGGATCAATTCGACAAAAGGATATAGCAATTTTGAATACTACATCGAATACAATATAAATATCTGAGTTCATTTCTTTTTGAATCACTCAAATCCATCGAGAAATTACGAAGTTATTAAACTTAAAAAAAAGGGAGTTTTAAAACGCACGCCGCGCGCGCGAAACTGCTGATGACGTCACGAGGCTCGATCGCCCTCCACGCGCCGCACTGCTTTGTTATGATTTGCGGAGTTTAATCGTTGTTTCTTGTTTATTTATGTTTTATGATATTCGTAGATAGGAAACATGGAAGTCGGATTTACCCAAGGCCCAGTCGGACAATCTCGCGAAGATTGATTCGTTTATGGTTGAAAAGTAAAAAAAAAAAAACAATTTATTCCAGTGCACAGGTAGGTACTACGTTTTAGAATGTTTTGATTTGGCAGGTAGGTAGGTACCTTTTTCGTGTTTCTACAATGTGTAGGCACCTCTCTACCTATTTTAAATAATATTTCTTACTAGCTTCTGCCCGCGACTTCGTCCGCGTAAAATTTCCCATCCCGTCGCATCGAATCGCCTGCCCGTGCGAGGTCTTTGTATCCGTGACGTTTTTCTTTGTGCTCAGGGTATTATTCTTACAGAACTGAGAGAAATATAAACCAAAATGATGGATTAGTGGTATATATAAAAAATAACCTACGTGCAATAAAGGAAGAGCCGGAATTCCAGGATAGTAATTGCTTAATAATTAAAATTAGTCCCGATACAGTAGTCATGGCTATTTATAGGCCTCCGTCTCAAAATATTGACAGATTTTTAGACTCACTCGACACAAATTTAAAAACCTTATCATCATTTAAAAACATAGTACTCTTGGGCGATATTAACATAAACATTGCTTCTGAGAAAACCGACACACATGTACATAATTATCTGAACATTTGCTCATTTCATGGACTTTTACCAGCTCACTATCACCCCACGCATCAGAGCGGCTCTTGCTTAGACCACATTATTCTAAAATCTAAAAATCCATCCAAAACATTTGTTACTAATTCTTCGCTCACCGATCACCAAGCTGTTTTACTAACATTGCAAATGAGCTCACCTAGAAAAAACTGCATGCGTAGCTACACCACAGTAAATATGACAAACCTCGAAGATGACTTACGCGGTATTAATTTCGACCCTGTTTATAATACAAACGATGCAAATATTTCTTTACTGTACTTCATAAATTTGCTACAATTTTCAATAAACAAAAACACATTTACTCATAAAATGCCTAGAAGGTATAGTTGCATCAAACCCTGGATCACACCCGGTCTCGTTCGTTGTATAAGACATAGGGACAAACTTCGCCTTAAATTGAAACTTGCACCTGATAACGAAATACTTTCTGTAACATATAAAAGGTACCGGAACTACTGCAATAATCTTCTGAAAAAAGTGAAAAATCAGTATGATAAAAATGCATTACAGAAGGCGGGAAAATATAGTAAACTTGTCTGGAAATTTATAAAAACGAATACATTTACATCAAAAAGTCCCGAACCTCCACTTGATTTACTGTCTACAGAGACAAACCCATCCGAAGCAATGAATAAAGTGAACAACTTCTTTGCTAACGTTGGTAAAAACTTGGCTGAAAAATCGTTAAATTCTAATATTTTATCCCCTCATACCCCGACTGCGACTTCCTCTACATTAAATTCTTTTGTTTTATTAGACACCGACGTTAACGAAGTTGAAAGATTATTATTTGAGTTAAAGGATGTATGTGCTACTGGGTGGGATGACATTCCCAATAATATACTTAAAAGATTCAGATACCTACTTGCCCCTCCACTAACCTACATTTTTCAGCTTTGTTTATCTAAAGGAATATTCCCCAAGCTCCTTAAAAAAGCTGTGGTCACGCCTGTATTCAAGACTGGTGACAGGAACTGTGTCAATAACTACAGACCCATTTCAGTGCTAACAGGACTATCAAAAATTTTAGAAAAAATTATTAATTATAGGTTGATAAAATATCTGGAAGATAACAAACTACTTTCAGACAATCAGTTTGGATTTAGGCCCAAAAGATCAACTAGCCAAGCAGTGCACAAATTAACTAATTATATTGCTAGCAATCTAGATAATAGTATGCATACAATTTGTATCTTTGTAGACCTTGCCAAGGCTTTCGATACTATTTCTTATAATTTACTATTGCACAAGCTTGAAACACTTGGGATTAGAGGAGCCCAACTTTTATTATTTGCTGATTATCTTAGCGATCGTCATCAATGTGTAAAAATAGGGCAGTATACTAGTTCTGAACTTAAAAACAATTGTTTTGGCATTCCACAAGGTAGCATTTTGGGGCCCACCTTATTTTTAATCTATATAAATGACCTGTGCAGCCTACCACTTCAAAATGGTGTCATAATTTCTTATGCGGATGACACCGCTTTACTTTTCTCAGCTAAATCCAAAACTGAGGTCTATCAACATGCACAGACTGGTTTTAACATAGTGTCTGATTGGCTCCATAATAACATCCTAACATTAAATGCAGATAAAACAAAGTACATTTTATTTACAATGAGAAATACTAACATACCGCTTACTAATCTAAACATTTACGCTCATAATTGTCGCACGTACGCTGACACCGCATGTTCTTGCCCCACTTTAGCTAAAGCTGACCATTTAAAATATCTAGGTGTCACTATTGACTCCAATTTAAATTTCCGTAAACATATCGAATTACTTTGTATTAGAGTTCGCAAATTAATATATGTTTTTAAAAACTTACGGAACATAGCCGACTATAAATTAATTAAACAGGTTTATTTAGCTTTGTGCCAATCCATTCTTACCTATTGCATAACTTCATGGGGTGGTGCAGCAAAAACAATTTTACTTCCTCTAGAGCGTGCTCAAAGAGCATGTCTAAAAGTTGCTACCTTTCGCCCTTTTAGGTTTCCTACGCACCAACTCTACATAGCATGTAATGTACTAACAGTAAGGCAATTATTCATTTTAAGCATAGTATTACACCAGCACAGTGCTCTTCCTTTTGACCCAGTACCCTCTGACAAGAGAAGAAAGGATTTGGTTTGCATAAAGCCTCAAACAAGACATGCGTTTGCTAAGCGATTTTTTGTGTTCTTAGGACCTCTTCTGTATAATAGACTTAACAAGTTATTGAGCATCTATAGTTTAAGTTATAAAAAATGTAGTACAATATCATCAGAATACTTAGCGGTACTTAATTACACAGACACAGAAAAACTTCTAGAAATTATGTCATGATTATAATTTATTCCCTCAAAAGTATTTATATTTGTAGTATTTACACTCACTTAGTTTTAGGAATTATTGTTTTATTGTGTTGTTTTACTAATGTGCTTTTTCTCATAGTTATTAATAGATTACTTTTATATAAATTATACTTAAAATATGATTGCACCAATTTAATTGAAATGTAAAGTGATGGCCCGAAACACAGGTTTCATTTAACCTAGATCGGGCGGGTCGCTACCTTACATTCTAATTCCGATGAATCATCTTCTGCACTTGTGATAAAAATACTTTAGAAATAGTTTATCTTTAGGCACTATAATTGTATGAGAATTTAATACTGTTTGCTAAATGTACTCTTTTTGTAATCGTTTTTATTAAATAAATTATTATTATTATTATTATTATTAGCTCCTAAGGGTCTTTGCACTAAACGTACTTAACTCTTCAGCTTTTACTTGGGTGTGCTACGCAATGAATTTTTTGAGAGACCAAGGCGCGCGCAATTTACGTGTTTTATATGGAATTTTTCACTTTTTCTTCTAAAAATAAAAAAAAATATTACCCATGTGTTGTGATTTATATGTGAGGGAGTTGTTAAGGGGGTCGAAAATTTCATTATTTTTGCGATAGGAAACGCCATTTTCGAGATATAAGCAAAAGAAAAGGAAAACAAAAATACAGTACTGTTTTTGCACATGAAGGCGATGCACGTGAAGGCAAGGCGCGAGGCACGCGCAATGGACGTGTTTTATATGGAATTTTTCACTTTTTCTTCGAAAAATAAAAAATATATTACCCACGTGTTGAGATTTATATTTAAGACGGTTGTAACGGAGGTCGAAAATTTCATTATTTTTGCGATAGGAAACGCCGTTTTCGAGATATGAGCAAAAGAAAAGGAAAACAAAAATACAGTACTGTTTTTGCACGTGAAGGCGAGGCGTTCGTTGGTGTGAATTTTAGTTCATAACTACTAGTTTTAATCCACACCTTTTTAATCGCGATTAAAAATAAATTTAGTTAAAATAAATTATTATAGTCAACATTTTTGAAATGCGGTATAAAGATCTTTTAGTTAAGGGGACATGGGGTGTCGCTCCTCATGAAAGTACACCACTTCTTTCTATTTTTTGGGTGTTTTGGGACACAAAATAACAATTTGTCCGGTATAGCAACACTTGTATTTTCGCATCATGGCACGATACCATATTTTATGAAGACATTATTCGTTTAAATGTTCTGCGAGTCACGTAACTAAAGGCAGAAAGAACGTGCGCGGCGGTGCCGCGGACGCGAACGTGGAAAATGACGTCATCAACGAATTGTGCGTATTGGCGAGCGTTTATGAAAATGCAAAATGAAAACCGCTCTAACTTCGTCATTTTTGGTCCAATTTTAATAATTCTTTCACTGAAATAATTAGTTTAGGTATGACTGTAATTCTACATATTTAAATAAAATCGTCGCTGATCCTCATTGCCAACAGTAAAATTACTTTTAAATAAACTAAGACAGGATATAAATTTCAAAGGCTCCGCCTCAAGTTTAAGAAGTATTTTGAAAGGACTTGGTTTTAAATGGAAAAGGACCGAAAATAACAGAAAACTTTTGATAGAGCACACAAACATAAGATTAAAAAGAATTGAATATTTGAGAAAACTTTCAAAATACCGTGAAGATGGACGACCTATCATCTATACTGATGAATCATATGTAGATTCTTCACACACAAAACCAAAAGCCTGGAGTGACGGTACCACAGAGGGTCTGAAAAGAAATATATCAAAAGGCCAACGCATTGTTATTGTGCACGCCGGTTCAGAAACCGGTTTTGTGCCAAATGCTCTTTTATTATTTAAAGCAGGCACTAAAACGGGCGATTATCATAATAATATGAATTTCGAAAATTATTTAAAATGGGTTGATACTAAATTGATACCCAATCTCCCGCAAAAGTCAGTTGTGGTAGTCGACAATGCGTCCTACCATAATAAACTCGATGACGCAGCACCGACATCCAGTTCTCGGAAGTCAGAAATGGAGGCTTGGCTGCGAGATAAGAATATAACTTTTAGCCCCTCAATGCTGAAACCTGAGCTATATAAATTAATTTGTGCAAATAAAGAAAACCACAAAAAGTATGTTGTTGACAACATATTACACGCCCACAATCATACTGTATTACGGCTGCCACCCTATCACCCCGACCTGAACCCTATCGAAATGGCTTGGGCGGCAATTAAAGGATACGTAGCACAAAAAAATGTTACGTGGAACATTAATAATATAATGAAATTAGTTGAAGAAAAAGTGAACGCGATGGGTGAGCCGGAATGGAGCGCACTATGTATTAAAGTTAGAGGTATAGTAGAAGAATATAAAAAAGTGACGTAATCATCGACCAGATGACCGAACAGTTTGTGATTCACGTCAGTGAAAATGAATCTGACAGTTCAGAGACAGGGACTGAAGATTCCGATTTAGATGAGAGCTATGATAACGCTTCTTCAGATGAAGATCTCCTTTCTACTAGCCGGGAAGAAATGTATATGGAAGGTGTAGCTCCGTTACAAATAAATAAATGCACAAGTTTTATATTAAAGTTTTTAATTTACTTAAATAAATACCTACCTGTTTGTTCTAATATTTTACTGCACGTAAAAAGTACCTAAAATCTAAATACTTTTTGATAGCATAAATTTACTATGTTTTTTTTTTAAATCTTACAATAATGATTGTGCGCTCAACTGTACCATGCGCGGTTACGTACTCGGGTCTAACTTCAGAGGGCTCATAAAGTTTTGCGCGAACTGTACTTCAAATCGCATGATTGTACTCCGTATATTCTTACTTACGAAACTACAACAGTCGCCTAACAGACGGTGAGTGGTGATATTTTTAAATCCACAAGGTAAGATGTTATCATGTTTTTTGTATGTAAAGTAAATTCTGAAAACTGTTCATATAATAATATAAAAGTAGCGTAAATTTCAACAACTTTGGTGTCTTAAAATGATTTAATTGTAAAATATGTTTGAGCAATGTAGTGATGTTGGTTTTTTGTTTTGTTACAGCAGCAAAATGACGACCAAAAAACGGAAAGTTGATTCTGAGTGTCGAGTTTTTAAAGAAGATTGGTCATGGAAATATTTTTTCACAGAATTTAAAGACAAACCAGTTTGTCTCATTTGTAATGAAACAGTTGCAGTTTTTAAAGATTTTAATTGGTCTCGACACATAACATAACATAACATCACGCCTTGTTTCCCCGAAGGGTTAGGCAGAGGTGTATTTATAGTACACTCACATTTCGCCTGTTATGATTAAGTCTCATGTAATAGGGGGCGAGCCTATTGCCATCAACCGGGCACAAATCCAGACTCCGAGCTGCTACTGAGAAATTCCAAATGGAAAAACACAATAACACTTTGCCCGACCTGGGAATCGAACCCAGGACTTCATGCTCAGCAGTAGCGCTTGTTACCACTAGAACAACGAGGCAGTCTCGACACTTCTCAAAAAAACATGCAAATGCGAAAGATTCGTCTATGACAGAGGCAGAGATAAAGTCCTTTGTTGAAAAGAGAAGTTACGTGGACAGCAGAACATGTTCACGAAGCAATCTGATACTCAGAAAGCTGGAACACTGGCAAGTTATGTTGTAGCTTACAAAATCGCAAAAAGCAACAAAACATTGTCGGATGCTGAGTTAGTAAAAGATTGCATGGTGGCTGTAAGCAACATTATTTGTCCAGAAAAAAGTAAAGAGTTTCTATTTTTAGCTGTTGGGGATGGATCCTTGCGGAATAATACTGAAGTGTACTGTATAAATAACTGGTTTACTACAATACAATAGAATTTACAATCGGTTTTCCTACGACGACGGTGACGTTAATTATGGCGCGTATGTGTCGCTAGGGCGCGCGAGGGCAAGTGCACGAAAGCCGCGGGACGTAAGCTGTGGCCAGGCACGTGCGGCTGGCAGGCGACGACCGGGGGCGGGCGGTGTGAGGGGAGCGCGGGTGAGCGCCTCCGTAGGTTGCGATCCGTTGCGCGTAGACATTAGCTTTATCACGGAGAACGATAACTGATCGAATTGACGCCATCGCTGCACAATTATCGTCACAACTGGAACAGAACTGTAACGAATTTGAATACTTTTCTCTAACCATGGACGAGAGCACATACGTGAGCGATACTGCTGCCCAATTGCTGATTTGTATTCGAGGAATTGATTTAGAATTCAACATAACCGAAGAATTAGCATGCTTACAATGCTTGAAAGGAAAAACCACTGGAAAAAATATTAACGACTCTTGTTTTGAGGGTCTTTCAAAGTTTCACTTGCCTATGGACAAATTATGTAACATAACCACGGATGGAGCACCAAATATGGTGGGTAGCAATTTGGAGTTTATGGGTATATTTTGCAAAGAAAACCCTAATAATAATGTTTTATTTCTGCACTGTTTAATACACCAAGATATGTTGTGTAAAGCAGCTATTGATATACAACCCGTTTTGAGTGTGGTTGTTAAACTTATCAACACAATACGTTCACGGGGTTTGATGCATCGACAATTTCAAGCATTTCTAAAATCCACCGAAAGCGAGTTTTCTGATCTCCTCTACCAAACTACAGTAAGATGGTTAAGCTGTGGCAATGCATTTGAGAGAGTGTGGAACTTAAGAAAGGAGATTCAAGACTTTCTGACGGTGCAAGGCAAATAGGACGACTTTAAGATCATGTCTGATGAAAATTGGCTTGCTGATTTCGCATTTTTCACAGATCTGCTGTCGCACTTAAACAAATTGAACACAAAGCTTCAGGGCAGCGTTGCGATTGATACGGCAATTGCCGTAATATACGGCATTCCATGATGTTTTTTCAGATTTTACGGCATACGGCAGACTTTTCATTACCGTATCAAGTAATACGGCAATTCAGCTTTGCGACAAATCACAATGGAAAATTATGAACAAAACGATTTTTAATCAGTAGGCTGATTGATTATGAAATGCAGCACATAAAAACACAAATATACCTATATCGATATCGACTTTTTTTCGCTTTCGCCATCTCTTAAATATTGATAATAGAATACTTGTAGAGTGTGGTTGTTTATGACGAGGGGAATTACCGTTTCGTCTTTCATTTTATGATACTGACAAAGATAGCATGATACATGTTTAACGTGAATGAAAGAGATACTTATATTTTTATGCTATTTTGTATAGATATACTGACATGGGTAGCAAAGCAAATCGAACTTTGGTTGGTCTGTGTAGTATTTACTATTGTCAGTAAATTGAACTTGGATTACGGTCGTGCTTGCATTACTTTTTTAATATATGACTTATTGTCCATCTACTCTTACAAGATGAGTGACACTGAAGGAGAAGGCCCTTCTACGCCAAAGAAAACTAGAAAAGGGAAACATATCAAACAAAAATATCGCCAGCAGTGGGAGAGTGAAGAATTTTTCAAAGACTGGATTGCTCCTGTTGATGATGATCCATATAGAGCGAAGTGTACTAAGTGCGATGTGAAATTATCATGTGAACTCTCAACTCTGCGACGTCATGTGACGAATAATACACATAAAAAAAAGACAATGGCTGCATCTTCTACAAAAACTTTAGGTTCTTACTTCAAATCACGCGAAAAGGACCAGGACGCCTTAGTCGTTGAGGCTGAAATCAAACTCGCGGGTTTCGTGGCTGAACATAATATATCATTTCTTGCAATGGATCATTTGTCGGACCTGTTAAAATCTTGCTTCCCCGATTCAAAAATAGCGGCTGATTTAGCCATGAAAAGAGACAAATGCACAGCAACTGTGAAAAATGTGATTGGTGAAAGTCAGAAAGAGTACTTAGAGAATATTTTGAGACACCAGAAATTTAGTGTTGCCGACGAGTCTACAGATATTGCATCCTGCAAAACAATATGCATTGTTGTCAGGTATTTTGATAAAAATTACAAGAAAATTATGACATGCTTATGGCAACTAGAGCCACTGCACGAGAAAACTGGCACAGGAGAAACATCATCGTCACGAGGATGTACTGCTGAATCACTTTACTTAACCATTATTGAAACATTCACTCAGCGTAATGTGCCATTAAAAATATTATCGGTTTTGCTTCAGACGGATGCAACGTGATGATGGGCGCTCACAACTCGGTTGCCAGTCGATTACGATCTGCTTTACCTGGTATACAAATAATAAAGTGCATCTGTCATTCCATGCATTTGTGCGCAAATGAAGCATGCAAAGAATTACCGCGACGTTGTGAAGATTTGGCGCGAAATGTGTATGCATTTTTTAAACATAGTGCGAAAAGACAGGCAGAGTACGTTGATTTTTATGAATGCAAAAGTTCATAAATTGCTACATCCTTCACAAACGCGATGGTTATCACTATTATCTGTTGTAAATAGATTGTTAGAGCAATGGGACAGTTTGAAATTATTTTTTGCCCAAAAATGGCTTGAAGAACGCACCGTAGCTGCAGAGC
Source organism: Aporophyla lueneburgensis (assembly GCA_932294355.1). Taxonomy (NCBI): domain Eukaryota; kingdom Metazoa; phylum Arthropoda; class Insecta; order Lepidoptera; family Noctuidae; genus Aporophyla; species Aporophyla lueneburgensis. Next base: position 25,171,289 of record OW028735.1, read on the forward strand.
TGATTTTTCGCGAATTACATGACGATTTTGTAAAATTATATATTTTGTTTTTACAATGGATATTGCCTAAATTTGTAAAATTAAATGAGTATTTTCAAGGATCGGAAGCTAGATTGATTGAACTTGACGATAACATGAAAATTCTTTACAAAGAGATCTTGCAATGTTATATGTCCAGAGATTATGTAAACCAGACTGAAATATGTTCTATAAACCCAGAAAATTCACAGCATTTTCTTCCTCAAATGTACATGGGTGTAAAAATCCTCACCGAAACTGAAAAACCAAATATTACAAACCAAAAAGACCTGCTAAATGAATTTAATACTCGGTGCTGAAAATTTTTAATAACGAGCTGCAACGAAATCCGAAAGAGGTATGATTTTTCAGATAAAGTACTTCCACTTCTTAAATATTTATCACCAGAAGAAGCTGTGCGTCAAAGTGCCAGAGAAACATTTCCGTCGTTGTTGCCACTGACCAAGCAATTGCCACGAATAGTGAGTGAATTGGAAATGCAACGAATTGATGACGAATGGAGGTTGCTACCAAACATACACAAATTTACAGGATTAGAAATAGGCACATGGAAAGTACATGAATTTTGGGCAAATGTCCACGATAAGACAGATTGCAAAACATTAGCAAATTTTGCGCTAGACGTATTATGTCTACCACATAGCAATGCAGATTGTGAACGAGTTTTCAGTGAAGTAAACAATATGAAAACAAAATCTAGAAATAAGTTGATAACATCCACTGTCGACGGAGCTCTACTAGCAAAACAAGCAGTTAAAAATCAAGGGGGTTGTACGAAATTTCAAGCGTCAAATGACATGTGTAAGAAAATGAAAAGTAAAGAAAAATATTCATTGCATAAAAAAGATAGTGAAGTTTTCGAATCAATTAGAAACCTATACGGTGAAGATATTACAGATATTGTTTAACATATGTATTTTCTAATTACTCGTAGAAATAAAATATTTACGGCAATTTCATGTATTTTTTTCATAAATACGGCAATTTTAGTTCTTAGATACGGCAGTTTAATTTTTTACCATCGCAACACTGCTTCAGGGCAAGAATCAATTCTTAGATGAGCTTTGGGGACATTTAAAAGCCTTCAAATTAAAGCTTAACCAATTCATGGCCAATGACGCCTCTGGCGCGTCATAAGTAAACATATTGGGTGGCCCATGACGCGCGTGGTGCGTCATTTTTTAATTAACTTAAAACAAGCTTAAAAATTATGAGATTACGGAAACCGCCATTTTTTATCTTACATTGAACATTAAAGTAGTTACTGCGCCTGGCAATTAAATTTTAATTTACTAATTTACCAAACAGGGATAGCACACCTTTGGTAACAATATAAAAACTTAATATATAATAGAGTAATATTATGTATACATACAGAATTTCAATAAAGTAGGCTGTGGAAATTATTGCGTCTTGGTATTCTGTTTAAAATTTATTAGGGGCGTAACTGAATTAAACCAGTGTTGTTTTTTATTGACAATTAGAATGTTTTTGTATTATTTTTATTATTGTAATCAGCATGAACCAACAAAATTTTATATGCCGATGACGGCTTGACATAGCGTTCTTAAATTATAATAACATCTGTACCTAAAACCTAATGTGTTCAACAAATAAAATATTTGAATTTGGAAATACTACCCCCACAGCTTCAAGTTTTCAACCCCTGGTAGGAGTAGTAATATTATAAAATGCCTGCTTCATAATACTAAGGGTCACTACTGCCGCTCCTTGTCAAAGAGCATCAATAAAGCGAGCGTGGCTGGTACTAGAAAAATTAAGAAATCCTTAAAATTATTTAGCAGATTTTTCCTTATTGATTTATTCATATGTCAACGCAGTGTTTCTAGTAAGTTGTTTCAGAAAATATTTTACATGCGTATGGCAACATTGAACAACCCCGCGAAATCGACAACCCAAAAAACATATTTTCATATATTGAGCGCCCACTCGCATGAACACATCTTACATTCTTTTTATTAACATAAAAACTAGAAATATGGAAATATAATAAAATTTAAAAAAATATTGTTCCGCAAATGTTGTATTAATTTATTTTCGTGGCAGTAAAGCTTATTTTTTTTATTAAATTGGCAACATTACGCACCAGTGGCGCCATAGCGCACACGCATTGCGGCAGCGTCTGTGAACTACAATTAAAGTAACAAACGTCTATGACGTCTATCACATCTCAGTGTTTCAGACATCTTGTTTGTTGCTTTGCATATGTGGCGTTACCTGTTATTTTTTAAAATATATGATATTGTGACCCGGCTACGTTTATTGGACTTGTTGATATTGTCGTAATTGTGACCCGGCTACGTTTATTGGACTTGTTGATACTGTCGTATTGTGACCCGGCTACGTTTTAATGGACTTGTGGATATCGTCGTAATTGTCACCCGGCTACGGTTAATGGACTTTGCTGCTCTGTGTGTGAGTGTCGCATTATTGTGATCAGTGTTAACTTACAACAGACTACACTGGAATAATACCTGTAAGTACCTATAAGGACCTGTATTTATACGATCGTAATCGTAGTATGTGTCGAGCAGTGGTGGCCCAGTGGTAACTGCCACGACTTACGAGTAGTAGGTCGTGAGTTCGAACCCAAGCAGGCGCTTTACTTTGTGTAAATTATTTCATCACCACTGCTCTCAAAACGGTGAAGGAAAACATCGTGAGGAAACCGGCATGTCTTAGAACCAAAAATTCGAAGACGTGACATCTACCAACCCGCACTGGGCTCGCGTGGTGGATTATTACCCACTCCCTCTCACCGAGAGGAGGCCTGTGTCCCAGCAGTGGGAACATTTATAGGCTGCTGACGAATCGTAGTATTACATTTATGTAATTCACAATCAGGATGTTCTGCTACTTAGTTATTTTACAACCTGGACAATTTATTCGTCTTTTTTAAATTAAAACAAGCTTAAAAATTATGAGATTACGAAAACATGTTTTATCCTACATTGAACATTAAAGTCGATAGAACGCCTGGCAATTAATCAATGACCTGGGTAATTTATTAGTATGGGGTGATTATCTGATCAAGACCACAGGATCGCGCTGGATGCAAGCCGCTACCAACCGATCTTGTTGGAAATCTATGGGGGAGGCCTATGTCCAGCAGTGGACGTCCTATGGCTGATATGATGATGATGATGCGTGATTTGTCTACTAGTCCATATCAATCTAACGCAGTTAAATTGACTTAAAAATACCAAATAAAATGACATCACAATATTGTAAGTCATATAACTATGGTAATGATGCACCAGTTACATTGAATTCATTAAAGTTTGCAATATCATACTGAAGAGATGCATTTGATATTTCAGAATTATGGATCAACCATCCACATCCAGACAGGCAATAGAAGTTTTGGAAGAAATGACATCTCCAAGACAACAATTCATCCCAGATGAGTTTAGGTTGACCGACCAAGATCTCTTAGGCATCCTAACTGAAGATGACTATTTGTACGAGCGTGATGAGTGGGTAGACTATGTTGAAGAAGAGGTAACCACAACAGAAAACGAACCTCAGCAGGAGCAGACAGCGGAAGCAGATTGGATGCCTGGCAATGCAACAGTTAGAAATAGATTTACATTTACTGGTAACCCTGGCGTTAAACAGCCTATGCCAGGAACACAGGCAGAAGATCATTTTAATCTTCTAATGACCACAGATTTTTACAATCTTTTAATAACATGCACAAATGCAAATGGCGAAAAGCTTAAAAGAACTGCTATTGGTCCACATACAAGATTTAATAGATGGAAAGCAATTACAATAGAAGAATTAAAAGTCTTTATTGGCTTGATTCTACTGATGGGAGTCATTAAATTAAATAGACTGGCTGATTACTGGAGCAAACATTATTTATTAAATTTAAATTTTGGCAAGTACATGTCAAGAAACAGGTTTTTTTTTAATTTTAAGAGCACTCAATGTGCAGACACTACCAGGGAACCAAAGCATAAACAAAATATTTCCATTAATTGATGTATTTAATACCGAAAAAGAAAGACTGTACTATCTTACTAAGGAACTAACGATAGATGAATCAATGATCATGTGGACAGGTCGGTTACGTTTCCGCCCATATTTAAAAAATAAAGTGCACAGGTATGGAATTAAATTATACATGCTAGCAGACAAGCATGGTATCTGCATGAAAATTCATTTGTACGCGGGATCTCAAGATCTAATTGTTGGGGGAAGAAACCACGTGAAAAAAGTAATGCGTTTGCTAATAGAAAATTATTTAAATAATGGCCATTCACTATATGTAGATAACCACTACTCAAGTGTTGATATTGCTGAGGAATTTTTAAATAAAAATACTCATTTAACAGGAACATTAAAATTTAATAGGAAAGGCAATCCTGCACAAGTAATGAATGCTCGATTGAATGCAAATGAGGCCTGTATTATGCACAATAATAAAAATATAACAGTGACTAAATGGAAAGATAAAAGAGAAGTTGCTTTTATAAGTACGGAACATGACAGTGAGTACATAGAAACCAGAAATAAATTTGGAAATTTATCGTACAAACCAAAAGTACAAGTACAATACAACAAATATATGAGGTCTGTTGACAAGCACGACCAAATGCTTAGCTATTATTGTGCAGAACACAAAACCCTCAGATGGTATAAAAAAGTAATTATACATTTAATACAAATTAATGTCATCAATTCTTTTTTAATATTTAATTCAAATAGACAATTAAAAATGAGTTTGTACGATTTTAGGCTTAATATTATAGAACATCTTTTGCCCAAGACAGAAACAGTAGTAAGGCGTCCTGCAGGAGGTAGAATCCATTTGCCAGCACATTTGCCCAAAAGAAATGGCAGGACTATAAGAAAACGATGTAGACACTGCTATAGTGTTGATAAAAGAAGAGTCGAAGTTTTATTTGGCTGCCCAGATTGCCCAAATTTTCCGGGAATTTGTCTGGGGGTATGTTTCAGAATTTACCATAACTATTAAATATTGGTGGAAAATAACTTTATTCGAAATCGATACTGTGAAAGGGACTAAAATGACATTATAATGTTGCGAAAGTGTCATTCTGCAACCATTTGTGGTGATTTAATTATTCATATACCTATCCAATTATTGTAATGATTTTATATATACTTAGGTTAAATAACCTAATTTGGCATGGAAAGGCAGATACGTAATTTCCTTGATTTGTACCTGTATACCTTACTTGATCTTGTAACCATCAAAATCAATAAATATCTAGCGATGCATGTTTTTGTTTTACTCCGCATATTGTCTTACCACATTAATCAATTTTTCATAGCACTCCAGGCGTTTATTTGCTGGCACATTTCTTAATCTAAATGCTAGCATTATACCCAAGTCATGTTCAAACTGAGCATAAATTGGAGGCAATTCATGTTGTGTATTCAGTTCTGCATTAAAATCTTTTGAAAACAATGCATCAAAATATTTTTTTGCTGCACAACAATTAGAGCTTGATTTATTTTTGACAGGTTTATCCTTAGATAATATTATACCCAACTGTTTTGTTTTATTTTTCTCACATTCGTCTTCTTCAGAATCCATGATTTCTTCAATGCTGGTGTCTGTATCATAATATTTTTCTTGACTATAAGAAGAACTCGCTAATTTGATTTTTTTTTTAATTATTTTGCAAAATCGATTGACTACATTCAGAAAAACTTTCGTTCTCTTTATTATTATCGTGCTCACAATGTTTATACTCGTCAGTAAACAATGCCTGGCTACATTCAGAAAATATCTTGTCTTCTTGCTGATTATCTACAAAAAACACTTTTATCATTACAAATAAATGACTTAAACAACAAAAGATTCCAATATGTTTACTACCTCTGTAGCATTTTAGTAAAATCAATAAATCCTACCTTGAAACGCCATATTTCCTTCGTAATATCAACGAATACGTATGTAAGAACACCAAACAACTGTTTCCTCCTCAAACAGACGCAAGATAACGGAGAAATACGTATAAAACATCACAAGGGGCCCGTGACGCACCAGGCGCGTCATCCTTTAAAGAGGCCCATGACGCACCTGGCGCGTCATGGACAAAACGTATGGGGCCTGGCTAATGTGTTGGTAAAAATGAAGGTGGCAATGAATCGGTTAAATTGTTTTGCTGTTGTGTAGAGTAAAATGAACTTACCCATTTTCCCAATCTGAGACCTGTCTCAAACGACAGCTTAAAAAAGTTCGCTCAACAGCTGAAGAAACTGCACGAAGAATTTGAGAAGAGATTTCAAGATTTTAAGAGAATTGAGCCTTCACTAAATATTTTTTCGATGCATTTTAACGTCAACGTCGATGAAACATTCGCCAACCTCCAACTTGAACTAATTGAGATGCAATCCAATACCCATTTGAAGCAACTGTTTCTTAACACCAGCAAATTGGAATTTTATGAGTCCATATCTAGGACAAATACCCAAATATAGTTGCCCATGCCCAAAAAATAATTGCTATGTTTCGTACAAGCTATTTGTTTGAACAAACTTTTTCAATAACGAAATTAAGAAAAAATTGTCTACGTAATAGGCTTTCGGATGACCACCTTTATTCACTACTAAAATGTTCAGCATCACAGATGGAGCCGGTTTATGATGAAATCATGCAAAAACAAAAACAGTTCCAAATGTCACATGTCCCCACAAAGACCAGCGCTCCTCAACCTTCTACTTCGTAGCTAACTTAAAAGTTTAATTTAATTACAATTTCCAATTTCTTTTTTATTCCAATAGTTATTTTGTAATATTGCACAATAAATTAGTGTTTCAAAAACACATATCAATATTTTTATTTCAGTAATTAACATAGCCAAAAATGAAACAACTTGGCTCGCCGTATATTTCGTTAGTATTATATTGGTCCGCGAGGAAAAAAGTTTCCCCATCCCTGTCCTAATCAAACTAACAGCCTGGCGCTTCTTTATAATGTATGACAACATACTAGCAAATCACCGAAAGATGGATTATAACTTATAAAGTTTTGTCTTGTTATTTCATGTTTCGTTTTGAACTGTTAATCTTGGCATTAAACTATTACCTATAACAACTGTTAATCAAAGAAGTTTATATTGCCTTTCCTATTTCAGATTACTGAGGAAGATTACATTTGTGAACCTTGTAATGAACTCCTCATGAGAAACATAAATCAGCAATTAAAAACAAGCAGTGACGGTGCTCAAGCTTCAGGCTTATCTCGACCAGGTCAAAGACAAGTATGCAATCTTTGTGGGCGGTCAACACTTAATCGTCAGAGCTATTCTGTTGTTTTGGACCATCCTTCAGAAGAGCAAAGACAGATAAATGCTCTTATACAAACAAGCATTGCACTACGTCAGGTATTTGTTTCTATTTTGTTCATTATTTGCCAGTATATTACTTCATCTGTAACTCTTGGTGATTTCTCTTTTTCACCATGGTATTGTCTTTTATTAGTTAATACATTTACAATACCTGATATTAACTCAATATTTTCTTTCATAGATATCATCATCTGGTAGAATATGTCATTCATGCCGGATGAGTTGTAAGCGTGCTGCCATACGTATTGGGCAAGCTGATGAAGCTCGTGGTGTGTCTAATACTGAAGAAGTTACAACAGGTGACTGTGAGCCAATCACTGCTGAAACAGGTGACTCTGAGCCAATCACGGCTGAAACGGATGACTCTGAACCAATCACTGCTGAAACAGGTGACTCTGAGCCAATCACTGCTGAACCAGTTAATGAAAGTCTAGAAGTACCTTCTGAATAGGGCTTCCAATACCGGGATCCCGGTATCAGTCAATACCGGGATCCCGGAATTTTTTCCAGTTTTTTTAATACCGGGATCCCGGTATTAGTGATTTTATTTTAATTTTAGTTCAAAGCACAAAATAATAAACTATCACTACCGCACATAGACATTTTTATCCATTTATTTTATTTTGGAATATTTTAAATCGGTATAATATCAATGTTTTAACGACATGGCAGTTACACGGACGCAACGCAATAAAGACATGACCAGTGGGCTTAAGGGGGCCTGCCTTTGTGTAACAATCAATGTGCAGCAAATATTGTTTTATTTTTGCAATCGTTGTAGTCTACAGTTTACAGACAAAAAAGTTGCACGGGTCTAAAAGGTAAAGAAAATGAGAAAAATAAAGAACTCGTCGGGAACTGCAATGAACAGTCAAGATCTAATGAGTAACTATGGATGACGAATGGCGATCTGAGCTCGATAAATCGATTATTTGTGGTTTCTCAAACCTAACACGCTAACATCGAAGTCAGTTGTTTATATTGAATAAGAGAGCTGTAGTAGAAATGGTGGTGACTGTGGTAACGACCTCCAAGTTGTAGGTTGTAAGTTCGAACCCAGACAAGCGCTTTAGTTTGTGTAAATTATCTCATCACCACAAGGAATATATCGTGTGGAAACCGGTATATCCTAAAACCAAAAATGGGAGACGTGTGACATACATATACCAAACCGTACTGGGCTCTCGTGGTCGATTACGGCCCATTCTCTCTCACCGAAAATATGTCTGTGTTCCAACTGGAGGAACAGTAGGCTGTCTATGATGATTATGATGAACAAGTCAACTGTTAAACCATATTTTCAAACAATTATCTTACTTCAGAAACCGAACTGATATTAGGCACTAAAACAAAAAAAAGCATACTATTAAAAATGAAAACCTCACTTTTACATAACTACAAATAAATCTATACTTATTATTAATTAAACACAATTGAAAAACGGTAAAATTAAATATCATTTTAGTAAACAATCTATTTAAACCTCGATTTTAGTGAATCGATTTTTCATGCTTCGAATAATCGATTTTCTGACATAAGATTGCTGCCTCTTTGCTCCCTACACAGGTGTCCACCACTAATATCAGATGGACTGTCAAAGATATTTCTTTGACAATGCATCTGACATAAAATGTTATTATACTCCTTTACACGCAGTCATTGTCTAAAAAAGATGGTGTTTGATCTTAGAATTATACACAGTCTTGTGACTATAAACTCCTAACCTTACGTTTGCCATGTCAAATAAAATTAATTATAGGTATACAAAACATAATTATGTTTTCCTAGGCAACAAAATTCACGTGATCGACAAAATAACTAGTTCTTAATTTATTGTTTCCATAATATAGGTAGGTTGCTATGGGGACGATATGATTATTCTACAACGGAACGCCAAAATCAGAAATGCATTTATGTGAATAGCAGAAGCAATTAACATACTGTTTATTCAGGTATTTTATCCTTGCCTTAAGCCGGATTAATATAACCATGATAAATAAAACCTTAATTTTTAATTTTTTTGTGTATTAACTGTTATCCTGCACAAGTCCCCGTTCTTGAAGGCTATTTCTGGTCATGTCCTTTAAGTCGTTCTCAGTCTTAGAGCAACACGGACTTGCCGGAAGCCCCGCGTTGCTCTAAAGCCGCATTTACATTCAGCCGTAGTGAGCAGGGAAGTGGTCAGGACAGTAGTGTAGAATTGGGGGTTCTGCATCACTTGCTCGCTGCGCTCGACAAGTGATGCAGAATCCCCAATTATATTTACGGTCAACGATACAATTTGCAATGCAGATTGAATATTGTATTTCATTGTACCGCGCGTTGTCGAACTGGAACTAGCTGTGGAACAACATTATCTAAACAACAATATCAAGTTCGATCGCTGAGCATCGTTACATCGAAACGACGTGATGCGCATCTTGTACTAATGATTGTCGGCCTCATACAGCGTATCGCGCACTCCTACCTGTACGAAGTGTGACGACTGTTCATATTAAACAGATTGAACTATGGTTGTATAGTCGCTTATTTGATTAATCGAAATGAATGACGATAGTGTGGCGAACATTCATAGGTAGAACAATGCAGTGCGACTGAATTATCAGTTTGTCAATTTAATTGTACTAGACGATAGACAGTAATGATTGATTCTGCTGAGTTTTATCTAAATCAATGCATACGTACGACTGTTTTATCTGTTTATCGTGTGTTTATTATTGAAGTATCTATGGAACATTACCTACTTAATACAGTAAATTATATTATTAGTATTCTCTTTCACTTTTGATAATTTTATAAAAGAATTTAAAAATAGTGAAAAACAAAACCCAGACCGAAACAAATACTTATTTGTTCCGTGCGGGAATTGAACCCGCGACACTCGACGAGTACTTGTGATGAGTAGAGTTCTTAACCTATGCGCCAAACGTGTCGTCAGAGGTTAGATAAAATACTGGACCACCATCCACACAAAACACGAATACGTTATTTTGAATAACATTTTTATTTGGAAGTAATTACTGAACAATTATAATTATACAAGCGATGATTGGGTATTTTAAATGTAATGCACTTAATTGTAGCTGACAACGTATGAATACGTTATTATAAGAGAAAGGATTTTCCCCGTTTCTTCGTTCGCCTGGAAGTCGTACATACTAAATAAACTTTAATAAGCTTCAAACGATAAAACGAAATTCTCGTAAACAGGTTCTGTTTAACCTTTTAATTTCGTAAAATATAATTACACTTTTAGGGATTTCTAATAAAATATTTTGGAGTTCAATTTATATTAGTCATACTCATTGTTAATATGAAAGACCCGCTATGGGTGGTCTCTAGAATTTCATAACGGAGGGACCCATTTGAATGCAAGTACATACGATTACCTTATAAAAATTTCGTCTCAGTTTTCAGCGACAGCGCGGCGCCATCTAATACATTCTCCTAAAATGGTAAGTTAGGGCAACGTTACAATTGAGTATGAATGATGAATAAGAAATAAGTAATTATGAATCTTATGCGTAGTACGCATGGGGATTAAAATTGTATGTCAATATTTACGTCTAATTTTAAATAAACTATAACTAACAACCATTCCTTATGTGTGTATACCGTTTTACAATTGATGGTTATAAAATCAGTGTCATCTAGAGATAATCTCCCACAATATTTTTAGCAGTGCGTTCTGCAGTGCTCCGTATAACTTAACATCGTTACGTTTAACAATTAAAAACTGTAAGTATGTACGTATCACTTTAACTATTTTTCTATTATCAGCGTGTGTGTTTGTGTTTGTCTGAGTGTTTTTATTAGTAAGTTGAGAGGTTGCTGTTGAGAGTGAGTATACGACTTCGATTCCCTTGCAGAAAAAATAGCTTGGCGTGACAGGAATCTAATTTAAAGTATTATGAATGGACTGGATGATAATATTTGAAACTAAATGGTTAAATGTTCGTAAGTAAACCTGTTTTACAAATGTTATATTTTTTGTTTTGTTTTCAGGTTTCCCAATCCATTTGACTCCGACGCTGAAGTGATCCCTATATCGCAAAAGAAGAAGCCAATTAAGCCTAAACCTAAAGCAAAAGGAAAAAGTAAAAAACCACTCCAAGAACAGCTGGATGGTAGTGGGTCTGAATCAGAGGTTGACCCTCCGATTGCATCTACTTCAGCGTCTATATCGGCTAAAAAGAAACGAAAACGCTGCATCTTCCCAGATTCCGAGGTAAGTTGAGATAAAATTGTGATTTAGTTATTATATTTGACAGTCCGGTTGACCCAATGGCTGAGCGGTTGGCTGCTGTGTTGCTTATTGCGGGTTCGATTCCCAAACGGCACAAATATTTGTGTGGTCTACAAACAGTTGTTCCAGGTCCGGCTGTTTAAATGTTTATAAACGGATTCGCGACACAGGAAAAATTCTAAATGTGGGGAGAGAGAAAAACATGTTTAGAAGTTAGTGGTGTTAAGATAGTTACTGATAATTATAAAATCCTGGGTTTCGATTCTCAGATTGACCAAGTGTAGATAATTGTGTCAACTTTGAATAATTTTATAAGTAAGTAGTACCTAGCAGCATTGAGTCTAACTATTCGAAAAATACAGGTGTGATATTTATATGTTGTTTTAAATGAAAGTTAACGTTTATTTAATAATTCATGATTTGGTAGTAGATTTGTACTGTTTACAATTTCTAAGGTGTAAAAGATTTCATTCGAATGTTTGAGACCGACATAAATCGATGAAGATTATGGAAGCCTCAAGATATTGTTGTATTACTATTGTGATGATATATAATAATACCAGAGGGCTGGTGATCATTATGAATCAGCAGATTATAATGATGATATAATAATGAATTATTTTTTCTTTGTTTCCAGGATGAAGAGCAACGCGAACCGATTCGGGCGTCGAAACTGAAGAACTACCTAACGCGTCGAGTCGGTTCTGGTTATACCATGCAAAGCAACCCCACAAAGTGCGGAGAATATTATGTTGAGGTCCGCATATCAAATAGTCAGGAGTTAGAGGGCGTAACAACCGCCGACCGTTGGAAACATTCACTGGTTTGTTTCAAAACAGCGGTAAATGACGTAAGCCCAACTTGGAAGGCGGTAACTCAGTTGGTTGCAACAGTTAAAGAGGATTACGCCTCTATCCAACCAATTCTGTACCCCCAAAACCTTTTTTAATCCTCTTATTATTTTGTTTTTTTTTTTCGTAAAGTTTAACTCATTACTTAACTTTTATTAAATTGTTTAACTTTATACATAATTAATATTTTAGTATTAAACTTGGTTTAAGCCTTTATAATATTGGGCATAATATACATAGGTACTTTAGTATGCTCTTAATTTTATTTTTTTATTTGAGTAGGTGTCTACTAACCATATCACTTATATTTTTGCATTGTTCTCTTACAGAGTCTACTTAGTAGATCAAAACAAAAATCTAAATAAAAATCTAAAATTGAAAACAATACAATATAAAATTTATAAAAATATTATTCTCATTAATACAATTTTACTACGAAAATAGAAATAAAGCTTTTTTAAAATAATTTAAAATGGTTTTCTGTCAAACTTGTAATATTAAGGTTCATAATTATTCTTTCTTTTTTAATCCTCTTATTATTTTGTTTTATTTTCGTAAAGTTTAACTCATTACTTAACTTTTATTAAATTGTGTAACTTTATACATAACTAATATTTTAGTATTAAACTTGGTTTAAGCCTTTATAATATTGGGCACAATATACATAGGTACTTTAGTATGCTCTTCATTTATTTTCTTATTTGAGTATGTGTCTACTAACCATGTCACTTAAATTTTTGTATTGTTCTCTTACAGAGTCTACTTAGTAGATCAAAACAAAAACCTAAATAAAAATCTAAAATTGAAAACAATACAATATAAAATTTATAAAATATTATTCTCATTAATACAATTTTACTACGAAAATAGAAATAAAGCATTTTTAAAATTATTTAAAATGGTTTTCTGTCAAACTTGTAATATTAACGTTCATAATTATTCTTCTCACAAAAAAACCAACATTCATAAATCTAATAACCTCATAAAAACTCAATTTGAAAATGTCTGTATAATAGCTTGTGCTTTTAAAAACAAAATAATCAGTTACAAAATAAATCCTCAAAGTTTTACTATTACACCTGAAAAGTTCTTAACTGAAACTTCAGACACATGTTGCTATCTAATTAAAGAATTATTAAAACAACACGTTTCTTTGAAAGTCAATTTCGAACTATTTATTTTGTACACGCTACCTAAAAATGATGAAATTAGTCTTAAATCTTTTAACACAAGATATGTAATTATCCTTCAAAGCACAGATATAATATCCATTTATCATGCATTTGCAGAAAAAATCTTAAATAAATGTTCCGAGTTCGAACTAAGTGAGTCAGGCTGGACAATTGAATCGATAAGTCATTTAGAAATTAATTTAGTTAAATACAGTCCTTTGAGAGCAGGTTCTTATTTAGAATTACCTAAACGAATTCAAAATACGAAATCATGCCTAAACATAGTCAATAAAGATAATCATTGTTTTCTTTGGAGCATTATAGCATATTTGTACCCAGCAAAAAATAACCCCAATAGAGTTACATCATATTGTCATTATTCTAAAGTGTTAAACATTACAAACATGACATTTCCACCCAGTTTAGACGATATAAAATTATTTGAAGACTTAAATCCAAACATAAGTGTTAATGTTTATGGTTTGGAACAGAATTATTATGTAACCGGGCCTTTATATAAAACTTTAAAGAGAAAACTTTATCATGTAAATTTGCTTTATTTCAATAACAACGGTAAAAGTCATTTTTGCTTGATTAAATGTTTTAGTAAGCTTGTACACAGACAACTTACAAAACATAAGTCTAAGATATATTTATGTGATGAATGTTTTTTGTATTTTGATTCACCAGAAAAACTATGTAATCATAGCTGTGCAAGAGTTCAAACTATACTTCCAGAAGAAAACTCAAAACTTTGTTTTTCAAATTTGAATAGAACTCAAAGAGTTCCAATTGTTATCTACGGTGATTTTGAAAGTCTATTACATGAGTATTCAGACAAAAATAAATCCACATGTATAGAAAATATACAAGTCCATACGGCAAGTTGTTATGGATATTACATTTTTTGTCAGTCTAAACCTGAATTAAATGAGTTTAGATCATATAGGGGGCCAGACTGCTCGAAAAAGTTCGTTAAATCTATTAGTCAGGATGTAATAAGACTTCATAGACTAATTTCAGAGATAAAACCCATGATAATTAGCAACGATCAACAAATGTCTTTAAACAACGCTAAACAATGTCACTTATGTAAAAAATCATTTTCTGATACTGACCTTGTTGTCGCTGATCATGATCATTTCACAGGAATGTATAGAGGACCAGCACACAATACATGTAATTTAAATGCAAAATCTTGTCCATTCATACCGATAATATTTCATAATCTGTCTGGTTATGATTGTCATTTGTTTATAAAAGAACTTTCAGCTCTTTGCGGTCGTATAAATCTTATTCCCAGAAACAAAGAAAAATATATTTCTTTCACAAAATTCGTCCCGATTGATAAAACAAATGTAGCTCAGTTAAAATTTATCGATTCTTTTAATTTTTTAAGTTCAAGTCTAGATAATTTAATAAAAACGATGAAAACGGAAGATTTTCAAAACTTGCGAAAGTTTTTTAATGATGATTATTTGTTTAATTTAGTTTGCAAGAAGGGTGTATACTGTTATGATTTCATAGATTCATGGGATCGTTATAAAGATACGAAATTGCCTGATTCATCGAAATTTTATAATAAACTGACATCTCAATCTATTTCGGATGAAGATTATAATCATGCATTAAAAGTCTGGAATGCATTTGATATTTCTAATTTAGGGGAGTACACAGACTTATATTTGAAATGCGATGTCCTACTTTTATGTGACGTTTTTGAAAAGTTTAGAACAATGAGTTTAAAGTATTATAACCTTGATCCTTGTTATTATGTATCGTCTCCCTCGCTGAGTTGGGATGCAATGTTATTATATACTAAAATTAATTTAGACTTAATTTCAGATATTGATATGTACCAAATGTTAGAACAAGGTATAAGGGGGGGCCTTGCCCAGTGTTCTTTAAGATATGCGAAGGCAAATAATAAATATCTTCCAAATTATAACAATAAGGAACCTGACAGCTATTTAATTTATCTTGATTGTGTAAATTTATATGGTCATGCCATGATGCAACCGCTTCCTACTCGAAACTTTAGGTTCTTAAATGAAGATGAAATAAATAATTTTAATGTAATGTATATTTTAAATGACAGTGATACAGGATTTATTTTAGAAGTTGACTTATGTTATCCTTATAAAATTCACGATTCTCATTCAGATTTACCATTTGCCGTTGAAAAATTCGCTCCACCAGGTAGTAAAAATGTTAAACTAATTGCTAATCTGTATGATAAACATAAATATATCATTCACTATGTTCATCTAAAAGAATGTATACAAAATGGTCTTACTTTGCTAAAGATATATAGAATACTAGCATTTGAACAAACTTCATTTTTGGCTCCATACATCTTGTTGAATACTGCTCTTAGACAGAGAGCGGTTTCCGATTTTGAAAGAGACTTTTTTAAAAAACAAAACAACTCTATTTTTGGAAAAACTATCGAAAACAAAAGAAAACAAGTCGATGTAAAACTGGTTAATGTATGGAAAGATATTCATAATAAAACTAACAAAACTTGCGGGGCTGAAAAATATGTGAGTGCACCAAATTTCAAAAGTTTATCTGTGTTTTCTGATACTTTAGTAGCAATCCAGTTACAACAAACGAAAATTGTTCTTGATAAACCAATTTATATTGGTTTTTCAATATTGGAATTGGCTAAGAGTCATTTGTATCGTTTTCATTACTCAGTGATGAAACGTTTATACGATAATAATATTCAACTTTGTTATACTGACACTGATAGCCTTTTGTATTTACTGTATACAGAAGATTTCTATGAGGACATGAAAAATAATATAAAATACTTTGATACGAGCAACTTCGAAAATGGAAATCAATTTAATATACCTAAAGTAAATTGTAAAATACCAGGTTTTTTTAAGGATGAAATGGGTGGTGATTTAATATCCGAGTTTGTAGGTTTAAGAGCGAAATTGTATTGTATAGACTCTCTAAGTTCTTCAATTATCAAAGCAAAAGGTATAAAAAAATCAGCTGTGAAAAAACTCGATATTAAGAAATATAAACGAGCTTTATGGTACAATGAATGCCTAAGAGATGACATGTGTATTATAAAGTCGAAGAATCATAAGATTTTTACTCAGAAGATTAATAAGCTGGTTCTAAGTAGGAATGATGATAAGCGACAAATCATGGAAGATGGTTGTAAAACTTTGCCATGGGGGCATCATAAAACAGTGTTTTAATTAATTGCTGTATAAGATGACAATGCATTAATTTAAGGTGTCTATTTAAGTAAAAATAAATAAAGTTAAATGTATTGGAATATTATAATACAAAATAAATGATTTGTAATCAAATAAATGTGTTTAAATGTGATATTCTTTACCTACTTCCTATTTAAACAAATGAAACTCCAGAATAGGTGATAGTTATAACATTTATTTAATTTTAACAGAAATGTAATGCTTAAAATTATTTTACAACATAATGATTTAATAGAACATTTACAGTCGATTATACATGTTTAAAAAATAATAAAATAAAAACAATCATATCTCGAAACAGTAATAAAACAATAGTAACAAAATATAATTAATTATATTTAAGTAAGATTATTTTATTGCTTCTAACACTATATGAGTCTCATTGTTACTCGAAATAAAGAATTTTAAATACAGATAATTTATTTCGTTTGTTTAATCTTACATACTTCTTTATTACATTTTTAAATATTTTTATAAAAGAAAATACAATTTATAATTATTATTTTGTTTATTTATTTTTACATACTTATTTATTACATTTTAAATATAATAATTATATTACATACGGTATAATAATTACGGACTTATTAACTCAAGTATACTTTTTTTTAGTACAAACTATAACTATTTAAATTTAATATACTATACCTACTACTTCTTATTTATAATAAGTAGTAAAAAAAACATCATAACATTTATTTAATTTTCACTCAATCATAATATTTATTTAATTTTAACATAAATGTAATCTTTTTAATTGTTTTACATCATATTGATTTTATGGAACATTTACAGTTGACTATACATGTTTAAAAAAATAATATAACAAAAATATCGAAATAATAATATTACAATAAGTAACAAAATAATATAATAATAATTGGCTAATTAACTCAAGTATACATTTTTTGACAGTACAAACTACAAACTAAAACTGCTCAGTGTCACTTAACTTTTTCCCAATTTTTTTAATGAGGATCTCTGCTGCTTCCATCACTTCGTCATAAGGTTCACGCACCACATATTGTACACTTATACATGCATTGTCACTATCACTATAATAGTTTTCATTTTTAGAGCCTTTAAGTTTATGCACTTCTAATTTAATTAGATGACCAGGACCGCTTCCCTCTCGGCGAGCAATGTATGATGTTGGTGATGATCCTAATGGGCATTTTCTTTTTTTTGAAGGCTTTTTAGAAGTGTGTGCTTGATTATTTCCACTGATAAGCTTTTCAATATTAGCACTCTGTTTTAATCCCTCAAAATATGGCTCGTAATTACCCTGGGAGTAAAAAAATGAGCTCATAACAGGATTGTCATTGACAACATCAGAGTTCCACTGTAAAATAAAAAATAAATTAGCATATCAAAAATAATTACAGCATGAGAAAAAAAATGTACCTACTCCTAAATAATATAAAAACATTGAGTACCTCGCGGAATCTAGGTTGTTCCTGTTCTACTGAAATTACATTTTCATTGTCCAAAATGCTGGGGCTGCAGGATGGTGATGGTGCTTGAGACATTATTCTGAAAGAAAAAGAAACTATTTACAAATAAACACTAAACCAATATTTCAATTATTATTTTGTTTAATTGGTTATTTCAAACACTTACCTTTAAGACTGAAAATATTATTTAAATCGCGAACAACAGCGTAAGGTCCTACTTCGATCAGCTACTACAATGAAGTGCAATGTTTAATTACTTTGACATACCTAGAAGATATTCTCCTTTGAGTTATTCATTAGTCACAAATGCAGGTAACACGAGAACATAATCTTTATAACGATGCAGGTTCAAACCTGTTGTTTGAACACTGTGCTCACATATTCATATATAAAGGATAGTAAGTAATGAAAACAAATAATAGACAAGATGAAGTTGATCAAACAACCCATATCCCTGAACGTTAATAATATTAATTTCAAAGACTCAGTTCATCAGATAAGACACAGTGCTTTATTGCCTAATACGATTCGTTGTATAATATGTGGACCTTCAAACTGTGGCAAAACAAACGTTATGATCAGTTTATTGTTACATGAGAATGGTCTCAAATTTCAAAATCTTTATCTTTATTCGAAAACTACGTTCCAACCGAAATATCGTTTCTTATGTGAAGTATTAAGAAAAGTACCTCAGATTAACTTCAATGAATTCAGTGACAATAAAGAAGTCATATCACCCAGTGAAGCTTTACCAAATTCTGTATTTATATTTGATGATGTTGTATGTGAAAAACAAATAAATATCCGTAATTACTTCTCTATGGGTAGACATAAACTAATTGATTGCTTTTACTTATCGCAAACCTACTCAAAAATTCCAAAACAGTTGCTACGTGATAACGCTAATTTTCTTATAATATTTAAACAAGATGATGTAAACTTAAAGCATATCTATGCAGAACATGTCAACTCTGATCTATCATGGAATCAGTTCAAAGATATTTGTAAAACGGTTTGGAGTTATCCATATCAATTTCTTCTTATTAACAAAGAGTCACCATTAAATAATGGAAGGTACAGGCAGAATTTTGATACTTATTTAAAATTTGACTGAAGGTATTTATATATAAGTAAATAACATACAAAAACAAAATTAGTATCGTTTGTTCCTCAGTTGCACTCAGTTGTTACAACATGGAGAAAAATATTAAAAGAGAATTAATGAAGTCTGTAGACTCTATAAAGAATAAAATTAAACAAATGAAGAATCAGGAACATTCAATGAACTTGTCACTCGATAAAATGCTAAAACCTGTCACAGATCCACTTAAAACCCTTATTGATTCTAATATATCTATGGAAAAAATCAAACATTTAGAAAATACAATGCTCACTGATTCTGAAAACAATGAATTGGATAGTATCAATACTAGCTCATCTACAAAGTTTGAAGACTGCTACGATCCTAAACTAAATTCTGCCCAGTCACTTAAAAAGTCTAATAAAATGGAATTACCAGATGATTTAGAAATTTCGTTAGAGGGTCATGATGTCCACGGTATCTATGATGGTGTAAATGTACCGTTTGGAATAAGAAGTATAAACAAAACTTTACTGTTGGGTAATTCAGTGGTAACATTTTTTAAAATTGATAGTTTAAATGACAATGATGAGATTTTAATTAAAGTCGATGACAAGGCCTATAATTTAACTCCTGGTCTGAAAGAACTTTTACTTCGAAGAAAACCTGATTTAAAATTAATTTCGAGTGAAGACAAACTTGTCTATAAGGATATGTTGCATTCTACAAATGCTCATAAGAGAGATTTTAATCCTAATGGACAAATAAGAGGCGATAAAGGAGTAAAATATCGTGAAATTATCAAACCAATGTTTTCCGAAGCGTCAAACGATAATAAACTTGATCACACTAAAATTGGAGGAAACTTACCAACACTAAAAAAATACAAAAACAACACTGACTTTGTATATTGGGATGATCCTAACGAATTAGTTGAGAGATTAAAACTATTAGTTGCTTCAAGAGATGCTGGAAATACAAACCATGACAATGAAATTTTATCGATAGTTGAAGAATTAAAAGAAGCTGACATAATTAAAGAATAAATAGTTATAATAATATGCTTTTCATTCAGTATTATACATGAATTCAAGACAAAAGTACTGAATTCTGAACATGAGCAAAGCTGACGTGGTAAACGAAATCCATAAAAATGCGAGGGTGAACTTTCCGCGAAGACATGTTAATATGAAAGATATAGATGACCTGTGGCAAGCAGACTTAATTGATATGCAATCAATTTCAAAAGAAAATAAAAATTACAGATTTATTCTTACCGTTATAGATACATTTTCGAAATATGCATGGGCCTTTCCTCTGAAAAGTAAAACCAAAGATGATGTATGTAACTCTTTTAAAATTTTACTGGCTACAGGACGTGTTTCGAAAAATCTACAAACGGATAATGGAACAGAATTTTATAATAATAAATTTCAAAAGCTTATGAAATCTAATCATATTAACCATTATTCAACTTTCTCAACAAAAAAGGCCTCAATAGTTGAACGATTTATCAGAACATTGAAATCTAAACTGTATAAGGAATTTAGTTTAAAAGGCAACTATAATTGGGTAGATGGTGCCCTTAATGATGTTATTTATAAATACAATCACACTTACCATCGGACAATTCATGAAATTCCAGCTAATGTGGATGATGTTAACAAAAAACGTATATTAGAAAGGTATTTAAGTTTGGCAAAAAATGAAAGAATAAGAAGCAAGTATAAAGTAGGTGATTATGTACGTATCAGTAAGTACAAAGGAACATTTGAAAAAGGATATACCCCCAACTGGTCAACCGAAATATTTAAAATTCGAAAAATACAAAATACAACTCCTATCACCTATTTAATTGATGATACAATCAGAGGTCAACCTATTTTAGGAGCATTTTATTCACAAGAACTTCAAAAGACAAAACATCCCAATGTATATCTAGTCGAGAAAGTCCTTAGAAGAAAAGGAAACAGGGTTTTAGTAAAATGGTTAGGTTTGTCTTCTGCTGAAAACAGTTGGATTGATAAATCGAATGTATTATAACAAATAATAATAACTTTAGTAACTTTACAACAAAGTCATTGATGAATTCCATATGTACCTATTTATTAAAGTGTTCAATCCAAATTCATTAGTCTTATGATGTGTATTGGAGAGAGTAGTCTTCTCAATTGGCTAATAAACAATTTACCATTTGAAATACACTTACCAGGTTACAATTATTGTGGTCCTGGTACAAAATTAATTAAAAGGCTTTCACGCGGAGATAAAGGTATTAATAAATTAGACGAATATTGTAAAGAACACGACATTGCCTATCTCAAATCATCAAACTTAAAGGATCGTCACAGAGCTGATTTAATTTTGTTAAAAATGGCAAAACAACAAGCAGTTGCCTCCGATGCGAGTGCAAGCGAAAAAATCGCGGCACGCTTAGTAAGCAAGGCAATGTCTACAAAAATTAGGAGTGGTTCTGGCCTAAAAAAAAATAAAAAAAAGTGCTCTCAAAAAGTTCCATCTGGAAAAGGGTTAAAAAATAAATTTAAAAATGTTATCATTAAAACGAAAAGACACATGAAAAAATTAAAACCAAAATGCAAAAAAGTGGCAATAGAATTAGCTATGGCCGCAACCAGAGAATTAGCTAATGATTCATCCATTAAACTTCCTCGTGTTATTCCTATACCAAAAACTGGTGGTTTGTTACCTTTGATTCCTATTTTTGCTGGATTATCAGCGGCGGGAGCCATAGCAGGCGGTGCAGCTGGTATTGCCAAAACCATTAATGAATTTAAGATGGCTAGAAAGCTGTTGGCTGAATCGAAGAGACACAATGAAAAAATGGAAGCTCTCTGCATTGGAAAAGGATTACAACTTAAACCACATAAAAATGGGCTTGGAATTTTTGTATCGAATGAAAAAAACTAAAGTATCGGCTACCCAAACGAGCCTTAACTAACTTTGACATTTTGAAGTATGGGAATAGTATTCCCTATTTTAGAGGAGTCTTTATGAGAGATCAATTACCAAAACGCCCGTTTAAAAAAGAATGTGGAGTTATTAATTTAGACAGTTCTAAAGATCCTGGCTCTCATTGGGTAGCCTATGCAAAATACAATGATTATATTGAGTACTTTGATAGTTATGGAAATCTTAAGCCTCCAAAAGAATTTATAAAATACGTAGGTTCTAAACTCCACTATAATTATGATAATATACAACACGATCATCCTTTCAATTGTGGGCATCTCTGTTTACATTTTTTAAATAATTTTTGGTGTAGTTATCCCTAATAAAATAAACAGAATCTTCTGAAAGAGCCCAGTATACAAGCATGTCTACTACGGTTACCATCTCCGGAAACAAATCTGAATTGGTGTCATACTTTCAACCACCTCTGCATCTATCTGATCAATACGAGTGCGGTTTGTTATATTTTACAGTGTTAAATTCAAGACCAAATGTGTCCATCAATAACAGCTGTCTATCTGTAATCAGAATCGAATGTGATCTTGTACACAGCTCGTACTGCAACGGATTACCAACTCATTTTATTCATGAATTTGTATTTGATACTGCTCCTTGTCATCAGTACAGAGAAATACCACGAAACGTTATTTACTTTCCGGTGAACAAAAATATAATTTCATCTATATCTATTAGGATTGTTGATCAATTTGGTAATTGTATTAACTTCGGTGAAGAATTTAATATTCAACTACACCTTCATTTAAGAAAAATAAAATGATACTATATTATAAAAACGCTCCTGTGAAAATAAAACGTCTTATTCCCTCAATGACCGCTAAAGTGCATAGACGTAAGAAAAAAGTTAAGAAATTGACTGAAGCAAATAAAGATTTTCTAAGAGCCCTAGGTTTTAAAGTATGAATATACTACAGATTACTGAATTACCGCACTTCGATACTTCGATCGAAAGTTATGAAATACATTCATATAATCCCTACAATAACAGCTTTAGAGAAAACGATGAAATCAGAATCCCCATTCATCAGCAAGACACCTACGTGCTACCATCGGCCAGTTCAATTTACATCGAAGGCCAAGCAAAGCTGCTCGGTAAAGATGGGAATCCGATCAAGAAAACTGTTACGTTCACTAATAACCCTGTTATGTCTTTGTTTCAAGACATCAGGTACGAAATGAATGGTATTGAAATAGATCGTATAAAAAATTCTGGGATAACGTCAGCAATAAAATCATACATATCATTAAATGAAGCTGAAAATAAAGTTGCTGAAATATGGGGTTGGAATTTAAGCGGATTCCAAAGTGATGGGCATTTTAGTGTTGTGATACCATTAAATAAGATTTTAGGGTTTGCAGAGGATTACAATAAAATCGTTATAAATTGTAAACACGAACTTATATTGAACAGAACTAACTCTAACTTAAACAGTGTTATTCTTACTGATGATGTTGTTAATTTTCAAATAGATATACAAAGAGTTCAATGGAGGGTGCCACACATAAAAGTGTCAGATCGGGAACGATTAACACTCTTAAAGCATTTGGAAAGAGATAAACCCATTCAGATGGCTTTTAGAAATTGGGATTTATATGAATATCCTTTATTACCTAAAACCACAAAACATTCTTGGTCAGTTAAGACTGCTTCACAATTGGAAAAGCCTAGATATGTAATTTTTTGCTTACAAACTAACAGAAAAAATAGTAGAACTAAGGACAGTTCACTATTCGATCATTGTGACGTGACAAACGTTACGCTCTTCTTAAATTCACAATATTATCCTTATGAGCCTATGGGTTTAAAGTTCCCTGACAACAAATACAGTATAATATACGAAATGTATGTGAAATTTCGTCAGTCTTACTACAACTGTCCAGTAGACCCATTGCTTGACCTAAAGGACTTCAAAGAAAAAGCTCCCCTTTTTATCTTGGACTGCTCAAGGCAAAACGATAGTCTAAAATCAGGTCCAGTGGATGTACGAATAGAAATTGAATGTTCAACGCCAATACCAGATAAAACAACTGCATATTGTTTGATTATAAACGATCGACTAGTGGAATACAAACCTCTCAGCAACACTGTACGAAGGCTGTCATGATTGCTATTGTAGATATTCAAGGTTTTCGGACAGATACAGGTGAATTTATGATAAAAGAAATCGCTATTTTGTCTAATAAAAAAATTCAATGGTTTTTAATTAAGCCACCTTTTCCATTTCACAATTTGACGAAATCAGAAAGAAAGCACGTTAGTTGGATTGAACGTAACAGAAAGATATATTGGCGTGAAGGATTTGTACCATATTCCAATTACCAGAGTTATATTGCCGATATTTTAAGTGATAAATGTGTATATGTTAAAGGTTTAGAAAAAGTTGTGTGGTTAAAACATATATTGGAAAACAGTAATAGTAACATATTTAATTTAGAAGACAAAGGTTGTCCTAGTTTGTTAAGTCTGCACAGTCAATATAAACATTCTCAAGATTTGTATAGTTGTGTTTATCATGACTCTGTATGTGCTTTAACCTTTAAGTTCTGACGTGGTTTAGTCATATCATAAATAGTGACGTGACGTATGTCAGACAGCTTAATAAATAATCGAAATGGATTATTTTTATTAACTGATTTGCACAATATTTACTTATATTATGATCTGTTCATTGTTATTCTATTAAGGAAGTGCAAAAACAACAACATTTTCAAATGAAATCAGTATTTATTTGAATCAAATTATATAACCTATATTTTGCTTAGCTAAAAAAATATATGTTATAATCTTAGCTACAATATAATTATTTGGACGTTTTTTTGGCAAATTTCTTATATTTAAAATATCAGTCTAAATTAAAGTATTGCTTATGTAGCGATTGCTTCTCAAATCACGTGAATATTTTGGAACAAATTACTTGTTCTCTACACAGTCCACGCATATAGTTTTTGAACATCCAAGACAAATAGGCTTGCGACATTCGATGCAATTGTACTTAGTACGTCTTTTGAGTCTTGATGGACGTTTCTTTTACGGCTATTTTTTGACGTACTTGGTTGGTCCATCTAAAACAATAAGATAAATAATGAGGTGACGTCTTGTAGACACTTAGAAAGATCATCATCATCAGCCTATAAACTTCACACTGCTGGGACACAGGCGTCCTCCCGGTGAGAGGGAGTGGGCCATAATCCACCACGCGGGCTCAGTGCGGGTTGGTAGATGTCACATGTCTTCGAATTTTTTGGTTCTAAGACATGCCGGTCTTAGAAAGATACACACTAATAATGATCTGACGTCTAACAGACTCGCAACATTAATACTGACCTTACGTCTGAGAGACACTGTGCAGCTCCACAGCCGAACGTGTTGTCGCGCCACCAGCGTGCGCTCGACTGAATGATCGACGTGTTCAATCCCGAAGCTACAGGGAAGGGCGCGGGTGTATCTTTAAAGGCTTTGAAATACGGCTTATATTTGTGAACTCACCGTCTATGAGACACCCACGTCAGTAGTTAAAGGTTAAAAAATGTATTGTGTTTAAATAAATGGTGCTATGATAATACAATTTTTAAATAAACATTTTCTTGTTTAATTTCTTTACTTAGGTAAAATGTTTCCTATCCCTCCCAATCCCATCAACGTCGTCAAATCGTTATAAGCTGTTGACTGCAGCTAGACAATGTCATTATGCATTTATCTGTAAAACAAAGCATGTGTCAAAATAAATACAAACCTCGATATGACATGTATAATACTTTTAAAATGCGTGAGTTTTCATTTAATTATTACTGGGCGACAGCTGATTCAAAGAAAAGATTAGTTATGGAAATGGCCGACGCTGGATTCTTTTACTGTGGCGATAGTATAAATGATAAAGCAGCATGTTTCTCATGTGGAGGTGTTATAGAAGATTGGGAGATTTATGACGATCCTTGGATGCAACATGCAATACGTTTTCCTCAATGTTTTTATTTAAACGCTGTTAACCCTATTCTTGGCAAAAAACAAAAAACTATATTTCCAAATAATTTTCAAATATGATGTTAATTATGAACCTAGGATTTAAGGAAAAATATATAAAAAAATCGCATATAACCAGAAAATGAGATCCTATATGTATCTTTGAAGATACATTGCCAGCTTAGCAAAAAATTTTGTCCTTACCTGTAAGTATCTTTGAGGATACGTTGCCAGGTTTGAGAAAATAAAATACACAAAATTTTCTTAATCATATATGTATAAAATTTGCATGTAGTAACAATTATAAAAACCAAAATCAACTAACAGATTAATTAAAATTAAAATTTTAAGTTATCGGAACATTTGAGGCATTTCTATTAGCTAAAATAATTACTTATCAGTATGGAATTTTACAAAACAATTTCTTTCTGGCTTAAAACATAAGTGTAACGAGCACTATGGCACACATTACTGTAGTTTGGCTCTTGATACAAAATTTACATCGCCCTTTCGAACCAAACATTGGAAAATGGCCGATTTTATCGTACCTTACATCCGGTGGAGGTCGTGGTGCTACAGGTGCCTGTATTATTTTAATGGTATACTTTTACATAGAGCCAGAACTACCTTAGCACCAAGACCAAAATTAGAGTTCTCAGGCGTTAGCGAATCATACCAGGAAGTAACTTCACTGTCATATTCTATGAAGTCGTACACGAAACCAGATATGCTAGCTCGAACAAAAATTTTATAGCTCCGTCTTGTACGTCTACTATTTTTTATTCATCAGATAGTAAATTTAAGTTTTCTATGGAAGAAGGCAAAGATGGCGCAAGTGAAGAATCTGAATCAGTCACATGGTTATGGACATGACTCAAACAATTGAAATCTGCTGAAGTTCATCTTTGGACTCAAGATTCATCGTCGTCTGATTCTTTACGTGGTTTTGGTACTAGAGCACAAATTATTTTTGCCCTGGAAAAAGATGGTTGCGTCCCTCCCTGAAAAAAAAGCCCTCTCTCACACTCATGCCAAGCATACAGTGCCCTTTTCCCAAAACACATGTAAAAAATAATACTAATACAATCTTAATGCACTTGGCAATGTATCCTATTAGATACGCTAACCTTGTACAAAGAATCTTAGTACACCTAGCAACGTATCCTGTAGGATACATTCACTTTATTTGTTATTTTGCGAAGCCAAGCGTAATTATTTCTCCTGTTTAATTACTTTGCAGCATAAGTACAATCATATGAAACATTATAACACCAATTCCTCATGCAATTTTAAAAGAAAAAGTATTAAAAATAATAAATTCTTACCTTCTTGCGCGGAATTGCACTCAACCGTTTCGCAATTTTGACAAGTTTTGAAAAAGTAGTTGACGTAAGCTGTCATTGTGTCACTAAGGTGCGTTCAGAAATGTATACTTTAAAGATACATAACTTAAAGTTCCGCTTTACATGCATTATGAAAGAGATGTAATTTTTTAAAAAACGATGTGTCTTACAAGATACATTGTCAAGAAAAGGGTTAAAGGAAAAGAGTATATATTGAAAACGCATCGTAAATTATAAATCGAGCACAGCGGATGCGTCAAAACCTCAGGTCGGCGATATAGCGCAAAAAGATTTCATTGGTTATTTATCGAAATATAATTGGGGGTTCTGCATCACTTGTCGAGCGCAGCGAGCAAGTGATGCAGAACCCCCAATTCTACACTACTACAGTGACGCAAAGTAAATGTGATAGGACTGCAATTTACTGAGATTTTTTGTCAAAAGTGGTATCCAATTATAATTTTGCTAAACGTCAAACATTTGTCCACTCTTGAATTCATAGAATCAATACTTACAAAAACAATTCAGTATTTTACCCAATAACCCTTGATTTAAATGCAAAAACCCTCGGGATTGGAAGCCTTTCATTAACCCCCTGTCACTTGGTGTTTATTTTGTTGCAACTTTTAATCTCGACACGTCATTATGTACTGTTATGGTTCAGAGCACATGTTGACCACATAATATAAAAGTCCCTTGCCGTCATATTATTGTATGATTGGCTATCAACATTTTGGAATAAACTTTTGAAATTGCTAGTTCACTTTGGTAACATTGAGTCCCGTGTGCGATGCTGTTCGTAACTGAATGAGTCGATTGGTTTGATGAAATGATTAAAATATCACACCACTATTCAGGTAAGTTTAAACACCTTCATTCAAACTAGTTGTTGACACAATTAGCGAATAAATATCGTCCCGTATCCTCAATAGAATCAAAAATGATTAGATCCGTTAGAGAACCAAAGCAACCGACAAGGTGATTCGAGGGCACCAAGGTAACCGACACAACCCGAAGAATTGCAAATTTTAAAGTGGCAGTTCGCAGGGTACATTGCTCACAGAAAACTTGGGGCCGAAAGGTTCTGTCGTCGCGACCGCGTGCTGGAAGACGTCCTCTCCAAGGTGGACAAAAGGCCCGGTGAAGGCCGCAGGAATCCTGTGGATGCAAGATGCACAGAACCGGTCAAAGTGGCGGTGCTTGGGTAGGCTAATTTCTAGCAGTAGTCGTCTGTCGGATGAAATGATGATAATCTCATGTGGGATCCGTCTCACAGAGTAGAATCACTGCCATCATCGTAAGGCGATGAGCCTTGCCGTGATCTACAAATTTTTCACTGTAGTCTATAGAATCAAAGCAAACTTTCAAAAGAATATTATGTTTACCAGTAAACTTAAATATCTATTTTAGTCTAGTCTTATCAAAGGGTCGTATCGTATCGCATTACCCAGAAAATGGTTTGTGGTGGTCAGTCGCTTTATGTTTAATAGTGTTATTCAGCTGCATAGACTGGAAACTGACCCTAACATAAATTGAAAAAGATTGCAGATTTAAAAAATCTGACATGTTATTTGCAAAGTGACAAAAGCATTTTACACGTAAATTGCAAAATAAAGCTATCAACGCTACCATTCTCAATTAATAACACCTTTCAAACTGCAATAAAATATCTGAACCATACCTCACAAAATATACCAATACCACATTAAGGGACCCACGGTTCAACCCGCAATGAGATATTAATCTACCAGTTCTTAACCCATGCCCCGTTATTAACCGTATAAACGAGCTCGCAAACTGGCCGTCATTTATCATTAAACTAGCTGCTGGTTTTAGTCAATTATTGTGTGAAGAAAAGGGTCACGTTGTTCATCATTTGGCCCAATTCTTCAACACCATAATCACTATATCACAATAAATCGAACAACATTGCTCATTAATTGAGGAGAGATATTTTATACTTATTTATTTGATAACCTGATAGAGTAACAGAATGTTTAGTTCACCTGAAAATAAGGGGCAGTTACTAGTGTTAAGTGTGTGGCCCAAATAATAAAAAAAACAAGCATCAAAAATCGGTGGTAATAACTGGAAATTTCAGCAAGATAATGCGAGTGTTCACACTTCCAAAGATATGAAGGAGTGGTTTCAGATCAATCAGGTTAATTTATTAGATTGGCCAGCTTTAAGCGCAGATTTAAATCCCATGGAAAATTTATGGGGTTAACACGCAGATTATATGAAAATTGTCGTCAGTTTTACAGTGTTGCAGAACTGAAATCAGCTTTAGTCGATGTTTGGAATGCTGTACCTCAAAAGGAACTTCGAGCTCTTGTAGATTCGATGCCACATTGAGTATTCAAACTCATTTTGAAGCATGGTAAGTCAATCGACTATTAAACTAAAAAATAGATTGGCGTTTCTCTTAGTGCGTCTATAATTAAGTTACATGTTTAACACAGAAACAAAGATTTTCAATATTTCGGTGTTTTTTTTTTTCAAGTACTTTATTCCATTCTAATGTTTAAATACCCAGCAAATATTAGTTTTGTCTTGTTACGCTTTATAAACAGTATATATTATTAAATAAAATAGAGAAAAACTATTGCGTCTATATTTACGTTACAGACTGTATGATGATGACCATTACACACAATGTAACACGGCACATTGTTACAAAGCCTAGAAATTGGGTTGAACAGTTCCCTACCCAAACGCTAGGGAACTGACGCGGGACAAACTTAACATATCCATTATACATACGAACAATGGATGACCCCATTAAATCAGCGGGTTCCGGATATATCTACATTGGAAAACCCTTTGTTTTATTGGCAAAGTTTGAGTTATTTTAGTTTACAGTATAGCTGATGTGGTTTAGACTTTGGGTTGGTAGGTAAACTATCCTAGAATGTATACATTTTTGGCCTACATAACAGAAAGATGAGTCGGTCTTGCTATACGTACACTACAGTTATAATTATATTATGTTTATATATGGCCAAGCTAGTTAATATACTGACGTATAACGGAGAGAAAACAAACAATCTTAGTCTATGAACTAAAGCAGAGTAAGCAATACTTCGATAGATAGACTAATATGCTTTTACTGAGCAAACAAAGGATAAGACCAAAGTTTCACTTTGATAATGACGGTATAGAAATACCATAAATTTGTAAATGTAGACCAATTGAATAAGTGCGTTATGCGTAGATTAAAACATTGGAAATAATATGCATCTGTTTTTTCTAAATTCTTGATACATAATTTTTTCGGCCAGTGAAGTGTTCGCATAAGAGTTGTTATTTTGTTCTTTCAAAATTACAAAACAGTTTTTTTTGTCCACGACAATGGTTTCTTACATTTTAAGGACTTAGACGTCCACAATAATATCGCCACGTTACAAATTATAAAAGCACACATAGAAATGATCGCAAACATGAACCCTATTGTTAATGTTGAATAAGTCCAAATTCCCAAGAGAGCTAAACCACTAGCCCGGTGTGGATGACATTTAAGGATCCAATGTATCCTTTTCATGTTAGGATCATCTGCTCAGTTTAGGCTGGGGATATTTACTAAGCTTTTGTGGCTTCGGGGACCAAAATATTTTGTTACGTAAGGTTCCTCGTAAATAGTAACTCTGTTGTTTATGTTCGTTGTTGTTTAAAAAACTTGCTAGTGTCTTCCTTCCTTCGTGAGCCCTAAGGAAGGATTATTGAGAAGCTCCTAAATGTGTTACATAACGTTGAAAGTTTGTATGTAATTTTTACCGAGTTTAGGTAATTCCTTTCGGTTCATCTCTTGTTTTTAATCGACTTTAGCCAGAAGGAGGTTCAATGTGTCTGCATTTTTTTTAAATTTTGTTTGAGATATCTCAAATAAAAAATGATAATAATGTCAAAAGGGTCTCAGCCCTTTTGGCGTTATTATTATTTTCCGATGTTTTAAATAGATATATTGCCAATATACACCTTTTTCTGTTAGAAGAAGGGTGTTATTTACCAAGGCCTTCGTTCGTAGGCCGTGCTTGTGGTGATTGAACACCTTGGTTAGCGACTGCAGCAGTGAAATGCACTAAAAAATACTTCTCTTCATCTTGTTTAACAAAACACGAATATA
Source organism: Aporophyla lueneburgensis (assembly GCA_932294355.1). Taxonomy (NCBI): domain Eukaryota; kingdom Metazoa; phylum Arthropoda; class Insecta; order Lepidoptera; family Noctuidae; genus Aporophyla; species Aporophyla lueneburgensis. The sequence continues at coordinate 25,203,135 of OW028735.1, forward strand.
GACAAGAAAGTTCTATTTTCCAAGTCCAAAATTCAAAATAATCTCCAATATTGACTGTCTAACGCGACATCTGTCTAGAAACTCCTTCTAATTCGTTTTACAACTCTACTTCGTCTACGCAATTCACTTCATTCACAACAATCTTCATAATAAACAAACTTAAACATTTTAATATCCATTTCGTTACACTAAAGGGGAAGTTACAAAACATTATCGTGTTTATGCAAAGTTTTAACTTAGTTACGTCCGGCGCGTCTCGGGCTTCATAACCAGATTTGTATGACATTGTTTGTATAAATTGGTTTTTGTTAGTGCAGTGCACGCGAGCGACTTTGTAATAATAGTGTTGCAGTTTTTGTATTTTTGAAATAAGCAATAAAGTGCGATAACGTGATTTCCTATGTATATATGTATACTAAGCTATTTAAGCCTAGTAGAATAATTATATCTAGCAATTCATGAGTAACAATTTCACAACAAGTCATATACCAGTTGGTTCTTTAATATCCTAGATTTATGATAATATCAATAGGAACATGTTGTATATTATATCTAACCCTAACCGCTTTATACCGAAGTCAGCACATCAAGCTATAAAAATTTGTCAGATTTCTATCATTGATTTTCAACTTTATCGCTAAAACATTAGGTTCAAGGTTGATTGGGAGAATTGGACAGTTTCGGATACCTTGATATTCTAGCGTCTGTACATTATCACATGTCATATCTAAAAGAGCCGAGTGATCTGCAACTCATTCCTCCTATCTCAGACACCTTTATCCATTTAAGATTGTGTATTCTGTCAACCATTGCAGTGCCTGTACCATGTTGTAATAAGAAACGGTATCAGATTATGATTATTCTACAATGAAAACGAAATGTTTATCTTATATCTTTAAACGAGCAATTCTTGTATATATAAATATAAATAAATATATAAATATAAATTAAAAAAAATATATAAATAAATAATTTGAATCTCGGAAACGGCTCCAACGATTTTCATGAAATTTAATATACTGGGGGTTTTGGAGGCGATAAATCAATCTGGCTAGGATTCATTTTTAGAAAATGTCGTTTTAGGGTCGGTTCACATCTGACGGAAGATGCGTCGCGTATCATCGGTCGCGTAACGCCAGAACAGACAATTATATGAGAAAACATTCAACCTTTCACACTTAACGCGTTAGTGCGTCGAGCGTACAGCGTCTGTACCGTTTCCGTCAACGCATTGTCGGCCGTCGTAAAGAGCGGCAACGTTCCGCCAAGTGTATTTTGACTGATGCATTCAGAATAGGCGTAATATCAGCGGAGATCGTTTGTGTACAGACCGTTCGAAGTTTTTTTGCATTGAAAATGTTTGATTCAGAACGATTTATCACGGAAGTACAAGTTACGCCCGACGCATCTTCCGTCAGAAATGAAAACACACTATTAAACCGAATAGACGCGACCGATGATACGCTCGGCGCATCTTCCGTCAGATGTGAACCGACCCATATACGTGTTTTCAATAATCAACTTTATCGATAATTTATTTATTTAATAATTTAATTCGACCAACAAGACTCATAGTGTTAGTAACAAGTGCTTATAAACTATGTTAGTAACACACTTACAAAAACAGAAACAAACAAATAAATAAATAAATAATCAACTTAAACATAATCTTATGTTTTTTTTTTTTGTTTTATTGGAAGAAAAATAACAAAATGTAAATTGTATTTAAATATAATTTCTAAAATACACAATTTACAAAAAAAAAAAATACCGAGCAAAGCTCGAGCATCCAGGTACTATACACCTTATAAGACACTTTTACACGTCAATATTTTTTGGTCAATATTAAGTTTCTCAGTACCATATGGCAACACACACTGATACACTGACAAAGACTTTTGTCTTGAGACACTGCGGTAAGTGGGATGATGACATATAGCACTGAGACGTGGTCACTCACAATGGGCCTCATAAGAAGGCTCAAAGTCACCCAAAGCGCAATGGAGAGGGCTATGCTTGGAGTTTCCCTACGCGAACGAATCAGGAATGAAGAAATCCGTAGGAAAACCGAGGTAACCGACATAGCCCGAAGAATTGCCAAACTTAAGTGGCAGTGGGCAGAGCACATTGCTCGAAGAACACTGCTGCCGTTGGGGTCGGAAGGTTCTGGAGTGGCGACCGCATACTGGAAGATGTAGCGTTGGAAGACCTCCCACAAGATGAACCGATGAGCTGGTGAAGGCTACAGGAATACGTTGAATGCGAGAAGCACAGAACAGGTCGAAGTGGCGGTGCTTGGGGGAGGCCTATGTCCAGCCGTGGACGTCTTTCGGCTGAAATTATGATGATGATTAAGTTTCTCCATCTCTTTCCTATTTCTTCCTTTCACGGTGGATCATTAGCTTTTCCGGACGTAATAGGTACGTCATATGCAAATCTCTGAGCTAGTCATCAGCCCGCGGGAGCAAAACATTTAGCAGAAACAAAGCTCATATCCAACAGGAGTGGTCGCGATTAACATTGAAGGTGGCGACGTAATCTTTGCGTCACTTTTTGTACTTTATATTGGTCATAAAGACATGCGCCCCGAAATGTATATTTTCTAAACCCAATACCCAAGTGTATCATTAATTTATGCCTCAAAATATCACAATTAGCCCACTGCAGAAACATTGGCCTTCTATATGTGAGACGGAGATGTCCATAATCTACCACCCACCCTGTGGAGTTTGGTGGATGTCACATATCTACGATTTTAACACACTTCTTTGTCCTAGGACATGCCGATTTCCTTCACCGTTTTAAGAGCAGTGGCGATGTAATTAAACACACAATGTAAAATGCAACAATACTCTCGTCTCATATTATGCTATGGTATTATTACTATCATTCCTTGTATGTCTAGAATAATATACAAGCCAAACTAAACAACAAACCTCCTCTCCCACCAATTCATCGGTCACTTTACCATCCCTATGTAGAATTGAGTCAGCATACCAATAGGACTAAATATGCGTGAAAGTACCTAAAGTGGGACGCCAGAGCTTCGCTTCCGCGCTTAGCTGGCTCTGGTGTATATTAAATGAGTGTTACCCGCACCGACACGTATCTTTTTAAAATGTCGCATCGGAGTATCCCCTTCATGAATTTACAGCAACTGAAACACTGTGGAAATTTATACTTTTTGTTCAATTCTTATTGGTCTATAAGCTTTAGTAATATTCTTTATCATTCCCATAAACCTTTTATAAACGTTTTGTTTTTTATGAGGTTTTAAAAGTATGGCGGATTTTTTTTTTTGGTAATAACTGTGAGATTTGCAGCGTTGACAATGGTGTCCGACAGAGAAATACTTCCCAGCAATGGGTATGAGGCATGATGGGAGACGGTGTGACGGTTGTTGCTTAACTGAAGTGGCAGTGGGCAGGGCACATTGCTTGCAGAACAGATGGCCGATGGGGCCGAAAGGTTCTGGAGTGGCGACCGCGTACCGGAAGACGTAGAGTTGGAACGCCCTCAACAAGGTGGATCGATGACCTTGTGAAGGCCGCAGAAATTTGCTAGATGCGGGAAGCACAAAACCCGTCGAAGTGGCGAAGCTTGGGGGAGGCCTATGTCCAGCAGTGGACGTCTTGTGGCTGAAATGATGGTGTACGGGAAGTAGGTGGACCACATTGCGTCGCATCCAATGTATGAAGATCCTTTTCTTTCGGGATAGAGCAGACGTTAGAATCACGTCTATTAACCAAAAATTACCAATTATTTTATGTTTCAATAGATCCTTTTTTTCTCGTAGTATGGTGAAGCCCCTAGCAAAAGCTAGCATGATAATAAAGTTAAATGATCCTCATAAGAAGCTTATATCACAGGTAAAACATTAATATATTAAGTTTTGTTTATGTACTATAAAGACTTCACAATACAGCCTTCAAGATGAATCCTTGACATATCAAACGAAGTGGAGATCTAATAAAGGGTCGCTCTTCAAAGGGTCTTAGGTCTAAGTTCAAGCTCTCTCCTTTGAAGATCTTAACCATAAAGTTAAGTAAGGTTTAATAATTATACGTATTAATTATATAATTATAGAGGTAACCTTTATATGTGTTCGAAGTCTTTATAGACTTAATACAATTAATCATATTTATTTCATACGTTAAAACTAAACATGTTAAAATACCATTCGTCACGCATTAACGCAATGGAAAACAATTAGTATCAGATTTAAATCTGGAATTTGATAAAACAAAAACATCTTTAATCTATTTTAACAGATAGCATTCAAGATTATCCTAATGATCAAGAAACATTATCACAACCTACAAGCTACAAAGACTCATCAAATATATGCTAAGTACCCAACCAATCTCAGTCCCTCATAACACAAATTCACTCAATAAAACTGGCTGAAGAGCTGAAAACTTGGCTGAGATCGTCACAGATTCCCCTCAGACAAGGTATGATTAATGGCTGTATCAATAGAGATCGCCACTGGACTATCCGGCTCCCGTCCTAGAGTGATGTATTGCTCCCACGCCGGTTAGCTTTTATCGCGATTTGAGACTTTAAATATAGAGATTTTCATGCGGAAGACTTTTTGAATAAAGATCATTATGGCAAGATCTTTTTTAGTTTTGAATAAAAAGATTTATAAGTATTTTTCGACAAATATATCAAAACTAGCTTCTGCCCGCGACTTCGTCCGCGTCAAATTTTTGCTCCCCTGACCCTTCCCGTCGCAACGATTTGCCTGCTAGTTTTCGTCCATTTTTCGTTGCTGCTCGCTCCTTTTGAGTTATAGTGAGTCAACCTTAAAAGATAGACATATGCTCTCGCGGATTTTTTTTTAGAACTTTTTAAAAGGAAAAATTCCGTCATACATGATTTTTGCGTTACTTTAACCGTTTACGCAGCGCACGCAACGGAAACTCTCAAAAGGAATAAATTTTCCCCGTTTTTGCAACATTTTTCATTACTGCTCCGCTTCTCTTAAATGTAGCGTGATGTTTTATAGCCTATAGCCTCCCTCGATAAATAGGCTACTCAACACTAAAAGAATTTTTCAATTCGGACCAGTGGTTCCTGAGATTAGCGCGTTCAATCAAACAAACAAACAAACTCTTCAGCTTAGTATAGATTAACACAAGTTACAATCGAATCCGCTAGATGCACGAAGCACAGGATTGGTCGAAGTGACGGTACTTGGTTGAGCCTTATCCTGAGCAGTAGACATCTTTCGGCTGAAATGAAGATGATGACATCTAAAAAACCGCGAAAATATTAGCGTGATAGCACTTTTCAAGCTTTTCAAATAATCTTTATCACACCATATATACCTAGCGTTTGCCCAACTATGCTATAGTCTCACTGGATGCAACTTAATACCAGTATTTTACATGGAACGACTACCGAGGTACCGTGTGGTGCCGGACGTAAAGGTACCGTGTGGTGCCGGACGTAAAGGTACCGTGTGGTGCCGGACGTAAAGGTACCGTGTGGTGCCGGACGTAAAGGTACCGTGTGGTGCCGGACGTAAAGAATAGCACCATCCCATTTCATACCGTGGATGTCGTAAGAGGCGACTAAGGGACTTACTAGAGAATGGGCAGCAGCGTTCTCTATGCATTTTACCACCATACTGCGATCGCCAATCCGTCTGCCAAGCGTGGCGATTATGGCAAACCCCCCCAAATTGGGGGAGGCCTAAGTCCAGCAGTGGACGTCTTATAATATATGGGTAATACTTAACATACCATTACTTGTCAGACTATCGGGCCTCTGACTAACTGTAACGACTGTCAAAAATCCACAAATCACCTCGCCTTGAACACATCAAACTGAAAACGTGTATATACGCGGGATTTTTATAGTGTCATTTTCAACAAGTAAGTCAGCGGCTAAGTATTGTCGCGTGGATTTCTGTTACCTACTAGAAACTTTTGCATAAAACTATCGATACTAAAAACAGCTCATTAGTGTATCGACATTATAAGCAAATCGATTATTTATATTTTATTTTATTCTAATTTGCATGACTAGCAGCGCACAGAATTTTCTCCTGAACATAGAAACCCAATATTTTGAAAGTATGCTTAGTTTGAAAATAGTATTTTTATTCTACACGTGTGAACCGGAGTCTTATTTACTTGGGACAAATTGGCTGGTAACAGCCGGTTACCTCTCAATTCTTGATAGTCAAAGTAAATAGGTGTAGATAAGCATAATTCTCTCGCCCTTATCCAAATTTATTTGAGGTTGACACACATGTATTATTCTTCCATACTTTTCTGATTAATTAGTAGGATCATCATCATCAACAACATATAAATAAACAAATAAATAAATAAATATCTTAGGACAACCAACACACCGTTATCTGATCCCAAACTAGGCAGATCACTATGGCAACCAGACAACTGATAAACATACTTATATATTTCTAAATACATACATATTGTAGATAAATTACACCCAGACACAGAACAATTGATCGTGCTCATCACACAAAGATTTGTCCTGGGTGGGAATCGAACCCACGACCTCAGTCTTAGCAGTCAGGGTCAGTAACCACTAGACTAATAGGCCAGTCAGCCAAAAGACGTCCACTACTGGACATAGGCCTCCCCCAATTTGGAGGAGGGTTTGACATAATCACCGCGCTTGGTAGGCGGGTTGGCAATCGCAGTCTAGTGGCAAAATGCATGGAAGACACTGTTGCCCATTGTCTAATAAGTCCCTCCGTCCGGCACCATTCGGATCGTAGAAGACATTACTATCAAACAAAACTGATGTAGTTACTTGTCCGACATGTATAATTTCATACTCCTAAAGCTTCCTCTGTTTAAATTACACTCCGATAGGATCGATAAACCGTAGCTGCCTTACCCTTTTACTATCTCCTGATTTAATGTATGCAATTCAGGTACTTACGTATTCTTTTTACAGGTTGGTACTCTTGGGACTTGGCTGCTTGGCGCTATTTTAAGAGTAGTTCGAATGCTAGGTTTTGACTCATAGTGAAGACTTTTGCGTACAGGTATAGAAAAATATTTTCACAGCTATTTAAAGAGTTTAAGGGAATGAATTGTAACTCTTTGAATCATAGTGAAAATATTTTAGTTAGTATAACATATTATTTATATTGTTATTTAGGTAATATTCCAGTTGATTCTTTAACATGGTCTCATGAATACCCTCAAGTTATAGAATTTCATACGGAACACGCGCGAACATTTTATTTGTATACAAAACTTCGATGTCACAGCTGCTATCTTTCTAAATATATCAGATGAACCAATGATTTATGGTGAATCGCTCCCATAGCACGAAAAATCATAAGTCATTGTATTTTTGGCACAAATTCATCAATTTCCAAAACATTAGTATTTGGCCACGTCAAAACGATAAATCTATACACGTCGGCAGAGCGTAGACAAAAGGACGGCAGCTGTCGTTAGTACAGATGACAAATTGCAATGTCGCACGTTGGACGAACTCACTCTTTGCGATTCCAGTTGGTGTTAACAAAACGATGACTTGTGGACTTAAAACCCTGCACGAAATTGGTATGTTATCGGTTTGTGAAAGCTCCAGTTTAACCCTTTATTTATCATTTTTTATTATCGTATATTTAACCTTACACTGTGACGTAAAAGTCTCTTAAGTTTAGCAACGTTTTATAGAAGGGGAAATATTTAGTAAATGTTTGTGAAATAAGTGTTGGTTTATTTTTTCTTAGCGTAAAGAAACGTTATATCAACTTAGGTACAACAGATTTATAGTTAGTGAGGGTATTTTAAAGTATCCCTCATTAATTATACATCTTTTAAAAACCAAGTGTTTTTCAAAACGGAGTGTAGGTGAAGTTTTTAATAGTATCAGACTCGTGTTTTAATACCTAGCTAGCTATTTGCAGTTTCTTAAACTACCTTATCTACTCTCATACATTAGGATTGAATCTGTTAAATAAAAATAAAGTTAAAAGAGCAAAAAATTCTTTTGGTATTTCTATAAAAAAACGGTGCGCCCTGCATATGCGTTCCGTTAGAAAAAAATAATTTTATAACATTATTTATATAGTTCATTTACATTGTAAGTAATTTATTGGATAAATAATATTATAAAAACTTCCTTTACCCCTTCATTTCAACTTATTTCAATGATTTTTTTATCGCGTTAAAAAGTTTAACTAACGTCATTGTTCTGTGACAAAAGTCAGACTTGAGAGCAGTTGTGGCAGAGTGGTATCGGCCCCGACTCACAAGTTTGTAGGGCATAGGTTCGAACCCAGGCAGGCGCTTTACTTTATGTAAATAATTTAATCACCACTACTCTCAAAACGGTGAAAGAAAACATCGTGAGGAAACCGGCATATCCTAGAACCAAAAATTCAAAGACATCTGACATCGACCAACACGCACAGGGCCCGCGTGGTAGATTGCGGCCCACTCCTTCTCACCGAGAGGAGGTCTGTGTCCCAGGAGTGGGAACAATATAGGCTGATTATGAAGTCGGGCTTGATTATAGGGTCCAATTTGGCCACTGTACCCCGATGTTGAGTGACGACGCGGTCCCTGTATCGATACTTAAATTATACGACAAATATTTACTCATTTAGGTAAGTATCAAGTATTACGTATGCTCAAAGTCATAACTTTTTTACTTACCACTCCGAGGAGTTTTACGGTGCGTATGCGTTTAATAGGCTAAATATAAAACAGTACGGTTCTCCCAAAGCCAACGTAAATGTCCCAATAAGCCCCCATAGTGTCCGTTCTAAACTATTGAGCGAGTCTGTACCTACTTGTGTGGAGGGTATACGTAGGTACGTTAAAGTGTTTACGGTCGCCGGTACAGTCGGTCAAGGAAGTACCACTGCTTTTTTTTCTCATTCGAATTTAAATACAAAGGGTTATGTTTTAGAAAACTTTGATTAATTTTTACGGGACATTAAAAAGGACATTGCCACATGTTTTGTTCGAGTTGGTCTTCCACCAGTGATTAACCTCCTGAGACCCGGGACGTATTTACGAATATTTAATTGATGGAAGTTAATTTTTATGGCTTAATATAACATAGAGATAAATAAACGTCAAATAAAAAAAATCTACCCCAACCCCATTTAGCGTAAGGAAGGGTATCACCAATGATACCTTGGGTTCAAAACTGGTATTAAAACAAATTATTTTAGAAGGAAAATTTAATCAATGAAAAATTTTAAAAATGCCAATGCATAACTTACGTATAATATTATTTAATTAAAAAAAAAACAACACCAAATCACTAATTCAAATAAATATTTACCTTTACGTAATGCCGACATGTCGGTAACGGAAAAATGTTCGATTTTAAACTGACTGCAATCGATGTAATTTGACAGCTAGAGAAATGGTGAGTGACTAGAAATGTAAAGTATATATAATATGCTAACCATTGTACAAAAAAGCTTATACGAGTTCCGATAGACGGCGTGGAAATAAAATTTTAATTAATTGTATCACTGGTGATACCAGGGGTCTCAGGAGGTTATGGTGAAATAATAAAGTGTAGGTCATCATCATCATGGTTTCAGCCGAAAGATGTCCACTGCTGGACATAGGCCTCCCCCAATTTAAGGGGGTTAGCCATAATCGCCACGCTTGGCATGCGGGTTGGCCATCGCAGAATGGTGGTAAAATGCATAGAGAACGCAAGGTATAGGTAGGTACCTTTTTTAAAAGCATATCGAGCAAGTAAATTAAATGCAAGCACCTTTTGCACGTTACCATCAAATAAATGAGACCAACAAAAAGGAAATAATTTAAATCTATACTTAATATTATAAAGCTGAAGAGTTTGTTTGTTTGTTTGGTTGAACGCGCTAATCTCAGGAACTAGGTCCGAATTGAAAAATTATTTTTGTGTTGGGTAGCCTATTTATTGAGGAAGGCTATATAACATCACGCTACAATCAGAAGGAGCGGAGCAGCAACGATAAATGGACGAAAACTGACAGACAATTCGATGCGACGGGAAGGGTCATGGGAGCAAAAATTTGACGCCGTCGAAGTCACGGGCAGAAGCTAATATTTAGTAATAAGGAAAATCATAAGCTCTCCCTGTCTCGTATTTATTAAAAATTTTGCTGTGTGACAGGGTCTATAATTGATTCCATTTATTAATTTTGACCACCTGTATGTGTACACTATGGAGTGCAATAAAGATTAATTTAATTATTTTCTTTTTATTCACGGAAACCGTGCACTCCTTTGTCATTGAAACAAAGCATTATACCCCGTGTAACTTGTCTTATCTTGCACATTTAAACGACCCGGTAACATTGTACATACAAACACCATCAATCATGGAAAGTCGCTCCTTTTCCTGAAAATCCGAGCGGAAATATTTTTTAAAAACGAACATTTTCTTTTTGTTTCATATTCTGTTCTATCCCTGAGTGTACATACGTACACAACGCTTTCAAGTGCCCGACTACACTCCCCTATCGATGGCACTAAGAGCCACTGAACTTTTGATGGCGACGATACTATTTACACTTTAGGTTTTTTTTTCTGGTCTGGCAGTAACGTGATTTTTATGTAGTGTCGGTTTTTGTTAGACTGGTGTGGGGCAGTGGGGTCGTGAAATATTTTATAGACAGCCTGTATCGTTTTGTCCGATACTACGACGACTGTTTAAAAGACATTGTATTACGATTTCAGTTATAGTAGGGGCATATTTCAATAATGTAGCTTGCAAATTCCTTTTTAGAATGAAGTATTTTGAAAATGCTCAGCAAGTTGGTTCTGCTCTATATCTTCCAACCCGCAGTGGGCTCATGTAGTAGAATACAGCCCACTCCCTCTGAAATAAAGAAGCCTGTGTCGCCAGAGTGCGAATACTTTTTAAAGACAGGTGTGAAGGTGGTGGCTCCCAGTTTATCTATTTTATGCACAACTTTTATACGTTTACGTTTTGTAGTTATATTCCACGCAGAGTTATGGTCATACGTACTTATAGACACTTTCCTTGGAACCTATCATTTATCCACGTGTTTCTTTGAAATTTAAGCCTATTGTCTATCTTTCTTTCATTCACTGATGAAGAAGCACAGAAAACATTAAAAGAGGTATTATGCAAACTGTGTCTATCGCTTAGTATTGTTTGGGGCTCGTAGCTTTGAAATTACAGTCGCACGAGTCGAACAATCAGGTGTATCTATGTTTACGTTGCATCGCAAGTCTACTCCATGCCTCGGCAAGCACGTTAAGACATTGATCCCAGCTGTCAATCGTGGATCATTGACAATCGTCACCGGTAGTTAGAAGCCCGAAAGTCTGACAATCAGTCTTTCACAAAAGTATCGTATTACCCAATAACTAGGTTGTAGATCTGATTGGCAGTTACTCCATATAACATACTGGTATTCAGCTACATCCGGTCGGATAGGAAATCAACCCAAATATAGTTGGTAAAAGGCTAAGCAGAATGTTGGCTTAATTTTTTTTTTTATATTCCACAACTATCACACAACGCCATCTAGTCCCAAGCTAAGCAGAGCTTGTGTTTTGTGTTGAGACAACTGATAGACATATTTATATATTTCTAAATACATACATATTATGGATAAATTACACCCAGACACAGAACAAATTAATGATCATGCTCATCGCACAAACATTTGTCCTGGGTGGGAATCGAACCCACGACCTCCGGCATAGTAGTCAAGGTCACTAACCACTAGACCAACAGGCCTGTCGAATTGATTGAACAGTGTAACAATTGTAGATGTACCAATAAATAAAGAGACCATTTCCCAGTTATGAAAGGGTAGATATAATTGAATAAAAAAACAGTAGGTATCTAACACAATACTTTCAAACAGAAAAAATAAATCGCAACCTATAAACGCAACATGTCGCATAGAAACGACAATCATCGCAAAGATTTTGCTCGTTATTGTTTCACCGTCTATTGTTGAGTTCGAAACTTTTAGCTTTGCTCGCAAAGAATGCACTTTGCGACTTTTATTGCATAGGTAACATGAGTAGGTCCTAGTATTGTGTACCGATTGTTCGGTAATACTCATGCGAGTCGAGTGGTTTCGACTTGCGTCATACTTAGACTTTGCCAGTTCGTAGTCGGTGGAAAGGAAAATAAAAGGAAATATGGAATGTGTATCATTGTTTTGAAGTATCGTGAGAGTACAGAAATAATACTTGACTTGGATGTGAATAGTTTCATATTTCCTCTCCGGTAAGACATCGTTTGCACGGGCGTTAAATTATCTCGGCGGGATTTTATCGTGCCCTAGATTTTAAAATAGTAATTCGTAATAGTAATTATTTGTTGACATAATTGTTTATATCAATGTTTTAGAAGCCTGAACTCCTGAACTACGTGAACCTGTATGTCAGGAGTCAGCGCCACTCCCATTTTATTTGTCTTAGACCCTTATTTCAACATAGGAAAACACCAACTTAAGTGCTACAAAATACAATTTTAAACACGTAAAAATGAAATAAAATACAATACAATAATAGAAATAAAATTATACCAACATTATTATATCGTGCTGTGTGTATGTGTGTAAATCTCGGTGTTGAAATGAATGTCCAATGGAGTACATCCTAGGGCGTCAATAAAACAATGGATTGAATGGTCTAACTCCAACTCTCAGCGTTAAACAGTGCGTTGAAGATCGAAAAAATTGCGCAAAAATCTCGGTACGATATTTTTACGTCCGTATCAAGGTGGACCATATCAGTTGCCGTATTCTGAGCTGGATTCTATTTAGATTGCCATTGATACACAAAGAATAAAATCAATTGCAATTACCATTTGTTCTCCAGAGTAAATCATGGGAATCAGAATTGAAAGTTGTAAGTTTTCAAAACAAAAAACTTTGTGTCTTAGCATCTGTAATGAAGGTTTTTTTCCACCGACTTCCGAAATTAAACTTATTTTTCACTTTATAGTGTTTTTTTTTAGGAAGTCGATTGTTATTTTTTTGTAAAAAAGTTTTTATTGCTGACTTTTAGTTATGGTAGATACCCCGCACTAATCTAATCGCGTTATTCGTTCATTTGTCGCGCAAATACTTTATGCAAATTTAAGACTTATATGGTTTTCACATGGATCCCATTAGTTGAATGGAACCAAATTAAAATGGGACCATTCGGGAAGCACCAGCTTTCAAATAAAAAAAAAACCATTACAATCGGATCAACCAATCAAAAGTTATGAGGTAACAAACATAAAAAAATAAAAATAAAAATACAGTCGAATTGATAACCTTCCTTTAAACTTTTTTTGAAGTCGGTTAAAAACAACTAACAACAAAGCTTTTTATGTTTAACAAATATTGTAAGCAATGGATATGCAATAAGAGTCAATTGCAATAACAATAATTGTGTCTTCATAACCATATGTTATTAAAAGTAAATCATTGAAAACAGAATTTGAACATCGTAACTTTTCAAAACAAAACAACTAACAACGACGATTGTTAAGTTTAACAAAAATTGTAAACAATGGATATAAAAAGTGTGAATGAGTGTTGTGTTTTCTAAAAAATTTTAAAGGTATAATATAAAGATTTTTAACATTTTCCTCAGACAATTTCCTAACAAAACTCCCATCGATATTACCTGAGCAATTTTTCTCGACCGTCCACACAATAAGGGCCAACTTTTCGTTTCTTCAAAGTTCTGAACACGTTAATTGAAACGTTGCTTATCCGGCTGAAAATGCGGTAAAAATGTAACAAGGTGAGTTTTATGAATATCCTCAAAGACCGTCTAATCTTATAAAGGAAATGTAATCCCTTGTTACTTGCATGACTTACAATATTAACATATTATGCTAAGGAGATCCGTTAGTAAGTCTTTTCTTGTGTTTCCGTAAAGAACAGTGTGCAAGGAAAACTTTACTGATATTAATAATTTATTGCTGAATAATATTTTTATTTTCTTCCTGAATAGAGTTCTACTTGAAATAAGCGTCAGGTGCAAAATTAGGATCTCAAATAGATTGTTCTATTACCTGCTTGAAATAAACCTCTGCTTCAAAATCAGGCATTTAAATAAATATTTCACTATGGCCGCTGAGGCTTAGTAAATACTAATAAAATGAGCCAAAAGGTTACATATATTGCAGATAGTTACACTTTTAAATTACTATCACCACGCTATACATTATTTGTATTGCCGGACGTAAAGAATAGTACCTACCGTCCCATTTCTTGCCGTGGCTGTCGTAGAAGGCTATTGAGGGTACCTTGCTAGAGAATGGGTAGCGGCGTTCTCTATGCATTTTACCATCATACTGCAATCGCCAATCCGCCTGTCAAGCGTGGCGATTAAGGAAAACACCCCCGTTGGGGGAGGCCTATATCCAGCAGTGGACGTCTTTCGGCTCAAATGATGATGATTATGATGACGATATGGAGCTAAGTAGTCAATCACGATCAGTGAACGGAGTAGGTAGATTGAATGGGATCAATGAACTGGCACGTATATATATGTATGGATATACCTCAGGGATTCCGGGATTTCATTTTAATGATAATCTGGCAATTTGAGTACTTAATGCGGCCTACCAAAATGTCCTTTCTTTGGTATTGTTCGTCGAATCGTTGTGCTCCTTATGTTCTGAGTTGAGCTGAAAGATTACTAACAAATGCGTGCACTGATTGGACAGGTCCACTCAATCTGTGTGGTTCTTTCCTTAAAAGACCACTTCAGACACCAGTCCACATGGTCTTCACATGATCTAACCAAATTATGTCTGGACTTTAAAAGAGACTGTGACCTCTGAGTTTGTTGCGGCCTTTCTTCTCAGAGTAGTCAGATAGGAAACGCCGACCTCATCTAGTTTAAAAAAATATGATTGACGTGTAAAAGTGTTTGTACAAACCTACTTGCAAAAATAAAGTCATTTATCATTTTAAATTAATTTCAAATGTTATAATGTGTAAAATATAGAATACATCAATATGAATAAGAAATGTTTAACCCTTTTGCTGTCTTTTTAGGGTTCCGTTGCCAAATGGCAAAAAACGGAACCCTTATAGATTCGTCATGTCTGTCTGTCTGTCTGTCTGTCTGTCTGTCTGTCCGTCCGTCCGTATATCACAGCCACTTTTTTCCGAAACTATAAGAGCTATGCTGTTGAAACTTGGTAAGTAGACGTATTCTGTGAACCGCATTAAGATTTTCACACTGAAATAGAAAAAAAACAATAAATTTTGGGGTTCCCCATACATAGAACTGAAACTCAAAAATGTTTTTTTTTATCAAACCCATACGTGTGGGGTATCTATGAATAGGTCTTCAAAAATGGTAATGAGGTTTCTAATATCATTTTTTTCTAAACTGAATAGTTTGCGCGAGAGACACTTCCAAAGTGGTAAAATGTGTGTCCCCCCCCCCCCCGTAACTTCTAAAATAAGAGAATGATAAAACTAAAAAAAATATATGATGTACATTACCATGTAAACTACCACCGAAAATTGGTTTGAACGAGATCGAGTGAGTAGTTTTTTTTTTAAAACGTCATAAATCGTAAACCGCAATTTACCTTACATTCAATCAACTGAACTATAAAAATTTAAAAAAATACATTTATTTTTAAACCGAGAATACCTACAGGTTTGTACGGAACCCTCGGTGCGCGATTCCGACTCGCACTTGGCCGGTTTTTTTATAGTATATAGGTGATCGGCCTTCTACAGTAAGAAAAAAACAATTTTAAATGTTTATCTATCGCGTTTAATAAATTTCTAATGTAATACCTAGTTTAAAAATCCTTACTTTCACAATATATTTGATTCAATCCCGTAAGTACCAAAATGAAATCCCGTAAAAAAGGCTTATCCATGTTGTGATTTCTATGACTATTCATGATGCGAGTGCATAAAGTCAATCTACCGTACATAAAACGAACGAATAACGCGATTAGATCAGTGCGGGGTATCTACAATAACTAAAAAGTTAACAACCGACTTCCTACAAAAAAAATTACAAAGTGAAAAATAACTTTAATTTCGGAAGTCGGTGGCAAAAAACCTTAATTACAGATCCTAAAACACCGACTTCCAAAATTAAAGTTATATTTCATTTTGCAGTATTTTTTAACCGACTTCCTACAAAAAAAAAATTACAAAGTGAAAAATAACTTTAATTTCGGAAGTCGGTGGAAAAAAACCTAAATTACAGATCCTAAAACACCGACTTCCAAAATTAAAGTTATATTTCATTTTGCAGTTTTTTTTTTTAGGAAGTCGGTTAAAAAATACAGTCGAATTGATAACCTCCTCCTTTTTTTGAAGTCGGTTAAAAACGGCCTGACTTTCCATAACTTTTTGGTATATTTTTATCAGAATTCACATATTATGAATAGTTTTACAGTCAACAAGAAATTAAGCATGTTTCAAAAAAAAAATTCTGCAAGTCAATCGACCCAGTTGCTCATAAGGATCAAATAAATGTAAATAATGGACCTTAGTTGGTTGGTCGGTTCGAGTATTATATAACGCAGAAATAGCAACAAAACTTCTCACACATTTCGTAGGAAATGACGCTGAGATGAACAACCTAATCTCACAACCTAATCAACCTAATGAGGCTGAGATGACAGAGAACACAATAAAGGTAACAGTGAATGACAACAGTCGAATTACTGCACTGGGCTGTAACGAATATAGCAGATAGTTAAAGTTTTTACCTCATAGATGATTGTGATTCAAGGAGCTTTGCAGTTAATCATGGCATAATATAAGAACAGCTATTTTAGTCAACTTATAACAATGAATTTATTTAAAGATTCCACGACTGTTTTGTAAAGCTAAGTTTGATTGAAATACAATTGAAATATGTTGTGATTCTTTATTTTATGTCGTATTATAATATTAATATCTGGATGACCGAACTTTGCTCGGTATTTTTTGGTAAATTGTGTTTAAAATAATAAGTTTATGTTCAAGTTGATTATCGATAAAGTTGGTCATTGAAAACACGAAAAAAACAACGTTTTATAAAAATGAATCGTAGCTAGATTGATTTATCGCCCCCGAAACCCCCTATATACTAAATTTCATGAAAATGTTTGGAGCCGTTTCCGAGATTCAGATTATATATATATATGTACAAGAATTGCTCGTTAAAAGATATAAGATAACACTATTTAAACCAAATGTCATTATTGCCATGACAACCAATATTAAAGAGTATAGCAAAATTATTCTCATCGGGATAATTTAAAAAAGCAATCTGATTAACTTTATGATTTACTTAGATAAGTATTTGTGCTAAGTTTTAAGTTTATTAACTCAAGGAATATGATTTTTCACACAAACCAAATCATCTCTTATCACTCCTTTAAAGAACCTTACGAATCTACCTTTTGGAAGGGGCGACTAGATTCAAATCTATTTTTAATTTAACTGTTTACGTTCAAAAGTGCCTTTTTGTGCCTATTTGAAATTAATGCTTTGACTTTGACTTTGAAAAGGTCGAATTTATATAAAACCCATAATTTGTGCTCCCCTACAAAATAAAATGAGTCCTAGTCCCGGTAGTTTCGGCTGTGCTTTCATATGTAAGTCTTTTTTTTTTTTTTTTTTTTCAGGATGGGAAATCATCAAATGACTTCTCCCGCTCTGGGCGGAGCGGGAGGGCGTGTCAGACTTTTACTGACTAAAACCCACCCGTGTTCCATCAGTTGCCCATTGTGCCAGGGTCACGGTATCTCTTTCGAACAATCACGCGACCCCGGCAGGCATCGGTCCTAGTAGACCCCTACACTGCTGCTGGCATCTCTTTGAGGCGCGCGTGGAACACTGCGCGCCGTCGACCCGAGCTTGGTCCTTACCGGGCGGCGAGCTACCCACTGCTCGCCACCCGCAAGCTCGCGCCTACGGTGGCCGGGAGTCCGCTATTGACTCCCGACGCCCGGGGCGTCTCCTCCTGCGGCGGCTAGGGACGTGAGGGCGCAGAGACTGCCACTCCCTCACGCGCCCCGCCTCCTCCTTCGCGAGCATTACTGCTTCGCAGAAGGAGGTGACGGCTTCCCATTCCCTCTCGCTCCGTACCATGGCTCGCACCAGGGTGGGACGCGAGAGGTCGCCGCCGCCGATCGCCTCCACGAGGACACGGCGGTGCTCCGCCCAGGCAGGGCACACCTCCACCGTATGCTCCACCGTGTCCTCCAGACGATCCTCGCAATGGAAACACCCGGACGTATCCTCCCGCTTTATCCTGAACAGGAACCCACCGAAGCACCCATGCCCGGTGAGAACCTGCGTCAGGCGGAAGGTGAGGACGCCGTGACGCCTCTCTATCCACTCCTCAAAGAGGGGACTTACCGCCGCAATTGTGGCGTGCCCAGCACTGGGTTGCGACAATCGTACCCGCCATGTCGCCATGAGATCACACCGGAGCTCTGTCCGCCGTGCCGCGATTTGTCGCGGCAGCGGAGTTTCACCCCGGCGTTTCGCCTCCTCGCGCCACTCCCACATGTGCGCGAGGACCTTTGCCTCCAGATCCCATGGCGGCACTCCGGCAAGGAGGCTCGCCGCCTCGCACGAGACCGTGCGGTATCCCCGGATTAACCGAATGGCCATGACCCTCTGGGCCGCAAACAACCGGCGCGCTGGGCGCAGCCTCAGTGAGGGCGCCCACACCGGTGCCCCGTAGAGGGCCATGGACCGCACGATCCCCGTGTAGAGCCTCCGGCAGGAGGCGTTTGGACCCCCCAGATTGGGCAGGAGCCGCTTTAATGCAGCCCCAGCCCGCTCCAGTCTGGGAGCCAAACGTCGGAAATGCTCAACGAAGTTCCACCGGCTGTCGAGGACAAGTCCCAGGTACTTCATCGTCGACTCGACGCCGATGTGAACCCCTCCTACCGTAAGTTGGGTACCCGCAGGTGGCGCGTTCCGAGGACCATGAAAACCCATGGCCTCGGACTTGTGCAATGCCACCTCGAGGCCCAATTGCCGTATGTGTAAGTCTCTTTTTATATATTTGTCGTAGATTATGAAAGTCGAGCGATACTAGTCTCTCAATCCGTGTAAACTCGTGGGCAGAGTCGAGTAAGGAGAAGTGACTACAAGACGAGTCAGTTTTGTGGAGACAACGAACGAATGCAGAAATCCACTTCTTTTTCTTCCACAGTTCCAGAAAAGTGGGGAAGAAAAAGACATAATGCGCCGAACCCAAATAAATTGGGATAAGAGCAGGAGGAGGTTTTATAAAATGTGGCCATTATTTTTGTATATTGTGATGTCTTCCGACTTCTACACGAAAAAGGTCGCGGACAGAGACTATTATAAAATAAAATTGTACAAGTTTATAAATGCGTAATATTACTTAATGTAATAATATCTGGATGACCGAGCTTTGCTCGGTTTTTTTGGTAAATTGTGTTTAAAATAATATGTTTATGTTCAAGTTGATTATCGACAAAGTTGGTCATTGAAAACACGAACAAAACGACATTTTATAAAAATAAATCCTAGCTAGATCGATTTATCGCCCCCGAA
The DNA here is from genome assembly GCA_932294355.1 of Aporophyla lueneburgensis. Lineage (NCBI taxonomy): Eukaryota > Metazoa > Arthropoda > Insecta > Lepidoptera > Noctuidae > Aporophyla > Aporophyla lueneburgensis. Next base: position 25,222,651 of record OW028735.1, read on the forward strand.
AACCCCTGTATACTAAATTTCATGAAAATCGTTGGAGCCGTTTCCTTTTTTTTTTTTTATTGTCTGGCATCTCGTAGTTAATCCTGAAAAGATTGTTACTACTTAAACGGATTGAGGCCCGGCGAGTTATTATACTTAAAAACTAAAGCGAAAGCTCTAAGGGTTACCCCGAGGGGGGTACGAACCTCGGCTTAGGCAATCGCTGGTAGAGGGGCAGCAAGGGACTGGCTTGATCTGGGTTAAATTATTTTGGGACTAATTTAAAGCTAACGGCGCAGCATCGCGGGCTGGCTCTTGCAAGGGTCGGGAGGGACTGTTAAGTCGGGGTCGCGACGACGGACCTCGGTGGCGAGGTCGGTACGGTTTGTGTTTGTGTGCTGGTCTAGCTGTACTGGTTTCTTTTCGACTCTCCTGGAGGAGAGTAGTGGGATCATCAGGATCGGTAAGAACGTGCCGCGAGCGGCGGACTTTGCTAATACAGGAGGGGGTGTAAGTAGCTGCCGCCACAACCAGAGGGTTGCGGTGGGCTACGGCCCTATCGAAGAAACGCTTCGAAGCGCGTTTTAAGAATTGATGGATAGTCGGGAGTTTCATGTCTAAATGAAGATTGATATTCCGAACAAACCAAGGCGAGCCTGTGGCTTGACGGAGAAAACGGTTCTGGAGAGTCTGCATCCTATGGATGAATCGGGGCTTAGCATGTGCCCAGACTGGGCTTGCGTATGTCATAATCGGCCTGATACAAGCGGTGTA